>JANKKI010000013.1:145000-2545000 GCA_025175665.1 Cinchona pubescens
GAAACCCATAGTTAGAAGTTTGCTAGTGCTACTAGTTCTAAAAATATTGATATAGTTATTTTTTACGAATATTTTTCACTTACATGAAACATTTTTTTGTTAATTAGAAAATTGCATCGAATCAAATTTTCAAAAAGTTAGTACTTAAAAAATACAAACAAATATAAATGTTGATCTTACACGGTAAAAATCATACTAATTTTTACTTTTTTTTCCTTCCAGTATATTAGTTACATCTTTAAGTTAACAAATACAACCAAGATTTAAGTTTTGTTCTTTTTTTAATAAAATGTATACAACTTTTTTATTTATTTTAATGAATTGTAGCACTTCATAAAAAGTGATTATTGAGTTTAAAAGCATATTGGTAGTTTTATAAGCTAAGTTGACATTATCATACTTTTCTTATTTGTTTTTGCATAAGATTGACATAAATTAATTAACATTTTACATTTTTATAAAATTGTATCAGGGTTAGTTGAAAATCCATAGTTAGAAGGTTTGCTAATGGCACTGGTTCTTAAAATAATGGCATAGTTATTTTTTATGGATATTTTTTACTTACATAAAATATTTGTTTCCATCAATTAGAAAATAATATTGAATCAAAATTTAAAATACTTGGTAAACTAAATAATACAAGCCAATATAGATATTGATCTCGGAAAAGTCAAACTAAATTTATACTTCTTTTTCGTTTTAGTATGTTAGTTATATCTCTAAGTCAACGAACAAAAAGTAATACAACTAATGGTGAAACCAATAATAAGACATACTACAAAACTATTTTTTAATGTATTATGACTACATAATCACATAAGAATAATGTTTATTGACATTGAATAATTAATTACTAATAAATATAAAGCTAAAAGAAGATGTAAAGAAAAAATTGACCGTGTTTACTTTTTTGTGATATAATAAATTGTTGTTCTTTTTGATAAATATTTGTTCTTTTTTATAAATATTTACTACAAGTAATTAGGTTGCATGAATGATATCATTTAGATAGTTAAACTAAATATCTTACTGCTAACTTTTATGAAATTTATTTTTTTAGTATATATCTAAAATTTATTTATTCACATTAATATATAGATAAAAGTGTTGTATAAGTAAAAATATTTTTATTTGCATAACTTATATTTAATAATTGATACTTATATGATAATTTATAATAAACGTTTAATTTTATAACACTCTTGGAAAAAAAAATTAGCTATAAGAGGTGTGCATAAATTGAGCATTTAAAAAAAATAAAAATAGGGCATCTAAAGATAAGATTAGGTAACTAATTGAGTTTCATTGTTAAGTAGTTCATTTTTACCTATCTTAAAATCTGTACTATGCACAGGGAAGACAATATATGTAACTAATGGAATGATATATATGTTATTAGGAATGATGATGACATAAAAAGTTTTAATAATTATGTTAATAAAAACAAAAAAAACTAAATAATAATTAATAAATTTTAAAGCAGCAAAAACTTAAAAGTAAAAGAAATAATAAAATTAAGGAACTTATAATTGTTAGATTCCATCAAAATAAGGTGGACCTTCTTATTTGACTGTCTCTTATACACATCTAGATGTGTATAAGAGACAGCATAGTAAACTAGTAACAGTAAAAGTGAAATAATTAACTATCTTGAAGGAAATTAATTTAACAAAAAATTATTTCTATATGGATCTTTATACACATTTATGTCCATAGGACAATTTTGTGAAAGAAGTTAAAAAAGTATTAAATGTGGAGTGTTTAAAATTTTAAAAGCGTTAAATTAATTGGTCTAAAATGATTCTATTATTTTGAATAGAAATTGATTGTTAATTTTAATTACTATGTACATTACTTAATCATAGATGTTATTCCATCTTTATCTACAACTATCTTTTAATAATTTTTGTTTAATAAAACTGTTTTTAAAATACTACATAGTATATTTTTATAACTTTTTCGGGAAGAAATAATCAATTATAAGAAATATATATGAAATAGGATTTTGAATAAATAAAAGTATTTAAAAATAATTTTTTGTTAAATTAATTTGAATTCAAGATAGTTAATTATTTCACTTTTACTGTTACTATTTACTATGCAGATTTCTTGTGTCTAAAATATGACAAATGTCATCCTTTTATGCCTTCTTACAAAAATCCATTCCCCTATACTATATATTTAGATAGATATAGATGTAAATACTCTTCCCTTATAACCTATTGATTATGGGTTCAAACCACTAACGGGTAGGGAAGGGGTGCTTTAAAAAAAAAAATGTTCAGTTAGTTTACTGTGGTTAATTTAAGATATTGTTTTTTAATGAGACTTGATTATTTGTCAAATCTTGATTTTTTTTAAAAGCTACTTGGAGATATAAGAAACAAAAACATGTGAATCATCTAGAACAGAGACCTAGTTTGGATGGAATCTTTTAATGGGCAGGAAGGAAGGGATTAGGAAGGAAAGAGTTGTTGTTTTCTTCATTTGGGACTTTTACAAGGAAGGAAAAGAAATGAAATGGACAGAAGTATCAACCTTTTTAATTGCAAAAAATTTTCCACCCAAAAGTGGGTAGAAAAAGGGGGAAACAAAAGAGAAGCGGGATAATTTTTTTAATATGCCAGTTTTGTCCTTAAAAAGTAGATAGAAAAAAATAGAATTCCCGATGAATCCCAAGTCCTCTTATTAAAATCCATTTGACATTGCATCCTCATCTTCTTTTCAGTTTTCTCCTTATATAGAGTTGTAAACTCCTTTCAAAGTTCTGCTTTCTCCCTCCCTCAGCCATAGTAGATTAGTTGGAAAAAGAAGGAATCCCATCCTTATTATTCATCCATACCTCATGACTATCAGGTAATCCATCTATTTAGTCCTTTTTTTTCGAATTTAAAATATACCCTCATTGTCTCTATTTTTTTGTCAAGGGATTTGCCCCCTCCATTAACTCATGACTGTAACAATGACATTTTTTACAAAATGATTGTGCAAAACTGGTGGGTTTAAGTTGACTTAATGTTTGATTCAATATTTTCTAACTTGAAATTTTTTTTATTATTTATTTATTAATTTTTTTTTTTTTGCAATTGATTTTGGGTTCTGTTAATCAATTTATAGCATTTCTGCTTAGAAAAATGGTATATAAGTTAAATCTTGATCATGTGATCTTTTGTTTGGCGGTGAAGCTTGTGACGTTTCAGAATTGTGGAGGAATGAGGACAATAATATAATTAAGCCGTATGTATTTAGACGAAAATGCATAGTATCTAGTATTTTTGTTTTGGAAGTATCTAATACAGTAATTTCTACTTTATCATTGGAAAGTTTTGATTATTCTATCATAGAACTATAAAATTTGTGAAAGTTCTTTTAATCGAATGTTTGATTGTTTATTTTCTTATGTTCGTTTTGAGATTTTCATTCATATCATAATTTAGTGATTACGCTTATAAGGTTCTAAACAAAAATGTATAAAGTTTAGGATGACAATCTTGAGACTTGACAAAGAGATTAAACAATTTGAGAAGTTAGGATTGTATATAACTTTATGACATCTTCATAAACGAAGTAATATTTTATGTATCACATGAAAAACTATTACAATGAAATACCTGTCCATAAAATGAAGCAATGTGTATTGCATGGTCCTTTAGTTATGTCATAGTAATATAATACATTAATCTTAGTCCAATGCCAACCCTGTTCATCAATGCTTTGATTACTATGGTTATTGTCATGAGTGTTTGGTTTATAATTGCTTGACAAATTGGTGACAAATTGGTCCAATTTTCTTAATGCTATAGAATATTTTATTACTATGGTTATTGGCATGGGTGTTATGTTTACATTGCCCAAACTTTTTTGGGCAATGTAAGCTTTTAATGCTTAACGTCTATGTATTTTATATCGAGCAACTAAAAGACATAAATTGTTTGAATAAAGTGATCAAGAAGTCTTGTGATTAAGAATTTAGAATTTCCAACAAACCATTTGGCAAAGGGAGACCTTGGAAGAAAATCATATAGACTTACTTTTTGGAGTAATGCTATAATTTAACTTTTTGGTTTTGGTAATGTAAATTGCACTAATATAAGTTGGCATATGAACATTCTTTTGTTTAACAATGTTTTTGAATGCAATCTAGGAAAAAAGATATAATGGTAAAGAAGGAAAACATGAAATGGACAACAAAAATGGATGAAGGATACATTCAGGCTTTATTGAATCAACATTATCAAGGATTTCAAGTGGACGGAACTTTCACAACTACTGCATATAACAACATTATCAACGAATTGAAGGAAAAGCTCGGCATGACTTTCACCAAAAATCATTTGAAAAATTGCATAAACACACTCGAGGAGCATTTCAACGACTCTTATGATTTGTTTAGAGGTGAAAAATTAAGTGGCCATTTCTTGGAATCCATTCACAAAAACTTGGTGTGCTGAACCAGAAGTTAGGGAACAACTTATAAGTGTATGTGTTGGCTTAATTTATTAGTTTCTGTTTTGTTTCTCTGATTGCGTCTTGGAACTAATGTACTTTTGTGTGTGTGTGTGTTTTAGAAAAAACCAGAAGCTATAAAATGGAGGAATCTCATGCAACATTATTATGACATTTAACATCTTTTGCTAAAGATAGGGCAACAGAACAAGGTGTTGAAAATGCGAAAGAAAAGTATAAATGTTGGATGAATGAACCAAATGGAATGCATTCTTGAAAGTATTGTTGCTATTGACCAACTACCATCTAAGAATGAGATCAGTCTAGAAAATTTTGACTGTTCAACCAAGGATGAAAATGCACAAGTCACAATGCCTTCTGACAAAAAACCACCTCCAAGTATAGTAGCTTCACAAGGAAAGAAAATAAATGTCTCAATTGATGAAGAACTTGATATTCTTAAATGTACACTTCAGCATGTTTGTCACTTTGAAGAAGAGATTTTTAATAAGTTGGTTGTTGTTGATATTGAAGCAGACCTGATTGATGATTGCTATATTTTTATTACTCAAAAACTTGACAAGGCAAGAAGTTTCTTTGGTTGTCCAGGAGAAAGATGCAAGAGTATTTTGAACAAACTGATGAACGGTTTGTAATCTCGTTCTTGGATGCCAATATTCTATGGGATGATGGAAATACTTTTGATGATATGCTAGCTAATTTTTGAAAATTGGAATTATTTTCTATTATTTATTAGAGACTTAATCTTTTGAGAATATTTAGATCCTTAAGTATCTTTTGCCCTTCGCATGTACTAATTGAGAGAAATATTTTTGTATTAGGATCTAGCCATGTGGAACATATGACAAGATAGTTCCTTTTTGCATAAAAATTTTATGGTACTATGTCTAGTTTAAGACCCAACTCTTGTAACAACATCTTGATGATGTGCTGATGATTGTTGTATATTTGTTAATATTCTGATGATTGTTGTATGTTTGTGAATAAGTATTATGTGGATTTTAAAGGGATCATGACTACTACCTTGAAAAATATTAATGTGTTATTTATAGGGGTTGATGAATCTTCTTTGTAGAATGTGGCATCAAGAACACATGCTGGACTCAATTGTTGAGTTTGAGCTACTATGAAGGATGAATATGGTGGATGAATTTTTGTACTCCTTGTTAATGTCAATAAAATATTAATAGCCAAAATATGTTGAAAAGTTCTCTAACCTTGATATTGCATCTTACAGGAAAACTAGTTGTTGAAAATATAGTCCTAGTATATAATTTTTGAACCGATTAATCACACTTGAAAAAAATGATAACATCTTTTTCAAGGTATTAGATCTGTCTCTTATACATTCAGTGTCGCTTGTTAAAAAATCTTTTCTCATTTTCTTTCCAACTTTCAAACAATAGAAAACTATATTCTTTCTTTTCTTTCTTTTACTCCCAAACAAAAAATATATCCTTTCCCTTCTTATGCAATTAAACTAATAAATCTTATACACATCTAGATGTGTATAAGAGACAGACATAGTATAGATAGTATAGACATCTAAAGAATTAAAAAAAAAAAAGTGATTTAACATATTTTATAGTTTTGTAATAGTCTTAAGTTTTGGTTCCATCAATAATTTACAAGTAATTCTCTAGTAAATTCTTATTCACTTAGAAAGATTAAAATAAATTTTAAAAAAAATGAAAAAAAAACTTTATAAAAAAATGAGGCAAAATATAATTTATTTGACTTTGTTATTTGATGTGTAAGACTTTTCATAAATATTTCCATCTTATTTTTGAAGGAGAAAGCATTATCCAAGAAAAAATATCGCAAAGTAAGATTGATACCGGTATATTTTGACAAGCCAAGCCAACCTAATTTTTTAAGAGAAACCTCAAGAAGTTTTCTTTGGTGGATAACCATAGTTTGGCAATGGAAGAACCATATAGTTAGCTAACAGAATCTTATTTCTTTAGATATCTATACTATCTATACTATGTAGTAAAGGAGAATGGGTATTTATAAAAAGGTCTAAATAATTAACATGTGTAAAGATAAAAATAGAGTACATCTAGGTGGTAACTGAATGAGGTAAAAGATGAATTACTTAATTAACTATCAACATAGACCCAATCTTGAGCTCACCTGTAAATTTTGTAGTCAAAATTAAATCTTATAAAATTTTACTTACATCAGTTGATGTCGTAGATTCCATAATATTTAATCCACATTACAGGGTTTACGGGTCCACAAGTTGAGCCAAAAATAAGATCTATCTAAGTATTTCCCATTTAATTAAACATGTAAATTCAAATTACTAACCTAAATTATTTTTTAACTATTATTTATTCAAAAATAATTACTTTGTGCACATATACCTTTTATTATCTCTGTATATCTAATCTAATCTAAAATCTAAAATATATGAGAAAGGGAGTTCCACACCGTAAACGTGTTTTGTATCATATGTATTTTGGTCAATTTTTGGTTTGTTAGGGGCAAGTATGTCATTCGATTTTAGGTTTGCTGCCTGAGAATGTATTTTTTTTTATAAATTCACTTTTAGAAGCCTCCGAAAACCCTCATTTCCACTTTTAGAAGCCTCCAAAAACCCTCATCATCTTCCTTGGTTCCTCAGCTCTGCTGCTGCTGCTAGTCTTTTTATTTTTTCAAAAACTGTCTTGACAGCTGTGACGTATAATTCATCCGTGTGTGTTAGGAATTTAAGTATTATGTGTAAATAAGTGATTTTGATTTTTGGGTTTTGTTTTTCTTGGATGAATTTGTTGAAAAAGTGGTTTTCAACCTTGATTTTTGTCTAAATATGTGTGGGTTTTATTTATTTTAGATGAAACTTCAAGGGGAGACTTTGCAGGGTGCGTATGAAATATCTTGCAGTGGATGTCTAATTAGCCAGAGGTCTGAAAGTCTGGAGGCAGGTTGGAATCTGTTTCAATTCAAAGTATACACACTAATTTATACATTTCTAGACATGGCTAGAGTGCAGCTTGTGGTGCTTTGTCGACCTTTGGGATGTGAATGCCTCAGATGGGACTTGACTAGCAGCAGCAGCAGAGATAGGTTTGATTTTACATATTGCTTGGGTGTTTCTCCTTTATATATATATATATATATATATATATATTGATTCAAATATTAAAATTATTGAGTTTATAAACCAATTTTAGGGAGTAAAGTTACTAGCTTTCTTGTGGAAAACATATTATTGATTGACAAATTTGCTTTAGAACTTAATATATATTTTTCATTTAGTAGCAAAAATGACTGTTAGAGTTAAGGGATTTGATTTCTAATATCTCATTTGATTAAGTAAATTTGATTTATAACATTCTCTTATATAGAATCTGTTTAGTATAACTCACTTAATAGAAACTTTGACTTCACTTTGTACTGGATAAATTCTGGATTTAATTAGTTCATTAGTGATCAATGAGCTATCAAATGCTTAGAATTGTATCCCTTAATTTTTTTTTTTGGATCCTAATGTTGCATGAATCATAGTATATATATGCAAGACAGTAGTAGGTAGTTCAAGAGAGTGGTTAGTTTTTCTACAGATATTCTGCATCAAATCAAATTCAGGTTATTGGAACTTTTCTTGCAGCAGGTCATGCCTTTTCTATACATATTGTGCATGGCTATAATTTTTTATAGATGGCAATAAAGAAAAAAAAAATGAGAATCAAGATAAACTGAGTTGTGAATTACTTTGTGGAGCATTTTTTTTGGTCGTTTTAGCAGTAATAGTTGCTGGATATTAAAACAATCCAATCATGCTTAAAGAATTTTTGGTAAGGATTCTGGATTTTGCTCAAATTTGAACAAAGAAATTAGTTTTCTGGATTATATGTTAATTAGACTGATTTTTGCTGCATGAGATTTTGATTGTATTAATGAATAGTGACTTTTAGATTTGGATTAGTATTGATGAACTAGTTGTTTCTCAAGTTTTTGGCTTAGTTAGTTAGTATATCAAAGAATTAATGTTGTTTAGCAAATTCCTAAGTTCAAATATGTTGTTTGCTTAGGATGTTGGTAATCATGATTAATTCTTTGATATACTAAAAAGCTACTATTAAAGCAACCTTCAATGTAAGTTTTAGTTTCAGCAAGTCTTTTTTTGTTTTTTTTTTTTTTGGAATTTGCATGCATACATGCTTATGTGTGTTCTTTTATTGGAAATGAAATAGTTAAATTGATATGCTAAACTTTTCAAAATACCATTTTATCTATCTTTATAGACATGTATATAGCATGCATAGATTTATTTGTTTAATTGCATATAGAATTAAAGTATAAAATTCAAAAAAAAAAAACACTAAAACCTTATTTATGATCATTTCAGATCATATCTGCAATGTGTATATTAGCACACTCAGCTATGATATTAGAACTTTGTAGTTTCTTATTTCTTATTGGTAAGTTGTAATCTATGATTAGAATTTAATGTCGAGTTTTCCTTTCCTATATGTTTGGCCTAAATATTTCATTTGGCTCCTATTAGTTTTGTTTCCCATCTATCTCCAACAGTCTTTGACATGACTTTGACTTAGATATATTTGTGATGTTTATAGGATTGTTGAACTCCTTAGTAGGATTAGATTACATAATAGTATTACACATGTATTTTTGTGACAGTTCATTAGTGCTAACTATCTTTGCACTTATCAAAGATAGAATTTTTAGTTTGTTTGGATTGAATTTATAAATATGTATCCATGTTGGCTATCATGTGTATATCTTTGTATATATTCATTCCTATGCTTACAATATCTGTACTTAGTATAACTGATAAAGTATTAAGCTTATAGTTTTTTACTATTTATCTTCATAATAACACTACAATGCATTGTGAATACTAAGAAAAAAAATCTGGGCACGCTTTCAAGCGAGCCAGAAAACTAGTATATATATATATATATAAAGGGACTTTCACCTACTCAAGGTGAATGGTCCCGTATATTTATTTGGTATTTTTTAGGTTACTGGTAAGAACGTTCCAGAGAATTAGAACAGAACCTCACGTGCTTTGTTGGATGATGTTCACAGCCTTTGAAAAGTCCAAAATACTGCTACTACTATCAATAATGCTACCATTTAATTTGGGGGCAATATTGTCCACAAGAGGCAATTCAAGCACATGACGAAAAACATAACATAATCATCACACAAAACTCCAAAAATACCACTACCCACACAACTCTCCCCAATTACTACATTCTTTCTTTCCTCTTTTCTTCTTCTTTCTCACAGGTTCTTATTTTCTCTGCTTCCTGAAACTTCGCAACTCTTGCTGCCCTCATTCTCTCCCAACCAGCATCCCAAGTCTATTATCATCTCTTACTCTTTTTTCCCTAATTATTTTCTCCAATTTTTGTTTATTTCCATTAATATTTGGTTCCCAATTATTGTTCTAATATTTTTGGGCGAATTTGTTTTGTAGCAGTGATTATTTGTTTTCTGATATAGGGCCGGCTACCTTGTTTGTTTGTTTATTATTTCTCTATGTTTCATGCTTTTCTGTGTTTCCAAAAAGTGAAGTTTAGAATGGTGCATTCGATTGCAAGAAATCCAGTTCATTTCATCTCTAGATGAAAAACTCCATTTTGATTAATCTGCATGTGCCAAAAAAATAAATAATAACCCTAAAGAAGCAATTATGAAATGGGTTGTTGAATTATTGAGATTTCTGAAGTTGGTGGGCTTAAACTTACTAATTTCCAAAGGGTAAGTAAATTTTTTAAAAAGACTTTAAATCTTCCTTTGAAAAGCCATGGTTTGAACTTGACTTTGTGCGGGGAAAAAAAAAGAAAAGAAAATTGCTAGTGTACCTAAAATTGCTGATTCTTATGATGAAGTTTACATAATTTTTTAAAAGGATAAGTGAATACTATATTTTTATTTGTTTTCAATCATGTTGCTTATAAAATTCAAAATTTGAGCTTGATTTGTATTTTTCTAGAAAGCACAAATTTTTATAGGTCATAAAAGTCTAAGAAAATAAATTTTAATGTAATTTTGCTCTTTTTGTGGAATATAGATTTTGATTTTGAATTTATATATCAATGGTTTGTTAGCACTGGTTATGCATGCCTTCTTGTATTAGTTTAAGTCTTATACATGTTTTTGATACCTGAATATAATTCAGCCCTTGGTTATAATGAACTGTGTCTGTATGTGGTTGATTATGAATTTTAGTGAATTAGTTTTCTTCAATTTGATAGTTTTCCAGTAGTTTATGACCATTAATTAATCAAAGGCTATAATAGTATGCTATAAGTCAATAATTTTGGTAGCAAAATCCAGTATCCTATATTTATTTGTTAGGCACAATGATCTTTCATAGATGTTTTGTTGTGGACCATTAGGAATAATGAGTGAGGGAGCTATGCAACTTTTAGCATTTTAAGTAGTATTATCATCACCTTTATTTTCATTTTGTTGGACTATTTTTCTTTTTACTTTTGTAATCCTGATCCATTATAAAAGTACTTTTCTATTGTGTTAGAGTTAGAGTAGGCTTAATTCACCTCTATTTTTTGCTCCGTTTTGTATATTTACAGGTAATAATGGATCAGGATTTGCATTAGTTGTCCCATTTTCATTAGTTTCATTTGTAGAGCTCATTAGTTTTTGACTTGGAGTTCTTTCCTCTTGAAATATCATTATGCTTTTGAATCCAATCTCTCCCTTACCCCTTCTTCTTTTCTCTCATCCTCTTTTTCTCCCAATCTACAATAGTCATGGCAACAAGCCCCATACCAATGCAGAGCTAAATTTACTCAGGACTGGCTCATGAGATCATTTACTGGACACAAAATTCCTGCACCAACTAAACTGGTATTCTTGAATTATTCTTCCTAGGTTCTTTTGGATAAATTTGTGATTCAATTACTAATAGATGATTACTTTTTGAAAACTTTTTCCTGTTGAAATTGAGTGAATTCTCGATTTAATCTTTTGGCAAGTACATATTAATAAATAGGTGTTGGTCGGGGTGCGATGGGTTAGTATTGAAAATTTATTATTCCTTGCTATGGTATTTTCTTCATAATGGCTACTATCCATTTTAAGTGGAATTATCCACTTTACAAATGTATTAGATGGTGTTTTACTGGGCAGAGTGTTGTGTGTGATTCCCGTATCATTAATGCTAGTATGTTGTTGGAACTCAATCTCCTCCATGGTTTGTTGACTATTTCACGTAATAAATATTGCTTATTGCGAAATCTATTACGTTATAGAATTGTTATAATTGATTATTTTGTTTACTGCTTTTTAATTACATATGTAGTAATATGTTGTGATGTTGGTAAGTTGTGCTTCTGGTTTCTAATTTCCATAAGCTCTATTAATATATCCTTCGCATGTACTTGATATAGCTTATTTTGCTGCTCCCATCTACAACAATCTTTCTGTTGTGTTCATAACAAGTAAGTAATTTATATGCTTTGGTATTTTGGTTATCTAACTAAAATTTTCATTTTAACCAAAAAAAAGTACGTAGGATTAATAAATTTGAATGCACTTATTATTATTATTATTATTATTATTTATTTATTTATTTATTTTCAGTATTGGGCTTATGGAATTTATAAGAGACATAATGTCAATGGAACTCAGACCTTTAGCTCACAAAGAGTGACCTAAGGATGAGTTTCATTATTATGTTTTCCTCTTATGTAATTTTAGTGGTATTTTGAGACATTATAAAGGAAACATCAAAGTGCTAAATTATTGGAATTTAAAATCTTTCCAAGATTGTTGCAGTTTCAAGAAAAATATAGTTTCCATGCTATTGGAGTTGTAGCGATGATGATAACATTGATTTTAGATGAAGACAATGATTACTAATTCATACTCTTTAAGTGTTGTTTTAGTTATTATGTTCTCTGCTGCAACACCTACAACATATAATTTTGTTTATCTTTTTTATAGCCTTCCCAGTTTTCTTCTTTACGCATAATTTAGTCACTTTTAACAAATCACTTTTAATAGTTTCATCTTGTGATAACCAGCAAAGCATGGCAACTTCCTAAGGTTTGCGTTCTTGATGTTTGTTTCAATTCTTATTGCACTACGGGTTTAAATAGCATAGACTAGTCTTATTTATTCAACCTTGTGGTTTAATATTCTTTTTAGGATTATAGTGAGAGGAATTCACAAAAATTTACACTAACAACTAATTGATCAGTGAATTGAAGGAATTTGTAATTGTGTGGTCTTTTAAGGATATTGATCCAGATTTCGGATCAACGTGGTTGTTCGATGTGTAACCAAAATCCATTTTATTAAGATTGTTATAAGTGTGTATTGTTGTATTTATTTTAGAATTGTATGAGCAACAAAAGGTTTACATTATGAAGAATGTTGGTAAGTATTGTTGAGGGATGTAAACATTGTAAGCATTTTCATCAATAATAAATCATATTTTGTACACATTACAGACCAAACAACATTCATCCTTTCTGAAGTTGACCATTTTACATCGACTTAATTTACGTAACAATTTCACAAACCAAATATACTACTAATACATCTTATTGTCTCTGTGTTATTAACATTATTTCTTTTAATTTAAACTTGGGCACGCGTGAACCTAACTAAACTAGTTATTAATATTAAATAACAAGTTTAAAATGATGATGTTTATAATAAGCTAAGAAAAAATATATATTTCTTAATTTCTTTAGATTTATAATACGTAAAGGGTTATCCCAAAAAAATATTTATTAAATAAGAAGAGATTCAACCTAATTATATTTAAGTAATATCATCCTTATAATCTGATTACATCTGTGAAGGAAAGTTTTTGTAAAAAATTAATAATCTATATTGTCTATTTATATCTATATCATATTTACACTATATAGTATAATAGAATTGGGGTTTAGTGAAAAGGTCTAAATAATTGACATGTGATAAGGTAAAAATAAAATACATCTACATTGTAAATAAATGAGGTAAAAGATGAATTATTTAATTAACTATGCAAATTCAAATTACTCACCTAAATTATTTTTAACTACTTATTTATTCAAAAAATAGTTATACATTTTATAATTATTAATATTAAATGACAAGCTCAAAAGGATGTTGTTTATAATAAACTAAAAGAAAAGATATACTATTTCTCTCTTATTTAATAATATAATTTGTACAAGTTTATCCTTATACACATTATTACTATTTGAAGATATAATTTAGTAAAAATTCTTCCAATTTAAACCATTACCGATTACATCCAACAAGAATGGAATTCCTGTACAGGTATAAAAATAAACAATATTATCTATCAATATCAATATCTATATCTATATTTATATTATAGCAAACTCCATTTAGTGAGGAGTTCAAAGAAGTTGACATGTGGCATCATATTATACAAAGAATATTTACTTCATAAATAATACAGGTAAAAAATGAACTCCATAATTAACAATGAAATTCAAATTAATTACCTAAATCTTTTCTTTAACTACCTTTATTTTTTAAATACTTATTTTATCACATCTCTTGTACATTATTTATTTTTTCAAAAAAGAGTTACAAAATTAAAAATGTATTTTAAATCACCATATAAGTATGACTTATCAACAATAAGTTAAGAAACAAATCTATATTATTTATTAAAACTTCTATATATTATTGTTAATAAAAAATGTTTTAGATATATTTAACGAGTTACAACTAATAGCTTTTATAAAAGTAGGATGATACTTAGCCTACTATGCTTAAATAATATCATTTTTGAAACCTAATTACATCCATTTAATATTTATAAAATTTGTTATATCAAAAAAAGATAACAAAGATTTAATATCAATTAATTCTTTCTATTTTTTGCAACTTTATATTTATTGATAATGCAACTATTCAATGTGAATAGATATGTCTAAGAGAATGATTTGTAATTTAATACACTAAATAATCAATTTAGATGTATTCTTTATATATATAGTGAGAATTAGTGATCTCGGGGGATTTGAAAATAATATGAGCATAGGTGGAAACTTATATAACTTTTATTGATGATTACTTAAGATAACCTAAATTATATCTCCTAAATCAAAAAGATGTAGCTGAATAAATGTTCATTAAATTCAAAATGAAGTTGAAAATCAGTTTGAGAAAAAGATTAAAAGACTTAGATTTGATAGAGGGGTCATACGATTCCAATCTTAATAACTCTAGTAAACTAAAGTTACTTGCTTTTAATTATAGCATTTATTTAGTTTAATCCCAATTTTTGGTATGTAATTAGGTATTTTAGTTAATTATTTGCATTATGTAGTTGTAATTGCATTTCTTGTAAATATCATGAATTTTTATTTAATTTTAGTTAATTTCGTTATTTATTTAATTAAGTAATTTTGCAGGTTAAGAATTGAAAGATGGAAGTCAAAATCACAAAACTTCAAGGGCCAAAGCGAAATTGATGAAGAGTTGAAGACTAGAGCTGAAACATGCTCAATGTCGCGACATGGATAGATGTTGTCACAAATGAGACAGATTATATATCTTGGAATGTTTTACAAATGATGTTGCAACACCGACATATCCATGTCGCGATATCGAGGCGTTGAATGATTAGTTTTAACTATTTTTTGTATATTTTTGATTTGTAAATTTTAATTCTTAATTTGTAAAACATTCCAATATATATAATAGACAATAGTTAGTGATAGTATATATACCAGGTAGTGTAGTTAGTATTTTTAGTAGTTGATTAGATTAATAGTAGCTTGAACTCTAAGTTTTTAGTTTAATACAAAATTCTCTTTTAAGTTTCCTTTAGATATTGTCTTTAATTCTTTGCAAATTTAAATTTAAATTAGATGATTTTAGTGGGTAATCATTAGCTTTTTTGTAGATAATAATTTTTAGTTTCTTTCTTGTTAAATTTCTTTAAAATCTTGTTACTTCTGTTTCAAGTTTACTTAGAGTTTTTGGTAATTTAGTGATTTCGAGTTAAAAATCTTCATTTTGTTGTTTTAATTCTTGGTAATTTTTTTTGGGTTTTCTCTTATTAATTCAAAAATCTAAAAAAAAAAAAAAAAAAAAAATCAGTTTGAGTCTTATTTCCTTTGCAAATTTCAATAGTTCAATTAGTAGAAAAATGGAATTTACTTTAATTTCATGCTTTCTTATTTCTTTCTTTGGTTCATTTAGAATTAATTGTCTTTCAATTATAGTCTAGTTTAGTTAATCTAGTCAATTTAGAAGTAGTTTTACTTGCTTCCATTAGATTAAATTAATTAATCTTGAAACTAGTAGTTCAATTGCTTTCTTTACTTGTTTTGGTAGATAAATTAGTTTTTAATTTTGAATTGCTTGCTTTTTTATCTCATGGCTTTAATTAGGTCTAGTATTTACTCTCTTTTGGTCCTTGCATAACTATACAATAGCCATTAAATTCCAGTAATTGCCAACCAAACGATTCTCGTAGGAAAAATGCCCGTTTACCGCTATGTATTACTTTCCTCATATACTTGTGGGAGTTCGAGCAGGATTTAGTGCAAAGTGAGGTTTTATTATTTGTTTGAATGTTTAATTGATTTTACTCTACCCAAGCGAACAATTTTTCCTGCCTGTCATGCAGGCGACTCAGGTTCGATCCCTTGCAACGGTGCCAAAAACTTATTCAAAATGAACAATTCATGTCAAACCAAGCATTTATCCACAAAGTTCAAACCAAGAAATCACTAAATTACCAAGAACACTAAGAAAACTTGAAACACAAGTAATTAGATTTTAAAGAAATTTAACTAGAAAGCAAATAAAAATTATATATACTAAAAGCTAATGATTAACCCACCAGTAGACGCATTGAATTGAGCTAAAACCATAAAAACAGAAACAAATGAGTAAGACAACCTAATTTCCAACATTAAATTTTAGGAACAAGAAACTAATGTAGTGCAGATTATAAAATATCAAGCATAAAAAAGAACATAATACCAACCCTATTTAGTACTGATGATTTGTGCGATAGACTTTAAACTCAAACAGACGCAGGACATAACTGTACAAAGACAAATAAGGTATCATATTGGTTTTAGGTACAAAACCAAAAGAAAATTTTCACTTTTAATTTTGATAAAAACGAAATTAACTTGTCCAAGTATTTTTAAAATTTCTAGTTATGTAATTTCAAAACCATAATAAAGAAATGAAAAGTTAAAAAAAAATAGAAACTTTGGTTAATTTCTGTATTAATATTATGAATTTTTTTTCAGTGTATTTTTTATCTGTCTCTAAATTTGTAATTTTCCTGTTTATTACTGCAAGACTAATTCCAATTTTATACCCCTCAACTTATAAACAATTATTACTTTGTACTTCTAATTTTATTTTGAGCACTTAGCACCGCAACTCTCAAGTTTGTCCCACGTTACCAAATTTAATGGAAATTTTTATTTTTGCACCCAAAGCTATTGTGTTAACATTGTAGTACATTTTGTTGTGCACACGAAAAATTTTCAGTAATTTATGGGGCGGTGTTAAAAATGAGATTGAAGTAGGATGAATTTTAGAGTTGTGGGTACGAAGTGTCCAAAACTACAATTAAGGGTATAAAGTGAGAATTGAGCGTAAGTTGAAGGGGTGGAAAACGGAATTAATCCTATTACTGCAACACTGGAGTTTACTTTGTTCGTTAATAATTCTAGAACCAAATAAACTAATAAAAAAGTGTTGCCATTTTGTAAGAAGATTATATTATATCCATTAAAGAAAATTACAACAAACTTTAAGTAAAGCATTATAAGAGTTTCAGCATAAAATGAGCTGATTGAATAGTTCCCATAGAAAGTTGCAAAAAAATTAAGAAACAATAATATCACATACAACTTGGCTGCCATAAATCAATAATATTTCCTTTCGCATTCATAACAGCAAGATTTGTGTAACCAATAAAACCTATTAAAAAGCAAAAAAATTTGAAAAAAAAAAAAACTATTTAAGAAACTCTTAACACAAAAAATCCGCAGCGGCCGTAAACCTCCTTCCCTCAAAAGTCGAAACCGAGTGGCAAAATCCTTAGTTAACTAACTCACGTGCATTCCATGTGATGAGAAAGAACCGCATTGTCTTCTTGTTTATGATAGGAAGCCGACGGTCGCGAGGAATCGGAGGGGAGATGAATGGGAGGATTTAGGTTGTCTGATATTAACCGGGAGTGGAGAATTAGGTTTGTCTGTTATAATTTGATCTGGAGATCAGTGGATTTTGGGTTTGTCTGTTGGGATTTGAAGATCAACATGTGGTCAAAAGAAGATAGCTACCTATAGCCATAAATTATGGGAGCCAGCAGCAAGTTGTTTTGATTACGATTAAACTTTATATCATATATGTATTCAATCTAAAATAAAATCTTTTTTTTTTATTATTATTATTTATTGTGCTGGATGAGATCTTAAATTCTTTGCCGAGCTAACTTTAATATCTGATATTGCACATTACCCGAACACAAATATCCCATCTAAATCATTCAGTATCTTTATCTTAACGGTATTATTTTCGGTTTATCCTTGGTGATACCCGTCTTACTATAAATACTGATCGTCTGGCCAAACATCACTCATTCGCTTTTTTCATTGCTGCTTCTTCCTTTTGGGTCTTTAATTATTTGGTATCCATGGGTTCGAGTTGTGGTGTGAAACTTACAATTTTGCTTTCATTGTTACTTGTTTCATGGATTCCTTATCTTAGCTCTGCACTGGACACCGACGCGTCACTTTTCGTGGATGGATCATTTGGGAGGAAAATACCGTCTGTTTCTTATACACATCTTGATGTGTATTCTCTAGGAATAAACCTCAACAGTTGCTGATTGATTTTAAGTGTGTTTTTGCTTGCAAATATTTATTTATTTGGTTTGCCATAAAGATTTCATAAAATGTTTTGGCATATCCTATCCAAATATGTATTCAATTATTTTTTCGATAAATATTGCTTGCAAATAGATATATATATATATATATTTGTTTTTCTGATTAGGCTAAGTCAAGGTTCTGTTATTCAATTGTAGTTCTTATTTGTTAAGGTGGACTAATAGGAAATTCAACCAGGTGGTATATTAGCTTGCCATGCTAGAGTGTTTGATTATGTTGTTTGGAATAGTCCATGAGACTTCTACCCTCCAACGGCACCAGAGGAAAGTAAAATGCAAGGTGCATTATACTGAGAAATATGAAAAAATTGTACTTGAAAGCTAAACATGCTGAGGGATTAAAAATGACCAGTCTTGTCTCGAAAAGAAAATACAAATTTAAAAAATTTTTAGTGTCAATAAAATATAAAACAGCTAATATATATCTCCAGCAGTAGAGTACTACCATACTTATCTAATTTTCACTACAAACTCAGGAACATGAATTTTTTTTCATTTGATACACGAATTTATATAACATTGCAGATCAAAAAAGCAAATATTACTGGAGATAGTGTATTTGGACTAAATTAAAGCATGGGAAAGCTGTAGACCTTGCTTTTATAATTTTTAATTTCTTCTTCAGTTTTCTTTAATTTCAAAAGGAATAAAAATTAAAATCTGTTGTTTCAGATTATTATTTTTTCTTTTGCTGATGCAAATTCCAAACATTTGCTGAGAAAAAGGCTTTTTCATTTGCTGAAATTACCACCAAAATTTCAAATGTTATCTCAAGAAATTACACAAAATCAAACGAGCAAGAAATTTTAGTAAAACAAAGTCAAAAAAAAAAAATCGTTAAGAAAAAAAAGAAAAAAGAGTTCTCCCGCAGAAAATGCCCTGTCCTTTTTTCCATCCCTCATAAATAATTACCAAAAACAAAATTAAATAAAATTTGAGATGTTACTTATTTCTAATTGCAATTAATGTGAGTGAATCAGTAGTCCACGAGACTTCATTTATAAAGCTTTAGAAGCTGATTTGTCTCTTTCTGATTCAAAGTTATAAGTCTTTTTTATCACCAAAAAAAAAAAAAAAAAACGACTATGCGCATTTCATGAAAAGTTTTAGAAACTTAATACGAGTCCTAGTTATTTGCCAATTAAGCCATTTTTATGCAATAGCGAACGTTTGATTTCGCATTTTCTTATTACCTGGTTAAATATTTCATGAAATGTTTTTTTTGTATTTGCTATAACCCAAATATTAAACTAACTCTACGTGCATTCAATTTGTGTAATACAATATTATGAATATCCTAACTATGCATGACAAATTATTGAACCTTTAAGTTTTTAGTCCTAATTGATTATATGCTAAATTAACGTCATTTTTATGCAATAGCTTATATGTTATCTATTGTGCTTATATTTGCAGGAAATTAACCATGCTGGAGCAGGTGGGCTCTGGGCCGAATTAGTAAACAATCGAGGTCACTTTCATACTTCTTGAAATGATTTTCAAATTTGGGAAATAGTTGAATCAAAATGATTATGAGGGTTTTTTATTTCTTGTTTTTTTAAAAAAATATTTGTCTACAGTTTATTAGATGTGCATACGTTGAGGTGATATCACGATCATGCAACTTTGAAGCTGTCAAAGATAATTAAATGCAGTTGACAAGTTCCCAATCGAACCATTGTTTCATGTGATAGATAAATAAATCAAATATATAGGATCTTTTAGTAAATTAAAAAAAGGATCGATTTAGATATAGTCCATCTTGAGACTATTCTTTTAAATAAAATCAAAAAATTTTTTATGTTTGTCCAACGTATTGATAAAAGTGATGCATTTTTTTTTTTTTTTTTTTTTCTGGGGGTAAAAGTGATGGACCTTATCAATAGCGTGAAGTTACTGAAAAATGCATTTTACTAAGTCAGCGTCTGTGTCCTAATAATATTAATGTGTTGTATGATATGGCGCAATTAATAATTTTACAATGAATATTCTTGGGTATTATTTTCGAAGATGAATTAAGGTGATGCTTCATCATGAGAATGCGTGTACATCCAGAGCACTTATTCAAAAAAATACATTTGAGTTATTTAAACTTGTGCTCTTTCCATTAAACTGATATTATTCAGTATTTAATAGTACTATATCATTTTTTACAACGGAGGCCTATGAAAATTCAATTTCAGGATTCGAAGCTGGGGGTCCAAACACTCCATCAAACATCGACCCTTGGATCATTTTGGGGAATGAAACATATTTAATTGTTTCAACTGATCGCTCATCATGTTTTGAACGAAATAAAATTGCTCTAAAAATGGATGTGCTTTGTGATGATGGGAGCACGACCAATGCATGCCCTGATGGTGGAGTTGGCATTAGCAATCCAGGATTTTGGGGAATGGTAATAAATGGCTCACCTTTTTTTTGGTATTTTGTCTACTTTTTTCTTACCAAGAAAGCTATTACGGAATACCCTTTTATTTTGCTAGTTCTTATGAGGACACAACCTCTTCTAATAGCAGCAATGCTAATTTTTACCACTTTCACATTATTATTTGTCATATATTTATCAGAGGTTTTAGAATATAGACGTATAATAGCATGCCATCTATTGCTACTAGTGGTGTCCTACCATTATATTTTAGATATACACAATAATGGATCTCAATAGCTATTTCCTTATTTTCAACTTTATTTTTAAATATGAAAATGCTAAAATGTAACAATTAAGTTTCTTGACAATGCTGAAATGTAACTATAGGTTTCTTATCTGATTGACATTTCACAATTGTTGTGGATACTAAATTATTTTATTGTGATTAACCTAGTGTTGTTAGTTTCATAATAGCATTATTTGAAGCGTCTTTTTATGTTTTTCAAATAAATCTTTTTCCTAACTGTTGTTTTCTTGTAGAATATTGAACAAGGAAAGACATATAAAGTGGTTCTCTTTGTACGTTCTGCTGGTCCCATTAACGTATCTGTATCGTTAACTGGGTCAGATGCTAAGACGCTGGCTGTTTCTAACATTGTGTGAGTTATCATTAATTCCTATATTTATAGAGGATCTTCTTATTTATTGACTTCAATATATAAATGTTCTTATTGCTGTTTGCCTATGATTTGATTACAGTGCTTCTGACATTTCAAAGTGGGCAAAGATGGAAGTTCTTTTGGAAGCAAAAGCAACGGATCACAACTCAAGTTTGCAGTTGACAACAACAAGAAAAGGTGCTATATGGTTTGATCAAGTATCAGTTATGCCTCTGGACACATATAAGGTGTGTTTGGTTACAGACTAAACAATTTGAATCAAAATCGTTGATAAATATATACGCACTTACTATTTGGTTTTCGTAGGGACATGGTTTCCGAAAAGATCTTTTCAGTATGGTTCAAGATATGAAACCAGCCTTCATTAGATTTCCAGGTATTCCTAACTTTGATAATTCCATGCCATCTGTGTATGCATCATTGATCAATTGATTCTATATAATCAAAGTCCAAATCTGTTTAAGCAAATTGACCTTTGTTGTATTTGTTAGGTGGCTGCTTTGTTGAAGGGTCATGCCATGTTACGAAGTGCAGTTCGTTGGAAGGAAACTATTGGACCATGGCAAGAGAGGCCTGGGCATTTTGGTGATGTATGGAATTATTGGACAGATGATGGCATGGGACATCTTGAGTTTCTCCAAGTAAGAATAGGATCTCAATAGGTTATGCATTCCCCAGTTATCAGAAAAATAATTTCCATTAATCTTCCGACGGTATTGATGTCGTTATTTATCAGCTTGCGGAGGATCTTGGTGCGTTACCAGTATGGGTGTTCAATAATGGTGAGCTAAGTTTCCATTATTCTCAATTTTTAGGAATTGATTTTCTATTTTTTACTTTGTTATAAAACTTGTATAATGATTTTCAGGAATAAGCCATAATGATGAAGTTAGCACTCCCAACATCTTACCTTTTGTGCAAGTAAGTTGCTTGGTTTTCACTTTAGATATATTGATAATCTGTTATTGAAAGACTATAGTTAAACTCCATTTACTTTGGCTTAGTTTTATTTACATGTTTACTTCTTTTTTTTCTTTACCTTATTTTATAAATTTGTAATCCCAAGTTTTACCATATGATGGAATCCTCCTCTACAAGTAAAAGAGCACCATAAGTTTGACGAATATCTAAACCTCAAGATTATCATACCATATTATAGTATATATTCAATACCAATCATCCATTATTGAATCAAGCATTATAATAGCATATAAGTTCCTGTATGGGTTTTATTCCTGTATTTCATTAAGTATTATATCATGCTTAAACAAAATCCAAAATATGATATTTTTAAAATAAAGATAACAAGGTCATGATTTTGTTTAAATCATGTCTTACATAAAAAGGATTTGTTATATATAGGCATATAGTGATACCTTAAAAGTATGAAATGTGAACTTTGTTTAACAGCCTTGTACGGTTTTTAGCTTATTTCCCGCATGTGTGACATGTATTTAGGAATATTTTCTTCAATTTCTTTATTGCTTTACAACATATTAGAATCACATTTTTATGACCTTTTATAATATGGGTCATACACTAATATTGTTTTCTTCTATTGTACATGTCATCCCGCATTCATTCAATCTTAAGAGTTTTTAAATGCTACTTCTATGACCTTAAAGCAATTGTCGTTGTGGGAAAATTCAGATTTGATCTTAGAGTTATCTTGTTGTAGGAAATTCTGGATGGTCTTGAATTTGCCAAAGGTGATGCTAAATCCACCAAATGGGGTTCTATTCGAGCTTCATTGGGGCACCCAGAACCCTTCGATTTGAGATATGTGGCTATTGGGAATGAGGACTGTTGGAAGCCAAACTACCTTGGTATGCATTTCTTTAAAATATGTTATCCTAAGATTTTAGAGGCTTATAAGTAATGTTATTCCTCTTCCCTCATGCTTTAGGAAATTACCTCAAGTTTTATGCTGCTATTAACCAATCCTATCCGGACGTCAAAATGATTTCAAATTGTGATGCAACTTCTAAACAGTTGGATCATCCAGCTCATTTGTTTGATTATCATGTGAGAATCCTTTTTCATTTTATTTAGACATGTTGCTTCTTTTTTTGTCCTATTATATCACTAAAGTTTCGTGATTTATTTTCTTATTAGGTATATGACAATGCAAATGCTTTATTTTCTCAATCTCACAAGTTTGACCAAGTCTCACGCAGTGGTCCAAAGGTGTGCAAGTTTTCTTTTTTTTTAATACAAAATTTGAGTTTAGTTTTGGGTGATGTATGTAAAGACTGCTAATTGTTTATTTATTTGTAGGTTTTCGCAAGTGAGTATGCTGTGACAGGTGGTGATGCTGGTAAAGGTAGTCTTTTGGCAGCATTGGGTGAAGCTGCATTTGTTGTTGGTGTGGAAAAGAATAGGTATCTTAAATTCAACAATTCTGGCTTCTATATGGTATATATAGGCATGATTTCACAAAGGATTGAAACCCCACATATATATATAAAGAAATAGAATGGTAGAATTAGATCTCCTCTTATAATCCCAGAATGGTGCAGTTACGCATATGTCACAATTATTAACATTATTACTGAAAATAGGTAGTTATGTTATTATAGTTTTAAAGGATCCAATTTTCTTCACTGCAGTGATGTGGTTGAAATGGCAAGTTATGCGCCACTGTTCGTGAATACAAACGATCGAACGTAAGATTCATATTTTTCATTATGCAGTTATTAAGCTTTATAAAGTTATGGTTGATTAGAATCCTTAACAAAATTTTATTTTCTATTGTTTAGGTGGACTCCAGACTCTATTGTTTTTGACTCTTCGCGGATGTACGGAACTCCTAGCTATTGGATGCAGCATTTCTTTAGGGAATCAAATGGTGCAACCCTTCTGAACTCTACATTACAAACCAGTTCATCGAATCCAATTGTTGCATCCGCTATTTCATGGAAAAGTTCTGAGGATAACAAGAATTACATGAGAATAAAGGTATGGACAAGAAAAGCTAATTTTCACCCAGCCAAAAAAAAAAAAAAACATATTGCAAAACAAGAAAAACTAATTTTTGCCAGAATTTCTTACCCATTTATATTTCTTTTTGTAACTCACCAATGTTTTGCCTAGGTTGTGAACTTCGGAAGTAGCACAGTGGCTCTCAAGATTAGTATTTCTGGGCTAAAATCAATAGAATCACTTGGCACAAAAACTGTGCTGACATCAAACAACGTATGGGATGAAAATTCATTTGACGAACCAGAAAAGGTAATATATCACTTATGTGCACGTAAATTACACTTGGATTAACTTAAATTTTTTTTGAGTCCTTTCTTAAACGGTTTTTTTTTTTATTTTTTTAATGATGAACTTGTAGGTGGTGCCATTCAAAACTCCACTAGACAATGTTGGCGAGAATATGGACGTCGTACTCACTCCTCATTCGCTCACCGCATTTGACTTGTCCATTTGATTCTGTCCGTAGAATGCAATTTTAAAATAATATTGGGCATGTTATAAAATCAAGTGACATTTTTCTTCATAATATTTCAATATATCTTGAGTTATTACATGCTTGCCATTCCTTGATTGCTAGTATATTTTTTTAGTTAACTTTAGTAGTTTGACATTAATCTAAAGTTTGATTCGTGGATCCTATTCTCACAATTCATCCTTCCAATCTCTATAGGAAAAAAATAGACAGCCAGAGAAAAAATTGAAATAATGTCCATTTTTGCATATTTTGACGTGTAATGACAAAGTACGCTTTCTCAATTGATGAGAAAACATAGAGAATTCTTTTCAAATTGGATGAGCTTTCTTGGGTATAAGACAGCGTTGGCCAGACCAACAAAGTAGTTTACGATTATTTACATTAAACCCCCTTGAGATTTGATTGAACTAGCAAACGAACCCTAAATTTGGAAAAATAACAAATGCCCCCTTGACCAAATTTCATTAGTTATATGCAACAGAATTAATTAAATGACTAAATTACCCTTGTAACTTCTAAGCAAATAACCATCCTATCCAACTACCTTAACCATTTTCACCACATCTATACCCTTTTCTCATTCCTTTCTCATGCATCTCAAAAGCCTACAAAGTATAAACAGTAAGAAGCAACATTTGAATGTTGATGGCTTCCCCGCCTCTTCCGCCTACCACCGATTTTCCATCCTTTACCTTTCTCTAACCCTTTCCTATATTCTCCAGAATTGATAGTCCCTCCCATCTATTTTCACTATAACCAACCAAATCCTGTATTCCCTACTTTTCTCCTACTTCCCACCCAACCCAAATCACCATTTATCTAGTCCCAATCTCATTTTCTTTTGACTTTTCTCCATTTTTCTGATCCCATTACCATTTTCTTCTCTTTCTCCCCCAATCGAGGAAGGTTGACTGTAATTTAGCCAAATTTCAGGGTTGGTTTTGTAATCTGGTTAAACCATAGGGATGGTAAATTTAATTAACCCCAAAATTTATCATATGCAAATTGACGTACAACAATCCTTCAAGGGGCTCGATTATCATGCTTGTGATGAGTTATAATATTGCAGAACATTGGAAGAGTCAACCCAATATAGTTCTAACTTGACTTACATCTCTGTCAAGCCCTTAGGTAGAGGTCAAATTAAAGCAAACATGTAATAATAAAACCTTACAAAATTACTACATTCTTCCTCACTTACACAAGTATACGGAGTTGGTAGTAGTATAGGATGAGTGGGTATCGTTTTCACGAAGATTATTCGGCAAGCAATTATTGAGATTTACGGACCTTTGTATAATTAGGGGAATCAAATTGAACAGAAAGAGCCTAATCTTATCAAAGTCACAATACATGTAAACAAGTTAAAACCAAAATTAAACTTTGACAGAGATGTAAGTCAAAAATAAAAATAAGGTTAACTACGAAATTAAGAAACTAATTAACCTATTCTAATGAAAGCAAGTAAATAAAGGCACTTAATTCTACTCTAATTTGACTAAAATACGATTCGAATTAAAGAGCAAGTAATTAACCTAACTAAAGAGAACACTAAGAAAGCTTGTAAAGCAAGAAAATGCCATTTCTAATCTAGAATTTGTAAAGAGGCATGATATACTTGAAATCTAAATATTTTTTTGGATTTTTGATAGTAATAAAGAAAGCCCACTAAAAATTAACTAGAAATTAAAGTAAAGATTTGAAAATTTTTATCTAAAAACCAATAAATTAACAAGAACCCTAATTACTCTAAGAAAAATTGAAATGGAAACAAGGAGATTTTCAAGTTTTTAAACTAGAAAGCAAGAAAAATTATATCTACTTAATTAAAGCTAATGATTAACCCATTAAAACTATCTAATCAAAATTCAAACTTGCCAAGAATTAAAAACAAGATCTAAATTAAAATGAAAGAGAACTTTTAATTGAAGTAAGAAAGTTGAAGATCCTAATCGCACTACTACAATGGTGTAAATTTACTACCTACACTATCTATTGTGTATACTAGCACACTAATTGTATCTCAAATAGCTGAAATACTACACAAGCAAAAATTGGGTATTGGCTACTAAAATATTACAAGAATGCCATTACAATTTTGTTGAAACGCGCATGTAAATTCCATGTCGCATCATGGAAAAAATTATGTTGCGACATAGGCTTACAACTAAATTAACCATCTTCCACCTACATGTCGTGACATGGAGAAATCGATGTCATGACATGGATCCTATTTCCAACAAGTTTTTAATTCTTCTTATTTGTACTTTGACTATCATACTTTGTTTATTCCATTTCCAACCTCCAATTTATAACCCGCATAATATTACGCTAATTAAGTAACTAATTTAATTAAAATTCTAATAAAAACTCATCATATTTACCAATAGTTAAAGATAAACACATAATATGAAAATTAACTAAAACACTCAATTAACAACCACAATTCAGAATTTAGACTAACAAAATGATATCATTTAAAGTAAAATAACTCTAGTTTACAAGAGTTATCATACTCCCAAACTTAGTGTTTTGCTAGTCTCAAACAAAACAAGAATTAAAAAGAACCTTCTAACAGAACAACACCACCAAAATTGACAAAACACTTGATGAACAATGGAGACTTGTACTTAGAACAATTAAGAAATCTCTCAAGGGACTTCCAATACTATATAATAATTAAAATATTTTAATGAGTCAGTCTAAGTTTTCGAATTTTCTAAAAAAATTGTTCATTAACTACACAAGACTTCAAATTACTAAGCATTAACCATTCTCAAAAATATTCCTAAAAATTGAGTTCTATTCATTCAAAACATCATTTCTTCTCAAATCACAAATATTACAAATTTGGTCAACTATCCCGACAAGGTCGAATGAAAATAGAGGTTCATTAGGAATCTACCTAAATGCATATGTCACACAATTTAGAAACATTAATCTAATAAGGACTAAGTAGTATGATATCAATGATAAATATTACAAATATTTCCTTCTCAACTTGTTGGTATATTAAAACGTTATCCCTTATGGCTTAATTTGGAGAAATAATATGGGTATGTGCTGGAATCCCGTACTCACCTTATTACTATGCTAGTGGCTTATTTTAGAGACAATATGGGTACAGATATGTGCGAAATCCTATACTTGCCTTATTACTAATGTAAAATTTATTTTAAAGGCCCTAAACCAATGAAAATGAGTAAAATGTACTTAAGATTAATCTCAAATACCAATTATTCTCAAATTAGAATAATATTCCCTATGCAAACACACAAAATGTCCTAATTTCCTCTTATTCCATTTAACTTACTTTTTCCAAAAGATAAATCGAGTAACAAGGTAATATTGGTGATTTGATCAAAAAACAGTATTTAAAACAATTTTTTCCCTAAATATTAGTACCTCTTTTTGAAAAATAGTAATGTCAAGTTTTTGAAATCCTTATGTTATAAAAGAACCAATCACACACTTAAATCCATAAAATGATCCAATCAAATATTTTAATCATATAATATTGTAAGTAAAATATTATCATTGAGCACTCAATTGATCAATTTTCCATCCACTAGTCATCAAGTCACACAAATGCATATCAAATAACAATCCCAAAACAAGAAATAAACACCCCCAATCACTTGAGTCTTTTATTCAAATAGATGAATAAACTCAACCTACCACTTACCCAAAATATAAACATAAAAACATAGCAACAATTATGCAAGGACTAAATAAACCACGACAAAATCTTAATCTAATAAACATTACTAAATGAAAGTGCCAAGTGTATATAACCATTCCACGTATTTAATCAATAAAACAAACATGGCATCAGTTTAAGGTCCTTAGCCATTCTACTGTCATCAATCAATGAAAATGACCAAAAACTATACCAAGTATTTACCAAATCAATCCTCAGAATTATCAAATCCATGAAATAATAAAAAGAAATCTATTTGGCTCAGTTTAAGGCCATTAGCCAATCTAGTTCAAAACTAAAGTATTCAAATCAAAATATCTAAAAACAGACATAAACTAAAGATAAAAGTGCTAAAGAATGAGCAAAAATAAAGAAAATGTCAACCATTATAAAAATCTCTCTAAATCTCTTGCTCCATCTCCTCTCGACCATCTTCTGAATCACTAGGCTGAGCTTCTTCGTGGTCATCATCCTGACCTCTCCTAGTCTCACTAGCTTGCTATGCTTCACTTTGATGAACAGGAACTACTGGTGGTGTGTAATACTGCCCACAAGGTGGGGACATATCCCAAGGTAGATGTGGTGGACTAACCCACGTATCAAGTGAAATGGTCTTGAGGGCTTATTTTATAACCGCTAAATTGTTGTGCATTACTAGTTAGCTATAGGTCCAATATCCTTGCAACTCATTCCGCTCTTCTTCATTAATTGGAGCATTACAAACATATCTTGGCGGAAGAGGAATATATAATGATCTCTGAGGAGGTGGTGGTATATGGCCTACTTCGAGGTGATGCTTTTCATATTCCCGAACTATCCTGCAAACATATTCTCAATTAATCTTACCTTGGGGATATGTCAGGGGCTCCGTGGGATCAATAGGACATCTTGCAACAGTACATAAATGGTGGATTAGACTGGATACATAAAAATGGGTCTCCTAGATATGTAACCTGCCACTTTCAAAAAATCCTTGTCTGATCAATTTACCAACATCCACCGGCATCCTTATCATGATAGCATAAACTAAAAATACCTTATCTTTCTGAATGAAATTTAATGACTTTGACCCCAGATACGGCAACTGATAAAATAAAACCAGAGTTTGGCAAAAAATGAAAGTCCATGCTGAGGAAATCATAATTATGCACTGTTTTGGTGCTTCGAACCTAATTCACTATCACATCACATAATGCATCTTTGATCACATTCATGTCTTTCTCCTTATCATTCAAAAGTGCTAAATATTGATCAGATTGAACAGGAGGTTTGTCAAAGAAAGAATTAATCATTTAAGAACTAGAGTCAACCAATATCTCCCGAACTCTCATCTTACCATCCTCAAAATCACAAAGATTACAATAGAACTCTTTTACCAACTATGTGCACCCAGGATCAATGGGCGAATCAAAATTTTCCCAATGTCTTGCCATAGTCTAAACTTCTATTGCCTTTCGACCTCTTCATACACTCCCCAATGCAAAGATAAATCAGAACTCCTTTCTTCAATCACCTCATATTTCTCATTATTTTTAAATAACTGATGACATCGATCACTAGAGAATTGAGGTTCTATTTATTGTTCATTCCTCCACTTGGCTCGCCTAATTCACCTTTTCTACGTGACCCTTCCTGGCCTTTTCTTTTTCGTGTGTTCCCTTCTCTACCCTTCATTCTTGCTTTTCTCTCAGCACTTCCATACACACAATGTGTCATTTCACAACTTAGCAAAAACAGTAACAAATATATGCACCAATAATTCCCAAATTCATAGCCAAGCATAAAATTTCACTAAAAATACCAACAAAATTCCACAATCTCTAGACAAGAAATCAAACAATCGCCACAAAAGTCCAAATATTTCATAGAATTTCTTCGTTCAATACCCCAAAATTGTAGTCCAAAATTTGCAGAAAAATTTGTTCCAATTTCACCCAAGTTATCTTCAAGATTTTAAATATGCAAAGGTTCAAGTTTACCAACAAATTGTCCTCCACAATTGTTACAAACTTGATCATAAAATTTAAGAAAGTTGTTACCCAATTGGTGCCGAAAATTCCCAAAGAAGAGATGTCCAATGTCTTCCTTTGTTGTTTGAAATTCTCCTAGTGAAACTCCAAATAAATGTGAAATGTTTAAATGATGATTGTATGAAGAGACAGCAATTATTATCATCATCTTAAACATCGAGGAGAGATTTATTTGTAAGTTTCACTTATAGAATTTAGAACAACATAGTTAGTGATTGGGAAAAATGAAGAATTTGGGGAAGAAGAAGAAGATTGGCCCTTTAAAAATTAGTTCTAGTTGAAATGATGTCGCGACATGGAATTTTCTATGTGGCGACATGGCCTGATCTAAATTTCCTCTATGTCACAATTTGGAGAAATCCATGTCGTGACATGAGCTGAACATGTGCCCTACATGTGCCTCGATGTCGTGACATAGGAAATCCACATGGAGGACCCGACATGGGCTTGGGGTGAAATTAAGCCTTTGTAGAAGTTCGAGGTTGATGTCACGACATGGACCTGAACTTCTGCAAGGTACATTTTGGACACTTAGCCAAAATTCCTTCTTTCTTCACCAAATTTCTTCAAGCCCATGCACAACCTACAAACGTCAATATAGCAAAACTACAAGATCATTTCCACACATATTTTGGCATTATTTATTCAATTAAAAAGCAAACAATTTCAATAAAAACTATAACCTAATTCAAACCAAATCACTCAAAATATAAACTAACCACAAATCACACCAAAAGAAAAAAAAAGACAACTAAATTAAAGCTTGGGTTGCCTCCTAAGAAGCGCTCTTTTGTAGTCACTAGTTTGACTATGACATGGTTGATCATTCTAAGCACTTGAGGATGGTTGGCCATCCTTTTCCTTTTGGTCTCCATGGAAAAAGCTTGATGCCTTTCTTTTTTATGAGTAAAGCCTGATTCTTGGTTTTTCCATGCACAACACAGTAGAATCAGGTCCTTTCCTCCAAACCTTAGCCAAGGCTACTGCACCAATTAGCACATCCAATTGTTTCTCCAACCATTTTTTTTTTTTGCGACTTTTCAACTTTTTACCATCACAAATTTTTCCGTCACTTGCACTAATCTCTTGATCCTTCTTCACATCACATACCTTATTGGGTGGTTTTTCCTTCAATTCATTTCTTGGATCTTCCTTTATTTCCAGCACTTGCTTCATTGAATTGCCTTGGTTAACTTTGTTTTGCTCCTCTTTTGGCCTAGCAATGAAAGAATTAAGAGATTAGTAAGCATATTTTTCTTCAAAAATGGGAACATTATCATTATATTCAAAAACATCTTATTCAATTGATTCATTTTCAACTTGTAAAACCAATTTTCCTTTGTTAACATCAATTAATGCATGGACAGTTGACAAGAATGGCCACCCTAGAATCAATGAATCTCACTATCTTCACTCGTATCTAACACCAAGAAATCAGTGGGAAATACCAACTTTTTTCAACTTGATCAAGTGCATCCTCCAACAAGCCATATGGTTTTATCTTGGATAAATCTGCCAACTGGAGAGTGATATTAGTTGGCTTGACATTGTTGATTCCTAACTTGTCATAGATGGCCATCGACATAATATTTATGCTTGCTCCCAAATCACAAAGTGATTGATGCAAAAAATTTTCTCCAATATTCACCAGTATTGAGAAACTACCAAGATCTTTGAGTTTTGGGGGAGCCTCCTTTGAACAATGGCACTACACTTGGCATCAAGACATACTTTCTCATCATTATTCCACTTTCGCTTTCTTGCCAATAGATCTTTCATAATTCGCACATAATTAGGCATCTTAGTGAGAACATAAACCAAGGGAATATTCATATTAGCCTTTTTAAACATATTAAGAAATTTGTAAAATTCTCTCTTTTTCCTCTTTTCTTGGATCAACAAATCTTTGTGGAAAGGGATTTTCACCGAAGAATCTAAGTTCAAGGACTCTTGTATTTTGTTTCTTCTTTGACTCATTGATTTCCTCCTCTTTTTCTTTCTTTCATCACCCTTTTTAACTTCACTCTTCTCCTCACTTATCTTGGATTTGTACTTCTCAACTTCTTTGTCAACCTTTTCCATCTCCATTGGCACAACCAACTTCCTTCCCCTCCTTAAAGATATAGCATGGCATTGCTCTTTTAGATTTGGAATGGTATCGCTAGGTAATGCTCCCATGGGTCTCTCATGTTGTTTCCTAGCCAATTGTCCAACTTGAATCTCCAAATTTCTAGTTTATGTTCTCAAATTTCATAATCTCTTATTTGTTCTTTATTCCTCCTTTCTCTTTCCAATTCTCTTCTTAAGTACTCTGCCTCTCTTTTTCAACCATCTGCACATGCATTCTCTCTTGGAGCAAATTGGTCATTCTCTCTTGGGTTACTCCATGAAAAGTTACGTGATTCCTCCAAAAGGGGTTATATATATTCCTATAAACTCTGGGCAAGTTCCTTGATAAAGATGGATGGTTGATTGGATACATAGTTGAGTTCCTCATTAGAATCACAAGACATTTCACATTACTCATTTGCATGCCTACCCCTAATAAAAATCACATACCTTAAGTGGTTGAGAAGAAGAAGAAGACATTCCATTCACATTACTCAGTCTCTATAAGTTCTCCAACACTCTTGTAACATTGTTCAATCCATTCATAAACATACTTTGTTGGGCAAGTAGGGTATCATGCATATTCAAATTCAAGACTCCATTTTGTGCATTATCTTGATAGGCTTGATATTGAGCTACAGGTGGAGTCACTGGTCCATGATAATAATGGTTATAAGCCATTCTATTGAACAATTATTGACCTTCCTCTGGTGGCTTGTAAGATATGGAACTAGTAGTGGAGGCGTCTACTATTGACTTCATCTCTTATGTTAATCCATTGTAAAAGGTTTGAATTTGAAGCCATAATGGGATTGCATGATGGGGGCACTTTCTCAATAAATCTTTAAAATGCTCCCAAACCTCACCTAAACGCTCTCCAACATCTTGCTTAAAGGAGGTAAATCTCATTATGCAACTTGGTGGTCCTTAATGGTACGAAATGTTTTGCCAAAAATTCTTGTGTTAGTTGATTCCATGTAGTTAATGTCCCTTGAGCACGGGAGTGAAGCCAAGATTTCACCATATCCCTTAGAGAAAAAGAGAATACTCTTATCCTCACACAATCCGAGTGAATACCATTGAATTTAAACGTGTCTAAAATCTCCTCAAAACTCATTAGATATGTGTATGGATCTTCATTAGGACCACTCCCAAATATTGTGCAGCTTGTAGTATTTGTATCAAAGCGGGCTTTATCTCAAAATTATTTGCTTGCACGGGTATCTGTGCAATGTTAGAATTTGACCCATCAAAACTTAGTATGACATATTCTCTCAACGGTCTACCATACATGTTCATCCCGTTCCCATTTCCAAAACCACTAATTCCATGATTTTTGGCAACTTCTTCTTCATTATCATCCCATTGTTCAAATTCATTTGATTTTGGTTGACATTGGCCATTTCAATTCTCTCTAACTCTTGTTGAACTCTTTTATGCTTCCGAATTTCCCTCAACTCTTTTTCTCTTCCGTTGTCCAAGCAAATTAAAGGTCCTTTGTCTCTTCTTATCATGCACTACAAAAACCAAATCAAGTAATTAGTTCAAGTGTCAAGACAACTCAACAATAAGGATCACCAACAAGAACAAATAGATTAAAATTAACAACTAAGGTACAAAATCCTAATCTACACAATCCATCTTTATCGCTATTGCCAAATACCAAGGACAATCTCCGGCAACAGCACCAAAAATTTTTCAAGCCCTTAAGTAGAGGTTGAATTAAAACAAACAAGTAAAAATAAAATATCACAAAATCACTATACTCTACCTCACTTGCATAAGTATATGGAGTTGGTAGTAGTGTAGGATGGGTGAATATTGTTCCCACGAAGATTGTTTGGCAAGCAGTTATCATAAGATTTATGGACCTTTGTATAGTTCGGCGAATCAAATTAAGTAGAAAGATCCTAATCTAATCAAAGCCAAAATGCATGTAAACAAGTTCAAACCAAAATTAGACTAATTTATATACTAAGGCAAGTAAATAAAATTAGGCAACTATGAAATTAAGAACTAATTAACCAATTTTAATGAAAGCAAGAAAATAAAATCACTTAAGTCTACTCTAATTTGACTAAAATACGATTTGAATTAAAGAGAAAGTAATTAACCTAACTAAAGAGAACGCTAAGAAAGCTTGTAAAGAAAGAAAATGTCATTTCTAATCTAGAATTTGTAAAGAGATATACTTGAAATCTAAATATTTTTGAATTTTTTATAATAATAAAGGAGACACACAAAAAATTAACTAGAAATTAAAGCAAGGATTTGAAAATTTTTAACTAAAAATCACTAAATTAACAAGAACCTTAATTACTCTAAGAAAACTTGAAAGATGCACAAATAATAAAACTCACAACGTAATTACTATATTTTACCGGACAACCGCAAGTATACGGCGCGAATAGTAGTATACAATGAGTGGGTATCACCCAACAAAGATTTCTTAGAGGACAATTATTGAGTTTCATGAGTCTTTGTATAGTTAGGCGGTTCAAATAATAGGTAATGGATTTAAACTACTCAAAAATTTGATGAAAATACATATTACAGTTCTATGATTAAAATATCCTATCTAACAAAACAAGTAATGAAAACAATTATCTACTCAATCAAAGTACTAACTAATCTATGCTATGGAAAGCATTTAAGCAAAAACAAGTAAAACTAACTCTAATTTACTAGAAATACTAGCTTTATACTAAAATACAAAAGCGAGAGGCTTTAATTTAAACTAAGGAAAGCAATTAAAGAGCATGAAAACAAAGCAACATCTATTTTCTACTACTTGAAAATTATTGGTTTTGGAAGAAAACTAAGTTCTAAACTAAATATTTTTGGATTTTTGTATTGAAAAAAAAAAGTTTCACTAAAAATTAACTAGAAATCAAAGCAAGAAAACTAGAAATTTAAGCTAAAAATACCAATTTTACAATAACATAAGTTACTCTAAGAAAACTGTGAAATAGAAGTACAGAGATTCTTAAGAATTTAGACCTGAAAGCAAATAAAAATTAAGATCTACTTAAACCTGGTGATTAACCCATTAAAGATATCTAATCAAAATCAAAGTTGCAAAGAATTAAAAACAAGATCTAGATTAAAATAAAAGAATTGAACTAAGAAAGTTGAAGATCCTAATCTACACTACTATGTGTAAATTTACTGCATACACTACCTATTGTATATACTAGCACACACTAATTGTATCTTAAATAGTTGGAGTATAAAATAAACAAAAATTGAAAGTTGGTTGCTAAAATATTACAAGAATGCCATTACAATTTTGCTGAAATAGGCACCCATGTCACAACATAGAAAAAATGATGTCGCAACATGGGCTCACAACTGAATTAAGCATCTTTCACGATAGATTCCTTGTCGCGACATGGTGAAATCGATGTCGCGACATAGACCCTGTTTCCAAAAAGTCTTCAATTCTTTTTAATTTGTACTTTGGCCCTTGTACTTTATTCAGTCTACCTTCCAACCTCTAATTTATAACTTGTATAATTATTAAACTAATTAATAACTAATTTAACTATAACTCTAATAAAAACTCATTATATTTACTAATAGTTAAAATATAAACACATAATATGAAAATTCACTAAAACACTCAATTAACAACCAAAATTCGAAATTTAGACTAACAAAATGCCATAATTTAGAGTAAAATAACTCTAATTTATTAGAGTTATCAATCTCTTATTTTTGAAGTGCTTCCTTCTGTTATGCTTTATAAATATTACCATTTAGGCTGCTCAAATTGCCTACAAAACACATAGGGTGTCCAAAAAAAAGTTAGTAGCCATTAGATTGTAGCCTATCTTGCTTTCGGAACTTGAGCACGGGGATAGTTTAACAGCACGTTATGCTTTTGGCATTTGCAACTTTACAGGAAAACAAAGATGGTACAAACACCTCAAGCTGGAATAATGTAGAGTCAAACTGTAGAAAAAAAAAAAACCCCTATTTCACATGATTATATCATTTAACTAAACAAAATTAATTCTCCATTGAAACTCTTTTAATTAAACCAATATTATAACCGAGAATCAGGATGACATGAAATATATGATTTTTTTTGTTATAAATTTGTTTAGAAATTAACCACACAATAGGGGTTTAAAGCTAAGCACCCCACTGCAAAGTTCTAAATTTTCCCACATCAGACCATTTGGCAAAACACAGTGGCAAACCTCTAAGGGCTCGGAGACTATTGCAGCACCTTTACTAAAATCAAACCACAAATAGTTCTAAGTGTAGTCACAGCTTACTAGTAAATCAGAAACGAGAAAGAAGATAAACACATAAGACTAAAGCTTTTATGTAGGTCAAAGTGTGATATTAGAATAGTTATCAATTTATACGCTTACCTACAAATTCGATTGCGCTCATGAATATTGTCTAAAAAAAGATGAATCATAATGAATGTCCTCTTATTAATATCTACAATAATATCAAAGTCCTACTTGGATAATGTGTTTGCAAGTCCTTTTTGCTAAGGATGCAGACTCAGTTAGGCATAACAAAACATTGAAACTCACAGCAAGTCCAAGCCACATCATATTTTTTTTGTGGTTCTACATTTTGTTTGAATTAGTTGTTAATTTTAATCTATTTGTTCTTGTTGGTGATCCTTATTGTTGAGTTGTCTTGACACTGTCTCTTATACACATCTAGATGTGTATAAATGAATGCACATGAAAAATCCATTTGAATTATTTTGAACATAAGAAGATGAATTGCAAAAATAGTTCTTTTAGCTTTTAAAGTATCTCATTTTATACCTAGGAATTTATATAGAACCAGTTTTGTTCCTAAATTTTTATTAAATCCACATTGCTCATATAAGACACACTTGATTGTCATTTGTCAAGCAAAATCCCTAACTATACAAAGATTTCATGAAATTAAGAGAAATGGGAGTCTCTGAAATTCTATTGATTACTGCAATATCCTTTCATATACAAACACGGATAAGATTCCAGTGTGTTGGCTTTGTAGCGTCAGTTGTAGCTAGCTCTTGTTTCTGAACTTTATTCCCTTGTTTTTGATAGATACACCACACTTGGCAAAAGAAATCTTAAACATAGCCACAGTTTTCCTGAGACAAATATAAGACGTCTGAACGAAAAAAACTTCCAATCATGAGACACACTAGAGAGTAAAGTCTTGTCCATCTTGGAAAATCCAATTCACACAACATGCTTATATGGTGAAGTTTTCCTTTGGATGCAAGCAAGGACGGCTGTCATGGACTTGGTAGAGCCTTCGAGTCAAGGAAGGACGGAGGAATGATGTTGGGAGGGGGGACTGCTCAGTGCATAAAGTTTGCAATATTTAGGAGTGTTAGACCATTTGATTTATAGTAAATAACCATATTTTTTATTTTTTATTAGACAATAATTTGGACTGTAGTAAATAACCTTATTATGTATTTTTTATGAGACAATAAATTGGACTGTGAGCTCCATGTCACACCGCTGAAAAATATTTTTTCAAAATAACATTGTAAGAAATAGTATTTAAATAATAACATTGAGTTTCTTATTATTAATCAAAATTCTATTAGTGGCTTATTTTTCAAACAATAAGATCTTTTAGGGACACTATTAACTAAATTGAGTAATATATAATGTGTATAAGAGATTGAGATTATAAGGAGAAATCATTTGCTAATAACTATCAAGAATGCTTATACTGAAATTGTAAATTTATTAACATAGAAAATTAATTAGATAATTTATATTACATATTACTAAAACATGTTAGATACTTGTAATGAGTGAAATTAAGGAACATACAATATATCTTAAAATATTTTAATGGAATAAAATATAAGGAGAAAATATATTGAATTATATTAATAGAAATGGGGCTATGGACACCAAAAACTTACTATTAAAATAGTGAATTTTTCAAAAATAAAATAATACTTCAACATAAGTAAGTTGATATTTCAACATGAATAAAATAATAAAACATTAACATGAAAAAAGATAATAATATAAAATAAACATACTTTTGGCAATAATTAAGGAAGTTGCTCTATTTAAATATGAGATTAAAAGAACAATAGAGATAATAAGAAAAGTATAGATAAAAAAATCTCCTGAAATGGTTAAATCATACTGTTAGAATTTTTCAATTTACTTAAATTAGCTTAGATATTAGTTATATTTAGATTACCTATAAGATTATATAGACATATATTTGAGGATTATTTTTATAATATTTTAAAAATTTAGGAGTTCAAAGTCTAATTTCGTAAAATTGTAACTAAAATTTTTAAAACTTACAAAGTGGGAAAATAAGAAAAGTGAAATGTTAGGTATAACAACATTAAGAAAAAATGGTTGCAGGAAGGAAGGGGTAATATTACACTTTTTAATATATAACTCTTAGAAATATACACATAATATACATGAATTCTCAAATATTTAGGGGGTGGGGGTCAATGGTTAGCCAGTGATTCTAGTGAAAAATTCTTTATTGGTTAATGTTTCCCAAGTACAAGCATAATATTCATGCCCAAAATAGATTGGAGCAACTAGAGAGAGAGAAATATATCAATCCTTTAACATGTTTGATATTTAGAATCACAAGCAGCACCAACCTTAGTAACGATTGAAGATGCTAAAATAATATATTTATTCGTATTTAAATATATTACATATGATTCTGGACCTGACTTTATTAGGGATATTTTAATAATTTTACCCTAACAATTTAAATAGGATTAAATTAGTCAAATAATAAATGTTCAACATCCGACCTATCAACTACAAGTATAAATATTGAAATAACAGGTTTGATTCATTATTACTTTCCCAATTTCTTAAGCTAAGAATTCTTATTAAATTATACTTTTTGGCCTAATTGCAGACTTGAGCATCCAAATTTACTCTGGAGGACAAAGCTCCGCACTTTCCTTTTAGGTGATTAGCATGTGAGTTTCATGAGTGGTGCCAAGGCCTAAAGTTAGAGCACTACTAAAAAACTATTAATTACCTACATATTTTGCTGCGGCTTTTATCCAAAAATCCGCAGGTAGCAAGACTTATCCAGCGGATTTGGGCGTCAAAAAAAATTCGCGGGTAAAAAGGTTGTGGATACTTATTTGCTGCGGATCATATCCGCAGCTAATTTGATGCTGATTTTGCTGCGGAAAGTTTACATGCGGATATTTTCCGGTTCTAATTCTGCATCAATATTTCGTTAAGAAATTGTTTAGGTGGACTTTTAATGGGGATTTTACTGTAAAAAATATCTGCATGTAAATTTTCGCAGCAAAAACCCTAGCAAATATCCCCAGCAAAATCCCCATGTAAGTATGTCGCAGCAAAATCCGCAAGTAATATCTGCAGGTAAAAAATATCCGCATATAATTCCGTAGCAAAATCCCCAAATAATTTTTACAGTAAATAATTTTCGCAGCAAAATCCCCAAATAATTTTCACAGGAAATTTTTTGTTAATGTTGTTTGGTTTTTTCTTTCCCCCGTACCATTATGTCACATTCCAGCAATTTCTTCTCAAATAACAATTCACATTCAAAGAAATATAATACGAAACAAATTCAAATACAAATACAAATATAACAAATTAGTTGTCTAAATAAGCAATCAAATATAGTCTAATCATCCGAGCTACCATCTGCATCATCCTCATCATTTGCATCAGAGAGAGGCGGGGAATGTTGGCGACAAGAGGATCCAGGAAGAACGCCCAATCGCTCCATCAAAATATTCAACTGGCTTCTCGTTTCAGACAGTTGGGCTTGTAGTGAAGCTTGCTCTTTCTTCATTTCTTCCTTTTCCAATCTCTCCCTTTCTAGTTGGGCTAGTAGTTCAACACTAAGGGAGTGGAATGTGCTCTTGATCCTCTCATCAACATCCTCAGGTAGGTTGTATGATGTGAAGGTCTGGACGAGGAACCCTTCATGGTCCTACCTAAAGAACCAAGCCCAGAAACTCTGCCTTTCTTCTTTCCCCCCACGGCGTCATACCAAATATCCAAGTCAGATGGCAGATGTTGTGAGTGTTGAGAACTATCGGCAGACATATTGTCATTTTCAACAGTACTTTGAGAAGATATTTCAGCATTTTTCTTCTCAAAGTTCTCCTGCAAAAATCATACAAAAAAAGATCAACTTTTTGGAAACAAGAATATTAAAGGACAAATCAAAAAAGGATGATGCAGGATATAGGTATAGCTGTAATCAAGCCTTAATGACTTACACAAGCAGCTTGGGCCCGAGGATGAACCCAATCTCCCTCCATCTTCTTATGGGTGCGGAAATAGAAATCAGAGAATAGCGGGTCTTCACCCTTCTCAGCCTTCTGTAATTAAAACAAATAAATATTTTCGTGTCATCAATAACGAAGGCATTTTAATATAATGAAGTATTAAAACTACAAAAAATTAATTAGTATTACCATTTTCTTGAAATGCACTCTATGCGGTATAGAACCGCCCGTATGCAGTGATGCACCCGCATTGGAGTCCCGGTTCTTCTTATTCTACTCGAATTTTTGTTTGAACTCTAGGGACTGCCAATATTTATTCAGGTCTACCCATGCACTATCCCCCATCCAAGATGGTTTTTTACTATCTTTTCGGACTTTTTGTAGCATTTGGGCCAGCCTACCTGCCCCTCTTTTCTCAAAATTCTCTCACACTGTTGCATTGTGCCTAGGTGGCCATCCTAATTTTTTCTGCAAGTATTAGTTGCTGCTCAAAGTAAGTTTTCATATAACAATATGAAAAATAGAATTACCTAATCAATTAATACATTGAAACAATGTAGACAAAAATACCTGAAATTCCTCAAACCACATGTCTCTTGTGGCTGTAGAAAACTTCTTCCACGAGGGTTTGCCTTCTTCAAACTTGGTCTTTATGCATGCAGCAATTCCCTCAATTGCTGGTTTGTGAGGCCAAAACCTAGTTTACAACCAAACAAGATTAATACAACACATTATCTTTGGGTAAGAAATTAAATCACAATTTTATATTTATTATGAATAATATTAACCCATCTCCATCGGGCTCTATCCAAATCAATGTGTCATTATATCATTTCCAATGGCACTAGACGAACTGGCAGCTGTATGAAGGGCACTAGCGGGAGAGGGTATCAATAAGGGATTGCTTTGAGACTGATGAAGGGGAGGCTGAGGAATTGGTTGAGCCTGAGGATTTTGCTGAGATGTGGATGGACTAGATTGACACATGGGCACGAAGGTTATCAATGGGGATTAACTCAGGAATGTGGGCATTTGTTCGTTGAATTTGTGATGCTAGGAGCATGGCAGTGGAGGAACTTGGGTTGACACGCTTGCTGCTTTCATACTCTGCCTCTTGTGTTTTTTCCTGGTCTTTTTAGTTTTTGCTCCTCCTTTATCTCCTGCATCAGCCATCTATAACAAACAATGAAACCAAGTAAGGTACATCACAATCCAATACAAAATCACATAGCAATAATATAAGGATTCTTGAAAAATAACATGAATATTAGTTATGCAATCATAAAACAATAGTAATGCAATATGTATGAGATGATGGTTCTTTATGTTAAAATTTTGGAAAGATCCAAATTAGAACATCAAAAACAAAAACATTTATGGAATTATTATAGTTTATGTACCTGTAAAAAAGAGCAGAAATACAATAATTAATCAAGAATCTCAACATTCCAAGACTCCATATTTATAGCATTACAAAAATCAGCATTTGAAAACATCAATTGCTTCTCAATCTAAGTTTAAAATCAAACAAGTAAATATTTTTTGGCGGGAAAAGCTAGACCAAAGATTGGACAACCCCCCCTGCCTTTTTACCTATTTTGTTGATAATACAATAGATATGCAAGACAAAATCACATAGCACTAATATATGCAATCTCGAAAAAATAACATGAACTAAAGATACATTCAAACCATAAAATAATAGAAATACAAAAATAATTATTCTTATACAAAAATTATTCTTCTTATAGAACTATTACGATACTTATAGATCTACTATACAAATTAATCTTCTTATAGAACTATTAGGATACTTATAGATCTACTATTCTTCCTGTTCTTCGTCTTCATCATCATCATCTTCTTCTTCTACTTCTTCTTCTTCTTCTTCATCATCATCATCTTTTTCTTCTTCTTCTTATTCTTCTTCATCTTCATCTTCTTCTTCATATTCTTCTTCATCTTCCTCTTCCCTGTCTTGTCTCCTACCTAAATGACATGAGACTTCTTCACCATTGTGTTCATCATCATGTAGTTGATCAATTGGGTCTTCATCAATCATTGCATTAAAATAGGCTTGATCCTCTTGATAAACAGTTTCTAATGCTTGTTTGTTATCCACAGCCACGGTTGGTTTATTTTTAATAACTACCCACCAATCAATTTTGCAAACTTCTTTTCTAGGATAAAGGCAATAATAAACTTGTGTTGCCATTGCAGCAAAAACAAAAGGGTCAAACTTATCTTCGATTTTTCTTCACCTCAATAATTCAATACTTCCCATGTACTTTCACACCACGTGGAGATGTATCAAACCACTCACAGTTGAATAATATTAGATTCTTTATTGGTTGTCCTAGCCACTCCAATTCAAGAATCTCTTTGAGGACACCATAATAGTCATTGCAACCTAAGCCTTGTTCCGTGCCCCTAACACACACTCCACTATTGTATGTTTTTCTACCTTCACCCCATACAGTAGTATGAAATTTGTAGCCATTAAATGAACATGATAGGCTGTGACTTTGCAACTCTCAATGGTCCTAAGGCTAGGTAATGCAAATGAGGATTGTGTGACATGCGTTCCGCGTTATTAGTCACCTATTAAGTCTATGTTGTTAGTAAGACATACATTGACAATATTGTATATGTTATACATATCGAATTTAAATACTTACATACTCTCGGAACCAACGGGAGAAATCAGCTTCAATTTGTTGATCAATAATAGCTTCACTAACATTACCATACATACTTCTCACTTGATTCTCATACATGCTGCACTAGATTTGTTGATATATTAAGAGTCTTATCTAACAAAACATATTTACAAACTTAAAAGGGGCACTACTTACCCAAGATATTATTTAATCTCTGCACAATTTAACAAAACATGTAACTAGGCAGCTTGCAATTCTTTATCCCTTAGCCATCGAGTTGTGCTCTTACCAGTCGTACGCCCAGGAAAATTGAAGACTGGAAGAGTTGATTGTTTTTCATCATTGTCTCTCAACACCATCGTCATTACGATGAACTCTATGTCTACTACAGAGTACATGTGGCTCAAAGTAATGAGAACTAAAGTACGCTATTTCTTGAGCCAAATATGCTTCACATATAGACCCTTCTACATGAGCTTTGTTCTTCACAGTTTTTTTAACCTTGTTGAGAAACCTAAATTTTGGAAAAAGCCTTGTAATCGTGAAATAAGTCATTTGAAGAATAGTTTTTAAATTTGACAATAAATTAATGAGCGGTTGGTTACCTTTCAAACAGATACATCCATCGATATTGGACAGGGCCACCTATTCTTGCTTCATAGGGTAAATGAATTGGCAAGTGCTCTATTGAGTCAAAAAATGATGGTGGAAAGATGCGCTCAAGTTTGCATAATATGATAGGAATGTTTTCTTCCATTCTTAGTAAATGATCTTCCCGTAAAACTGTTGCACACAAATCCCTAAAGAATTGGTTCAATTCTATAATTGGATTCAATATCCCATCAGGAAGTGCACATAGAAACGCCATTGGAAGAAGACACTGCATCATAACATGGCAGTCATGACTTTTCATACCAAAAAACTTTGCCTCTTTCTTATCCACACATCTAACTATGTTGGACACATAGCCATCCGGCATTTTCAATCTGTGTATCCAGTCACATACATCATCCCTTTGGGTTCAAGTTAAACAAAATTTGGCTTTAGGCTTCCTCCAATTCCCATTGGCAAGCTGTTTCAAATGCAACTCTGATCACCAACTATACTCTGCCAAGTCTACTCTTGATTTTACATTGTCCTTGGTTTTAGCTTTTTTGTCCATAACAGTATGGAACACATTGTCAAACACATTCTTTTCAATGTGCATGACATCGAAGTTGTGCCGAATGAGGTTATTTTTCCAATAAGGCAAGTCCCAAAATATGCTTCTCTTTGTACAATTATGAGTTTTTCCATATCCAGCAAAGCGGACCTGCTGACTAGTATCAGTTATCTTGGGAAGGTGACGAACTCTCTCCCATACGTTGGTCTCCAGTCAACCTCGGAGGAGGGATAGAACGCTCTTTCTTTCCTCTTAAGAAGTCATTTGTATTCTTTCTAAAAGTATGATCAGACTTCAAAAATTGACAATGACAATCAAACCAAGAATTTTTCTTCCCATTTTTCAAGTAGAACGCTTTTGAATGCTCCATAAAAATAGGGCATGCTAGTTTTCCAGCCGTACTCCACCTTGATAACATGCCATATGCAGGAAAGTCTCCAATTGTCCACATCAATGACGCCCGCATTACAAAGTTTTGTTTCTTATATGCATCATAAGTCGAGACATCTCATTCCATAATTGTTGCAACTCAGAGGGGCAGTAAATACACATCAATTTTACTTTTTGGATTATGTGGACCTGGAATGATCACAGTTAAGAACATGAAAGGGAAAGTCATGCACAGTTCAGGAGAAACATTATAAGGAGTAGCAATTACGGGCCAGCAAGAGAAAGGTGTTGCATATTGGCTAAAGGGAGTAAACCTGATCAGAATACAAACCAAGTCTGACATTTCGAGGCTCAGAAGCAAAGTTAGGATAGGTGCGATCAAAATGTTTCCATGCCACTCCATTGGACGGGTGACACAATACACCTTCCTCCCTACGATTTTCCTGGTGCCATCTCATGTGCCTTGCAGTGGTCTCCGAAGCATATAAGCGTTGAAGTCATGGAATAAGAGGCAAATAATGCATCTATTTATGTGACACCTCTTTGCAATCATGTTTACGCCCTCTACGTTCTTTATAACAAGGTTCATGGCAGAACTTACATTCCCTCAAGTCCCTATCATGCTTCCAATACAACATGCATCCATTAATACAGCAATCAATTTTTTGGCTAGTAAGACCCAATCCTGCTACTAATTTCTTTGCGCTATAAAAATCAGAAGGAATCTTATTTGAAGAAGGACGAACTTCATTCATTAGTTGTGCCATGCCATCAAAACATCCATGGGGCATATTGTAGTCAAATTTTAAAATCATCATCCTGACAGCTACCGACAACACCGAATGCGTCTCATATCTAGGCCATAATGGTTCTTGAGCTAGATTCAACATATCATAGAATCTAGCAGTATCCATATTTGGAGGCTCCTCCACATTTTGTTCACCTTCTTGACTAGATCCTAAACCTGTAGCAGTATACACCATGCCCTAATATCTATTGACATGCTCATAACTGCCTGTAGAAGGCCCATTTGTTTGCCCATAATACATGTCAAAATCACCCATTCCATCGGCTGAATCCATATCAAAGTTTAAATTAATTCGAGGTGCTTCCTCCCCGTGTGATGTCCAATACCGGTATCTAGGTTTAAAACCTTTCCTCAGAATATGAACATTCACCATATCAGGAACATGGTGTTGCTCATTTTTGCACTTCACACATGGACATCTAATAACTCCCTTAGTTAAATATTTTGGTTGTTGACAAGCAAAATTTATAAACCCCGCCAAACCCTCCAAAAATTCATCCACATATCCCGACATGCGGATTTGGAAGAAGCCTATTATACATACATCTTCGATGCTCTGGGATTTCCATTTTTCCTAACCAAACTAATGACTTACTTAGTCTCCTGTTAAACAATTAATTTCCAAACAAATATAAGAATATAATTTTAAAAAAATATATCTTATATTAAATTATCTGTTATTATAAAAATTTTAAAAAAATATTAAATAATATATATATTTTTATTTTAACATGCATTAGCATAAAAATTAATATAATCTACTCTTTTAATCACCTTTTTCCTTTTCTCTCTTAATTAAAGTCTACTAATTATCATTCCAATACCTACATTTATATTACATTTCATTTTCAAAGATTATTGATGGTTTAATATTTTTCATATAATATGCATTATGAACTGGTTTAAGCAAAATTGTATAATCTTAGTAAAAAACATAAATATCTCAAGAAATAGAATTGTTTTAAGAAATATGTAGTGTGTGTGTGTGTGTATATATATATATATATATATATATATATTGTAAAAGAGCGAATTATGTTGTTTGTAGCCATTAATGTAAAAGTGTAATTTAGTCACTTTTTGACCTATATTTTTGTAAAATTGAGCCAATTTAATATTTTTTTTAATCCGTATCCACCAACTCAAAACAACAGTTATTTTGAAAATAGAAAAAGTATATTATAAGAAAATTTTATAGTCTCGTTAGGGTACTATGACGTTATACTTTAAATATTTGTACAATATAATAACACATACACTTAAATAGTACAGGTATAAAGCCATGGTATAATAACCTTGATAGAACATCGAATTCCCCTTATACGAAAATCCCTTCTCAGATGAGGTACGTATGTTTATGCATTCTAGTTCATTCTTATGAAAGAAAATGTATAAGGCAATCTTGATATGGGAAATTATTAGGTAAGTCATGATAATATTATGGATTCTTTAATTTAAAATTGCCCATGTGCATCACAATATTCTCCCACGTGTTACAGTGAAATTATTTCCCAATATGAATAAGTGCACCTCTTGATAGTTTCGTAAATTTTGTTCGTTGGAGGTAAGACGTGTAATTTGGTTGAGCAATTGAGATTGAATTGATGAGTTGCTCTAATAACCTAAGAATTTGAACTCTTGGAAGTTCTGGTTTGGGGTAGGTGCGGGACGGGTATTTAATTAACTCAATAATTCTGACCTTCACATTACGGATATTATACCATGGCTCTGTCTCTTATACACATCTAGATGTGTATAAGAGACAGACTCAACTAATTAACCTCATCTTAAGTACCAAACTTTATGTAATTTTTATGATTAACAAGTTAACTAATAAGTATTCTATATATAATCCATAAGAAGAAAAAATAATCAATATTAGTTATTCCAAGACAAAATTTAAGTTAAAAAATTACTTCATTTTTTAAAACTAAAACAAAAAATAAAAATAGTATGACTGAACAATCAGATAAAAATAGTATGACTGAAAAATTACTGAATAAAAGGAAAGACAAATAAACTGTGTAACCTTCTTGAGCTAGCCCTCTCTAGACCTTTATTTTCCTCCACACAAATTGGCAATGAGAGACCTTTAATTTTCCCAGTGTGTGGTCAATAAAAACAGTGATGCAATTCTTGAAGTTAAACATTAAATTTCAAGACTCTCTAATCTTTCGAGCATTCGAGTCATCTACATGGCAAATAGTAAATAACTCTAGATGCTTCACGAATGAAGATTCAACTTGGGGAAAAAAAAATCATCCACAATGCATATAAAGCCAAAACAAAAACTACTAGAAACATCTTGCTTTTATCCTATTTAAACTGCAAACTATGATTCCCTCCAAAATTGTCTAACTGCCATCAATTGTAGAAAACACACAAACAGCACATAGTATTATTGTTAACACTGATATTGCTGACATAAATTTGAGAAAAATAATACAATGTCCCAGAAAACACACAAACAGCTCTATCTTTATCTGTGTCTCACCTTCCTATCTGCAAATGCCAAGATTCTCCAAAAAACAAAAAAAAAAAAGTAGAAATCGAACACATCTAGAGTAAAAAAGCTAGAAATTGCTAGAAAAAAAAACTGAAAAATAACAAAATAAAAATCTTAGGGAAATTATTATAACAAACAGTTGCCAAAAAAAAAACGGATAAAAAAAATTAAAAAGTGGAAACATAGAAATACATTACCTTGCAACTATTTGAGGCGGTGGCGGCTTGAGTAGGTGGTGGCTTGAAGAGGTGGCAACTTGAAGAGGAGAAATAAGCAGCCTTGAAGAGGAGCAATCAACTTGAGGAGAGAAAGAAATGAGGTAGAAGATGACAAGGAGAGATGGAAATAGGAAGAAGCGCGGGGAAGAAGAAAGGGAAATAAGAAGAAGGGGGGCGGGTGAATGGCGGTAGAAGGTGGCGGAGATGGGTGGAAAGGGGAAAGAGGGTTTTTTTCCCGATTTAATCTGGGAGGAGATGGGTGGGTTTTGTGATTATAATTTTAAATTTGCTACGGAAATTTACTGCGGATTTTTCCGCGGATATTTGCTACTGATTTTTCTGCGAAAGGAATTTTTCTTGCGGAATTTTGCTGCGGAAATTTCCTGAGGAATTGGCTGTGAATATTTCCGCATGCAAAATATCTGCAGCTAATTCCGCATGTAACTATATAAAAGGCAAAAAAATTCTTCCCAAAAATCTACAGCTATATCCGCAGCAAACTTACATAGGAAAATCCATAGAAAATTTACCTACGATTTTTGCTGCTGTATTTTTTTGTAGGTAATACATTCCCGCATTATGGAAGGAATTTTACCTACGGATTTTGATTCGGATTTTTTAATCCGTAGCAAAATTTTATTCTCAAAACTAGAAAAATAAAATTCGTAGTAAATTCCGTAGCTATTACCTGTTAAAAAAATTTGCAGCAAAAATCCGCATGAAATTTGCAATTTTTTTGTAATGGAGGTGGCGGTGGGTCGGGTCGGGTTAGAAGTCCGCCGGTTCCGACACATGATAGCCTGTCAAGTGGCGTGTTGTGGTGGGTTGCTAGGTTGAAAGACAAAAGGGATGGCCCGTAACTGGCTCCCGGTCTAGGCCACTGGTTAGCTGGGAAAGGCGAGACGGGCTGGCCCATTTGCCGGCCCACGTGGTGGCCCCAAGCTGGCCCCCTCCTATTTAAATTCTTACTTAAATTTTAAAATTATTTTTTTGAAATATTTAAATTTTTACTTGTTAATAATTTATATAATTTAAAATTATTACTTATTATTTTAATATTAGTAACTTATTAATTTAAAATCATTTACTTACCCTTCATTACTAATTTATTAAATTATTACTTAATAATTGTTCGAATTACTACTTACTAGTTAGTAGTACTTTATTAATCCAAATTGGTACTTATATATTAAACCAAGCTATTAATAATTAAAGTTCAAATTCAAAACGAATACTTATTATACGAAACTATCAATGTTCATATTGGGAAATAATTTCACCAAAGTTCGAAATCAGTTATTAGTACTTTATTATTCCAAATTAGTACTTATTTGACCAAGTTATTTCTTAGTTGTATAAGTCGATATTATATTATTATAACTTATTATTTGTTAATCATATAGTAAAAATATTTAATTAGGAAAAAAAATCACCTTGAGATGGTGGGGAGGCTTGGCATAGACCCCTACCATGTATATCAATATTATAATAAATGGTACAAGGAGTGAGCATTGAACCTTATATCTAAATCATTACAAGTTATAAAACTAATCTAAGAATTTAAATAAAATTAATAATCTATTTACTCCAACATTACCTCCAAAAACTAGCCGTTTGATAACTGTTGGAGGGGCAGAAGTGTCATTAATAGCCCTTTGAAAGAAAATTTTTTTTAAAAAAAAAGTAATTTCCAACAGGTGGCCCGCGGACCCCAACTGTTGACCCGATGAGTTGACCCGCGAGTTGAGTTTCGGGTCTGTTCAACGGTCTAAACCGTTGATCGAGGCCAGTTACGGTTAAATATACGGGCCGGGTTGGGCTGGAACTCCTAACTCAGGGCCAGTCCTATTCCTGGTCCTGGGCTAGGGCCGGATTGCTGCAGTGATTTTACGAGCTGGGTCGGGCTAACAGGTTGGCCTGGCCCACTACCATCTTTACCTAAAATCCACTTCCATCTCTACCTAAGTTTAGCTCTTTTGTACTCAGTCTTACCCTAGGTGGAAATTTGTATAAACAACAACTAAAATTGCAACTTCCAAACAACCAATGAAAGAAGATCCTAGGCAAGAAGCCAGTAGAGATTTCATCTGACAGGTATAGATGATGTGATTTAATGAAAGATGCTGCAGATAATTTTAGATAATACATAACAAACCTTAGTTGCTTAGGTAAAGGTTGCTTGAGTCATTATGATTTGTAAGTGTTTCCTCATTAGCTGCTCCAGATACTTAAAAAAGCTCAACATAGACCAAAAAAAGCATCCAAGTGAATTCATTTCTTCTGTTTAAGTCAAGATCTTTTGTAACTAAAACTAGAAAGACAAGAAAGAGCAATATAGCAAAGCCCTTAACACGATGATCTTGGAACTAGAAAGTGTTGATTGGAATCTACAGGCAGATGCCCCAGTGCTTAGTAGCAACTAAAATAGCAACTTCCAATCAACTTGTACAAGAATTGCCTAGGCATGATGCCAACATAGATTTCTTCTGCCAGGTATAGACTAATTAATAGTTATCAATAACGATGACTAGTGAAGGATTAATGAGGTCATTTGTTAGGATTTTAATCTGAAGAAGATGATGTAGATATTGTCTATTAGGATTTGAACAACATTTGGTTAAAAAAAAAAAAATCCACATATCATGGATTATGGGAAGCCAAATATTGTCTGATTTTTATTCCCATTAAAACCTTTCAACCTAGTATAATAGAGTTTGATTTATGTCTATATTCCTCATTATTAATTGATAAAATGTAATCTAAAATATACTCTTTTATATTTATCATACATGGATGAAAACTTAATATCTGACATTAAAATTGCAAAACAAGTATCTCGTATGTATCTCTCATCCACATTATTCATTCAGTATCTCTATGTTATCTATTATTACACATTTATCATAGCTGTATAAATTCTGGTAGTCTAGGGAAACCTTAGTAGTATACAGACACTGAATTTTGATTTGCTTTTTTTTTTTTTATTGTTAAGTGTCAAATTGGGGCCAATTTTCAAATTTTTTGGGCTTTTTGAGAAAAGTCCCAATTTCACAAAAATTTGCATTTTTTAGATAAAATAATCATTTCAAAACATTTCTTTGAAAGTCAAATGCAAAAGGTCTTTTGGTTCTTAAGTGTCATTTTCTAACTTTTAAGACTCCTAAGTTCACATTCATATTTTTGAACATTTCGGTAACTTTCGAAACCTATTTTTGGAACAATTTTCAAAATTAAATATTTTTGATCTCGAATGTGCGATTTTTAACGATAGCCCTTTTGATATCATTTTGAACAAAAAATGATGTATTTGCGATATTTATGAGTTTTTAGTGGTTATTAGAATATTTTCACAAATTTATATTTTTTCGTCGTTATGTGAATAATTTGTTTGTTTGTTTGTGAAAAAATGAAACACAGCTGTAAATTGCACTGTCAAATATTAACTAATGATTATTCATCGACCCCTATATTACCAATTTCGAAACCCAAAAAATGTCATCTCACCACTTTCAACCAATCACATCACACGACCCCTTTTACCAAACCAACAGTCAAAATCCTCTCATGGTTTACATACACCAATTACACCTAACCTTACTCTTTTTTGCCTCATTCCAATCACTTTACACAACTCTCAACACCTCAAGACTCTCTCTTGGGCCAAATCCCAATTTCTTCCTCCTTTATATTTTCTCTCATTTTTCTTTCATTTTTTCTATGACCACCACCACCATTCATGGACCCCAAGCCAAAATTCCCAAACCCCCATTAGATTCTTCTCTGATCTATTCCTACCACAACATACACGAACAAGCACTAGACTCAAACACACACAAATCACAACCCGACAAGCACACAATCACATAATCACCCAAACAGCCACTCACACATGCATAAACACACAATTGTTGAATGTTGATACAAAAATGTTTGGGCTAGGGTTAGCCCATGTACAGTATCGTCCAAAGTAAAAGTTGGGACCACATGTAGTACCCACGTCCACCTGAAAATAAAAAGGGCGGGATTTTGTCCCCTGAGGTAGGATCCGACGCTCAAGTCAGTACTTAGACTAGAGAGTAAAATTCAATAATAATTCAGAGTCTGAATCAACAGAAAAATAATTAGGAAAGTTATTTTTTGAATCCGACCTATCACTTTGATATTTATACCTGAAACCAATGGGTCGGATTGATCCGTGGGTCGAATATATAATACCTGACCCATTCAGGCCTATTTGAGTCACATGGGTATAATTACTAAACTACCCCTAGTGGACCCAGGCCTAGAGCCATGTGTAATATTGTCATTAGGTGTATTATTTTGGCATCATCATTTACCCCCCGGTCTCAAGTCAAAATTTTTCGGGTTGAGAGTGCCAAGTACTTGATGCCGTATTCGTACCTCGGCCGAAGCCGTAGTACTGACCGGAGCCAATTTTATGACCTTTAAAAAATTATATTTTTGGAGAAAAATATTTTTAATATTTATTTGAGAATTATTTTAAAAAATTTATCTACCGGAGTAGAAAAATAAAAAATTTAATTACACCGGAGTGTACCTGAGTCATGACTTAGATTGCTGTATAGAATTTTTCTTACAGTAAATATCTTTAGAATTTCTCTGTCACAGGTACCATGCTGTAGACTTCCCTACTGCTGCGAAATAGTGCTTTGGAATTTCCTACTACTATGGAGTTCCTTACCGTTATGGATTAGTGCTGTGTAACTCCTTACTGCTGTGGAGTACTGTTGTGGAGTTCCTTACTGCTGTGAAACTCTCTACTGCTGTGGTGTTCCTTACTGTTGTGGAACACCTTACTGCTATGGAGTTCCTTACTGCTGTGGAACTCCCTACTGCTGTGAAGTTCCTTACTGCTGTGGAACACCCTACTGCTGTGGAGTTCCTTACTACTGTGGAATTCCCTACTGCTGTGGAGTTCCTTACTGCTGTGGAACTCCCTACTGTTACTTTCAGACAGTGGAGATCCTTTCTGTTGTGGAGTAGTGATATGGAACTCCTTACTTGAGTATCCCATGATTTTAAGATGTTGGATTGTTTTAGTACTACTACAACTCCACGTCCAGGGTACTCTAGTATCACAACGATTGTGCTAAAATACTACAGTACTATTTGTACCACTCCAATTTATCCACGACATTCCAAGTAATAAATTAATATTTTTTTAATAAGACATGCACTCTTTTTGTTTTATTTTTAGCAAAGATCCCACGAAACTTGGACTGTAGACCCCAGTCGTGCCTTCATCCCATCAACACATAGCTAGACCTAAACACACCCGAGGAACTAAGCTTCAAATGATTAGTCCGCGGTCGAATAAAATTTCACTCCACAAATTTAATCCTTAAGCTTAAAGACCACAGTGGAGAAGAATAATACCATGAAAAATTTTACGACAACAGACCCCAACTCCCCAACATTCAAAATAAGTCACAACTTTCCTTGTGGTAATGATATGTCCTCTTTTATCATTCAGCCGAGCATAATTCGTCTACAAACACAGATGTTGTAGCTTTCCCAATCAACCTTGACCCCGATGACGATGCTTGGGATGACCATATGGAAATTGATGATGACTAAAACTTTGATGATGATCGAGACATTACCAATAATCTTGCTCCGAAAACTATCAATACTTTAGATTTTTTTTACTACAACAACAGAACCGGTTGGGATAGTGAGAAAGACACAGTTGATGCAGGAGGTATCCCTGGGTTAGACAGAACTCAGCAACCCACACTCAGTGATGTCTAAGGTCTTCCACCATATAGATATAGGAGACGTGATTTTCTCCTGTATACATCCAAGGGGTATAGTTTTTCACCACGTAGACCTTGAGTGAACTTGTTCAAAACTACTACCTTGTGTGTAGGCCTGCCTCCTTTGCCACCATACCCTAGTCGAAATAGGGAACAGTCACACCATAATTCCAACATAGTAGTTGAGAGCGAAATAGTGCAGGGTGAGTCAAGTAGTCATCAGGTGATGCTTCTCCACCTTACTAAGGAAAAATTACAAAGGATTCAGGGTGAGCCCAGGACCCTAATGATATTTACTCCAAACTTTCGGTTCCTCAAAAAGTTGCATTGATGACACTCGAAAGAGTAATTCCTCCTCGTTATAGTAGGTGTGACATTGGTATTTCAGTTTTAGAAAACCTTGAATTGCCCTGGAGGGGTAAATCCTACTTCGGAGAGTAGGCATGACATATGTACTTCACTTTGGAAGTCCATGGAATTGCCTCCGGAGATGTAAATCCAACTCCAAAGAGTAGGTTTGACATAAGTACTTCACTTTGGAAGTCCATGGAATTGCCCCTGGAGGAGTAAGTCCTACTCCGGAGAGTAAGTATGACATAGGTATTTCACTTTGGAAGTCCATGGAATTGCTCTCAGAGGAGTAAGGTGATCCCGGAGGATGAGATATTTGATCCTCGTAAGGGTAAGTCTCACTCTTAGGGTGAGACTTAGCTTGTAGGAGATTTCACCTATCTTGAGAGGATTTAGACTTGCCCCCAGCAGGGTAAGGAGATCCTGAAGGATGAGATATTTGACCCTCGGAAGGGTGATCTCATTCTTGGAGTGAGACTTAGCTTGTGCTTCTAGGGATGTGATGTGACCTTGGAAGGTGCTTGAGTCCTGAAGAACAAATGCCTTTGAAAAACCTGAGTATGTGGAATCCTTCTTGCTCAACCTTTTTTGTGTTGAACTATTTATTGTAGAGAGTTAATTACAATATTCAAAGGATAAAAAGACTTAGAAAACTTTCATTTATTGAAAATAAGATGTTTGCAAGGCGTACAAGAAAATTTCACCTCAAACAGGGTGTAGCATACATGAAAAGTTATACAAGATATTAGGTGTACTACTCTTTAGGGTTTAGCTAGTAACGCCTTTCCTAGGTTTCCAATTGGAAACTACCTACTTTGTTCTTAGTCTTGGATAAACTGTTTCAAGTAATCTCTTCCGATAAGCTCTTCAATTACATTTTTCAACGAAAGTAGTAAATAATAATCATTGGTATCATGCTCATGGTCTTTGTGGAAGCAACACCACTTCTTCTTGTCTTTATGCTCCGAGTTGCTCCTCATTGTAGTTGGCCATTTCACAAAAGGCTCTTTCTCAACCATAACAAAAATATGAGCCGAGGTAGAATTGAGTAAAGTATAAACTTTAGAAAGATCAGGACTCCTACTATGGGGCAAGGTTACAGATAGTCGGTCCCTAACATTGCTCTTCTTAGTAGGTTCTACTTTACTAATTTCTTCATTGGCCTTTCTCTTCTTCCTTTCTCCCTCATCAGCCTGAGCAAATTTTTCTACTCTAAGGAAGAGAGCAATAAGAGTGGTTGGAGGTTTGAAGTTGAGGTTAAAGGAGAATTTTCCTGGTCTCACCCTAGTCTGGAAGGCCATAATCTACATTTCCTCTGTAACTCCTTAGATTCCAATCGTCTCCTTCTTGAACCTTTCCACATAATTCATGAGTGATTCATCTACCTTCTACTTAAGAGTACCTTTTAGCTATGCAGGTGTGTTCTCGTCTTTGGGATCCTCTTTTGATTCCCAAACTTATTTAAAAACAAATCTACAAGTTGATCAAAATTTTTGATGTCGCCCTTCTTATATCCTCTAAACCAATCTGAGGCAGTGCCCTTGAGGGTTCTGGAAAACCCTTGACAGAGGATAGAATCAGACGCTCCTTGGAGACACATTTTGGACTAGTAGGCATCCAGATTCTCCCATGGATCAGTACTCCCATCATAAGAGTCAAAGTGGGGAGTTTGCTATCTTCTAGGAAGAGGTTCTTGCATGATGTCGTCAATGAAAGGAAGGGAATACTTGTATTAAGTACTCATTCCTTCTCTATTGTCCATTCTGTTCATCCTATCCTGCAACTCTTCCAGCCTCTTCCTTAAGTCCTCTTCCCTTTATGGGACTACCAACATAGTACGGTCCCTCTCTTGGTGTCGTCTTCTCTCATGAGCTACAGATACTGCTTAACTTGGGCTCCTTTCCTTGTTACCACTTAGGCCTTAATAAGGGCACTCTTCTGGATTCTATCCTCACAGTTTGGCCAGTTCGCTCTTGCCTGGCAGACTGATGAGGGTGCTCCTGCAGGGCGAACCCTACGGAGTTAGTTTCCTAGTCTTCTATTCCTCTCTGTTCCTCTCTCCTTGAGTTCCCTTTTCTTCCTCGCCAGCATGAAGTTCGGAGTGGACAATCCGGGGATTGCTACTTGAATGGTGAGGGTGTTGTTCCCCTTTAGAGACATGTTGCTCCAATTGTTACCTAATGAGCATTTCCTTCAACTGAGCATTTTGCTGCCTCAACTTGTAAATGTCTTCATCCTTGTCCACAACCCGAGGACTAGAATCCCCTTCTTGTTCCCTATGACGATTTATCTCCCTATTGGATCGATCGGAGTAATGTTGAGTTGAAATTTCTTTTCCCTTGCCAGCGTTACTCCTGTGAGTGTTACGCGTGTTAGGTGTCATGTCTTAGTAATGACTTTTAGTTTAGTTTTCCACAGACGGCTGACTCGCCAAATGTTGATACAAAAATTTTGGGCTAGGGTTAGCCCATGTGCAATATCATCCAAAGTAAAAGTTGAGACCACGCGTAGTACCCACGTCCACTTGAAAATAAAAAGGATGGGGCTTTGTCCCCCGAGGTAGGCTTCTATGCTCAAGTAGTACTCAGACCAGAGAGTAAAATTCAATAATAATTCAGAGCTTGAATCAATAGAAAAAATAATTAGAAAAAGTCATTTTTTGAATCTGACCTATCACTTTGATATCTATACCTGAAACCAATGGGTCAGATAGATCCGTGAGTCAAATATATAATACCTGACCCATTCGGGCCTATTTGAGCCACATGGGTACCCCTAGTCCACCCGGGCCTGGAGCCATGTGTAATATTGTCATTGGGTGTATTATTTTGGCATCATCATTGAAGAATAGTGGATTTAACTTTGGATTGAGGATTTTCCGCTACCTTGTGCTTCATTTGTGTACGAGGTAAGTGTGACTTTCATTGTTGTAATATTTTGCCCTTTTTCAAATTAATATTATGTATATTTTATGATATCTTGATTAGATCAGTACAGGTATTGTTATTTTTTTTAAATTTATAGTTTATTGATGATTTATGTGTTGTGATAAATATTTTTGTGTTTGGTTTATATTGTTTGGTTAATATTTTGGGTGTGTAAAAGAGAGACCAGGTATTTTTGGCTATTTTTTTGAACATGTTTGGTCAAATCTGAAACTGGAATCGCAATCTACACGAAAAACTGAATTTGGGGTTTAATTTTCATGTCATTTGGAGATGATTTGAGCCTTAAGAAATTAAGAATAATAATAATAATGGAGAAGACGATTTGTATCATCTATTCTTCCAAATTTGATTGGAAAATCACATTTTTTGGTCCCTTTTTCTTCTTTTATTCAGTTTAGGGGCTTCTAATTTTACACTAAAAGGTTTAGTTTTAATTGTATTTGGGCTTATTCTTTTTTTTCTTTGGTGAAAAAGTGTTTAAGAATTTTATTTGGGTATTAATTTTTGGAGTTGTATAATAAAATGGGTTATAAAAATTTGTATTAGGTCTTCTTTAAGTTTTGTCTAGTTTTGCAATTTGGGTGTTGTTTTTATTGTTTTGTCTATGTTGGCCTATAGCGGCAATAAAGTTAGACGATATTCTAACTCCCACTAACTATGTGAAATTTATGAAAACCAAGAGATATAATTTAATTACAATAATTGCGAATACTCATAATAACAAACATAAGGCAAAGTTCTTGTCTACATAAATGCAACCCTTAACTTCCAACTTAAACTACTAAATTCACGAAAATGAAATTTGTAGCATAATTGTTTAAATACAAGTTTCAATGTCATTATTTATTAACAAAGCCTCAAGCATCTCTAGAGTAGACTTCTAATCATGAACGTAACCTATCAATTCAATCATCCTGCATATCTGAAAGTTTTTTAATAAAAAAAGTGTGAGCTATTCAGCCTAGTAAGAATCGTATGTGCACATGTCTTTTAAGTTTACTATTTGTGTGTGTGTGTGTGTATATATATATATAATAACTTCGATACTAAAGTAAAATAGATTAATACAGGAATTGTAGTGTGTGTGTGTATATATATATAATAACTTCGATACTAAAGTAAAACAGATTTTATACAACTTAGAAAAAAAAAACATATCAAAACAATATACACAATTAGGACATGTAAGGCATATCTACATAGTTACCATAATTCTCGAAATACCACCCTTATCTCTCCTTGACAAAATTACGTGCACGACTTACTCAACCTCAACACATCTGATGTCATGCTGGCAATATACTTAATAGAATAAATTTGAATCTCAAAAATACCCATTTCGGACAGAACTAAACTCCAAACTCCGCCGAAAAGAGTGTGTTAAGGTAGATTTAGATCCATCGTCAATCCAATACTTTTCCGGACGACCTAAGCTAACACTTGACAAGGGCCCACCTCCCCAAAGTATACCCTTGGGTTCACGACCTCCCTAAAATCTCACTTTTGGGTTCATATAGACATATTTAAGATCAACTTGATGGTCAATTAGTCATATTACACCAAAAATTATATCATGAGCATAAGTACATTTTTATCTCAATGCTATAATTCAAATACACAGTATGCCAATTTATCTCATAAGTATATTTTTATCAAGAGTATGCCAAGTAAATGACATGCAAAATCATCTATGTGCAAAAATTTCCATATAACCACTACACACAGTACTTAAGGTTTTAATAGAAGAATAAGCCCATGTTTTAATTTAGATATTGTTTCTCAAGACATGAACATTCAAACTCTTATTTTGTTTTACTTTAAAGTTGTAAAATTTAATGTACAAGATTAAGTTTTCTAGAAGTAAAAAAAAAAAAAAAAGTCTTACTATATAAAGAAATCTCATATCCCACTACTATATTTCTAAGACCATATGGACTTGCATGTAATGCAAATATAGAGTGTGTCAATAAGAAGCTATAGTTCATAGAAAAATATATATTATTAGTGTAAAACATACCAGCATGAGGAGTTTAACTTCTAGAAAGAAAATAATAATAATAAATAGATATATATAACTATCATAGTTACAAAATTAAGTTTTTTTATATATAAAAATATATAATGTTAAGATTCTAGAGCTCTATACTAGTGTTTAAGTTAGCTTATCTAATGATCAGTTCACCCATAATATATGTATCTAAATTTATAATCACATAAGAAAAGTTTTCTATCCATTATTAATTCTTAGAGTACTTGTTACATAATTATAAAAAAATTCCATGGTGTAAAGTAATGTATAAAAATTGCATGAATTTGTATATCTAAAAGAAATAACACCATTGGTAATATGAATATAGAATTCAGTCAACAATTAGTCTTATAATCATTTGTTTATTATATTATATACAAAATTTCCAAGCACAATAACATATATATGCATATTCATTATATTTCTTTTAAAAAAACAACAAATCTATTACTGCCAAAATTTGCTTGAAACACTTTTAGAACAAAGAAAAAGACTTTTTCTCTAACCACTTACATTGTAAAGTGTAACCCAAACTCCGTATGTCTTTCAATACAATCTTCTAACTATTCTGTGCTTGCTAATCTACTAACTCTCCTATATTCCTAATGGCCTTGCCAACACATAGATATAGGGCTACTATTATCTCCCTAATAATAGCTAGAATACCAAAAGATATAACTCCCAATGCGATAAGAATTGGGTAGGCAAATGGTTAATCTCTCAATAATAATAGGGACACAAAAAGACTATAACCCTACCATAAATCCAAAGTTAATCCTCCTCCTTAATCCAATATATTAATCAACCTATTAACTCACAGAAGTTTCATATAATTAGTATCCTAATAATGTTTATTAATTTTTAAATATATTATTATTATATACTTTTGTTTTCTTGGCTTTCACAATGTGGGCTTTGATAACATTAGGCTTAATGTATTATAGGCCTATTCTTTTTTGTTTGGCCCACTTTGCCTCCTTCAGGTGGATAACTTATTTGTTCGAGTGCCTTGTTAGTTTTTTTTTGCATGTTGGGTTAATTGTGTTTTATTCCAGATTAATAAAAGGGGTGATAAAATATCTTGGTCACTATTTTATTATTTGTTGAGCTATTAGAATTTATTTGTGGGATTAGTTATTGTTGATTTGTAATTACACTTTGATCCTTGTAATTTTAAATAAAAACTTTTTAGTCCATTATAGTTTCTGTAATCATAATTTCGTCCCTAATCACATGTTAATGACTTATATTGGTCCCTAAACTTAATTGAAATGGTAATTTTGACCCCAAAAACTTTGCAAGATCTATGTTAAGCCCTCAGAAGTTAGTTTATTCCTGATTGTTTTCCTTTTTCTTTGTAATTGTTATCGTAGTGCTATAATTTTGTCGTTTCTTGTATTTTTTTTCTTTTAGTTGTTTGGAAATGTTGCAGTTAAATCCTTTAAGTTTGTATTTAATTCTATTAAGTCCATTTCCCTTTCAATTGTCCTTGATTAGCTACTTTTATGGTACATTTAACATAATTTAGTGATTGAGATTGCTTTAGCTAGGTTAATAATAATATTTTTGTTAATTTAATTTTGTTGATACTTGTATATTGGTACATTAATATATTTGTTCATGTCTTGAGCTTAAAAATACGAAAATTTTGTACCTTTGGCACTTTAAAAGGTATGTCTAAATCCTTTTATGTGTTAAGTGTTTTACATGATTTTTGTGCTAATTGTTTAATCGCTTTTCATAATTTTCTCCTTTATTATTGTTTCTTTTATTAGTATCATTATTTATTGTAATTTATCTCATTATAAAAGGCTTAGGCATAATGTAATAGATAGTGTTATGTGCTATGATTTACTACTTTATTAGGTTTTGTATGGAAGCTATTATGTTTTTTATGTGCCTATATATTTGTTATTGTGTCATGTTAAGTACATTTATTTTTGTATATATTTTCTTGTACCACGATCCGCCTAGGGTAGAAATTCATCCCTTTTGTATCGATCCAATGTCGATACCGGAAGTCAAACTTCCCATGTTAGTCCAATGCTGACATGGTAAGCTTATCCCATTCCCCACGCTTTCCATGCATATTTCATTCTTTTGTATTTGTTCTTATTCATCCAAATTTGATATAAATGTTGGTTAATTTCTTGGAAACATGATTAAATCTCGCAACCAGTTTTACTAGAGGCGAAAGGGTATCTATGTTACCCATACAATAATCTAACATTCCCTTTCCTCAATAGGACTCTCAAATCTTTCTTTTTTTTTGCAGACCAAGAGTCATTTAATATATGGTTTTCAACTTATTTTTACTTATTCTTTAGCTATTTTTTTACCTTTTATTTTTTTTCCTTTTTGTGTTTCAAAATCATTTCCCTCAACTTTTAGGAATTTCACTTTTCACTTAGGTTTAGGTTAGTGTCTCGGTACACTTCACACACTCGAAGGTGACTCCATTATTTATTTATTATTTTTTAGAAACCCTATTCTAAATTATTTTAGGATCTTCTAGTGTACATTTTTAAAAGTCCCATTGAGATCCTATTTTCATATTATTATTGTTCTTATTATTTTTTCCACCAAAAAATGGGATGCAACACAATGCTATTACTCGCTTCTTCATTTCTTCCTCTTCATTTAATCATCTTTGTAAGGGATGGATTCCAGTTGGGTTGCCCAACTTGCAATTGTGCTTTCCTTATTACTTGTTTCATGGATTCCTTATTCGTCCTATGCACTAGACACTGACGCATCCTATGGGTCAACATGGATCAAGCATCTTCTTGGAAAATACTGAACACTTCTTTCAAAATATTTTTTAAAATGAGTTGTAATTGTAGCATAAACATGAGCAGCAATGGACGATTTAATGTTTTTGCTTGCAAATGTCTATATCAAATTGCAAATGTTATATTTTGTGTCTTATGCATGCATGGTTTGTGATAGTCGAGGCAATTAAAATCGTAATGTCTTTCTTATATGCTTATTATATGGTTATATATTTCATAAAATATTTTTTACCCTATATGCAATTCAAATATTGAATTTTGAATGCATTCAGTTTAACACATATTGTGAATAGATTTCTTATATGCTTATTATCTAGTTAAATGATACAAAACAATTTTTGTATATGCAATCCAAATATTCAACTTTACGTGTATTCAGTATAACAAATATTATTAAATATATACTATGCACGTTTGGGGACAAAATTTTTAAATTATATAACAATATTTTCTTCTTGCCTGAATCTGTGCAATTTAATGCAGGAAATAAACCACATAGGAGCTAGTGGTATATGGGCTGAGTTAGCTAACATTAAAGGTCAGCTTCAAGATCCTTGAATTGCATGTTTATCGATAATGATAAACCGTATTCATGATATATAAATTCTGACACTTGGATTCTTCATATCTTAATCTTCTTCACATTTAGTTGTGTATGTTAGGGTTGGGTTTGAAATTTGCAATTTTGCTTTCCTTTTTACTTATTTCTTGGATTCCATTTTCGTCCTTTCACTCAAACACAAATGCATCTATCTGGGTCAAAACCAATTTTTTTTTACGTGAGTTTTGTTATGATAAACCTAAGTTTCTTTCATTGGTTATAACTGCAATGGCTGATTTTAAGTTTTTTTTGCTTGCAAACATTTATTGAAAATCGTAAACTGTCTCTTTTGTATGCTTATTGTCCTTCGTTAAATGTTACTATCTTTTGCATATGCAACCAAAATATTGAACCTATGTTCTTTCAATTTAGTAATACAATATAATGAATGTACTATGCATGTTTGGGGACAATTTTTAGAACCTTAACTCAAGTCCTACTAATTTGCCAATTAAACAATAATTTATGGAATAATGAGTGTCAAATTTTGTGATATATTTCTTGTTATATGCATGGTTTGTAATAGTCAAGAATATGAAAATTAAAATTTGTCTTTGTTATATACAATATATGCTTACTATCTGATTAAATATTTCATAAAATAATTTTTATATTTGCAATCTAACTTTACGTACATTGAGATATACAATTAATTTCATGGATAGCCTGACTGATTATATGCCAATCGTAATATGTCTTTCATATATGCTTATTATCTGGTAAAATTCTTCATAAACAACTTTCGTATAATCATTCCAAATATTGAACTTTATGTGCATTTAGTTTAATACATATTATGAATAGACTTCTTAAATGCTTATTATCTAGTAAAGTATGTAATAGAATATTTTTCGGATTTGCAATCCTAATATTCAACTTTACCTGCATTCAGTTTAACAGCTATTATGAATTATATATTATGCATGTTTCCGAACAAAATTCCAAAATTATATGACAATGTTATATTGGTGCTCAGATCTTTGCAATTTAATGACTGAAATAAATTACGTTGAATATGGTGGTATATGTCCTGTGTTTGTTAAGAAGAGGTTTTTAAAATTGGAAAATTATAGTGTAATGATGTAGTTGGTTAGGAGTTTTATTTCAATTGCCAATCGATAAAATGGATTTTAGATAATTTATTGTAATTCAAAGGATTCTCATTTATTGAAAATAAACACATGAAACTGGGAGAACATAAAACTTAGAATTAATTTCACTTTGTATCCCTCAACTTATATCTAATTTTACTATGCACCCCTAATTTTATTTTTTAGATATTTTGCACCCGCAGTTCTCAAATCAATCCAACTTTTATCAAATATTTATTATCGCCACCAAATTTAGGGGAATCATTGTTCGTACATCCAAAATATTTTGACAATATTATTGTCCATCCATTGAATTTATTTAACACACGAAAAGATTGTGTTAATTTTAGTAATGGAATTAAAAAATGGACTAAAGTGGGATGAAATTTAGAGTTGAAATACAAAGTATTCAAAATTAAAATTTAGGGTACAAAATGATATTAGTCCCATGTTTTATGTTCTGTCACTTGCAAGTGTTCATCAGGAACTAGATATGTAAGGGTTCTCAACATTGATCGAGACATATAAATCCAGTCAAAGAGATACATTTGCAAACTTCACAATGATCGACAACAATATAATAGCACACATTATGGGTAAATTTCTAGCAATAAAAGGTGTGAATCACAAAAAGATATGCATCCTATGTTTTATGTTGAGAAGAATGAATCATATAAAATTTCATTTCTAGATTTTATCAATGTGAAATTATTTTTTACTAACCTCACAAAATCGTAGTTGATTGAAATCCCAAATTGACCTTTTAACTTTGGATAGGTAAATTAGATAATGTATGCATGCTTAATTTAATTATTAGTATCCTGTAGAAAAAAATATTTAGAAAAAATAAATACTCTACAATTTCTGAACGTCTAGAATATATCTCAGGAGCTCGAATACGGAAACTTTTGCTAAAACTTAGGGTGTGTTTGGATTGAAAATATTTTTTAAAAAATATTTTTTTAGAAATTTTTTTAGTGCCATGAAAAATATTTTCCAATTTTTCTTCCTCTTGTTGAAAATAACTTACAAAATTTTTTAGCATAAATTATTTTTCAGATAATTCAAGAGTGTATACTAAATCTCAAATACTTACTTTTATAATTTCATTTGCTAAACTTATTTTCGTTTTCAATTTGTTTATTTGTTTTTCTATTAATCATGGGTCCCACACTAATATAACTATCATTATGTATATTTTACTACTACATTGTATTATCATTTAATTTTAAACAAAATCAATCTTTTATTAACCACAATTACTTGTAAGGTATTTGTTACCATTGTTATAAGTTTTTTTAACTTGTATTTATAAAATTAAAGATGAAACCATTAAAAAATTTTATTTCAAAATATTTTCATTTTGTCAACCAAACACCGAAAAATTGTATGAAAAAAAACATTTTTTCATAAAAAATATTTTCCACTCCAGAAAAATATTTTCAATCCAAACAAACATACCCTATAGACTCAAATTTTCCTTTTGTCATAGCATGCATTAATTTTTTGATTTAGTCAAAGTAAAACCAAATTAACTTTTTATTTTTCGCTAACAGACTGATTGATTGTCGTGAATATGACGGCAACAGCTAAAAATAATGAGTGAAAATTTAGACTTTTCAAGTTTAAACCATTAGGATAGAAAATTCAGGAAACCCATCGGATTTTGAAATTTAATTGTTAATATATAGGACCACAATATACTACACTACATGAGGTGCTACGTACATACATTAATCAGAGGCTGAGGAGTATTAATTAGGGGAATTCTACAGTCCGGTTGAGGGAATCATTCTCTTGATTTTTAAATCACATAATATTATATTATACAAATCCTTAAAATACAAGGGAATGATTTCTTAAAAGAATTGTTAAATTTTCCATTAATTAGCTATTGTCTGATGAATTGGGATAGAAGATTTAATTAGGTTGTCTGATGGGATTTGGTCTGGAGAGAAGGATTTAACTTTTGTCAATTGGAATTTTAAGATCAGCTTTGGTTAAAAAAAAAATATCTTCCGATCATTAATTATGGGAAGCCATCAAGAGTCCGGAAGTGAGATTTTTCTTTAAAATATATATATTATATATATATATATATGAAAAATTCTAAAATTTCCTTTAAAAAATCTTTCCTTTATATATATAAATTGCCGTCAAACTAGAACCCATCAATTTCTTTCAAAATAACGTTCTTTTCCTCAAATCTTTCCTTTCGCTTGAGCATCAGCCAATGAACAACCGGCGGTGGAATCTCGGTGCACTATTCATTCACTTTCAACTGCTGAGATTGTCATATTCTTTGCACTATGTGCTTATATTTAATGGAGGAAAAGAAAAAATAAAATTAGAAGTTCTGGGGGAAATTTTTCACTATCAAAATAACATTTTCCACCTAACACAATTTTGTTAACACAAATTGTCAGTCTATGATTAGTTGGGTGTGTCTACAGAACAAGTCTCCATTTGTGAGTATAAAAACTTTAAAGGGGTTCCAGTGCAATTATCCTTCACTTGTGCACATTTTTTTGTATTTGGCCTTAAAAGAATTTGATGCATGGATGATCTCTTCATTTAACGTCCATGCAAAATGTTTTCTTTCAATTGATGGCGTATGCCTGCTAGGTTGAACATAGATCAAATTGCTACGACTACTGGGTTGAACAAAGAAGGAATCACTGACTGATATACACAAAGGGCAAAGGAGATATGCCGTAGTTTGGGAGAAATTTGTGTAAAACGGTACTGTTTTAACTTGGACAGAGGGTTGGACAGGAAAATTTGGACAGAGGATTTAAAGCCTTTTTTATTCCCATTAAAACCTTTCAACCTAGTTATTAGAGCTTGTACTGTACAAGTATCTAAAATATAAGAGAATGGTTCTTTAAAATGGACGGTAGAATTTTCCTAATTTATATATGTATTTTACGTTATTAATTTGATCAAATTTAATCTAAAGTAAACTCTTTGATATTTATCGTGTGCAGCTAAAAACTTCATCAGATAATGTAAACCCCTGTATTTTTTTTTTAAAACAAAAATATAATAGTAATACTATATTTGCCCCATATCTAGTATACTACGAATTATATTTATATTACAATTACTTTTTATGGTTAGATAAAAATTGTTATACGGTTTGTCCACATGAGAAGTCTTAACACTTATCAATCCAGATTTTCCTATTCGTCTTGTATTATTTAATTGGGACTAATATAATATCTAAACACATTTTTCATCTGTAGCACAACTCTTTTTCTAATTATTAGTGAATTTTCTTAATTAGTTTTAGATAAAATTTCAGCCAACTTTTAGTGACCAAATCATGGTAGGAATTATAGGAATTTTAGCTAAATTGTAGGAAAAAAAAGTTGAAGGCTTTTAGGAGTAAAAATCAGTATAAGTAAGAAACTCTATAGGGTAAAAGAATTATTTGTATCGCTTGAAATTTGAGACTGGAGAGAAAAGTGTTCGTGCTCACATCGTGTATCAAATTCGGTAAAAATTTTTGACCAAAGTTTTATTTTTATTCTGTTTTCAATATTTATATTTCTCGTATATGGAATATCATGCCTAGAATTTGCATATATATATATATATATACATATATATATATATTCATTACGTTTAAACAATGATTTTGATTTGGCTTTACGTATTTTAATCTGAAAAAAATTAACTTTGCAGCATGGAAGTTTTTTTTGGAAGTTTTTTTTTTTCTATGAATTTCATATGAAGGTTGTCAGAAGTAATCAAGGATTTAATTTCTGAAAATTATTTCCACAAATTATTGGAACAAGGGTTTGAAAAAAAAAAAAAAAAGGAAAAGGAAGAAGATCGGCTTGCTAGCTGCTCCGATTTGCTGGTGGTCGCGGCTGATATAAATTGGACGGATGGTGGCGTGAGGTTGCTGGAAGAAATAAGGAAGAAAGAGAAAGTAAGAGAGATGAAAAGTAAGAGTGAGAGAGAAATAAGGTGAGGGTACATTGGTGAGATTTTGGAAGAAAAGTTGCAAATTTGGATTAATTGCATAATAGGTCCTTTAGGCTGATATTGGTGTATCAGTTTAAGGCAAATAGCATAGCAGAAGTCCTTAGGTTTCTGAAATTTAAGTTTTGGACTGAACACTTGAATACTTATTGTATAAGTAATTTAAAAGTATTAAAAAACTATTTTATAATAACTTATGGAATACTTTTGCGGTATTGGCGATATATTTTGACTGTTATATTTTTATACGAACATGTTTAAATATTTTTGGAACTTGACTAATATTACCGAAGGCATGATAGTCTATATGCGAATTAAATTATTTTGAAATTGAGTTTAGTTAATATTTGATAATTTTGTTTAGAAAATTAGTCAGTTCCTTGCTACGATTTTATGCAACTTTGAGGTAAGTGGTTACTACCCCTTTGTAATTTAGAAAATATTTTGTCTAAATATTATTTTTGACAACATATTAATTTAGTTATTAAATTTGGACCTTACATGGATATTTGAATTGTTTTAAATTATGAATTTATATAAGTGCATTACTTTGAACTTTGTATGGTTATTTTGCATGTGTATGTGCATGGAATGTTTGTTTTTTTTCGGTAATTAATAATGGACCAAGTCTCTTAAAATATTCATGAATAGTCGGTAGGAACTATAGTTCTGCACTTTCTGAACTGCCAGATAAGATAACTTTTGGCCTCCAAACTCCGAACTACAAACTCTGGCTAAGATGATTTTCACGAGACCCTTACCAGCCTTTTCTACTGGGGTCTCTTAGCACTAGGTTGAGTACTCAGTAAGCCGATGATAGCATGTTTGTTTTGTGTGCCTATAATGAACCATAATATTTACTTTGAACTCTGATTATAGATTTTGATTCTGATATTCTGATTCTGAATTTTCGAACTCTGATTACGAATTCTGACTCTTGTATTCTGATTTCGATTTTAAATTTTTGATATCTGTGAAATCTGTTCTGTAAGTCTTTGATGTAATGCCACCATAGTTGGTAGAATCGCGATCCTGGATCGTAGGATCGTACGATCCTACGATCCTAGCAAGGTAAAACGATCCGGATCGTTCACAAAGTCGTAAATCTAGTAAAATCGTAGTAGGATCGTGGGATTGTTTTATGGGATCGTAGGATCGTACGATCCTACACGATCCCACGATCCTACATTTGCAAGCTTTTTTAGACTTTCAGGCCTTTTGGGCTTTTTTTTTTTTCCCTTTAATGGGCTATTTAATTTTGCTCAAGTTTTTGAAGTCCAACTCGCCAACTCTCCCATGATCCAATAAATTTAAAGAATGACATGTGAAATGGGATAAATTGTCTCTGTCGGCCCATTCCATCTTTGGAGTTTAGTTGTAGACTTGTAGTTAGGGATGGTTGGTGGGTCTTGTGTTGTTGTTGTTGGATAGGTGGCGGATTTGGGTCATGCAAATGCAAGTGGTTGAACATTTCATCTGGCCTATTTCCCAGTGGTCTCACGTGATTGTCCTTTTCTTCTCCATTTCTCATTATCTATTACTTTAGCTTTTCTTTTGACAAGCAATTTAGCACTGCCCTAGCCTGCTTTCAACATTTGAGGCCTTGACATTTCCCCTACGCATCAGATGTGATAATGCTCCTAACTTGTTTTCTTGCTTGAGGGTCCGGCCAGGGATGCATGAGTTCCCAATCATCCAAATCCAATTTCCAAATTCCAACTCCAAGTCTCCAAGTCCAACTATACAACTGTCCCACTGTCCAAGTCCAAGTCCAACTCTTCAAGAATAAGATTCAACTTCAAGACTCCAATACTCCAGTGTCCAGTCCACTGTCGTCTACTGCTGTTCACTTTGCAGTTTGTTAGGGCAAAATTCTTCTAACTCCCTCTCTTGCGCTTCCACTGGTACTGTTTGGGAAAAATCCAATTGATCGTAAATCCATTTTAGACGTTGAAGACTTTGAAGGATAACAATCTTCCTGGTGTCGTTTGGACTGAAGACTTTGAACTTTGAAGGATCCGGTTTGGACTTGTCTTGGGATAAGCTGCAAATTAAAAATTTTAAGGTATTCATTTGATTGACTTTTGAGTGTTTTTTTTTTTTTAATAATTTCTTTTAGCCAACATTATTATTTGTATTTGTTAGCATTTTTGGCTGATTTATTTGTTACTTTTTATAATTGATATTTGGTAGTTGCAAAATTATTTAGATTAGTGTCTGTCATTAACTAATAGATAAAAAAGAAATATTACTACTATTGTAGTACTATATGTTCTTTTTTCTTTTTTTTCCTAAGCATTTTTGTGTAATTCTGTAATTTTTTTTAAGAGAAATTGAGAACATACTGCTGATGATTATGAGACATACTGCGTTGGTGACTTTGGTCCAAAGAGTAGTCTTTGTGACCATAGATACAAAACAAAAATTCCATTTTCAAATTTACGAATCGAAATGAACATAAATTGCACGAATTATTGGAAAGGATAATAATTTACAAAATTATAAATTCAGATCTACTTGTCAAATTCAATTTACGTGTTAAAATTATATACAATCACTAATCCTGATTTTAGATATTCGGTCAAATTTCGTTCATTTTTTAATGGATTTCAAAATAATCAGTAATTTTGTTACTTTATCATTTTATATAATTAAAAATGACTGTATTAGAAAATTAAGAACACTTTCAATGGTAGCAATGGCTAAGGACACTTTCAATGGTAGCAATGGTTACAACACAACTTTCTATTGCTTACAATCTTAAGTCCTACCTAAGACGATTGTACTTACGTACTATAAGGCTAATTTAGTAGTATAATTGTACAACTTTGCTTCTTTCACTTGCAGAGGTGAAATGGGAAAAAAAAAATTACATTTTTAGCTGCACAAGTTTAGTGTCAAATTAGTCATGTTACAAAATTTAGTTGTGGTAAATCAATTTCGATCTTATATGTGATTAGGAAGACTTTTTTGCTCAAGTTTTGGCGTATTAGGTTGGTCAAGAACTTCACAAGGTAGTTGCATTACTATAGTTTTATAATTACCAGGGAAGTTTCTCACCATCCCTTTGCCAATCAAGTAATGAGGTAGCCTTTTTGAAATGTATACTGGTAGAAGTTATTCTAACCTTGTACTAATTTCTTTATTTTTTTTCACTTTTATATGCATGCACTGCTTTTTTTTTTCCTTTTTTTTTTTAATATGTAGTATACATGAACTTCTACTAGATGATTACTTTTCAATGTGATTGTTAAAAACTTTTGTAATATGTTTTTATATTAATGTTATTAAATACTATATTTTTTTCCTTTTCTTCAGTTTTATCATGTCAACTCCCAGAAAAGGAAAAGGCAGGAGAAAAAATGCTCCTGGTAGTCGAATCTCTTACTACAAGTCACATGGAATTGAAATTGATTCTATTTCCAAGAAAGTGCAAAGTAAGTCTCTTAAACATTCTAGATGTGTATATGAGACATTTTTAGATTTAAGCATCACCAGCTTGCACCCACCAAAATGTTGAACTCATGTACTAAGATTAGATTGTCTCTTATAGCCAATGTTTGATTTACTTAGTGCCAATTCTGAAGAATCAAGAAAAAAGAAGAATAAATTCTATGATGTTGGGGATTCCTCATATGAACATGAACAAGAATGTGAGCAAATGTTTAATGAGGGAAAAGGGGCAATGGATAAATTTATTAAGAGACCCGGGGGACAGGGGCCTAGACAAACTACCATAAATAAAAAGTGGAGGAAAGATGAAAGGGATCAAATTTGTCAACTTATGGCCCGTTGGTTCTATACAAGTGCAATTCCTTTTAATGCAGTAAATAATCCTTTATTTCCTCTAATTATTAAAAGAATGGGAGAATTTGGAAAAGGATTGAAGCCACCTTCATACAATGAAGTAAGAGTGACTTTTTTGAAAAGGGAAGTGCAGGAAACATTGAACATACTTCAAAAATATAAAGATCAGTGGAAAAAGTCTGGTTGTACTATTATGTCTGATGGATGGACAGATAAAAGGAAGCGATCACTTGCTAATTTTCTTGTAAATAGTCCTGCTGGAACCATATTTCTACACTCTATGGATACTACTGATTTTTCTAAAACTGCTCAAAAGTTATTTGAATTGTTAGACGATGTTGTGGATAAGGTTGGGGAGGAGAATGTTGTCCAAATTGTCACTGATAATGCTTCTAACTATAAAGCAGCTGGAAAATTGTTGATGGAAAAACGAAAAAGATTGTTTTGGACCCCTTGTGCTGCACATTGCATAGACCTAATGTTAGAAGACTTAGAAAAGAAAGCTATGGTCCATAAAGTCACAATTGCCCAAGCTAGAAAGGTTGTTTCTTATATCTATTCATGGGATACTGTTGTTAATTGGATGAAACAATTCACAAAAGGTAAGGAGCTTATTAGACCGGGAGTTACACGGTTTGCCACAGCATACCTAACAATGAGAAGGCTTAGTGAGCAAAGAGGTGCCTTATATAACTTTTTTACATCTGATAAGTGGAAAGGAAGTGTGTATGCAAGAAGAAAAAAAGGAAAACAGATTTATGAAATTGTTTTCGACAATCAAGGCTTTTGGGCAAACTTAGATATATGTTTAAAGGTTACTTCACCTCTTATTAAAGTTCTAAGGATGGTAGATTCTGATGATAAACCTGCAATGGGTTTTCTCTTCAAGGCAATTGACCATGCTAAGGAAGAAATCAAGAAAAATGTAGATAACAACCGAAGAAGGTAATTTTTAATTATTGTTTCTCTATTATGGTTAGAATTGTAGTATTTTTATATTGTTATGTATATGTGTCATGCTTTTATTCATTAAAATTCAACATGATTGTTTTTGTAGATATGAGCATGTATTTGAAATCATTGACAAAAGATGGGAAGATCAACTTGGTCAATCCTTACATGCTACTGGTTATTTTTTGAATCCTCAATATCAATATAGCTCAGATTTTCAATCAGATGTAAATGTCAAGCGTGGTCTTTACGATTGTATTGCCCGAATGGTTGAAGATCCTAATGAGAGACTAAAGATTGACATGCAATTGGATAACTTCCGAGATGCTAAAGGATTGTTTGGCATTCAAAATGCTATACTTACGAGAAATAAGAAGTCTCCAGGTAGATTAGTACTTATTTTGCTTCATTAGTGTAATAGTCTAGAACATTTTGTTGTTTCTGTAAACTTGTGTTAACTTTTGTCTTCTCACTTCTTTTTTTTTTTTTTTAACTATAGCTGATTGGTGGGAATCTTATGGAGTCTCTTGAATGCCCAGAGATGAAAAAAGAGACTGTTAGAATATTGAGTTTAACTTGTAGCTCTTCAGGGTGCGAACGTAATTGGAGTGCATTTGAAATGGTAAGATTTTTTTCCTTTATTTTTTAATATATTAGTTGTCTTGTTAAGTCGTATTAGACTTTTCAACATATGACAAATATATTCGTATAAATCAGATTTTTTTTAATTTAATACTCACACAGGTACATGCGAAAAGAAGAAATCGTTTGGCTCAAAAACGAATGAATGATCTAGTTTTTGTCATGTATAATCTAAAATTGCAAAAGAGACAAAGACAAAGGCAAACTCCTTGTGATGAAATTCCTTTTGAAGAGTTGCCTTCAGATGATGAATGGTTGATAGAAAAAGAAAATCCAGCTCTTCCTGAAGGAAATAATTGGTTGAAGACTATTAGATGACAATCCGGAAGATGACACCTCAGATGAATAGAAATGAAAATGAAGTAGATGTGATTACAAGGAATATAAAAAGAGCTCGTAAGTTATATTATCTTTCTTTAAATAGTTTTGATTAATTGTTAGTTTTTTCTTTTTGAATGTAACTTTTATATTGATTGTACAGCTTTGGATAAAACATTATGTAGTTTTGAGCAAGTAGCCTTTTTATTTCAGTGCCATATGGTATTAAAGTTGTTTATCTATGATTATGTAGTTGATCATGAATATGGTGAGTCTCGTGGCTATAAGAGACAATCTAATCAAGTGAAAGAGGTTCATGTTGTTGATGACAATGAAGAGTCTTCAGGAGATTCACCATCGAGATGATGATATTTCTAGACATGTCATCCCGATCATCACTGATAAGAGAAACAATGTAGGTGATGAAAATGATGCCCAAGAAGGTTCTGAAATGAATACTATTGATTTTAGTAGTTATAGATCTTTTGGTTTTAATCTATTGACACTGAGAATGACTACAACAATGAAAGTGATCAAAATTTGGATTTGAATAACTTGGGTAATGGAGATGATGAGAATTTGGACAACTTTTATTATGGGAATTATGAAGATGAAGATGAAAATGAGGATGATTATTGAACAATTTTCTATTTTTTCTTTTATTGTTGTTGTGGACTTTGATTTACTACTGTGTCAGTGTATGTTAATTTCAATTATGATTAGTATTCTTTGTAATACTTGTGAATGGTGAACTTAATCACTTTGTCATGTTCTAAATTTAAATTTGGTACTCTTTTATTAGTAGTATTTTTTAACTCTTGTTTGGTATTCAAAATCATACTTGACTTGTGTTATTCAATTAGTTATTCGTTATTCTTGGTTTCATTACTTAGTAATTAATATTCTTGTATATATTATAACATAGAAAAAAAAATATAAATTTTCATACTTAATTCAAATGTAATGTAATTTTTATCACTATTGTAGTGATTTATCAGTTCAATAAGTATTATAATTTAGCTATTTTATGTAATTTGGGTAGGATCTTACGATCCGATCCTACGATCCGATTCTGATAGTCTCAAATCGATCCTAGTTAGAATCCCGATTTTACAAACTATGAATGCCACTTGCTATAAAAGTATGTACGTTTTGTTTTTGAAAAGAAACATTTGTGATTATGTGAAATGAGATTTTGCTTTGATGTCGAATAAAAACCTTTTGAAAAGCTTTTGTATGACTGTGTTAAAATTTTGTAAAATATATATATATATATATATACACACACACACACACAAATATATATATATATATATATGACTTGTTTGGTCCAGCAAAAGTGGTGTTAACTACTTGCTGAGCGATTTGTCGCTCACCCCACAATATTAACATTTTTGCAGGTTACTGTAATAGATTCGATTAAAGGGTTCGATCAAGGATTGAAAGTTGTTTTGAGCCTTGTGTCCTCAGGCATAGGTGAGGGCACGGCGGTCACGGGACCCCTGGGAGCAGGGCGATGGCAGAATGGTATCAAAGTTATGGTTTAGAATCTGTGGGACAACTGTTAAGTGTATAGAGTTGAGCTTAAGTGTTACTTTGATGAGTTTAAATATTTTTTTAAATCTGATGCTAATTAGACTTGTGACTTGACCTGTACGTGTATCAGATTTAATTTGATAAGAGAAAGGAGATGAAGGTATTACAGTTAAGAGAAACTAATTAAAATTATGTAGAATTTAAGGACAATGGTGAAGAAGGTTAGACGAACTTCAAAGAATAGATGTCTGTTGTTAGAGCTTAGTTTAGGTTGATTTTTATTGCGTCAAATATTTAAGATGGAGATTTTTAAGTGCCCCGTGAGAAAAAAAATGAAAAATTGAGATAAAATTGGTACATGGGGCTATTCTAGTATTTAAACACTATATGGGACGGTTCGATTATGTTGACGGAATTGAATGAGCAATTACAAGAATTATTGGATAAGAAATTTATTAGGTCAAGTGTTTTACATAGAAGCGTTCATTGTGGTTCATAAAGAGGAAAGTTGAGAATTTGAGGATATATATATTGATTATAGAGAGTTGAACAAGATTACTATTGAGATAAGTACACTTATCCTAAAATGATGATTTAGTGATTAATTTAAAGATGTGAAGGTATTGCATATTATTGATTAAATATTAAGGAGATTGACATACCTAAAGGTGATTTTTTTTTTTTTTTGTGATACTTTTGGAAATTATAAAAAAAAAAAAAATTGGTGATATTATTTGGTTTGGCCAATACTCGTATAAGATTCAAGATTTAGTTTTAGGTTTCAACTAGATATATTTATGATAGTGTTTATTGATAAAATTTTGGTTTATTTTCTAAGTAAGGAAGTCATGAGAAATATTTAAGAGAAATATTTGGTATTTTAAAGGAAGATAGGTTTATATAAGGGTAATTTTTATAAGACATGTGATTTTACATAAGAAGTTAGTAGATCCTAAAACTTGAGGATAAAGTGGACTAGCCAAGGTCTACAAGCGTTACCGAGGTAAGAAATCTTTCAAATGAGCTAGTTACTATCTAAAATTCATTAAAGGGTTTTCACCTATTGCATCACTATGAGAAAGGTCGGCATAAAAGAAGGTACAATTGATGTGATATTTGAGATGAGGAAAGAACTTTTAATATTCGAAAGAAGAGTTGATAACATTATCTATTTTAACCTTATCATTTGGGACTTGAGGGTTTGTAATTCTAAAGATGAGTTTGAGAATGGATTAGATGGTGTGTGTTGAAGCAAATAATGATGTAATGGTTTAACCATAAAGGTAATTAGAATTCTGTGAGAAGGATTAATTTGCACATACTCGAAATTGACGACTATAGTGTTTGACTAATTTGGACATATTTACTGATCGTAATACACTTAAATATTTTTTTCACTTAAGGAGAAGATAAGAAACTTGTAAAGATCAAGAAATTGAGAGAAGGCAATATGTCCAATTTTATGTAAGGTGTAATGATAAATTATTGATATATGAGGATACCATTGGTACCTAACAATAAATCTGAGGGACGAAATTACGAAGGAGGTACTATTTGGATGGTGGTGGACCACTAGATTAAATCAACACATTTTTTTTAATATCTATGCATAATGAGATAACCATGAAAAGTTAGTGGAGTATATGTGGGTAAATTTTAAGGTTGCATGGACTACTGTGAGCATAATATTGGATCGAGACGTCATTTTACATCTTGTTTTGGGTTTGGTACTAAAGGGTTATGAGAATAGATTTGGATTGTAACACTGATTATCCTCAAATGGACAGTCAATCCCAGAAGACCATCTAAACACTAGAAAATATGTTACGAGTTTATGTATTAGATTTTGGAGGAAATTATGATAGACTATTATCATTACTGAAATTACCAAGTGGTATCGAAATAATTCCATTTGAAGTTTTATATGGATGCAAGAGTAGATTCTTCCCATATTAGAATTGGGTCGAAGAAAAAAAAATTATTAATTTCTAAATTCGACTTGGGGAATGACAAAGAAATTGGAAAAAGTTAAAAGTTATTTGGTTTAAATTCTTAATAAGTAGGGCTATTCAAGATATAGGAATCGATTGGAAAACTATTGGATTAATTTAGTTTTGACCTCTAATTTGTAAAAGTGCATAATATTTTTCAAGTATCACAACTATGGAAATATGTATCTAATTCGAGTTATGTGATCAAATTTTAATCATTGGACATTAGAGAGAATTCTTATAAAAGGGTCACCACTAAAGGTTATAATATACAGAAACAAAAAAAAAAAAAGTTTCAAAGGAGATAGGCTTCACATGAAAGGTTTCATTGAACTAGTCAAAATGTGAGAGAAGTGATATGGAAACAAGAAGAAGAAATATGTGTGAGAAACATGTTCCCTTGGATCAAGGTGTGCAAGTTTCGAGGACGAAACTTTTTGTAAGGAGGGTAGAATGTAAACACCCGTATTTTTTTTTTAAAACAAAAATATAATAGTAATACTAGTATTTGCCATATCTAGTATACTTTGACTATGAATTGTATTTAGATTAGAATTACTTTTTATTGTTAGCTAAAAATTGTTATGTGGTTTGTCCACATGAGAAGTCTAATACTTATCATTCTAGATTTTTCTATTCGTCTTGTGTTATTTAATTGAGACTAACCTAATATCTAAAAATGTTTTTCATCTATAGCACAACTATTTTTCTAATTATTGGTGAATTTTCGTAATTAGTTTTAGATAAATTTTTCAGCCAACTTTTAGTGACCAAATCATGGTAGAAATTATAGGAATTTTAGCTAAATTGTAGGAAACAGAAGTTGAAGGCTTTTAGGAGTAAAAATCAATATATGTAAGGAACTCTATAGGGTAAAAAAATTATTTGTATCGGCTGAAATTTGAGACCTAGAGAGAAAAGTGTTCGTGCTCACATCGTGTATCAAATTCGGTAAAAAATTTTGTCCAAAGTTTCATTTTTTTTCTGTTTTCATTATTTATATTTCTCGTGTATGGAATATCATGCCTAGAATTATTATATATATATATATATATATATATATATATATATATATATATATCCATTACATTTAAACAATGATTTTAAAATTAACATTTACTGTATTTTAATCTGAACAAAATTAACTTTGCAGTATGGAAGTTTTTTTTGGAAGTTTTTTTGTTTTTATGAATTTCGTATGAAGGTTGTTAGAAGTAATCAAGGATTTAATTTCTGAAAATTATTTCCACATGATATTGGAACAAGGGTCTGAAAAAAAAAAAAAATATAGGAAAAGGAAGAAGATCGGCTTGCTAGCTGCTCCGATTTGCTGGTGGCCGCGGTGATATAAATTGGACGGATGGTGGCGTGAGGTTGCTGGAAGAAATAAGGAAGAAAGAGAAAGTAAGAGAGATGAAAAGTAAGAGTGAGAGAGAAATAAGGTGACGGTACATTGATGAGCTTTTGGCAGAAAAGTTGCAAATTTGGATTAATATCATAATAGGTCCTTTAGGCTAATATTGGTGTATCAGTTTAAGGCAAATAGCCATAGCAAGTCCTTAGGTTTCTGAAATATAAGTTTTGGACTGAAAACTTGAATACCTATTGTATAAGTAATTTAAAAGTATTAAAAAACTATTTTATAATAACTTATGGAATACTTTTGCGGTATTGGTGATATATTTTGACTGTTATATTTTTATACGAACATGTTTAAATATTTCTGAAACTTGACTAATATTACCGAAGGCATGATAGTCTATATGCGAATCGAATTATTTTGAAATTGAGTTTAGTTAATATTTGATAATTTTGTTTAGAAAATTAGTCGGTTCCTTGCTACGATTTTATGCTACTTTGAGGTAAGTGGTTACTACCCCTTTGTAATTTAGAAAATACTTTGTCTAAATATTATTTTTGACAACATATTAATTTAGTTATTAAATTTGGACCTTACATGGATATTTGAATTGTTTTAAATTATGAATTTATATAAGTGGCATTACTTTGAACTTTGTATGGTTATTTTGCATGTGTATGTGCATGGAATACCTAATTTGTTCGGTAATTAATAATTGATCAAGGCTCTTAAAATATTCGTGAATAGTGGGTAGGAACTATAGTTCTGCACTTTTTAAACTGTTAGATAAGATAACTTCCGGCCTCCGAATTCCGAACTCCGAACTTTGGCTAAGATGGTTTTCGCGAGACCCTTAGCAGCCTTTTCTAGTGGGTCTCTTAGCACTAGGTTGAGTACTCTGTAAGCCGATGACAGCGTGTTCGTTTTATGAGCCTATAATGAACCATAATATGAATTTTGAACTCTGATTATAGATTTTGATTCTGATATTTGGATTCTGAATTTTCAAGCTCTGATTATTAATTCTGACTCTTGTATTCTGATTCCGATTTTAAATTTTTGATATCTGTGAAATCTGTTCTGTAAGTCTTTGATGTAATGTCACTTGCTATAAAAGTATGTACATTTTGTTTTTGAAAAGACATTTTGAAAAGAAACATTTGTGATTATGTGAAATGAGATTTTGCTTTGATATCGAATAAAAACCTGATTTGAAAAACTTTTGTATGACTGTGTGTTTAAACTTTGTAATATATTTATATAACTTGTTTGGTCCCGCAAAAGTGATGTTAACTACTTGCTGAGCAATTTGTCGCTCACCCCACAATATTAATATTTTTGCAGGTTACTGTAATAGATTCGATTAAGGGGTTTGATCAAGGATTGAAAGTTATTTTGAGCTTTGTGTCCTCAGGCATAGGTGAGAGTACGGCGGTCACGGGACCCCTGGGAGCGGGGCGTGATAGATAATAACGTTAACACATGACAAATTGACAATGTATATCGCCAAACACTCTATTTCTATCTCATACGTATCTCTAATCACCATTTTTCATTCATTATGTCTATCTTATCTATTATTATGTGTTTATCGTTGGTCAAAAACCAATGTACATGCTAATATAAATTCTGAAAGTCTGGGGTGGTATGTAATAGTATGATAGTAAAATACACTCTAAGTGATAACACCTTCAAATTACACTACACCATCATCCACACACACCCTCAAATATATGGACAAGACTAATAGTAAGGGTGATAATTTCGGACCCATAGTACGCCATGAAAGGGATACAAAATTAAAAAGTCTAAGCGCAACTTGAAGTTAATTGGTTTATTATCAGATCGATATATTAATGAACTAAAGTTAAACAGGTCATGTCGTGACATATTAATGAGTCAAAGTTAAACAAGTAATGACGTGTCGAATTTAATTGGTTCATTGACATATTCATGAGTCGAAATTAAATAGGTCATGGCGTGTCAACCTACAGTTGACCTAATAACCCGTCAATATCGGGTAACCCGACACGACCCGTTTAACCTGCTAAAATATCAAGTAATCCGTGACGACCCATTAATTAACTGGAAGTATTTATGGAAATTTAGCACAAAAACTTGCCAACCAGACCATAACATATACTTTCCTATTCTTTTTTATTTCAAAAATACATTCTTAAAGAATTTTATTCTAAAAATTAAATTGTATTCATAAGGAAATTTGTAGACACTTTTAAATTCCTAAATAAAATCAAGGGAAAACCTTAAATTATATCTTATTTTCTCTATCGTTGTTTGTTAGTTTATTTTAGCTCTCAAACATTAATTAATAGCATTATGAACCACACCGAGCTTAATTTTATAAATACTTGCATTTACTATTTGGTTATTATATCTAATTAGAGCTGTCAAATGCTATGACATTATTTAAACAGGCCAAGTATGATTTTATTTAAAAACATGTTAGTGGGTTAATAAGATTGAGTCAAGTCTGTTGTGTCATTTCGGATAAATGAGTCAACAGGTTAATTGTAGGTCATTGTGTCATTAGAGTAAATTAAGGATTTTATTTGTAAATCGGATAGACGAAAAATATTTATTGAGTCCTGTTTGGGTTCATCATTTATAATATGAATACGATAACGACACGTCATGATCCAATAGCATCCTTAATTAATAACAAGTGGGGGGAGGATCGATCTCTCGAGAATTGCCAACAACAACTGTTAGGATGGTCTTGTCTTGAATTGAAATATGTATTCAAATATTTCTTGTTATCTTGTATTCATATATCTCTAGTTATCTTCTATAACTATTTGAAATTCAATTAGGCTTTGTTACTTGTTATCAGATAGTTCTTGTACTGCCTTCTTAACTCAACTCTAATTTAAGGCGGACTTATGTCAAGCTAGAGAGTGAAATCATATTGTTTATCAACATTTGCATGGTATCAGAGCTTGCCTAATTTTGCTTCTCATCTGTTTTCAATTTTCTATTCTGCAAATATGAATTCATCTTCTTCCTCTCAACTAGTCGTTGCTGCTCCTATTTTTTCCTAGCTTTCCGCTGCACATCCTTCATTCTCTATCAAACTTACTCCCAAAAACTGCCTAGCATGGAAGACTCAGTTCACTCCTTTACTCAATTATCAAAATCTCATTGGCTTTGTCACTGATGCGTCTTCTACTGTAGCCAAAACTATTCCCTCTTTCTCTGATCCTTCAACCGAAGATTATGTATCCAATCATGATTTTCATACCTGGTATAAAAAGGACCTGATGTTTCATTCCTGGATCCTTTCTTCTTCATCTGAGAAAATTTTTCCTAATATTATTGGGTTGCATTCCTCAGATGAGGTGTGGCAAGCACTTGCTCAATCTTTTTGATCTGCATCTTAGAACCGTCAATTGCAACTCCATATTGAACTTCAAGAAATTAAAAAAATGATCTTTCTATTTCAGTTTGCCTACAACATGCTAAGGTTCTTTTAGATGAGCTTCATGTTGCAGGGAGACCTTTTTCTCCAGCCAAGTTGAATGCCGTCATTTACCGAAACATTCGTAGCGAATATCATGCTATCATCACTGCCATGAATTTGAGGACCGAGCCTGTTTCATTCATGAGCTCCATGGGCAGTTGATTGCACATGACATACTCTTCAAAAGCTCTAATGATCTGCTTCAAGACAACATGGCCTTTTGTCAATCTGTTTCTGGACCATTGCTGTCTTCTCCAAATCATACAATTAATAACACCAGATGCAGTAACAACTGGAATGGCAATGGTATCATTCTCGAGGACCTAGTCAAATTTGCAGATATGGCAACCGTACTGCAGATCATTGTCGACGTAGATATCATCGCTCAAATTCTAATAATCAACAGTCTGCTAGACATGTGGTTTTTAATACTAAATTGTTCGTCTAAATCTAGAATTACAGCATCATATTTATCCAAGAAGACTTCTTCACCACCATGGCTTCAAACTATGAACTCATCTGTTACGTCTTCTAATGATCCTTAAGTATTGCTTCTTATCCTAATCCTAACAATTTCACATCCATTCAACTTCTTAACTTTTTCTACCAGTACTTTCATCAAAATTCTTCTTCTATTTCACCTCTTTCAAATAACCCAACTCAATCAGATTCTCCTATTTCTTCTTTCTCTCCATCGTTTGACACTTGGTCAAATTCCCAAAATTCTCCTACTTCCGATGACAATTCTGTCTCTCCACCTCGTACCATATTTGTCTTTATCACCCTACGCAGCTTAGACCATCCACTCTATGCAAATGCCATGCTTGTTTTTCTACTTGCAAAACCAATTACTTTCGTGAGGAGCCAAAAACATTTAATTAAGCTAAATCTTTTGTTGAGTAGCGAGATACTATGCAGGCTAACATCAATGCCTTCATTCACAATAATACTTGAAGTCTAGTTCCTTGACCAAGGAACACCAATATTGTGGGAAACAAACGGATATTCCGCATTCAAAGAAGAGCCAATTGGGATGTTGATCATTACAAAGCCTGACTTGTCTCAAAGGGCTATTCCCAACAGTCTGGTATTGATTACAATGAAACATTTAGCCCTGTTATGGAAGCCACGACCATTCGCACAGTCCTTTCTATTGCCACTACCTCCAAGTGGCCAATTAGACAGATTGACACAGCAAATGTGTTTCTTCATGGTTTCATTGATACTGATATCTACATGGGTTTCAAGATTCTACACATCCTGACTTTGTGTGTAAATTAACACAAGTCATTGTATGATCTGACAGTGGGTCCTTGGGTCTGGTTTCAATGACTTACATCCTTTCTTGGTGATCTTGGTTTTCAGTCCTCAAAGGCAGACTCCTCCTTGTTTATCCTCAAGCAAGGTACTCTGAAGTTTTACATTTTAATATATGTTGATGATATTCTTTTAACTTGCTTTAAACAAGAAAATATGGAGTGGTTCCTAGTGAAATTAAAAGTAGCTTTTCCTATCAAGGATCTTGATGACCTTCATTTTTTTTCTGGGCATTGAAGCCACAAAATCAGATGCTAGATTGTTGCATACTCAGACAAAGTACATCTTTGATCTTCTTAACCAAGCTAATATGGATGATTGTAAACCTTTTAACACTACCATGTCAGTCAGTCCCCCACTTTCGAAAACATCAGGATCTCCTTTCTCCAATGTTAAACAATGTCATCAAATGGTGGGTTCCTTGAAATATGTTATTCTAACTCATCCAGAAACAACATTTCCAGTGCAATAAATTGTCCCAATTCATGCATCAATCCACACATGATTATTGGACAATAGCTAGGCGGTTATTGTGCTATCTCAAAGAGACATCTGATTCGGATATTTTCTTCTCTATTAATTCAACCAATCAGTTGCAATGCTTCTTAGAAGTGACTGGGGAGGTTGCCCAGATAATAGACGTTCCACAGTCGAGTATGCAGTTTATCTTGGTCAAAATTTAATCAGTTGGCCTTCCAAGAAACAACAGACCATTGCTCACTCATCCACAGGAAGTGAGTATCGTTCTTTAGCTAATGCAACCCTATAACTTATATGGCTTTGGTCTTTACTTTCTGAACTTGATTTTCTAAAAAGGAAGAAGATAATGGTTTACGGTATTGTGTTTATTTCATTAGAAAAATGCATAATATATATAAGAACAAGTATCAATCTCAACCTATAATTATGCTAATCTCATCCTATAATTAAGCTATGCCATCTCCTATTTATAGAAAAGATATACAATTGACAAATGGTAAAGATAATTACAATTAACTGATTAATATTTTCCTTAATACTCCTTCAAGTTGGAGAGTGTATGTTCGTATTCCCAACTTGCTTCTCAAGAACTGAAATTGTTCACGTCCCAAAGCCTTTGTGAAGATATCTCGCTAGTAACCATTATCTTCTTCCTTTTTAGATCATCCCTGACTGCAACTTCTCTCTAACGATGTGACAATCTATCTCGATGTGTTTTGTTCGTTCATGAAAAACAGGATTCGCTGCTATATGTAATGCTGCTTGATTATCACAAAACAAAGATGCCGGCCCCGTCTGACTTACTCTTAGATCACGAAGCAAATAATGGATCCAAGTCAACTCAAGACATGTATTTGCCATGGATCTGTATTCTGCTTCTGCCGAAGACCTAGAAACATTAGTCTGCTTCTTTGACTTCCATGAGATTAATGAACTTCCCAAAAATACGCAATAACCTGAAATGGAACGTCATGTTGTACGACAACCTACCACCCAATCTGAGTCACAAAAGGCTGTCAACTTCAAATTATTTTCGCGCGGCAACAGCAAACCTTGCCCCGGAGTACTTTTAATATACTTTAAAACCCGAATGGCTGCTTCCCAATGTGGTTTTCTCGGTTCATGTATGTATTGAGATAATGTGCGCACAGAATAAACAATATCCGGTCTCGTTACCGTTAAATAGATCAACCGACCGATCAATCGTCTGTACCTCATTGGATCATGTAATTTTTCTCCATCTATGAGTGTTAATTTAGCATTTTGTTCCATTGGGAAGCTCTCCGCCGTGAACCTGTGTGACCAGAATGTGTCATAAGAGACAGTGGTTATTTACCCTACGCTCATACATGTTATCTTGATTAGAATTAGAAAATTCTATACCCAAGAAATAACCAAGTTTTCCCAGATCCTTGATTAAAAATTTCTTGAGTAAGAATTGTTTAAGGACCATGATTTCTTGCATACTGTTCCCTGTTACAAGGATGTCATCTACATAAACATAAGCACTGCAGTAAAGGATGTACCTTGCTGTTTGGTAAACAAGGAATAGTCTGCTTTTGACTGTGCAAAACCGGCGGATTCCAATGCCCCAGAAAGGACAGAAAACCAATTACGGGATACTTGTTTTAGCCCGTAGAGTGACTTGTTGAGCGGACAAACCATGTTCTCCCCTTGTTGGCGTAATCCGGGAGGCGGTTCCATGTAGACAATTTCTTCCAAGTGTCCATGTAAAAAAGCATTTTGTACATCCAATTGATGAGTAAACCAATTTCTGGCAGCAGCAATAGTAAGTAAACAACGAAGAGTTGTCAATTTTGCTGTAGGAGAAAAGGTTTCCTTGTAGTCGAGACCTGCAATCTGTGTATATCCTTTTGCAACGAGGCGAGCTTTATATCGCTCAATTGTACCATCAGAATGATATTTTATTTTGTAGACCCACCTACAGCCGATGGGCTTGTGACCGGCTAGAAGAGGAACAAGAGACCAAGTGTTATTGCGTTGCAATGCTTGTTGTAATTTAGCATCCATAGCTGCTTGCCAATGAGGGAATTGGACAGCTTGGGAATATGTGGTAGGTTCAACTTGTGATGTTATATTGGCTAAAAAAGTACGATGAGATAATGAAAATTATGAAAGAGATAGATGATGAGACAGAGGATACCTTGTATGTCGACGAGGACTTGTGCGAGGGGATGAATGATTGACTGCAGCAGACATGAAGTACTCTTGATGCCAGGCTGGAGGTTGTCGGTCGCGAGTTGAGTGACGAAGATGTTGGAAATTGTCATTCGGTTGAGGTGGTGAAGAGCTGGAAGATTCTGACAAAGGGAAAATTTGTGGTGATGACAAGGTGGAATTAATGGGCAAAGGTCGGTTGTTTTGAGGGGATAAAGAAGGATCTTGGGGAGATGGAGATGGTGCTGAATTATACGCGGGTGAGGATGAATCCAACGCAATATGTGGCTCGGATATCGTGGATTCTGCTGCTGGGAAAATTGGCAATAAAGGAAAATTATGATTTCACAGAATTAGGAGAGATTGTGATGACTGCATATTATTTGGAGACGTAAATGGAAAAGTGTCCTCTTGGAAGTAGACATCTATGCTAATAAGGAATTTTTGTGTAGATAGGTCATATAATTTATAACCTTTTTTGCCATGAGGATATCCCATAAAAACGCACCGAACGGGGATCAAATTTTCCTTTTGGGTGAACGTTGGTCGCGTAGCACTGGCAACCAAAAATTCGCAAGTGTTCAAGTGAGGGTGGCTTTTTGTAGAGTTTTTCATATGGTGATTGATTAGATAAGAGAGGAGTTGGAAGCCGGTTAATTAAATATACGGCTGTAAGAATACATTCCCCCCAGAATTTAAGAGGAACATGGGATTGAAAAAATAAAGAACGTGCCACATTGAGTATGTGACGATGCTTGCGTTCGACTACTCCATTTTGATGTGTAGTATAAACGCATGTATTTTGGAACTCGATGCCTTGATTGAGAAGGAAATTTTGTAAAGGCTGAAATTCGCACTCCCATTATCAGTGCGAATGATTTTAACAGAAGTGTTAAACTTTGTTTTTGCAAACTGAATAAATTTGATGAGTGATTTAGATGTTTCTGATTTTTGTTTCATAAAAAAAACCCAAGTACAGCGAGTAAAATCGTCAACTATGGTGAGAAAAAAACGTGCCCCAGAATGCGAAGGAACTTTATGAGGTCCCCATACATCACAGTGTAATAGTTCAAATGGAATTTTGGTTGTGATAAAACTCATTGGAAAAGGCAATCTCGTTTGTTTTGCAAGAGGACAAATACTACAGTTATTGTGAAATGAGACTGTTTCTTTATTAATTGGTAATGAAGGGGAAAGTAATTTGAAACGAGAAAAAGAAAGATGTCCGAGTCGTGAATGCCATATATCAAGACTATTTGAGACTTGGAAGGAAGCTGGAGAAATGGAATTCGGCATCATGTAATAGAGTCCTCCATGTTGTTTACCCGAGCCAATCATCTTCCCCGTCGTTAAGTCCTGCAAGCATCTGATAGCATCTGTGTTTGCAAAAACATCACTATTACCAGAAGAGGAATTCTGATTCATGGTAGATAATGCTTTGGCCAATTGTTGAAGATATTCAGGCGAAAAACTCATGAGGGAATTGTCATCATTCATGTTCGAATTTTCTGCCATATTAGCCGCAGACTGTGGCTTGCTACGTGAAGCCCGATTCTGTTGCGGCGGTCCGGCCTTGTTGTTTTTCCGCCTACAGCGATCCTCCGTGTGTCCGCTTTTGTCACAGAATTTGCAGTAATATTTCAAAGTTCTGCATTCTTCAATTGTGTGACCAGAACGATGGCAATGATCACACGTTTTGGTATTTTTGATTCCGGATGCCTTGCTCTGGACATTAGCGGCAATGGTGAAGTTCTCAGTGGGTTCGGGTTCTGATGACAATTGTCTCTGTGTCTGCTCTTGAATCACCAGGGAATACGCCTGTCGTACGTTGGGTAACGGTGTCATCATAAGGATATTTGACCTTACCCCTTTATACGATTCATTTAGACCCATAAGAAACTGCATCAACCTGTCCTCCTGAAGTTGTTCCTGATGTGGCTCTGGCATGATCACAAGTGTAGGGATCTCGATAATTTTCGAGTTCATCCCATAAGGCTTTGAGTTTGGTATAATATGAGGCCACGGACATATAGCCTTGTGAGATGGTTGCAATAGATTTCTGAATTTGGAATATTGCCCGGTGCATTCTTTTGGGAAAATTGATCTTTGAAGTCTGACCAAACTTGGTATGCTGTTTTGGCATGAATGACACCTTCTGCCATGTCTGTTTCAACAGAATGAGTAAGCCAAGAAAGTATTAGGCTGTTGCATTGATTCTACAATGTGAACTCCGTTGGTTTTTCTTCTTGGGACGGGCTTGTAGCGACCCATCGATGAATCCCAACTTATTCTTCGCAGTAAGAGCGTGAATCATAGCCTTACTCCATGACTGATAATTTGCTCCATTTAATTTAATTGGTACAAGCATGTGACCAAAGTTGATTCGAATGATGAACGTAATATGGATGTGAAGGATTCATATTACCAGCTTTTGATGATTCGTCGTCCATTGTTGACTATGGAAAAGAAAAAACGGAGCTTCAAGAGCACCAGAAAGGTGTCGAACGCATGTGTATTCCTCACAGGATAATCCTTCGCAATCTGGGGCACGTATTTCATTAGAAAAATGCATAATATATATAGCAGAACAAGTATCAATCTCAACCTATAATTATGCTAATCTCATCCTATAATTAAGCTATGCCATCTCCTATTTATAGAAAAGATATACAATGACAAATGGTAAAGATAATTACAATTAACTGATTAATATTTTCCTTAATAGATTTCGAAGTTTTCCTGTTTCCTTATGGTTTGATAATGTTGGGGCTCTATATTTGTGTTCAAATCCTGTGTTCCATGCTCGGACAAAGCATATTAAACTCGATTACCATTTTATTTGTGAGCTAGTTCAACATAAAAATGTAAAAGTTTGCTTTATTTCTACTAATGATCAAATAGCAGATATTCTAACTAAATCATTTGGCTGGCATTTGTTTCTTCGTCATTCGACTCACTTCTTCACAGTCTCCAGTTTTCCAGGGGGTGTTAGCATAGTCTTATCTTGTATCCAAATATGTATTCAAATATTTGTTGTTATCTTTTATTCAAATATCTCTTGTTATCTTCTGTAACTATTTGAAATTAAATATTAGGCGTTTCTATTAGACAGTTCTTGTACTTATCCCTTCTGAACTCTGCTCTTATTTAAGGCTGAATCGTATCAAGCTAAAGAGTCAAATCCTATTGTTTATCACATTTACAACAAGTACTATGAACTTACTACTTAGACTAATTAATTGAGTGAAATGCGATAAACCATAACTAAAAGCAATTAATGACAATAAAATGTAAATTTAACTAACAAGAAGTAATAAAGGTCGATTGGGTTAGGGAAATGCTTTCTCTACAAGGATGGAAGTTCCAATTCTTTGCTCAAGTTGTGAGTCAAATTAGGGGTTCATTCATAATTGTGAATCAATTCCTTGGTTCAACTATGATTCTAAGATATTCAAACCATGGAACTATGAAAACCAACTACGGAAAATGGTATTTTGATCCAACTACCACTCTTCTTAATCTAGTAAATGATTGGTCAAAAATTTAATACTTAATTCTCGTATTTTTGCAATAAACTTAGTGTAGAAAATTGGCTGCTTATACACCTCTTCTTACCTAACTATCTAAGTTCAAATACTGCCAAATTATCTTCCATTTCATGCATCTCTAATTAGAATTTCCCATTCATAGATACAGACTACATCTCCATATCCCAATCAAAAAGAAATTAGCTACTCATATTGAGAGCAATAGACATAAACAAAAGAAAAAAAAAATACATGCAAAATATAATCAAAGGAACAAGTAACACTAAATAAAGAGAAACTCTTGCAAGCCATATCTAAACAACTAAGTAATTCAAAATAAAAATGCAAGATTTTTATATACTTATAAAGCTAAATAAAAGTCCAATAATTTAATCTAGAAAAAGGTTGAAATTTGCAAAGAAATTAAACTACCATTCAAGAAGATTAAATGCTAAAATTAGAGTTTAAGCAAAAAGGAGAGCCAGAAGTAGTAATACTTGTTCACGAAGCTAAAGTAAAAATACCCACTACACTACTACTATAACTAGTAGTACTACTTTATGCACAAGTAAAGAAAAATTCATCAACTGAAATTATATTTCAAATTTAGGCATCTTGACCACGGTCAGGAATTTGGTTACGTGAAATCCTTGATGTATGATGTGTTAAGAAAACATTTCACGTGTAAAAGAGATTTTCTAACCGAGGTCATGGATTCTCTTCCTTTAATTTCTTGACCACGGTTTGCTCTATGTTCTGAACTCTTCAAACTTCTTCATAATTGCACCTTGGCTCTTCAACTTCCAATTCATTCCATTTTTGCCCAACTGTACTACTATCCGTCAATAGATTACCAAAATACATAATTACTAAATTAAACTAAAAATAATATAATAGATGAAGTACAAAAACGATTATTTTAATTTAATGAATATAAAAACATTACCTACTACCAAATTAGATAAAAACACAGAAAAGCTAGTCAAATGCTAGCAAAATAACTAGAGTTTAATCTAATTTCTAGAGTTTTATAATTGGGAAACCTTAGTTATACCATTAGTGACTTCTTCATCTCTTCTTCTTCATTCAATTTTCATCTTAGTTAGGGTTGGATTCGAAACATGCAATTTTACTTTCCTTGTCACTTGTTTCATGGATTCCTTATATGTCCTCTATACTCGACATAGATGCATCTATACACAAGTCAATCATCTGGGAAGAAAATACCGGATACCTTATTCAGTATATTTTTCGACGTGAGTTTTATAGTTATAAATTTGAGTTGTTTTCATTGGTTATAACTTTAATGGTTGATTTTAAGTATTTTTGGTTACAAATATTTATTGAAGATCATAAACTCTCCATCATATGCATATTGTCTATAGTTAAATATTTCATGAAATATTTTTTGAATATGTAATCCAAATATTGAACCAATGTGGATTCAATTTATTACTACAATGTAATGAATGTGCTATGCATATTTGGAGACAAATTTTAAACTTTAACTCGAGTCTTAGTTATATGCCAATTAAGCCATTATTTATGCAATAAAAATGTCACATTTTGTGTAATATTTCTGGCCATATGCGTGGTTTGTGATAGTCGAGAATAAGAAAACTATAATCTATCTTTCTTGGGTACAATATAAGCTTATCATCTGGTTAAATATTTCATAATATATATATATATTGCATTTGAAATATTGAACTAACTTTGCATGCATTGATCAATTAATTTCATGAATAGCCAATGCACGACAAATTTTTAAACCTTTGAGTTTTGAGTTTTAATTGATTACATGCCAATCATAATATGTTGTTCTTATATGCTAATTATCTGGTTAAATATTTCATAGAATATATTTCATATATACAATCCAAATATTGAATTTTACGTTCATTCAGTTTAATAAATATTATAATAGACTTCGTATATGCTTATTATCTTCGTATAATATGTATTTCTTATATACAGTATATGCTTATTACTTGGTTAAATGTTTCATAAAATTTTCTTCGTATTTGCAATACAAACATTGAACTAACTTTACATGCATTGATCAATTAATTTCATGTAAATCCTGTGTTACAAACTATTATTTGTAAACCTTTGAGTTTTGAGTCATTATTGATTATATGCTAGTTAAGGCCATTTCTATGCAATATCTTACATTATCTTTGTTGCATTAAAGCTTTAACTTAATGTAGGAAATCAATCATGCAGGAGTAGGTGGACTATGGGCTGAACTTATAAACAATTGAGGATAGTTTCATACTTCTTGAATAGTTTTCAAATTGGAAAATAGTATTGATAATCTTTTATGGACAACACTTATTGAGAAAATGCCTTGACTAAGTCCTCATCTCTCTGTTAATGTCTCTCACCCTACCTATATAATAAGTACGTATTATAGAGATCATTGCTGGAAATTCTTTTATTTTTCTTTTTTATTTCATCGATTACAACAATTGAATTTTCAACACTCCTTGATACTCCTAACCTTTTTTTTTAGCCTTTGAACAAAATTTTTTATTGTACTGCTAACTTTAATACAAACAATGAATATTGTAGGCTATATATTATTTGCGAAGCTAAATCAAGTGTGTGATGCTTCAACTTATTGTACAAAATTCATATAATTTTGTGAGTTATTCAACAATTTTGTCGCTTTCATCAAACTAATATTATTCAGCACTTAATAATATATTGTGTTATTGACCTATGCTTTTTTAGACAATTATGGGCCTATGCTAATTAGACCCAAAGCAATTTACTAATACCGTATGGTATTATATCTTTTATTTGCTGGCATAAAAAAGGAATTCCAATTTTTTGTATCAATCATTATCTACACATAAAAAGTAAATAACAGCACCTCATATATCCTTTTTTTTTCTTTTATTTCTCTTGTTTGGTAGACAGCATATAAAAACACATCGCAGTTTATGAAAATTAAATTTCTGGATTCAAAAATGGGGTCTCGACATTCCCTCAAATATAGAACCTTGGACTATTTTGGGGAATGAAACATATTTAATTGTTTCAACTGACTGCTCATCATGTTTTGAGCGAAATGAAATTGCTCTAAAAATAAATTGCTCTAGTGAGACTAGGACATTTTATTTTTAATTTCAAGAATAATGGTTTGTTTATATTTTTTGACAATACCGTCTATGGTTTAGGATTTATTATGGATGGTTTATTTTTCTTAGATTGTGAATCCAAAAATGCTAGTACTGCTTATATTTCAACTTCTTCTTCTAAAATTACTTGTGATTCAATTAAATGGCACGCTAGATTAGGTTGACAAGGTAGAATGTCCAGATTGGCAAGAGAAGGGTTATTGGGCTCTCTCGCTAAAATAGATCTTTCAACTTGCGAGACTTGTTTTGCCGGTAAGTCTAACAGGAAGCCTTTTAGAAAGGCCAAAGGAACTCTCATCTTCTAGAACTTATCCATTCGGACATATATGGGACCATGAATGTAAAATCACTACACGGTGCATCTTATTTCATTACATTGATTGATGATTACTCACATTACAACTCAATTTTCTGTTAACTCATTGCTACAGAACTTTGGAATGTTTCAAATGTTTTGTAACAGAGGTTGAGAATCAAAAGATAAGAGTGGAGTATTAAATCTTTTCACACTCATACAGGCCGGGAATATCTCTCTGATCAATTCAGATATTCTATGAAGAAAAAGGGATTTGGTGATAGTTGATGATTCCAAGAACCCCGCAACAAAATGGTATTGTAAAAAGAAGGAATCGTATGTTATTGGATATGGTAAGGTCAATGATGTAACAAGCCAACCTTCCCATTAGTTTTGGAGGGATGTTCTTCTGACTGCCACCCATATCCTTAATCGATTTCCCTGAAAAGTGACCATTTCAACTCTATATGAGTCATAGAACGAGACAAAACCTCCTTTAGAAGACTTGCATCCTTAGAGATTCGCAAGGTATGTTCATAACCCTTCTCATAAGTTTGGGAAGTTTGGCCTAGAGCTAATAAGTGTAACTTCATAAGATACTCACGACACTCTAAGGGCTATGTAATGTATAATGAACACCTTGATGGGGGATTGACTGAAATAGAATCCTGTGATTTTATTTTTTAGGAGACTCTCTGAATTTCCAAAATTAAAGAAGGTAAAGAAAGGAAATCTTGAACTCTAAGAGATAGAGGAAAATTAAGATGGTGCATCTCAACCTGATGGATTGGTATGGAAACGCAACCAACTTCAGAGGATATTATGAATAGTGGGAGCACACTGATTGAACCTTTCAAAACATGCAGTAATACAGAAGCAAGCATGGAAATGTTCCACACAGACACTTCAAGATAGAAGGTGAGACCTTCTTGACTATATCTATTGATGCTGAATTTACCGGCATCTAGTAAATGGCAAGCAGTAATTGAAGAAGAGGTAGACTCTATGGCTAAGAACGATATATGGGATTTGGTTGATCTTCCGCCTGGGCGCAAGAATATCAAGGACAAATAGGTCTTAAAAATCAAGCGCAAGGCTGATGGATCAATCGATAAATACATGGCCCGTCTAGTAGCCAAAGGCTTCACTCAAAAAGAAGGTATAGACTATGAAGATACATTTTCTCCTGTGGTGAGCAAATTTCCATCAATCCGACTCATCTTGGCAACTGTGGCATATTTAGATATAGAATTGTTTGAAATGGATGTGAAGATAGCTTTTTTCAATGGAGAATTAAGTAAGGAGATCTATTGGATCAACTTATTGGATTTCAAGTCAAAGGACAAGAGCATAAAGTGCGACGCTTAAAACTTTCTATTTATGGCTTGCAACAATCATCCAAATAATGATACATTCGATTTCACCAAGCCATTTTATCAATTGGTTTCATCATGACTGAAGAGGACTATTGTGTTTGCATTAAGAAACTTGAGAATAAGTTTATCATTCTCTCTCATTGTATATGGATGATAACCTCCTAGTTGGAAATAACAAGGATTTAATAGTCACTATTCAAAATTGGTTATCGACTATTTTTGGGATGAAAGACATGTGTGAAGTAGAATATATACTCAGAGTAAAGATCTCGAGAAATGATTCTAAAATATTTTTGGGTTTGTCTCAAGAAACTTATATCAAAAGATAATTTTAAAACATTTTCACATGCAAAAATGTAAACCCATGGATACCCCTATGGAAAGGGGTCTATACCTCAACAAAGAACAATGCCATAAATTAGTAGAAGAAAGAAACCACAGGGCAAAAGTGCCATATGCAAGCGCTGTTAGTAGTCTGATGTATGCTATGATGTGTGCTCGACTTGACATCTGCTTTGCAATAGACATGGTTAGTAGATATCAAAGCAATCCTGGTATTGCGTATTGGACTCAGTTAAAAGGAAACTTAAATATTTGAAAGGAACATCTAATATGACTTTGTGCTATCAAGGTGGGAGTCTCAAATTAGTCGAATATAGTGATGTAGATGGATCAACAGATAGGGATGAGCATAAGTCCACTTCAAGCTATCCCTTCATTCTTGGTAGAGGAGCCATTTCATGGTGTAGCAAAGAGCAATAGTGGGTGTCATTCTCCCTAATGGAGTCTGAATACGTTGCACGTACTGCTGTAGTACAAGAAGCAATTTGCCGAAGCTTAAGTTGTTTTTGCAAAGCTCAAAAATTACAAGGCAACTTCATTAAACTGTTGTGATTCATTGTGATAACATAGCTACTATAGCTTATGCAAAAGATCCTAAATATCATGGAAAAATCAAACACATTGACACACACTACCATTTCATACGTGACATCATTGCAGAGGGTCAAGTAGTATTGAAGCATGTTTCTACTACTAATATGTTAGCTGACCCATTTACAAAATCAATCCCTAAGGATGTTTTCTGTAAGCACATTAAGAGTTTAGGTCTATTGAAAATTTGATTTATTTGTTTATCATTTATGCAATAAAGTACTTATTTGTATATGCTTTGCATAATTGTATCTCGAAACACATATCTAAGAAAATTTGTCACCAGGCTACTCAAAGATTGTTTCACTCACATAGAAAATCGCCCCAGCCCTGAGATAGTGAGTGAGATGAGACTTAAATGATCACCAGGTACCAATTGTAGTGATCTCCTTATCGCTATTGAGACTAATGAGTGAGGATAATTAATCATAGTCACCTTAGTTATGTACTAAGACGAGACTTAAAAGTCGAATATGAAAGTAATCACACGTCATATAGCCTGTTAACAGTTAGATTTGAATCTAGGGATTCAAGGCAGTCACCTTGAGAGGTAGCTAGTCCAAGATCCGCATGGTCTAAATTCGAGCGTGACAATCTAAGTTGGAACTCCAACTAGCATACTTTTCATACTGTATGTGCTATAAGTCAACCGATAAAGGGAATGATTGAATGGATCCCTGCTTCATCATTGTGTGAGCCTTATGGACTTGTTGCCTAACCTATTATACACTTTGGGACTTGAATCTATATTAACAAATTAAGGGTTGGAGTTGCTACCCTATTGCGTACTCCAAAGGTCATGAATAATGCGATCTAACGAAACATATCTAGGAAAGTAACAAGTCTTCGATCTATCAATATGAGTACTCAAGAAAAAGCTATATGAACTTACACACAAAACTTTGTAACTCATTGCTTAGATTCAGTCTAGATAGTAATAGAAATATTAGTTATTGAAAATAACCATGAATACAAAGAAATGAAAAAGAGGATTTGCATGGCTCAATTATTAGAGGGATTAGAGATGCAAAACTCTGTGTAATTAAGATAAATTGGAGTATTTTGAGATAAATAAGTAGAGTTATGTTAGTGAGATGGTAACTTTACATAACATCTCTCGATGGTACTTTTTTTCGTTTGGTCACACGTTTCATTCCTATATGATAGTGAGAATAAGTTCTGGAGATTAACAGATAAAACACGTTGACTGCAATGTGTACGAGTGGGAGATGTTGTATGTAGACATTTGCATAGCATACAATGTGAATAATTAATTAATTTAATTAATTAGTTGGACAATAACTCTTTTTCGACAATTAAATAATTGTCTGTAAGATAATTACTTAAGTGATAATTATAATTGACCAAAATATATTATCATTAGAACTCACCAAGTTGAGTTAGAAAATATTTTCTCAACTATACGTAGTGTGGGACTCTGTCAAATAAAGTTGTATAATAGACCTATTAGTCAGAGAAAAATATTATATTTAATTTTTTCTCTCTCCCCAACTCTCTACTGCATAAAATTCCATAGATTTATTCCTCCTAGAGAAACCATCATAGTCTCTAGGATTTGAAATGTAAAAATTGTGGATGACTCTAGCAGCAACTCTATTTGATTGGAAAAGTGGTTGTTATTATCAGAGATTAGATTCGTATGATTAGTCGATCTTACAAAAACTGTGAATTCTGAAGTATAATTTCTTGATCAGATTATATTTATACCAACATTATCAAAATTATATAAATTACAAAAAAATGTATAATTCTTGCAATGACGGAACTCGCCAGCTCACATTATGCGAACCTTTGTCCTTGTCAAGTTCGCATGATGTGAGCACTCTCCTATTTAGCTCGCTTGATTCTTCCCCGTTAAGTTCACTTGAAGCGAGCACTACTCTGTTAAGCATCCTTAAAGCGAAGTAGTTTCTCTACTCCAAAGCTCGCATGAAGCGAGCTTGCTTCTATTAAGCTAGTACAAAGAGAGCTTTCCTTGCCATTGAGCTCAATTAAAGCGAATTTTTATTTCCTGCTCAGCCCAGACTTTTACCCTTGGCTGTGAAATGACAATTTTGTCCTTCAAGGCCCTGCACACAAATCTAAAACACAATAAATAACCATCTTTCTACATTAACACACCAAATAAACTATTAACACCACCAAAAAAATAAAAAATAAAAACTACTAACACACTAATTAACTAGTATTAAACCACGAAAATTGGAACAAAAACACACAATTTAAGCACAAATTGACTATAAAATAGCTCTAATTACAGAGTTATCACTCCATCACTTTTTAAATCATTTTTCAACTTCCAAACTATAAAAACGTTGCAACTTTTTTTCCCCTTTCATAGTTTAAACCTCTTCTTCTTTTCTTTCCTCTCCTAAACTTGCCTTAATTAATTTTTACGTTTCAGGAGGATCAATCAGTGACATCTTTGATTACAGCAAGTTACATGTCTGGAAATTCTTAATTGGCTAGCTGCAAATAGCCCAGTCCGGGAAAAAAAAGGATAAACCTAAGCCCCATTAAAGCATTATTGTCTAAGTCTAACCTGATGTAGGGTATGTGCATCCACCGGGAAAGCTGAACATGAATAGACTATAATTAGGAATCAAGTGAGGATGATGTTAGCTTCATCTTTAATTATGAGACTTTCTCTATTTTCAAGTTTTTAATTATTTAAGAGAACTTAAAGTCAATAGTTTGGCAATTGAATGCAGTGTGGGCTATTTAGCACAGTTCTGTGCTATTATCTTCCTTGTTTTTTAAGTGTCATCTTAACTTTTAATACAAAAATTTTAGAAAAAATTGATCCTACATAACTAAATTAACTTTTTGACTAGTAATAAATTAAAAGAGTTCCAATATTAATTACAAGTTGAGTAATTAATGGAATTGAAAAAAAATAAGAGCAAAATTGGTAAAAAATAATTAAGTCAATATTTCATTGAACTTCTAAAGTAATATTTAAAATAGAACAAATTTTTTTTTTTGTTGTTAAAGTAACACTTAAAACGGACTAAAGTAGTATAGAACAATAAATGACAAACTCAAAGATGCCCAGTTCAGCCCTCGTGCAATTAACTAAAATTGACTAAAAGCCTAGCAATAGATTCACGAATTCAACTATTATTAATTAGGCATTTCATTGCCAAGATTAAGTTGTCACTCGTTTCTTCACTCGAAAAAAGAATAAAATTTGTTTGGTAAAATTAAGAGGAATTTGGGGTAGGTATAGATTTAATGTAGATCCTTTTAATAAATTTTTTTTAAAAAGAAGTTGAGGAGAAATTCACTATGCTTCTCCCTCGCGGGAGCAAAGTTGAAAAAAAGTTTCCCAATTTCAGGCACATTGATTGTGCTATTGTGTTCACCAATCTACCCGATGTTGTAAATCAAACAAATTTAAAAACAAACTAATCAGAATGTTCTTATAGACTGACGACTATTGTAATAAATTATTCGACCACAAAAATAACGTTCTCTCTTTCGATCGGAATGTTCTTTCCCCAGTTTAACCTCCTAAATATCGTATATTCCAGGAAAAGGGGGGACAACCTTGAGGAAATTAGATTAAACTGAATACATGAATGGCCATGTGATTCCAAATACAAATGCAACAAAAAAATAAAAATGGTGAAACTTGGGATACCATGAAGGAGATTGGTTGAAGCTGAATCCATGAATTCTTTATAGCATAATTGGCTTATCATGACACACAATATTTAGGAGAAAGATCATAACATTGAACTATGGAGTCGAGAAGGAAATTATAAGAACATTGATCGTGAATATATCTCAATTTCTTGGTACATTTGAAATTTGATCGAGTAAATGTCTTCAGTGTATGTTTCAACAATGAATCAATCTAGCAGAAAAACAAAAGAAAACGGATAAAAATGTTCCTTCATTCAGGCTAAATATCATTAAATTGAATTATTCTAACATATAAACGAGTCTTTTTCAAGTTCACCCCTTACTGAAATTCAGCTTTACTTAAAATGACCATCCATATTTGAACTACAAATCCAATAAAAAAGAGAACCAAAAAAGTTGGACACGTGGCTTTGAGAAGTTTCGAGTCTTACACGCTTGTGTCAGATCAGATAAAACTGAATTTCTCATTTATAGGCATCATAATTAGTACACCAAACATACAATCCTTTGATAACTTGTAGTAGATCATAAAATTGAACTATGAAGGATTACTAATTAGAATAATCAGTGTTCCTCATATTATATAGAGTAATTTCTTCAAAATAACACAAAATGTATCACATCAACAATAGTAATGCCACTTGTTATTAGATGTCCCTCAAACAGTGAGTTTATCCATCTCCCTCCTCAAAGCATTAGCCCTGACCAAACTTCCGATTGTGTTCACAGCCAACTTCAAATCCTCAATTGGATTTCCAGGAGCAACCCTCTTATACAAATAGCTGTCAAAAGTCATCTAGGAGATCTTCTGCACGTACTTATCAGCACACATCTCCACAAATGCCTCCCTAGCTGGATTTGATCTATAAAACACTTTTTGCAAAACATCAAGCACTTTATAAGTCGGCCAATAAGTCTTGTCCCATTTCTCCAAATACTTCCTCAAATCCCCTTCTTCAATCATCCTTTTCCCATTCTCTGACCCCTCAACAATTGCCTCGGCGCACATTTTTCCACTCTTGGCCGCAAAATATATCCCCTCTCCGGAACATTTCGTCACGTAGCCGGCTGCATCGCCTACTAAGGCTGCTCTTTCCAACAACCTCCTCGGCCGCGGGTGCTCTGGAATGGGATGAGCTTCCACTCGAATGATTTTGCCACCAACAATTTTGTCCTTGGCTCGCAATCTCGTCGCTAATTGGAATTTCTTGATGTCACTTTTATGTGTGACCGTGCCCGTCCCGACTGCCACGTGGTCGCACTTCGGGAAAACCCATCCGTAAAAATCCGGTGACACGTCATCTCTCGACGTACATTTCGGCTAAATTTTCGTAGTACTTCATTTTCTCATCTGGGATTTTTATACGTTCTTGAAAAGCTATGGCGTACTCGTAATCCCCGGCGTTGATGGATTTTGCTACGCGGGAGTTGGCGCCGTCCGCTCCGATTACGGCGTCGACTTCCAGCGTTTTCTTCTCGCCGGAGCCCCCGGTTTTGGCGTTGTAATCGGTGTAGTGTAACAGATAGGGTTCTGTTTTGGATTTTGGCATTTCCATTTTCAAGAATAGGCCGTTTATGATGGTGGCGCCAGAGGTGGCAGCCCGGTCACGGAGGTAGGAATCGAGGACCTCGCGGCGGACCATGCCGATGTATTCGTGGGGCTTAAGGGTCTGCCCGATGTCGACGGCGACGTTGGACGGGGAAATCATCTTCATTTTGGTGACTCTCCGGTCGATGATGTCTAGTGGTAGGTTGAATTCTCCGACCATGCAGAGTGGGATGGCGCCGCCGCATGGTTTGCAATTGACATCGAGCTTACGTTCGATGAGGAAGGTCTCAATGCCACCCTTTGCAAGAGTCTCTGCGGCGGCGCCACCAGCAGGGCCGCCACCTACCACTGCCACCCTGAGGTTGCGGCCGGTGACTTTTGGGCTGGTTTTGGTAGGCATTTATGCGGAGTTTACGGGGTGATTGTGCGAAGGTGGAAAAGGACTTTGAGAGGGCTATGGAGTTGTTTTCCGGCGAGGTTTGGCGGAGGCCGGTGAAGGTTTTGAGGGCAATTGAAGCCATTTTGGTTTCTTGTTTTTCCGGTTTGGTTGTTTGTGTAGTGAAGCGTAATGAAGTGAATAGGAAAGATACAAAGGTTTGGCAAATTGGGCTGGGTTTCCCTGATTTTTAAGGATATGGTTTGGGATATTAGAGGATGGTGACCGTTGGATGGATGGGAATGGATGGGTGGGATTTGATGAGGATAATGAGGGTGGATTTTTTTTTATTTATTTTTATAGGATGTTTTTGGGTTTTCCAGTTGGATGGTATGGGGCATAGTGAACTTTTTGTCATAAGGACTGATGGTACAAATTTTGCATGCCTTACAAGTGGCTACAATTGTTCCACGAACTTCCAAGTACTATTAGGTTGAATTGGCTTTCCTCTTTCTTGGCAGCTGCAAATAGGATTTTGCCATGTCTCTCATCATTTACCACGTAGGAAGGAAGGTGTACAGAACTTGCGATTGGTTTCTTAATTGAACGGTGAAGACTAGGGATATTGTAGTAATTTTAAAAGGTAATAGCGCCCGATTTGTACATCCTCACAAATCACTGTGAAGTATAGTTATTAAATCTTGATCGAAAATGAATCCAGAGAAGAAGATGGGGGAATGAATTATTACTTCAACTGGTAGGTTACTAATATATATAATTTTATTAATAATATATAATAATTTTAAATTATTAGATATAAAATATTTGTTGAAAATATTTATAAAACATATTTATTAAATTTTAATCTATTTTTGATGAGTTTAGAATAACTATAATTATTTAAAAACAAAACAAAACATATTAAAATAGTTATGTTTAAACTTGTGTAGTATAATGATGTATAACAAATATATATAAATTAATAGTGAAACATCAAATTTGAAAAGGGTAAAAAAAAGAAAAGTCGAGGCTGCAATCAAACAAGTAACAAATGGTGTAATGATGAAATTCAATATTCATTCACTTGGAGGTTTAGAGTTCGAGTGTTGGCAAAAGAGTTTTTCTTCTAATTTTTGAAACCTCTGGGTTCCTTAAAAAAACGGTCGGGTTCCTGATCTCTCTGGTTCAACCGGCAGATTTCACGGAATTAGCTGGATTCTCTCCTTATTCGGTCAGAATAAGAACCCAACCCAATTTAGTGGTCGATTAACCGGGTCGATTCGTTGAACTGCCGAGTCGGGCCGGATTTCATAACTATGCTATGAAGTATCTTTTGAGGGGAAATTCCACATACAACCCTATATTTTGTCTATTTTCCACATTGTTTAAAAACAGAAAAAACCTTTTTTTGCTTTTAGTTTAAGTGTTCAATTAGTGAAAAACACCAATGTTAATGGTGTCTTTACTAGTAGTCAAATGTACATTAACAGTACAATTATCCTTCAATCATTCCCCCTCCCCCGAATAATAATAACTTCTTTCTCAATATATAAATTGATTTGTTGAGAGAATAAATAAGTAAAAGGAACCTCCAGGAAAAAAAAAAAAGTAAAAATAAATCATGAGTTAATACTAACTTCTTTTTCAGAAAAATAGATCTTTGAGAAAATAAAAAGGTAAAAGAATAGGAAAATAGATTTTAAGGAAAACCACTATATTAGTTCCTCACATTACACGTTTGTATTTATTTAGTTCCTCACTTTTAAAATGACAACTTTTAGTCCCTCACATTACACATTTGTATTTATATAAGCACTCACTTTTAAAATGATGAATGTTAGTCCCTCACAAATGTAAAATGTTGAAATTTTGTCCCTAAATAAAATCCCGAACATTTTTGGCCTAAGTTTGTCATGTCTATCACATATGTGAAACATTGAATTTTGATCCCCAACTCAAATTGAAAGCTTTTTTGCCTAAATTTGTCATATATTGTTCGCATGACATTTTTTTGAAGGCAAATTCATAAATTAATCTGAGTAGAATGTTCTATGAGTGTGAATGATATAAAATAAATAATTGATTCGTAATTTATTTGTATTTAAAATCATTTCAATAATTGACTTGTGGTAATTTTTTCTCCAAATTTTATGACCTGATCCGATGCTCAAGTTTTGTATTAGAAAGGAAAAACAAGTTCTCATATTTACTAAAAAGAATATTTAGTGAACAATACACAAGTAAATCTGGCTAAAAAGTGTTCGAGATTAAGCTTAGTCATCAAAATGCGACATTTTGCATTTTTGAGGAATTAAAAATCATCATTTAAAAGTGAGGGACTAAATAAATATAAATATGTAATATGAAGGACTAATAGAATGATTTTTTTTGAGAATAAACAAAGTTTAAAAAAAAAACTGATTTTAAGAGACAGGAGACAGCCTACATCTGAGATAGTGAAATGGTTAAAAAAGTGATTATTTTCATAGAATAAAAAGGAAAAATGAAAAATTAGAAAAAAGGAAAAAACTGTGACAAAATAATATAAAAATAACTTAGGAGAAACAAGAATATTGAGGGAAGAGTAGATACATTGATCTTATAAGTAGATATATTGAAAATTCATTGATTCATAAATAGATTAGCATGTATGTGACTTGAGAATGCAAATAGATATCCCCATCCAATTATTCATAACACTTCCCTGAATGTCCATACATTAAATTAAGAATATACTTCATTAAAACCTTACTAGGTGAAATTCAATGGGAAAAGCCCTACTGAAGGAAAAATAGCACATTAATCTTTTTTTTATGGAAGGCGCGATAAATCATTACTTCATTAAAAACCTTTATCAAGAAAATCCACGGGGAAAAAACCATGGTAAAGGGAAAAAGGGTAAAGTGTATATTCAATATTTATAGTATACTTTTGCATCTACCACATTAAAAATTTATGTCAGAAAAATCTATTAGGACAAAACTATAGTCAAGGAAAAAAGAGTACATCATGTACTGTTACTTATTCTCGTGAAAATATTACTTGATATCCTTGAGAAGATACATCCTAATTTTGCAGAATAAATTCTCAAATTGTTAACAATGCATTTGTGAACAAATCCGCTAAATCACTACATGAGTGAATTTTGTTAGATATCAATATCATCATTCTTCTAAGATCATTACTAAAGGAAAAGTTTGAAGAAATATGTTTTGTTCTATCTCCTTCGATATAACCTTCATTTGACTGAGCAATGCCGATATATTGTCTTCATAAAATATTGTTAGAAATTTCACTTCTAGTGTTAAACCACATATTTTCGAGGTATGTTAGGTCAATGACATTAGCCAAATATATTTACTACTTGCTTCATATATTATGATTATTTCAATATGATTGCAAGAATTAGCGATTAAATTTTAATTTGTTGAACACTATGATATAATAGTTTTGCCACACTACATAAAAATAACTCGTTTGAAATTTAGATTTCTATTAGATTCGATAAATATCCAACATTTTCATGGCCAACAAATTTATATCTAGATAGACTCATATAAATTGTTCCTCAGAGATATCAAATTATATGTTTAATGTCATTCCAATATTTTCGTATTGTAAAAGAACTAAATCTTGCTAACAAACTTACACACATGTTACATTATTAGCAAGATGTAGTAATGCTCTTATTGCACTGAGATATAGTACTTCAAAACCAATAAGTTCATCATTCTTTTGAGGATAAAATAGGATCTTTCTTAACATTGAGCGATCTTACAACCATTGAGGTATTCAATAGATGTTTTTTTATCCATATAGAATTGCTCTAATACTTTTTCTATAAAAGTTGATTGACGAACAAAAATGTTGTTCGATAACTGCTCGAATTATAGGCTTTTGCCAATATCTTTTACATCAATTCATTAGCTTTTGAACTTCTTCAAGAGTTCCAATAATATTTATGTATTCATCAATACATGCAGTATTTATCACAAACTCTGATCTTTTATTTTCATGAAAAAACATAAACAAATTGGATCATTTTCGTTGCTCTCGTTAAAGTGATATTCGTTGAGGCAATTGTACCACTTCTGCCTAGATTGCTTTAATCTAATCTATATAAGGATTTTCGTAGTCTTTTTTTGTTAGAAATGTTCTCTAGAAACTTTATATACTTCAAGCATTTTAAATATATCAGGGATATTCACATAAATATCGATATCAAATGAGTTATACAACATAGACTCAATATCTATTAGACGCATTTCAAATAGTTATGAGTTGACTAAGCCGATAAAGTATGTGACAATATTTTTACGAATCTCTGCGCTTGTAATGGGCATATCTATTTGATAGCAATCATGTCTTTCACCTTTTATCAAGGATATTTCCAAATGTGATATGACTCTGTTGAAAATTTTCGAGTATCTTATTTTGTCTTCTCATGGATAAAATATGTAATTGATTGTTAATGCATATTTTAATTATTATAGAATTATTTAAAATGTTTTTATTTGGTATGCTGTAATTAAGTTATTCTACTGGTCTTTGATAAGTTGTTGTAAACTCAATCACGTTTTAAAAAATGATATGTTAACTTTTTTAAAGTGTAATTTTCACATATAGTGACTCTCATTGGGTTTTCGCTCATCATAGATTGAAAACTGTTTCCAAAATGAGACTTAACTTAAAGGAGTTATCAAAATAATACCCAAGTAAAAAATTGTTATCGGCATCACAAAGTCTTTGGTTTCATAAAAGAAAACTTGATCGATTTGAAGAGAACTTAAAATAGCATACATGCTGCTATTAGGAATTAATAAAGCAAATGATTGACCCATTATATTATCCAAAGAAATGGAAAATTCCTAAAAGTTCGAATTCACAACTAATAGCATTGATTCAATTGGCATTGACATAATAGGAATATTTCGTCTATTAAGGAGGAATCCCCGAATACATAAAATATGGATAATTATAAAAAAAGTTATTGTAAAATATTTGATAGGATCCATTTTGGGAACGTAGAATGTAAGAGAAATTCAAATGTTATAACTAAAAATAAGCACATAAGTCATCACAGGGAGCGATATGCTTTAATTATTATTTGATGAATCTAGAGATTATATTCCCGATTGCTCTTATGACTCTACTAGGGGGTGCTTGGATGAGTGCCATCTCTTTTGATCAGGCTCAAGCACCCATTTAAGGTACATTCAGAAAGCACAGCCCACCTAGTAGGGTGGTTAAAGAGAATGCTCTGAATTTTGCCTCTCTTTGCTAAAAGACTATCCTAGGCATACCCATCCCATACCAATACTGACTGTATCCTTTTTCCTTCAGCATCTATTTCTCTAAAATTCCCAAGAATTGTCATGCCTACTGATGAAATAAATGGATAAGCGTTGCTGGAGTTACACTATTTGAACATTATCCAGAAGGGGAGGTTCGTCCAACTACAGAACGAGAACTACCCGTGGAATAGGGGGTGGAGGAGGGTTGTCTCCTTGCGAGGTTCTTCTCCTCGATGGAACTTGGAAACGATAGACAAGGAACCCCTTTCTTCGTCGCATGCAAATAAGAGGGATTCCAAGCCTAAGCCCCAATGAAAACTAACTAGAACAAGTATAAAAAGGAAATTGGGACAAAAGTCTTCTTTTCTTTCTCGCTAAGGGATCCGTGCTAAAGTATAGGATCAAGAAAAAAGAATGACTATATACAGTAAGAAAAAGAACAAGAAAATCTCTGTTCCTTGCGTTGCTGAATCTTAAAATCCTAATTTCCGTGCTTCCGCCGCATTCCAAGGAAGTTCGACTAGAGACAAGGTTATTCCTAACCATGCCATATAGTTAATAAACAGTGACCACATATTTTTTACGGAACAACACTCTTTTTATTTTGCCACGTGGGGGGTTATAGGAGTTGAACCTAATATATATATCCATGACCCCTGGTAATCACAATAGGAGACTAGTAAAAACCTTATTATTATATAAATGTCTAGCTGCTCTCGATAAATGTGCCATTGCTTCTCAAAACCAACATCGGATTCTTGAACACTAACTTTTGCATCTAAGACCCTCTTCATGTTAACTCCTAGGCAATCTGGTTAGATTATAGGTTAATCCCGAAGAGCTTGCATTCCATGATTCTAATTTAAGTTATTTCTACCTTCGTGCTAACAAGCCATTTTCTTTCTAAATTGCCAAAGCCTATTCTCTAGGAGCTTGCCGTCGATGCATGAATCCTCTTCAAAGATTAGACGCATGCTAGTCTTTGCAAGATGATTTACTTCACCAACGAATAGGGTTCACCTCAAGCCGTCGGTATTAGGTGATTTACGTCACATGTTAGTGGAAAAAACTAGCCCATGACTTCAACGCATAGGCCAGCCAGGCCGTGACCCATCGATAGATCAACCTTTTATTTAGGTTCGAGACTGGGTAGAGTCTTAGGTCTGGTGCATAAGCGAAGTACCTAGTATGCCAATCAGATGATCAGTTGATTGAATGGCTTCCTTAAAAGGGACTTGGAGAGGAATTGGCTCCTCAACCAAAAGGATATTCCTGGTGTTTAAGCCGAGACCTTAGAGCCAGATCACATTATTTTGGTTATGGATCACATTGTCTCCTTCTATCATTAGTGATATCATATATAAAGAGAAAGGATACTTTTAGGTACGAAAGGTGATCTTAACTATAAATTTCATAACAAAAGAAAGATAGGATTGTAGGGTAGATGAAAGGTGTGCTAGTTTCATGATAGCTTTTGAGAACGGTTTGATCCCTTATTTGATCAGACCACTCCTGGTGTTCGAACTAGTCATTAATGGTCGGCTTAATTAGTATTCTTTATGTATTTATTGTGAACAATTTGATTTTTAGGCTCTCATTTTCTCTAGAGAAGCAAAACTAGAACGACCACCATCCTCGTTACTTGAACTTGAGGGTGCCATACCAAATCCTGATTGGATTCTTTAGTAGAGCTAATATAATCTTCACTACCTTAAGCAGGGACAAGACTTTCTCTTGAGCTTAAAAGAGTCTTTCCTTACTAGTTGGTTGTGGGATAAGTTGAATCAATTTATTACTTCGATTTTCACTACTCTGAAGTTATTGTACTTATAGAAGTCCAATTCAACAAGCGCTAATACAGTTGGTCACATCTTCTCTGTTAGATACAGCAACGGATAAAAGAGTAGCTAGCCCACCCCTTTGGTTGGGGTTTGGTCAAAATTGAAGTCGGATTCGCTAGCTAGCCTTTGGGCTTAAAGAATAGCTCTTTGCTAATGGATTGGACTGGCTTATAATCCATGCAATGACTGCTAATCCAAGACCTCTTGCCAATTGCCAAACTTGGTTCACGCTTAAAAGCCAAAGCTAGTCTTCTTCCCATTGACCGTTACTAATAAGATAAGATGAAACACTACCTATAGTCCTTCCTCCAACAGATGGGGGTTCAATAGCTATTGATTCTTTAACAGCTTCTTCATATCAGCCTTTCCCAAGGAAGTGAGTAAAGTAGTTTTAGGAATAGATCTCCTAGGCCTTTTTTTTTTAGGTTTTGAACTCATTTCTCACAACTCCCTTTGGTTCTGCCTTTAAGAGGCCTGCTGAGGGGCATATGTTATTAGCTTTATTAGCGAATTTCAGTATCCATATGTTAGCCAAAAGCATAGCCTTTCCCACTTTGGTACTTCAACCTGTTAGTACATTGGTACATTTTATCGAAAGCCTAGAAGAAAGAAGAGGTACGAAAGGGCTTCTAGATTAGCTAAAGATGGTGTATAGCAGCGGAAAGACCAAGACAACAACAGAGACTCCATTGGTGAATCGGTTCTATCTCTTGGTGAAGAAAGCCTTCTATTCCAATACATTTTTCTTGTCTCTAGAAGGCATAAAGAAGGAAAGAACCCTATAGAACCTTCCCAACTATAGCTAGGGTTAAAAAAAAGAAGCACCCTACATAGGGGACTTTTTTCCTTCAGCTTTTTATTCACTCTTCGATAACAACTCTGACTCAGCAACAATAGAGATTCTTATTTACCTCTAGAAACCTAGCATCTCCAATCAGGAGAGGAATGAAAAAAGTCTTCTAGGAAGTAGAGCTATAGTACATTTCTAAAAGTCCGGTATTCAAGTAATTGTTGAATTAGATTAGCGGGCAAGGCAAGAAAGAGTCAGTTTATCAATGCGCTACGTGGGTCATCACCATTAAGTGCTGGTGCAAGAATTCTATGAAAAGGAAGTTAGTTTATAAAAGATACAGAAAATCGAGTACATCGAGATATATTTGGATTTTTGGTCTACAAGTCATGCATCAGTCCCATAAGTTCCCACCGATACAAGATTCGTAAATGATTTCTTACAATCTTTGACTATGGAAGGAGATCTGCACTAGGCTGAGATTGGTCCTCTATTTTCAACATCAAGGGATAAGAGATCCCCTCTTGGATATGCAAACAAGAGAATCGGCTATATGGATGTTTTTAGTGGCGTTGAGATTACGATAACGAAGATCTCAACTAAGCCATTGAAAAAGAATTTTTGCAGACCACAGATTAAGTCACACTAAAAATTAAGTAGGAATATAGCCTAAGTGATCCATAGTTCCATAACCACATAGTGGAAAGAGGAGTCTTAGTGCTTTCCCTAAACTAGACATTCGTCCAACTCTAGCTATGGGGATTTGAAAAAAAAGCGGTGCACCCGGCCTTGAGCACTCTCGTTCGAAGCCAAGAGAAGCTTAAATCTTTCATTGACCGTGTATTGGTGATAGTCTCACCTTAGGCTATGCTTTCAACTGAACCAAAATAGGCCTATTCGCACCGTCAAGTTCAAGAAAATGAAGCTATGTCAGTAGGTGGTCTTCTTAGAGCCTTTCTCTTACTTGTTCTATAGAAAGGGAATCGGGCTATTGCTTAGTCATTTTCAAGCGTGTCCATCGATTGCGTTAAAAGAAAAAAGTATATCTTAAATAGGAAATGTGCTTTATGTTTCAACCACCATATTGTCCCTGTGTTCTTTTAGTCAACCTATTACCAAGCTGGTGGAAAGTGTGAGCTAAAATCCAATCACTTTCTTAGTATGATTATACTCTTTTTGTTTAGATGTGTCACCTACTTCATTGGGAGAGTTCTATTCAGTTGATTGAATGATTTGAAAAATGAAAAGCAGTAGTACTTCACCTAAACGAAGAAAGTTAATAACAACATGCTAAGCAAGAGATGGAAAGGACACACTGTGATGAATAGTTATGTACTGACTATACAAAGGAAACTAATGGTCATGTACCCAAGCCAAGGTAAGATGATGACATCCAACCATAGATAGGTTAGAGAGGAAGATTAAATCATCACTAAGATTGCCTCTTTCTTGGTCGCTTCTAAGGATCTATAGTTGGCGGGGGTAGCTAACAAGGCCTACTTATCAACCTGTTCACCAGAAGGGCAGTTACTTATGGGAGCAAGGTCACCAAGATGACTAGTCCATCATAAAAAAAGTCAATGACAGGAAAATATCACTACAAGTGTTGTCAAGATGAGTACAAGCACCTCTAGGCAATGAGTGATTTAGGTGGGAGACTTGACTTGAGCATTGTAAAAGTGCTTAAGGCTCCTTCGGGCCATGGCCACAACTATCATATAGGGCAAGACTTGGAAGAAAGCTACTAGCGCCTATTGGCGAGAATTGGGCTTGGTTGTAGTGCCCGTCCATTCTGTCTCGACCACCTATTGACCCATGAATTCTTCAGACTAGGCTTCAGTGACCATTGAAGAACTGCCTCAACGCACCGCAGCCACTACTTTGACTCCTTTTATGCAATTATGAACTTCACTTAACTTTCTCAATTCCAATGCAATTTTTCTTTTTGGAGCTAGCATAACAAACAACGTGAGCCCCCCAATGAAGACAACATAAATCTGATCCAAAAAAGTTAAATATTAGGTGGTATAAAGGTCGCCTGTTCTGAAACTTCTAGTTCCAATCAAAGAATATAGATCCACAAATAGATTTGTATGTATAGCCATTTCAGTCGTGCTCATCATTTCTCGAAAGTCTCTATTTTCTTGGAACATTGGTCAACTAGAAATTATTATGTTCATGATTCTTCATCCATCAATGTAGAAAATGCTCCAGTTTTTCATCTCATATGAGGCTAGAAAGTGGATTCGCAACAGGTCGGCACAAAATGATTCTCATGCTCAAACAATCGCCGATCGTTCGCTCGGGATGGTTTATAGATCATCAAATTCCCACAAATGGAATAAGAAGTGGGTCCATGTAAATAATCGAGACTTTGCAAACAACAACATCCTTTCCCATATTGAGTTCGAAACCCAAAGGCAATCATCGAGTGAACTGTATCTTCTTAGTGTTAGCTGACCTAAGCCGTACCTTAACTGTTGAGGTGGGGATCAATCTCTGAACCGTATGTGGGATGATTTTCTACCTCATACAGCTCAGGCCGAAGACCAGGAAAGTTTACGATAGATGGGGAAACCTAGCAATTGTCGGTTGGGATAGGAATAAGCTTGCTTCTTCATATTACCCGCCTTCTCCCAAAAAAATGACCATGTAGAGTCTCTTATACAATCTGGATGCTACCGCTTTGTGTTCTTTCTATTCCATTCCATTCCATTACGGGATAGGCGACTAATACTAATTGAATAAATGAAGTAGTCATCGTCTGACCAATCGGTTTGGACACCAGACTACCCGTGCTCGCTCATTTTGTCGTGACCTAAATGTAATGGCTCTCTTAATTATGCTATGCCCCAACCCGATTCCCCACGTCCTCTTTTTTCTGCCGCAACCCAAGAAGTTGGCCTTATCAACACAACATTAGGACCATCTCCTTCATTCTATGTTGACCCCGGCCTGGGTTGACTTTTTGGGAAGCCATTCTCACCGCGCTCACGGCCCGACTGGCTGACAGTGGTAGTGCGAATTCTCTTGTTCCCTGGTCAAAGACTTGGTTGGATATGGGATCTACTCCATGAGGAACAGTAACAGACGTAGATGATATCATCACGACCCCTTTTTTCGTACCGCTAGGAATACTTAACGCCACTTTGCCAACTGGCATTACCTGCACTTTCGTGTCTCTCAGTGTGGAGTTGTAAGCATTGGGTGTTTCCAAGATGCGAAGCTTATATCCATTCACATTAGTTCATCCAAAGTTCCTTACCCTTATGCGTGAATTGTTGAATAAGCCATCTTTCTATCAAGGTTAAGGAGTCAACTGAGCATCTCAGTGCTAGGATTGAATAACCGGATTGAACCAGGGTTCATGCTACCTGACCTCAACAAATAGGAAGCGTGGGCCACAGGCCATACATAAGCTGTTGGGTCGCACGACAGAAGAACACCCAACATAAAGATGCACACTTCTTCGTGCAAAATATTATCCTCCTATCATTTTTCCCTTCTGGAATAATACTAACTTCTTTCTCAAATATAGAAATTGATTTGTTAAGGGAATAAATAAGTAAAAAGAAACCTCCAGAAAAAAAAATAAGTAAAATGAAATCAAGAATTAATACTAACTTCTTTTTCAGAAAAAGTGATCTTTGAGAAAATAAAGAAGTAAAAGAATAGCAAAATAGATTTTAAATGATAACTCCTCTTTTTCCAAAAAAAATAGTTTTGTGAGATAAACAAAGTTAAAAACTGATTTTTGAGAGTGTGAAACCTGTCTCTTAAAAAAATTGATTATTTTTATACAATAAAAAGGGAAAAATAAAAAATTAGAAAAAGAAAGAACTGTTATAACATAATATAAAAATAACTTAACAGAGACAAGAATATTAAGGGAGGAGTAGAGGCATTATTTTATTTCTTTCAAGTGTATCTAACATGAATTATAATTCCTCTATTTACATACATGAGGTACATGAAGAGACAAGTTATTTGAGTAATAAATACTAATGAATAGGTACATTGGTATGGCACATTGATATTATAAGTAGATATATTGAAGGATCATTGATCCATAAATAGATTAGCATGTATGTGACTTGAGAATACAAATGGATATCCACATCCAATTTATTCATAACACTCTCCCTGAATGCCCATGCATTAAAGAATATGCCTCATTAAAACTTTATTAGGTAAAATTCAACGGAAAAAACTATCCCTAGTAAAGGAAAAGAGTACATCATTCTTTTGTATAGAATACGCAATAAATTACTGCTTTATTAAAAACCATTATTAGGAAAGCCTAGAGGGAAGAACCGTAGTAAAGAAAAAAAGAGTACAGTGCGGATTCAATGTTTATAGTATACTTTTGTATGCTACCTCATTAAAAATCTTACCGAAAAAATCTATTGGGATAAAACTATGGCCAATGAAAAAAGAGTGTAGTGTGTACTTTTATTCCCCATCATGAAAATATCACTTGATATTCTTGAGAATACACATCCCAATTTTTTGCAGACTAAATTCTCAAATGTTGCTATTGACAATTTTTTTGTGAACAAATTTGCTAAATCACTACATAGGCTAATTTTGTTGGATGTTAATATCATCATTCATCTGAAGATCATGACTAAAGGAAAAGTTTGGAGAAATATATTTTTTTCTGTCTCCTTTGATATAATCTTCATTTAACTGAGCAATGCCTATACGTCTTCATCTGATAGGGTTGTTGTTAGAAATTTCACTTCTAATGTTCAATCACATATTTTCGGGATACGTAGGGTCAATAATGTTAGCCAAACATATTCACTACTTGCTTCATATATTGTGATTATTTCAACATGATTGTAAGAAGTAGTGACTGAATTTTATTTTATTGAACACCATGATATAATAGTTTTTCTACATATAAATAACTCGTTTGAAATCAAGATTTTTACTGACCAGATAAATATCAAACATCTGCATAACCAACAAATTTATATCTAGATAGACTCATATTAATTTTTCCTCGGAGATATCAAATTATACATTTAATATCATTTCAATATCCTCATATCGTAGAAAAATTAAGTCTTACAAACAAACTTAGACATATGTTATATTATTAGCAAGATGTATTAATATGCTCTTATTGCATTGAGATATGGTACTTCAAGACTAATAAGTTCATCATTCTTTCAAGGATGAAAGGATCTTTCTTGACATCAAGTGATCTTGCAACCATTGAGGGCATTCGATGGATTTTTTTTAATCTTTATAGAATTGCTCTAATATTTTTTTTTTTTTTTTTTTTTGTAAAAGTTGATTGATATTGTTCGATAAATGCTCGAATTGTATGCTTTTGCCAATATTTACATCAATTCATTAGCTTTTGAACCTCTTCAACAGTTCTAATAATATTTATATCATCAACATAAATAGTATTTATCACAGATTCAGATCTTTTTGTTTTCATGTAAAAACATAGACAAATTGGATCATTTTTGTTGCTCTCATTAAAGATATATTCCCTGAAGCAATTAAACCACTTCTGCCTAGATTGCTTTAATCTAATCTATCAAGGATTTTCATAATTTGTTTTAGCAATGTTCCTGAGAAACTTTATATGCTTTAGGCATGTTAAATCTATGAAAGATTTTCTCATAGATATCGATATTGTATGAGTGATACAAAATAGGCTCAACATCCATTAGACGCATTTCAAATAGTTATGAATTGACTATGCTGACGAAGTACGTGCACAGTATTTTTATGAATCTCTGAGCTTGTAACTGTCATATGTATTTGATAGCAATCTTGTTTTTCATCTTTTGTTAAAGGAGATTTCCAAATTTCATATGACTCTAGTTAAAAAGTTTTGAGTATTTTATTTTATCTTCTCATGGATAAAATATGTAATTGATTGTTGAAATTGTCATGAAATTATTTAAAGTATTTTTGTTTGGTATGTTGTATTTGTAATTAAATTATTCTGCTGGTCTTTGACAAGCTTTTGTAAACTCTAACACGTTTTAAAAAATGATATGTTAACTTTGTTTAGAAGTGTAATTTGCACACATAATAAGTCTCACTGGGTTTTCGTTCATCATAGTTTGAAAACTATTTCCAAAATGAGACTTAACTTAAAAGAGTTATCATAATAATACCCAAGTAAAAAATCGTTATCGTCATCACAAAGTCTTGGGTTTCATATAAGAAAGCTTGATCAATTTGAAGAGAACTTAAAATAACATATATTCTATTAATGTGAATATTTTATGTTAGATTTTATTTTGTGTAAGTCATAGGATTAGAGTTTTCCTCATTATAATTGTGATTGCGTTATTATGGAGATTTTTTTCTTGACAGATTTGAATCTATCAAGTATAAGGTTTCTACATTATAAATTTAGTAGTTGTAGTTTTCCGATCCTTGGCGACAACCAGGCTATTGGCCTATTTGATCCTTTCTATATGGGATGGGTGGGTCATTACAAATAGTATCAAACCTTTTGAAATATGGTTTTTAATTGTAGTTTGGATAACCCATGTATACTACGAGATTAATGTTTGACATGTTATGAGATTATTTGACGAGAAGATGAAGCGATGAAGATATTAACTTAATTATTTTAGTATTTGAGGTATACTAAGTTGAGGTTGAAGTAAATTGCTCGATTTTCAAATTTCAAGTGATCATTTCTTTGGGAATAACCAGTCCAAACAATAAATAAATGTGATTTTATGATTTGCATCAATCGGTTACTTAGTCTCTATGATTACTTAGACCTCTAGAATTGAGATATATTAACTATATAGACTTGAATATTGGGAAGAAGAAAATACGAAACTTGTAGATTATATTATACTAAATTTTGAAGCACCAAAAAAAAAATTTACTTATCTTTCCAAGTTGTTTATCACTGTTAAGAGAAGTAAATTAGAGCCTTTGTAATCGTTTTTGGGTAATGCAAATGTGTAGATTACAAATTAAGTTTTAACACTTAATAGTGATACAGAATCCCTCATCCTTTCAAGAGATGGAAAGTATATGGAACCTATGGGGTTAACATTCTACATATTAAACTTGTTGGTTTTCATGGCTAAGATTGTGATTAACATAGGTGACAGGAAATAGAACAGACTATGAAAGCTCAATTATCAGCTATATTGTCTAACTAGACATATGGTTGGAATATAGAAGTTAGTGGTGACTGACAAATAAATTATTTGGGTGCTTTAAGGTTTAATTTAGGAGCCTAACACTCACAAGTTGGGCATCTCATTGCAATTGAGAAATCAAAAAATTTGATATTGAGAAATAGTACTAAATATTGTTGTGGTATAAGAAATCGTAATCCTTACATATTATTGATACCATTAAAAGCGGAAAACTACAGACTGAACTTATGAAACCTGAAAATCCATACTTTATGGTTGTTGGCCCCAAAAAGCAACCTAAGAGGGGGGTGAATTAGGTTGTTTCAAAAAATAAATCTTTTTAATGTGTTTAATGGAAATGCAACAAATAAACACTTAAGCACAAATGAATATAATAAATATTCAACAATTAAAGCTTAAAAAATAAATACAAAGACAGAGATAAAGATAGAGAGTATCAAACCAAACTCCCAAACTTCTCAAGTTTGGAGTATTTCCGCTAGTAGTGCCTCTTCAAAGAAGGTGAGGCAATAACCTTCTTGTACACAAAGTAGGCTCACCCTTGCACCAAGTAAGTCCCTCTAGTTGAGCCAAAGGGTTTTAAACAACAACCTCACTTTTGTACACTATCTATCCCTCCACTCTTACACTTGAAGATCACTCACTAGTCTACTCTTGCTCACACTAATTCCCTCTAGTTGAGCCAAGAGAAATACACTATTTAAACCAATACAACACACAATATTTTAGACTATTTCTTCCCAAATAGCTCTTACAAGTGTTTGTATTGAATGCAGCAGTTTTTCTCATTATTTTTTACAATAAGAGACAAGGAGGTATTTATAGAAGCCCAAAAATTGCTTCCAACAACTCTCTAACGGTTATTTTCTGTTTCTTGAGAAACTAGTCGTTACACATCTTTTGGACGGTCGATGTTGTGGGCGTGTGTCTGAACGAACTAGCCGTTGGACCGTTTGAACTTCCGATGCATAGCTTCTGCACCCGACGGTGCGTCCGGTTGATGTCAATGCTTCTGGGATATTGATCGGATGCTGTCCTTCGTCCGAGGCTTCAGGTACTTTCTATCGGACGATTACCATCGCCAGAGGCTGCATCAGGTACTCTGTGTCGGACGTTCTCTTGCAGATCTGAGCTTCTTTCTTTCGGACGACCATCAGCGTCCTTTGAGTTCTTCTGGTTGTTGTGTTCGGACGTAAATGATCGTCCGAACCTCCCTATTTTTCTGCACACTTGTTTTCAAACCATTAGTACGATTTGGTCATCATCAAAACATGATTATTATAACTCGGGTTCAACAATGGTCGATAGAATACAAAATTACATATTGAATCAAGTCAAAGTTGGATCTTTTTAGAAAGAACTACGAGAAAAATCTATTAGATATTTGGGCTTTAATCATATTGGGACTAGATTAAAGCACTAAAATTATATTAAGCAAGCGATTGTAGTTGGTGTAGTTATGGAATTTGAGAGTTCTTATATTAAATTTTGCCAAATAGAAATGCAAGGACACAATTCTTTCAAGGAAGGGAGTTTGTGATACATTGTGGGCTCAAATGTAAGGAGAATTTTTGTTTGAGATTTGTTGATTTTGAAAACAAGTTACAAGGTCCTTTTACAAATATATCCAATTAAAAGTAATTTAGCAATTTAATAACTAGTTATGATGAAAATTATATTTTTTACAAAACTCAACTATACAAGGAAAACAAATGATAAGAAGGAATATCAACGACTATAAGAATTGATTAGCCTGAAATCATTAGTAAAAATTATAAGCATGGATTATGTACTAAATACTGATTAGTAGAAAAACTCTTCATTTTTATCGAAATAGAAATAAGTATTAGAATTTTTTTTATGTGGTTACAACTTTTATTAATCTTCTCAATTAACGGTGATAAAGAAAAGATTTGAGATCGATGTTAACTCTAAAAATTGAATGAAACGAAGGCCAAAAAACATGAAGAAAGTTGGAAAAGAAATGATTAGGAGACTTGTATACCATAATGGATAATAATCAAAATATGCATGAGTTATTAAGAAGAGATAAACATTGAAATTAATAAAATGGAGTTACGAAACCTTTTTGATTTCTCAACTACTATAAATAGGAAATACGATTGCTACATGTTTCACGGTGAGACCTTTTAGGAAGTAAAAAGAGTTGATAAGCGAGAGATGAAAAAGTGAGGGAATAATCGAGAGAGAGAAAGCGTTGGGAACTTGAGTTTCAAGTTGCCATCAATCTTTACATCATCAAAGGTGAATATTCCTTCTGAAAACATACTTGTAAGTACATGTATTATACAAATAAATTTTGCAAACAATATTCTTGAAAATCATATTTGAAAACTAGAAACACATGTTTTGAGAAATTTGACGATTGTAATATGCGATAGAGAGAATCGTTTTCTAGTATTTTACCTTATATGATATATGGATTTGTATAAGCTTGAATTGTTTGGAATTAGAATACCTTGACTTCTAAAATCTTTATCAAGCTCTTAAAGAATCAGTTATCCATTTAGCGAAGTTTTTCTTCTTTATTTGTATTCATGTATTCATGACTCTTTTTAGATACTTTATTGAGAGTAAAATATCTTCTACATTTTTATAGATATTTATTTTTTAGTCAGAAGCTTGTTAATTTTTACTTATTTTCTTTATTCCAAATTTACTTTTGTTTGTGAACATGAAAATAGTGTTTGGGGAGGCTTTGAACCCACATTTACTAGGGAGGTTTTGGGTCTTGCCATGTGCTAACTTATGAACATCGAGAAAGTATTGGCTAACGATAAGTAATGTGTTCTCCATGACCTTCATTCAAGCAATGTTAGGAGGATTGGTTTTGAAGACGAAGTTCTGTACGGACATTCCAGCTATCCCAATCTATTGTTGATTACCATCTAGGAAAAATTTAGTGCGTTGAGATTATTTAAAGTTACATGCACAATCAGTGAAGGAAATAAAGTTGGTATAAGAGTTGGTTATGCTGACCAAGTATCTGATAATAATCTTTTGAATCCCGTGGTTGTAACTGGCATATCTATTTTATAGAAATAATGTTTTCAACTTTTGTGAAGGATATTTCTAAATGTGTTTTAGTTAAAAAGTTTTGAATATCTTATTTTGACTTTTAATGCACATACAGAGAAAACATACATTGTTGATTATTGAAATTGTTATAAACAATTTAAAATTTTTTGTTTGGTGTGTTGTATTTGTACTTCAGTTATTCTAATGGTGTTGGTGATGGTTTTACAAACTCTATCACGTCTTGAAATATGTTAAATTTTTGTTAATGTATAACTTGTACACATAATGATTCTCACTGCGGTTTGGTTCATAACGGTTCGAAAACTACTTGCAAAATGAGAAACTTAATTTAAAGGAGCTATTGGGATAATGCTCAAGTGAAAAGCTATTATCGACATTTAAGGCTGTTCATGGATAGGATTTTTGATCCAGTGGATTTTCGGGTTTTGGATAGAAATTTTAAAAGTCAATCCAACCAAAGTAATATACAAACTCAGGTTAACGCAACCCAAGTATTATTCGAGTGGATTATTCAAGCTATCAGGTCACTTGGATTAAAATTGAAAAAATACAATTCAAAACATATGATATATCAAAGATAATAACTTGTTTTTTCTTGCAAATAAATAACTACTAGTTCAAGGTTTTCGGCTAATGAAATTTGTTGGAAATAATTACTACTAATAATAACTACTACTATATTTACAAATCGTAATATCATTTCAAGAAATTTTAATGTTTGAATTGAAATAATTATTTCCAGCAGCAAAAATAACAATTCTTACAACAATCTCTACTCCAAATAATTGAATAAGAACTCACACTAAATTACCTAAATGAGCATACATCAACTTAAATGATGCCAAGTAATAGTAGTCAAGATGTTCATCTCCATTAGATATTATTTTTTCACAAAACTTGGATTCATGAAAAATGAATGACAAGAAACTTATTTAATCAAAAATCCTAAACTTGGTACTTGGTGTCTTATTAGCGTCAGAACTGCGACATGTGGCCCATCTACTGTGGTTAATTATACCATGTGGCCCATCTACTGTGGTTAATTATACGTTACCACCACAGGCCTTGATCTTGATCTTGATTTTGACAACGCATTACCCTGGACCATAAAAAAAATGGATGATGATGGCCCTTCAATTTGATGATCTTTTACTTTGGCTGTTGATGATGGTTCATTGCCAAATTGTAGGCCTTGATCTTAATCAACGATGAAACATAAAATGTTAGAGTGAGAAAGGAGGATAACATTTGTAGAGATTTATTTAGTATTAATGACTTGGGTTTGCTTATAAATGAGAGGTAATTAAGCTTTTATTTATAAAAGTTGATTACGAGATCTAGGGAGTCATACCTCATTGTCTAACCTGGCCTTAAGGGATTCATATAATATGTCCAAACACACATATATTCGAACCGAACTACTTATGTAGATTCAAACTTATGTCAAGTCTAAAAGATTCAAACTTATGTCAAGTCTAAACTGGGGTACTTGTGATGAACTCGATTTATGGAGTCCGACCTACGAGTATGCTAATTACATATTGCCCCCTAATGAGATTATTACATGCCATGAGGACTTAGTCTATCATCAGCTAATGTCTATATCATTAATAGTCCCGTTAGACGGTTGGGCCTGCATTGTAGATCGAACTCAGCCGACCTTATTGCTTCTACTCGGTAGCCCCCAATAATACTGCTGTTTTTGGAATTAAACCGATGTAATTTGTTTATCAATCCCTAAGATATGCTCTTCAGTCCCCAGGTTGTCGAACTTTGTTCAGTTGGTAGAGCTACTGAATTTTTACATAAGAATTAACGGTTTAATTGATCGGCATAGCCGATAAGCCATCTTTATTTATTCGGATTCGAATTCGACATTTTTTACATCACTCTCTTTCTATCTCATTTTTAATTTTTTTGGGCTCTTCGGTTCTTTTTAGGCTTACTTGTTTTATGTGTAATTTTAGGCTCAAAGACTCTATTATATTATTTTTAGGCTCAAGACTGTTTATATTGGAGACACTGATCTTAATCGACGTTTTGCCTTTTTTTGGGCTCATACCACTTAACGCACTTCGACGGGTTTTTGTGCCTCATTTTTCATTTTTGGGGCTTATAGCCTCTGTTGCAGGGCTCTTCAACCACTTAAGACACTTCATCAAGTCTTTTGGCCTCATTTTTTATTTTTTGGGCTTATAGCCTCTATTTCGGGCGCTTAGACCACTTAAGGCATTTCAACAAATTTTTTGGCTTTCTTTTTTTTTTTTTTTTTTTTTTAAATACTTTTTGGGCTTACAGCCTCTATTTCAGGCTCCTAAACCACTTAAGGCACTTCGGCAGGTCTTTTGACCTCATTTTTTATTTTTTGGATTTATAGCCTTTTTGAGATCATTTTGCTTTATAGCCTCTTTTCTTTTTTGTTGATTGGTGAACAGCGACTAGCCATCTTTGTTGAGTAGATCGGCCATTTTTAATTTTGTGATTAGCCATCAACCTCATCTTTTTTGGTAATCCAATTGGCCAACTTTGTTTAGTAGGTGGGCCATTGAAGATCGATACTTTTAATTTGTGATAAGTCGTCGACGTCATCTTTTTTCTTAATCGGTGATCAGCCAACTTTGTTGAGTAGGTTGGTCATCCAAGGATCCCTTTCGGACATCGGGATCATCTGACTTGATGATCGGAATTAGAGGTTGGCCAACAAGGGATCGGAAGCAATTTTCCATCACTAATCCAGCTTCGGCTACTTTGGATTCCTTGGCTGGGATTATCCAATTTGTTACTTCCATTCAGAGCTCGGAATCATTGAGAGTCAAATTATTGCAGTTCAGCATGTCAGCAGATCAGCATTTTAATTTTGTTTTTGTCTACATATGCCTCCGGCTTGGCTCCGATAAAGCTCTGGTTGGGCACGTGTCTTGATGAACTTCTTTCTTGTGCCATCAAGCATGCTTCAACATCTTTTAAGTAAATTGCAGTAGAACTTTGGCGGATAAAGAGCATTTCAGCCTCTTGCTCAGCATTATTGGCAATTTGGCTTAACTTTGTAATGTGTTGGACTCCAGGGTATATTTATGGTCCCATATGCTTAGCATGCTCCAGCATCATTTTATCTGACACTTAGTTGCCTCTCATGCGATATGTCATGAATACGTTCAAAGCCTTAGCCAAGCCTTGGCCGAACGGATAGATGATCCGAACTGCATCGGGTCGGATATGTCTCGAACTCTATGAGATCCAATATTGAATCTTTTTTATTCATGGTTCGGTCACCAACAAATGATCCAAGATTGCTGTTTTTCCATTTAACTTTGCTTGTATAGTGCGTCATTTAATTTATTGCTGACCATCTTTAGTCTGACTTCGTTGTTGCCGAAAGTGTCCGAACGGCTCAAGAGCTCTAAACGGCCCAAGATTTCACCATCGAGTTTCTGGATGTCTCCGAACGGCTCAAGAGTTCATCAATGAATTTTACTCGCAAATGAGATCATTGTGTTCAGCCGACTGAGCTCAATACATCTCTGTACCTTAGTTCTCTGTCAATATTCATCTTCTGCTTCTAGAGTTGAATTGAAATCCTTGCCTTGCTTAAAAATTTAGTTTAGATTCCTTGTCTAGTGGCTACTTCTCAAAATCAATGGATATCGGAGCTCAAATTCCCGGAACACCAATACTCTTTAGCCTCGGCCAATTGACTTTGCAACGGCCAAATGACATCAGTTTTGACGGTGGGTCTAGCTTGTTAATCCGAGCTGTTATGTTCTTGCTCAGCCCCAAGTAGCTCTGCTTGGTGATCTTTTGTCCAAAGGATGCACTGATGTTTCCTTCTTCCTCTTCATATGTTCGTATGCCAAGAACTCCAAGTCTCAACTCGGTTCGTTTTTATGCCTCAGAAAGCAAAGAACAAATTAATGAGCAATGAATATAAGGTATTGTTATCACTTGACTATGTAGTATATGGTTCTAATGATAAATGCTTGAAACACATGTTTGCATAACTTATTGCAAGAAATAAAAACTTAACTTCGGAGAGAATGGAGCTTTTATGTCCTGATCGGTTTCGCAATAACCTTGTGTTACTCGGCCTTTTGGTGTTGGTTTTTATCACTCCAGATGATTCCACCGAACAAGATCAGTTCAGCTTCATCCATACGCTAACCAAGGTGAAGTTTTTTTCTCATGTACTTGCATCTCTATTATCATAGGAGGTTTTACAATGAAGGCTTTCGAATTTCATAGCTACTTTCTGTTAACATGTGCTTTGATTTTGTTGAGAAGAAGTCTGCTTGCTGTACAGCTTCCGAGCTCGTATTTGATTAATTCCATAATGGAGTTGCCGACCCCGAACCATACTTTTGTTTCTAATATATGTTGGAAATTGGAGTAATCCCGATAAAGGGTGTGTGCTTATGTTGCAATCTCTGGTCCTTGACCTAGAAGTTGCACTCAGAGAACATAATTGCTTAAGAGAAGAGTAGGATTGAGTTGAATAATGATATTGCAAGATCTAAGTACTCGGTCCTCTTTTCAAGACCTTTCTCGTGTGCCAGCAGATGCCCTATTCGACTAGCCTCCATTGGATCTTGCACACTTCTTTCTTTGGTATTTGAAAGTATCCCCATAAATTGTAGTAATCATGACTTTTTGTATCAATTTCGACAGATGGTCCCAATTGATAATACACAAAATCAATTAAAGTTAGAGTGGGAAAGAATAATTTTGTAGAGAGAAAATGTGAAGTATTTTTTTTAGTATCAATGACTTGGAATTGCTTACAAGGGGTAAACCCCTATTTATTGGAGTTAGCCATGGGGTTTAGGAAGTCATACCTTATTATCTGACTTGACCTTACGGGGTTCATACAATATGTTCGAACTCACATGTGTCTGAATCGAACAACTTGTGCCGACCCAAATTTATGTCAAGTGTGAAACCCAGTATTTTAATAGCCTTGTTCTTTGATTTTAACTGGTTTAAAATGTTTTTCATATTATTTTTAGTCATAAAGTACTTCAACTTATTCGTTTTTCAATTCGGCAAATTTTTCGGTTTACGCGATTTCGGTTCACGGCGGGTAAACGGGTCAAATTGGACTAAGTGTAATTAGACACATCTAGATGTCACATATTGTATGACTTCTGAATTATTCAGAAAAAAATGTTAATTTATTAAATGTGTAGAGTGATTGGGTCAAATAGTCAACTTGGAGACTATTTGAGTCAACTTGGGTACTATTTGGGTCAACCTTGGAATTCTTTTTAGTCTTCTTCTTTCTTGTTTCTTCCTCATTTTCTCCTTATGCTGGCCGAACTCCTCTTCCTCCTTTTTCCCCAAAAATTTTCTTGGATTTCAAGTAGAAATCACTTGGAAGGTAAGATTTTATGTATTTTAGCATTTATGGCTTATGGGCTTTATGATCCAAGCTTTAATTTCAAGTTTTGTAGGATTCTTTATGGCTGAAAATAAACCCTCTTTGCAGCCTTGTAAGTTATGATTTATGTATGTTATGGGTTGTTTTTAGTGTTTTGGAGGTTGGGAAGTGATTGGGGTTGATTTTTAACAACTTTCCATGGTTAGATTACAAATTTTAAGATTATGAGTTAGGGTTTTGTCTTCCATATGTGGCCCTAGAGTGTTATGCTATGAATGCTTATGTCTATGCACATAATGATGTTTTAAGAGTGTTTTAAGGTTAGTTTGGATAGCCATTCAAGGAATTGAGACTTGAAACCAAGTGGAATTGATTTCCCTTCATTTTGTAAGTAAGCGGAAGTTTGGCGCAACTAGGATAATTTGGATAATTGGTTATGTTTGAAGGGTCTTTAATGATCTTTTGATGGTTTTAAGTGTTTCCTTGGTAGTGGGTTGGATAGGAAGCATGTTTGAATCATGCGTGTGGCTAATCGGTAAAAATTTCAGTTTGGTAGTAAAGAGGAATTCCACCCATAGGTGGTTGCTCTAATGTTGTAATAGAGTTAATTGTAGTGGTTATGGGATATGGATTGTTGTGGAATGCTATTGATATAGTCCCGGCTATTGCTCCGGTGAATCTTTCCGTTTATGGATTTTGTTGGTTGGTTGAATATGTTGTTTTGAGTTGGGTTGTAACCAAGGTCCCTTGAATACCTTGGAATTGGATTTTGTTGGTTGGTTGAATATGTTGTTTTGAGTTGGGTTGTAACCAAGGTCCCTTGAATACCTTGGAATTGGATTTTAGTTCAACAAAAGGTCTACCAGTATTTGGTATCAACTTAATGCTTGAATCAAAAGAAGTAGAAATAGGATTACATTCAAAGTGAACGAATTTCTTCAATTCCATGTAATGTGATTGACCAACAATCTTTAACTTTTACATTCTCATGTAAGAGTCCTCTTATATCTGTTTTAGGTACCACGCCACCTACCGCCGGCGATCGCGTTCAGTGATCATTTGTGCAGTTTTTGCTTTGGTAGGTGGGTAACATAGACCCTCTTCCACTTGTATTTTGTTTAATGACTTTCAAAATATGTTTGGATGGATTTTAAAATGTGTATGATGTTTGGAACTGCACTTTTACCAAGTTTTGGAACTATTACATATGAAATCGGGACCAAGCTATTTTATGTATAATCAATTGATATGTTTACAAACTCTTTTGATATGAAAGCATTTTATGACTGTTTTGGCTCATAGGTGACCTTGGTATATAATTTTGGATGTGTATTGGAGCTGTTTGATTTGGGAGCTCGGTTCTATAGTCATCCATGGGACGCCATGGTGATTGCTATGGTATTATGAACTATTTGATCGGGGTCATGTGATGGGATAACTTGACCTCCCGGTCGGACTAGTAGGTGTAGTAGATTACTAGATCGACTAGTCTGTAGGTCATACCTTTGAGCCTAAAAGATACTCATGCTATTTTATTATATTCGGATTGAAAGCGTACTTGGATTTGTTCGCTATGCTTTAGCATACTATGTTTTGAAATGATTGGATCTTTTTGGCTACGCTATGCTTTAGCATACTATGTTTTGAAATGATTGGATCTTTTTGGCTACGCTATGCTTTAGCATACTATGTTTTGAAATGATTGGATCTTTTTGACTATGTTTTGGACATGCCTGACAAAGTCTAGTTTAAATCACATGAGACATTTTAGAAACTACTTATGATTATGGTTTATTGACTTTTAAATGGCATGAGACATTTTAGAAACTGCTCCATGACTACGGTTTTCACAAATGTTATTATCTTTATGTTTTCTTTTTATCGAAATGCTTGGCCCCATTTGAAGAGCTTTTATGATATCCACTGAGCTAGTTATGCTCACCCCACGTGATTTATAATTCTTGATTAGGTGCTCGTTTTTACTCTCTACGCGTTAGCGACTTTTAGATTTTCTCCGATTCCACATTCTTGGTAGGACTCTGCGGATAATCTTCCAAGCTTCTCTTTTGTTTGGAGAGGGGTGAGTGCAACTTCTAGGTTTTGTATTGATGAACTTTGTTTTTGTTGTAGCATCTTTTGTACTAAGAAGGAATTTTGTAATTCGTATTTTTGTGTAAAAATGAAATATTCGGTTTTATAGTTAAGAAATGGTTTGATGGTTCTATTACATTGCGGTTAAGTTTGTTGCTCATGTTCGTTTGTGCCTTGCGCTTTGGACCGGTGTGCCATTAGCGCGGCGTGTTACGGTCCCCTTTTTGGGGCGTGACATCAAGTCTAAAACGAACTACTTGAATCGAACTTAATCTATGGAATCTGACCTGCTCGCATACTAATTACAAATTAATATTTAATGAATCTATTACATGCCATATAGATTCAGTCTATCATCAGTTAATTTCTATATCATCAATCAATTTCTAGAGTGCATCGCAGCAATGGCTAGAAGTTGGAGATGGGTTCTGAAGTATATGACTCTTGACGGCTGACTCTAGGGGACCGTAATTAAAATGGATCTAAGGGTTATTAGGTTAAGCTTAACAATGAAGGGGATATTTTTATTCTTTAAGGCGAATTTGAAGTTGGGTTATTGGGTTGGGTTTGATTTTTTTTAAAAAAACTCATTCCTATCTATTACATTTCGAGTAACTCAACCTAAATAACCCAACACCTAATAACTCAAGCCATTTTTTTTTTCAAATTTATTATAAATTGAGTCAAATTTTTAGGTTGAGTTAGATTTGAACGCCTTATCGGTTTCACAAAGTTGTGAATTTCATATAAGAAGACTTGATCCACTTGAAGAGAACCTAAAATAATATACATGCCGCCTATGAGTAATTCATGTTAAATTTTATTGTGTGAATCATGAGATTAGAGTTTTCATCATTATCATTGTAATTGGGATATTTTTTGAGAAACTTATTATTATTTTTTAAATTCATGGAAGATTTGAATTTGTCAAGTACTTGAGGTTTCTATATTCTAAATTTAGTGATTTTAGTTTTTCAACCCTTAGTGAGAACTAGGCTATTGGCCAATTCGGTCTTGTTTACAAGAATCGAATTGGGTGGTTACAAGTGTTCCTACCAAGATTTGTAAACAATTAGCTTTCTATATCCTATTCTTGTTTAAGAAAAAAAAAAAAAAATAGGAGAGTACAATAAAGTTAGCAAAACAAGTTTAACCTAATTAATGAGGCCTAAACAACTTGTAATTCATGAGTTAAAATCTCTTTCAGAATTTACAATTTGCTTGTATTATTTATTTGAAAATTCTATCATAGACCTGATCTTTGACCCCACCTGTAGGCCTTGCTGTCAAGATTAAATCTTATAAAATCTTACTTACATGTGTATATGTCATAGATTTAATAACATTTAATATATACCACAGTATCATAGATTTCATAATATTTAATATTTACCACAGCATTTATAAGTAGAGTCAAAAATTAAATCTGCCTAAGTATTTACCTTATTTATTACCTACGACGGCTATTTAATTTAATATGCGCCAACAGTAAAATTCACACATCACTATCCTGTCTCTTGAAACTCGCCCTTGCTCCAGATGAAATCAACACAAGCCTAAGTCAAATTGTGAACTGCTAACTTATTGTCTAACTTGTGGCTATTTTATTAAAGAATAATCCTAATCAAAGTGATGTTTCAGTAGCGAGTCCAGTACGACTCAGTCCAATTTGTCACATCTATCAAGTAGGTTTTGACCCAATACCACTGACCCAATCTCACCCCGTGTAGAGACCACACGAGATTCGCTCTGATATCAACTGTAACACCTCGGACCCTAAGCTGGCCAACAACTTTTGAGCTGAAAAATGGGCTCAAAATGCTTAAACCAAGTTGTAAGTAACCCACAACCCAATGTGTTATAAACAATACAATATCCCCTCCCACTTTTGATGTGGGATGGGACGTCACAGATGGGCATCGCACTAAGCCCGGTAAAATGCAGCTCTATTTATTTTACTGTGTTTTGAAAGGCATTCAACTTGATTTTGGTTATCTCTTTTGCTCTCTGTGGGAGCTCTTCTTTACTGATACTCGCCGAAACATACCTTTTGGCAAATTCCTTACTAAGATTTTCGATCATTTTGACATTCCATTCACTGGCAAAAAACAGTATCCTCCTTACTTTAACAAAGCTTACATTGAGTGTAAGGGTTTGAGATTTTTCAATGAGCAATGGTTAACAAAAGCTACTTATGATTCTGTATGCAATAATTGAGAAATCTAAATCTCAACCTTTTACCTCGAGATTTGCACTTTCTCATTCCTCTTCTCCTCAAACACCTCCACCATCCCATGATCCCCACATTTCTTCTTCAGAACCTTTCCTTTCTCATATATGCAGCCTTCTTACTTCTTTGACGGACCAAATGAGCTCCTTTTACTGTCGCACCAAACGGAAATTGAAAAGACTTGAAACTCGACAAACAATTCTTCAAGAGGCACTTAGCTTAGGAATGCCTGCTTCAGCTCAAGTCCAGTTTGCCAATATCCAGTCCCAATACACTCTTGAGTCTTCCTCTGAAAGCGGTGATGGTGGCACCAATGATGATGATCATTCCATTCCTAGGGAAGACGATAGTGAGGACCCTACTGGCACTACCAATCTTGACAAATCTAATGCTCTAGGTGCTGCTAATGATGAAGAAGACGTTGATGACACTTTCAACTATATCACGCAACGCCGTGATCTTGAAGACTTAAGTGGTCATGATAGCGTAGAAGCTACCGAGGATGATGCACCGACCAAGAAATGCAAACTTGAGAAACGATCCAAAAAGTTGTATGCTCTACTTAGATTGGATTTGTTTAACTTTATTGCAATTGACTATTCTAAATGTATTTATTGCCTACTCTACTTAGTTTGGTTTGCTTATGGTAAAATTATTCTTGTTTTACTTCATTGCTTATGTAAGGGGGATCACCCTCTAAGGGGAGTTTAATTCATTTTGATGATGTCAAAAGGGGGTGTAGGAGCATCTATTAAATGATGGATATTGATTGTGTTTTTGATTCATAGTTTGTCATCATAAAAAAGGGAGAGATTGATGATCCGCAAACTTTATTTTGATAATGACAATTGCATTTTACCTCTTAACCTAAGCTGTGCATGTCTGCTATTATATTTGCTGGAAACAGAACTTTTGGACGTAGTACACCGTCCAAACAGCACTACATCTCTGTTCGAACGACAGGGAGCAAGTTTCTTGAGCATCTACAAGCACGTTCCGAAGTAATGTTTCTCGGTCATATTTCTCCATCCAAAAAAAGTAAGGCAGAATCAAGAACTTTAAGCACTTGCAACAGCTGCAACCAACCGTCCGAAAGAAGCTTACATGGGACAAAGCTGACAGTCCAAAATAAACAATTCCCTGATAGGCATTAAACCTTTCGGACGTAATACACCATCTGATGTGTGAACCTTTCAAACACACCTGGTTCAGACGATGGAACGGAAGCAAGCTCGATCGCCCGAACGGCATCCACTACTCGCTTATATTCAAGATCCGACGATGGGTCAGATGCACAACAATAACATCGGATGTCCAAAAATTATAACGGATAGTTTTTTGAGCATTTATTATTGAGCCATTGGGAGGTGGTTACAACCCAATTTATTGCACCTACAAATACCAACTCTGATCAGAATGTAAAATCATCTTACACATTGAATACAAGCAATAAGAAAAGCAATTTGAGTGCAAATTAGCTATTGAGCAATATTGTATTAGTGTTTAGAGTCAATGCTATTCAAAAATATTGATTGGAGTGATAATCTTGTACAAAAGTGAGGTTGAGTGTAAAATCCTTGGCTCAACTAAAGAGAATTAGTATGATAAAGGATTGTCCTACTTTGTGTACATTTGAGATTTTTGGCTCACAAAATTTGAGGAGCATTCTAGTTGATTAACACTTCAAGCTTGGTAGTTTGGAAGTGTTGTTTGTCTAATCTCTTTATTTACCTTTTCTATACTTCATAAGGTTAAGTGATTTTATCTCTATCAAACTACTTGTTAGTAGAAAAGATTTTACAAGTGCAAATTTTGCAAAGGAATTTTTATTTTTAAGAAACCTAACCCCCTCTTAGGTTGCATTGGGGCCAACAATAAGATGAGTAGGCATATTTGGCAATTGTTCCAAATAAATACTATTTGAACTCGTACTAACCCTAGGTATCCTTTGTTGATTCGAAATAGGGCAACAAATTATTCTAGACGATGGCTAATCATCTAAAGGCATTAAGCCGTAATCTTAATTCAAATAAGCAAAAATTCATGTGAAATTAAACAAAGCAAATAAATTTTATTAATCAATCATCACGGTAAAATTCGAACAAACTCTGGTTATAGATTTAGTGCATTGTTATGAAGTAAAATACATCATAAGATTGAATTGTAGCCATTGAAAGAGTATAAAACTACAAAGAAAAGAATAAGGTGGGAAAACTATGCTTAGTCTCGAGCCTTGCATTTCCTCCATTTGGATTCTATTTTTGGAACGGTGTTCTTTGCTCTTTCTGATGATTTTCTCCTAGCAATTTCTATAACTCTATACTATGTTATTCTACTCTATGATCTGTTTTCTCTCTTATTCTTAGACCCTAAATACATATATTTATTGTGTTAGTTAAGGTTTTATATGTTTAGAGGTCAGAAATGCCTCTACGAAGTTGTAAAAGTTCGAAACTCATGTTTTCGTATTTTTAGCCTCCAACCCAGGTGCGACCTAATCTCCCCAGGTGCACCTACACCTAGGGCTATACAGTCTCTGGCCATGGCTTAACACTCCTAGGCACACCCGTGCCTAGAACTTAGTCTTCAACACCATTTTGTTTTTGTCTCGTTTCGCCATGAACTGATCCTAAACCTAAAAAAACACCATAAAACTAAATAAGTGTACCTAAGCATTAAAAACACATAAAAATAATATTTAGACACTAAAATCCTAAAATTTCAACCCCTAGTTATTGAACAAGACACCTTGACTAAAATCCAAGCTAAAATGCATAAAAATAACTATCTTTTAGACAGTTAACCCACCCTTGAACTTAAAATTTTACTTGTCTTGAGTAAAACGAAACACATAAACACGCTCAAGTATATTCACTTTTTTTTCAACATGTTAACTGTTGCAACAAAGGTAGAACTAAATAGGAAGAGATATGGATTCAACATGGATATTAAAGAATATTGCTAATCAAACCCAAATCATTATCATGAAAGTATTAACTCTCCACTTATGAAAGCATATATTGCTTGCTCACATTAATTAATGAATAACCCATTGAACATAAGTTTAGCAAGGGACAAACATATTGGAAGAAATTTTAAGCACACAAAATACTCACTAATACAAACCAAGGATCAAATAGGTCTTTAAAACTTGTAATGTAGGCTAAGGGATAAAGGTAGGATATATTTGCATAAAAATAGCTTAAATTACCTTAGACACGTTAGTGAATAACTTTGACCCATAATCCACTAAAACATAGCAAACCATAACATTTAACCGACTATGCTTTTGAAGGCAAGAATACACCTTCTTTATTACAATTCAGAAGGGGTTGTCCTTCTTTTTACATAACACTTAAAACAAACTTAGAAGGAATTGTTCTTCTTTTATTTCTTTTTCTTTTGTTTTCCCTCTTTTCACTTCCTTTTCTTCTCTTTTTTTTTTTTTTTTCTTTTTGAACACATAGAGCGTTTGCATAAAATAAGATGTATACCTTTAACTTTTTTCCCCAACGAACAAAGTTCCTGACCATCCATAACAATATTATACGTGCACATAGTATTGATACTGTACACCACAACACTAACAACTAAGGTGATGGGCAGAAAGAAATGATAAAATAAAAACAAATAAATTAGCTAAAATAACATGGTTAAACAAAGAATTAAGGCTTATAAAGCTCAAAAATGGACATTGAGAATAAAATGATGTTTAGGTAGGCTGCATAGCTCAAACAATCCAAAGAATTTACCTAAATCATTTCCTTGGTCTAAAATGCACTTATACTTCGCAAGTAACAAATCACACACAATTCCAATAAATGTCACAAGAAAAATAATATCGTAAGGAAATCGTGATTAACACTCATTGAAAATTAACTCACTTTCACACACTCAGTCAAGGGAAAATATTTAAGTTTATAGTGATAACACTTCAAACTCAAAGAGCAATAGAAAACTTATATTCATTTTCAATCCAATACTCTAACAAGATTAGTTCCTCAATATTGATAAAAACTACCTAAAAATTAAAAATCTTTTGTGTTTTTGGACCATTTTTTTTGAAAACAAAAACCTAATTCTAAAACAAATACACCACCAAACATAAATAAAAACAACATTTCCAGAACAAGACATAACATATAATCAAATCACACCACAAAAAACACAAACACACCCCCAACTTAAAATGAGACATTGTTCTCAATGTTTTCACATATAACTAAGACAATAAAAATACTAACATAATCAAAAGAAGTAACAAAAACAACAGTTCCTTGGTTTTTGTTGCATTTTCGTCAATCTTTCTCTTCCTCTTCCTCATCTTTATCATCATCACTCATGGTTTCATCCTTATTATCACTCGAACATCTTCCACTTGCTCTTCATCTTCAAATTCTAGAGTGGCCGGCAAAGTTGGAGCTTGTGTCATATCAATGTGGGAGGCTTCACCAATGTAATGGAATAATAGTCCCATGGCCTTCATCTATTGGCATTGATGCTCCATTTTTGTCTTAAGATTCATCAAGTGGTTCTCCATATTTCTATAGGCGGTTGAAGTGACAATTGGTTGAGCTTGATGTCTTTCATTTACTTGATTGCTTCCAATTTAGATGCATTTTTGTAACTTCCCTAATATCAAATGGCTTCATCGTAACAATTTACATGTCAACATTGTCATCCCAATGAACACTTGCATCAATTCACAATTACGTGATGAAGCAAGGAAACCAAAGTCCCTTACTTTTCATTCTAGCAGTACGAAAATTTCATTATGACTAACACGACCAATGTCTATGCTTTTCCCTTTCAACAAACAATATAGCATACAATTCAATATTTGGTCACATTGGTTGCATGCAAATTCGGAAAAATTGATGTGTTGATAAAATAAAACCAAACTTTTGCAATCAGAAATAAAATTTTCATTGGAAAAGATGTTTTTGTTCTCGAAGCATTTTTACCTACATTGCAAGTCACTTCAGCACCATCACTACGAAATTTAGATATTTTAACCACATCTAGATCATGTTGTCTTTGGTATTTGGCATATCTATTTCGTATTTATAGATGAAGTAGCAAAATAGTCATTCAAAGAGTCATGAGCAAAATGAATTCTTTTTCCTCTAATCAAAACAAAACCCTTATAATGTTCAAGAACATTTGCATAAAATTCCCTTACTAGTTCAATGGTAAACTCATAATACATAAAAAATTAATCCAACCTCTCTTCACAATCATGGTTTCAATTTCATTCAAGAGGTCATTATTTGTCCATGTAACATCAAGTTTAAACTCTCTTCCAATAATTAACTTCTTATTAGTTGAATTATGTTTAAAGCTATCATAAGCTCTATCATTAGGGAATTTAGTTTTGGAATAATTGTTATTTGAAGAACTACTAACCTTAGCAACTCTCCCTTTAGAAGTCATGATATCAAAATTTTGACCTTTTAAGCTCAAGTAATCTTGAAATAGTAAAGAACAAGATATATCTAAGCCTCGAATCACCTCAGCACTTCATTTTTAATACCTAAAAACATAAATAACAAAAAGTTAGTATTTTATAATGTTTCAAGTACATAAAATTAACCAAAAATGATGGGTACAAGGTTAGAAAAATAGGGGTTGCCTCCCATGAAACGCTTGTTTAATGTCCATAGCTAGACATAGCTATTCTTTCATGTGATTGCACTTTCAAATCTTCAATAGGGATGCTCTCAAATTTATTCCTTGTATAACAATTGCAACAAATGAAATGCTCGTGCAGATATTTTCTTACAAGCCCAAAATGAAATGAGATTTTTTGCTTGTGATCCCTTAGAGTTACCATTCCTTGTTCTACATCAATCAATGCTCGGGCCGTGGCTATGAATGGTCTTCCCAAATTAGTGAGCTATCATCGCAGTCGTTTTCTCCATATCTATTATTACAAAGTCTATTGGAAAAATAAACCACTCTATTCAAACAATAACATTCTCTACCACTCCTTACTTGTCCTCGTACTTCTATCTACTAATTGAATAGGCTTGTCGATCTTATGAGTGACAGTTAAACTAGCTTCCCGTAAATAGGTTAAGGCATTACATTAATACAAGCTTCTAGGTTACAGATAGCTATATTAATTGAAACATCACCAATTTTACAAGGTATAATAAAACTCCATGAATCTTCCTTTTTGGAGGTAGTTTCTTAAGGATCCTTGTAAGACATCAATTTATTTATCATTCCAATCCTTAGTAGACTCCTTAGAATCCTTGTCTCCATTAGGACCATCTAAATTCCCTTGTTGAGATACCACATTTTTGTTGTTCCTTGGTACGATATTAACTACAAAACATTCATCATCTTGGTCAAATATTTTCACAGCATTAAAAACACTAAATTTTACCTCCTCATCATTCATTCTTATGGTAAGTTCACTTTTTTGCATGTCGATGAGTGTTCTACCTGTTACTAATAAACGTCTGCCAAGAATTATAGGAACTTTTTCATCCTCCTCAGAATCAAGAAAAATAAAATTTGCAGGAAATATAAATTTATCTACTTTTACCAACACGTCCTCGATGATATCCTCTTAGATGTGCCAATGAGCAATCCACAAGTTGGAAGGTCACCAAAGTTGGCTTCACTTTTCCCACTTTTAATTTCTTGAAAAAAGAAAAAGGCATTAAATTAGCACTCGCACCAAGATCATGTAAAGCCTTAGCTAAGAAGTGTGTTTTGATTGTGCAAGGTCTAGTAAAGCTTCTCGGATCCTTTAGCTTAGGTGGTAGCTTCTATTGCAATACTGCATTGCATTCCTCTATTAGGGTAATGGTTTCGAATTCATCTAATTTTCTGTTCCTAAACCAAATATCTTTCATGAATTTCACAAAAATAGGCATTTGTTCTAATGTCTCAGTAAATGGAATATTGAGGTAAAGCTTCTTGAAGACTTGTAAGAACTTTCTGAACTTCCCATCTTGCTTATGATTTTAACATTTGAGGATATGGCACCTTTGATAGTATCACTTCACTGCATTCTTGTGCATGGATTCTAAACTTATATCATCTTCTCCAATAGTTGGATTGGATAGTCATCATTCACCCTAATATTGGTTTCCTTAAATCCTAATTGTTTACGAATTTAGAGTGTCACTGCTTTGTGTTGTTCTTTACCTTTCCTTTTAGGGTTTACCTCGGTGTCACTCGAAAGAGAACCCTGGTGGCCAATTGCCTATTTGACTCTCGAGATTTTGAATGGATGCTGTGTGGCTTTGCAATACGGCATTCATTTTTTGAAGCCTAGTATCATTCTTTTCTATGTAGTGCCTAAGAAAATCCTCCATACTTTCCTTCTTTTCTGACCATTGTTGTGGCATTGTGTTTTGATTTTGAAAACCTAGTGGAGGTTGTAGTCTCATGAATGATGATGGTCCACTAGCTAATTGTTACTCCAAGTAAAATTTGGGTAATTCCTCCAACCTGGATTATAAGTGTTTGAGAAGGAATTTTCTTGGTTTCGGTTGTAGTTGCCAGTGTACTTCATCATTTCTTGATTATTAAGGCGTTGCTCGATAGAATGTTCCTCCTAACATACCCCACTTAGAAGATATGAAAGGACTTTGAACTTGTCTGCCCTGAATACCCATATTTATCAATCTTGTTGGTCAATGCAACTAATTGTGCTTTGAATGCTATGAAAACATCAACCTCATAAACTCCTACCGTTCTCCTTGGTACAACGCTCTAATTAGACAATTTATAGTTGTTTGAAGACAAGTCTTCAACTATTTTAAAGGAATTGTCATAGGACTTACTTATGATAGCTTCACCAGATGCTACATCAATGATAATTTTGGTCAATCCAATGTAGAATATCTTAATTTGCTGCCAATCTGGAATACCATGATAAGAGCACAACTTCAGTAGGTCCTTGGATCTTTCCCAAGCTTCAAGTAGTGATTCATTATCTTGTTTCATGAAAGAAGTAATGTCGTTCCTCAATTTTGGTGTTTTTGATGGTGGAAAAACTTTGTCAGGATCTTCTATGCTAGATCATTCCAAGTTTTGATAGAACCAGGTGGTTTAGAAATTAGCCGGGTCTTGGTCTTATCCTATATTAAGAATGGGAAAAATCTCAGCCTAATGGCGTCATCTAAAACTCCTTTGTGCCTAAACGTGTTACATATCTAGTAGAAGTTGAAAATGTGAATGTTCGAGTCATCATTAGCGTCCTACTAAACATAGCTGAAGATTGCACCATTTGAATGATTTGCAGCTTTAGTTCAAAATCGCTTGCCCGAATTGGTGGTTTCAAGATATTTGATTGAAGACCTTTCGCTGTAGGTATAGGTAAAGGTCTTGTTTCGACTGGGTTCGGTAGTACTTGTATAATGGATTTGCAGGATTGTCACCATCAGCCATGTCGAAGATCGGTTAGAAATCTTTCCTTGCTTCTTTTCTCAAGCAATTAGTGATACTTAAATTTCTGGGTCCAAAGGAAGTAGTGTTCCTTTTGACCTTTTGGACATACACTTGGTAAAAAACATGCCAAACACACAATAAAAGAAAGACAAAACAAAAAGAAAGAAAAAGTGTCGAAACTAGGGAATTAATATGCTTAATCTGAAATTGTCAAAATATAGAAATGTCAACACAAAGTTCCTGACAATGTTGCAAAAAACTTGCCCATGGTTTAAACAGACACAAAGTGCAGGTGGTGTAATGCACGAATTCGTGTCTGCAAGTATACGGATCGCTTAAGTAATACAATGAAAAGTAGAGATCGTTCCATGAGGATTATGCTTTATACATTCGGTAATTACCAAAATGGCACATTTAAACCCTATCTAAACAATGAAATAGTAGAACAAAAATGAAAACAAGAAATAAACTAATTAAATAGACGAATAACGAGTATATATTAAACCTAGGATTTATTCTTCATTTACCAATCCAATTAACTTAGTTAATTTTTCATTCCTTCAATTTCACAATTTGTTTATTGATCCAGAGGTTCAGTGATAATTAGAAATTTCTTTCAGACTCGTTGCAAACCTACTAAGCTTGACCAGTCCATTATATTTCTATGTGGATAAAAGCCCTATTTAATGTAGTTAAACACGACCCTAATAGGTTACTTAAGATGAGTAGGTATATTTCTATTCATAACCATGAAATGGCTCAATCTATGGGTGATTGTTCAAAAAACAAAGGCTATTTGAATCCATCCTAATACTAAGTATCCACTTTCAATTAGAAATAGAGCTACAGATCATCTAGACAGTGTCTAATCATCTAAAGGCATTAAGATTAATTTAAATAAGCAAACATTCATGTGACATTAAAAGGAACAAATAAATTGCATTAATCAATCATCATGGTAAAATCTGAACAAATGCTAGTAATAAGTTTAGTGCATAGTCATGGAGTAAAATACATTATGAAATTGAATTGCAGCCATTGAAAGAGTATAAATCTACAAAGAAAAGAATAAGAACGGAAAACTATGCTTTGTCTTGATCCTTGCGTCTTCTCCATAATGATTCTCCTCTTGGAACGGTGTTCTTTGCACTTTATGATGATTTTATTCTGTCGGCTACTCTAACCAAAAGCTATGCAATTATTCAACTCCATGATATGTTTTCTCTCATATTCTCAGACCCTAAACGCATATATTTATATTGTTGGCTAGGATTTTACATGTTTAGAGGTAAAAAAATGCCCCTACGAAACCATAAAATCCCAAAACTAGCGTTTTCATGTTTTTAGCCTGTAGCCCTGTTCGATTCAATATTGATTAGATTTTTGAAAACAATCAACTAGTAAAAACCTTAATTATCCTAATCAACTCTCACACACTCGTAAGTATACGAGGTGAGTTTGTATATAGGATTAGTAAGGATCGTTCCCAAGAGAACTATTGGAACAATTACTAGGTTCACAAACCTATTTACTAGTTAGATGAAATAATCAGATATTTTAACTAAACTTAAACTAAATTTAATCGCAAGAAATTAAAATAAAGACAAGAATGTAAAATACTAACCCTATGGAAAGCAATTGAATATAATTAACTAAAACCCTAATTTAATCTTACCTATTTGTGAGAATCTAATCAAAAAGCTTCAATCAGAATTTAAATTAGTCTACCCTACAAGAGCAATCAACAGCGATTAAATAAAACCCTAACTACTAAAATACGGAAACAATTAAAAATTTAAAGGCAATAAAACAAGAATGATAATTAGAGAACAAGAACAGAAAGAAAAAAAAATTAAATTGAATAAAAATAAATCAAACTCAGTAATTGTAGCGAAAATGAATGTTGATGTTCATCAAATCTTGAATTATTGACAAGGGAATGAAATTCTAGCTCGAACAATTGAGAAAATCTACTCTACGGCTAAATTATCACTTTAACTATTGAAAACTAAGAAACTAATGATGGCTGAAGGTTATGATGATTTCCTCTCTTTTTCTTGGTATATTTATAGATATTTTTGGGGTTTTGAAGCTCCGAGATGATAAGTGCACGTTTTTTCATGTTACCAGGTCCATGAGAGGAGTTTTCAAACAAAATAAGTAACTTTGTGTGATTTATCCAACAATCGGTGCCTGGGCACTGCACATGTTGACTGCATCAGGAACTGCTTTTCTGGAATTGGTGCCTTGGTGCTAGTTCCAGAAGCATCTTGCTCAATCCATCTTCAATTTTAGTAATGATGCAGGCTAAATTTGGGAACACTCAAAACATGAAAGTTGTAGCTCTACTTCTTAGCTATCCAAAACATCTTGAATTACCTCAATTGGACCTCAGACAAGAAATTTATGCTCAATCTACAAAACTATATCAGAATTGCTCCTTGCCGGTGCACAAAATTCCAATTTTACAATTTTCATCCAATTTGTGATCTTTTTCGACTCCTTCACTCAAACCCTACAAAACTCAAAATAAACCATTTTAGCTAATAATTACTCAATTCTTTCTTATGCATCAATATAAACGATATAAACGCACATAAAATATACGACATTTCGAGCTTGTCAAGCCTAGGCACGGCTTAATGTCTCTTGGTGCACCCATGCCTAGGGCACATTCTCCAAGCATGACAATGCTCTTAGGTGTGGGTATCTCTAAAACTAACGTTTGATGCTTTGTTTTGTTCCATTTTTGTCCTGTTTGGCCACCGATTACCATAAAACACATAAATAAGTGTGTTTAAGTATTAAAGACACATAAAATAATACTTATACACTAAAACCCAAAAATTACTAAAATACCCCAATTTATTGAACAATGGAAGATAACTAAAACCTAAGTAAAATTTATGAAAATAACTCTATTTTACAAAGTTAACATGATGCTGAAATGGTCTTCGTTGTTACAGTAAGGGGAATGACTTGTATGGGAACTGCAACAATGGTCTTTATTGTTGTTCTCTAGGATCCTCTTCTTTTTTTAGTAAGATTGGTCAAGTCCACAAAAGCTAGAGCTGAACAAAAAAGAATACAATTAGTATTAATGAAGTCCAAATTATGATTGGGAACCCCAATTAAAGAATGGAGGGAGTAATACTTACTGGGATTGTATTTTGGAGGTAGTTTTAAATCCACAATTAATTTTTCCCATATTGGGAGTCCTTGATCCATTATCTTATGTTCTTGTCCTCAAAGTCAAGACCTCTTTAAATGATTGAAACTTTTGCATACCAACATGACAGAAGTTTTGCAGTGAATTGGTAAGATCATCGTTAAGTGATTTATCACATCTACCGAATGACTAGCTTGTTGAGACCCCATCTATGTTTGTTTGCTACATAAAGAAGAACAATTTCTTCCACTCTTTGATAGTAGAAGGATAGTTTGCTAAGAACCCAGTTCGATTCTGTTGCAGCAAAAGTACATAAAACAAGTTCTTGATTTTGGATCAACACATAAGAAAACCTAAAGCCTTCATTTTTTTTGGTTCCAGTTCCTGGTGTCTAGATCAGTCAAAACTAGACGATAAACTTGATCATGTTTTAGACCAGCTGAGATATGCAGATCCCTAAATGAATGCATAAAGAAAGGAATATTCTGTGCAGGAGGCAAACGAAGACCAGTCCTGAGTGATCTTCATAGATAGTTATATACCATTTTGGAGAATTATAGGTGCATTCATCCAATTCAGGAACAAAGATTTCAACTGAGTTTGTGATACAATAAACATCGCAAAGATGAAGGATATAATTAGAAAGAAAGATATTAGGAATGTCCACTGTAGTTGGAACGAGTTTGGCAAAAACCTGCCTAGTCTCTCCAGATCCTTGGGTACATTTAAACCAATCAAAGTCTTGTCGAGTGATTGGAAGATGACCTAGAAATTGGGATATTCTTAATACCAAGAATGGAAGCCATTCCATCAAAATAGGTATAAAATGTTTGACAAACTTCGGAAAGCTTGTCTTCGAATCAAAGAGAAGTTTTTTAGAGTTACAAAGAACACAAGCTTCAAGCGATTATGAGATCCAAATACTGACATTCAAGGCACTGGTAATGAAGCGATGATGGAAAAGGAGAAAAGCATGAAAATGACAAAGAAAAAAATATTTATTGGAAAACCTAATGGTTTCTGGACATGGACTAAATTTGGCTCTAATTGAGTCACGACTTTTTCACGTCCCTAATAATGTTTCTGGCCAATTTCCCAGGTCAAGTCGAGTCACGATTCCACCAACTATTATTAGGCAGGAAAATGGAAAATCAAAGGGATGGTGGTGAGTAACTAAAAAGATGTGGCATTTAATGTGCACTAATATCAAGGAAATGACATTTTGTAGGTAGTCCTTGAAGAGGCTGATAAGTTCATAATTGTACTATATTTTATGTGTCAATTACCATGTTTTTATGTGTTGTAAGCAAGATTTGAGTTATTATTGAGCCTAATTTGGTTATTCTTAGTTTTTTTAGGGTTACAGTGAAAAAGAGATGAAAAAGATGCAAAACGATGAAAGAAAATGCTTAGTACGAGACATGCACGAGTACGAAGTCATTCCAAACACTATTTTGTATTCCAAGTATAACTTTTGATCCAGATCTCCAATTGAGGCATTTAAATTAATTTGGAAAGCTAAGGGATATATCTACAAATTTTGTGTTTTACACTTTTCCAAATAACGGAAGAATCAAGGTGAAAATCGATTGTAGCCGAATGTGGAGCATAGTTGAGGAAGCTCTGGCACATGAGCTGGAGCTGTACAGTGCATGTGGGCTGCGTCCAGAAGCAAAAATTCCAGAAGCAGCTCACGTACAAATGCACACTAGGATCTCAGCGCATGTACACGGAGGACAACGCCCGCCTGGAACTTACTGCCTCGCGCGCACATGCGTGTAAATACCTCAGCGCATGTGAGCGGAGAGCAGCAGAAACGTATTTTTGGGTTTTTTGATAGATTTCTTCGGCCGATTAGACTCTTTTTGACCTAATTTCACATTCTTATTTATAGGCATTGTTTGTAACCCTAAGTACTCATTATAAATACCCCAAGTTGGGTGAGAAAAAAGGGATCGACACTTTTATTTTCTTTTGGCTAGGGTTTTTAGCAGTAGAAATTCCTCTTTATTATTTCATGGCACTTTGTGCCTAAACCCTTTTCTTGGTAGAGGGATTTGGAGCCATGGTCAATTCTACAAAGTTGTGAGACTTCTTGTGCTTGAATTATTCAATTTTATCTCAAGTAATGATTTTTTTTCTACAATTAATTTTATGGTTGTTCTTTTTAACTTATTATTACTATAGAATACTAAGTTATTAGAATTAATCTATTGCTAGATTTTTTTAATCGCGTGTGCTTAATTCAATCTATGAAGCAACTAAATTTGATAATTACTGGATTTCAGTTATCGAATTTAGGGAATTTAATCATCTAATAGGCATAACCGCGTGTATTTATGTTTAATTAGTCTAATTGTTCTTGTTGATTTAATGCTTCTATTAATTGATCTTTGGAGCGTGTCTGGGTTAAATTAAGAGTTAGGGTTAATTGGACCGCGTGTTGAAAATTAACCAACTTTAGAAAGAAATAAGAATCAACTTTGAATTGGTATTCGTTCGGGTGAATTCTTCAATTAGTGCTTGATATAGAATTGAATTATTTTGTGGGTCAAGGATCGACTAGTGAAATTGCCATGGTGGATATGACCAAAACCAAGACTTTTCTTACATCATGGAATTTTCTTCAATTATTTAATTGTTTTAATTTTAGTTAAAAGCATTCAAAACCCATCTTTTCCATTTACCACGAAAATAAACTCCGTTCTTTGTGGGACAAACTTGACTCACCACTACTACATTAGAGTTGTTAGTTTTGGATGCTTACGACGGCATTGCAACTCGACAGCATCACATTGCAATCACACCAGAGGCATTTCAAAAATTGTCCTTTAGAATATAAAGATCAAATTTTTGATCATCAAAAATGATAGATCGATAGAAAAACCAAAACTTCACATTAATTTATTGCCATTTCTGAAGGTCTCCCTCAAAAAAAATGATGGTTAAGATTTCGGTGAACAAAAGAAAATCAACAAATGAGCCGAACAACTCCACATCATCATGTCGGGTCATGATTCCACCAACTATTATTCGGTGAGAAATAGAAAGCCGAAAAGATGGCAATTTGTAACTGAAAATATGTGAGATTTAATGCGCATTAATATCAGGAAAATGACTGCCTTTTAATTTCGTGGGTAATCCTTGAAAAGGCATTTCAAAAATTGTCCTTCGGAATACAATGTATCAAACTCCTAATCAACAAAAACATGGTATGAACTTACCAAAGTTTTGTTAGAGGTTTGAAACTAGACATAAAGAAAAAAAAAAAAAAAAAAACTTAGCATGAACTTGTCGAAGTGCTGTAAGAGATTCAAACCCAAATATAAACAAAAACGTTGCATGAACTCACCGTAGTGCTCAAAGAGGTTCATAGCCAAATATAAAAAAAATGTCATATGAACTTGCCAAAGTGCTTTAAGAGTTTCAAAATCAAACAGAAGCAAAGGTGCTGAGAAAAGAATTTTGGAGATCTACCAAAGAGCATATAAGTGATCTACACAAAAAATATCATTTTCTGGCCAAAGAAAAATAATTGGCCAAAGGTCAATTCTCTTCTCAGTTGACATTTTACATACAATGTTGATCAGAGGAAATTTTAGATTCGGCGAATCTATCCTCGACGAAGATGATCAACAAATTGCTCACTTCAAAATTTGCAAATAATCATTATTCATGATTAACATTAGGCTTTTCACGTTGGATGAATAGAGTCCGCAACAACAAATTAGATCTTTTATTCATAATTCACTCAGTTAATTCTAATTGAAAAGGATATTCAGAATTTATGTCATTATTCCTGATCAATTTTAAATACGCTTGAATCTAGACATGTCTTATTAGAAGTCAAACGAGTTGGACGATCATTCAAAAGGGCTACTAAAGCAAATCGCATTGAATGATCCATTTCAACATAAAGAAAAACCAAATAGATAAAAAGAGAATATTTGACAAGGTGTTCAATTTATTATTAAAACAAGGATTATAGATACAAAAGATCATAGAGGAAAGCCAAACATCAAATGAGGTTAAGAACAAGACAAATTAATTGCTTCATAGTATCAAGTTAAGGCTATTCCCAAGGAAGCAACAGCTCTAGAACATCAAGTTGAGGTTATTCTCAATATTGAGCATCAAGTTGGCATCTACATGTTGATGACTCAAATATTAGCAATGAAGAGAATGAGCAGTTGTCTCATGCTTGCAGTATTGATGGAAATGCTTCGATTAGTTGAAACGACCCATCCAGTCTCTTATATCTTACGCTGGAGGGATGTTCACTAGAAGCATGCATCCAACTACCAATCCTTTAATCTGGAAGAGGATTCTTCACTAGAAGGAAGCATCTAAATTGGATACATACTCGTTAAAGTTATGACATCACAAGAAAAAGAAATCGAAGCACAATCAAAATCATTGCTGAAAAGAAAGGCACTACCAGGATTGGGAGCCATTAAGTTGTTGAAGTGCTGAGAAAAGGTATTTATAGGAAAGGAAGGCAAAGAGTGGGAAGGCAAATAGTTGTTATAGATTCAAATTAGAAAATGAATTGCATTAATTGCTCATCAAAAATTAGCCGCAGTGTTAATTATGCATTGAAAGTGGAAAACGGGCATATCAAAGGCAAAAAATATGGCTAGGGTTATAGTCTTAAATTTACACAAGTAAGAGATTTACCCACGTGTGGTCAGTCAATAGTCACAAATGATCGATTGACTCATTAGAAAGTCTACAAAGTTACATGGATTCATTTAACCGATCGCATCAGATGATCCGTTCAAGATCAAGAGAGTTACTCAGTTTCAAAAAATCCAAGAAAAATGATTAGTCTATTACACATGCGGATGCAAAACAAATATGCATGGAAAAATGAAAAAAGAATGAAAGAACAAGAATAAAGAAATAGTCAAGTTCATTTCTGATGACAAGGCTCCTACTCTATCTACACAGGCCTCTGATGCTTATCGTCCTTGATCTGGTCTTGAGCTGATAAATTAAAAGCTGATCAGGTTAAGGTAAAGGGAACCCAAACGAGCTAGAAGTATCGACCAAAGCCAAGTTAGGAAAACTAAAAGATAAAGACACTAGTTATTCCATATCAAAAGATCTTATATAATTTAAATTGTAGATATCTGTGCATCAAATACCTCAGTTAGAAAAGAACTGCCTTGTAAGGCAGAAGTGATTTTACCTGCCTGCGTCCTTCGTGCATTAAGCTCTAGAAGTATGCTCAAAAAGGAAATTCTTATTAGATTGAATGTTCTTGAACATATTCCTTATCTCATTCATCAATGCTTTGGTTGCCATGGGACCGAACTGTTCAAGTCCTTCAAAATTCAACTATAGTGTTGCGTATTATTTAACAAATTCCCCTGTTGCCTGCTAGAACCCAAATTGCAAGCTGAGTTGGCATAGTTTGGTTAGGTCTTAGGAAGGACCCTCTGAAGAAAGAAAGCCATTAACACTCTGAAGGAATAATTGCTCCTTCAAAGTATTGTTCTCCAATCTCAATACTTCGAGCTCGATTTTCAACCTCTTTACTTTGACTCTCGAAGATTGAAGCTCGGCCTGGTTATTTTTAACATCATTGGTGACTTGATTAGAAGTTTGCTTGAGCTTTTCGACTTCAGTAGCATGATTGGATTCCAACTTTAATCGCTCCTTTTTTCAACGATTATTCTTCCAATTGCTGTTTCAGGCTCTAGAAGAGCAAACTCCGGTTCTCTCTTCATTTTTTTCTTCAAAGGTTGCTAGGGCCTCAGCTACATTTTTCTCATTTCCTCCACAGTAAGAGCGACTTCGGTTATAGTCTTTTGAGCATCCAGAGCCGCTAAATCAAATTAGAAATACAAATACCTGGGGTTAGACTATCCAAAGATGCTCGAGCATAGACCTCGTTATCAGAGCAATTCTAAATAAATTTCACTTCTTTGGGTGGAAAACCATGTTTGAGAAACTCATCTACAGTTTTCACCCAATCATTGGTTGTTGTGATTGACTAGTTTGGAACAATTTTTGTTGGCACAGTATTAGAGGTTGAAGACTGAATAAATATCCCTGGATTCACAGTAGGGATAGTTTTGTTGATCTTCTGCATCTCTGTAGGTATCTTCAGGACACTAGAAATAGGCACTTCGATTGAAGAGAAAGTGAGGGAAAGGCTCACGGGCCTTCTTAGGATTGAGGACGGATAACAAAGAGATGACCAAAGGAGAGCTCTTCCTCTTTTGTAGAAGTACTTGTACCCTCTCGAGCTAAGAACTCAATTGAGGAGGAATTTGCATAGTTGGGCTTGATGTAGTTGAACTAATTACAGTATCTAGTTGAACAGGATGGATTGGAACCGGCGGTGACAAGCTTTGAGATGATCTAACCCCTGTCTTCGCAGAAGACAAAATCATGCTCCCTGAATGTAAAATTCTTTTCCCCACTATGATTCCCATTGGGAGTGGTATTCTTATCAGAATTATTGTTAGAATCAAAGGAATTTCTAGATGATGATCTGTTAATCTGATGAGACTTTACGAAAAAGAACAAAGATTTGAGGGAACTCAAACCAAAAGAGAAATCATCGCAAATAGAAGACTCACAAAATTTCTAAATAATCTTTGTTAAGATGACAAAAATATTTTGGGTGCTAGCAAAGGAGGATTTATAAATGGAGAAGAAATAGGAAAACAATTGGCTATATTCAAAATGGGTTAACTCGTCTCTGATGGGTTATAAAACATTAAATTGAATTTAGGAGAGAAAACTTAAAAGATAAGGTATTTAATAAGCCAGACACAGCATGAGGTCTTAGCCTCATGACCAGTAACTGGCAAGAGGACATGCCTTTCAAATCACGGCTCATGCGAATAGCTTGGGGACTACCAAGCGAAGAAAACATGGTCCACTAGATCCGATCGACACCGATACAAACCTAGTTGAGGGTGCTAGTGTATGCCTTGAAGCAAAACTCATTTTAGAGACAAATTATAATTTTATATATATGCATATTTTGTAATATGGCATTCTTTATCTATTTCATATAATAAAATCCTTCGAATAAAATTATATGAGGGAAATCATAAATAGTTAGGATGATGAGATTCTTTATGTAGTTATATTTAATTCACAAATATCCCTAATCGTAGTGTCTGCAATGATAAGAAATTATTTTACACAGATAGACTATTAATAGTGACTATTAGCACATAATTATATTTGGATGCTTATTGAGAATAAATGCATCGGATTGACTCGTTAAGAGTTTTCCACACAGATTACTATTCAAATGTTAGTGGATTAATTTTTTTGTGATAGTAGTGTAATAATCTTCAGACTTGAGGTCATAATTTTATCTTGGATTACTATATTTTGACTCTATTAGTATTGTTCTTAAGGAGTCGCACATACTGTAGAGATCGGGTGTAGTGTGCAACATAAAAAGATGAGACATGACAAATATAGGATACACCACTTCTTATAATATTAGAGTATATCTCAGTATGACCACTTGTTGAAGTATGACTCAGAAATCTTTACGCAAAGTAGAAATAAAATTGAGAGTGTATCAAGTTCTATTTCAAATGAATTGTATTTTAGGAAGAAGTAAATTGATTAGTTCAAAAAGATTTGGCATTATATTTGTACTCTTGAATTAATTGAGATATAATGTGGTGAAAGGGTAATAATTATATGGTAACTAAATCACTGATGGATGAACTTGAACAACTTGACATGTCTCAACACTTGGGTGGTCATGATACTTTGTTAGAATCCAATCTTGATCTGTAGGTGTAAATTAATTAACTGGTGAATGTATGATAAATTAAGTTTATTAAATTTATCTAATCCTAATTAATTTAGAATTACAACTTATACTTATTGCTAACGTGAGTAAGAACCTAAAGGATCATGCTTTTTAAGATGATTAAAATTGATTTTTTATAATTATAAGATACTTGTGAATTAATTTATGAGATAAATAAACTATTATGGCTTAATTATAATAAGTCAAAAATTTAAGAGCTAATATGTATATCATATAAGTTCTAAGGTTTTTTTGTGCATATATGTGTGTGTGTGTATGTGTGTGTATATATATATATATATACACGGACCCAAGAGGCTTAAAAGTGTGAATATATACATAGAACCAAGAGGCTTAAAAACGTGAGAAAAACGAAATGAAAAAAAGAAAATTAATCTAGTCTCTATGGAGTTAGCACTCTATAGGTTGGGCAATTAATCTTGGAAGGTTCCCAGAGCAATCATATGTATGGATACCATTAGAGGTCAGACTTCTGTGTGACTTGTGTATCGACATCTCTTGATAGAATTACAGTTTTATCACATTTCTAAGTTATAATCTCTCTATTCCTCTTTTACTACACCTAAATTGATCAAGGAGATCCTTGAAAGTAAGTAAAAAATTTTATTTTACGCTGTGTCTTGTATGATTTAGTTTCTTAAAGAGGGTACTTCTGATGATACAAAGAATTATCTCCTTATAAGAATCGCTCGCATGACATGTATTTAGGAACCTTAAAAGGGTAAGTTTATAAAACAGTTAAGACTGTTGTAGGATCAGTTCGATACTCATGACTAATAACCATTAAGGTTAGATCAAGCAGGAGAAACTATCGATCAAGGACAGATCGATCAGGGAATTCAGACACAAGGCAAACGCCTATACAGAGGGGTCTAACCCTATCATTGCATAGAGGACAGTCTAAAACAATACAAACTTATTACATTATATCTTTCTCAACTTTTGCTCATCTCTCTCAACCTTCTTTCTCTCTAATATAAATGTATTTAATAATGACTTTTAAACTTATAACCTTTAAGTATTTTAGAAATATACACAGATAGCAGTCTCGCGGTGCTTTTCACAATCAAACCTGCAAAAGTCGTGAAAAATTCCCCTCTCTCCTGAAGAAAAAAACCAAAAAATAAAAATAAAAATAAAACACAAAAATATAACTTTTCCACAAATAGCTTAAACAAGTACATAATGATCCTGTCTCTAAAGTGAGTAAATCCTGATTATTCACTCTATAATACGAATTAAGTATGATAGCCGTAAAGATGATTGAAAACTAAGGAGGTTCCTCTATTTTTTAATTGACGAAGCTAGAATTAGATTTTAGGTAGAGTGAGAAAGTAGAAAAGCTGAGCAAAATTTTGTTGGTCCCAAAGCAACCTAAGAGGGGGGGTGAATTAGGTTTCTTAAAAAATTATTTTACTTTCAGAAATATTGAGATTTTCAAATTAAATGCTGATATAATAAAATCAATAGAACAGTAAGGTAAAGAGAGAAAAATTAAACAACCAATACTTCCAAGCTAGCAAGCTTGAAGTATTCAATCACTAGAATGCTTCACACACTTGGTGAGCCAATAATCTTTACAAAGTTGGGAAGTTCTTGCTCACACTAAAAATCTTTTAGTTGAGCCAAGAATCTTACTTACAACCACACTTTCATACAAGATTATCACTCCACTCAAAGTTGAATTTCACTCACAACTGCACACTAATACAACAAAGCAACTATAGTCAATTTGCACTCAAATTGCTCTTTTCTAAGGCTTGTATTCAATGTATTAGATGATCTTTTCTCTTTTTTAAAGCAGCTATTTATAAGAGCAATAAATAGTGGTTGCAACTACTTCCTAACGGCTAAATAATAAATGCACAAAAGGTAGCCGTTGGGGTTTCGTACGTCCGAGATATATTGGATGCGTCCGAAACAGCGTCCGATCTTCTTACAGTTGTTGAAGAGCTTCGTTCGGACGTCCGTGCATGCATCCGTTCCTTCGTCCGAAAGAGGCTTCGGACGGTCATGTTCGTCCGAAAGAGAAGCAGTAGGATCCCATTAGATGTCTGCCAGTTCGTTCGGACGGTGCAATGCGTCCGAGAAGTTTTGACCTAGTTCGGACGGTTCAGTGTGTCCGAAAGCCCTGTTTCTTGCAAAAACTTGTTTACAGAGTTAAGTGTTTATGTCATCATCAAAATAAGGTTTGGAAAACATCAAATTTGTGGCTAGAATTGATATGGAAAGATTAGTACAGAGGGTGTCCGACCCTTTTCTTGGTACCCAAGCCCCTTATTTATAGATGTACATGAGGGGGCATGAGGTTACCATTCTACTAACTCAACTGGGGCTAAATTACATAATTACCCTTAATGAGGTGGCCACGTAAACATTTCTAGAACAATTTAGGGGGGAATGCCAAGTATCACTACTTAACAGTAAAAATATAATTTTCCTCCAATACATGCAATATATAATATTGCAGGCCATAGTGTAGTGTGACCTACCAACTATTGATTTACGTAAAAAACTGTGTTCAGATAAATTAATCTTGATATGTGATTAATTTGTGGGATTTACAAACGCTGACTCGCCATGCTGCTCATTTGGGAAAATTCGACCAGCTCACGTGCATTCCAGCATCATCATCGTGCAAAGACCGAAGCAAGTATGTGTTTTGGGATGAATACCACCCTTCCGACAGCGCTAATAAGATAATCGCCAATGACCTCATCAAAATGCTTGGATTCTTGAAAGCCAATAATAATACTGCTGGTTTTTCTCCCCTACCAGCCATGCAACCTTCCTCGTCACGTGAGGATATATTTTTCCACTTTTTGTTTTCGATATTTTTATTTCTTTAATTCAGTCCCGCGAGGATTCACATGTACTCTTTATGTATATAAGAACTCCAACGTGCATGTATATGCTTTGAGACTCCTAATGTAATCTTTGTTCGACAATTCTGTGAAAATTAATCGAAGTAGCTCATCATGGATATGTTTCTCTTTGTTTTCCGTCATAAAATTATAATATTAAATAAAAAACTTGTACAGAATATATATTTCTTCGAAAAAGATTTTTTGGGTAGAACATCGCTCTAAAAAGATGTTTCGCGCCATTTCTAGGAAGCGATGCAAACTATATGACAAGAAATAAAATTTTCAATTACATTATATATATATATATATATATATATATATATATATATATATTGCAGACATACATTAATATTCCTTCCAAGTTTAAGATGATTGAGCGCTGACCAACTTGAATTTGGAAGTTAAATCATGAAAACGTTAGGAGGGTGTGCTTTGGTGAAAATATCAACAATCTAGTCAAAAGACGAAGTAGAAAGAAGTTTTACCATTCCTTTCATAATGTAGTGGCGAACAAAATGACCGTCGGTTATGTGTTTGGTACAATCATAAAAATATTCTAGATAGCACTTCATTTGTTATTGTCGACATGAGTGTAGTGGGAGACTCATGAGACAGACCCACATTAGATAGTAACGAACGAAGTCAAATAAGGTGCTGAGTGAAATAAGCAATAGCACGATAATTGGCTTCACTACTAGATCGTGAGAGAACAATTTGTTTCATACTGTGTCAGGATATAAGAGAGTTACCTAAAACAAATAGAATCGGATGGTGAAGTGCCTGTTAGTATGATTCCCCTGCCTAATCAACATCAAAACAGGCATGCAAGAAAAGAGAGAATTGAAAAGAAATTAGAAGATCATGATACAAGGTACCTCTAATTTATCGAAGGATACGAGAACAGTTGCAAAGTGAGAACTTCTAGAACTAGTCAAAAAATAACTAATAATCTGGACAATATAGGCAATATCTAGATGAGTAAAAGTAAGATATACCAAAGTACCAACTAGCTATCGATAAAAATTTGGATCATGGAGAAATGAACCGTCATTAGAAGTAAGATAAGCATTGGTCCCAATCCGAGAAATAGAGGCAGCCTTATTATCAATCAAGCCAGTACGAGAAGAAGATCTAATTCATACTTAGCTTGTGTAAGACAGTATCCATTAGATATTGAAGATACCTTAAGACCTAGGAAGTAATTGAAAAATTAAGATTTTTCCTCTTGAAATGATGGTTCAATTACTTCTTGACTTCATTAATACCAATGAGATCATATTATCAACGTTGAGATGTAAAAGAATGATACAATGAGTAGATTGACAAACAAAGAGAGCAGAATCATAAGAAATAAACTTGAAATCAAATTGTTTTATTGTGTGATTGGAATTAGAAACCAAAATCTAGGAGTTTGTTTGAGACTATAAAGAGCATTACGAAGCTTATAGACCATGTTGGAATCCATAGAATATCCTGGTAATGGTTATATATAAACTTCTTCAGAGAGATCCCAATTAAATGAAGCATTCTTTACATCCATTTGAAATAGCTCCCAATACCGCAAAACAACAATAGCAAGACACTAATAAACTTTAACATAAGTAAGGCGAGCAATTGGTGCAAAACTTTCTTCATAATCAATGCCATATTAATGTTTAAAGCCCTTGGCAACAAGAAAAACTTTGTAGTGAATCACACTATCATTAGAGTCAATTTTGATTTTGTAAACTCCTTACACCAAACAAGAGATTTATTTGTAGGCAGGTCAACGAAACCACACGTATGAGTTTTCTCAAGAATTTGCAACTCGTGAGACATAACTTGTTACCAGATAGGATTAGAACAAGCTTATCTATAGGATGTAGGTTCATATAAGGAAACAACAGTAGAGAAGCATTGAAAATCACGAAGACGAGTGGATAGTACTCTTACCCTAGTAGATCGGCGAGGAAACAAAGGTGGTGATGCAATACAAGACTCAAGAGAGGTAGAAATTCTTGGGCCATCAGTTGGACCTAGAGCCTTAGATGGAATGGCATTGTGGTCATTAGAGTTAATTACCTTTGGAATAGACGTTGAAGGAACAGTTATTATCTGGAAAAAGATCGGGTATGGGATGAGCAAACATAGGTAGTGAAGAAAAAGGATAGAGATTAAATTTTGATATTGAGAAAAACATATTATATTAACATGATGGAAGACGTATAACTGTTTAGATTTAGGATCCCAATAACGGTAATCCTTGTGTTCAATATCGTATCCTATAAAACAACACAACCTACCTCGTGCTTTTGATTTGGTGTATTCATGGGTTATAGAAGAAGAAAACAACCACAACTATAAAATTTTAGATTGTTATAGTTTGGAGGAGAACTATACAGATGCTCATAAAGGGATGATTATCAGTAATAGGTAAAGGAACCTGATTGACAGTGTAGACAATAGTAAGAGTGGCTTCACTCTAGAACTCCCATGGATAAGAAAATGCAAGTAATAAAGCACGAGTTGTATCAAGAATATGTCAGTATTTATGCTCAGCACGATTGTTTTGTTAGGACTTACGTAAACAAGAATGATAAAAATTGGTGCCTTGGTTGGCATATAAAGTTAAGAATGAAGGTTTCTTTGTATTCCATGATGTTATCAATACAAAAACTTTAACAGTTCGAGAAAATCGAGTTTTGACCATAACAGCAAAATCATGGTAGATTTGCAGTAATTAGACTTATTTTTCATAAGATAAAGCCATGTGTACTGGGTAAAATTATCGACAAAAATAACAAAATATCTAGAACCTCTCACAGCGGATGTTGGGAAAAGACCCCAAATATCTGAGTGGATTAAATCAAATGTGTAGAGAATGAAACTGTATGACTTTTAGCAAGTTGGCATGAAATTCAATATATAGATCATTTTGCACTGATCCTAATTGACCACTAGAAGCTCACATTTTAAATTGACTCAATGAGATATGTCCTAGACGAGAATGCCAAAGACTCAATGAAGGAATATAAGACGAAAAAGTTGCAGATTGCACTTGTATAGATTAAGGAAGTTTTAGGTTGTCTAACTAAAAGTGACGCCCAACTTTACGATCTGGTATCGGTGTTGAGGAGTTTTCTAGTCAAATGGTTCTACAAACTATAACAAGTGATAGTGAAAAAAAAATCAATACCAAATTCAACTACTTGACTAATAGAAGCATGATTTAATGTCAATTTTGGAACGTGAAAAGTGTCTAGCAAAGAAAGAGATGGTGTAGATATAATGGTCATGTAGTTAACATGCATGATAAATCCACTAGCCATGTGAATGGCAGATGTATATGAGAGCTGTTTTAAGGAGAAAATTATATAATTGGGTGTCATGTAATTAGAACAAGCAGAATCTAAATATCACCTAGTGCTAGAGGTGACTCACTGTGCATTATTATAAGATGGGAGAAGTAGAGAAAAAACTTGTTTGATCACCAACCAAGATTATTAATGATTACATGAGTTAAAGGTGAAAATTTGAGCTTGTGTATGACATTGTAAGATGTCATTAGGACAAGATTCAAGGACAAAATCAAAGTACAAAGGGCGTGGGTATGGAAAAATAGCACTTATTAGATGCTTGATTTAACAAAACCAAGGCCGCGATTTAACTCAGAATGCTAAAATTAGTGAAGAACTAGATTGATCCAAAGAAGAACAGGATTGAAATTAGCTGAATTAGAAGGTTGAAAATAATACTGAGTGAACCGGAACCAAACTAGATTGAGTGAACCAGAGCTAGAATAAACTAGATGCTGACAAGGGCAAAGCAGTTGGTAATGACGTGTCTAGAGGAAATACAATGTGGCAGTGACGTAGAGTGACATGGCACTGATGACGTGTCAAGATGAAGTGGTAGTAGGGTGATCAGATTGAGGACGCAAATGCCACCTAGCAGATAATGTGGCAAAAGTTGATGAGGTTGCTGGTGACATGGCTAACAAACGTGGGATTGGCTAAGCTAACGGTGTGTTTGGGAAATACTCCTTTAATACTGGAGCAGAAGGCGTGTATTTGAATCAGCTTCCCTCTTCTTCAGCCTTTGAAGTATACCTGTTTGGATATTGGGATTGCTCTGATCAGTGCATGAGGTTGTATCAGCTGGTTTCTTGCTATGAAAATTCAAACGAACATTCACAAAACTTGTAAAAATTGCTTGGTACTATTAAATTGTGGTAAGATTCATCAAAAAAAGGAAAAAAAAATTCTATAAATGAGTAGACATGGTGGTGTGATGAATATGAATGGTATAGCCACTAGAGTTGAAAGGCATCATGATTCCTTCAATAAAACTGGAGAATTGGATGTACAAAAGGCAAGTCAGGTCCCAAGATAGGATTCTAATACGATGTGAAGATATATGAATAAACGTTATATTAATCACCACACTTACAATAGTATAACACCTGCCTTTATATGGGCATGAAAAAATCTAACTAAGGAAATTTAATCAATAACAACAATCAAGGGAGTGAATATTAGGTGTTCATAGTTGATTTTAACCAAACAAACCAATCAGACCAAACTAGTTTGGTTTTTAGTATTTGAATAATCGGTGTAGGAAAAACAAAATAAGGAGATTAGATGTTTATGATTATATGATTTGTGTTATGAATCATTTAGTGAATGTCCACCTATATTCTCCATGATCTACCTCATGATCTACAAATCAATTTTTATAACTCCCATTATCCCCATGATTTACCCTATGATCTTCTATATTACTCCATGTAATTTCCACTACCCTATGTAACTCATGAAACCTACATATGCTTATGTAATGTCCAACTAATGTGATGAGAATGGGCAAATCTTAAGCCTATAAATAGAATCTTAAGCCTATAAATAGAGGCTTAGGTGAATGGAATGGAAAAAGAAAAAGAGTGAGAATTTGTTTATCTGTACTTTACATTATATTGCTTCCTGCCACTACTTTCTAGTTTAATCGTTAGTAATATAATATAATACTACTAGTGCTTAATAGTAGTTTTATAACACATTATCAGCACGAATCTCTAAGCTAATTTCTCAACACTTCTATTGAATTCTTAACACTTCCATTAGGTAAGCTGGGTAAGTTTTTTTTTTTTTTTAATTTGCGATTATCATTATGGCTAACCTTGCAAAACTTGAGTTTGTGGCTCTTGATATCACGGGAAAGAATTACTTATCATGGGTGTTAGATGCAGAAATTCATCTAGATGCAAATGGTCTTGGAGAAACCATCAAAGAAGGAAGTAAAGCCACAAATCAAGAAAAGGCCAAAGGAATGATCTTTCTCCGTCACCACATTGATAAAGTGCTGAAAAATGAGTACCTAATGGTAAAGGATCCCTTCATCTTGTGGACTAGTTTGAAGGAGAGGTATGAACACCAAAAGACAATTATTCTTCCAAAAGCTCGTTATGATTGGATGCACTTGCATTTGCAAGATTTTAAAACTGTAAGTGAGTATAATTCAGCAATTTTTCAAATCAATTCTCAATTAAAATTATGTGGAGAAAAGTAACTGATAAGGATTTATTGGAGAAAACATTCTCTACTTTTCACGCAACTAATGTGCTCCTGTAGCAGCAATACCGTGAAAAAAATATTAAGAAACTATTCTAAATTGATTTCTTTTCTCCTTGTTGCTAAACAAAATAATGGGCTTTTGTTGAAAAATCATGAAGCCTGTCCAACTGGTGCTACTCTATTTCTTCAAACAAATTTGGCAGCAATGTAGTCTAATAATAGACAAAATCGAGACTGTGGTCATGGCCGTGGACGTGGTCGAAACTGTTTTAATAGTCGTGGTGGTCATGCCAAATACACAACTCACTGCTAGAAATGGAAGAATAGTGATGAGAAAGATGGAGACCAAAATAAAAAGAAAGTAGATAATGAACGCTACTGATGTGGCATGAAGGGCCATTGGTCTCGTACATGTCGTAGGTCAAAACATCTTGTTGATCTCTACAAAGAATCAGTAAAGAATAAAGAGAAAAAGATAGAGACTAATTTTATTAGTAATGATGTTGACCATGGTCTTGGTGACAATGGCTTTACTGATTTTACTTTCTGGGATATTTGCTGATTTCTTTGTCAATCACATTGAATGTGATACCCAATCTTGCTATTCATCTAGTCACTTGTTTAGTGATGAAAATGTCCAAGAATAGGTCATTTTAGTTAACTATTCTAATGTAATAAATTTTCATTGGATGTTTTAAATAAAATATTTATTGTTGATTTCATTTTTTTTCTCAATATTTCCTATATTTTATTAGTTATACTTAAGAAGCAAAAACATATTATTTGTTTTTTTTTTTTTTTTACTTTTCATGAAAAATATGGACGCTTCAATGATCAAAGACAAAGAATTATGTCTAGCAGACAGTTCAACAACATACTCCATACTTAAATATAAAAAATATTTTTTTTATCTAGTAATGAAAGAAACTTATGTTAGTATTATATCTGGTAGTACCAAATTGATTAAAAGCTCTGGAAGAGCAACTATAACTTTGCTTGGGAGAACAAAATTTTGCATTGAAGATGCATTATTTTTTTCAAAGTCTCAACAAAACTTATTGAGTTTTAAAGATATTTGCCGAAATGGATATCATATTAAGACTACATGTGAAGGCAACGTACTTCATTGAATACTTGTATATTACAAGTATTTTTTTTTAAAATAAAATTGAGTTGGAAAAATTACATTTTTATTCCTTTGGATTATACTAGACACATATTAGTGTAGTTGAATCGTATGTAACTGTAAACCAAAAGTTTACAAATCATGATGAATTTTTTATTTGGCATAACCAGTTGGGCCATTCCAGTTCTATAATGATGCAAAGAATTTTGGAAAGTTAATGTAATCATTCTTTAAGAAGTCGAAAAGTATTATAATCTGATGAATTGCCACGTGCTACCTGTTCTCAAGGCAAGTTGATCATTAGGCCATTGCCATTACAAGTTAAAACTGAATCTCTTGTATTTTTGGAACGCATACATGGGGATCTTTGTGGACCTATTCACCTACCTTGTAGACCATTTCGATATTTTATAGTTTTGATTGATGCATCAACGAGATGGTCACATGTAAGTTTATTATCAATTCGTAACCTGGCGTTTGCAAGATTGTTAGGAGAGTTAATTCGGTTGCGCTCTCATTTTCCAAATTATCTCATTAAGACAATTCGTCTTAACAATGCTAGTCAATTTACTTCACAAACTTTTAATGATTATTGTATGTCTGTTGGGATAAATGTTGAACATCCTGTAGCTTATGCTTATTAACAAATGGTCTAGTAGAATTATTTATAAAGTGCTTGCAATTAACTGCTAAGCCATTACTTATGAGAATAAAAATTCCAGTTTCTAGTTGGGGACATGCTATTTTGCATACGGCAGCATTAATTCGCGTAAGGTCAACAAATTATCATGAGGTCTCCTCATTACAATTGGTTCATGGTCAAGAACCAAATATTTTTTATCTAAGAGTTTTTGGGAGTGCAGTGTATGTTCCCATTGCTTTACCACAACGTACTAAGATGGGCCCATAAAGGAGGTTAGGTATATATGTTGGGTGTGAATCTCCATCTATAATTAAATATCTTGAGCCAATGACGAAGATTTATTTACAGCTCAATTTGTTGATTGTTATGTAATTTTTATGATTAGTTTTCACAACATTAGGGAGAGAGAAAATAAACCTGGATAAGAAAATTAGTTGTAATGAATTATCACTGTCTCATTTTGATCCTTCTCGTACAAAAGAATGTGAGCTGGAAGTTCAAAAGATAATTCATTTGTAAAATTTAGCAAATCAATTGCCAGACATTTTACTGACTCAAAGAGAGTTACTAAATCTCATGTACTGGTTGTAAATGCTCGTATTATAATTGATGTCCCGGAAGGATAGGCGACCACTGCTAACGAGTCTAAAGACACGTCTGAAATGTGGTAGACAGTGATAAGGATAAAATTCCTCGTAAAAGAAAAGGAGCAAATAATTAGGATGGTCAAAATGAAGAACTAAAGACTCTTGAAGAGTCCCCAGACGTGACTGATGATAAATTTCTAGAAGAAATTCAGGTACCTGAAAATAGTGACAATCATTAGATTTCAATAAATTATGTCATGACTGGAAAAAAGTGGAATCGAAATCAGAATAAAATCGATGATATTTTTGCATATGCAGTGGAAAATACTGTTATGGATAATAGTGAGGATCTTGAAACTAGGTCTATCAATGAATGTAAACTTAGAGATGATTGGCCAAAACGGAAAGAGGCAATTCAAGCAGAATTAAATTTGTTCTCAAAAAAAGAAAGTTTTTGGACTAGTGATACGCCTACTTGAAGATGTGCAACCCATGGGATATAAATAGGTCTTTGTACACAAGAGAAATGAGACAAATAAAATTGTATGATATAAGGCACATCTTGTTACACAATGTTTTTTTCCCAAAAACCTGGTATTGATTATGATGAGACATATTCTCCTATGGTGGATGCAACAACTGCATCTAATGGAGGTTGTTACGGCCTATTAAATATGGCTCACTCGATAATGACATTTATATGAAACTCCCTAATGGATTTAAATTGCCAGAAGGGCATGCTCATAGCTCTCGAGATCTTTACTCGATTAAGTTATGTAGATCCCTTTATAGGCTCAAAGCAAGCTGGACGTATGTGGTATAATCGCCTTAGTGAATATTTGTTAAAAGAAGGTTATCAAAATGATTTTGTGTGTCCATGCATTTTTATTAAAAGATTTGCTTCACGATTTGTCATTATTGCTGTTTATGTTGATGATTTGAATCTTATTGGAACTCTTGAAGAGCTCCAAAAAGCTGCTGATTATTTGAAGCAAGAATTTGAAATGAAAAATCTTGGAAAGACAAAATTTTGTCTTGGTTTACAAATTGAATATTTTGATAATGGCATCTTTTTGCACCAGTCGGCTTATACTACTAAAGTTCTTAAACGATTTTATATGGATAAAGTACAGCCATTGAGCACACCTATGATTGTAAGATCACTTGATGTGCATAAAGATTCTTTAGAACCTCATGAAAATGATGAAGAATTACTTGGTCTAGAAGTGCCCTATCTTAGTGCTATTGGAGCATTAATGTATCTTGCTAGTCATACACACCCTGACTTATCATTACTACTGTGAATTTATTAGCAAGGTATATTTCTTCACCTACACGAAAGCATTGGAATGGTGTTAAACAAGTATTTCGTTACCTTCAGGTATGATAGATATGGGTCTTTATTATAAATCACTCAAGTCTGAACTTATAGGTTATGCAGATGTTAGATATTTATCTGATCTGCATAATGCCCGATCACAAATGGGTCATGTATTCACATGTGGTCGTACTTCTATTTCTTGGCGTTCAGTGAAACAAATCATAACTGTAACGTCTTCTAATCATGCTGAGATACTAGTAATTTATAAAGCAAGTTGGGAGTGTTTTTGGTTGGGATCTGTAATCCATCATATTCGAGGAACATGTGGTTTGCATTTGGACAAGGGAGTCCCCACCACTTTGTTCGAGGATAATACTGCATGCATTGTTCAACTAAAGGAAGGACATCCAAAGGTCTTAGAACAAAACACATTTTACCAAAATTCTTTTTCACTCATGATCTTCAGAAGAATAGTGAGAGCTTAGTGTTTAACAAATTCACTCAAGTGACAATCTAGCAGATTTATTCACAAAGTCACTACCGACTTCAACATTTGAAAAGGTAGTTCATAAGATTGGAATGCGCCGACTGAAAGATATCAAAATGTGCTCAAGAGAGGGAATAATTATGCACTGTACTCTTTTTTCCTTAATTAAAATTTTTCTCATTGGATTTTTCTTGGTACGGTTTTTAATGAGGCAGTGTCACATTTGAGAAAATGTACTTTTTTTTCCTTCACTAGATTTTTATCCCACTAGGTTTTTCCTAATAAGGTTTTAATGAGGTATTTTCTTAAAGATGGACATCCAAGGGGGAGTGTTATAAATCATTGGGTGGATGTCCACCCATGTTCTCTATGATCTACCTCATGATCTACACATCAATTCTTATAACTCCCATTATCCCCATGATTCACCCCACGATCTTTTATATTATTCCATGTAACTCCCACTACCCTATGTAACTCATGTAACCTACATATGCACATGCAGTATAATGTCCAAATAATGTGATGAGAATGGGTGAATCTTAAACCTATACATAGAAGTTTAGGTGAATAGAATGGAAGAAGAAAAAAAGTGAGAATTTCTTTATCTCTACTTTACATTATATTGCTTCCTACCACTAATTTCTAGTTTAATCATTAGTAATATAACATAATATTACTAGTGCTTAATAGTAGTTTTATAACAATTTGGATTTAGTTATTGGAAATCAATAACCAAATAACCGAACTTTTATTTTTTTTTAGTTTTAATTTTTAGTTTTTAGAAACCAATTCTATATTTTTATTCATTCAACATGTTATATTGTTTTTCTTTATTATTTTTTAGTTTATAATTTTACATTTATTAATTTTAGGTTTTTGTTTATTAATTTTATTAGTTTGTATTTAATTTTTGCTTATTTTTTCAATAAATTAATGAATTTCGATTAATCAGATAAATGAAAAAAAATTTGGTTAACCAATTAATTGAAAAAAAATTGGTTAGCACTTCATGTGCTTTTTGATTTTGTTGCACTAAAACCAGAAATTTGAAAATCTTAACCGAATTACCGAAAAGCATCCAAATACCTTTCATAAAATTACCTAATGCTTCCATCTTGTCGAGGAAAATGTTGTAGGGGCAAGGTCAATGAGGGAATTGGAGAGAGGCGAGCAGATATGGAGGCGCAGGAGATGATTCGGAAGATGAAAGTTTGGGTGCTGGTAGAGAATTCGTCAGAACGAATGGTTCTGTGATAGGAGTCAGGTCCGATGTAACAAAAGGAATGGCGTAAGCCTTCATCCAGTGGTTTTGAAAGGTAGACGGTAATGTCGTGATGTAGGTGGGATATCTCTCTGGCATCTCTAGCAAAACAGAGGTTTAGTTTCCTTATTCCGGTCCCCATTAATCTTCAAAACAAGCCAGTCAAGTAAAAAACCAAAACTCATGTCAGCCAGACTGTTACAAAGTAAATAAACAGATAATGCAGCGGAATTTAAAATTTTTACTTTCTTATCACGAATCACCTTGAGATTAAGTTATGCATAGTACAAGAAAAGTATAGAGATTATACCTTAAAATTGCAGTAAAATCTCCAATATGTTTGGGACGTCGATCCACGAGCCGCACAAGTGTCATGCCCTCTAATGGTGTCCACACAAATAATTAAATCAGGAATCTTCACAAGATTGATTGACCTAAACTACGGAGTGCTAACTCCTAAATTATTTTCTCTTTTTCCAATCATGACTTTCACAATTTTGTCAAAAGAAATTTGATGACTTTTCTTTTCTCTTCTTGATGAACATAGCCGTACTAGTACTATATCTAGTACTACTACTTTTAACCATATATATATATACATATATTATAATAAAATATTATATATATATATATATATATATATAATAATTTAGAATCCCAATCAAATTGTGTTTAGGGAATTACAAATTCCAATCAGTTTGGGTCATGGGTATATGAATAATTATAAAACCAATAGAAGTATTAATATGTCTTACATATTAACTCCTAATACTTATACTACCTTTATAATTTATTACAATTAAACTCAAAAGTTAATTTATCTCATAAATTAACCCCTAAGTATCTCATACTTATCAAATCATTTTAATCCTGAATTAATTATCCTTAAGTATGTGACCCTTTAGGTTCCCAATCACATTGGTAATAAGTATAAATTACAATCCTAAATTATTTAGGATTAGATAAATTAAATACATTTAATTTATCATTAATTCTCCAATTAATTAATATACACTTATAGATCAAGATTGACTTCTAGCATAGCATCACGACCACCCAAGTGTTGAGATATGTCAAGTGGTTCGACATCACCCATCCATAATTAGTTCCCCTGTAATTATTATCCTTTCACCAACCTATATCCCGATTAATTCAAGAGTACAGATGTAATGCCAACTCTTATCGAATTAATTAAATTTTACTTCTTTCCAAAATACAACTCACTTGAAATAGAATTTAAGACACTCTTAATTCTATTTCCACTTTGCGCAAAGATTTCTGAATTAGTATTTCAATAAGTGCCCATACTAGGATATACTCTCCTATTATAAGGAGTGGTGAATCCTTTATTGGTCATATCTTATCTTATCATCATTCATATTATACCCGAACTCAACAGTATGTGCGACTCATTAAGAATAACGACCTATAGAGCCAAAATATAATAATCCACAGTCAAGATAAACTCATGACCTCAAGTCAAAAGACCATTACACTACTATCACAAAGAGATTAATCCACTGGCATTTAAATAATAATCTGTGTGGAATACTCTTAGCGGGTCAATCCGATGCACTTAGTCTTAAAAAGGATCCACATATCTTATGTGCTAATCTACTAGTGTCATACACTATGATTAGGGATATACACGAATAAAATATAATTACATCATAATTCCTTATGATTTCACATATAAATATTTTATTCAATAAATGCCATATTACAAAATATACATAAATATAAAAGCGTAATTTATCCTTAAAATTAATTGATTTTAGGGCATACACAAATGCAGTATGTATCCTAACACAGACGACCAACCCCTTGTCAATTCAAAGCATGCAACTCTTGAAGGTAAGGGCTTTGGAATACAACTTAACCTAAATATATACTATCCGTCTCACTTATCTTGTCACAATTTGACTTTTTTGGTCAAGTATATCAATTTTGTAATAAAAAGTTTATATATATTTATACGATTTTTTATGAAATTTTTTTAACAAAAGTAAAATTTATATAAAGTATTATAACATGAAAATTAAAATTTATAAAAAAATAAAAAAAAAATGTACAAAAGATTGAATCTTGAAAACACGATTTGTAGACCAAAAAAATCAAATGTAATAAATATATTGGGATTGAGATAGTGTAGTTTACATGTATACATTAAGGATTAATCTTTAATGCTCGGCGAGTGTAGAAAATTTCTACATTATCGAGTATGGATACATGTAACATGTGTATTGTTTAAATTTTAAATGTCATTTTTTCATATGTGGCATGTATCCAGACTCATGGTATAAAAAATTATCTACTCACCTATGTTAATAGTGGTATTTTGGCAACATATCCCAAGTTATGCGCGATATTCCAATCATTTCATGCAAAATTATAATTCATATAGAGAAACCTAGCAGATATTAGTGGTTAACAAGACTTACTGGATACAAATTACAAAATCCAGTAGTCATATTCTATGCTCCAATTATCACGTTCTTTACTCCATATATATAACTAGCAATTCAGCATGCTCCTAGTAGCTCAACAATCACAACTATAATCTGGTACAAATTTGTTTGATTGGCAACCCAAAACTGTGTATGTCCCATCGACTCTGCTACTAAAAGAGCTTGAGAAAATAAAATACAATACAAAACAAAACTGGCCTTCGAGACATATGCTCAGGAACATAAAATGACCTATATAAATTGCTTCTTTCTTTGCATAGAAAATGTAGCTATTAATATTGATCCAACCCAAAATCTGGGAAGTACGGGAGCCAGTGTTCGAGATTTTTTAACCAAATCGAAAATTTCGAGTTTTTAGAATCAGAAACCAAAACCATTTAACTTAATGAGTAAAATCACAATTTCTGTCTAGACAAAGTTTGAGTTCTTGATTCATGTTGCTTTTTTTCCTTCCTTTCTTTTCGTAAAAAAAAAATATAATGGGAAAAATTCAATTTTAGCTCTCAAAGTTTATATCGTGATTCATTGTGATTCCCAAAGTTTCATACAAAAGATATTTAATTCTCAAACTTCCTGATTTTTACCAATTTATGAAAAATTTGAAAATTTCGTTATTTACAAACAGAAAAAGTCACGTACATTACTGTTAAATTTTAAGTTCCAAATGTGAAAAATGTAATATTAGCCCTCAAAATTTGGATTATGGTTTATTTTGGTCCCCAAAGTTTCAGACAACAATGCATTTAATCCTTAAACTTCCGATTTTCATCAATTTCGGACAAATTTAAAAAATTTATCAATTATAGATGGAAAAATATTACACGTGACTGTTAAATCTAATCGAGGTTATAGCATACTCCGATCCGCTCTCAACCAATTAAACTATATCCTTTTGACTATCAATGCCTAACCATTCAAGATTCTTGTCTACATTATAATACTTCCCAATCAATTTCAATATATTTAGGGTTGAATTTAACAACAAATCCGTCGCTAAACGATTTATTGATGGATTTGTTGACGGAATCTGTCCTTCTAAAAATGCCCGTCTGTAAAATATAGCAATAGTTTTACTGATAAAATTTCAGTGACGGATTTTTCTGTTGACAAATCGATTGCTAAATTTGATTTTGAGATATTGTGGAAATTTTAAATTAGAAACAGATTTTTCTGTTGCTAAATTTAGCAAACCGAAAATTCTATTGCTAAGATAGTAGTTGCAACAGAAAAATTCGTTAGTGGTTAATATTTTAATATTTAAAAAATACTAGCTACCAAAAAATCTACAACTAATTTAAAAAAATTATAAAGTAAAAATTAAATACCACTAAATCTCAAACCAGCCAAAAATAAGAAAATCAGAATACCATTAAATTTTAAACCTAACAACAACAAATAAATATGCAAATATGCATTCAATATGTGTACAACAACCACAAATCAATAATAGTAATAAAAAAAATTTATATGAGACAAAATCCCAACAATCAAAGTAAAAGTAACAAAATAAAGTAAATAAATACAAAATTTATCAACTAGTATCCAATAAGATAATGTGTAAAAGTCACTCATCATAACTCTTTTTCTCATCATCATCGTCACTGCCATCACAATCTTCCTCTTACTATTCATTGCTACCAAAGATTTAGTTGTCCAACGAATAACTTCTAGTGTGAAAAAAGAAAGAATAAAAACATCAAGGGTCAAATTTTTAGTTGTCCAACGGAGTAACCATGCATGTTGTAAACTTGTAAAATAATCATTGATAGACACATGCTGAAATAGAATTCAAGTGATAATATAAATCCAAAAACTCCTAAGTTGTTGCAATGGTGATGTGAAAAAAGAGATTGCTTATGAGCACAAATATGTTGAAGTACACCTTTGAACTAATATATTAATCATTTAATTTTGTTCAACATTTGCAACTAAACATTAATCTTTCATTGCTATACTAGAAACCATTCCAAAGATTATCATCAATAAATAAGTCTCATTATATTGTAAAAAGTGAATTATTATTATTTTAATTATACCTTAAAGATTAACCTTGAATAAAATATTATTTTAATTTATTAGGGAATTATTATTGGATTTTTATTGTCCTTTCTTCTAGAGGAAAAAGTGAAAATATGATTAAATGGGTTAAAATCAGTTAGGAAGTATTATATCCCAAAATAGATTTAACATTCACGTGCAATGTATGCAACTTTATTTGTATGTAATTGACAGAATATTTAAATTTATCATAAATTGGTAGAAATTGAAAATTTTGAGAATTCAATGCATTTTGTTTGGAATTTTGATAACCAAAATAGACTACGACCCAAAATTTGAGGGCTAAAATTGCACTTTTCCATGTTTGAAATTTGCCAATTGTAGAGATTTAACAACCACGTATTTTGCACATGATTTTTTTCTTTTTTAATTGACAAAATTTTCAAATTTGTTCTAAATTAGTTGATATTAGAAAGTTTTGAGAACTAAATATATTTTACCTGAAACTTTGGGGATCAAGATAGACCACGACACAAACTTTGAGAACTAAAATTAATTTTTTTTCAAATTATAAAGTACAAAATTGTGTGTTTCATTATATAATACATTTGACTAACATATCAATAAAAATACATGCTAATTGGAACAATCTTCATCAACTAAACCTAAAATATAACCAACAACATTTAAACTTCACTTTTATATATATATATGTTTGCTTATAAGAGAAACAATACGTATAGTTTCGCATCTAAGAAAAAAATGTACATACTTTTCTTTAGTTTATTCTTAAAAAACTTCCAAAGCTTTGTATTTTAAAGATATTACTTTATAGTGGTTAACAAATTTTTCAATAGAGCAATGCTATTAATTATATATGTGTGTGTACGTCGCGCGTGTGTGCATATGTATATATGAAGGATTTTTACAAAGATTATCCATACAATACTTTTTTGATATCTTTTAACTACATAAAATTTGCAAAGAAACATATAAAATAATTTAAAGATACAGAAGAATAATATATAATTAGGTATATACTAGTTGACTTACTAATGATGATTAGCAAATTATTAGGAAATTTCTCTAATTATAACAAAGTTTGAATAAAATACACTATCTAATCTAAGAAATATAAAAGTCGCACTTGCACACACTAAACGTGTTTTGTCCCATATGACTGGCTGTCTTTTTGCTGAATGTAAGGGTTATTTTGGTCATTTGGCAAAGGTTGTGCTTAACAATTGTAACTCCCATCTCCCAAGCATTGGCTGGCTGGCTGGCTGGCTGGCTGCCACTTTTTTCTCTTCTACATTTTCTCAATGCTTCCAGAAACGTCTCTTCTTTCACTTCCTCCTCCTAAGCCTCTTCCTACTTTTCTTCCCCTTTGCCCTAAAAATAGCAATCTCTTATCCTCTAATCGACTCCTAATTTGTTACGCCTCCAAAAATTTTTTTATTATTGTTATCTACTTTTTTTTCCCTATTTTTTCTTCCCCAATTTTAGTTCACTAATATTTGTTTATGATTGTTGATCTGAATTTTTTTTTTTTTTTTAATTTCTTTGTGTAGTTTACATCGATCATTTGTCCAATCTACTACCAATAGGAGATTCATGATCGGTAAGTTTTTTCTCTAATTTGATCCTTAAAATATGCCATGATTGTCCAATCTACTATCAGTAGGCATGCATGCCTAAATTTGCTTCAACAGAAGTTGCAAAAGCAGTTTAATTTTCTTGATACTTAATTGAGTGTTTATGAATTCGAGATCTTTGTTAAAATTTGGGATATTTTTTTATTTTTATATATTGAATTACATATGAGGATAAGATTAGTGATTTCTCATATGATTTACCATCAAAAAGGTAAATCTGATAATATTTACTCTTCGGTTGATTTTATTTTTTTCTGATTTTTTGGATTTCGTTTTGTTGATTTGTGTTGTTTACAGTAATTATTTGGTTTTCAATTAAGGCCAGACCTCAAGGTAAGTTTCTTTATTTCTTGTATTTTCTGTATCTGTATTTTTGTTTGTATTCTTCATGACAATCTAAAGCTTACAAAATGTTAAATTTTGTTCAAATTATCGACTTTATTTATATTTCTTCTCTGGTTGAAAGATTTCATCATTGTTGGCTATTTCAAATGCGAAGGATTTTTTGGTTAGTTATTTCGAATGTTAAATTTGGTTCAAATCTAGCACCTGCCGTCGTCAATTTCTCGGTCATCGCTTGTGGAGCAACTGGAATTCTTGATTCTGCAGACCCTATAAATGGGTCTCCATCAGTTCGACAAAATTAGCTTCGGGTTCAAATAAATTTGTGTACAAATTTTTATATGTTCTGATTTTTGCTTATTTGTTGGGTAGAATGATTATATAGATGGATTTTTTATGACAAATGAATTACAAAAAATTCGAATTTTCTGTGAGGCAAAACCAGGTTGAGATTAACATAAATTTGTATGCACAAAATTTTATTGGTTAGTATATTAATCATAACTTTGATTTTTTTGTTTCTTTGATGGGTTTCAATGATTAAATAAGTGGATTAGTTGGTTCATTTTCGTATTTATGTTCGTACATGATTGGTCTCTGTGATGGCATTTTTTAGGATTTGTGTGATTTTGGACATTATAAAGCTTCTACTTCATGAGTTTTAGCTTAGGTACACAATGATAATTGATATTTAGACGAGTTTGAGTAAGAAAACTTGGGTATTTTCCGCTACATATGTGACCAGATTGGGAATTATTGCATAAGTTGCAAATTTCTTGCAATAAAGGTTAAATTTGGACCCTTGTTGATGTATAATTTTTTGATTGTTGCTTCCTCAATTCTCTTCCTCTTCTGTAGCTGGTGGAAAGAGAAACATATCTTGTATTACTTTGATTACAGGTTGTTGGCTTAATCTTGAAGTTAATTCAAGAACCAAGTAGATATGTGGGTTTTTTAAAATTGTTAATTACTCTTCTTCCCATTAAAACTTTGTCATACTTAATTAGGATTAACTAATTTTTACTAATAATTTTCCTAATTTTTTCTTTCTTTTACTTAATAGATCCATCCCAAATTGGAGTCTGAACAAATATACTATGGTAGTCATTAACATATTTCAATAAGGCTGAGGTACCACAAATATTATTCATTTTTTTTAATGTTGTCATTTGATATATGTAACTGATTTTGTATTTTTTTTTCTTGATGGTGTCTTTTAATATAGCTAATTGTGCAAGAATGTCAAAATTATGTAATTCTAAAGTTTACTTATTTATACAGTAGTTTTTAATTTCTTTATTCCGAATATAATAATAATTCTTCGGTTTTATATTGCTTTGGTGTTTTTAGTGTTTGTTCTCGATGTAACTAATCCAATGGCAATAAATATGGAATTTAGATTTATTTTTCCTATGAAAAACAAGTTTATTTTTTGTGAGAATCAATTAAAGATTCTAAATTTTGTTGTTCGCTTTGGCCTTTATTTTTCTATGATATCATCATCTGGTTGACAAAACTAATTGGACTTCTGATTATTTAAGTAGGCTTTTAAAGTTCATTTTTCATCATCTTTTTGCTTAATAAAACTTAATTTCAATATGTCTTTTTTCTTCCTCTAGGATTTTCTCATAGGAAAAGAAGTGAGAAATTAGGTTTATAATGGTCCCATTTTTCACATGCATATTATATAGTATTAGAAATTGATGTGAATTTGATTTCTCCTTATTTACAACAATACATTAATATATTGTTTAAGTGTTTTTTTTTTTTTTTTCAGTTTCAAATTAATACAACTATATGTATCCCAATATCCCTTAAGGCTATTTTACCAAACCTGTATTGATAGTTGAAGTCTATTCCAATAATTATGCAAGTGTTAGTAAATCCTTCAAGATTGATGCTTTTCGAAGTCTTAAGATGTTAACCCTAACTTTGTGGATATGCATTTACTAAGTTTAACTCATGATTTGAGTGTTTTTTAAAGTTTTACGAGGTAGCATTTAATGCATTTTTCCCAACATAACTTTTTCCTAGGATTATTACTCCTTGATAAATGGGTGATTAACTGATTTACTAACTTTGTAGTTTGAATTTTATAGAGTTTGAATCTTTTTAGAGATTTAAAGGCATAAGCAATGGAATCATTTTGATCAAGGGAAATGGATCTGTTTTGTTTAATTTGTTGGATGTGACTATGTTGGGATTTCTCTTGATTAGTTTGACTAATCTTTTTAATAGGTTTTTTATCCTTGGATTCTCTCAAAATAATTTGTTTCAGATTTTTTGATGGATTTAAGAATTGGTCATACTCTTTTCATTAGAAAGCATATTTGACTTGCTAATTATTTAACTCAACTCTATAGAGTTCTCTGTAACAACGATATTATTTGTTTTGATTTTCCTTAGATTCTGGGTTATCATTGGTTTTCTTTAGCTAGATTTGACTAATTTCTTATGATAATTCATGATTTAGTTTGTGAAGTATTCGTGTCTCTTGATAAACTGTAGTTCATGTGGCACTGTATGCTTTCCTCTAACTAGGTTTTTAGTGTGTTAGAGGATAATTAAAATTACTGAAGTTTATGAAGTCAATGATGTTAATTATCAAAATCCAGCAGATGAGGAGAATGAAGATTTCCATATTAGAATTATGTATTAATTGAAAATTTGTGAGCTGAAATTGGATGAGCAGTTAAGAATTCATGTCATTGAATTGTTTCAAATTACTATATTATATCTTAGACCGACTTGCAAGTTGTAATAGCAAAGAAATTTCTAGACAATACTAATACCTACATCAAATTTACCTAATATTTCCATAAAGCAAATTCATTATAACTCATGTTATTGATTTTTATTTCATTAACATTATTTTTTTTTTTTTTGTTAATTAAAGTCCGGGCGCGAGCCAAAAACTAGTATTGAAGTAAATGATTAGTTTGTCTATTTTAATTAACCTCCTATAAAATCTACACTGAAAATATATACCAACTTTCTCACCGATGATCCGAAGTGAAATTTTATTTGATCTAGAATTGATTAAAACAAAAATAATCATGTACATTAAACAGGTTGTTCCATTTTAATTTTGAAATGCATAAACCGAGATCAACCAATGCATTATGTTTTTAGTTTCGTTTTTATGCAGTTTGATTTACATACAGAAGCAAACATTTAAATTGTTTTATTTTGATCGATTTGACTTTGCATCAGTCATTACCATCATTGTTGTTTTCTTTCTCTTGAGAGTTTTTCTATCTCTCTTTTGAAAAGAGTATATTCAGTTTCTTTAACTAAGAGTTTTGTTTGTATTCTTCTTCTTCCCCCCCAAACCTCTCATCCTCTAGGCTTCTAATCCTTGTCAATCTAGTGTTTTCTTTTTCAATCATTTGGTTCTTATGTCCAGTCTATTCTCTTCATTCTTTCTTTCTTTTTCTTTTTTTCTTTTTTTCTATTTTAATCTTCTTGTTACCGAAATTAACAAAAATAAGTTGATTCTATTTTTTAGAAATTTTTTAGTAAAATGTTATTTTCATTTTGTTTGTACTTCAACTTTAATTTGTTTTTCTGTTGCTGTTTATTAAAATTTACAATTATTCTATCTGTGGATTCTGTTGTGATGAATGGAGATTTAGTTCACAAATTTAAGGGGTTTACCCTTAACCACCAGTAACAAGAAGGTATTCAGATGGATATTCCTGATATTGTTGATGCAAAGTTAGAATGTGGACTTTGCCCGATTGCTTCGGTTTTTCGTGATCGATCAACTAATTTCACTAGCTTGAAAAACACCTTGCAAATTGCCTGGAACTATCCTTTGGGTTTAAAAGTGGTGGAATTGGATCTAAATTCTTATCAATTTTTCTTGCTCATGAAAACAATAATTATAGAATTATGCCCAAGAGACCTTGGTTCTTTGATAATCAGTTTTTAATTCCAAAAAGGTTGGAAGAAGGGGCTGATGATGATGTCAAAACATTTTTCTAATACACCAACGGATTCAATTGTGGAGTCTTCCAACTGATTGGTTCACTGCTGCCATTGCTCATAAAATAGGGGGCATATTTAATGTTGTTCATGATGGGATCATCCCAGACATTGAAAGTAGAGAAGGAAGGGACATGAAAGTCTTAATCAGTTTTGATCTGAATAAAGAATTGTTGAGAAGCTTAATGGTTACTTATTTGGGTAGGCAGGATGGACATCCTTTCATTATGAAAATTTTCTCTTGTTCTTCTTTTGCTGCGGTGTTGAACATAATAAGCGAAACTGCTCAACTAAACAAGGAGATATCAAGAATGATCATCCAATGGCTAATCAGTATGGTCTATTCCTTCGGGCTTCTGTTTTTAATTCTGTAGCAAAAACATCGTTATCGTTGAAGCCTTCGGCTCACCAGATAAATGTTCATCATATGAAGATTTATGGTGCTTCTACTGTTTGGAAGGTTTCTGATTTTGTACAAGATTTAAATGAGTATAACACATTATAGGATCTTCTATCTTACAGCGTGTGTGTCCTGTCAAACTATTTAATGAACTATCAAAATTAAGTGACAGTTCATTAGATGATATGATAGGAAATAATACAGGATATAAGATAGAAGATCCTTACCTATTAAAATGTTGGCCAGAGTTTCGGTGAGTTTGAGGTCTTCGAAGAAGAGTCTGACAAGTTGTTGAGAAAGATGGCAGTTACACTAGTGTCAGGAAGTATTTTTTTGGGAGAGAATTGCAGTCTAAGAAACGGAATTATAAACCCAAATTTCTGTTTCATCCAAACACCATCTATACTTAAACAAAATGTTGTCTTTTAGACCTCCAGGTAGTTCTGTCATAGCCTTGTCTTCAGAGACACGTGTTGACTATCCAACCCTCTCATTTAATAGATCTTCATCTAACCCCCGAAGTCTATCTATTTATTCATCTTTAGACTTGTTATCTTTGAATTTGTCTCCTCAAACTATCCCTTTTAGCTACTAATTCTCTTTGTGCATTCACATCATAATATTCCAATTCTTTAACAACCGATGGATACTAATATACTACAACAACAATCCCCAATTCTTGGTCAACCCATGATCTATGATGATGCTTTGGTTACTAATATGGTTTCCAATGATAACAATGACATGCATATGCGGGGGTTATCAATTTGAAACGTAAGGTGACTGTGTCTGTTGCTGAGAATCCAAATTGCGGTGAAAATGACCAAATCTAAGATAAGTTACTCTTCTAATTGTGCAAAGATAGTGGTGATCAGGCTAAAATAGGCCTACGGAGATAAATAAAGATGTTTGTTTGGAATTGTCGAGGTATTAGAGTATCTTTGACAATTTTTCAGACTAAGGAAGTGATACAACAACACTATCTTGATTTGATATTTCTTGTGAAGCTTAAATTGGTGTCTCTATGGTTGATAAAGTTCGTAAAAATTAGGTTTTTCATTTATATCAACGGTAGATATTGTTGGGAAAGACGGTGGGTTAGCATTATTTTGGAATGACGTATTAACATATCTGTGTTAGATGTTGTCTTAAAATTTTAGATGAATCAGGTTTTTCTAGGTGGCGTGTGTGCATCTTACATGTGACGATAGCTAATCAGTTGTCTGTCCTTTATTCTAAGATGATTTTGTGGGGTACTGATGTTATATTAATTTGGGTCTTCAATGATATTTTGTATCAAGAAGAAAAAAGAGGTGGGAGGATAAGACCAGATAGTTCTTTTATGCATTTTAGATCTTTTGTGCAATCTAATAACTTGGTTTATTTGGAGTTCATTGGCCCTCCTTGGACTTGGAATAATTCTTGGGAAGGTCAGGGTTTTATTGAAGAGAAATTGGATAGAGCTCTATCTTTGGTTTCTTGGAGATTGAAATTGGTTGTGTCTAACTTCATCGTCTATCTATTAAGACTTCTAATCATATGATGTTACTATTAGATACTAAGCCTAAAGTAATTCATCATGAAAAGTGTTTTTTTTTTTTTTTTTTATCAAAGATGGTAAAATTATGGATTGATGAATTAATGAAGTTGTGGATAAGGCTTGGTAGGCCATATAGATGGTTCCAAAATGTTTCAATTAAATCAGAAGATTAAATTATAGAGTATCCTTACTTCACTGGAGCATAACAATCAATCATAATTCGAAGCAAAACATTGAGTCTCCGAAAGCTCAGACTCAGGCTATCTCTCATTTTCATTGTGAGGGCTCTTCTAGTGTCATGAGGAATTTGAAACTGTTGGAAAAATACTAATGTTGAAAATACTACTAAGAACACAGAATATCAAAAATGTAACTTACTAGTTAACAAAAAGAAAGAGTTTGTTAGTGATAAAATCCACTTGAGCCATGCTATGGTAAGCGTTTTCTTTAAAGTAGATTTCTGCCGCTACTTTGGTATAAATAGAAATGATGACGTCCTATTCCCAAAATATAACAACTACACAGAGATCTTCTAACATGCACTAAAATATAATATCAAAAAAACTCTAAATCTCTCAGCTGCTCTTGTAGGAGTCATTATTAGATTAAGAATATGATATAAGTTGGAGATAAGAGAAGAATAAGCACTTTAAGATTGGAATGTCATTGTTAGATTCTAGAGGCTGAATATTTATAGATAATAAAATAATACCAATGTACCTTTTCTTAGTAGACATGTTCTTTTATGTAATACTCAATGGACATGTTTTTTCATTCATGAATAGATATGACATTTATGAATAGACATGAGTATTAAAAATATGTCTATTGATTAATAAGATATATGTCTATTCATCAATAGTTACATCCTAATAGTTATATCCTAGCAATTATGTCTTCTATATTAAAGAGATATGTCTATTAATAATAGTTTGCTTATTCAAAAGCTACAATAAATTTTGAATCACTTAACATAAATCCTACAATTCCCAACATAATTCAAGAATTTGAAGAAACAAAAGCAGTCTTTTACAATGCATTCAACGAATGTGTCTTGTAAATTTGAACCTCACTTAGTATGAGAAAATCCATTCAGAAGATCAATGATCATAGTAAACTTGTGTCTTGAATTAGGTCTGAACTTTAATTAATCATATACAGCATACATGATTTTTGTTGAGTTAGGTCGTGCATTAACGACATTGTGCTAGTATCTTGATCCTTAAGTGCTATATAAAAAAGGCCAATCTTCTAGGTTGCTCCCCTTACAACCACACATAAATAGGTGAACACTTTATGGAAATACATAATGGAAGCATGCCTTGCATAATTTATTACGAAATCATTCGAAGCATGAGGTCTTCCCTACTGCTACATTAAGTAACATGAAATAATAGTGGGACCATAAATAAAAATAAAAAATACAGTACTTCTCCAATTATTGAACAATTTGTTTTTACCATATTAAACCTTCATTTTGGGATCTCTAGTAAGAAAGGTTGGGTTGCCACTGTGAGTAATTTCAAATTTATGGGCTTCAGTCCATCCCTATTGAAAATTCTATGACTTTCTTTTTAGCTAGCATCTTGATTAGCGAATCCACAAAATTTTTAATGGAGATAGAATATAATCCAATGCTAGTATTCTATTTTTAATTAAACTCATAATAGTTTTTGATAAGCTCATAATTGTGTTATATTTTATGTGTCATTTACCACATTTTATTGTAAGTAAGATTTGAGTTATTATTGATCATAATTTGGTTAATTTTAGTTTTTACAGGATTATAGTGAAAAAGGGTTGAAAAATATGGAAAAAAAAATTCCAATGATGAATTGTGCATGAGTATGGAGCTATTTTGGATGCATTTTTGTATTTTAAGTTCAACTTTCTAGTCCGAGCTCTAATTGATTTGATTCAAAATGCGTTGGAAATCTAAGAAAGAGGGCTACAACTTTTGTGTTTTACACTTTTTCAAAATCCAAGAACATTGAAGTCAAAATCGAAGCCGAATATGAAACACAGGATTAAGGCTTCGTGCACATGCGCAACCCTTAAGCCACGCACTTGCTATTTCCAGAGAGCAAAGTTCTAGAATTTGGTAGTGTGCACATGCGCGATACCTAATCCTGTAAAAAATTAGAGCTGGTTAAGCTGCACATGTGTGTGCAAACTCAAAAGGGTTACATAATTTTTTATTTTTGGTAGATTTCTTCGTCCGGTTAGATTCTTTTTCAGCCAATTTCACGTTCTTATCCTAGAATAAGGATCGTAACCCTAGTTTTCACTATAAATACCCCATGTAGGGTGAATAAGAGGTATGACATTTTTTTCCTCTAGCTTTTATCATAAGTTCTCAATAGAAAATTATTGTGCGTTCTTCTATGGCACTTAGTGCCTAAAACCTTCATTTTGGTTTAGGGAATTGAAGGCATTGTTGGTTCTATTAAATTTGAATTTATTCATTTTTATATCAAGTATTGACTATTTTTCTATGTTAATTTTATGATTGATCTTTTTAATTTAGTATTGCTGCAGAATAGTGAGTTATGGGAATTAAACTATAGTTGATTGATTTTGACCACATGTGTTTATTCAATCTATGAAGCAACTAAATTTAATAATTGCTCAATTAGCGTTATTTAAGAATTTAGGGTACAACTAATTGACATGACCGCATGTGTTTATGTTATATTATCCTAATTGTTCTTGTTGATTTTCATACTTCTATTAATTAATCTTTGGCATGTGTCTAGATTAAATTAATAGTTAGGGTTAATTGGATCGCATGTTAAAAATTAACCAAACGTAGGAGAAATAAAAATCAATTTTGAATTGGAATTCAAATTAATTCTCCAATTAGTGCTTGGTATGAAAATTGAGTTAACTGTTGGTGTCAATGATCATTGATATAATTTTCATGGTGGATGTGACCAAAACCAAGATCCATCTTTTATTGAATTCTCTTTAATTTTAATTTGTGCTTTAGGCTTTTGTTTAAATTTATTTAGAAACCCACCTTGTTCCCTTTAAGCACAAGAATACCCATTCTTTGTGGAATGGCTCGGACTCACCGCTACTACATTATTAAGAGTGAAATTGATTAATTTTGGATGCCTATGACAGCATAACACCAAAATTTTGGTGTTATTAATTCGGGAAATGGTTTGATTTATTTTTTTCTATTTACCTAGTTCATATCTTTGTTTCGTGTGTTCCCACGAGGAATGAAATCTATTCAACATCAAGATACTGCCTAAATAGCTGCGACTAGAGAGTCAAATAGGTCAAGAGTGCCATTAATTTTTGTTTTCTTTTATTCTAGTAACATGATCTTCCATACGAGTTGAATTCCAATTTGATTCTGAAATTCGAAAAATGCTACGCAAATTAGGAAATGAGTTAAGGGAAAGACAGGTAGGGAAAGATCAACTCTTTAACTTCATTTTGCTAACAATCAAGAACAACAGGGAGAAACGAGCGTGGCACAAAAAACTCTTAGAGAACTGGTAGTGCCCACTTTAAATCAACCTCTGTGCTGCTGTACAATACAAATCCTAAGTTACATGCAAACACTACTTTTGAATTAAAATCTGGACTAATCCATTTATTGCCTTCTTTCCATAGATTACTAGGTGAAGATCTGAACAAGTATTTTACGCAACTATTTAAAGGAGTTTCATGTGGTTTGTACAAGTATGAGGACCACCAGAGTTTCTATCTAGCACATTAAGCTGAAGGCATTCCCATTCTCACTCAAGGATGAAGCAAAGGACTAGTTGCTCAATTTACCATCGGGTAGCATTACAACATGAGAGCAAATGAATAGATTGTTCTTGGAAAAATATTTCCTAGACTCACGAACTGCAAATATCCAGAAAGAAATTTGTGGTATAAGGCAGTTCAATGACGAATCCTTGTACGAGTATTGGGAACGTTTTTAGAAACTATGTGCGAGCTATCTTCATCATCAAATCAACGACTCCTCAATATTTTTCTGAAGGTTTGTTTCCAAATAAAAGGAATATGATTGACCCCGCTAATGGAGGGGTGTTAGATAATTTGACTATTGAAGCTGCCCGTGAGCTCATATCAAACATGGCAGCACGTTCTCAAAAGTTCGGGATGCAATGCGAACAACCTCTCAAGCGTGTTAATGAGGTAAATGTTTCATCCTTGAGTATAGAACAACAAATGGCCAGTCTAACTTTTTTTGTGCGTCAATTGGCTTCAGGAACTGCGTAAACCATGCAAACCTGCAAAATTTGTTCAAAGGAGGGACATCCAATAGATATGTATCCCATGTTACAAGATAAGTCTCAAGAGTAGGTAAATGACACAGGAGGAATCCTAGGGCAACCAAGAGCAAATCATGATCCCTATTTTATCATGTATAATCTTGGGTGGAGGGATCACCCTAATTTGAAATATGGGAATTCAGCATAGCAACAGCCTCAACAAAATCGACAGAATTTTCAATCGTATAGGCCTTCATTTGCTCAAAGACAACAAGCTAATCCGGCAGTTCAATCTAGTAAGTTTTTAGAGGAAATGCTAAATGTTTTAACTGCTAATACTATGCAATTCCAACAAGACACCAAAGCCAGTATCCAACAATTGCAGCACCAAATAGGACAAATAGAAATTGCAATTAGCCAATTGGAATCGCAAAACTCTGGCAAGTTTCCGTTTCTCAAACAATTATCAACCCCAAGTAAAATGATAGCGCAATTATGTTGAGAAGTGGCAAGGAGGTTAAGATGTCGAGCAAATTAGTTCCTGAACGTGTGAAGGTCGATGAGAATGAGACCGAAGTGGAAAAAGAAGTCGATCCAGTTAGTAAAGGTGAAGAAATGAGTAAGTTAACTCCGTGGCCAGAATATAAACCTAAACTACCATTTCCCAAAGCATTCAAGGAATTTGCAAAAAGGGACCCTAATAGAGACTTATGTGAAATTTTTCACAAATGTGAGGTAAACATTTCATTGTTAGATGCTATTAAGAAAATACCTCGATATGCTAAATTTTTTAAGGAATTATGTACACATAAAAAGAAGTAAAGAGATGTTTCAACAATACTTACGCAGAATCTTCCCACGAAATGCAAGGTCGATGTATGTGTACAATTCCTTGTTCAATAAACAATAATAGGATTAAGGAGGCTATGTTAGATTTGGGAGCATTTATAAATGTTACTGCCTTATTCTTGACATGGAAAACAATGATGAGTCCGCTCCTATTCTGTTAAGTAGACTATTTTTGAAAACAAACAAACTAAGATAGATGTACATACTAGAATCTTAACGATGGAATTTGATGGCAAAATTTTTTAGTATAATATTTACAAAGCCATGCGGTATCCTACTGAGGATAATTCCATCTATTATAGTGATGTTGTTGATTCATTAGTACATGATATTTTTTAAGAAGAAATTGATGATGAATTAGATGAGCAACTAGAAAGTGATGCTGAGGAGCCGCAAATTGGTAAGGTATCTTATGCTACGTTGCTGATTTCTAATGATAAACCCTTACCTTCTATTGTGCAGGCAGTTGAGCCAGAATTGAAATCTCTTCCAAGTCACTTCAAATAGTTATTTTTAGACACATGGAAAGACTTTTCCGGTAATTATTTCTATTAATTTAACCAGTGAACAAGAAGAAAGATTGTTAAAGGTTATGAGGGAGCACAAGAAGACGATTGGTGGTGGACCATTGTAGATATAAAAGGAATTAGCCTAACCACATGCATGCATCGTCTATTATTCGAGGAAGGATCTAAGCCTACTCATCAACCGCAAAGAAGGCTGAACCCGTTTCTAATGGAAGTGGTTAAACAAGAAATACTTAAACTTCTTGAAATAGAGATAATTTACCCCATTTAAGATAGTGAATGGGTTAGCTTGGTACAAGTGGTACCTAAAAAGTCAAGGATAACAATGATGAAAAATCAAGAAAATGAGATGGTGCCTACCCGTATTCAAAACGGATGGCGGGTTTGTATAGATTATCGTAAACTTAATTCTCTTACCTACAAAGATCAGTTTCCTTTACGTTTTATAGATCAAATGCTTGAAAGGTTAGCTATTCGTGCTTACTATTATTTTCTTGATGGCTATTCAGTATACTTCCAGATCACTATTGCTCCTGAGAATCAAGAGAAGACGACATTCACTTGTCCATTTGGAACGTATGCTTACCGTCGTATATCTGTCATTTGGGTTATGTAATGCCCCTGCCACATTCCAAATATTTTCTAATTTTGTAGAATGTATTATTGAGGTATTCATAGATGATTTCACTATCTATGGTGATTCTTTTGATCACTGTTTGCATAACCATACATTTATATTGCAAAGGTGCATAGAAACTAACCTTGTTTTAAACTCTAAAAAATGTCACCTTATGGTTCAACAAGGTATAGTGCTAGGTCATGTGGTATCATCTAAGAGATTGAGTTTGACAAAGTAAAAATTGACATAATTCAATCATTACCTTACCCTCCAAGGTACGGGAAGTTCGTGCTTTTCTTGGTCAGGTAGGTTTTCACTGAAGATTCATTAAGGACTTTTCCAAAATATTAGCACCTCTATGCAAGTTGTTGCAAAAGGTTGTGGAATTCAAGTTTAATAGGACTATAAAGTGGCATTTGACAAGTTGAAGCATATTCTCGTGTCAACTCCAATCATTCAACTACCGAATTGGAACTTACCATGGAGTTGAAATAATATGCGATGCGAATTATTCTACAGTGGGCGCAGTTTTGGGACAACGAGCTGGAAAAGGCATCTCATGAAATTTATTATGCTTCCATAACCCTTAATGATACGTAGAGAAACTACCCCACCACTGAAAATGATCTTTTGGCTGTTGTTTTCACTTTAGAAAAATTTCGTTCTTATCTACTTGGTGCTAAAGTAATTATTTATTTTGATCATGCAGCTCTACATTACTTAATGATGAAGAAAGAGTCAAAACTAAGGTTGATAATATGGATTCTTCTCTTAAGCGAATTTGATTTGGAGATCAAGCAAAACTAGTAGACCACTTAAGTTGGCAACCACATGTGGAGAATGAATTGGAGATACAAGAAAAAAATTCCTAATGAACAACTATTTTTAGCAAGGGCGACAATACCATGATATACAAATATTGTTAATTTTTTAGTTACTAACAAATTATCCCATGGTTTGTCTAGGGTAGAAAGAGAGAAGATCAAAAGTGTGGATGCCAAGTATTTGTATGGGATGAGCCTTATTTGTGGAAGTATTGTGCCGATCAAGTCATCAGAAGCTGTGTCAGTGATAATGAGATTAATTCAATCTTAGCATTGCGTCATTCTTATGCTTGTGGGGAAATTTTAGAGCCAAAAGTCCAGAAATAAAAGTATTAGAGTGTGATTTTTATTGGCCCAACCTGTTTAAGACTCTTATCTATTCTTCTTGTCTTGTGATAATTGTCAAAGGGTAGGTAAAATATCCCAAAAGAATGAGATGCCTCAAAACCCGATCCAATTTTGCAAAATATTTGATGTTTGGGGCATCGACTTCATGGGATCTTTTCCTATTTTGTTTGGTTATTCATATATACTACTAGCTGTAGATTATTTTTCAAAATGGGTGGAAACTAAGGCCACTCGTGCTGATAATGCAAAAGCTGTTACAGATTTTCTTAGAAATAATTTTTTTTTCTAGATTTGGGGTTCCAAGGGCTCTAATTAGTGATCGTGGCGACTCACTTTTGTAATCAGACAATTGAAGCCCTGATAAAGAAGTACCATGTAACCCACAGGATATCATTCGCGTATGATCCGCAAAGCAGTAGGCAAGCCGAGGTATCTAACAGAGAAATTAAGTCCATCCTCCAGAAAATGGTGAATTCTAGTAAAAAAAATTGGAGTTTACGGTTAAATGACGCATTCTGGGCCTATCACACTGCTTCTAAGACATCTATCGGGATGTCCCCATATCGGTTGTTATTCAAGAAAGCTTGTCACTTCCTAGTAGAATTGCAGCACAAAGCGTATTAGGCTATTAAAAACCTTAATATGGGATTGGATGCAAGTGGTGAGCACAAGAAATTGCAACCACAAGAGTTGGAGGAAATCCGGAATGAAGCATACAAGAATACTCGCATATACAAGGTGAAGACAAAGGCTTTTCATGAATTGATTATGAGGAAGGATTTAAAGCCGGTCAGAAAGTGCACTTTTACCAGACACATCTTCATCTATTTCTTCCATAGGTAAGTTACTATCTTGTTGGATTGGTTATAATAATGTGTTTCCCCATGGTGCAGTTGCAATTCAAAGTTTACAAACATCCAAGGTATTCAAGGTTAACGGGTATTGTCTTAAACCTTATTATGAAGGGGTTACATTCGAAGATGTGAGGGAATTGGATTTGGAAGAACTAGTTTACAATTGAGAAGCAACAACATCAAGTTGAACCAACGACAATAAACAAAGGCACTCGATGCGAGGCCACCCCTATCCATATACATTTTATTCTATTTATTTATTTTTGAAGTCTTAATTTTATTATTTTAATTTTAGGGTTTTAATAGTTTTTATAATGTTGTTAGTGTTGGAATTCAACTTAATTAACAAGTTAAACTAACAACATGGTTGTGTAAGGGTTTTGTGCGTTGTATGGGTATTTAAGAATGAAAACTTTATGCTTAAAAATGTGTTTTTACACACATGTACACCATTTGGTGGGCTTGTGCGCAAAATCCAAAAGGATTTTTTTATACAAATTTCCCACCTAGGGTCGTACGCACAAGCGCCCTACACTGTTTGCGCATGTGCGCAAGAAGGAATTTTTGAACTTTCATATCTGTGCTATAAGCCTTGTACATGTGCATGAGGCTGGACGCAGCACTCGAGCTCTCTACCAAGAATGTACATGCATGCAAAACAAGTCGCACATGTGCGCATGACTATTTATAAGGGCAAAACCCTTATGTCACAATCATAACACACAGCTTCCCCTCTTCTATTCAAACTCACTCACTTTGAATCCCTTTCAATCCCCATTATTCCCTACCATTTTCCAACGAGTCATTCCTATTTCATCAATGTCACATCAACAATCTTTCTTTTTCACTGGAAGAACTCAATTAAGGAATGAATTTCTCTTTTCTTATATTTTTCCTTTTTTAGTGTTTTAATTTAAATTATGAGAAGGTTTTAATTTTTCACATTTTAATTGACTAAATTTGTTATGGACTGAACTTCTAACGTGTGATTTGAGTGACTTCTTTGTATGGATTATTGATTGGAGAGTGATTGCATATTCTTTATATGTACAAAAATTTGTTCTTTATCTGTGGATTTCATGTGTTTGATAAATTGTCTCAATGAATATAAATGTTAAAACACAAGGCATTGATGTATGAATTCCATTCCTCGAATGTTAATTATGCCTTGTGATTTGTTTTTAGTTAATTTTAATGCATAAGAATGTTCTAGGAATTTGCATAAACCTTAGTTTTGGCAATAATTTATGGCATTTATTTTGTGCATTCTAGGGCTTATAAATTGGGGGTTGTGTTTTTGCATAAGTGTGAGGTGTTGAAATATTTGTTTGGATTTCAATGATCATCACATTTAAATCTTGTAGGAATGGCAAGTACGGGTAAGAAAGTAGCTATGGGGAAGACTGCGGGAGCGTCTTGCTCGTCTGTTGCCCAGCGTCAAAGTGAAGACACATTGGAGGAGATAGTTGGATTGTAATTTCTTAATTCAGCAACCCAGAACGATTGTCAAATATGAGAAAGATATATCACAACAGACTGTGATTAAAGAAAGGGGTATTCAAGTGCCTTTGGCAGGTGTTCCCGACATCAAATTGACGATATGTAACCGGGGTTGGAATTACTTCACCTCAACTTCCAAAGAGGCAGTTATCCTAGTGGTACGCGAATTCTATGCCAATTTAAGCCACTATAGTGACACTAGGGTGTATGTTCGACAGAAGCAGGTAGATATATCTACAAATGAAATTAATAGGACTGTGAAGGTCAATCGAGAAAGCAATGATGAGTGGCCAATTGTCAGTGAAACCAATATGGAGCTAAAAGAGATCACAAGTATCCTTTGCAATGGTTCCATTGAATGGACATATAATACAGTTGGGACTATGGCAAGGCACTTTAATGCGAATACGCTAAAACTAACTTGGTTTGTATGGTTTAAGTTTATTTGTGCTCGCCTATTCCCGATCAGCCATCTTATACACGTCACTCTAGAGCGAAACAAACTTCTATACTATCGAATATTGCTTTTGGGAAATCCATTGATGTGGGTCAACTCATTCATCAAAAAATTTGCTATTCTGCCACCAAGTAGTCAGGCTTATGGTTTCCCAATCCAATCACTGCTTTGTGTCTTGAGAGCAGAATGGCGATTGACCCAGCAGAAGAGAAGCTAAAACCTAGGAAGCTAATTACTATGGAGGGTGCGAGGGCACCAATTAGGCACACTCGTTCACAAGAAGAGGATGATGCCGACTCTAGGAAGAGCCCGAGCCATGGCGTACTCAAAAGGAGATTCTTGAGCAAATTCTAATGGAACAGCAGCGCATGCGGTAGAGATTTGATGCTTACATTCAGTATCAGCATGCCTAACAGGAAACCATGGAAGTTTGCCAGTTGGTGAGGGAGTAGGGAGAAGACTCTTCGACATTCCCGCCTTTCCTTCCCTTTTTGTAGGATTTGGCGCCCGATGCTCCTTGAGCATATGATATTTGATGCCCTATGCTTAGGGCCATTTTGATTTCCTTATCTTATAAGTAAGTTGATTTGTTAGACATTTTAGTTGTTTTTACTGATTAGACATTTGAACTTGTTTTATTTTAGTTAGGTTTAATTTTCGTAGTGGTATTTTTCTTTATTTTTGTGGTGTATTCCCTTAAGGGAATAATTTTTTTCCTAATTATTATAGGATTCATTTCTATAGTTTTGTTGTTTTTCTTATTATCTCGAGGGAATTCTTTTTTTTGTTTTGTTTAGTTTTACTCAAGTTTCAATTCACGTCGAAGGGATATTTATAGCGGATACTGCTCCAAAATGCAATCCAGGGAAGCTTTTCTTTTTCCCATTTTATTCTTTTATTTTCATATTGAGGACAATACTTAATTTTAAGTGTAGGGTGCAGTGGTATTTAGATTTATTGGATTTATAGGTTGTTTGGTGTATTTTGCTTAGCTTTGCTATAATAGTTTGACTTTTCTTTTGATTTGAGAACTTTTCAATTTTTGAATTTTTTTTGTGGATTAGTTGGGAATTTTTGAAAATCTTTGGAGATTTTTGCTTAACATGTCTCTCAATTTTTTCTGCATAATAAGTCTTTAGTTGAATTATTCATAAGTGAGTAGTTGGCATTAATATTTTCCATTCATGATTTTTAAAAATTTTGAGCACCGAGCCATGAATAAATTTTTGATTTGGATGCTTAGAGATAATTATGTAGATTCAATTATATTGCATCCCAGAAACTTGTCTTATTACATTTTCAAAGCAAATTATTTAGCCAACCTAATTTGGTTTAAAGATGATGGTAGAGCCTTCTTTGATCGTTTGAACCTTTCTAGCCAACCTTTCTGAAATTTATCCTTAGTACCTTGTTTGAGTCTTGAATTGTTATGAACGGAGAGAAACACCTTTAACCTTCCTTCATTTAGACTTTGTTTACCTACCCTTATTGAGTCTAATAATTTCTTTTAATTGTTCTATCCTAAATTTTCCCTTTAAGAGCTTTATTGCGCACATTAATTGTTAAGGGGAAATAAGGGTGAAAGATGTGATTGTGAGAAGTGAGTGGTGTACATTTATGAAAAAATGGGGTACTGAAAAAAAAAATTGAGGGAAGAAAAATAAAAAATGAAATTTTTTTGATATATACATGAGTGCCTATCACTATACCTATAGTTGCAAGTAGTGCCCATCTATTTGTATATATTCAGGTTAATTCTCTAATTAGTGCTTGGTATGAAATTTGAGATAACTTTCGGTTTCGATGATCAATTGATAGAATTTCCATGGTGGATGTGACCGAACCCAAGATCTGTCTTTTACTGAACTCTCTTTAATTTTAATTTGTACTTTAGGCTTTTGTTTAAATTTATTCAAAAATCCCCTTGTTCCCTTTAAGCACAAGAATAACACTCGTTCTCTGCGTAACGACTTGGACTCATCATTACTACATTATTAAGATTGAAATTAATTAGTTTTTGGGTGCCTATGACAGCATATCTTTATTTTTCTGTCTCAAGCATAGATTCCTCTTTTGCTCATTTGAGTTTTTTGCTTGCATTTTACAATAGCAACTTAATTATCTCAATAAAGAAAAGCTGCAAGAATCGGCATTCCAATAATGAGACTATGCATCAATAAACTCTTAAGCCATTCTATCTATTGTGCAGTAGCATTTAGTGTTATTATCTCTGAATCCATAGAAGATTGAGAAATACACATTTCATTGGAGGATTTCAACGCAACTATCACTCCACCTAAGGTAAAAACATATCCTGTGATAGTTTTAGTCTCATTTAATCGGAGATTCAGTTTGCATCGCTATATCATTCAAGTACAACAAGGTACCCGAATAATGTATACCAACTTATATGGTATCTTTTAGATATCTAAGTATCTTTTCTAATGTTGTCCAATGACTTTTATCAGAAATACTTGAATATCTACTTAATCATCTCACAGCTTGTGCTATATCTGGCCTTGTAGCATTTGTAAGATACATGGGAGTACTTATAATTTGGGAATAAAATAATTGAGAAACAGACTCTACCACATTTTTTCGTAGTCTCACATTGGGATCATACGGGGTACTCACAGGTTTATAATCATACTTATTAAATTTCTTCAATATTTTCTTGATATAGTATGATTGTATAATTGTAATACTTATTGGATTTCATAAAATCCTAATTCATGAAATAACAATTGCCTCTCCTAAATCTTTCACGTCGAAGTTATTTGACAAGAAATTTTTAGTTTCTTTAACAATTCTCATTGATATAGAAGATGAGAATATCATTTGCATAAAGGCAAAATAGAACACAACCAAAATTAGTAATTTTACTATAAACACAATTTTCAAAGTCATTAGTCAGAAAATCATTTGTCAAGATAATTTGATCGAATTTCTTGTGCCATTGCTTTAGGACTTGTTTCAATCTATATAAGGATTTTACTAGTTTACAAACATTTTCTTCTTGGCCAAGACTGAAAAGTCGCTTTGGTTGTTCCATATCTATTTCTTCTTCTAACTCACCATTGAGAAAGGTGGTTTTAACATGCATGTTCATGGACTTCTAACTTCTATATAGATGCCAAAGCCAAAAGGATTCGAATTGTCGTCATTTTTTCTATAGGAGAATAAGTATCAATATAGTCAAACCCTTATTTTTAGGAATAATCTTTTGTAACTAGTCTTCTCTTGAATTTTTCTATAGGCCCATATGACTTAAGTTTCTTTTTAAATATCCATTTACAACCAATAGGTTTACACCCTTTAGGCAATTCGGTTAAGACCCAAGTTTTGTTACCAATTAAACACTCTATTTCATAATTTATTGCATCTTTCTAAAACATTTAATCTACAGATGATGTGGCTTCTTTGTATGTTTGAGGATCCTTCTCTATTAGATATGTGTAAAAGTCGTTTCTAATATTTTTCTTTATTCTTTCTCTTTTACTTCATCTAGAGCCTTTGTCCTCTTTATCATGCTCTACCAAAATTGGAGCGCAATTAGAAGATTTGGGTTTATTCAATTCATTTTCTGAGGGTAAAATATCCTCAAATCAAAATTATATTTCTTGACTCTATGATAGTGTTTACATTTATATTAGTAGTTTCAAATTTTATTACTAGAATTTTATTAGTAACACTATCTTGGAAATAACCCAAAAGAATTCCATCAATAGTTTTAGATCCCAATTTCTTCCTTTTAATTTTTGAAATTTTTACTTTTGTCAAAAACCCCCATATTCTTAAATAATTTAAACTAGGTTTCCTTTCTTTCCAAATTCATTTGGAGTTTTGTCTTAACTTTTTATGAGAACCTCAGTTTAAAATGTGACATGAAGACATGAGTGCTTCAATTCAAAAATTGTTAGGAAGTCTAGAACTTGATAATATAAAATTTTATCATATCTTATAAAGTTCCTCTCTACTACACCATTTGATTGAGGTGTGTGAGGAAAGACACTTGATGGATAATACCATTCTCATTATAGAAATTTGAAAATTCAATAGAAATATTATTCTCCTCCCCTATCTAAATGAAGGATTTTAGTTCGCTTTTTCTTAACCGATTTTCTACTTCATTTTTGTATGAGGCGAACACAGCCAAAGACTTATCATTTGATCGAATTGGAAAAAAAAATGCAATATTTGGTAAAATCACCTATAAAAGTAATAAAGTTTCTCTTACCATTCCCAGAATAAACTTGCATGTCACAAATATCAATATTTATGAGATCTAAAATTGAAGAATCTCAAGCCATATTTAAAAGACTTTCTTGGTAATTTAGATTCCACACAAATTTAATAATTTTCATGCAAGTTTATGTTAGATTTACGAATAAGATCTAAATACATCATTCTCTTAATAGACATATTATTCACATACCCTAAACAACATTGCCAAATATAAGGAGAATGAATAATATTATAAAGAAAATAACTACTCTCACTTTTAGTATTATTAAATAATATTTGATACATTTAATTTGAAAAGATCCTTAAGTACATAAACTTTACCAATGAAGAGTCATCCTACTAAGTACAACTTTATTAGACAAAAATAATAGTCTTTATAACCATCTCTAAAGAGAGCCACTAATAAGATTTTTCTAATATCAGGTACATGTTGCACTCTATAAAGAGACAAAATCTTCCCCAAAGTTAGTAATAAATCTATTCTTCCTTCACCCATCACTTGTGCAACAACAACATTACTCATGCTTACGGATTTTCATCAATGACCTGGTATTGTGAGAACAAAGATCACTTAGCACAAACATGAATATTTGCGCCGGAATAAATCTACTAATCTGTAGATGCATACACTATATTGTCTACAGGAATGAGTGATACAAACCTTTCTTCAATCTCATTTGTCACAAAACTAATTTGAGAGTCTGGTGCCTAGATTCTTTTTTGTCTTTGCAATATCGACAAACTCTGACTATATGCCCAGGTTTTCAACAATCAATATAATATCTCTTATTTTCTTGTTAACATTAGATGGACTTTTAGAAGAATTATCTTTTCAAAATTTTATTTTCTTAGAACTTGAACTTTTTCCTTCAACAATGTAGTTTACTTTTTCCTCAAACCCAACCTGTATTTTATCTTTATCTCTTTGTTTTTCTTTAATTTGAAGAGAAACAACTACATTGTCTGTGGATAGAGTGTCACGTTGTGTTTTAGATAAAGCAAAAGATTTCTATTTTGGAGGAAAATTTTCAAGTAGAGCTCCCACATGAAATTTCTCACACACTTTAATATTTTTCTAATTTAATTCATGAATTTGATGTTATAAATGATGTGCTTGTTCCACTATATATTTATTATCATTCACTTTAAAATTCAAATATTTTCCAATGACGTAGTTATCAAGTCCTTCATGTTCTTTACTATATTCCTTTTATAGTGCACTCGACAATTCACTTGTAGTTTATGTAGTGCAATAAATATATATCGTAAATATTAATAGACAAAGCAGACAAAATACGACCACGACAAAGATAGTCCTTATCTACTTCAATTTAAGTCCAATTTTAGTTAGTTGAACTAGAATCAATGTTTTCATTTGAAGACATCTTCAAGGAAAAATGGGATTTGAGATGACATAAAAAAGTCTTAAGGTTGTGATCAATCCAATAATGCATTTGGTTTTACCATCTATGAAATTTTGTCTCAAAAACTTTTCTGGTTTTGTAGAATTTTGTTATTCCAAAGAAATCATCTTTTAGATTTTTTGAAAAATAATTTTGATCTACTTTAAACTTGTAGGAAGAAAACACTAAAGATGGAAATACTACTAAGAACACATAATAACACAAATGTAACTTACTAGTTAACAATAAAAGAAAGAAAGAGTTTATTAGTAATACAATCCATTCAAGGCACACTATAGTTGACACATTCATCAGAGAGATTTCTACCACTACCCTGATACAAATAGCAATAATGACATCCTACTCTTAAGATACAACGAACCGCATAGACATCTTTTAACGTGTACTCAAATAGAAGAATTTTAAATCTTTCAACTACTCTCTTGTAGGAATTTAGATTAAGAATATGATATAAGTTTTAGTCAGGAGAATTGAATGAGAACTTGAATATTGGAATATGATTGTTAGACTCTAGGGGTCTGAATATTTATAGGCAATGAAACAATACTAATGTATCTTTCCCTAGTAGACATGTTCTTCCATGTAACATCCAATGGGTGTATTCTTCTATTCATTAATAGGCATGACATTTATGAATAAACATGAATATTAGATATATGTCTATTCATTAACAAGATATACATCTATTGATTGATAATTACATCCTAATAGGTATGTCTTTCACATAAAAGAGATGTCTACTAACAATTATTTTCGTATTCAAAAGGTATAATAAATTTTGAATCACTTAATAAAAATCCAATAGAAACATCAACTTGATTTAGCTTATAAAGAGGAAGAGACCTATTGGCAACAAATGCCAAGGGTTAAATGGTGCGAGAGGAAGACAAAAACACTAAATGTTTTCATGCCTCTAGTGTCCATTGAAGAAAAAGGAATAACCTGATAAACATTGTGAGGAAAGATTATACTCAAAAATGTGATCGTTTGAAAGAGGTGGTTCAAGAGGTTTCAAGGTTTTACTCTGAGCTTTTTACTACATCTAACAATACGATGATATTTTGACAGGTATTCCTACTACTGTTATTGTTGATATTAATAAAATTTTAATAAAACCAGTAATGGAGTATGAGGTTGAAAAAGTTGTATTCTCTATGTATCCTAATAAGGCTTTTGGTGTTGATGGTTTAACTCCCTGTTTTTTTCCAAAAATTTTGGGATGTCATAGATTATGAAGTTACTCTTGCTATTTTATTTTTTTCCATTCTAGTTATATGTCTTTTATTAACTATACTGTTCTCTCCTAGATTCGTAAGTTGAAAGTTACCACTGATGTTTCTTATCATAAGCCAATTAATTTATGTACTACTCTTTACAAAATAATTTCAAAGATTCTGGTTAATAGACTGAAACTTTTTTTGTCAAAATGTATTCATAAGATCTCATCTGCTTTTATACTAGAAAGACAATTCTTGGACAGATATGTCATTATTACTCATGAATATATGCACTTCATTCAAGGTAAACAAAAGGACAAACAAGGGTTCATGGCAACTAAAGTTGATATATCCAGGCTTATGATACCCAACTATCGCTACACCACAGAGTCCCACCATACCTAAGCACAATAAGGCACCACCATCACCATTTTAATCCTCATCCAACCACTAGATCTAGATAGAAAAGCTACTGGAAGAACGGAATATTATAATAGTAGAAAGAAGATAGATTAGGATAGAAGCAAAGGAAGAGAGGAGAGAACCGGGAATAAGGATGGGTTTTCAGGACTTGAAATAGAAAGCAGAAAAAAAAAAAAGAGTCTACAAGTATCGAACAAATGAGATTATGGTATACTTTTGAAAAATTAGTATGTCAGCTTGTAATCTTAGTCAAGAAAATCGTTCAATAAATGATTATTCTTTCAGCATTTTCAAATTGTTACTTGTTATCTTGAAATTTTGTTTCACAAATTTCAAATAGTTGCACAAATATATTGAATTCTAGTTAAGTTACTCGTAATCAAGACTTTTATTTTTTAATTATTTGACATGTTAAACTCAAAATAACCCGAGTAATAATATGTTTGGTTATGTAGATTCGATTTTTTTTTTTTTTTTGTACATCAGGCTTTGAATTTTCTACACCAAAAACTTGAAAATTCGAACACAAAAACTCATTAACTCGAGAAGCCATCCTATTAATATCCTAAACATCCACACCCGCCAGACAAGGGACAATATTCGACTTTTAGATACTTGTTTACATAAGGATTTGATATCTTGATGGTATCTTGATTTATATTCGAGGGTATGTTATGTGTTCTCACGAGTCAGCGTGTGATAAATTCACATCGTACAATTTGCATGGGGCCATCCAATAATGCCTCAAATAAATGAAAGCAATAAAAACAAGTGGATGACTGCCTCCTCAATCTCCACTGTCTCCACTGAAGATAAACTAATCTCCAGTTTGCTCTAGATATTTACTAATCATAACCACTAGATCTTTTAATTAAAGTTGTTTACCTAACATTATCTGCATATCTTGACAACCATTGAGATTAACAACTTTCTGGCTATCAAACACAAACTTCATAAAACAATTCACCGACAAGGCTGCCCGTGAAGTTTTGTACTTTTTGGATAGAAAAAAGATATGTTGGATATGGAAGTTGAACAAATACACGTTTAATCAATGGTTTGTCGGCTCATGCCAATTGCAAAATGTAAACTAAATATATAAAGTTATAAAGTTGGGGCGCACTATAACTTATTTTCAACGAGTTATTTAAAGTTATAAACTGATTTTAAAAATAAAAAAAAACTTGAAAAAAAATTTATTGAAAATTATTGTTTTTCATATTCAGAAAACTAAAAGTTGTTTCCAAAACCAAGTCTTTTCAAAACAATTTTTCCAAATTTTTATTATTAAAATGTTGCTTTTAACTTATTATATAAGCAGTTAAAAACAAGTCCTAATTTTTTCAACTATCAGATTCTTCGTGTAGCAGCGCAATGAGATTCAAACCATGACTTCCTCATTCCGCCCAAAGGATCAAAATTTAAAATAATAATAATAATAATGAACAAAACAGTATGGTATATGTATACATTTTGAGACATAATCAGCGGAAGTGAACGTGTTATAAAATTGTATAGTAATATTCATTAAACTGGACAGATAATTAAAACTGACTCCCCTCATTCTCTTGCTTTTCTTTCACGCCCTTCATAAACTCCAAGCTTAAACACTTCTATGTTCTAAACCGATCCCTGACTTTATAGTTTTGAATAAAAAGAACATTCCTAATTTTTCTACGAATATGTACTATATGGACCAAAATGATACTACTACAACTAAGTTACAACAACTTAATTTGATCGCCAAACCCTCATTCTGGGAATACCTAGCATTCAGTGCAACCTTTCCCTAGTTGTGGCTTCGGAGTATGGCGATTGTTGGCCCCCGATCCAGGATAATCATTCAGGTCAAGATCCATCATATCTCCTATTGATAATCTTTGAATTCCAGCTGTTCTTTTCAACATTTTCCTGAATAATTCAAGAGGAAAACTTGTTAGTAAGCTTCAAAAGAAAAAGAAGAAATATGTTCCTCTATACTTCAGAACTGGAACTAGGCTACTATACCATAGAACCCTTGGCTTTGAATCAGCCAAACCATCAAGGTAAGTGATGTGGCAATTCGGTTCCAATTGGTTTATTTTATAGCTAATATCATGCATCCGGTTCACCTATGAATCTTTTAAAAAAGTGGACTTCCAGAACTTACCAAAAGAATACAGGAAAAAAGAAAAAGAAAAAGTAGACCCCAAAAGTTTTTAGATAGTAGAAGCGACTACACATACAATTATAGTCTTATTATAGATTATTAAAAGATATGTTAAAAATCTGAATCAATAGGGATTTATACTAAGAAGGGAAAATAAGATACCTGCATGTTGCTATTTTGGAAGACTTGAAAACCATCAAATCTTTGCTGTAGACTTTAAACCTTGTTATCCCTGAAACAGAAACCAAGTACCTCATCAATTATTATATACAATAAATTAGGAAGAAGAAATTAATTAAAACTGAGAGAACAAACAAGTATTACTTACTTGTGATTGGCATACTATTCAAGCATATAAGATGAGAAACACAAAGAAGAAGCACAAGTTGTCGAAGAAGAAAAGTGCCCGCCATTTCCAAGATACTCGATCTTTTATCTCTCCCAGTTATTCTATAGGTGTCTTGGTTGAGATAAAGCTTTAGTAGTGCTGGATTTTATACATTCTGATTGTGGAAAAAACAAGCACAATCAATGATGATGGTTTGTATTTCTCGGTGGTGTTCGGTTGCGGCAATCAAATCACCATATATAAGTCAAAAAGGTCTTAAGAGCAACAAAAAAAAAAAATCTTGTGGAAGGCGTAATTACATTTTCATAACGCGGATTTAATGCTCTTCACACATCTTTTTTTTTTTTGCCTTTTTGCGTGTGGAGATTTGAACAACTGGGTATGAACTTATAGGACTGCCTACGAGGGAAATGGGGCTTTTCTGCTTTAAGTGGAAGGTATGATGGCAATTATATCAAGTCAAAATGGGTAACCAAGATTTTTGTAAAAAAAAGCAGGATGTGCTGCTGAGCTTAGACACATTCAAGTGGAGGGTGACAAAAGAATGATGTATTTCTCATCAATAAAACTCTAATTGAGACGAGGCTTGGTGAAACATATCATTCACGAATATTCATGCATGGATCTATTCCATATAGTTGATGAAGTTTGGCGAACTTCCGGTTTTCAAATTTTAATCCTAATTACTTAAAAGGAATCTTCAAGTGGTTGCAGTTTGAGTCCGATCTAGATTTAATAATATTGATTATTAATGCTGCAATTTTAACACCTATTTTAGGGATCTATAAAGTGGGAGTAGACTTCTCTTAAGTATACTTTCCTCCAATTTTCTCCAATGATATATTATATTTAAACAACTAAAATTTATAAAAATTATCATATTACAGTCACTAATTTTGTCAGTAATAAGTTGATCAACATATTTTAAAATCACATTTATTTGTAAATGTTTTATCATTCAATTTGCATGAAATACTTGAACGAAAAAACTTAATATATTTATTTTCAAATTTTATATATAACAAGTATATGTAATAAATTATATTATAAAGAAACATGATTTATAAAAAATATTTTTAAATTATATTTTTATAAAGTTTGTTAGCGAAAAATTCTCTCCAATTACTTGAGAGTAACCTACCCTATAAAGTGATACACTCCTCTGTCTTACTGATAGAATTCTCTGGACTAGATAGGCAAGATCAAAATGGGATGGTGTTGTCGTTGATGTAGATGTGATTATTATAATTTCACTGTTTCAAATTCACATCAAGCGAGGGTTGGAACTTGGAAGGAGTTATGACCGAAAAAAAAAATGTTTAATTAGTAGGGTTCATAACACTTTGTACCTTGAATTAGGTGTGGAATTACACTTTTAACCCCATCAATATATTCACCATCAGTTAAATGACTGAAATGCCCCTTAACACTCATGTATTTTATCTTTTTTATGTTTGATAGCTATAATAATATTAGAAAAAATAAAACATAATAAATAATTATACATTTTTCTTTAGGAAGTAAAAATGTGAGAAAATAGTCGATCAAATTGTATCTGACATTATAATTTGAACTGGTTTAACACAAATTTTAAAAAGTGTATAATAATACTAAGCACCCGTTTGGTTTGTGGGATGATGTAAGATTGGATAACTAATCCCACGTCATCTTATATGTGTTAGTTTTTTGGACATGATATTGTTATCCCAACTAATCAACTTAATCTCTTGTAGAAAGGATAAAATAATACCATGGGGGAGGTTGTATTAGTTACTCTTAGATGGGATAAAAAAATTTTGACTAATTTACCTCTAATAAATTTTATGACCCTACATCATATGAAATCATGTTGGATTATAGAGGTATGCATGGATCGGCATTAGGTCCATATATCCAATGGGTCGTGTTTTCCAACCCAACACGATTTTAACAAGTCAAGAGAAAATTACTTGATATTTGGTTCTTTTCCACTGGTACTCGACTCAAGACATTTATGACAATTTTGTGTTCCAAAATTCATAAAATAAAAATTTGTACTCGACTCAAGACATTTATGACAATTTTGTATTCCAAAATTTATAAAGTAAAAATTTGACTACCTAATTATACAAATACCCTTACATTGAGTAGAATAAGACAAAAAATCATTTAATATTAGGGTTTAATATGCAAAATTAAAAAATTAATTTTCAAAAATAAAAAGACAGTTTATTGCTCATATACACCTGTAAATGAGTATAGATAGAGTAAAAGTCTTTTATTATTAGGTCATTATACATAATTGGCTCAACATATGCATTGAGTTAGGGTAATATTAGGTAGCAAATTATTAATCTTCTAATTTTAATACTCGAACCAGTAACATTAACTGGTTTAGATACCTAATTTTTATGATTCGAAATAGATCATATTAATAACAAGTTTTTTTGGTTAGTGCGTCGAGATGAACGCTGCTAATTATTTTATGTAATAATAATTTATTTAATTCTCAAATATATTTTTAGCATATTGTAATTACTGTAATATTATTTGATTATTATTTGTTCGATTTCCAAGAGTAAAGTGTAAATTTAGGGGTATATTGATAATTCGATCTCATCTGATCCCCCATCAACTGTAAGATATTTATTATTTTTAAGATACGCAACTCAATATCAACTAAATTCTGAATAATTAGACAAATCATCTGGGGATCACTCATCCTAAAATTAATTGTCCGACAATGAAAGATCCTGTCTCATCCAATCCATGAACCAAACGGACCTTAAGAGATATAAAAAAGTCACAAAACTTTTGTGAAAAAATTGTTGTCATATAAACCCCTGAAAGAAAATTTTTTAATAGAAAATAAGTCCATTTTGAAAAGCTTGTTACCACTATGGCTAACACTCTAATTCGAGTAATATAAAATGAACTTAAGAAACATATACAAAAATTTGATCAAAAATATTGATATGAATTATATTGAGATATTTTATAGTTTATTTATTTTTAATAATTGTCACACTATTATCAAAAAAAATCAAAATACAATAATAATGACATTTTAGTCATTTAACTATATTTTCTTGATGATATTAAAGTTGTTAATGAATGAATAGTATAAATAGAGAAAAATGTACACTCTTTAGTTTAGGTGGATAAAGTGTAATTATCCACCTAATTTTGGGGGACAAAGGTCTATTAACCTTAATTAATATTTCGCACTCGGGGTTTTTCATGGTTGAGTTAAGAGGTTGGCAAGTTCTTGGGTTTCAATTTTGAATTTTGGATTTTGGATTTTTGGGTTGACGATTTAAAACCTAACCCATCTATGTAATATGGAAAACAAGTATTATTCAGACGGGTTACTCGGGTTTTTGACTTATTTAGGTAAAAATATAAAAAATTAAAAAAAAAACATTATTGTAAGATCATCCACTACAATATGAATATTTTGTAAAAAATAATAATAAAATAATTAAGTCAAGAATAAAAAAGAAAAAAAATTATAGAATTATTTTAGATGAATATTATGCCAGGAATAAAAGGGAAAATTTATAAATTATATGAATCCCTAAGAAAATAATGAAAAATATAAAAATATACGCAAATTATGTTGAGTTATTGAATTATTGGATTGGTCTGAATTTTGAAAAATAAAATTCAATCTTATTCAATAAATTTCAAGTAACTCAACCTAAATAATAATATAATCTAACCTATTTAATTCCAAATTCATTTGGATTTAGTTGGGTTATCTCAAAGGGTGAGGGAGCCGTATGAGTTTCCAAGAAGTTAAAAGTAGATAGCAAATTGTATGAGTAATTAATTTGATATATGACATAATTATTGAACAATTGGAAGGAGCCGACAGTTCTCAAATTGGGTATCATGACTCATGAGACAGGAAAAAGCTTTTAGAGTTGTCTAGTTATGTAAAATATTTGGTAATTTTATTGGTAAATCTGTCAGTTTATATTATAAGTACCTTTTTATTTAAGGATAAATTATTGTAAATTTTTACGTGGTATAATCTTTCAATTCATAATTTTTATATGTTTTAGAAATATATTTTAAATCTTAATATTTTTTTAGACTAAGGAAGTGTTTGGTTTATATTCGGAAATTAGAATCGGAATGGGAATCATAAATCTCACTATTAGTATGAGTTTCTATCATTGTCCCTTACTTGTTTTGTTTAAGATAGGAATGAGTTTCATTGTGTTAATGAGTTATTTATTTTGAACCCATGTTACAAGTGAGGAATAAAAATAGGTATTTTTTAACACTTTCATTCCCATAGAATGATTCTCATAATACTTAACCAAACAACATTTATAGATATCATTAACTTTGATTTCTATTCCCCTCTCATACCCATAAATCAAACACTTCCCAAAAGATAAGGGGATGAAAATATTCAAACTAACAGAGTTTATTAAAATTACTTGTGTACCCTCTCACAAGACATTTTTTCAATTTCAGTTTAAACAGCTTGGTGGTTGTGCATCGATGGCCGCCACCCTCCACCGCTAGTTACCACCATCTTAATGCCTCCACCACCACCAGACCTTCCATTCACCTCCAACCCCCAGCCCCTCCCACTCCCTTCGTGTAGACCTTTCTCTTCCCCTTTCTTCCCACAATCCTTCCCCTCTACCACATTCAACCTCCACCTTCCTTCAAAGACCCTAGAAAATAAATGAAATAAGCAGGAAAAAAAAAATATATAGCAGCAACCACCATCCCCAACTTTGGTGGAAAATTGTCAACAATCCATTACAATAAAAATTCACAAAAAAGTCCAAAAACCACCATGGACCTATGGGGTTGAAGGGGAAGGGGATGGCTATTCGGTAAGGGAAAGGAAGCTGCAGGGAAAAGAAAGAGGTAAGGGTTGCGAGGAAGGGGGAATGGGTGGGTGAAGGAGGAATGGGAAGGAGGCTAGGGCTTAGGGAAGGTGAACTAGGGAGGTGATGGGGAAGTGCTAGAAGAAGAATAGGGGGTGGGTAATGGGGGGTGATGGGATTTGCTAGGAAGAGGAATGTGAAGGTTGGTGACGGGATTGTGGCCTGGTGGGTCTGAACAGAAGAATTGCACTAATTTTTTTTTTTTTTAATTTACAAAAGAAAGATATTTTAGTCATAGACTATTAAACTTTTTAACTGAAAATAATATTTTTCATTAAATGCTCTCAGTTGGATCAGGTGTAGTTCAGATTCCGTTTATTTAAATGATTGTCATATATATTATTTTATGACGTGTAGAATATATATAGAGATTTAAGTTATATGTTTAAAACATATAAGGATTATGACTCGAATAGTTATATTACATAGAAATTTAGATAATTTACTCTATAACTAAAGTATTTTGTTTCGAAATTTTATTTTGGACTTGCACACTTTTCTATTGTCTTGCGTGATTCCCCAAACAACCCCCGGGCGGAGGGGGCAAGTATTCCTTTACACAATTCGACAACTTCAAAGGGGTGCGAAAGGCATTGTTACACGTCTTTCAAAGGAAAGAAATTTCTAATGAAAGATCAACATTATATTGATGAAACAAAATGAGAATTAATATGACCTGCTTTAAGATTACTTTTTCCTTCGTCCCCTTCTTGAAAAAAAATATAATAAAAGAAGGCTCTTTTGCTACAAACATTCAAGCTACCATCTCTTCATGATACTCGCTTTCAACTTGATCATTCTTTTCCAATACACTATGGTTTGTAAGCATCTTTTTTTACTTTAACTGTTTAACTTTTTACAATCAATCAATAAACAGCTGGTACTTACAGCACAAACTTTGGCCAAAACTTTTGATTGTCATGATTAATAATTGTGGGCAAACAACTCTAGTCAATTTAAAAAAAAAAAAAATTATAGCATTATTAGTCAAATATTGTAACAGAAGCATAACCACAAACTCCGAAACACTGCATGTTGAGAAATCAAGTATGAAAGGAAGTTCGACCGTGAGATAATGGTGCAATTTCGGGGTAATTCATCAACAACTACTTTTGAATGCTTCATAGTCCATTCTATGCACGGTGGCACCATGATTTGTGGCTTTTAGCTGGCTTGGGAGTGATTTCGGAGTAATTTGTATACGGAATAGTTTGATGTGAGAATACAAGTATGAAAGGAAGTTCGATTGTCAACTACTACTTTTGAATGCTTCATCATCCATTCTATGTACGATGGCACCATGATTTGTAGGTTTTTGCTGGCTTGGGGGCGATTTCGGAGTAATTTGTATACGGAACAGTTTGATGTCCACGCTAGGTATACCAAATAGACCATAGTTACTAGAAACGCGGTAGGTTAATAAACACGGTACAAATACGAGAATATGATTTACCACTTTTCAAAATATCGGATACGTAAGGTTAGACTTAGTCGATACGTTGCAGTACGCTACTTTTTAGAAAAATTGCTACATTATAGAGATAAGAAGATAGTAGTTAGTATATAGTATTAAATTCGTCTAATAGATGTTAAATTTTATTGACTAGAGAAAACAAAATGTTCAACTTTCAAGAACTATTATCCTTAATCTAATACTAATTAAATAGTTTTAATTAGGTAAATTTAGAGAATATATATTTTCTCATTTTCTCAATAAATAAGGATTTGCTACCTTTAACGTTTCGAAACGTGAATCGCTATGTTTCGGGACGCAAATGAATCATGTTTTAATATGCATGAATTGATACACAATTTGCAGATTTGGGGAGAGTTTTTGGTAACTATGAAATAAACTATATCATGACAACCAACATTATCATAAAGTTCAAAAATATAAACTAAATACTAGATGTGGAAGCGTATTTGAATCTATAAGAACGGACGTGAATCTTGAGTTTACGGTTTTGATTCTTGAGTCTCGTGGTTATAAATCTTCCAAATTACGGCATATGTATTTTAAAGAATAAAGTTATCACTTTTCTGATGATAGAATGTCGGGAAAGCAACATACATTTAATTTGCTTGGACCATAACCTATATAGATGTACACTTTTCTTATTCTCATATTTTGCCCATCATAAAAGCTAAAATAAGGCTTTCGGGTATGGGAACATAAAAACTCATACTAGTTAAATGACTTAACCTATTTAACTTAAATAATATTAGATCATTTTATATCGGGCCATTTAATTAAAATATCACATTTATACAATTAATATATATATATGTCCAAAATCCAACATTCTCCCATTTGGACTACATATATATTATTGTATTAAACCTTAAAAGCTCAAAATCTTTCACTGTCGTGACCAAAGTTATCTCCGAATAATTTCGTCCATTAATCATGTTAATAGAGGATCAAGACGTCTCGTCCATTAATCATGTTAATAGAGGATCAAGACGATTTTCATTACGTTAATCGGAACTAAACATTCTTGGTTACGTATATAAATATAATCAAATAACATAGATCAAGTATGAATGTGTAGCATAGAATTACACGCATTTGAATAGAATCACATCGCATTTATGATTCAAACGTAGCTATTTTTAACTGGTCCAACTTTATTCTTTATAGAGACCAAATTGAAATTGAATCAAAGTGAAACATAAACTTAATACTTTATTTTTGAAACTAAATTCTTTATTTCTACCAAAAAAGTCTATAAACATAAGATTGTCTTAAAACCGAAAAGCATTTAAATACAAATTCACACTAATCTTGAATATCCTTAAAAGATATAATATCCATATTAGCAGTATACTCATGAAATACCTTGGGTGGTAAACATTTAGTAAACGAATATGTAATCATGGAATTCAACCATTCTAATCTTTTTTTTTAATAACTAGGAACTTGATGTCTATGTGCCTAGATTTTGTTGAGTGCTTATTGTTGTTGGAATATAAAACTGTTAATTTATTGTCACAAAATAAATTATTTTGGCTTTCAATACCATCCATAATTCGTGGCCTAGTGATAAAATTTTGTAACTATATTTCATGACTGGATACCTTATAACACAAAAAAAGTGTCATGTTCCATATGATAGCGTTGAGTGCTTATTGTTGTTGGAATATAAAACTTTTAATTTATTGTCACAAAATAATTTAAGTTGTCTTTCAATATCATCCATAATTTGTGGCCTAGTGATAAAATTTTGTAACTATATTCCATGACTGGATAGCATGAGTGTTTAATATTGTTCCATATAGTAGATAAATTTAGTCCACAGTAGATGTATGACTTTCTGAGCATCCGGCAAAATCAGACCGACAAAATCAAAATAACCACTAATGTCTAATTTATTCGATAACGTTTTGTTTTTCAAAGATACCACATGACTCGATTGGCGTTTGGCTTCTTTCCAATGATCTTGTGGCTTCTTTGCAATGATCCATGCTCGGATTGCTCAAGTACCTACCTAACATCCCAATAATGTACACAATTGTAATGTACACAATTGTTGGTGTAGAATGGTTTTTTCACACCAAAGTGTTGAGTCACTCGACAATCCTGATTCAAACCAACTATTTTTTAAATTTTCTTATATTTATACAAACAAAATTTTTCCTATATTTATATAGGGTTTAAATTATAACAGGTCCATACTCTTGAATAATTTATACTATTTAGTATAAATTAATCATTAATTACTTTTCCCAACATATATTCTGGAAAATAGCTCCTATTAATCAAAACATATAAAAAAGAAACAAATAAATGTTAGTATAATAATATCTACGCAATAATATAAAAGAATAAAAAAATAAGAATTTACCGAGATTCCGTTAAATACTTGAACAAAAATTACACGATGATATTTTTGTCAAATAACAACTGAACCCTATAATTCCTATAACTAAATAAATTCCTACCAAATCACAATATGAAAAACTAATCTGTAGCTTTGATATCAAGAGAATCCTTAGAACTAATTGCTGATATCCTCTATTGCTTGTATTCTGCTCTAATGCCCGCCCTCCTCCAGCCTAGCCTTCGGTCCCTTTATAAACAATTTTGTTGAACCTCATCAATATCATTATCCCAATCCAATGTAGACATCTCATGCTGGCAAGACTTTGAGTATCCCAAGAATCAAGCAACTGATTACTTTGTGAACTTTTCGTTCTTCTTCAGCAGTGTATTTGATTAGGACACAAACTTCAGTACCAATCTCCCCAAGTCTAGACCTCGTATGGCAACCAAATGGAGTAGTCTATAAACTTATCAATTCTTTAAGCTATTAGAATGGGTAAGAATGAAAACTTTAATATTTATCTTTTAATGCTTTATCGCATAGATCAAATTTATGAAATTTAACTGCCAACAAATGCTAATTTGGATCATTATAAAAAGAATCGTGAGTCTCTTGTCTGTATGATGCGGAAATTGTAAATAAGAAATTAACTTATTCCAACTCTGTATTTATAGTGGTAGAAATAATTAATGTAGGATAAATTAATATGATGTCTACTAAAAAACGAAGACTAGAATATTTATCACATAGAATCCTTATCATAATAGAAAAACGAATTTTATTAGTTCCCAACTTATTTGTCATAAACAATTTTCCCTATCAATTTTGTATGCTTTTCTTTTTTCGTATGATTAACCTTGCCATGCATGATTAATCCTACCATATTAAATACAATGAATATGGCTTTTGGCTCAAAGTAAAAGATGGGGATAAACAATAGGTCCGCCACCATAAAAATTCATCTTGAACTAGGTTACTAATATTCATATGCCTTTAATATATTATAATAGGACTGTAAAGAAAGAAGTCAATTGATGTGTAGGTCTCTACAAATTTAATATTTTTGACCCCATATGAACCTACACCTTCTTAATCTTTCCTACCATGCATGATGCAATTTCATTCTAGTTATTCAATGTCAGCAATGATATTTTTTTTTTATATTTATTTTTTTTTTTTTTTGCAAATTTGGTGAAATTCGTAATCTTCTTGGTAAGGCCATTAACATTGCATTTTCTCTTTTTAATCGGTAATTCCCCATAAAATATACAGTGTTTCACTCTTGTGTAATTCTGGCCACAAAATATATGGTGTTCTATTCTTGTGTGGTTCCCTATAAAAAATGTGGTATTCCACACTTATGTGATTCCCCACAAAATATGTGGTGTTTCACCCTCATATACACACCATAAAATATATGGTATTTTACTCTCATACGATCACTATTCGGTCTTTGACTATGGTATATAACTGTTTTCTTGTTCTTGCTTTCTTATAAGTTGGAAATTTTTGTAAAAATACGAAAACCAAACTCTTGTTTTGTTTTTGTTTTTGTTTTTTGTTTTTTTTTTGCACATGTCAAGTCTCATTTTACGCTATTTTGTTGCAAAAATGGCTAGTCACTATCCTGATTATTTACTATAAATGATCACTACAAAAAAAAAAAGGTTTCAGCGACGGATTTAGCGACGAAATTTAATGGGTTTTTTGTCGCTAAAGTAGTTAGCGACGGATTTAGCGATGAAATAAAGAACGTCGCTATATGTGCCGTCCTAAAGGACATAGCAACGAAAACCTAAAGTCGTGCTGTGCTAATTAGCCACGATATTTGGCAACGATTTTTGCATCAAGTTTAGCGACGAATATAGTCACGATATTTTGCAACTATTTTTGCAACGGATTTAGCAATGAGATTTGCGATGTATTTTGCAACTAAATTTTAGTGACGAGTTTTGCAATTTATTTAGCAATTACTTTAGCGATGATTAGGTTTCGTTGCAACATAGGGAGGAATTTAGCGACAAATTTTGTTATTCAATTTGACTAATTAAATGCGCTTAGTTACGAATTTAGCGACAATTTAAAAAAAATATTTAAAAAATAGAAAATATCAATTGGGCTGACTATGATGTACATAAAAATAGGGTAATATACAAGAGAGTGTTTAATGTACATAAAATATACAAAAGAGTGTTTCACGTACATAAAATATAAAATAAAATAACTAAATCTAAGAATCTGTGCTACCACCCAAAACATTGAACTAATTTTGACGTCGATAGAACTCAAAATTATCCAATCTCTCTGTGAGTCCATCTATCTTGTTAATCATAGAATTTATGGTTTCGTCCTTGCGATGAAGCTCCTTCCTAAGATGGCCCACCTCAGCATCCCGGTTCCTAGGAGGGACCGAAAGACCTTGTAGCTGTCGAACTAGCCCCAAGAACATAAGGTCGCACCATCGGACCCATCCCAAAAATGCGGCCGTTCTTGACTCCGGCGGCCTAAACCCGTAGCTCATTCTCGTTAACCGGTAACTGAGTTGTTGGTAAGGTTCTGTGCCTATTGTGTCTGGTTGGCCACCAAAAGCTCATTGAAGGTCTTGAGTACTTGTGGAGCTCATGTACCGGTCTATGATTTATCTTTCTTTTGATAGCAATCATGGAAGATTTCAGGAAATTCAATTATGCGGTCCGGAAACTTTACTTGCTAAAAGAAAAAAAGAAGAAGAAGAAGAAGAAATTAGTAAAATATCTAATTAGTTAATTTAAAAATTGTAGTATGTATATGTAACAAGAACTTACCAGTCTAGACCGCGAGTGCTCGACGACGTCAATGGATCTGCCGGCATAAATGGTACCCTGGCTGGTAGTAGACGCCCTATTCTTCTCGTTTGTCTCGACCCTCGTTTTGTATTTATCATTTGCCCACTCCTCTGGCACTGCCTTCCAGGCAGACTCAAGCATCCAGTAAGGCTTTTTTCCATTCTTTTTGGCCTTGTTAATGGCATCGCGCATCCCGTCACCTACCTTCTTCTTGAATATCTTGTACATATCTATCTCGTGTAAGGAATCCCAACGGTAACGATGCTGAAAATTTAAATTAGTACAAAAAATATTACATTATTGTGAAATATGTTTAAAAAGTAAATTTAACTTTAATAAAAATGAACTATTTAATTACCTAGAACTCTTGCCACCATAAGTCGCGTGTCAACTGTGGGTGGTAGACCAGTTTGTGGCCTTTTCAGGCCAATGAGTCCTAACGATGTCTTTATTAAGTACGTGAACAAGATTCTTCGAATTCGAGAACCTAATCTTAATTGTTCGAATGTATTAAAAAACGAATGGTGTAAATAATTTGACATTTATAACTTTAATGAATTTAAAGCAAAATAAATTGTACTTACGAGGATCACATAGGCCAAATAAGAACTCAGGTATCAGGTGTAACCCCTGCACATGGGTCGGCTGTGTTGGTATTTGAACTTGAACCAATTAGTGGAATAGAGCAGGAGCAAGAGTCGGAGCTAGAACTAGACCTAGAACCCAAAGGGCCGTACTACCCTGCCATGCACTTTAAAGTTTAATAAACATGATTCCTTACTTAAAATAATCATGGTTACACGGCATATGATTGATACAAATCAAAACCGAAAAGCATATGAATGAACATAACCATACTTGAATTAACTTCAACGTGTGTTATATAAGACTAGTGTTTTTTTTTTTTTTGAATGATTTTAACTTGTTTCCTCTTAGTATTCTCATCTTCTTAAGAACATATAGACACACAGTGCAAGTCTTACACAAACTTACAAAGACTATCGACTTTTATACACAAATCAAGCAACATCAACCTCAATTAGAACCACCACTACAAATCAATTCCATCAAACTTGTTCTAGTTTCAGTCTAGTGTTTTTTAATTTCATAACGATTTAAGTTTCAAAGCAATGAATTTGAAAACATCCAACACCATAATTTTATAAATCATGCACAAAATAAGAAAATTAGATAAACCCATTTCATAAAAATAATATTCACTACAAATCAGCACTTTCACAAGCAAGTAATTAGTACTTACTAATCATGATCGTAAGTTGAAACAAATTATTTCAAATTTTGTGTTATATATTATACACATAAATGTATTAATTAATATTACAATATATGGATAAAATAAATATGTCAAACGTGTCAACCTGTTTATTCTTGTATTAACCCATTTATCCTAATATTATAAACGTGCCGTCATAATTGTTTCGTGTCATGAAACCTCAACACTAACCCATTAATTTCCACTAATTTCGTTTTGGATTCGTGTATCATGTCAAAAATTAACACCCCTAATCTAATGCAAGATAAACCTGTGTAGTTGGTGCACCATTATTTGTCCAGTCTCCATTGCTGGAGGTTTAAGCTCCTCCAAGAAGAATAAGGACAATCTTACCTGATGCTACTCAAGACATGGCTGCAACTTAATCTTGGATTATGTATAATAAATAAAGATAGCTATTAATAATAGTACAGCATGCTATTGCTTCTTGTCATGAGATATGACTTAAAACATGAATCTTACTTAGGATTAGGATTACAAGGAGAATATCATTATCTGTTTACATTATGAAATTAATGCTTGCATCATTCTATGCTTTTCCTTCTCGTACAAAACTAATATGGATATCCAAGTGGTCACCTAATTTACTTGATCAAGTATAAAAAGATAATTACAAAAAAACAAAAAACAAAAATACTTTAGTATATAAATAATACTAAATGTGGGATAAAAGTGGTAGCATGACAAAATGGAAGGGAAAAAAAAACACCAATACAACAATCAAATAAATCAAGGGAGGCAGAGTTCAATTGACCCCTAGAGATTCTATACAAGGAATTTTTTTTTTGTGTATATATATATATGCACAACCACCCAAAAAATTGACCTTTTCCATAATCTTAGAGATTATTCTATCCAAGAATTAAGACCTATTGGAGTCAAAAACAAGAATTGCAGAAAGTCCATGTAAAATACAAACAGCGCCGACCCATTAAATTTGTCCTATACCATAACTTTACAATGAAAATTCAAATAAAATTTTAGTTCTTTTTTTGTCAACCGTAAATTAGTATAACCTCCAAAAAAAAAATAAGGTTGGGAACTTACCATTTGATGGTGATGGTGATGGTACAACGCCTTGATCTCGTTGATGATGGAGGTGGTGGTGGTGTGCGGCCTGGAGATGGCGTGCGGCCAGGAGATGGCTAGTGGTGGTGGTGGCGCAGCTTGGAGATGGTGGTAGTGGCGTTTAAAAGGGGAAGGAGTGGTTGGGGCTCCGATGGGTAGAGAAGGAAATAAAGGGTAGTATTGGTGGAAATTAAAAGGGTGAGGGAGTGATTAGGGTTATTTATATAGTACACTTAGTGAAGAAAATTGCGACAATTTTTGTGACAAAATTTGTGACCGATAACATTTTTTAATCCCGACTAGTAACATTTAAAAATTGTCGCGTTCATAACAAACTTATAAAGATCTTAGACGAATTCTATAATAAATTTATTTTAAATCATATTTATATTAAAACTAATATATTATTTAAAATAATTTAGTTAATTAATAAGTATAATTTTAATTTAAGAACCACACAATAAATAAATTTAAATTTATTCAAAAGGGGAAATAATAATACAAGTAAGTCATTCAAAATCAAAATCATTTGCTTCATCCTCCTTATTTTCTTCCTCTGCATCATCGTCATCGTTGCTATCAAGTTCTTCTTCTTCGGCATCACTTATCTCAAATTGTCCCAATTGAGGTAAATAGATTTCAATATAATATGATTTCATCCACTTGGATCGTGAAGCATTGGAATGTCATGCATGTCAGGCTCTATAGGTCGAGTAACCTCGACTTGTTGGTAGCTGGTATCCTTCCAATGTTCCTCTATTTTTCCACGTGCTCCTGTTTTGCAAACAGCCAACCAATCTGCCCGATCTCGCTTCAAACTCGGATACGAAGCGTAATAAATCTGAATCGCCTGTTGACCTGGGATGAAAGGTTCGTAATTCTTGTATCATTTTTTTCTGATTAATCTCAACTAAGTTGTACTTGCGATGCACACTGGTTCCTCTTATGGGGTCGTACCACATGCATTTGTATAAAACGACACGCATTATGGGACTAGTGTAATCTAACTCGATAATTTCCTCAATCACGACATAGAAGTCATTCACTGCACCCTCCATGCATACACCACTATTAACACTCCCATTCCCAGAACTGAACTCCCGAGTATGAAAATTATACCCATTCACAAAATATGTTGGCCAACACCTAACTTTTCGGCTAGATCCCTTAGCCAGGCCAAATGGTACAAAAGACCTTGCTCTCGAACCAATTCATGATTGCATAAAATCTAATAAAAATATAACAATAAAAATCAATTACCTAAAAACACATAGTTACTAACCTCTCAATAGATAATCGATTAGTAGTACCAGTTGTTTGAACCACTGTGCAAATTGTTCGACACAAAGAGCATCAATTTGCTGATCGGACCTAACTCTACATGAAGACCAAAACATTCTTGGCAAATAAGAAATTCAATTACTTAAGGTACGTAAATAGATTGAAACATGAAAAAACTAAGCAATTAATCTGTTATATATACTTACTGAACATATGGCTCTACTTCTGGGCAGTTCATCAAGACATACATCTGAGCAGCATGCATTTCGTTGTCATTCAAATAACGACCACTACCTGTACTACTAGATCTACCTGAATAATTAAAAATTGAGAACGAAGGGACATTGGGATCAAATTTTCCCTTGTTGTTTCTTCCATCTCTTTTCCTCTTCGATTAGGGTGTTATTTTTCTGCATGTGGCTCAAAATAATGAGAAGCAAATGTTGTTACCTCTTCAACAATGTAGGCATTTCAAATCGACTCTTCAATACAAGTTTTGTTCTTCACTTTCCTTTTCAAGTGAAATAAAAACCTGTGATAGAGGTTTACTACAACTATAATTTGATTCTCAACGACCTACATTTGGCAAAAGTTTAAAATAGAAATAAACCTAACCTTTCAAATGGGCACATCAACTGATATTGCACTGGACCTGCCACTCTCGTCTCATATGACAAGTGGATCATAAGATGCTCCATTGAGTCAAAGAAGGCAGATGGAAATATTCTCTCCAAGTTTCACAAGATAATGGGAATGTCTTGCTCCAATTTGTCCATGTGGGATACCCTTAAAGTTGACGAGCAGATATCTCGAAAGAATAAGCTGACCTCCATTAGTGCTGCCCATACAAAAGTTGGCAGAAGTTCCTTGAAAGAAATTGGGATTAGTCTTTTCATGAATACATGACAGTCATGATTTTCTGCAGGTAAAAACTGTCTGTGACAATCAAAGTAGCATACCTTCCTATCGTGCTTTAACTTGAAAGCTTTCGACCTCCCATGCATATGGGACAGCCAAAAAGTTCGACTGTACTCCACCCAAACAACATTCCATACACAGGAAAATCATTAACTATTCATAGTAAAACAACACGCATTCGAAACAGAGTCTTGTTGGTTACATCTAGTGTCAGCACACCTTGGTACCACAATTATCGCAATTCTTCTATCAACGGTTGCAAGTACACGTCGATAAGCTTCTTCAAATTTCGGGGACCAGGTATAATAAGTGTGAGGAACATATAAGGTGTTTTCATGCACATTTCAGGGGGTAGGTTATATGGAGTAAGGATAACTGGCTAGCAAGAATAAGTCTTTCTAGATTTACTGAACGGGGCAAATCCGCCAGCACATAAACCCAGTCAAACATTACGGGCCTCCATTGAAAAATCTGGATGAGTCCTGTCAAATTGTTTCCAGGCCTCTGCAGGTGCAATCTGAAGTGTGACACATTAGTCCTTCTTCTGTTTGGTGATTTGCATGCCAAGTCATATGTGGAGCTGTAACTTGAGATGAGTATAGTCGTTGTAATCTTGGTGTCAGCGGGAGGTAGAATAATTGCTTTACAGGCCTTGGCTTCCCATTACGACCATGTTTGGCCTTATACCTTGGAAGTTTACATCACCTACAAGAGGTTTCCTTCTTGTCGTCCTTCCAATATAACATACATCCATCAGGGCATACGTCTATCCTCCTAACTGGAAGCCCCAAGCTCTTAACCAGTTTCTTTACTTCTTGAAGTCATTGGGCATTATGTTGTCCTCTGGCATTGTCTCTCACATCAATTGCACTACTGAATTGAAACAATTCTCAGACATGTTATTCTCAGCCTTAATATTAAGAATTCGTGAACTAGCTGATAACTGAGAGTGGTTTTGGCAACCTGACCACAGTGGTTCATCAACTACCTTTAGAACATCCCAAAAATGATCACATAGACAGACTCCTTAGCTGTATCACCTATAAATGGTTGTTCATAAGGCCTTGAATGGCTAGTACCATCTCCATGCTCCCATATTTGCTCATAATTACTTTTGTTGTTAAAAAATAATGTAATGCTCGGCTGCATCTAATGCTATCATTTGATAGGAATTTAATTGGTCGTAATCATTGAACGCCTGGGTTGTTGGAACATTCACATGCCCTGCATTGTACTATTGAAACTCTTCACCATGACAAGTCCAATTATAATAATCCGCCACAAACCCAAACCTATTTAAGTGTTCTCGCATTTTATCTGTAATTTGAAATTTACGATTCTTACACTTTGCACATGGACACCTAATTTGGGGCTCATCCTGTATTTGCCTACTTGCAAATGATAAAAACTCTTCCACACCTGACAAAAACTCGTCTGTGCGTCCTCTACGATACAGTAAGTTCTTATTGTACATCCATTTTCTACTCTGTTCCATTTAATCCCTATAAAGTACGTAATTTCATGATTGATACCAAGTTTTAAAAAAAATTAGTGGCTTCCAAATACATGAATATTTTGAAAAGTATGTTACATATATACTTTTAAACACAATTTATGTATACATACTAATTAAATTATTAGAAATGAAAAAAGTATGTGTGCAACGTACCTGATCATAATAGATGTTCAGATAGTCTTTTCACTTTTTATACACTATCAGAATAAGAAACTTATGAAATCATTTACAATACCATGAACCAACATGACTTCAGTGGTCGATAATATGGATTGAGCCAACGAAATTATTTGTTTAATTTAAACCTCACGTATAGTTCAAAAAAACATAAATAGAGAAATGGCTTTCAAATCTTTGATGACCGAGGTAAGGAACATAGATATTTATTCTGGAAAATTAGCAACGATTTTAGCGACGAAAACTTAATTCGTCACTAAACATATTCAAGACACGTGAAACACAGGATCTTTCCACCAATTTCGCGACGAAATACTAGAAATTCGTTGCTAAGTTTGCAACGAATTTAGAGACGGTTTTTTGATATTCCAGGCACGTGAACCATGTTGAACCCCAGTTATGATAATCATGTTTTGATGATGACCAAATCGCACTAATGGTTTGAAAAGTGTGCAGAAAAAAAAAACAACCAGAAGACTCTTCGTCCGAGACTTGTGTCGAACAACAGAGCTTCGGATGATGGTAATCGTCCGACACAAAGAAATTGAAGCAAGTCTCGGACGAAGAACAACGTCTGATCATATTTCCAGAAGACTTTACTTCGATCGGACGCATGTTCGGACGCATCCTCGGACGTCCAAACGAATACTCTCAGAGAACGGACGCAGTGTCGGACGCAAGGTTTAGCAGCGGCCATCCGAACCGTCCAACGGCTAGTTTGTTCGGACGCACTCTTGCTCCATCGGCCGTCCGAAAGGTCCAACGGCTAGTTTTCCAGTAAACAGAAAATAGGCGTTGGGAAGTTGTTGGAAGCAGATATTTGGCAACTATAAATACCCCTAGGTCTGAATTAAGCAAGAGACTGGGACTTCTACATTGATTACAAATAAATCTTGAGCTATTTGGGATAAATAGTGGGAACAAGTGTTGTAATAGTGTAGGTAGTTTTGTGAAAAGAGCTTAGAAGTGTAAGAGTTCTTCAAGTGTAAAAGTGGAGAGATAACGATTGTAACAAAGGGAGGTTGTGAGTGTAAAACTCTTGGCTCAACTAAAGGTAATTAGTGTGAGCAAGAGTGATCCTCATTTGTGTACAAGACGTTATTGTCTCACCTACTTTGAAGAGACTTTTAGTGGCTAAACTTCAAGTTGTAAACTTGGTAGTTGCCTTGTAAGAAGCTCTTTGTAGTTGAAAGCTCCAAGCTTGAGAAGCTTGGGAGTTTGGTTTGATTCTCTTAATCTCAATATTCTTATTTGTTCTTTAAGCTTAAATTGTTGAATATCTATTGTATTCATTTGTGCTTAAGTTTTCATTTGGTGCATAAAGTTTGTATTTTCATTAAGCACTTAAAAAGGTTTGTTTTAGATTTAGTACAACCTAATTCACCCCCCCCCTCTTAGGTTGCTTTTGGGGCCAACAACCACATTTCTACAATTTTAGCCACGAAATAGAAAATTTTTGTCGCTAAATTTGCAATGAATTTTGCAACGAGATTTTTGTCAGCAAAACGTCGCAGAATTTCCAATGATGTATTTTGCAACAAAATTAGCGACAACATCTAGTTCATTGCTAATATAGCGACGACTGTACATTGCTATTTTTGTTTCCCATCGAGCAACGGACATAGCGACAAATTGAGCAACAAATGTCTTTTCGTTCCAAACTTCGTCACAAATTAGCGACGAATTTTTGTTCGTCGCTAAGTTTTGTCGCAAAAAGCGCCTTTCTTTGTAATGGATTAATATTTTTCCTTTAGAGACAGGAGTTGAACAGTTACCCAGGGAACATGGTCCTCTATTGAAAAGAAATAATTTAATATCTCAACATCTAAGGACTTATTTAGCACCCCGATAAGAGCCTCTGTCAAGGACTCAACCTGTGCACTATCTTACTACAAACTTTAATACTCCTGGACTTCATAAGAAGGCAGCAACGACATCCGTGAGAATTTTGGAACCACTATCTTCTTCAAGAATGGGAACACCATTCTTTCCTATTCTCCTTGGAAAGGTGCAGATAAATAATATTACTTGGGCATTTGAGTCTTTAAACATTTTTGGCCCTCTTCATTTACTCGTTCTACGGCTTAGGTATTATGGGCAAAATTAGTACTTTAAGAGTATAAGAAAGCTCTAAAACTCATAGGAATTTATGAGGCTGTAGAACTATCATTATTTTCCTACTCACGGGATTCAAATATTTTTTAGGCCTTGCTTGAGAGATGGTCCTCCTAACACAAACACCTTTCATACTTTCTACAGAGAGCTTGGTATTTCTTTAATGGATCTTCAAAAGATTGGAGTATTTCCCCTTAAGTGGTGAGTTTTATGATGAGTCTAATCCTTCAAATGAAGTTCTTGGGTCTAAACAATTCCTCAAGCATACTACTCTTGACCTTTATAATCTCCTCGAAATATTAGGTGCCAAATCGACTTTCCAAGTATGGAATGACAATTTCATCATATCCATTCCTAATCACCCTAATTCAGATATACTAGACTTAGAAAAATTTGAAGACTTTCCATTTTAAGCTTGATTACTCTCAAAATGCAATGTTGGTTGCCTTTGAGAAATTTTAAGACTTTCCATTTTAATATAGTCATGATTACTTTCAAAATGCAATGTTGGTTGCCTTTCTTGCATGCTGGTTAAGTGGGTTTGCACTTCCATCTATACGATCTTAGATAATTCGTCGGGAGACCAATTTAGTGGCAGGAAAGAAGACACAAGAACATATGTATAATTTGGCTACTCTTGTATTATATTATCTTTACCGGAAATTAGGGCTTATTTCCAGTGCAAACAAACCCGGACAATTATGGGTTAGAGGTCTATTTCACTATCTGTTTGTGTGGCTTGACATTTATTTCTCTAGGACTATAGTTAGATCTGAGGAATTTATTTCACCCAAATGACTCGTTATTATCTTTGATAAGAGATAGTTCACCAACTCGATTAACTTATTATACAACCCTAGAGCTTTTTAGGAACTCCATTGAGTTTTTAATTCGCCCATATGTAAATTTTTCGGAAGGCTGAAATATAAAGGAATATGATTCTCAAGATGGAGACTTATCTTTGTTGCATCGAACATTCTCACTCTTTCTCTCAATTCGTTCAAGTTTATTAACTTATTAGGCGGTGACAATCTCATTGCTGAACCTTATGAGCCGAGCCATTTTGGTTGCTAATTTGGATACAGACTAGATTGCCCTAAAGATATTGAAATCAAATGCCTAGATAACTTATCTCTTATCACCTTACTTTTGCAAAGATTGTGCCGTCATGATACCGGAGCACGTCTTATCACGATGAACCTCGTCCTTCAACTCCTTTAAAACATCTCTCTCTAACAAATGACAATTTTGTATGGCGAAAATAGTATCCAAAAGTAGGAACTTGACAAGGTTTCTTCAAAGGGTAAGGAAATCTTTCATCTTGAGGGCGAAATTGACATTGAACTTTTCGATTATACTCCTCTTAGTGATAGCACGACAGATTTGGTGATGTTAAAAAGGGATAGATGATTCAATATCTGCAATGTAGCACATATAGATATACATGTTATTTTGCCCATATGCTTATGCATTCCTCTTTTTACAAGAACAAATATCGAAAACCCGCAAGCTATAGGTTTTTAAGGAGCAAGAATTTTTTGTCTGAAAACAACATTATTAATACATTTTCTCTGTTTTCATAGGGTCCTCTAAAGGATAGTCATTTAGATCATATATTGATGACCTTATCTTTCCACCACAAGTGACAAATGTTTCTTATGGCCCCGTACAAGAATTTCTTACCACAGCCGTACAGATAGTCAAATCAAATTTTTTGAATAAGTTATTTTCTATAAATTCTTACACATAGGGACAATGATAAAGGAGGCAAATACTGTACGCAAGTTTCTTTCCAATAGCCACATAAATGTCTCTCTCTTTTACGAGATTCTAAAGGATTTTGTTGTCAAATCACATGAGTTGGCACTTTTGGTAAAGAATCAACCGCTTGTATATGAAACCCGGTTGGAAGTCACTCACATTTTGAATCCTTAAATGAAGAGCATGAAAAATTGGTGCAAGATGTCTCTTGTATGAAGAATTCACTGAATATCCTTGACGAGGAAATTAACCAGTTGGAAATGAGTTTGTATTTTGCTTCAAACTCGACGTGCTGCTGAAGCTTAGACTTTAAACAAGCAAGAGTCTACATTAATTAATACCAGTCAAAAGCTCCTTGCATTGAAAACAAAATTTAATGATTTGAAATCTTCTGCTGAACATGTTCTTCCTAAAAAAAAATGTTCGTAATGAAGATTTGGAGAAACTAAAGAAGGCTATGGAAGCTTTGAAGAACCAACTTTTACTTTGAATATTTGATTTATAGTAGATTTAGATTTTTAGATAGAGAGTTTCCTATTTCTCTCTGATTGTGCGAATCCCTATGGCTTATTTTAGGATCCGTTTTTTTTATTATCATTGTAGGATCTATCTTCATATTGAAATAAGGATGCAATTGTTTTTCTTCCTTTGAAGTACCAAGTGCTTAATTTATTTATATTTGAAATTTGTCTAAAATGGAAAAGTCCAAAATCGAATATATATCTTTTGTTTGACTTATATAAAAGAGAAAATACAAAATTTTTTCTACAGAAATTGTATATGCAAAGCCCAAAACAACATTGACCCGTTTAGTTGGAATTAGCCTAAGTAAATACAAAAGAAAACTTTTATTTTTTTGTTTCGGCTGAACTTGGATATATTTCCAAGCTGCCTACATACTCTTTTGTGAAAGGGATCAAGCAGACGTGGTTCAAGATTTTATTTTATTTTTGGCAAAAGAAAAACAACATTAATTAGTTGGAATTCGTATGAGTGAATCCAAAATACGAAGGACCAAATGCATTTTTGTTTTGTTTTGACTGAACTTGTTAGGATATGGTTCCAAGGTGTGTACGAACCCTTTTGCAAAAGGGATCAAGTTAGATGTAATTCAAGGGTGATTTTTTTTTATCCCTAACTTCTGCCTAGGCAGCCCCTTTTAGGGCTTTTAGCCTAGTGGATTTTCTCCCTCTCTTTTTCTTTTTTTTTTGTTGAGATATTTCCTACTTTAAGATATCTTATGGAAAATACCTCTTTAAAAATCTTACATTGGTAGGGGAAATGATTCTTTTACCATCTACTCTTATTAAAAGATATATACTATTTGAATACACTTTCTCAACGACATAAGGACCTTCCTATATAGGTTCAACTTTTCCCTTTGTCCTTTGAGTTACCACAATTAGAGTTCATACCATCAATACTTGATCTCCCTTTTTAAAAGATTGGAACCTAACCTTTTGTTGAAAGCATTTTCCATTCGTTGCTGATATATTTCAAGCTTTTGTTAGGCCATGAGCCTCTTCTCATCCAAACTCTCGAGTTCCGCCAATCACACTTATGACTGACATTTGCTTCATGGGTAATGGACACTTGAATTGCAATTCTTTACAAATGAATACATATTTCCAAGGGTAATATCTCTTTCATCCAAAAATAAGAGTGTAAGGTGTCACCACTAGAAAAAGTCATCTTAGCAACAGAATTTAGTAACGAAAAAAATCCGATTTAGCAACGGATATAGCAATCAATTTTGACTTTAAAAAAGAAGAAGATACTTTTTCAAAATCACTGTAACGGAAATTTCGATTGGAAAAATATTTTAAAAAATTAGCAACGGATTTTTCAGTTACAACCATTTGAGGAAAAAAAAATAACATATTGGTATTAATTATCAACCGTTATTTCTGTTGCTATTTTTTGTTAAGAGTAAAAATTAAAATTAGCAACCGAAAAATTGGTTGCAAAGTCTTGAGATGTACCCTATCCCCCAATTAATCGATAGTATCGAACCCTTATTTCCTTTCTTCGTAATCAAGCAGCATCCTCCACCACCATCCTCTACCTTTCTTCTATCTTCAGTTGCCACCACCATCCATCAGCCTATACACCATCCTCCTTCAACCCCATCCCCTTTCTTCTCTTTCTTCCCCACATTTCTTTCTTCCCATTTACTTTCACTTCCTTAAGCCGTCACCACCATTAACCCCAATCTCGCCTCCTCTACCCTCCACCATTGCTAAGTATATTTTCCACTGTCCCCCGTTTCTCTTTATTATACCTATTTGTTTTGTTTTGTTCTTGAATATTTTTTCTACTTTTTTTTTTGTTTTGTTATTGATTTTTTTTTCTACTCATAGACTTTTTCTTTTCTACTTTTTTTTTTTGTTTTGTTCTTGAATTTTTTTCTTTTCTAGTTTGATTTTTTTTCAACATAATCAGAGTATAATTTTCTTTGTTTTTAGATTTTTATGGATTTCTACTAATGGGTATTTTACAGTAGGGATAAAATTTTGCAAATTCATATCTTTACTATATAAAATTAAAGTGCCAATCCCTTGCTACAGTGCCTTTTTTGTCAATCCACGATTTTGTGGAATTATGCAGATTGTGAGTGTGAAATTGGTCTTTTTAAAACAGTGGACTTGTTCTCCTTTGCCGAACATTGTGAACACCTAGCAGGTTAGAGTAGTTGTTGGTCCATTTTACCCTATATTTCCACTATTACCATTGGATAACCGCCTAACCAAGCTGTTAGAAAGAAGGCATTTACGTGTTCGAGCGAAACTGTGACCACCTTGTTGCCATTCACATGCTTTTTGTTCAGTGCCTATGCTTCGTGTCAATCTATGGTCTAGCCTTGTAGTGAATTCACCAATTTTCCTGTGCTGGTTTGGTCGTTAACATAGCTTAAAATTAGTTAATAGATCCACTTGTTTTGAGCTTCGAACTTAGTTGTGTTTCATTTCTCCTACAAATTAAGTTAATTAAGTTATGGCTTAGCATAATTTATTGAGCTCTTTTCATGCCCAATATGATGGTCGTGGCTTAATAATCTTAAAGCCAGTGTGTTTTTCATAAAAAAATTTGATTACCTACCTTTCAATTCTTTTTAGTTAGCCTTTTGTGTATCTTTGGCTAAGTAGTCACCTTTAAGTTTTTTAACGTTGTTAGTCTAGCTTTGAAGTTTGTAACTCAACTCAATGATAATACGTCTAAGCTACACGAAGTTGTTTACTCAATTGCATTAAGATTTGAAAAAGGTTTGTGTTTTTATTTATTTATTTTTTTGTAAGAATAAGGCAAAAAAAAACAACCTGTCTCAATATGCAACTGCTTGACACTATCTCATTCACTAATTCAAATGTGACAAATTATTTTTTATAGTCGAATCCTACCTATATAATACAAACCACTTTTGCTTCAACTTTTGGGGTTTTTGGTCACCAATCTATTATGATATTTTGGTCATTACTAAACTGGTTGTTGACGAAGTGATGTCGTAGGTTCAAGAGTGAAAAGCGTTCTTTTTTTTTGGTCTTTGGACTGTTGTGCCCTTTTCTAACTTTGTGAGCTGTTTTTAGTTCATATTTAATTGTTATTTAGGGCCATTTCAGTTGGGCTTCACACGGAGGTTTCGTTATTTGCAGCTAATTTTCCAGTCCAATCAGTGCAGTTTTGTGGTCATTTTCAGCTAATTTTTTCCCCTCATGGTTTTAGTGATTGATAGTTATTGTTTTTACATTTTTGTAGTTGCAAGTGGAAAAAAGTTGATATGATCTTAAACTATTAGTGTTTTTGGTAGTTTGTCTTCATGCAAGGTAGTATGATAGAGATTATATGCAGAAATACATTAGATTATGGGTTTTGATGTGGTAAACCTTGAAGGCAGTTCATCTGGTGTTCTTTCGTTATCTTTTATTCTGAAATGAAAGAACTTTTGTTTGTTATGTATGACTACAGATTATTTAGGGGTTTGGGCTTTAATGCATTTCAATTAACCTAAAAAAATTGATTTCACATGAACATATAGGAACTAGCGACTCATTTGAAAAAAGAAAAAAAAACATAGCAACTGGTTCAACATACTTGTGATTGTTGAGAACCCACCCAGAAACATCTCATCCAAAAAAAAAACCATAAGAACCAATGATAGTTGAGATACCTCCTAACAAACATAGGAACAAGTGTCAGATTTGGAAAAAAAATTTACTACAACTTCTTCAAAAGTAAGATATCTTATTTTTTGTTTGCTAAAATATTTAGATGATAGATGTTAAATAAATGTATATTTAGCTTATTTTAGATAGATTTAGCAAAAATAAAAATATGTATCATGTATCGAAAAAAAATTAGGTACTAAGTGGAAGCTTTTTATTTTGCATTTGGACATGTACTTACTCTCTATCTACGAATGTGAACTTCTCTTCGTACACTGCAAGATTATGCATCTTGTTTATGTTGCGGGTTTATTTATCCGTTGTTTTCTATTAGAATTTGGATAGGATCATATAGTATTATGTTAATTATTTAGTTAATTGTTTTATATTTTATTGCAGACCTTCCAACAAACTCAAAATATTTTGGGTTCCTTTCATTGCCAATACACGCTAAACCTAATAATGTTTCTAGACTAAATAGTAGAGGTCTGTAAGAAATAATGTGGGATTTTTGTGCTTGTTCCACTTATTATTGTTGTTGCTTGTCGTTAACTTTTGGATTGAGCCAAATTCAAGGTATTTAATTTATTATCTTGTCAAGTGTTTCTCATTCCTATTACCTTCAGCCAAAAAGACAATAGCATCAAGGGTAATAATATCAGGTCCTAAATCTTTTTCTTTTCTAGTCTTTGACTCCTATGCTCAATAGAAAATTGTGGTACAATTTTTTTATTACTAGAAGATGAAATATAATTGTTATGTTTTTTTTGTGCTTTTGTAGGTTCATTAGAATTATTTAGAAATTTATTTTCTATGGATTATATTATAACATTATAATCCAAATCTAATAATCGGTATAGTTTTGCATTTTCAGCATATCCTACAAAACACTTTTAAGAGCTCTTGGACAAATTTTTGTTCTTTTTGGATCATTAACTCTATAGTAGGTTAAACAACCCCATACCTTCAAATAATCAAATTTGGTTTTCTTCCTTTCCATAATTCATATGGAGAAACTTTTATTTTCCTTGAAGGTATTCTATTATGCAAATGGCAAGCCGTTAGTAAAATTTTCCCCAATAAATTTAATGGTAACTATGTATAGAGAATCATAGAATTTACCATATCAACTAAGGTTCTATTTTTTTCTCTCTACTAAGCCATTTTATTGAGGAGTGATAGAGCACTTGCTTGGTGCACAATTCCATGCTCTTCACAATAAGAGGAGAATTCATTTAAAAATATTCTCCCTCTCTATCACTTCTTAAGATTTTAATCTTTTTTTCTTTCTGATTTTCAACCTCAGATTTATACAATTTAAACGTGTTAAAAGATTCATCCTTATTTTTCATCAAGTATGCATAAGTGTACCTTGAAAAATCATCGATGAAAGTAATGAAATATCTACTTCCTCAAAACTCCATTAAGTTCACTTATATCAGAATGCACAAGTTCACATACATCAGTCAATGAACAAGTTCAAATAAAGTGGTGTTCTTTTCTACTTTAGAGAAAGGTTTCTTTGTTATCTTTGTTTAAATGCATATTTCACATTTATTATGATTTTCATCTTTATAAGTAATCATACCATGTTTTCTTATAAATTTTAAAGATCTATAATTAACACGGGCTAGTCTATTATGCCATAAAGAAGAAGAACACTCAACGGTATAAATAGAAATATTAGCACTATTATTATTAGCAATATATAGTTTGAACATGCCATCACAAGAGCATCCTTTCCCTACAAATATTTCATTTTTTGACATGATTAACTTATCAGACTCAAGTACTACTTTTAAGTCCTTTTTACATAATAAATTTGCGGACACTAGATTTTTTCTAATGTCTGGAACATGTAGTGCATTTACAAGTAGTAATTTCTTTCCGAAAGAAAATTGGATTTCAACACTTCCTTTTCCAAGCACAATAGCGGTGTCATGGTTGCCCATAAGCACTTCTTGTCCATCATAAATCATCAGATACTTTGTAGTCTTTGAACAATTGCTTTTTATTACAAATATGAGTGGTTGCCCGAGTCATACCAAATTTGGTGACAAGGCCATATGTGCTTGGGTGATCATTCTAATATGCATGTCAAAAACTATAGCAACAAGATCATCAACCTCTCTTTCTTTCACCGCATTTGCTTCTTTTGCATCATTTGAATTTGCATTTTCTTTTTTTTGTTTCTTTAGAAACCTGCAATCCCTTTTAAAATGCCCTTTCTTTTCACAATTATAGCAAGTTTATTTTTCTTTAAAGAATTGGAATTATTACAACCTACTTCATTAAATTTTCTCTTATTGCCAATTTTTTTTTTGGTTTTTGTTAGAATCAACATAATTCACTTTGGAACTAAATTCTAAAGAAAATATATTTTCACGAGATCAGGATTCTTCCTCAATTCCCAAATGTTTTGTGAGTTGATCCAAAGTGAAATTTTCAGAAGTATGAAGCAATTTCTTTCTATATTTATTCCAATAAACTTTGTGACAACTTTGCTATAATTGTCCCTACTTGTAGTGTTTCAGAAACAACTACTTTCAAGTCTTTTAGTTTTGAAATTATGACTTGAAATTCATGCACTTAATCAAGTATAGATTTACTATCAACCATAATAAATTCAAAATATTTAGAAATTAGAAATTTATCTGCACCTTACTTTTCATTAGTATACTTATTTTCCAAATCAATCCAAATCTTCTTTGGAGAAGTAGTTGTTGAAAACAAATCATACAGACGATCGGATAATACATTCAAGATGTTGCCTTTGCACATGAACTCATCATCTTCTTGTTTCTTCCTAACCCTTTTGACTTCATCACTTTCATCAGGTCTTGATTTAAGAATTATTGGTGTTGAAGGATCAAGCACGTACATAACCCTCAAAATAGTGAGAAGAAATAACATCTTGTCTTTCCAGCTTGTAAAATTCGTTTCATCAAACTTGTCTAGTTTGACAAGTTCTTGATTGATAAATTTAAAATGAAGCCTTGGTAGACTTCATGTCAAAATCACTTAAAAATTGTTAGGACAAAACTTGTAAAATTGGGAATAAAATAAATTTATTGTGATTTTGAGGCGTGACGTATCACTATTTTTTAAGTAATTTTGCCCCTAATAGTTTGTTGCAAGATTATGGCAAATCACTCTTAGGATACAACAAAATCACCCAAAATCTTTAGGCAATAAACTCCTAGAGATTTTCACAAGAATAATTTTAAAGAAAATGATGTTAAGAAAAATAAGAAAATAAGTACAAAGAATTTTTTGTTGTTAGTATCTTAATTCTTCACACCACCAACATATTTATAGAATTAGAATTTCAACTATTTATGAAAATTAGTTACTATTCCAAGAAGTACACGTCTTCTTAAAATTTAGACCAATCATTGTAACTTTTTGTTCAAATTTTTGAACAATGCAATTTTTCATTAAATTATCAAACATTACAACTCTTCTTTGATTTTGTATATTCAATCTAAAATCTGTAATCTACATGCACAACTACGATAATGCTGCCTATCCTGGGTATCTACAGTACTTGCCAATTCCTGATAATGTGTAGATAGAAATTTTACAGATTCGTTATTTGCGGTAATGGATAGATTGAATATGCTCATTTATTGGCTATTCGCATCCTTATACAATGGTAGCATAAACTTTTATGGACAGCATCTACAGGTTTATACAATCAATACAAGTCGGTTCCTTTTTTTGAAATTTCTTCAAGCAACTTTCTCCATTAAACTAGTTGTTCCGGAGTTGAGACCTTAAATATCTCCAATGCTTTAAAGCAAATTGCAAATTTTCAAATAGTGGATTCCGACGCCAGAAGAATTAAGATAAGCTCTGTTTTATAAGTCCATAAATTTGGACGACAGAAGAACATGAATACATGATCTATGTGTTAGACTTGATTACATCTCTGTTTTCTTGTTTAGTGGACCTAAAAATAGGCTAATTAGATAATAATCCATTCCTTCTTCTTTCTCCAATTATAAATGAAATCGATTCTGTCATCAAACACTCCCATCCTTTATTTGAGTTTTATCTTCTTTCTTTTTTAGCCAGTGAGCTTTTAGCTCAGTTGATACTGGAGAATCTCATATCTCGTGTTCGAGTCTCAGATTTTTTTAAAAGAAAGTAAAATGAAAATGCGTACAATTGACACTTTTGACTTTAACATGTGAAGTCGTGAATGTTACTTGATTGATTAGTGTAGATAATGCAAAATTGAAACGAAATATTAAATATCATGTCCCCCGAACGAAAAGAAATAACATAAAACTATCAACTAAAACTATAACAAGAAATATGTGCTAACTATGTGGAACCGAATGCCAAAAATTTCCTCAGTAAATGAAATATTGAGGTACTAGCACTAAGATAAGAAAACTTAGGAGGTGTTTGGTTCATAATCGGGAATCGGAATCGGAATGGGAATCATAAATTCCACTATTGGTATGAGTTTATTTCATTCTCCTTTACTTGTTTGGTTTGAAATAGGAATGAGTTTCATTATGTTAATGAGTTACTCAATTTGAAACCCATGTCACAAGTAGGGAATGAAAGTAGGCATTTTCTAACATTTTCATTCCCATAGAATGATTCCCATAGTACTCAACCAAACAACATCTTTGAGTATCATTAACTTTGATTCTCATTCCCCTCTCATACCCATAAACCAAACACCTCCTTAATTTCTTTGTGAATATCCAACTTTTATTGAAGATGAGTCATTAATAATGAATGTCAAGCCTTAGCAGGGGTTTTGCGAATTTTGTACAAATAATGTATCAGTTTATTTGCAGTGGCACATGATTTTGATGATCCAATACTTTTACAAAAACTACTAATATTTTATTAGATTCAATAGTTGAAACCTATCTAAGTATTTAAAACAACAGAGACAATGATATCATATGATTTCGTCACATATTTGTATCACTTTGTTACTTTTTATTACATTTTCTCTGGTAATTAGGAATGTCAATTAGGTTTTGCGAGGTATATAGATTTTATAAAATTTAAACTCGATTCACAAATTTATTCGAATTGTGAACCTTAATCGGGTTGAACTAACCTCACAAATATGCACCTCATATTCAACTCACAAAATTATTTGGATTTCGAGCTTTAATCGGACTAATCCAAACTCAGAGTACATACATTACTCAAAATTAAGAAATTAAGAGACAAAATATAAAAGGAGTATCTCAAGTCTCAAACATTAATAACTAAAGTACGAAAAATAATACTTTTTCAGGAATTAGTAATATCTGCACATACAAAAGTTGAAAAAAAAAGTACTTCAAATAAATTATAATGATTATTAGGGTGAGAATTTACTTAATTAATAGATTAATTAGTATACAATGTGTTTATATATATATATATATACATACACTTATTAGGGTCGGGTTTTATTCAAGTTGAATCTTGTGAATCCCAATCTCAACTTACATTTAAATCGAATCTAATATTTATGTCCAAATTCAACTTGACTCACTTTAGATACTATAAGGCTCGACTCTCTATTAGTTAGACCGGAGGGCCAAGCTCAAGCAAGCCCAACCCATTGACAGTCCTACTGATAATATATCTTTACCACATGGGCGGTAGTGTTTTTGCTACAGTTGACAGTATCAAAAGATTTACAATTTATAATAAAATACAATAGCTTGGGTGATGTTTGGATATCAAATATTTTTTATTTTTCTTCAAATAATTTTTTATAATTATTTCAGACACATTTTCTAATCACCTTTTTATCTCACATATATCATATAAAAAAATTATTACAGTATTTTTTACAAAAAACTTTTAAAAAATAATGATTGTCCAAACAACATTTTAAATATTATTTTTAAGATGTTCGACGTCATTGCTTTTCAACTAATATCATATATATCCTACTAAATAGATAAGAGGGAGTTTGGGTTGGGGAGTTTAGTTTCCTCGTTCAATCACAGCTTTTTTGTCATTTGAGTGTAGTATTTACCTTGTTTGCAACACTTATGTCCGTACTATTATTCCTTTGCTTTTTTTCTCTCAACTTTTTTGCTCAAAATTCTAATTTATCACCCTTTGCTCCTGTTGTTTGTTCCTCCGCCTTTTCATTTTCTCTTCCACTCAGAAAACTCAACTCCCTCAAATCTTGCAACTCAAGAAAGTGAAGAAATTACCCTCATCTATTAATTCCCAATACTCAAGCTTTTAAGGTAAGATCATCTCGATCTTGATGATATCTTGCTCCAATCAACTTTGATGCCCTCTCTCAAACTCACGTATGTGTGTACTAATTTTAATTTTTTATTTTTTCTTGGTTGTATTTTTTCTTAAAAAAATTTTATCATGCTTTTTTTTTTTTTTACACAATACTTGCGTGGATCTTGCTATTCTTATCTTATAGCCTACAGGGTGTGTTCTTAATTCTTAAACATTTGTATTTTTATTTTATAGTTAATAGCTTAAATTTTGTATTTCGTTTTGAATCTTTATTTGCACACGAAGAATTTTATAATTTTTTAGATGGTTTGTTTAAACAAAAAGCTCAAAGCTATAATCTTTTTCTGATTTAAATAAAGTTTATTAGCATATGGGAAAAAAAAAACTAATTAAATTTGTGAAAAGATTTTAAATTGAAGCAAATATTTGATTTTTCATTTGATTCTCCTTTGGTTTTGCTCCAGAATGTACAAGCTAAGGGTTGTGTATGTTTCTTGTTTGTTATTTCTGTTGCTAGGTTGACGGAGAACAAGTGTTTTAAAGCAATTGAGATAGAGAATAGGACAATTGGAAGAGGGGGTAGTGTGTAGCTTCAGTAATCATGCTAAACAGTTCCATATTCTGTTTCAGGTGTAATGTCATTTCCTTGAAATCTTACTATTGAATAATGTTGAATTTCATTTATGATGGTTATTCATCTTCTATTTCCCTGTTTACTAGTTCATCAAAGGGTGCCTTTGATTATTTGCACACATCTAAATGTCTTTATTGAAGTATAGGAGTTTAACCTAAAAATTAATTTTTGATGGTAAATTAAACTAAAAAAAATTCTTTCAGCTCAGGTTTATATGAGTTTTTTTAGTGCAATTCAAGAATAAATAAACTAAATATACGACCGCAAAATTTAGCAACATGAGAAACGACGTTCATATTTACTGTGCTTAAGTAAAATCCAACTACTAACATTTCACAAAAGTTCATAGCCTTCCCATATGTATAGAGATGATAGTGATCCTTTGCTTTTAGATAGCCTTGAGTGATGTATGATGTCTACCCTACTTTCACCGTTGGCTGTACTCATCTATCTTCCACATTTTATTCTAATATTCTCTTGGCTTTTCTGTTAATTATTTTCAAAAAATATTGCCTATTACTTTTGTGCAATCAAATATTAAGTCTATTTGACTTGTATCTTTTTCCTGTTAATTATATCATAATAGGGGCCAAAGGGACCAACGTAAAGAAGTTAATGATGATTTCTGAATGTTATACTTTTTTATGCAGCTATTGGCGTCATAATGTTTGATTGTAGCTCCTAAAGACTATGCATCACATAGGCATTACAATGTATTTTTCATTTTGTATATATATGCGTGTGTAAAGACTGGTATAATCTTTTCTTGACTAAAGTTCAAGAAAATTTGAATTTTCTTTCATACATATAAATATTCCAAATATGTGCTTCAACTTAATTTCAATTATATGGATTTGAATTTTATGCATATAATGCCATTGCTTGTCGTGGCTTATTTATAAATATAAATGAGCAATGTTCCTCTCATCTTCTTTGATGAATCATTAGATTTTGATATATGTTTCTAAGGTTGTTATTGACAGGCATGTTTAATCTTTGATTTCTTGATATGCTCCACTTCATATATTTTTATTCCACTTTTTACCACTTTATATATATATATATATTCCTATTTGTTAATCTGCAAGGTAAGTATGCTTTTACATGGCTCATGAAGTTTTATACATTCTTAGTATTTGATTTCCTTGTAAATTTTGTTTGGGAGGGTTAAGAATCCTTTTTCTTTATTAAGCTATCAATCTTGATTTTATTTTGTTTTCAATTTTGAGATTTTGCTTGTGCAATTTGTGAAGTTTTCTATTCACACAAATGCACGTTGATTGATAAACTTTATTAAATAGTTAATAATCACTCAGCAAAGAGTGAATAAGCTTAATTAAATATTTGACAATAAAGTATAATTCAAGTGATAACACTATACTTCTCATATAACCTAGGTCATGGGTTCGAGTTACCAAATGGTATGTAGAAATTCAGTGTAGATCCTGTTTGAAAAAAAAAAGAAATTCAATTAAATGCTTTTGTAGGTAATTGAGTATAGTTATTTGTGATTTTGTTTCAGTTAGATTTTAATTACATACAAAATCAACCTTTCTGCACATAGTGTTTGTGTGAAATTTGATTTTTTGTTGCCAAGTCCTTATTTCCTCCATATTCTGTGTTTGAAAGGTTTTCTTTGATTTTGTTTATATTTTGAAATGCAGCAACTTAGGACCTACCTCAACAGAGAATGCAACACCCAAAATTACGTTCACTAAAAAAATAGGCACCTCGGTATGAAACAACTATTTCAAACAAGTTCAGCATATCAAATCACTCTGCAAGCCAACCTTAGAATAGAGCCATTTCTGATCTTGCTGTTGCATTCTTGTTCTCATCAATGAAAACTATTTCAATACTGTGACTTTATGGCTTCTTTGACCAAATATACTATGAGATGTCCTAGAAAATATCTTAGAGCATATTGTACCATAAAATTGTCACAAAAACCATCTTAACACAATAACTAACAAAACACATGAAAATATTTAGTTTCTTACACCCCTCCCAACAAATATTTATTTATAATGTATGCACAGATACCTATTTCGCACATCACGCGGGCAGAAACTAATAAATCTAATAAAGTTGAGTACCCATATTTATCTGTCTTCTCTTTCCCTCTCCCACTTGGAAAAACATAAATACAACATTTCATTTCACGCGTTCAGTTTTAAGATGTTCGACTTCGATACTCTGCCCTTCTCTGAAACCTCTGCTCATCGATTCTCTTAACCCTTTATCCCTTCTCAAATTCCTAAAAACTTTCAACTTATCAAGATATTCCCTTACCCCATATCTATTTTCAGTTTCAAAAAATTCTCATCAATCTCATCAAGGATCGGATAAAGTAGATGAATGAAATCTGCAACCTCTTCTATCCTATCGATTCTTTCTTCCTGTCTTTTGAATAAATATACACCTCCCTCACCACTATATTGCAACTTTTCGACTCGATGCTCCTTCTTCGAAATCTCTCTAGGTATTTCTTTTTACTTGATAATTTATATTCTCTTCGACCCCTTTTATTTGTCTTTCTTTCTATTTTAGTTCGTACCAAATTATTTGTCACTTTTTAAAATAGTAAATAAATAAAGGATAATTTATCTAATTTACCCATTATACAAGTTCCAAAAGTAGAGTATTAAAGTCATGTTTCAACATTAATTACCCTCAAATCATTTTAAATTTTGAAACTCTAAAACTAACTAACAAATTTTGTACATTGAATTTTAATTGAGGGATAATAATGGAAAAACTCTTCTATTATTTAGTCAAATATAAACTTTTCTTAAACTATGTGTGAAATTGATCCTGTTAAATAAAATGGGACGTATGGAGTATTTATTTGCTCTCGATTGACCATGAAATACATTATTTTTTCTGTGCACCATTTCTATTTCTCCCATTTTTTAATAGAAATTTTCATCTTCTGTACCCGTAACTCAGACTCATGCTTATCTATTTGTATTAAATTAGGTTTTTATGCAGGGTTTTAGCTAATTAGTAATTTTAGTCACTGAATTTGAGTATATGCTTCTCAATCTGGCTATTTTTAGTATAGAATTGGTCAATCCTCATGCTTCTTGATTGACCATGAACTACAATTGGTCTATCCTCTCACTTTTTTAAATTTTTTTCCTTAAAGAAAAATATTTCTTACTCTTGGGTTCATTCTAGCAACATCTAATAATCATTTTGTCCGTTTTGTTTTTTGTTGCAGATTTTTTATAAGGGCAACAAAAGGGTTTTATGGTCAGTAATTCCGCTATTGAACAAGGCCTTTAAAAGGGTCGGATACAGGTCCGATCTGGCATATCCAGACCCGAATCTGATTAATATAACTGGATTCCGATCCGGATCCAGATCTCCAACAAGTCTATAAAAGTATATCCATACCCAGATCCATCGGGTCTTGTCGGATCCGGATCCGGGTCTTAATATTCATTTTATAACTTTTAAAATTATATATAGAACTATTACAACTTATAGAATTTTATCTTTTTTTAATTATAAAAGAGTATTTATTTCATAATTACTATTTTTGCATGTATTTTACATTAAATATTAATTACATGGCCAATTTACTCAACATATATGTATATATACATATAAAATAATACTAATATACAATAATTTTATTATATATTAAATATTTTAATTAGATCTGGGTTTTAATCAGGTCGAAACACCAAGATCCAGATCTGACTTGTTTATTAAAATAGTTAAATGGGTCAGGATCGGGTCTATCTCTGTAATTCGGGTAATCAAAATTTATCATAGATTCAGACCCGAATAAATGGGTCCGGATCGGGTCGGGTCCAAGTCTAAACCGACCCATTGATAGACCTATCTTGAACTTGAAGCCACTTAAGGAAAAGACCTGGAATTTCAGTATGTATTCTTTTAATATGATTGATTGATCTCAATTTTATAATGTGATTGATAATTTTGATGAATATTTGATTAATTGAATTGGTGACATGTATTTTTCTTCCTTAGCCATGGTAGGGATTGCTAAAATTGTAGTTACAGTCATGAAGAAGAATTAAAGATATAGTGTGTGTACACACACGCATATTTTTTATGGCTAGTATAATAGAAGTTAAAAAAATCCAGTGTTTGATATTTCATTATAAGAGATGTTGTTGAGCATCTTAAATCTTTTGTTTCACCAGAGGTGATTTTTTGGGACAAGTGAAGAAGAGAATGATATTACTTTGGGTTTTGGTTGAATAGACGTATTTGAGATGCAAAATCTTAGATGTTCTTTTTTTCATATTTGTTGGACTAAATCTTTTCCAATATTTGAAATCAACATATGTGATGTTTTTTTTTTTTTTTGAAAGAGGATCTAAATTAGACTATTGAGATTTAAATATAAGGAGTAAATTGGACTCTTGGAACATTTCACAAAGGACTTGTGGGCTATGAAACTTGGTTTGAAGCTTTTGCAATAAAGATTAAAAAAAAAAAGGGCCTCCTTTTGGTGGTCATACATCATCAACCTCAATGTTTGATTTTTTGCCACAATGACAATTTTTCCATAGGCTTTAGGTTTTGAATTGGTTTTTGTGCTTTTGATGGAGTTCCTATAGGTTCCATGAAAAGGATAAGGGATAGTCACGACCACAAGCAATTCCATCCTATTTTGGATGTAGTAAAATTTTCCTATCTGCATTCCATATCCGCCCTACTGATGAAGGTTCTTTGCTATTTGGAGAGGAAGATGTGCCACGGGCAATAAAAGGCTACATGGTATGAGAACTATTTGTACTGTCTGTTCTTCTTTTGCACTTTGGGTTTCAATTTTCCATTTTAATTTTTGAACTTAGTATATTTTATTGACTGTTGATGGATTTATATGACCAAGTGTTGCTGGTGTTTTTTGAGGTTTTGGGGATATGCTTACTGTATTTCTTGCTTGATGATGATGCCCAGAATTAGCACGTGATACATTCTCCAAGAATGTTCTAGAGGCGCTTCTGTGGTGACCTCATTAAGGGCAAATGCGTAATTTCTTTGTAAGTTCATCTAGTAATTTAAAGCCCCAACCCTTCTCATGTAAATCTATAAATAAGAGGGTTGGGTGTAAGGATTACTATCTGAAATTCATTTGTAAACCCCCACCTAATACAAAAACTTAATCCCCCTAGACTCTTTATCTTCTCTACAAAATTCTCGGTTCATCATTTGGAGCCGTCTGTGGGAACGACATATTTTCATTTGTTTTCACTGTTTTCAAATATCTTTTTCTGATTGATTTCGATTTTCAGAAAGATGAAGAAGTTAGAGGCACTAGATACACTACTAGCAAGGAAGCCGATGCGAGTAACCAACACCTCGTGATACAAAACGATGAGGCAGAGAACCTCAAGGCTTCCGCTGAAGCTCAGGAGAAACAAAATGATGTCCTAAAATACATCTCTGATCACTTTGAATCTTTCAAAGCGTTTGTCGAGCTACGCGAGAATCAAACTCAATTTGAACGCTCGAACTGAGCGATCACACAGTAGGCTGAATGACAACCTGACCGAAAACCTGGAAAATAACCAGTCCATACAATAGGATCGAGTGATCTCCGACACAAAAACATAAAGTCGAGATCGGACGAGCTGTCTAATGAATCGCATTAATCGACAAGTAAGTCAAAAAAATTACCGGTGCGTAACAGGCTGGGTGCACATTCCTCCAAAAGCTCTGAATTGAGAGGACTCTCTTCAACTGTTCTAAAACAGCTTGAGAAGTAGAGCCTCGAAAACAAAATTCAAGAAATACTGAGGAAGAATAACTTGGTGTTCTAAATACCACTGCTCTAACGGAAATTGATAGAGATTCGTTTACATTCTCTATCAGAGTCGAGCCGCTCCCGATGCAATTCAAACTACCGGACCTCGACCGTTACAAGGGAGACTGTGATCCATCTGACCATCTTCAGCACGTAGTAGAGGTCACAAGCCTTTATGGCTATAGTGACACCATCCGTTGTAAATTGTTTGCCACTACCCTTCGAGATCCTGCTAAAAAATGATTTCAAGAGCTGCCGGCGAGCTCAATTGCCACTCTTCACGAGCTGGCGAAGTCCTTCCTTTGTCATTTCAGAAGCAAGCCAGTATTAAGGAAAGACACATCACACCTCATGAACATCCGCCAGAGGCCAGATGAATCACTTAATAAGTTTTTGGACCACTTCAACAATTAAATGATCCAAATAAAAAATGTTGATGAGAGGATTCTAGTTGTTGCTTTCTGCAGCGGCATCCGACTTGGGAGCTTCAACGCTGAATTGGCTAAGAGGATGCCGGAGTCTTACTCCAAGACACAAAATTGCTAGAAAGAACATCAAAATTCATCCGGGGTGAAAAGTCAAACAGGACAAAGAAAGAACTGTAAGACTCACAAAAGGAAAAGACTCCGAAAACTTTGAATCCCTTATCCTCCAAAAAGCTAAAGGTCATGGGCAGGCTGAGCTATCCCCAAGTCAAACCATTAGCTAATCGGGTGGTGTACTCGAACAATAATATTGAAGTCCGAATCCCGAGGACAAGAAGCCTCCCAAACTCCAACTTTACTCCGCTTAACATATCAAGGAGGGAGATCTTGTACCAAGTACAGCACATGGGAGTTCAAGAGCCCTCTCCTCCGATGATATAAGGTCCTAATCAAAGGGACAAATCAAAATACTATGCATTCCATGGTCAGCATGGTCACGATACCGAATCCTGTAATCATTTGAAGATTGAAACAGAGAAAGCCATTCAAGAGGGGCACCTAAAGCAATTCATCAATCAAACTGCTGCAGAGTTCCAAAGAAACATCAATAATAGAGAACATCAGATCCAATCAGATGCAGTCGTGCCCACCTCTTCAATAGAACCAAGGAAGCCAGAATAGGAATAATCTTCCTGTGCGAGAAGAGCAGGTCCGCGTAGCCAGAGTAATAAATACCATAGCCGGAGGACCAGCAAAGGGTGACTCCAAAAATGCCAAAAAGAAATACATGCAGTATGTACCCCTAGGTGAGGATCAGGAAAAGCACTTTAAAACTTTCATGAGCCTCGGATACACTGCGGAGGACCCTGTTCCTAGCCGTATGCCACATAATGATCCTGTGATAATCCATGTGAATGTGGCCGGCTATGAGATGCATTTCGATTTGTAGATATCGGGAGCTTGACGGACATCATTTTTTGGGATACTTGGGTAAAAATGCATATCAATTCCTTCCTGATGAAACCCTTCAAAACTGCATTGGTCGGCTTCACGGGCAATTCGGTAGTGCCTAAATGGCAGATAATGCTCCCTTTGTCCCTCGGGACTCCCCCCGAAGAACAGAATCGAGATGACTAACTTTACATAACACTGAAAAGGGATAGTTCTTATAATATGATTATAGGCCTACCCACGCAGTACACATACAGAATTTTCCTATCTGTGTTCCACATCGGAATAAAGTTCATGCTGAGGGATAGGTCTGAAGGCACGGTGATCACGAATCAGCAGGAGGCCCGAGCCTGTTATATGATGTCCCTGAGATCTCAATCGCAAATCATGTCTATCGTGGACAAAGCATTCCTGCAAACTTTTCACGCTCCGTCCACCCTTAATGGTCCCGAAGAGCTGACAACCAATTCGAATGTGGGAGAGGAGGCCTCGGTGCCACATGGCAATGCTGTTGAGATCCCAGAGCTGCCTGAACCTAAGGGAAAGGGCAAAGCTAAAATTGAGCCACAGGACGACGTCCCTATCGAGGAGATATCACTAGACCCGAGCATCCCAAACAGGAAAATAAAGATTTGTGCAGCTCTTCCAACAGAATTCAAAGCTCTTCTCTTCAGACTTCTCGCTGAATACAACGATGTGTTCGCTTGCTGTGATAGTTGAAGACATGCCATGCATCCCTCAAAAAATTATCGAGCATAAGGTTGGGGTTGACCCAGCCTATAAACCTGTCAAGCAGAAGAAACATCTCTTCGGTCCAAAGTGAAGCTTGATAATCGAAACCGAGGTAGATAAGCTTCTATTAGCTAAAATCATTAGGGAAGTATTGTATCCTACTTGGTTTTCTAATTCAGTTCTTGTAACTAAACAAGATTCATCATGGCGAATGTGCCAAGACTTTACTGATTTGAATAAAGCATGTCCAAATGACGGTTACCTGTACCCTCAGATCGATACCGTAGTTGATTATTTTGTAGGGTTTTATATCCTACAATTTTTAGATGCGTTTAAAGGTTCCAGATATACATGGCCAACGAGGATAAAGAGAAAACATCTTTCATCACTGACCGAGGCACATATTGTTCATCACGATACCCTTTGGCTCAAAAATGTCGAAGCGACCTATCAGAGGCTCGTCAATAAGGCGTTTAAGTCCCAATGATAGGACAAAATATAAAAGTCTATATTGATGATATGGTAGTGAAGAGCTGAGCCTTAGAAGAATCCCTAGAAGCTTTAAGGGAGACATTTGAGGCGTTGAGATTGATTCAGATGATGCTGAACCCAAAAAAGTGCACGTTTGGGGTTCCCTCAGAAAATTTTTTAGGATTCATTGTCTCTCACCTAGGAGTTGAGGCAAACCCTGAGAAAGTGCAAGCTATAATTAATATGAAAACTCCTACCTCGGTTAAAAAAGTTCAAAGACTTACTGGTAGAATGGCAGCCCTGAACCAATTCCTATCCAAATAGGTAGAAAGAGGCCTACCATTCTTCCAACTCACAAAGAAAACAGAAGGTTTCCAATGAACAGAAGAAGCTCAGAAAGCCTTTGAGGAGGTAAAAGCATATTTGGACAACTTACCGAATCTCACATCTCCTCAAAAAAGAGAACCCCTGTACTTATATATTTCGATTGCGGATTTGGCAGTTAGCTCAGTTTTGCTAAAGCAGGATGTAGAACACGGTAAACAATGCCCCATATATTTTGTGAACAAAGCACTTTAAGGACCAGAGAAGAACTACGCGCCTATTGAAAAAGCTGCCTTCTCTTTGGTAGTATTAGGTCAAAAATTGAGGCCTTACTTTCACGACCACAAAATAATCGTACTCACTAACCTCCCGTTAAAAAATATATTGAGCAAGCCTGACGCTTCTAGAAGAATGTTAAAGTGGGTTGTAGAGCTGTTCGAGTTTGACATTGAGTTCAAGCCTCGGACAGCAATAAACCCAAGTTTTTGCAGACTTCATTGCAGAAAATTGCGGGATCGAGAGCATCGACCTCGTGATGACAGCCGATCAATCGAAAGAACAACAGATCAGAGAGGACCTAGTATGGGAGCTTCATGTTGACGGAGCTTCATGTAAATCCGTAGCCGGGGCAAGAATAATAATTCGATCTCCAGAAGGGATTATCTCACGTATGCCCTTAGATTCTGATATGAAGCACTCATTGGTGGAATAAAACAATGGCTCATCAAATGGGAGCCCGAACCATAAAAGTGCATTCCGACTCTCTGCTGGCTATGAATCAAAGTTTAAGAAATTATGAGATTCGAGGCATAATATTAAAGAAGTATCTGTCTGAAGTTAAGAATTGGATGTCAAAATTCAAAAAAGTGGACGTGGTTAAGATCCCTGAGCCAAGAATACATATGCTAACGCCTTGTCCAAGCTAGCTTCGGCGATATATTCTCATTTAACCAAGGAAGTATTAGTGGAGGTACAAGACTATAGGTCTGTAGATCTTGCAGGAAAACTCAAGTCTGTAGATCTTGCAGGAAAAATCTTAGATATCCATGCGGATCTCGGATGGATGGAACCTATAGTCAATTATTTCGGGGACAATAAGCTCCCTAAATATCCAACTGAGGCTAGAAAGACCAAGTATAGAGCAGTCAAATACACGCTTATTGATGGAGTTCTATACAAAAGGCTTATTTGTGCCAGCTGCTGAGACGCCTCGGTCCCTCTGAGCTGCGTATACTAATTACGTCTTAAGAGAGGTACACGAAGGTATATGTGAAAGCCATATCGGACCAAGAAGCTTAGCTCGAAAAGTTTTGCTAGCTGGGTACTATTGGCCAACTTAACACACCGATGCAGATACTCTAGTGCAAAAGTGCCATCAATGACAAGTGCATGCACCTATTCCACGAAAACCAGGTGCGAACATAGTTCCTATTCAGAGCCCGTGGCTATTTGTCCAATGGGGAATAGATATCCTGGGCCCACATCAAGTGCAGTTGGCAAACTTGAGTTCCTAGTAGTGGCAGTTGATTACTTTACTAAATGGATAGAAGGTGAGCCCCTAACCACGATCTCGGGAAAGGCCGTAGAAAAGTTTTCTGGAAAAACATTGTATGCCGATTTGGTATTCCCTCTATTCTTATTTCTGATAACGAAAAGCAATTCAAATGAGAGCCTTTCAAGAGTTTTTGCTCTAACCTAAGCATCAAACAACAATTCACTTCGGTCACGCATCCGCAAGCGTGAATGGACAAACAGAAACCTACAACCGAACCTTGTTGATGGGACTCAAGACTCGATTGGAGTGAGCCAAAAGAGAATAGGTCAATGAACTACCCAGTGTCCTATGGGAGTATCGGACTACCCCTCGAATGACTAATGGAAAAACCCCATTTAGCTTGACCTATGGGTCCGAGGCTGTAATTCCCGCCAAAATTGGGTTGCCCACGGCTCAAGTCGCACTTTTTGACTTGGAGCAAAATGACGACGCCCTGAGCTAATATGGACCTATTGGAAGAAAGAAGGCTGGACGTGTCTATTAGGGAGTCAAAGTACAAGTAAATCATGACTAAACATTATAACTCCAGGGTCAAGAGTAGATACTTTCAGCCTGGGGACTTGGTGCTTCAAAAAAATGAGGCGAGTCGAGTACAAAGAATGGGAAAGCTAAAACCGGAGGATCCATATCGTGTAATAGAAGCACACAGTTTAGGTTACTACAGGCTAGTTAATATGAGAAGAGACCCTGTCTCTAGTGAATGTGAAACATTGTGAACTTGAAGAAATATTATCAAGGAATGTAATAAAAATTACTTTATCTTGGCAGTAAATGAAAATAGTACGAGAGGGCAGAGACCCAGTGGTCCCCCATCGAGAGCTGAGGCTTAGTAGCCTTCTCCCATACAAAATTGAACTTATCTGACCCTACGAGGTCCGACTCAGGTTCAAAACGAAGTACATCGAAATTGATCTGACCCTAAGAGGTCCGGCTCAAGTTCAAAATAAAGCAAATTCGAACTGATACAACCGTAAGAGGTCTAGCTCAAGTTCACAATAAAGTAAATTTGAAGGGCGAGGACCTAGTGGTCAACCCTCGAAGGCTGAGGCTCAGTAGCCTCCCATGAGATTAAGCTGCTCTGACCCTAAGAGGTCCAGCTCCAGCTCAACAAAAAGCAAATTCGAGCTGTTTCGAGTTTTAGAATTTCGGTCCTCTCATATGAAATTCAGATGCTTCAACCCTAAGAGATCCCAAGAGGGTAAAAGCTAAACTTTCTAAGAGGCTAAAACTTTGGATTGGGACTTAATAAAAGTTTCCCCTCAGGAAGCTGATTTAATTCTTGAACTCCTACGGAGAATCGGACAGGATTCGATCAAGATCAAGCAAAGGAAAAATCTGTTTATAACCTTTGACACTTAAGTATTTTGAGTGTGATGCTCAATTAAGTCCAAGCAAAGGAAAATGTTGATTGAAATTTTGAATACTTTTAGTATTTTGGGTTTGATACTATTTTACTAGGTTTTTGCTTTTGACCGCAGGAGATAGTGCAGAAAAATAGAGACACTATATTAGAAACAAAGTCAAGGATCTTAAACTATTACAATAGAGATCTTATCTATTACAATGAAAGGCGTTATTACATCAGCCTAATTAGCCGCATTAGAAGGTCCTGCGTCAGAAGGTCTGACCGATGAAGTGGAAGATGGACCTGCGGGTTCCGGTCCAGCCTCGAGAGTAGTAGATGCAAGATCACCCTGATCCAAGGTCACGATATCAGGGGTTCTCTGAGGATCGGTACAGGGGCCTTAAATTGTGCCTATAAAGCGCTGATGACCCCCTCGTTGATGGAGGCATCATAAGGCAGCCCTTGATAAAGTTCAGAATTCCTCACCAAGCGGTCACACGCCATAGTGAACCCTATAGTGAAGACATTCTTGGTGAACTCCTTTAGCATTGTGTCTATCTCTTCCGAGGCGACGAATGCATTTCTCCCTCGGACAAGGAGCTCGTTCTCCCGAGAGCTGAACTTTGGCTCGGCCAGCTCTGCCTCTTCTTGAAGTTGAAGGATCCTCTTCTCGAGATCAGTGATTTTTTGGTCACGATCGGTGATGTCGACTTGAAGAGTCTTCTTCTCCAGCTCAACCTGGCAGAGTCTGTCTCATACTTCGTCAAGTTCGGCCTTCCACTCATCATATTTATTGCCGGCTTCAATGTTGCATTTTATCTCGTTGGCCTTCACAGCCTCCTTCACTTGGTGGTCCACAGTAGATTTGTCGTGGCCAATTCCTGCTTGTGTCATGGAATTGATAATGGAATTGAAGGAGGTCTCCCACTCGGCAATAACGGGCAAAATTGTGATGGCCTGGCAAAAGATCAAGTAAGAAAGTTAAAATAAAAAAATATATATATAACTTTGAAGAAGAATAAAGGACACTTGCATTCATTAAGCTGACATGCAGCTCATCCAGCCTTTGCTGGGGAGTAAGCCTCTTCACATAGCTCACGTCCCGGGGCAAAGCGACCAGCTTTGCCTGTTCACGAGCCACTCTCGCGAATTGAGCTTGATCGTTGATGTGATCGGCGGGGTGGGTCAGAATTGGGTGTTCCCTGAGAAAACAGGAACCGACAGAGAGTTAATGGAGAATCGGGACCATGGAAGATCTTGTGACCTTGCGGACTTTCTCTCATCTTCGAGAGTGTACTTTTTTCCTCCTGAACAAGTCAAAAAGAGGTAAGTTAGTAAATTAGTAATGAGAAGGAAGTTTAGCTTGTATTCAAGTTCTAAATCAAGTAGACTTTACCATAGGACCGAGGAAATGTATTGTTTGGATAGGGAAAGGTTCTTGGAACTCTCCCTAGAGCCCCTAGGAACAATGCTTGTACCAGTGGGCCTAAGTGGTAAGGGTGATGAGCTGGGGGTCCCTATGGAGGAGGAAAGCATTGCTGTCACTCTGGTCCGCTTCCTGGTAACCCGGGCCACCTCTAGTGCGGGTTGGTCGGTAGTCTGCAAAGCTAGGGTGACGACCTGACTATCACCCGAGCTTCCTAGGCTTGTTTGCATTTTTGAGGTGAGGTCCAGAGGTGCTGTGGGTGTGGTACCGGTGTCCTCTGAGAGTGCACTGGCGGTTGCGAATGAGTACCTGTCGGTGGTGGACGGTGAGGATTAACCTGAAGGGACCGCACCAGCGGGGGGGAGCAGGGTCCGCATCGATGGCAGGAGTGGTAGAGACTAGTCCCCTCAGGAATGCTCTGAGTTCTGCAAAAGGCCAAAAAATCAGTATCAGTATCAATTTTTAAAAAATTTTAAAAAAAAAAAGCTTTATGCAGGATCGTAGCTTGAATGAATGTTATGGGTGGGGAATAGTCCAGCCCAAGCCAAAATGTTGTTGGAAAGAATGGTAGGCTGGTTGTGGAAGTCTACTCTAAGGTTTGACTCGACGAGCCTCTTAGCGTCGATGGAGTCTAGAGGAGAGGCATTTTTGGTTTTTAGGTTCTCTTTTGTAAGGTTCCAAGGATCTTGTGTCATAGGAGGATCGAGATACTGGACAAAGAAAAAAGATTTCTTCCAGTCGTGGATGGAAGAGGGGTTACCTGAAGTGAGCTATTTGCCCGCGGTTCGGGGAAAAATATAAAAGAATCCCATCATAGTGGACAACTTTAACATCATCCTAAAGGTGTTTAAGGACAAGGGGATGTCGTATAATTTACAAATAAAAGAAAATCCAGCAATGAGCCGAATGGCGTTTGGGGTTAATTGGGATATGCTAATATCCCAATGAGCTGAAAGATGAACGAGGAGGGGAGCTATTGGGAGCCTCAGCCCCGACTCAAGTCATTAGTTGCTCCTGGTAAATTGTTAGGTAACCAGGAGGAGGCAGGTGGCTTGGTCCTCGGATGATGGGAACTTGATGTGCACGATTTTAGGGAAGTGATATCTATCCCTAAGAACTTTTATGTCCTCAGGGTCAAGGGTGTTCAGGATGTTTAGAGTTTGGAGGCTGGGGTAGTCATTGTGAAGAGTGTCGATTGAGACGGGTTCGGGAGGAAAGTTCAAAGGGACTGCTGCCAGGAAAGCTTCATTAAAAGGGTTAAGCAGCCTATCAATATCGTCTATGGGAGAAGAAGGTTGCGGTGTACTAATGAGGGAGGAAGGAGTGAACGTACCGGCCATTTTCTTCGGTATGTAGGGCTTGAAAATCTGAAAAAAGTTTCAGCGAGTGGTGTTCAGCTTGGTGAGTGGACGGCGGTCGGTAACTGGAGAAATCAGGAACAAGTAGGCAGGAGTGTGGTAAGGAGAAGGAGAAGAAGAAGTTAGTGGTAGTGTTGCAGGGAAAGGATTTTGGGGAAGCTTGGAGGAAAAGGCAAGAATAGGACTTACGACTGAAATGGAGAAAGAAAATGTGAAAGGGGAAGAATGGGGGGTATAAATAGGGTGAGTTTCCTCCATAATGTTCTATGGTTCGAAGGGAAGGATAACAGTTTGAAATTCAATTTTTGGGGAATTGAAAAGACGATGCGGGAAAAATGAAACGTTTTGCAGTGCAATGAAAAAATGATGTGGGAAAAATGAAGCGTTTTGCGGCGCTATAATAAACACAATAAATGAGGCGTGGTGTATGTAATTATGGTGCATAGGGACTCAGTGAACAGCTGGTTATGAAGGGTAATCACAACAATAGTCACATCTCACCGGGAAACTCGCTTGTCGTGAAAAGATAGAAGAGGTTTTGGTCTTTGGGTTAGTGAGCCGAGGTAAAGTTCGGGCCTCACGAGTGCTTCTGTTCGGGTTAAAGTCTTTTGACATAGTTAAAACCAGTTGAAGCTATAAAAAGGTCACTGGACCTTAGATGCAAAGTTCGGCGTCGACCAAGTCGTCAGGGAACTTCGGCTAGCTGCTGTCGGCTCGATTTCAACCGCGAGGATCGGAACCGAGCCGAGGGGACTATTGATTATGCCCAGAATTAACGCGTGATACATTCCCCAAGAATGTTCTGGAGGTGCTTATGTGGTGACCTCATTAAGGGCAAATGTGTAATTTCTTTGTAGGTTCATCTACTAATTTAGATCCCCAACCCCTCTCATGTAAATCTATAAATAAGAGGGTTGGGTGTAAGGATTACTATCTGAAATTCATTTGTAAACCGCCACCTAATACAAAAACTTAATCCCCCTGACTCTTTATCTTCTCTACAAAATTCTCGGTTCATCACTTGACTTGCATATTTTGTTTGATTTTTTGCGTCAACTTTTACACTAATTAATTTGCAAAAGTTTGTTTATGCTTCTTGAATGTTAAAAACAGCTTTTCGTTCGAATCATTTTAATGAGAATAAACTCGGAAAATGAAGAATTTGTTGATTTCTTTGTCAAAATACTTAATTTCAGTTGAAAATGCAGTCGTATGGGATGAAACCATAGTAATGAAACTTCTCTGAATTTTTTATTAAGCTACTTTTTGTTATTATCCAGGATAATATTAATGCAGATTTTGTTTAACTTATGTTTGTTTCTCCAATAGATTGTTTCATTAGCTTTTCAGTTTGAAATCTTTGTTATCTGAAAGACAAACAGAAGACAATCATTTTGGGTGAATGCGTTTAAATAAGAAATCATGTTGCCCTTAGCTAGAGAGTCTAAAATTTTAAAACCTTTTCTACAGGAGCTTCAAAAGGTTATTATAGTTTCAAGAGACCAGGGCACGGTGCACTTCATTAATATTATTGCTAAGTTATTCAAAATTTCAACATAGTCATGCACCAACGATGCAAAGTTGTTAATTTACTTATCTTTGAGTATTATTTTTCTGGTAATGTTTGTACAGCTAGACTTGGTGGCATAAAATCTCTGAAGTTGTTTGTAGAGCTAGACTCATCAGCTCATATGACTGGAAACGGTAACATAGCAATATCTTGCAGAGCCAAAAATCTTTTCAACATAGAAGGATACTTTTGCAAAAACAAGCCCAAATTTAAAAATATCCTCTGTTTGCCATGTGTAGTTAGTAGTTCTAAATTCTTTTCCACCCATATGATTTACTACTATTTTGCCGCTGTTTCACGAGTAATGCTAGATGTGGCAAATATGGCCTTACTCCAGTCATTCGCATTGCGATGTCTGATTTTAATTTTTTTCTTAATAAACTTCGCGTGTACGGTGGTTATTTGAGCTTTTTTAATTGTATTGAGTAACCGTTAGTCATCTCCATAATTGACTGTAGTTTCTGGAGTCCTCAAGTTTGCTTTCTAGCCGAGCCTGAAACAATGTTTTCAAAATGCGAGTTTTGGAACTTAACATTTAGAAAATTATCAAATATGGGAATGATCAGATTTTATTAATATGGATGTCAGTGTATGGGTGTCTAAAATGCTATAGGATACTCAAGTGGAAAGATTGTCATTCGAGTGTAAGTGCTTCCCCAACACTCGGCCAAACTCTTTTTATACAAAATTATGCAGGCAATTTTATTTCATAAATGTTACATTGATTAGTAAGAAGTCTTTACTTTTGCAGTTCTTTTGTTTTGTTGGTAGGGCAGAAATTGAGTTAGATTTAAATTTTTTTTTTTTTTACCTATTTTGGCAAAGTGATGGAAACTGATTTACGAATTGCTTTTATGTCTTAGGGATGAGCAACAAGGTGACTAAAATTGTCGAAGCAATCAATGTTCGCTTTAAAAAAAATAAAATAAAATATCCTCTTGCCATAGTGAATGTAAATATTGTATTTATTATCGTAAAATATGATTAAACATTATCCAACCCATGGTTTCAGTACTCATTGTTAGTTGTTGATTCTTTTTCTTTTTCTTCCCATTTTTTCCTTTGGTTTTGGAAGTTTCCCTGAGAAGTATACAAAATTAAATTTTGTATGAAATACTAAATTTTTGTGTGTGCCAAAATCAAACATTAATTAGTTATGAGTAATAAATTTTTTATGAAAGGAATTTTGCACAACATTTTATTTCCACAAACAAAAAGTTCGTAACTTAAAGAAAGCAGTAAAACCGGATGCCAAATAGTACTACGTAGCAAGAAATAAATACAAATAAAAGAAAGTTTGTCATAGTATATATTGAAAAATCAGATTTGTAAATTGCTTTTTGGCGTAAACATATAAGTGTCCTTTTATAATGTTTATAACCAGCACAAACTATGCAACGTCAATATTCCATATGCATAAACACATTCCATAAGAAACTTAATTAGTGCATGAACATATTTAGCTAGGGGTGTGCAGGAATTCGGTTAACCAATTTTGCGACCCATTTCAATTTCAAATTAAAATTTTGAAATCGATTAATTGAAATTTAATCGGTTAATGGGTCTGATAGAATTTTGGAATTCAAAAATGGGTGCGAAACCAGGAATTCGGTTAACCAATTTACTAATTTTGTTAATTGAATTCAAATGCAGGCAAAGAGTATCGAACTCTAAACCTCTTTCAAGACTAACCTACATGATAATTACCACCGAAAGTTAATTGAAACTTGCATTTATTTTTCTTCTTTTCAAATGTGTATACCTTTTATATAATATAATCTTACAAATTAATACTTTAATTTTACTTAAGAATACATATATAGTCACATAAATAATATTATATATGTACACACACATATATATATATATATATATTTATGTGTGTGTATAATTTATGTATATAAAAGTTTAAGAAAACATTACATTTATTTAAATATAGTATAGTTTTAATAATATTATAAACTTATAGTCTCCTATATAAACTACGAATCCAAAATAAAACACTAATTTGAAGTCTTAAAACGATTACATATTAGTCATGTTTATATATTGTTAGTATTGGTCACAATTTGAATATATTAATGTATGTAGTTATCAGTATATACGTAATAACATGTTTGTCATTATAATTAGTGTAATCACATCAATACATACATACATACATACATACATATATATATGTGTATGTATATTACAAAAATAATGCATTCATTTAGATATAGTATTATTTTAATAATATTATAGACTTATAGTTTTCTATATAAACTATGAATGCAAAACGAAACACTATTTTGTAGTTTTAAAACGATTATATATTAGTCATATATATATATGTGTATATATATATATATATATATATATTACGAAAATCGTGCATTCATTTAGATATAGTATAGTTTTAATAATATTATAAACTTATAGTTTTCTATATAAATTACGAATGCAAAATGAAACACTAATTTGTAACTTTAAAACGATTGTATATTAGTCATATTTATATATTGTCAGTATTAGTCACACCTTTTATGTATTAATGTATATAGTTATCAGTATATACATAGTAACGTGTATGTAGTTATAATTAGTGTTAATCACACAATAGTACACACACATTTATGTTAATTAAGAAAACACTGCATTCATGTTACTAAGTGTTAAATATAGTATAGTTTTAGTAATATTACAAATTTACATTTTTCTATGATCATAGAATTTATTTGTGCCTTCTGGATATTGTGTTATGCTAAATGTTTGTTATGTAATAATTATGATTCTAGAAATGTGCTAAATTTTTTGCAGAATTTTCTTTCTTTTTTTTTTAGCTTTATCCACAAGAAATGAAATCATGGCTATTTTATTATTTGTTGAATTTCGTTTTAATTTTAAATTTTTTTAGTTTTTTGTAAAGAAATTCAGTCTAATGTTAATGGGCTCAATTGATAAATACGGTTAATCTAATTTGAGACCGATTTCCAAATTCGAATTTGGTTAATTGAATTCTATACTGAATTCAATTCGAAATGGGATAATTACATAAATCTCCCCTGAGATTTATGCTAATATCACTTAGTATCTTTAAACTTTCAAAAATATCACTTACCTCTCCTAATTCCAATTTTGTTGTAACATTTTCGGTCCAAATGCTTAAAACACTAATTTAAGGGGTCCATAGAGAGAATAATTTCATTCCAATTTTACCCTTAATAACAAAATTTTAACTTATTAAAATGGTTGGAAAAAAAGAAAACAAAAATTCTAGAGGTGTAAATATAATTATTAACAAATAACATTGACTTGTAACTTAATGTTATTAATATAAAAATATATTCTTTCAGTTTATAAATTTGTGATTTACTAGACAAAATACCAACATTTTTCTTAGAATATGTAATATTTTTCTACATGATTTAAATTTTTGTTCAAAGCGACAAGTATGTTAATACACTCATGTATATATTTTTGTAAACAAATTGATTAAAAGAACTATAATCAAAAGTTCATTTTAATTTTTCTTAGCATTTGTAATTTCTCAAATAAAATATCAAATTTTTTATTAAAATACATAGTGCTTTTTACGTGTTCCAAGTTTTTTAAATTGATACACACATTAACATTACATGCACATACATTTTTGCAAATAAATTTACAAAAAAATATATCGAACGTACATTTTATATTTTTCATTTCAAGTTTGTGATTTCTTAAATAAAATACACCAAGTTCATTTATTTATACCAAGTTCATTTATTTATTACAAAAAAAAATTGATTAAAAGAACTATGATCAAAAGTTCATTTTAATTTTTCTTAGCATTTGTAATTTCTCAAATAAAATATCAAATTTTTTATTAAAATATATAGTGCTCTTTACGTGTTCAACCTTTTTTAAATTGATACACACAATAACATTACATGCACATACATTTTTGCAAATAAATTTACATAAAAATATATTGAACGTACATTTTATATTTTTTCATTTCAAGCTTGTGATTTCCTAAATAAAATATATCAAGTTCATTTATTTATTACATTACATGGAGTATTTTTACATATTTCAAATTTTTATTCGAATTGATATAAACAACCACGTTAACGTATGCACATATTTTCTTAAATTTGTTGACAATAATTTTTATTGTTTCTAACTTTTTTTTATTCATGAGTTTATGATTCATTAAATAAAGTAATAATTATATTTATTCTATTACTATAATATATGGTACATTTCTACATGTTTATATTTTTGTTCAATGAGACAAACACAAAACAAATTATTGTGCACATATTATTATAATAATAAGTTAAACAAAAAATTTGTTAAGAATTAAAAGGGTATTAAGTGAAATTGTTAAAAAAAACCTTAGGGAAGGTTTTTGAAACTATCCATTTCATAATATGGCTAATGTAATAAGGGTATGAATGTTGTCATGCTATTTGATACTAAAGATGGGACCCACCTACAAGAGAAGGGAGGCATGTGATATTTTTGAAAGTTTAGGGGTGTTAAGTGATATTAGCATAAATTTCAGGGAAGGTTTATGAAATTATTCCATTTGAAATTTAAACTGTTTAACAATTTTAGGACTCATTTCCGAATTCTAATCGAAATATTTGATCAATTAACCGATCGCTCCTATATTTAGCAAATGCGGCATTTCTAACAAATTTTAATGGCGGAAAAATGTGTGGTTGCGCTAAACCGATCATTAAACTCCCATTCAGAATATTTATTGCGTCCTTGACGAACTATAAAATTGGACTACCTTTTCAAATTAACGTTCTGTCTCTTATTAAATTATTTTTTCTTCTAAATTTAACAATTTGGACATGAATCCTATATTTATTTTCGTTTAACAAACGGGAAAAAAATTAGTTCCATAATAATATCCATGAAACTCATTCGGGTAAGTTCTAAAGTGGCCCGTTTGGATAGGTGAAATTGAATTGTGTGAAGGGTTAATTTAAAATTAATACATTATAAATGAAATGATATTGGAATGAATTTAAAATCTGTCATTTTAACCTTTAAAATCTAACTCTAACTTGATTATGAATTTCAAATTTTAATTAAATCCATAAAATTGTTTAGTTAATTTGAAAGAAATTTAAATTTGAAATCTATATCCGTTCAAATTTCTATATCCAAATGCAGCCTAAATTATATCTTAATTCTTAAAAAGTATTCCTTTTTACTTATTTAAAGTTACATCATAGAAAATCCAAATTCTAATTAACTCTATCCTCACTTAGTGACAGGAAAGGTCTTAAATAATCAATAATAGTCTTAAGCTAATTCCCTAAAGGTCAAAACTTCTGACTCTATCAAACCGCCCATAATGTGGTCCAAAATCTAAATTGACATTAATAATTAAACAAAAGGTCACTTTTGAAGAAAACTTGTGGTACTAATTAATCATATTTAATAAAAGTTTTAAAACCCACCAAAGGACAGACAAATGTCATTAGTATATTTCTATATGTGAAAGTTACACGAATCACAGGTCCTTGCACCGAAAGAGAAAAAGACCTATTGGGAATTTTTTTTTTTTTATCTGTACACGTGGAAATTATAACATGCTTTTTTATGGGTAATGAAAATTAGAGCGACTGGGTTTAGGTTTAGTATCTGGAATGTTCTATGAGTGAAAGAATAGATGTTTTCGCAAGGAGTTACTCTGTATGTGATTTGCGCGTGTGGTCCACTTAATTGCAATTTCTTGAAAGTAATGAGAGTGATTAAGAGTCTGTTTGATAATTCAAGTTAATGTTAAAAATTAATTGATTAAGAAATTTTTGAATTCAGTATGTTTGATAACAGAATTCTCTTATTACTTAACACATTAAGCACTGTTTAATTTGTATTCAAAATTTTAAGTGAAAATATTTTCACTTAATCGGCTGAATTTTAAATAAATATACAAACACATAGTCAATACACACATACTCTCTCTCACACATATTCACACACACTTTCTCTCACTTGCACACACATTCTCACACATACATGTACTCTCTCACACACAAAAACACACACTTCCTCACATATATACATTGTCTCTCTCACACACATACACACTTAATCTCTCATACACATTCTCTCTTGTACTTTTCATACTCTTATTCACACACACTCACACACATGCACATTCTCTCTCACTCACATACACACACTCTATCACACAAACTCTCTCTCACACACATACATACCGTATTACATTTATTCACATTCTCTCTCATAAATATTTATACTATCCTTAATTATTCATTTTCTTTTCTACGCATATATGGCAATTATTTATAATAAATTAATATATGTATGAAGTGATATATTTAATTCACAAATTGAATTCAGTTGATTATCAAATAGAAATAAATTTATTAATTCAGCAATTAATACTTTCAAGACTTATAATTCATAATTCAAAATTCAATATTCAGCATTAACAAACATCGCCTAAGACATTCATTATTTATATGCTTGTTAATGAATATAAATAATTAAAAAATTGTAGTCTTCAAATTTAATTTAATTTTTTTAACGAGTTTTAAATTTTATCTAAATTTGATTTATTTATTTTTCAAGTCGAATGTAAGATTCTATAAGATTTAATTTTGATCGCAGAGTCTACAGGTGAGAATCAAAGATTCGATAAATATTTTCCCTCCCAAATGCTTTAACCCACTGATGATGTGGATTAGTGACACATAGCATCTTACCTAAATTATTGGAGCTAGAGTGCCCACGTGGCAGCCTCATTAAGGGCAATTATGTAATTCAACTTCAGCTGGACTAGCATAGAGATAGCCTTATGCCTCCTTATACAATTCTTACTATTCAGCTATTCCACTTTCTTTCTGCTCCTACAATCTAATTTTAGTTTCTTTAATTGGCGCCGTTTGCGGGAATCGACAGATTTTTATCACTTTCAATCAATTCTCAATCATCTGACTTGTTTGTTTTTACTTTGAGAAGGATGAAGAACCGTGAAACATGCAGAACTGCTAGCAAGGATTGCCGAGACGAGCAATCAATACCTCGTGGTGCATACCGACGAACCAGAAAATGTCAGCACACCAACCGAGGCTCGACAAAAGCAGAATGATGTCCTGAAGTACATTGCTGACCATTTCGAGTCTTTCCGAGCGTTCGTGGAGCAGCGCGAGAGCCAAACTCCGTCCGAACGCTGGAACCGAGCAGCATTCCACAAGCCAAACAACAGCGTGACCCTGGTCGACGTGGATCAGCTACCTAGAACAGAGCCAGTTGATGCCATGAGCCCAACCGACCTACGTCACAAATTGACAAAGTCGCGCTCGAATGAACAATCTGATGAGTCACACTCATCAATGCCTGGATCAAAGAAATTACCTCGGCGCACATTCCTCAAAAAATCTGGTTCAAGAGGACCCTCTTCGGCTGTTTTAAAATAGCTCGAGGAGCAGAGCCTCAAAATAAGATCCAAGAGATTTTGAAGAAAAACAATTTACTTCTAAATACTCCTGCTACGACGGAGATTGATAGAGATCCATTCACAATCTCTATCAAAATTGAATCTCTTCCAATTCAATTCAAGCTACCGGACCTATATCGTTACAAGGGAGAATCTGATCCGTCAGATCACCTGCAGCACATGGTGGCGATAACTAGCCTTTATGGCTACAGTGACGCGACCCGCTACAAGTTGTTTGCCACCACTCTTCGAGGTCCGACACAAAAATGGTTCCAGGAGCTGTCGACGAACTCAATCGCCACTTTTCAACGACCTGGCGAAGTCCTTCCTTGGTCACTTTAGGAGTAAATCAATATTGTAAAAGGATACATCGCACTTCATGAACATCCAGCAGAGGTCCGATGAGTCACTTAATAAATTTGTGGACCGCTTCAATGATGAGGTGGTCCAAATCAAAAATGTTGATGAAAGAATTTTGGTGGCTGCTTTCTACAGCTGTATTCGACCAGGCAACTTCAACGCCGAGCTGGCCAAATAGATGCCGAGCTCCTATTCTGAACTCCTTGAAAGAGCATCGGAGTTCAGACGGGGCGAAGAGTCAAACAGGCCAAAAAGAGAATTTTACGATACACAAAGAGTAAAAGTCCTCAAGACTTCGAACCCCTCATCATCGAAAAATCTGAAGGTCGCTGACAAGTTGAGCTATTCCAGAGCCCACCTTTGGCGAACCGGGTGGTCTTTCCGGGCAACAATATTGGGAACCGACCCCCACGAGCAAGAAGCCATCACGATGCTGACTTTACACCTCTCAATGTACCGAGGAGAGAAATTTTATACCAAATACAACATCTGGGCCTCTTAGAGCCACCCCCCGAATGGTGTCAGCCTCCGACAAAAGAGACCGGGCAAAGTACTGCACTTTTCATGGTCAACACGGCCATGATACCGAGGCATGCAACCACCTGAAGGTTGAAATCGAGAAGGCCATCCAAGAAGGACATTTGCAGCAGTTCATCTGCCGAACTGCGGCAGAGTTCCAAAGGAACACTGCCAACCAAAGAAATCCGGCGCAACCTCGCCCGCCGCCTCGTCAACAGAACTGAGGCGGCCAAAACAGGAACAATCCTCTGGCGAACCAAGATGAACAGATCCCTGTGGCCGGGGTGACAAACACAATTGCCGGAGGTCCGGTGATCGGGGACTCAAATAATGCCATAAAAAATATGCCCGGAGCATTCCTTCTGGCGAGGATCGGGAGAAGTGACTGAAGCCATTATGAGCCTCAGATACACCTCCGAGGACCCCGTTCCCAGCCGAATGCAACACAATGATTCCACGTGGTAATTCACGTAAATGTGGCTGGATATGAAATGCACTGTGTGTTCGTCGACACTGGAAGTTCGGCGGACATAATCTTTTGGGACGTTTGGGTGAAAATACATATGGACGATTCTTTGATAAAATCTTTCAAGACTCCATTGGTTGGCTTCACAGGAGACTCAGTTGTGCCTGAGGGACAGATAATGCTCCCATTATGTCTTGGAGCTCCCCCGAAACTTAGAATTGAGATGACCAACTTCGTCATCGTCAAAAGGGACAGCACCTACAATATGATCCTGGGCCGACCCACGCAATACACCTATAGAATCCTTCCCTCCGTGTTCCATATTGGGATAAAATTCATGCTGAGGGATGGATCTGAATGAACAGTCATTGGCAGCTAGCAGGAGGCCCGAGCCTTCTATATGATGTCCTTGTGGTCCCAATTGCAAACGATGTCCATTGCTAACAAGGCTTACTTGCAAACCTTTGATGCCTCATCCACCTGGGATGGCTTTGAAGAACAAATTCTGCTCGCCTTTGATAAGTCAGAGAGAGGGGGAAGATAATGTGCAGCCCCGGCTCGGAGCTATTGAGATCCTCGAACCTCCCGAGCCGAAGGGGAAGGGCAAAGAAAAAATTGAGCCCCAAGACGAGGTTCAAATTGAGGAGGTATCACTAGATTCGAGCCTCCCTGATCAAAAAATCAAGATCTGTGCTACCCTCTCAGCAGAGTTTAAGGGCCTTCTCTTCAAGCTTTTAGCCGAATACAAGGACGTGTTCGCCTGGACCGTCGAACCCTAGGGAAATTATTGAGTACAAACTCAGAGTGGACCTGGCATACAAACCAGTGAAGCAGAAGAAGCGCCTCTTCAGTCCAGAGCGTAGCTTAATAATAGAAATTGAGGTGGATAAACTCTTAGTGGCCAGATTGATTAGAGAAGTATTGTATCCCACCTGATTTTGTAATCCAATCCTTGTAACAAAACCAGATTCTTCTTGGCGAATGTGCCAAGATTTTACTGATATTCATAAAGCCTGTCCAAAGGACTAGTAATCCGTACATTCGGATCGATATAGTAGTAGATTCATTTGTTGGATTTTATATTTTACACTTTTTAGACGCATTCAAGGGCTATCATCAAATATACATAGCCAGAGAAGATAAAGAGAAAACCACTTTCATCACTGACAGAGGCACGTACTGCTACAGTACTATGCCCTTCGGACTCAAAAACGCTGGAGCCACATATCAACGCCACGTCAATAAAACCTTCAAGTCCCAAATAGGACGAAACAAGGAGGTATATATTGATGACATGGTGGTCAAGAGCCGAACCTATGAGGAAACCTTGGAAGATCTCAGGGAGACATTCGAGACATTAAAATCCATCCAAATGAGGCTGAATCTCAAAAAATGTACATTTGGGGTCTTCTCGGGAAAATTCTTGAGATTCATTATCTCTCACCGGAGAATTGAGGCAAACCCTGAAAAGGTGCAGGCCATAATCAATATGAAAACTTCCACCTCAGTGAAGAAGGTTCAGAGACTCACCGGTAGAGATGGCGACCCTGAATCGATTCCTGTCCAAATCAGCAGAAATGGGCTTGCCGTTCTTCCGACTCATAAAGAAGACTGAGGGCTTTCAATTGATCGAAGAAACTTGTAAAGCCTTTGAAGAGTTTAAAGAATATTTGAACAACTTGCCGAAACTCGCATCTCCACAAAAAAAAGAACAGCTATACCTGTATGTCTCGATCGCCTAACCGGCAGTCAGCTTGGTTCTTTTGAGGCAGGATGAGTGGCTGGCAACCAATGCCCTGTATATTTTGTAAGTAAAGTGCTTGAAGGTCCAGAAAGGAACTACACCCCCATTGAGAAGGCAGCCTTCTCGTTGGTGGTGACGGCTCGGAAGCTAAGGCCCTACTTTCATGGTCACAAGATAATAATTTTGACCAACTTTCCTTTGAAAAATATCCTAAGCAAACCAGATGTTTCAGGTAGAATGCTAAAGTGGTCTGTAGAGCTGTTTGAATTTGACATAGAGTTCAGGCCTCAGACCGTAATCAAAGCTCAAGCTTTAGCAGATTTCATTGTAGAAAGCTGTAGCATCGAGAGGATTGACCTCATCACGGTGACTAATCCAGCAAAGGAACAGAAAATGAGGAAAGATCTCCCATAGGAGCTTCATGTTGACAGAGCTTTGTGTGAGTCCGGAGCGGGGACAGGGATAATAATTCGATCCCCATAAGGGGACTATCTCACTTATGCCCTCAGGTTCGGATTCAAGGCAACAAATAAGCCCTCATAACGAAAGAAATTTTGGTAGAACTGCTAGAACGCAAGTCTGTTGACTTTTCTGAAAGAATCTCTTGTGTCCAACCAGACTTCGGTTGGATGGGACCCATAATAAATTATTTGAATAATGAGAAGCTCCCCGAAGATCTGGCCGAAGCTAGAAAGATCAAGTACAGAGCCGCCAAATATACACTTATTGATAGAATCTTGTATAAAAAAGAATACTTGTGCCCCATGTTGAGGTGCCTCACGCCATCCGAAACTAACTATGTTTATACGAGATGTGCACGAGGGCATATGCGGAAGTCACATCGGTCCTCAGAATTTAGCTCGCAAAGTCTTGCTGATTGGGTACTACTGGCAGACCTTACACTCTAACGCAGACACTTTGGTGCGGGGGTGTCATCAGTGTCAAATACACGTGCCAATACCCCGAAGACCCGGCTCGGATATGGTTCCTATTCAGAGTCCATGGCCATTTGCTTAGTAGGGAATTGACATTTTGGGCCCACTTCCCAGAGAGATAGGCAAGCTTGAGTTCTTAATAGTTGCCGTTGACTACTTCACCAAGTGGATCGAGGCCGAGCCCCTGGCTACAATCTCGAGAAAAGTAATAAAAAAATTCTTTTGAAAAAGCATTGTTTGCCGGTTTGGTATCCCTGCTATGCTCATTTCTGATAATGGGAAGCAATTTGAAGGAGAGCCTTTCAAGAGTTTCTGCGCTAACCTCGGCATCAAACAGCATTTCACCTCGGTCACTCATCCGCAAGCAAATGGACAGACTGATCGTAGTCAATAGTGTGCAACCGAACCCTGCTGACGGGATTCAAGACTCAACTTGAAAGAGCCAAGGGTGCTTTGGTTGAGGAATTGCCTAATGTCCTATGGGCATACAGGACCACACCTTGAACGGCTAATGGAAACACTCCGTTCAGCTTGGCCTATGGGTTCGAGGCTATTATCCCTGCAGAGATTGGGCTACCCTCGACTCGAGTATCCTTGTGTGATTTGGAATTCAACGATGAGACCTGCGAGCTAACCTAGATTTACTTGAGGAAAAGAGATTAGATGCATCCATCCGGGAAGCCAGGTACAAGCAAGTCATGGCTAAACACTACAACGCCAGGGTCAAGCATCGGCATCTGTGGCCCGGAGACTTGGTACTTTGGAAGAATGAAGCAAGCAATATAGAGGGGACTAAGAAGTTAGATCCAAATTGGGAAGGACCCTATCCTGTAATAGAAACTCACACCTCGGGCTATTATAAGTTAATTGACATGAGAAGGGATCCTGTTCCCAGAATGTGTGACTGAATATTATAAATTTGAAGAAATATTATCAATGAAAGTCCCTTTTCAAATGTCAGATGTTCGAGCTGCTCCAACCCTCAGAGATTCGGATCCAGTTCAAGAGAAAAGCAAATGATTGAGGGCCGAGACTTAGCAGTCCCCTCTCAAGGGCAGAGGCTTAGTAGCCCCCCCAAGCAAAAACAAAGCCACGCCAATCCTCAAAGGTTCGGTCAAGGCACAGTCAAATGTTCGAGCTGCTCCAACCCTCAGAGGTTCGGATCCGGTTCAACAAAAAAGCAAATGATTGAGGGCCGAGGCTTAGCAGTCCCCTCAAGGGCAGAGGCTTAGTAGCCCCCCCAAGCAAAAACAAAGCCGCGCCAATTCTCAGAGGTTCGGTCAAGGCACAGTCAGAGGTTCGGATCCAGTTCAACAAAAAAGAAAATGATTAAGGGCCCGAGGCTTAGCAGTCCCCCCTCAAGGGCAGAGGCTCAGTAGCCCCCCAAGCAAAAATAGAGCCGCGCCAACCCTCAGAGGTTCGGTCAAGGCAGCGGTCAGATGTTCGAGCTACTCCAGCCCTCAGAGGTTCAGATCCAGTTCAATACAAAAGCAAACATTGGGAGTTGAGGCCTAGCAGTTTCCCAGCAAGGGTAGAAACTAAGCAGCCCCCTCCAAGCAAAATGAAATTGAAGAGGATCCGATCCTCAAAGAGGCTTGATTGCTTTTCTTAAGCAAAACATTATCCTTTGGACTTTGGAAAGTCTGACTCAAATTAAATGGTTGAGGCAAATATAAGGAGCCAAGCTTAATCCTTTTTTCTCAATTCGGAAGGATCTAAACAAGGCCTAAGTTCAGAATGAAAGGGAGTCTTAGACAATCTTTTATGATTGGAATGCTTAAGTGTGGAAAGTTTGTTACCTGCTTGTATCATAAAACTTCTGTTTTAAATGCAGGAAATAAAGGAATTGAAAAGCAGGTAAAAGGCCAGAAGCAAAAAAAAAATCGAGGCTCTTATCAAGGGGACAAAGTTATCAAAACTTAGGACTTTCATTAAAAAATCCTAGCTATTACACAAGGAGTTCCTAACTATTACAACAAAATTATATCAGCCTGAGCACCGGAAGTGGAAGGCTCGGTAGTGGAGGTGGAAGCTTGGTTCGTAGGCTCAGACTCGGCTTCGGGATTCGGGCACTGGATCAGCAGAGTCGTTCCAGAAGTTCCGAGAATCAAAGCGGGGGTTTTGAATTGAGCCTCTAGTCCATTGATGACCTCCTCGGTGACGGAAGCATCGTACGGCAGCCCCTCGTACAAATCAGGGTTCTTCACCAAGTGGTCGCAGGCAAGTGTTAACCCCATGGAGAAGACCTTTTTGGTAAACTCCTTCAACATCTCGTCCGCTTCAACCAAGGCCATGAATTGATTCCTGTCTTCTATCCGTAGCTCCACTTCCCGAGAAGTTAACTTTGCCTCGGCTAGCTGAGCCTCTTCTTGGGTTTGAAGAACCCTTTGCTCCAGATCTGCGACCTTCTTGTCACGATCGGCAACATCCACTTCAAGGATCTTCTTTTCCAACTCGGCTCGTGCCAAAGCTTGTCCCTCACCTAGGTCAGCTCGGCCTTCAACTCGTCATATTTTATGCCCGCCTCGATATTGCATTTCATCTCGTTGGTGTTGATAGCCTCCTTCACTGCCTGATCCACGCTGGACTTCGCATGAGATAACTCTTGCTTCATGAGTTAAAAGAAGAGTTGAAGGAGGCCTCCCGATCTGCCATGGCGGGTAAATTTGTGATGGCCTGTTAAAAAGGCAAAATGATTAGTTGAAGTCCGAGGTGCAAAAAAAAGTTGGAATTTCACAAAGGGTTAGATAGACTTACGTTCATCAGGTTGACGTGAAGCTCGTCCACCCTCTGTTGAGGGGTGAGCCTTTTGACATAGGCTATATCCCAAGGCAACGCCACCATTTTTGCCTGTTCCCGAGCCACCCTCGGGAATTGAGCCAGATCATTTATGTTGATCAGTGGGGTGGGTCAGAGATCAGAGCTTCCCGAGGTGAGAGGCACTGGAAGAGAGTCGACAGGCAGCCGACCCCAGGGTACAGGTGTATCCTGTGACCCTGCAGATTTTCTCTCCTCCTCGGGAGTGTATTTTCTATCACTTGAAAAAAGTAAAGTGTTAGATCTGGACAGTGAAGAATGAATAAGGAGTAGGAACGAATGAGGTTCGACGGTCCTTACCATATGAAGTGAAAAGTTGTTTGGATAGAGGGACGTTTCCAGAACCTGTCCCTGGGGTCCGAACCCTTGCTACTGGAACGGAGGGCCTCAGGGGCGATGACGCGGAGGAGAGGGTCATGGCTGAAGAAGGACCCTCCCTGAAGCCAGCAGCCTCCCTAGTCCTTTTCCTCGTAACCCGAGTCGGCTTGGATTCGATGGGTCGAAGAGCCAGAGTTACCTCTCCGGCTGGTATCTCTGGCGGACTGACTGCCTTGGATTGATTCAGGGGCGCAGAGGTTGAAAGTGTAGCCTCGGCACTCCCTGATGGCGTGTTGATGGTGGCGGATGAGGATCCGCTTGTTGACGAAGAGGGCTGGTTTGAAGTGCCCTCACCAGTAGCAGGCGTGGTGGACACCAAAGCCCTCTGAGGAATGCTCCGAGCTCTGCATAAGATGAAAGGTCAGGAAAAAATAATGATATAAAAAAAAAGAGGTGATGATGACCTTGTTGAGGGTCGTAGTCGGGAGGATGTCGTGGGTAAGAAATAGTCCTGCCCAGGCCAGAATGTTGTTTGATAGGATGGCAGGTTGGTTATTGAAGTTTATTCAGAGGTTGGATTCGACGAGCCTCTGGGCGTGGATGGAGTCCGGGGGAGTCTGTTTTTGGTTTTTAGGTTCTCTTTAATAAGGTTCCACGGATCCCGGGGCATTGGAGGGTCGAGGTACCAGATGAAGAAAAATGACTTTTTCAGTCGTGAATAGATGAGGGGTTACCCGAAATGAGCTGTTTGCCCGCAATTCGAGGAGATATGTAAAAGAATCTCTTTGTAGGGTATAATTTTAGCATCATCCTAAAGGTGTCTAAGGAGAGGGGATGTCGTGTAGTCTAGATAAAAAGGTGAAGCCGGCAATGACCCGAAGTGTGTTTGGGGTCATAGCTGGGATATGCTAATATCCCAGTGGTTGGATAGGTTGACGAGGAGAGGCGCTATTGGGAGCCTCAGCCCTGCCTCGAGTTGTTCCTGGTAGACTGTTAAGTAACTAGGAGGAGGTACGTGGCCTCGGTCCTCGGGGGTCGGGAGTTTGATGTGCACGTTCTTGGGAAAACGGCATCTATCCCTAAGGATTTTGATATCCTCGGGGTCGAGGAAGTTTGATACATTTTGTGTTTGGAGGTTAGGGTGGTCGTTTTGTGGAGGTTCGGTAAAGAGAGGATCGGGAGAAAAATTTAATGGCACTGCTACCAGAAGGGCTTCGTCGAAAGGATTTAACATCCTGTCAACGGCGTTTACGGGGGAAGGGGAAATCGGCGTGCTAATAAGAGAAGTGGAGTGAACATACCGACCATGGTCTTCGGTTTTGAGGGCGTGTGGGAATTTTTGGGGGAACACCTAGTGGTGTCCGGTGTTGCGTAGAGTAGCGGTCGAAAATCGGTAACGGTAGAACGGCAGAAAACGAAAGAAAGGGGACTGGAGTAAAGTGTGTAAGGGAAAGAAAAATAGGTTGGGGGAAATGGAGTAAAGTGAGTAAGGGAAAGAAAAATGATTTGGGGGTGAATGGGGGTATAAATATGAGGGTTTTCTTCTAAAATGTTCAATGGTTTTAAGAAAAATTGACGATTTCGAGATGAAAAAAGGCGTTTAGGAGGGAAAATTCTAGGCGTTATGGCTTGAATGAAAAGCGAGGCGTTATGGCGTGAAAAGCGAAGCATTATGGCGTGATAAACGAGATATGACATGAAAAATGAGACGTGGTGCGGGCGTTACGGTGCGTAAAATGAGGCATTTTGCAGCAAAATCAGAGCGAATAATGCAGTGCAATAAATACAAATTCAGTGCATGGGGACTCAGCGAAAACGTCACCCTTGAGTTAATGCTGCAGTTACGCCCCGCCAAGGATCCCAAGTGTCGTTATGACCTCGTATCGACAGCTGCTGTACGATAGTGCTCCGATGTTCTACACCTCTTATAGGCTTGGTATAAAAGTCTTGGTTGTCATCGGTTGGGGCTGCGAACAGTCATTTTCGGCTCGGCCCCTATCCGTGAGGCTCGGCACCAAGCTGAGGGGACTATTGATGATGTGGATTAGTGACACATAACATCTTACCTAGATTGTTCTAGAAGTGCCTACGTGGCAGCCTCATTAAGGGCAATTATGTAATTTAACTTCAACTGGACTAGCATAGAGATAGTCTTATGCCTCCTTATACAATTCTATAAATAAGGGATTTGGGTGCTACTAAAAATGGATGAAAACTCAGATAATCAAAGACACTCTTACTATTTAGCTATTAACAGATCTCTCCTCCTAGAATCTAATTCTAGTTTCTTTACCCACGTCTTCAAAGTCCCACTATCTGCACTTTCCTTCCTATGTCCATCTTTTCTGTATCTCCGAATCTCCTTTTCAATTTCAATCTATTTTCTCCAATCTTTAAACAAATGTAAAAGTTCTCCAAGCCAAGCCGATGAGATGCAAGTATCCACTGCAGTATTTCATTTCTAGTCTCATTTTATTTTAATCAGTTGTCCAATAGATCATGATTAAGTTTTCATATAGAAAAGGAAGAAAAGTCTTGATTTGTTTTTTTTTTTTTATGGTACCTACATAAACATGACAATTTTTGTAGAAAAATATTAACTAAATTATATTATTTAATTAGTTTTATTATTAGCAGATCACTCGTCTTTTATGATTTGTTGATTGGTAAGGACACATTATAAAATTTATGTTATTACTACATGCGATTATTTCTAGGTAGTACTACTAGTTTAGGCTGTTTTTGAGTCGCTGTTTTTGGTTTTAAAAGGGCAAAAGCCATCAACCTCTATTTTCGTTTGTATTGAAGTTGCCGCGGCCATCATATTGAGAAATAAGAAAATCTTTTGCCCAATTTTATTGGTTCTTCTTTGTTTTAATAAATTATTTAATTTGGATACATCAAAGTGGTATCAAGAGCGAGTTAATTCATAGTTATACTTTCGGCCCTTCTGGTACTCACAATAGTGTGTTTAGTCCCAAAATTCAAAAATAAATGTGAATATATTTTTTTGAAGAAACAGATGATAACCCATCTAAAAGTAAAGGGGTTGAAGAATCATAGTTTTAAGAAAAAATAGATGATAATACATCTAAAAGCACACGGGTTGAATGATCATATTTATAAGACAATCGATGGAGATGTTGATACAGAAATGGTGCAAGAAAATAATCAGATGATAACCCATATGTTTTTTAGAAGAAACAGATGATAACCATCTAAAAGCATACGGGTTGAAAGATCATATTTATAAGACAATTGATGAAGGTGTTGATTCAGAAATGGTGCAGGAAAATAATTAGGTGTGAGATATTGATGCAGAAATGGTGTAGAAAAATAATCAGGCGTTGTCACAGATTCCTCATGCAATTGATATTTTAATTTTTGGAATAATTACTACAACAAATAGGCTTGGGATATTTTGGAGAATATATACAAAGGAGTTGACCGGATCCAACTGAATAATCTGATGATGTTGAAGTTGAAATTTGAACTTTTGACAATAGAAAAATCTGAATCCATGGAATCTTATTTTTTCTGACTGTCAAAAATTAAAATTGAAATGTCACTCAATAATTATGAACTTACTAATAAGTTATTTGTGTATAAAGTCTTGAATACTTTAAAGATGAAATTTGATCCTATTGTCGCACTAATTCAAAAAACGAAAGAAACATCAAATTTGAGTATTGAAAACTTGCGGGGCTCATTAATTCTTCGTGAATAGAGAATTAATGGAAAGATGGAGAATACGACAGAGAAGGATATGGTGGAAAAGACACTGCAGACATAATTGAATATGAAGGAGAAATATGAATCTAACTAGCAAGGTAAATCTAGTCAAACATATATGACCTACAACAATAGAGGTCGTGGTTACAATAATAACAGACGTAGAGGAAGATGGAATCTTGTACGTAGTAGACGTAACAATTTTAATTTTAGAAGTGGTCCTAATAGAGGTAAAAACATTAATAATTTTGACAGAGATAATAATTTAGTAGAGGAAATAATTTTTATCGAGTTCATGATAATCATAAAATTTAATGTTATAATTGTGAAAAATATGGGTACAGAAAATTTGAATGTAGATCCGGTAAACAATTTAATAGAAATTTCCATGCTAATGTTGCTCAATCAGGCTCATAATAATAATCAAAATATAGAGACTTTTATTTTTTACTAGTCATGCTGTAGATATTTTTGACAAAAAATAAATGATTTTTAGATACTGACTATAGTTATCACATGTGTGGTAAAAATGAATTATTTTCTGAGATTGATAAATCTATCCATGGTGAAGTAAGAATTAGCAATAATACTATTTTGCCTGTTGTCGGGAAAGGAAAAATCCTCGTTAGCTTGAAAAATAAGTCTTGCAATTTTATCTCTGATATTTTTTATATTCCAGAGTTTGAGTTATAATTTGTTGAGTATGGGTCAGTTGTTAAAAAAAATTGTGATATTCGTATCCGACATGACACAAATGTGTACTATTTTTTATGAAAATATTGGGATGATTGCAAAGGTGATGATGACTTCTAAATGTGTATTTCTATTAAATCTGAATAGTGAAAATTTTATTTGTTTGAGTACTGTGATTAATGACAACAATTGGTTATGACATTTGTAGTTTGGAATTTAAATTTTGACAGTTTGAGTTTTTTGACAAATAGAAGAATGGTTGGTGGGTTGTTTGGTATTAATTTTCTTGGGAAAGTTTGTGATACTTGTGTATTGGACGAAAAACACAAGAATGTTTTTCAAACAGGGAAATCATGTAGAATAAATGACAGACATTTTCGCTAAGACATTTCTGAAGTTAAAAAAAATGTTGGCCATGTTAAGGTTTGAAAAGTTTAGTTTAAGGGAGATTATGTAAAAAAATATTAAACCAAACTATATTATTTAATTAGTTTTATTATTAGTGGATTACTTGTCTTTTTAAGATTAATTGATTGGTTAGGGTACATTGTAAAATTTTTGTTATCGCCACATAATGGAATTATTTCTAGGTAGTACTACTAGTTTAGGCCGCATGGGTAGGGGTGTCAATGGGTCGGCTTATTAGGTTATCATGTCGTGTCAGGTGTGACCCAGATTCTTATCCCGTTCGTGTCGTGTGGATCCCGTTTCTTATCTTGTCGTGTTCGTGTCTGGCCTATTCGAATTCGTGTCGTGTTCGTGTCTGACCCGTTTACTATTGACAGAAAGTATCAACCTATTTAATAATTACATAAATTGCAACCCATTTAAATTAAAATATCAAATTTTGATTATTTAATAACTCAAACAATTATTAATACTAACCTTATTATTATAGTAATTTAAAACACATTATTAAAATTATTGAAATTTTTTGGATAATATTTAAAATAATTATTATGTTTTATTTAATAATCTAATATTAATTCTATTATTTACAATATTAAAATATACTAAACTAAATTATAATAAAATAAAATTTTTGGCAAAATTTGTTCATACAGTAACTTAACGGGTTATATTATTGTCGTGTTAACCCACGATTGACCCAACCCAATCCGTTTAATTTCGTGTCATAAACAGGTTGACCTAATAATGACCCGATACCCCCTCCCGAGGAGCTCAACTGGTTTCCGCAAAGGGGTAGTTACCCCGAGGTCTCCAGTTCGAATCTCAGGAGTTACCGTCTTGCAGTCTGGGGTTAGGGACTGCAGGGGAAAGGATAAGTCGGGCCCAAAGGTCCGGACACCTCTCTGTCAAAAAAATAATAATAATGACCCGATAAATTTTGGTTCATGTCATAATCTGTTAATATCGTGTCGTATTCGTATCGTATTATCTGATCTTGTCAGAAATTTATAGCCCTATGCATGGGCATATATTTGTTTAGGTCTCTGTTTTTTATTTTAAAAAGGCTAAAAGTCGTCAACCCCTGTTTTCGTTTGTATTCAAGATGCCGCAGCCATCATATTGAGAATTAAGAAAATTTTTTGCCCAATTTTATTGGTTCTTCTTTGTTTTGATAAATTATTTAATTAAGTGGGTTGTAGTAGTAGTAATTTTGTTTTAATTAGTTAATTAGTTATTTTATTGATTCTGAATTTTGTTTGAATAGTCATTCCTAGGGATTGGACTTTCTAATTTAAACGTATCATACCAAATAGAAAATAAAAAAGACAAGATGGAAAGATCTTTTCATTCCAAGTCATTCACGCATACCAAATGTGGGGTAAGTGTTCTAAATTGGCTTTTTTTTTTTTTTTGATTAATCTTATATATATCGTCGGCATAAAAATATTTTTACACCATTAGGTCTAGATGCATACCACATGTGCATAACTAACTTTTGAAATTTAAATAATGCACAAGTGACATGCATCCAAACCTGATAGTGTAAAAAATTTTATACACCGACAGTTTATGAAAGATTTACTCATTTTTTTAATAGATAAGAGACTAGATTGACAAGTAGTAATACATATATGATGACCAAATTTGACAAGACCTCAAATATAAGGGGAGGAAAAATGATAATTTTTTTCCATTGATATGAATATATTCAATGATCACTCTGTTCTTAATTATTATTATTATTTTTAAATCATTGCTTTCATTCTTTAACCTAGAAGGACAAGTATTTCATAAATGGAAACTTTTCCATCTAAGTTAGTAGAGTCCATTAATAATAAAAACAATTTACATAATTCCTTCTCAAACATTAGCCCTACCTCCATGAAACTGATAATGTAAGGGTTTGCTAAAATTTAATCTTTGGCTCTTGAATATTACTTATAAATTTGGTGCTTTGATTTCACCAATATCATCAACAAATGCAAAATAATCATAAATGAAAAAAAAAATCTTATGGAGGAAAACTTTAAAAAGATCTAAAAGAAAAACCAAAGTTTGTTGGTCTCAAAGACACCTAATAACTTAAGGGCCAATTTGGTTCACACGTTCATTGTCCTAAGATGCCGCATCTCCAGATGAAGATGTAGGCAACGAAAATTTTGAAATAATTAAAACTCTTATATTTTTGTTTTACAGTGATATCCTACTAATTAATTACATCATGTCATAGAGATGTGTGCTTATTATTTATCTCTTTACTATAAAAATAATTAAATAAAAGAATAATATTATAGATAATAAAATTTCTTATGTATTTATATTTCTTTAGGATATAATATTTTGGAGAAACTAATCTTTTTGTAATTTTATCTCTTTAAAAGATAAAGATATGGTAGTGAAGTAGTATATATTTTACATTCCAACCCCTCCTACAAGTATAAATCAGGGGCTATCCCTATCCCACAAAGACATATATACTCTTGAAAGTTCTAGTAAGTTATAAAACCTCTTCAAATTTTTCATTGAGCTCTTCAAATTTTGAAATCAAGGTTTGAATAAGTCAAAACTTGATTTGAAATCAAGCTATCAAGCCGTGAGTCACAATTCGAGATCAAGCTGTTAAGGCCTCTAATCAAAATTCGAGATTAAGCTATCAAGTTCTTGATCAAATCAAATTTTGAGATCAGGATATGAAGCTCTCGAGTTAACATTAGAACGGAAAGAAGAATCAGATGAGATCATAGAGATTGTAACTCGTTCTTTTTAAAAATATAATTAAATGACATTTATCCTATTTTTTCTTATCTTTTTAAAATCTACAGACGCAAAGTTTTGTTGTGAAACAATTTTGGCATGCCCAATCAGTCAATCTTTGCCTTCCATGTCTTCTTTTCATCAAGTATATAGTCAAATTTCATTGATGACTCCAAAACGTAGTAATTCAAAAGTTGTTTACTTCGAAGATAATGATCCAAAATCTATTGTCATCAAAATTGTCTTAAATCCTAGAATTGACTGTTAAAACCTTGTTCATCACAACATAAAGACATGATTTGCAAAAATCGTTGGCTATCCTGTACAAGAGATCACATGTTCTTCCTCAATGGGAGCAAAAAAATTCAATGTATCATTGAAGACAAAGAAGGACGAGTCTCTCATGGTTAAATAAGTATTCATGCACCTAATCATGTTTAAGGTGTCTACTACGAATTTTATCGGACGATGAATCAAGTGGCGACACCATCATTTCAAATTCATCTTCCTATAACTCAGGCGACTATGAGATTGTAGAAGTTATGGTGATTCAAATAACAACTCTTAAAGAACAAGTTGTTCTATTGACCAAAGCAATTGAAGGATTCACAAAACATATTCAAGATCAAGATATTATAATTGCTCAACTTATCAACCAAAATAGTGGTAACAAAGAAACAATAAAGTGTAGTTCAAATGGTAAGACTATGCTTCCCCTATAGCTTAGATCATGGGCTCGAGTCAACGAAGGGGTAGATAAAGATCCATTGTAGATCCTCTTTTATCAAAAAAAGAAAAAAAGAAACAATTTGAGTAGAGTTCAAACAATCCGTAGACCATAATGAATGTGGAGATTCTTCAAAATCATAAAGAAAGATAATGAAGATCCAAATTTCTCATGATAGAATGGCTGATGTTGATCAATTGCAATAATCCATCGAAGGCACGATGAACGAGAAGTATAAAGGGAGGGTAAGAAATCACCGCTCACTTATCCAAAACCATATACGTAAAGAATTAAAAATATGAGAATGCTTATTGGATATCAACCATAAAAAGATGGTAAAAGAAATCCTAAACATTATGTGGCATACTTTGTTGAAACTTATCATTATGTTGGAACTGATGGAGATCCCTTTATCAAACAATTCGTTCTGTCATTGAAGAGCAATTGGCATAACAATTTAAAGTTTGGCTCCATCAATAGCTGAAATCAACTCAAAAAGAATTTATTGATTGCTTCAATATCATATGCTACATGGTTAGCATGATGGAATTGACTCCAACAAGTCAATGGAAAAATGAACACGTCATTAACTACATTGATAGGTGAAGAGACTTTAGTTTAAATGCAAGGATCATGTTTTTGAAAGTTCTACCATAGAGATATGCATTGAAGGTATACATTGGAAACTATTTATATTTTGCAGGGAAAACTTTTCAAATCATTCGACAAAGTGTTCACTCGTACATGGCACATGCCATGAAGCTGAGTATTGCTAGTAGTGAGAACCAAGGTCCACCCATTCAACAGTCACATAAATTCAATATGATATACATCTCAAAATACGAGAAAGAAGAGTCAAAACAACATTGAACCTATCACAATTTCAAGGAATGTAGGTGAAAAGTTCAACTGCCTAGAATATAAGGGGAGAAAACGAGCAACTTTCACGAGATGCAAGATGAGACATATCCATTTCTAGACTCTGATGTGAAAGATATATTCAATGATAGTCCATAAGAAAACATTATCAAGTTGTTTAAGATGGAAGTCAGGCATGATGACAATTCAAATTACTACAAATACCATCGTTTAATCGGGCATCATATACAAAAGTGTTTTGTCTTCAAGGATAAAATCATGAAATCAGCTCGAGAAGAACGAAATTGAATGTCAATCAAGAAAGTATTGTTAATCTTTCAACTTTCAAAGAACATATACTTTCCATCCAAAAAGAAGATCCTTCCACGTGATTAATGAAAAAATGTGTTCCTTGATACGAGTCTAAATAGTCAATGTGACTTCTTGGCATGTACATATTCAAGTGTTGAAGTGTACTCCTTGACATAAGTCTAAACTATATACATTTCTCCTAGACATAAGAGTAAACTATCTACACATTTCAAATTCAAAACTCCTTGACACAAGAATAAACTATGTACAAATTTCAAATCCAAGGCTGCTATGGGCATAAGAATAAAGTGTCTAGATATTTCAAATTAAAGCTCCATAATATGAGAATAAACTATCAAAAAATTGTTGAATGAATGTTCCTTAGCATGGGTAAAAACTGTCTCATATGTCTAACTAAACTACATTAGATTGATCCCTAAAAAGGGTATGCAGGTAGCTTAGAAACTAACTCCAAGATCAAACATATCATATCAATAATAAAATTCTTTCATCCAATTTCTGTGATTGAATTCCTTTTCAAATGGATGACAAGTTCTTGTTTTGAGACTCGTTCATTTTCATCTTCAACGATTTTGCATTCATGAACAAGTTTTGAGGGGGTAATTGTAGGCAACAAAAATTCTAAACTAATTAAAATTTCGACACTATTAACTTCGAGTAGTATCCTAATTAAACTGCACCATGTAATAGAAATGTATACTTTAATGTTTATCTCTTTACTAAAAAATAATTAAACAAAGGGATAATATTTTAAGTAATTAAATTCCTTATATATTTATATTTTTTAAGAGATAATATTTTAGGGAGACTAATTCTTTTATCATTTTATCTCTTTAAGGGATAAAGAGACGTAGCAGGCTTATTGTTTCACACTTCATTTTTTTTGAAGAAAAATTATAGAATAATGTGAAACCACTCTAATCCCTCCCATCTTACAAATATAAATGGATGGTAACCCCTAGTCATACAGACACACATATTCTGGCAGTTCTTAAAAGTTGTAAGAGCTCTCTAAATTTTCTATTGACCTCTTCGAACCTTTCTCAAGCCAAGGTTTAACTAAGTCAAACCTTCAGATTCAAGATCAAACTATCAAGCCCCCAATTTGAAAATCGAAATCAAGCAATTAAGCACTTGAATCAAAGTTCAAGATCAACATATCAAGTCTTCGATCAAGTTGTGAAACTCTCGATTAACAATTAAAAAAAACAATTGGAGGAGATCATAGAGATCGTAACTTGTTTTTTCCTTATATAATTAAATTATATTAGTTGTTATTTTTCTTGTCATGTTAAATTTTGCAGACTCAGTTGCATGCAGAAGAATCTTGGGAAGGTTCATACTCAGATTATAATTCCTCTTAAATTGATTATCCTATACTTGACTTGTTTAAGAATATTATCAAGATATTTAATTGTAGTATCATTTTCTACTTTTATTAAAAATGGTAGATAAAAGATAATTATAGTTATTAAAATACCCCCTCATTATTACTTACTTACTCTAGCTTTAAATTTTTTACATATAAACTAATTATAGTTATTAAAATACCCCCTCATTATTACTTACTTACTCTAGCTTTGTAGAAATTTTTTACATATAAAATAATTTTAAATCATATAATGTCGTGCTTAAAAAACTAAAAACAATGAAACATTGAATCTATACATATATCAGCAAAAATAGTCATATAATTTGCAGTAGTATAGTATTATATTCATTTTGTTTTGATAATTTACTATTATATTTGAAAGGATTATCTTGATGCTACTAGATCTTTTTCTTTCAATTAATAGCATTAATTGTACTTCATTTAAAATATGTTATAAAAATGAATATCATATGAGTAAATCAAAATAAAGTAGGCTACTTTCGTAAATTAAAAAAGAATTAAACTAAGAATTAGTATGGCCATGTAATATAATATGTATTTTCTCCCAATTATTATTATTTTTTTCGAAAAGCAATAGCGATAGGAAGCAAAAAAAACTATTAAGTTCAAATGGTAGTTTTTGCGTATCACACTTTATCAAGGTTGGCGGGGATGATTAATTCCAACAACTCCCATGGGATCATTGGGATGTATATTATCTACATAAAATTCTAGGAAAGGGAATTAAATTGATTCAATAGAATGATTAATCAGGGTCGTTTCAAGAGTAATGTAACTAAAGTATTTGCTATAGGCCCCTGAAAATTTCAAACACTCCATATTAAAAATTTAAGAGAAGTTATACAAGTAGAAGACAAAACTAAAATTGATATAATTATATAAAAGTTCTGATTTTTTTCCCTAATGTATACATTGGCTACAGAATAATGTTAATGGCTCCTGAAACCGTAGCATGGGGAAGTAATTTTTCAAAATAAAATTGATAAAATCTTGCCTTATATTGAAAAGTGTCTCAAGAAAAGATAATAAATTTGCTATATTATCAATTGAGAAAGAAATATTTAAAAAAATTGATCATAAAAGTTTAATTAGTTATAGTCCATCTCAAAAAGTTAGAAAAACAAATTTTAAATCAAATTTTATATTAATTATATTAAGAAAATAAAAGGCCTTATGTTTGAACTTGGCTTTGAGGCCACAAAACAGCAATTGAACAGTGTTGAACCCCAGTTATGTTAATCATGTTTTGATGATGGTCAAATAGCACGAATGGTTTGAAAACAAGTGTGCAGAAAAACAGGGAGGCTCGAACGCAAATGATCATCCGAACAAAACAACCAAAAGACTCCACGGATGCAAATGACTGTCCAAAAGACAGAGAACAGCGTCCGAAAATAGCGTCTCAGACAAAGAACAGCGTCCGATCATATTTCCAGAAGGCATTGCTTCGATGAAACGCAGATTCGGACGCATCCTCGGACGTTCGAACGAATACTCTCAGAGAACGGACGCAGAGGTTAGCAGCAGCCGTCCGAAAGGTCCAACGGCTAGTTCGTTCGAACGCACACCCACTATATCGACCGTCCGAAGGTCCAACGGCTAGTTTTCCAGTAAACATAAAATATCTGTTGGAAAATTGTTGGAAGCAGATTTTGGGCAACTATAAATACCCCTAAGCCTGAATTAAATAAGAATGGACTTCTACATTGATTACAACTGTAATTCTTGAGCTATTTGGGAGAAATAGTGAGAACAAGTGCTGTAATAGTGTAGGTAGTTTTGTAAAAAGAGTTTAGAACTGCAAAAGTTATTCAAGTGTTAGAGTGGAGAGATAATAATTGTAACAAAGGGAGGTTGTGAGTGTAAAACTCTTGACTCAGCTAAAAGAAATTAGTGTGAGCAAGAGTGATCCTCACTTGTGTACAAGAGGTTGTTGTCTCACCTACTTTGAAAAGACTTTTACTGGCTGAACTTCTAGTTGAGAACTTGGTAGTTGCCTTGAGAGAAGCCCTTTGTGAATGTACTCCAAGCTTGAGAAGCTTGGGAGTTTGGTTTGCATTTCTTAATCTTAATCTTTTTATTGGTTCTTTGTGATTCAATTGTTGAATCTCTACTTGTGATTATTTGTGCTTAAGTGTTCATTTGTTGCATAAAGTTTGAATTTCCATTAAGCACATTATAAGGTTTGTTTTTAGAAATAACCTAATTCACCTCCCCTCTTACATTTTTTAAGCAAAGGTTGCTCTTTGGGACCAACAATTGGTATCAGAGTTTGAGCTCATATATTGAGCTTAACCACTTTTGAGTAAAAATCATTATGGCAACCAATAATACTTTATTTTTAGAGGGGCATTCTATTACTAGATCTCTCATGTTTAATGGCATTAATTTTGTTTTTTGGAGGGATAGAATGAAAATTTTTGTTCAATCTATTGATATTGATTTATGGTATATTATTTGTGAAGGTCCTTTTGAGGCCAATATTTTTGATGAAAATACTCATAGATTAAGGCCTAAGACTAGATATGAGTTAAATGCACAAGATAAAATAAATTTATCTTTAAATGCTAAAGCCATTAATATTTTGTATAATGCCTTGGATGCAGATGAGTTTTCTAAAGTAAAAGGTCGCAAATCGGCTAAGGAGATATGGGACAAATTGAAAGAAATCCATGAAGGAAGTGAAGATATAAGAGACCAAAAGAAGTCACTTCTTGTGACTAAATATGAATCCTTCAAAAAGATGGAACCTCATGAGAACATTGACAAGATGTATTATAGGTTTTAATGATATGGTAAAGGATTTGGAAGATTTGGGTAAAGAATATTCATTGGGTGAGAAGAATAGAAAAATTTTGAATGCTTTACCTAAGGAATGGGAACCTAAATCCATTGCCATAGAGGAGTCTAAAAATTTAAATTCTATGCCTATCGAGTCTTTGATTAATTCTCTAACCTCCTTTGAATTGAAGACGAAATACAAGGTACAAAATGAGGAGGCAAAAGGAAAAAGAAGCATAGCATTTAAAGCTTCATCAAAAAAGAGAAAAGACTCAAGGAAGCCTTACTTCAACAACTTCCAAATCACTTGGGATGATTGCAATTCGGATGGAGAGGTTGAAGAAGAATATGAGGATGCTCAAATGGCTTTTATGGCATTTGGCAATAATGAGGTATTCTCTAGTTGTGATTCTTGAGATGATTCATGTGATAATGATGATGATATTGAATCATTTATTTTTAAAGCAATTGATGCATGAATAGTTTGAAAGAATCATATGCTAGGAACAAAGAGTTAAAAATTAAAGTTAATGCTTTGAGTACCAACTCAAAACTTGTGCATGAAAATAATTCTTTGACAAAAGAAAATGATGTTTTGAAAGAAAAATTTGTTGGAAAAACCAAGATCATGGAAGAACAAGCTTCTTTGAAGAAGAGATTAGATGATCTTGATGATATTTTGAAAAAGAAGAAAGAAAATGTTTTTGAAAAGAAAAAAACTAGAAATATGTTTTTGAACAAAAATTTTATCACCTTTAGAAAAAATTATTCGTACTTTGTTAAATCTAAATCTTCTTTTTATGGCAATAAGAATATTATTTGTAATTATTGTCATCAGCATGGCCATGTAAAGAAAAATTGTTATGTTAAAAGAAATGAAAAATTGGGAATAAATTCTATTTGGGTGATTAAGCATGTTACTAATCCAATTGGACCCAAGAAAGTTTGGGTACCAAAAGTTGTTGCTTAACTTGTTGCATGTAGGTATGCTTGGAGAGCACCAAGAAATTCAAGGTAGATTATCAATGGAGGGTGTTCAAGGCATATGAGCTAAGATGACATTAAAATGGGTAACATCTAAAATTTTGTGTTAAGAACGTGCTTTCATTTATTAAGTTAAACTATGTTCTCTTGAATGTTACTCATCTATGTGATTGAATTGGTTTAGAAAAAATGTTTAGTAAGGAATGAGCGAAAATTGTTTTGATCCTAATTCTTTGCATGCATTCCATCATATCTACTTGAATATATATTCTTGAAGGGAAGAAATGTTTTGCATAACTTGACTTATTCTCCATGTACTCATACTGTATTATATTCACCTTTCAAGGGGGAAAACAAACTAAGGGAGAGCTTAAATTGCATTCTCTTTCTCTTGTTTTGATGATGTCAAAAGGGGGAGAAAAATGGACAAAACTTCTTAACTTATGCTTCATATTTTTTGGTTGTTTTTAAAATTGTCCAATTGATTTGTCATCAGTCAAAAAGGGGGAGATTGTTGAACCCCAGTTATGTTAATCATGTTTTGATGATGACCAAATCGCACTAATGGTTTGAAAATAAGTGTACAGAAAAATAGGGAGGCTCGAACGCAAATGATCATACAAACAAAACAACCAAAAGACTCAACGAATGCAAATGACTGTCCAAAAGACAGAGTTTCGAACGATGGTAATCGTCCGACACAAAGAACCTGAAGCAGTCTTGAACGAAGAACAGCATCCGATCATATTTCCAGAAGACATTGCTTCGATCACACGCAGGTTCGGACGCATCCTCGAACGTTCGAACGAATACTCTCAGAGAATGGATGCAGCGTCGGACGCAGAGGTTAGCAGCGGCCTTCCGAAAGGTCCAACGGCTAGTTCGTTCGGACGCACACCCACTGCATCGGCCGTCCGAAAGGTCCAACGGCTAGTTTTCGAGTAAACATAAAACAGCCGTTGGAAAGTTGTTGGAAGCAGATTTTGGGCAACTATAAACTCATAAGTTACCCCTAAGCCTGAATTAAATAAGAATGGACTTCTACATTGATTACAAGTAATTCTTGAGCTATTTGGGAGAAATAGTAAGAACAAGTGTTGTAATAGTGTAGGTAGTTTTGTGAAAATAGCTTAGAAGTGCAAAAGTTATTCAAGTGTTAGAGTGGAGAGATAACAATTGTAACAAAGGGAGGTTGTGAGTGTAAAACTCTTGACTCAACTAAAGGAAATTAGTGTGAGCAAGAGTGATCCTCACTTGTGTACAAGAGTTTATTGTTTCACCTACTTTGAAGAGACTTTTAGTGGCTGAACTTCAAGTTGAGAACTTGGTAGTTGCCTTGAGAGAAGTACTTTGTGAATGTACTCCAAGCTTGAGAAGTTTGGGAGTTTGGTTTGCATTTCTTAATCTTAATCTTTTTATTGGTTCTTTGTGATTCAATTGTTGAATCTCTACTTGCGATTATTTGTGTTTAAGTGTTTATTTGTTGCATAAAGTTTGAATTTCCATTCCCAAAGGGCAACCCAAAGAAAGCACATTATAATGTTTGTTTTTAGAAATAACCTAATTCACCCCTATCTTAGGTTGCCCTTTGGGACCAACAAACAGCCCTTTTGATTAATCCTATGTCTAACATCTAATCAAATAGAGGATGACGTGGAATTAGTTTTCCAGTCTCAAATCATTTCCTAAACCAAATCGACCCTAAGGATACAACTTGTATAGACCAATTTTTTATCCCAGTTATAGTTCCTGTAGAATGAATTGAATCTCATGAAATCTTTTTTACTTGAGTTGATTTTATTTATTCTATAAAATTTAATCTACACGATATAATTTATATGTGGAGTGAAATTAGGTTCGTTCAAGTATTTGCCATAACTTGAGATGAGGTTATTCAATGCAAATAGGTATATGATCCCAATCAAATGAGGGCATTAAACTAAGTAGGAGTGTTCTAACCCAATGCAAATGAATTTGGAGATAAATTGGTTAGATTATTAGTTTTCAGGTTATTTGAGTTGGGCTAATCCCATAGGTGTTGAAAGTTATTGGGTTGGATTGAGTTTTAAAAAATAAAATCAATCCAACCCAATACCCCGATAAGCCAATATAATTTATTTATAATTTTTAATTTTTCACTATTTTCCTTGTCACTTCATCTAACTTAGAATTTTTTTTCTTTTTCATTCTTGACATAACATTTCATTCAATATAGTCTATAATTTTTTCTCATTCTTATTCTAGTTTCTTTTTTTTTTTTTTTTGACAAAAAATATTTTATAATAGATGATCTTACAATAATATTTTTTATCTTTGTTTAAAAAAAAAAATTTGATTTTAACCTAAATAAATCCAAAAAATAGAGTAACTCGCTTAAACATATATTTGGGTATATTTTACTCGAGTTTCAATAATAGTTAGGTTGAGTAGGGTATTAATCCAAAAATTTGGAAACGACATGAACACCCCTGAAAATTATCATGTATTGTAATATGAGTTTTATGTTTTAACAAGACTGAGACCACTGCAAAATGGCTATAAAACCAATTGGGTAGCTAAAGCTTGTTCTCAACAATTCATTGAAAGTTTTTTTTTTTTTTTATATATATAATTTTTTAATTAAAAAACAAATTTTTTTAAGAGAATTTTTTGACAAAAATTGAAAAATACTTTTGTTTTTTATATCTAGAAAAATTAAAAGTTGTTTTCAAAAGAAGCTCTTAAACTGCTCTTTCAATTTTGAAAAGTTGTATATTTTCGTAAGTAGTTAAAAGGCCATGTGTTTAACTGAATTTTAATGGACGAATTTTTGGCAAACAGTAGTCTGGCTGCTGTAATTAGTTGATATGGTCTTGGATATAGTTTTCAGTCAGTTCCAATCTTCTATTAATCTGTACGAATTGTACGAATTGTACTACACTCTTTGAATGTTCACCAAATATACTTTGACTTACAAGCAAGCATGGGCGGATCAAGGGGGTTGGAGGGGCGGCAGTTTCCAAAATTTTTAGAATTATATATTTTTAAATTTTTTAAAATTATTATTATATTATTATAAAAATCTATTTTAAATTTTGTCTTCCCAAAAATTTTAAAAAATATTAAAAAAGTGTTTTTTATGTATGTATTTGTATAATTTTATTCTCCAAAAGTTTCGATAATATTTTTTTTTTCTTGATATTTATTAAAAATTCAATAATTCCCTTTAAAAAAATTTAGACTTTAACTCATAAAATTTTACAAAAATTATAAAATTGTCTTTTCAAGTATATGTATATATAATTTTTAACACCCCAAAATTCAATTTTTGAGTCCGCTCCTGCTTACAAGCATTTAGTCAACTGTAGTACAGATGGGATAGTAAATTAGCATAAAAAATGGGATAAAAAAATCCATGACATTTTCAGTTCTTAGCATTATGAAACAGAGTGCTTCCCTATATATAAAAGGAAAAAAAGAAAAAAAAAACTCTTTATGATATAACCCTCTTGTTTTCTTTGGAGTTCTGTTATACATGCCTTGTAAATATTCTTTTATTGGTCAACAAAAGAAAATAAACTTTACTTAAAAAAAAAAAAAAAAACCCTTGCATGCCCATTAGAGTTATCTAATATTTTAATTGGAGTATATTGTTGTTGCATTCTTCCCATTTCAATAAAATGACCTTTGATAGTAAAATTATTGGGAAAACACTACCATAGATCCGATTTTTGACCTCACCTGTAGATCTTGCGGTTAAAATTAAATCTTATAGAATCTTACTTACATCAACTTATGTCATAGATTTCATAACATTTAATCTACATCACAGGGTCTACAAGTGAGGCCAAATTTCAGGTCTTATGTCATAGATTCCATAACATTTAATTTACATCACAGGGTCTACAAGTGGGGCCAAATATCAGGTCTACCTAAGTATTTCCCAAATTATTGAAGTGCACTTGGACAATAATTTTTTGGTGTAGCAAGTTTAGTTTTGAATACAAACTAACTCCATTGCGTCTTATTTTTTCTATCCTTCAGACTCTTCTAGTTAATTTTAGGGTTAATTACACTTTATTTATTTAACTTACACTTCAGTTACACTTTATCTGAAATTTTCTTTAAACTCAAACAATATACACTTTGCCACTTCTGAAAGATTCCATCATATAAATAATTAGGAAAAAAAATACAATTTATCCCTCTAAGTTTGGGTCGTGGTTCATCTTAGTCTCCAAAATTTCAGGCAAAACACATTTAGTTCTCAAACTTTCCAATTTCAACCAATTTAGGAAAAATTTGAAAATTCGTCAATTAGAAATGGAAAAAGTCACGTGAATGTTAAATCTCAAGTTTCAAACTTGAAAAAAATATAATTTTGGCCCTCAAAATTTGGGTCGTGGTCTATTTTGATTTTTAAATTTCTAAATAAAACGCATTCAATCCTCAAACATTTTAATATCTTCCAATTTAGGACGAATTTGAAAATTCTATTAATTACAAGTGAAAAAAGTCATGGGCATTGCACATAATTGTTAAATTTATCTTGCGATATAACACTTCCCAACCGATTTAAAACCCATTTAAATTTATCTTGCAATATAACACTTCCCAACCGATTTAAAACCCAGAAGGTTTAATCATACTTCCACTTTTTCCTTTGAACTATCAACATCTAACCATTGACCATTCTTATCTACATTATAACACTTCCCATGCACGTGACTGTTAGATCTAATCTAGGTTGTAACACCTCTCAACTGATTTCAACCCATTTAATCTGGTGTTGGAAAAGTACTATACAAATAAAGGATAATAATAATATAATAACAATTTACTAATAAATTAAAATAATAGTTTAATTCAAAATTAATCTTTGAGTTATAATACAACAATAATAATTCACTTTTTATAGTATAATGACACTCATTTATAAAGGTTAAATCTTTAGAATATTTGCAGAAGTTGGTGTAGTAAATAAAAACTCAATATTTAGTTGCCAATGTTGAACAAGATTAAATGATTAATATATTAGTTCAAATTTATACTTCATGTGATCATAAACAATCTCTTTTATAATATTTTTAAATTGGTGACGTATTTTTCCATCATTAATAATTTTTAAATATTGATCACTGACGAATGTACTCGTCGCAACTATTATTCTTAGCAATATATTTTCAGTCGCTAAATTTAGCAAAAAGAAAAAAAAAAAAGAAAACATGTCGCTAATTTAAGGTTTTCACAATGTATCAAAACCAAATTTAGTAACTGATTTGTCGACGGAAAAATCTATCATTGAAATTTCGTGACTAAAACCGTTGCTACATTTTACGGACAAGGCATTTTTCGACGGATGGATTTCGTCATCAAATCCGTTGGTAAATTGTTTGGTAATGGATTTTATCAAAAATCCATTGCTAAATCTATTGGTGTGGTTTGAAATTATAAGAAAGTGTTATATAAAAGACAAGAATGGTGAATGGTTAGACATTGATAGTTAGAGAATAAAGTGAAAATATGGTTAAATTGGTTGAAATCAGTTGGGAAATATTACATCCCAAGATAGATTTGACTTTTTTTTGTCCGTAGTTGATAAAATTTTTAAATTTGTTCTAAATTGGAAGATATTAAAAAGTTTGTAAGGATTAAATACGTTTTATTTGAAACTTTGGGGACTAAAACAGACCATGACCCAAACTTTGAGAGCCAAAATTGCATTTTTCCCCGTTTGAAACTTGAGATTTAAAGCACGTGTTTCTAATTAACGAAATTTTCAAATTTGTCCTAAATTGTTTGAAATTAGAAAGTTTGAGGACTAAATGTGTTTTGCCTGAAAAACACATTAAGACTAAATTGAATCACTATCCAAAATTTGAGGGCTAAAATTATATTTTTCCTAAATAATTAATAAAATGATGTTGATATTTGTTTTCACAAAAATGCCTTCCAAAAATTTGTGTGCAAAATTATTCTCCATTTATTTAATTTTTAATGATTGAACATATTAATTTTAAGTTCTTTTTTTTTTTTTTTAATTTTGAGACTACAAGAGAATTCTAAAAATTGTCAAATTTCTTTAATCAACTCAGGCGTTATTTTCTTCATTTATAAAACTAAGTTATTTTCTTCATTTATAAAACTAAATATAAAAAAAGAGATTCTATAGATATTTTTTGTTCATTTTCATTTTACATGAACTAAACATGATAAATATGAAATTTTAATTAAATATATCTTTATAAGAATATTAAATTCCATTTCACAATTAATAATAAGGTGCAACAAGAATGTCTTTAAGCTAAAAAAGTTATATTTTTATATATTTTTTGTGTGACATCAAAACACATAAAAAATTTTATAATTAAGTAAAAAATGTTTATAAATTATATATACAAATGTATATAATAAAAGAAATTTATGTAGTATTTTTAATATGTTCAGATACAACAACAAGAAAATAAAGAAAAAAGTTGATGTAAAAGTTCACCATTTTTTATTTAGTTTCAAAAAATGAAGAATAACAATATACAAATTTCTTATTAAGGAAAATGTGGCAATTCAAGAAATCCTCTAATGTTAAGAATAAAAAAACAAAAAAATGATTTGGTCATTAAAAAAGAATTAAAAAGAAAGTAATTTGTCTACAAATGTTTGGAGGGTAATCTAATGTCAAAAGAAATTTTCACATCATTCTTTTAATAATTATTTATAATATGAAATCTTTTAGTGGGGGCAAAGTGTACATTGTTTAGATTTAAGGGACAAAATGCAACTGAAATGTAGGTTTAAGAGGTAAATTGTAATTAACCATTAATTTAAATCACAAATGAATTGAATAAGAGAAATGATGTGATGACTATTATATATTAATTGAAGATTCAACAAAATTTAATGAGGCTATGAAAGATTGGATAATTGCTAAATTAGGAAACCTGGTAAACATTGGTGAAACCAGAATAGATGTTAAGGATGAGGCAACCATGCACTAAGATATGCATCAAAACAATTGCCATTACAAAGATTTTTTTTAATATACAATAAACAATTTAATAAACAACCACAAAAATGCAATCGTCCCAATTTTTTATTAAAAAAGAGTATTTTAAATAAGACTAAGGGTTCTATGTAGTAGTATTCAATTCCTAATGATGGGTGAATTTTGGATGAAAGTAACGACATGTTTATTTGTATGTATTTAGCTCCAAAAGTCTTGAAAATGTTATTTTAGTGGCACTGATTATTCATTTGAATATTATGTCATCATTACTTCTGATAGGCGATAACTATAAAGGCTTCAACTACTCAGAAGGGCAATTAAAGTAGAAAAGTAATTCTACAAAATTTAGAAGATTTTATTGTATGAATTTTCAAAGTTGAGGAGGACAATTTCCAACTTCACTTCAATGTCGTTACACCATTGCTAGGAAACAATGAAGCATTAGCATGAAGAATTATATCTACAGTGAGATAAAAGAAGGACTTGAGACACTGTAGCATCTCTCATTTTTTTGGCCACATGGACATGATTTACAAATACTTCATTTCTTTTGGCTTGGTAGGAATGGTTAAAAAGGGTGATAAATTGTCATGTTGACTTTTTTGTCCTTCAATGTTACACAAGTTGATTAAATAGTAGCCAATTGTGAATAGGCTTTGTTGTCATTACAATTTTGAAATGTGGTTTACATATATTGACAAATGAACTCTTTAGACCAAATCAAAGAACCCAAACAATTAGCAACTGCTTAGGGGCTCGTCTGTCCAAACACAGAACCCAAATCAATTTTTAACTTTGCATTTCATTTCCCCCTTATTTTGTACACCATCTAGATTTATAGCAAAAAATCCAGATAGTTGGTGCACACAGCCGACTACTCAGATAAGATTTACATAGAAACTTATCTCATACGCCATCTTTCTCTCTCTTCCATTATCTAACTAGAGAGATATCATCTTCCTCCCATATTTTTTATTTATTTCTTTTTAGTTTCGTTACCCTGTTTTTTCTCTTCTCTGTACCCTAATTGTTATTTTCATTCTCTCTTTCCTCTTATCATTTATTATTGTGAATCTGGCTTTTATCTTTTCCTTTTTCATGTCCTATGACAGATCATGGCCGTCGACAACATCGTTAGGGTTTTCTAGTCAAGCTGGAGTCCTAGCATAAAGAGGACAAGGATGGAAGATAAGAAGGGTTCTTGTTATAGCTAAGTATCCAATCTTGGCTTTTGAGTTATCACTATCAGGTATTTTTGAGATTATTTATTTTCCTTTCTATCTTATTATTATTATTATTATTATTATTATTATTATTATTATTATTATTATTATTATTATTATTATTATTATTATTACTACTACTACTACTACTACTACTAATATTATTATTATTATTATTGTTATTATTATTATTATTGTTGTTGTTATTATTGTTATTATTAGTATTATTATTATATTATTATTGCTACTATTATTATTATTATTGTTGTTATTATTATTATTGTTGTTGTTGTTGTTGTTGTTGTTGTTGTTGTTGTTATTATTATTGTTCTTATTATTATTATTACTGTTATTATTATTATTATTATTGTTATTATTAGTATTTATGTTATTATTCTTATTATTATTGTTACTATTATTATTATTATTATTATTATTATTATTATTATTATTATCATCATCATCATCATCATCATCATTTCTTCTGTGTACCTCTTTCTCAACAGATGAAATGTTGTGACAAGTCTTTGAATGTTAGTAAGATACTGAAACTTATAAATTTAGATTTATAAAATTGCTATTTTCTTGCGCTTTTGAGTAATGAAGAAAAAGACTTTTTTTATAAAAATACAGAGATGGAGAGTGAAGATGAGTAATGAATAATAAGCTTGGTCTCTTTTTGGATTCCACAAACAAGCCTAAATGGTAAAAGATTCTTACTGATTATTTTCTTCTACATTCTCTTATTGTTTTTTCCGTTTATTTCTATTTTTTTTTTTTGTTTCTATTTTGCAAGATAAAAGACATTTTTCCTCATCCAATCTCTGTTTTTCATAAATTAAAAGATGAGATTTTTTTCCCTTCCAGTTCTATGGCTTATTTTTTCTTCCTAGTTGTGTTGCTATTTTTTTCATTGTTCTAATCTTTACATCTTTTTTTCAGCATAAAAGATGAATTATTTGTTTGGTTTTCAGTCTGCTCCATTTTCTTCCTTTATCAGATCCAATAATGAAGGTTTTTATTAATTCAACTACTCATTTATGTATTTAAATTTGTCACATGTATTACTATTTCATATTTTAAACTTTTGTGAGTTGAACTACCACTTTCTCTTTTTTTTCTTTTTTCTTTTGTTTTTTTCCCAGTTTTTCTATTTTTGGTTTTCTAGGCTTAATTTTGTGGGATGAATTTGAAGTTTGATTAGTGAATTGAAAGGTATGATCAAATTCAAGTATGTGGGATTTGGGTTTAATTCATAGTTTCTATAGTTGATTAATGATTTTAGTATATTATGCAGTTCACGAACATTTTAATTTAACTTGCAATGTTTCTAATTTGTTAATTATGATGGTTTCTATAGTTGATTAATTAGTTTTGTATTCTTTATATTAAGATTAATAGAAGATGAAACAATTTGATATTTTCCTTTTCTTTTTTTTTTGCACTTAATTTTCCTTTCAGTACTTTTAAGTAGCTATTAAGGATGGTGACATTCTCACAATTCATTTCTCTGGTGATATTCTGATTTCGTGTCTGTCTTAAATTTACAGGTTTATTTGTGATATGTTTTGAGATTTAGTTAAAAGTTGAACTGGTTTAGCATTATTTAGTATGAAAGATTAACCTTCCAAACTTAAATGTCAATGTTGTACTTAATGGTAGAATAGTTGTATAGTTTAAAGGTACTTTTACCATTGCCTAATTATGGATAGTTACTGTCCTTTCATTTTTATTTGCTTAACTTTGGTTGGGTGTATATTTGTGTTTTGAAGTGTTTTTTTTTCTTCTTCAAAGGAAAGTAAAAACCACACGTGATTGATGATTAGGTGAACAAATTTAGAGCAATCTTTTTGAAAGTTAATGTTTAATGCCCAAAGTTAATTCATAATAAATACTTGAATGTCGAAACTATTTGTTCTAGCTCAAAGGTCTAATTTCAATAAATAGTTCTTGAAAGAATGTTTTAGCTACACTAACAAATGTAAGTAGAAAACAACAACAAAGTGAATGACGTCTAGCATTTAGTAGAGTAGAATTGATATTATTACTATATGATGCCTTCTTTTTAACACATCTAGTTATAATTCAATTAAACACCTAAATCCTACAACTAACTAGATGGCATCCCGCAAGTATACGGTTGTCAACTAGTAGCTAGGGAAGTAGGGATCGTTCCCACAAGGATTGTCGGATACAATTACCAAGGTTTAAAGGTATGTGTGTAGTTAAGCTAATTCAATTGGTAGATGATAGAACAATTCTAATGAAAACTACAATTTAAATTCTAACCTAATTTAATCTAATTAAGACTAAAACTTAGAACAAGTGAGTCAATCAATTAAAAAGAGTAAAGAAGAAAGAAAAATTGAATACTAAAAGCATTCGTTTCTTAAAGTGTAAATTTGATAAAGACAAACTAGGAAATTAAATATTTTTAGATTTTTCGATTAGAATTAAAGAAACCACTAATGATTGACTAGAAATTAAAGCTAGAAATTAAAAATTCTTAAATAGAAAGCAAGAAATTGTCATAAGAACCCTAATTTTACTAAAAACCCTAATTTGAATACAAAGAAATTTTTACTAAATTAGATAAGAAAGAAATTAAAAATTATATCTACTTGAAACTTATGAAAAACCCACTACGATTATCTAATAAAAATGTAAAGCTGACAATAAATTTAAAGAAGATCTAATATGAAGATAAAGAGAAATTTCTATTTAGAAAAGGTAACTTGTAGTTTAAGCTATCCTAATCTATCTAGAATTATCTAAAACTCTCTACTCTAAACTGTCTACTCTTACTCTACTTTTCTACCTACTCAAAACTAATTTTACTTAGCTTAAATAGTGCAGCATTATACAAGGCAAAATCAGGATTTTTGGGCTAGAAGTTTACAAAATTGCCCTTACAACTTAGCATTTAGCGAGTCGAGATCGCGGTCTTGAACTTTTGAGACCGCGATCTCGACTTTAAAATAGTAACACTAATTCCCGAGTCGAGATCGCGGTCTGGAACAGTCGAGACCGCGATGTCTCGACTCTCCTTCCAGCAATCTTCATTTCCTCCATTTTGCAATTTAGTCCCTTGAGCCTTGTTCCTTCCAGCTTCTAACCTTTAATTTTTAACCTGCATAATATGAACACCATTAAGCACTTAATTAAACTAAAAATTTAACACAAAATTATCATAATTAATTCAAAAATGAAAATATAAATACATATGAAAGAAATTAACTAAAGTCTTCAATTACTTATCTAATTTCGGAATTTAAACTATCAAAATGCTATAATTTAGAGGAAAATAACTCTAGTTTACTAGAGTTATCACACCTCCAAACTTAGCATTTTGCTAGTCCCGAGCAAAACAAAGATTAACAATAAATGAAACCTACTAACATTCAAACATTTCAACACCCCCAAAGTTGACGTGACACTTGATGAATCATGGATGTACTTAGAACAATTAAGCGATCTTCTCAAGAAATGTTCAACACTACGTGACGTGCGAAGAATATGAGCAAATCAATCCAAAATTAGTGTGAAGTTCAGTTTTACAAAGAAGCACACATTCATTCACTACACAAGATTTCACATCACCAAGCATTACCATTCTCAAAAAGAGTCACCAAAAGTTTTAGTTCTTTTTATTCGAAACATCATTACTTCTCAAATCACAAATATTATAAAGTTAATTAACTCTCTCGACTAAGCATCATGAAAATAGAAGTTCAATTAGGAATCAACTTAAATGCAATTGTCACACATTTCTGGAATAAACCTCTAACAAGGAATAAGTAATATGAGATTAATGATAAGTATTACAAACATTTACTCCTTAACTTATTGGTATACGAAAAACGCAATTCCTAATGGCTTAATTCGGAGAAACAACATGGGTACGTGTCGGAATCCCGTACTCACCTTATTACTATTCTAATGGCTTAATTCGGAGAAATAACATGGGTACATGTCGGAATCCCGTACTCGCTTTATTCCTAATTTTTTTTTTCGACCCTAAACCAAGGAAAATGAGTGAAAGGTACCTGAAAAATTAATCTCGAATATCAATTATTCACAAGTTAGAAGAACATTCCCTATGCAAACATACGAAATGTCCCAAAATTCCTTCTACCTCATTTAACTCATTTCTTTCCAAAAGAGAGTTCATCAACCACATAATATAAGTGATTTGATAAGAAATAACATTTCAAATAAATTTTCCTAAAATTTCAGCACTTGTTTTCAAAAAATAGCAATGCTAAGTTTATGAATTCTTCATATTGCAAATGAACTACTCACTCACACAATTTTTTTTGAAAAGAATCAATCATATACTTCACTTATAAGGCATTGAACATCAAAATTATCATCATTGAGTACCTAATTGATCAACTTTCCATCCATTAATCATCAAGTGGCAACAAAATATATAAAATGACCATTTCCAATACAAAAAGATAAACACCCCCAAACTTGTCTCTTTTATTCAAGTTGATGAATAAATCATCCTTCCACTCACCCAAAATTAAACATCACGACAAAACCCAACCGAAATATTGAAAACTACTTAAACTATGTCCTACTTTTAACCCTAGAATTAAAATTGAGTAAAAATGTTAAGGGCAACCATGCTATGTATCTCACCAATTAAGTTTCGAACAAGATCAATATTCCATTCAACTCATCAACAAATGCAAAGATGGCATCAGCTTAGGGCCCTTAACCATATTACTCTTATTAGGCAATAACCAAACTTCACCAAGTGTCAGTTTTATAATCCAAAAAAAATTTCATCCATAAAGCATCAAAATGTATCACTTGGCATCAGCTTAAGGCCATTAGCCAAACTACTTAAAAGAAAGAAAAACTGAAATTCTTCTATTCCAAAAACTGAAAATAAAACAAACATAATCTAAAGTAATTAAAAACTATGGTGTCCAATGAAAGCAAGGAAAAATCATCATCATCCATCAAAGTAGTTCAATAATCAAGGCTGGTCTTTTTTCATGCACAAACCAATGGTGCCTTCTTCTCTTCATTCCACTCATCTTGACCAGGCCCATGTAGGAGTTTCTATCTCTTCTTCTGCGTCACTAGGTTGGGCCTCCTCGTGATCATCATCTATGTCTCCTTCAGTCGCACCCGCGTGGCTAGATCCCTCATCATGTGTGGTAGCCACCGGTGGTGTGTAGTACTAAGTAGGTCCATGCTGGAGGAGATGGTGGCTGGACCCAAGTACCTAATGAAGTTACCCTTAAAGCTTTCCCAATAATAGTCAAGTTGTTGTGCATCACCAATTGACTGTACGACAGTACCCTGTAGCTCGTTCCTTTCTTCTTCACTTACCGGAGCATTCCAACTCTTTTGGGCTCTTCTGCAAGCCCCGGTCTCTCAACTAACCCCAGTCGCAAATTCTCAACTAATCCAAATCACGTGTGAGAAGGGGTGTCAAAATACAAAATGTCCCACATTGGTTGTTTATGGAATCCTAAACTAATTGCCAATTAATTTTGAGATGGAAACGTATATTATTTAACATTAAAAATTTAGCAAATTTAAAATCATCAAGTTGGATTTAAGTTTGGGTAAAATGACTCCAATGGTCCCTTAACTTTTACTAATAATTCTATCTAGTCTCTCAACTTTTAAGTGTGTCTATCATGTCCCTAACTTTTAAATTCGTTTCTAAATGGTCCCTGAATGTCAAATTCAAGTATAGTAATTTTTACTTTATCCCCAAAAGTTTGGTTTAATATCTATTTCTCCCTTCTAAGTCTATAAAATAAGGCATTTAGCCCTATTGAATAGTTTACTTAAATATTGAATAATTGATTAATTTGACCAAAAGAAAATAACAACATTGGCTTGCTACCAATTATGTATAAGCTAAAAATTATAAGAAAAATATTTTAAAATTTATTTTTATCCTTTATCAATCTAATACTTTTGTAAAGTCAAGATTATATATAATGATAAATTTTGATAATAAAAATTATAATGAGATAACAATATATAATTATATTCCCATTTTAATTTTTTTATTTTTCCTTATTGATTTTCTTGTTTTATTAGTTCTATAAGTTCTACATAGTTAGGATTCCTATTTTACTAAATCTGTCATTGAAATTCAAATAAACTTATTATCCCATAATAAAAGGATAATATTTGACAACGAAGTGTAGTTTAGGTAATAATACGCCTTTCCTATGATCTGATGGTCATGTGTTCGAGTTACTAGAGGGTGGACATGAGGGGTCTTTTTATAAAAAAAAAATTGAAAAAAATGATAATACTCTCAACAATATATTAGAACATAATATATGATTGAAGAAAATGTGTTAAAATATTAGTTTTGTCAATTTTTATCAGTTAACAAGTTCATAGTTAAGTATTTATCCATAACTATTAAAATGGAATAATTTGGCCTAATTTTTGAACTCAAGAGAGTGAAATTCATGATAAACCAAACCTTCGAGGAAAAAGTAAAAAATATCATATTTGAATCTGATATTGAGGGACTATTTATTACCAATTTAAAAATTAAGGATTTGATAGACATTTTTAATAATTGAAGGACCAAATAGAATCATTGGTAAAAATTTAGGGGGAACTATTGAAGTCATTTACCGAAAAGTTTTTCAAAGTTTTTCTGTTCTAGTCTTGCAACAAATATTCCTATTCCTTTTCCTTTTCCGCTGCCTTCTTAACAAGAAACATAGAGTTATATAAATAAAAAAATAAAAAAAGGGATAGATCAAGTAAATCTAATTGATTTTTAAACCCATTTAGATGGTAACTGTAAGTAATGAAATTACAAGTCCATAGGATTTACGAATACATGAAAAGTAAAACAAATATAATTTAATTATGAGAAAAGAATGTGCTCTATTTCTTCAATTGTTAGCTTAAGAGCTTGATAGGCAGATCTCGAATTTTGATATGATCTCAAAAGTTTAATAGTTTAATCTCGAATATTGGCTCGAGGATTTAACAATTATCGAATTTTAATACGAGACCTTTTGTAGTTTGATCTTGAATTTTAACTCGATGGCTTAACATGTCGATGTCGATCTTTTACTTGAGACCGTAACATCTTAATTTTGAACTAGTTTTCATTTTGACTTGAAAGTTAGACAATTTAATTTTTAATCAAGTTTTGACTTCTTCACACAATGGTTTGTGGAAAGTTCACGGAACTTTTTTCCAAAACTTCACATGTTCATATACGAAAACTTTTAAAAGTTTTATTGAGAATTTATGAAGCTCTTGCAATTTTTAAATTTTGCAAAAATATATGCGTATATGAGTAGGATGACCCCTATCTATACTAGTTATATATGAGAGGTTGGAGCCTTTATCCTTTTTCTAACTTTTCCCTATAAATACATGAAATATAATTAATTAAACTACTTACCCACTATTTATTTATTGCGTAGGAAGATAAAATTGTAAAAAATTAAACCCCTTGTAACACACACACATATATATACATACGTACTAGCTAAATATGCCGTGCTATGCACGAGAGTACAAATATTTATATTTAATTTTATAATATTATTAAATTAATAATGGTTGTATAAAAATTTTAATGATTAAACAATAAAAATACAAACAAAAGCAAAAGTAATAATATCTTTAAATTTTAGTAATTATAAAATAAAAATGAGAGAAAAAATTATAAATATAATTAATAAGCATGCATTTCAAATGTTTATATTTCTGTCATATAAAAGTGATTGAAAAGTAGCTATATAACTTAGCTATTAGTTGAAAAAATAAATTAGATATGTATACTATAGTAAAGAAATTACTATGGCTTTCTTTTTGATATATAATAATATTACTAAGGCATAGATATGTGATTGTTTTGAAAACCTACTATATTGTGTTCCTTGAAAAAATAGAAGATAAAACTCATTTTGTTGAATATGAATAAACATAAATTTTTTTAGCTATAAATAGTCAAATAAAACTCAATATTTAGAAGAATTATTGTTTAGTATGAATTAGCTTGATTGTGTCGATATATATCATCAATAATGTTAGAAGTATTTATCACAATTTTTAATGGTGGTATTTGTGTCATAATCAAATATACTTAATATATATTTATTTTTCCTAATAGTCTCAATGATTATTTGATAGTTATAATGTTAGAATTATTAATTAATTTATATCAATCAATTTTTCCTATTCAAGTATTACTTGATAATATAAAGATAAAGTAAAGCTTTTGAATATTTAAAATATCGAGTTAGTTATGTGCTTTATTATAGTAATATTTTAGTATGTAAAGGAGGATGAATATTAAATTTTAATTTTTTAATGATTAATTTTTCGTTTGAAAATTTGTGCCATGCACGGGAAGATAAAAATATTTATATACATATACATTATTCTTATTAAGAGTATATATACATACGTACATATGTGTGTGTGTGTGCGTGTGTGTGTATATATAAATACACACACACGCACACATATATATGTAATTTTTATAATAAAATGATTTGAGTAAATTAATAATGATGGCATAAAACTTTTAGTTAAATCAAATAAAATAAGTAACAATATCAAAAAAGTTTTCCAATACCAGAAATTAAAAGTAAGAACATGATATGATTATTAAATGCTTGCATTTAAATCTTTATACTTCCTTCCTAGCTAAAAATAATTATTGAAATTTTATGTTAAAATTAATTATATTTTGAAAATTGTATTAGACATGTGTACGATAGTAACAACATACTATGACTTATTATTTTTAAAAGTTTAAATCTACCATGCTTCTCTTGTACATATTTGGAAATAAATGAATTTAATAGCTTATATATATAAATGGTCAAAAAATTAATTAAGATATCAAAATCCTTAGTTCGTTTGTGATAGATAGAAAAAAAACACTAAAACTAATTTTGCTCGCGATTTTTTTTTTTTTTTTTTTTTTTGCTAATTCTAAAAGAATGGCATTTTTCTAGCTTTAACATATGGTACAAAATCAATTTTATCTGCTATAACTAGTATTCAACCCGTACTGGGACTATATTATTTGTATACTCCTTTCAAATTATGTAGTTTCTGAAAATAATTTGTGAAGATCACATAGTAAAAGAAGGTTGGAGTTTTTTTCTAGATTAGAAAAGGGAAAGGAATAAAAACAACACTTCACAATAGAAAGCATCATTTAAGTGGAGAATATATATTATCAAAGTTACTTTTAAATGTAATATAATTACATTATCACGGGTTCAGCATTTAGAACCCATATTATGCAACGAATAATAACAAATTTTATGTCTCTCTGTATTATCCATTTTTAAAAAATTGTGTTCTTTAAATAAAATTATTTTTTAAAAGACTACCAGTAAACATTAAAAACAAAATTTTAAATGAGAGTTGAGAACAAAATGTGAATAAGTATTTGATTTTATTAAAATTATATAAATAAATTGTCATAATTATATGGAATATAATACAAAGATAGCTATTTTGTTCATGTAAAAGGAAAAAAAAAAAATATTTCTAACAATTGATTTTACGTTTCATCATATAAAGAAAACATATAAACACGACGCCAAAAATTAGATAAGACATAATAATTCATAATATTAAAATTATCTTTAAAAGTATTACGAGTACATAATCACTTAAAAATAATATTAAATAAAAAAAAAAAAAAAAAACAAGAAATTTATGTTAAATGTTTGTTATCTTTTTGTGATCTAATAAATTACATTTTTATAAATTCTAACTGGATATAATTAAGTTGCTAGATTGATATTCTTTAGACATAGTAAGCTAAAAATTTTCTTACTTTTGTGAAAGTTATCAATTGTAAACCTTTATATATATATATATAACTTATTTATATTATATAAAAGTTCTACATAATTAATAAAGGCTAGTAATTTTGGCACTCCAAATAAAACTTCTGGCACTCCATCATCACTTTTAATTAGTCAAAATGACTTAAATGGCTAATATATATTTCTTATTATAATATTTCCTTTTGTATTTAAATTCTTTTATTAATTGTCTATTTATGAAACATTTTTATATGTTTTATTGGACTAATTATGGTATTTGTAATTTTTCTTAAAGTAAATTTTATTCTCTTTTTTCAATTAAAAAAGAGCATTAACTTTCTTAATTAGCAAGAAAAATGGAAAAGTTAGGATGGATAATATATTTAATCAAATATTATTGGAAAGCAAAGAATTATATATTGTGACTTTTTCATGGGTTTAAAATATTCTGAATTGATAGGATTTCTTTTGTTCATCCTAAATTGGGTCTTACTATTATAATTAGAATGCATGGTTTATTTAATAATCCTTTCAAGTTGTCCATAATATTTCACGTTGATTTTTTATTTTTTGAACTTATTAGAGTGTTAATTTGTTGTAGGTATTATTAATTTTTATTAAATAATGTATTTTTGTCTAATATAATGAAACAACTGATTTATTGCCTTGTCATTAGGTAATTTTGACATATGGTTATAGAATATAAGTAATGGGTATATGAGTCATTTTAGAAAAAAAAAAATGGAGTGTTTGAAACTAATTTTGGAGGGTCAAAATCATTGGCCTTAATAAAATTTTATTTTCCTAACTTATTTTTAACGACGTAAACATATATAATACATCTGATGGTTTAGAATACACTTTCAATTTTGTAACTCTTTGGGGGAGGAGTGAAAAAACTATAAGAGGTATACATAAATTGAAGATTTTAAAAAAATATAGTTAAAGATAATATTTAGGTAATTAATTTGAATTTTATTATTAATTAAGTAGTTGATATTTTACCTTAATTTTTGATTAAGTAAATTTCTTTTTACCTAATATGCCACATGTAAACTCCTTATACCTTTCCCCAAAAAGGGTTTTGCTATATATATATAGACACACATACACACATACTAGCCATAAAAAATTATGAAATTTAAATATAAAATTTGTAAATTTAAGGTATAACTTTTTGATAATTAAATTAAAATTTGGCTCCGTTTGAATATATAGTTTTTTTCGTGATATTATTTAAAATAATTACTCTAACATGCTTTTAGATTTGATACATGTGAGATTAAAAAGTAGTTGGAAAACATGTTTTAAATGATTGTAAAATATTATTGGAAAAATAATATATAATCTTTACGCTTTTCGAATGGAATCGTAATGCTATTAGGCTCTACAACACAATTCTCGAATGTACTCTTAAAAATTTTCAAACTTCAGTCCTACAAAAAAAAATTAAAAATTAATTAAAAGAAATAAGCATTAACTATATGAGATTTATATAAGATAGTAACTTACATATTTAACTTTAATACTTGTTTATTTTCCTAAACGTAAATGCATTATTGTTCCTAATCAACTTTTAAGTAAAAAAAAAAATACTAAATATGGATATTTAACAATTTTTATTTTGGACCCTCGGTTTCAATTTTAGACATTTTGCACCCTAATTTTCAAGTTCCTCCAATTTCAGTCTAACTTTTAACACTGTCACCAAATTAACAGACAATAGATTCAGCGGGATATAAAAAAATATTGTATACAATGTTTTGGGTGCATAAACAAAGATTCCATTAAGTTTGGTAACGATGTTAAAAATAGATTGAGTTATGATGGATTTCAAAGTTAAGGGTGCAAAATATCGCAAGACTAAAATTAAAGGTGTAAAATGAAAGTTGAGTATACATTGAAGGGTGCAAAATTAAATGAGTCCTATATTTTTATCATATATTTGTTTCGGACTAAAATATTACTTATTCGAAAGTATCATTGAATTTTTATTTTATGTATATGATCTATTTCCTCTACCCAGAGTATGAGTAAAAAGGATAAACATTAAAATCTACACAAGGATTGAACTCCAATACTTACCATAGGCACATTACTTCCTAGCTTACACGTATATTAGTTAGCCGAAAATTTGTGCTATATAGGGAAGATAAATGTATACAACTTAAAGAAAAAATAATAGTAGCGGAATGATTATTGCTTGGATCTTTACAATAAACTGAGTAATTATATATAGTAAGTTTTACATCACCATAAACTAAATAAAAAACAAAGAAAACAGTTAATTAACATGTTTATTGAATATGCAATTAAAACTATTAGAAGTTTATCCCTCGAATATTTTAATATATAAAAAAGGTTCCTCAAGTTTTTTTCACTCTATCAAAGTAGTCATCCAGCCATGGTACCGAAAAAATTTTGAGGGACAAAAGAGGTGAATCAAAAAATGTAGGGTCTATACAAATTATAAAAATACTTGAAGGACTAAATGTTTAAAAAAATGGGGGATTTTGATTAGTTTAAAGAATATTTGAGGGACAAAAAAATTATAAAATAATTTGAGGGATTTTCATGAGATTTTCAAATATATTTTTGACTAAATTTGCAATTCTTCCTTATCTCTTTTCTATAACAGTATTACGATGATCTAATTAGTTTACAAGGATGATATTGCTTATACATAATTTGGTTACTTCTCGTTCACTTTATTAGGAATAGGATTTTAAATATTATGTGCCTAAAATGTTCCAAATAAAAAAAATATTTATCCTCCTAACTTATTATAAACAACATAATTTGATATTTAATATGTATTGTTAATTATAAGTGATATTTATATAATAGTCCATATGCAGCAATAATTTTGTACATAACTCTTTCGAGAGAAAAATAATCAATTATAAATACAAGTGTAAAATGATAAATCTGAGTAAATAAAAGTAGTTAAAAATAAGATTTAGGTGAATCAATTTGAATTGAATACAGTTAGTTAACTATTTCATTTTTGCTGTTACTATTTACTATGCAGATTTCTTATATGTACAATATGCCACATGTCAGCTTTTAAGCCTTCTCACTACACACACACTAGCTTAATGTCTTGTACTATGCACGGGATGACTAATCTCAATGTTAAATTTTTATAATAAAATAATGTTAATAAAGTAATAATGATGGCCTAAAATCTTTTATAATTAAAGTATATAAAGATAAGACAAACTAAGTAATATTATTTATAAATTTACTAATTAGATCTAAAAATAAAAATATTATTATTAAGTTTTCATTTCAAATATTCATATTTTAGTCGTATAGAATGATTAAAGTAACTATATAACTTAAATTTTAGTTGAAGCCTCTTAACTTTCATTTGTATCAAAAATAGTAACAGATATTAATATATTTTGTATATATAATTGTTTTTAGACTGCATAAATAATATGTTTTTTCCTCAGCAAAAAAATTTATTTTTAAAAATTATGTCTACCATGTTCCATGAAAAATGAAGGATAGAACTCCTTTTTATTAAATGTGAAATGCAAGTAATTTTTTAGTTAAAATTGATAAACAAACACAACAATTTAGAAGTCTTTCTGTTTAGTATGATTTAACTTAATTATGTTGATACAAATTGCCAATAAAAACAACAATTGAGAAGTATTTATCACATTTCATAATCAGTTTGCAATTTTTTCTAATCAAAGAGTATAATTTTCGTAAGTGTCAATGGATTTTAGGATAGAAGGGCAATGGATGGAGTAACGGAAAGAGGCTCGAGTGAGATTAAGTTGGAGTTGAAATCTTTCCAAGAAAAAACTTCAAAATGTGTATGAGAAAGAAAAATATTTCTAACAATGGATTTTAGGTCTTATCATATATAAAGCATATATACATGTAAAATGATAATGCCAAAAAGTGGATAAGACATAATAAGAGATAAATTAAAATTACTTTTAACATATTATGATTACATAATCACTTAAAAATAATATCTATTGACATTGAAATGTTAATTACCAATAAATATAAAGTTCCAAGAAAATGAAAAGAAGAAATTGATATTAAAATTTTGTTATATATTTGTGATATAATAAACTTGATAAATATTAACTGTATGTAATTAGGTTGTAAGAATGATATTATTTAGACATAATAGCCTACTTTTGTGAAAATTATTAGTTGTAACCATTGACATGTATATCTAAATTGTATTTATTAACAACAATATATAAATAAAATTTTTTCACAATTAATATATTAGTTTTTTCATAACTTATTTCTAATGATTTATACTTATATTTATAGTACATTTTTAGTTCAGTAACTCTTTTAGAAAAAAAATTTAACTATAAGAGGTGTGAGTAAACTAAGGATTTTAAAGAGATAAATAAACTTTATGTAATTAATTTAAATTTTATTATTAATTAAGTAGTTCATTTTTTACCCACGTATGCATTATAAGGTGAAGATATTAGATTTATAAAATAATAACTAGTGAAATGATGACTGATTGAAACTTTTAATAATTAACTAAATAAGATAAAAAAAAAGTAAATAATTATATTAGTAAGTTATACAACACCATAAGCTAAAGAAAATAATTAAAGAACATGGTTGTTGGATGCATAATTAAAATTATTATGTTATTGGCCTATAGAAATTGTTAAACATTAATTATTATGATTTAGATGATATTACCTGTCACTTATATTTTAAAATTCACGTTTGCTTAACAAAATAATTTTTGAAGTATTATGTAGTAAATTTCATGAAAAGAAAATTCTAAGTTAGATTATGGAATGAGAATATCAGTAAGTATTTAATTCCATCAAATTACCAAAAATAAGAATGTCATATTTCTTGGGAATATAAAAATAAGTATTTAACAATATTTTTTTTTTGGATAAAAATATCAATAAGTATTTATTTCCATCGAATTATAAGAAAAATGTTACCCTTCTTTGAAATATAACAAAAAGTGTCACTTATTATGTAGATAAAAAAGGGAAAAAAGTTTCTAACAATTGATTTTACGCTTTAGCGTATATAGCATACTTTTAAACAAAATGATATTAAAGAATACCAAAAAATATAGAATACATAATATTTACATCCTTAGCTATGAATAACATTTATATTATTAATGGATATTATATTGAAAGAAGATGAAAAGAAAAAATTAATTTTATATTTGTTTTTCTTTTTATAGATTCGATTGTCAATTGGAAGAAGTGCAAATGTAGTCCATCAGATATTTTTAAAAACCAGCGGAGGTCTTCATAATTTTTAAAACTTTCCATGCTTAAACTATCTTCGTATACCATGGAAGTCCCCTATTTCTTTTTTTTTTTTTTTTTTTTTTTGTAATTTTAAGAAGACACCTCAAGTTTTTATTTTTTTATTTTTCACAAGAGGATCTAAAGTTGATCTGTACCTACTCTTTTGGTAACTCGAACCCTATGACTTATAGTTGATAAGGGAAGGTCCCTCAAGATTTATTTACATTTTTTTGTCTCTAAACTATTTTTGTAATCCATGAATGTCCCTCAAGTGTTTTTTCCTAGCAAACTCAAAGTAGTCATCCAACTATCGTACCAAAATAAATTTAAAAAATTTGAGAGACAAAAGAGTTAAATCAAAAAAAGCTATAGAATACCTCTATGGATTTATGCTGACACTTGAGAAACAAAAAAGTTCACAAAAAAATTGGAAGAAATATGTGGGTTTAAAAAATAGTTTAGGACTGAAAAATTGAAAAATGATTTGAGGGATCTCCATCAGATTTTGAAAATAATTTAGGGCTAAATTTTTAATTTTCCTCTAATCAATTTCTTGGAAAAAGTATTATCATGATGTAATTCGGTCACAAGATTGTGTTACTTGTCTTTCAATGTATATGAATAACTCTTGAATTCATATATTTATATATACCTAACAATTTTCTAAGTAAATAAATAATTGTTTCCTAACTTATTGCAAACAACATAATTTTATATTTGACATGTATTTTTAATAATTGATATTCATATAGAAATCCATAATATATAATTAGTTTTGTAACTCTTTTGGGAAAAAAATCAATTAAGAGATAGGTTTGCCTAAAATGAAGGATTTTGAAAAATAAAAGTAGTTAAAATAGAATTTACATAGTTAATTTAAATTATAATTGTTAATCAAGTAATTATTTTTTCACTTTTACTATTTACCATTCAGATTGCTACATATTTATTATGCCACGTGTCATGCATTAGAGCTTCTGCGATTACGTAATTACTTAAAAATAATATCTATTGACATTGAATAGTTAATTATCATTAAATATAAAGTTGTAAGAAAATGAAAAGAAGAAATTGATATTAAAATTTTGTTATATATTTGTAATAATATATATATATATATAAATATATACACAGTTATATATGTACATATGACATACATACATACATACATATACACACACATATATAAGTACGAGTAAATAAATATATTTAATTTGTAAAATAAAATAATGTTAGTAAAATTATGATGATGTCATGTAATTTTTAATAATTAAATAAAATAAAAATAAACAAAATTAAGCAACAATATTTGTAATAGTTTTAGATATTATGAATTTTTACAATATTTAGTTTTTATTTGTATAGATAATATAAGTAATAGTTGGTTTTCATTATATCTATAGTTGTGACAACATTATTTTTTACACTCTTTTATTTTTTTTATATAAATAATATAACTAAATTTTGCATATTATTTCTCATTTTTTGTCTTCATTTTTGTTTAATATAAATGAGTTTTTCTTATAATTTTACTGAATTCCAATCAAAATACTTGAATTAAATGATTAATAAAAAAATTGGTAACATATTCACGTGATTAAGTTATGTCTAATAATTAGCATAATCATCTATCATACTAAATTATTTAGACCTAGTATTTAAGTTTTATAATTATTTTTCTATAAAATTAGTCTAATCATCTAATTATATTGAATTATTTCGACCAAGATTTAAGTTTTGTAATTGTTTATTTTTATAAAATATATACAATTTTTTATTTATTTTAGTGAATTGTGGCACTTTTATAAAAAGTGATTATTGAGTTTAAAAGCATATTGGTATTTGCATAAGCTAAGTTGATAAAAGTGTTGCATAATTAAAAAAAAAATTATTTTCGTGGAAAAAACATTTGTTTTCTTAACTTATATTTAATAATTGGCACTTATTTGATGATTTATAATACACATTTAATTTTATAACACTCTTGGAAAAAAAATAAACTATAAGAGGTTTGCATAAATTGAGCATTTAAAAAAAAAATTCTTATAGTAAAAGATAAGATTAGGTAACTATTTGAATTTCATTGTTAAGTAGTGTATTTTTACCTAGCTTAAAACCACGTGCTATGCACGGGGAAGACAATATATATAACTAATGGAATGATTAATATATGCTAGTAGGAATTATGATGATATAAAAATTTTAATAATTATATAAATAAATAAAAAACTAACTAATAATTAATAAATTTTACATCAGCAAAAACTAAAAAGTAAAAAGAAATAATAAAATTAAGGAACTTATAATTGTTAGGGTCCATTACTTAGTTTTTATTTTGTATTTAGATTAAAATATATTTGATATTTATGAAAATATAACCGATTTTCTGAATAATAAAAATTTTATCTATTAAAAATATAACCGAAAAAAGGTGAAGGGCTTTTTTAAAAATTTTTTAACTTTTTTATTACCAAAAAAAATAAAAAATAAACATATAAATACCTTATTGTTTTGATAAGTTCTGATTTTCACAACAGTTAATAGAAGATATAAGTATTTGCAACTAAGAAATCAAGAAAAGAAAAACAAAAGACAAAATGTAGGGGAAAATGTTTTTCTCTATATAATAGGTTTAAGGGGATTTAGTCAATGGGTAATTTTGTCAAATTAATTAAAACATCTAAGTGCTAAATATGGAGTGTATAAAGTTTTTATTAGAGTGTAAATAATTGGTCTAAAATTATTCTATTCTTTTTGAATAGAAATTGATTGTTAATTTTAATTGCTATGTATATTACTTAATCATAGATGTTATTTCATCTATATGACAATCTTTTGAAAATCATGTTTATTTAATAAAATGGATTTTAAAATATTACATAGTACATTTTTATAACTCTTTTGGGAAGAAATAATCAATTATAAGAAATATATATGAATAAATCAGCACTTTGAATAAATAAAAGTAGTTAAAAATCAGTTATTGTTAAATTAATTTGAATTCAAGACAGTTAATTATTTTATTTTTACTGTTACTATTTACTATGTAAATTTCTTGTATCTAAAATATACCACATGTCATCCTTTTATGCCTTCTCACAAAAATCCATTCTCCTATACTATATATATATATATATATATATATATATATATATATATATATATATATATATTATGGTACACATGAATAATGATATGGTGTAATTTAATTAAAAAATGGCTTCAAAACGCTAATGTAGTCAATTGATCTAAAATTTCCTTTCTTTGTTTTTCAAAAAGAAATGTTACTGCTTTTGAACACCTTACTAAAAAGTGTTAGATTAACGTGCTTCTAAAAACTCTACCAAAGAATGCCATGTAAATTGTAAGGGAAAAGGGAAAAGGCAAAAGGGAAAAGGGGAAAAAAAAAACAAAAAAGCAAACAGTAGAGGGCACAAAATTTCCATCTAACAATGGAATCATGCATTATAGTTTTACTCTCTCCCTTTCTTTCCGTTCTATTTTAAATCTCTGTTTTGTCTTGATACAGAAGGATTATAATAGTTATTAAAGGAAAAAATTAGGTAGATTTGATCTTAGGCCTTACCTACAAATTTTTTTGGTTAGGATTAAACTTTAAATAATCTTGCTTACATCAGTTGATGTCATAGAGTGTCTAAAATTTAATTAACACCACAGAGTCTACAAGTGATTTTGTCAAAAATCGAGTTTATCTAAGTATTTGCTATTATTAAATTGTATTAATTTTATTCAAAAATATTTTAAAATAATTAAATTACTCTTTTACTTTAAAGTCCATAATTATATAATCTTTTCTTTCTATTAATGTGAAACAAAAAAAAATAAAAAAATAAATTCAATACTTTCTTCTATTTTTAAATTGAAAGATAATTTAAAACAAAATAATTTTTAAAATATCAAATAAAATAGAACAGCAGAAATGCAATGGAAATTAAAATTGTACTAATATGGTTTGTAAAATCTAATTGCAATGGAGGGAACCAAATATATTATATACGGAAAATACTTATTTGGACCCGATTTACGAATAGTGCCGTAAATCTCTTGATCCAGGTAAATTCACATCTTCTCTTTCTTTCAACAAAATCAATTTATTTTAGAGGAGAGAGTTAAAAAAAATAGATGTGGACTTACATGGACCAAAGGTCCACGTCTCCACCCGTGGACCGGGTCCAGGTAAGTATAGTCTCCCTATTATATACTATGTATCAATGGACACAATAAAACTTGTGGCTGAGAAAATTGATGAGTAGGTGATGTGGCACCCACATCCTTCTCGTCGTATTAATTAAACGCAGATCAAAATCGGACTTCTCAAGACTGCCAACAACGCCTCTTCAGACCTTTTACTAAGCCCGTAGCCTGCCCGAGCTCTTATTAGTGAATATCTTGGTAACATCTCTTTTTTTCTTTTTCTTTTTTTTTAAAAAAAAGGAAGAAGACTGAAACGACATCGTCTGCTACTAGAGCGGCGGCGACAAAACCGGAGATTTGTTGAATTTTCTTTTTTCCTTTTTTTTTTCCAATTTTTCTTGATAAAATGAAGGAAGTGAAGGAAGCAGAAATCAAGCTTTTTGGGAAAAAGATTGCCTTGCCGGATAACGGCAAGAGGGTTTTTCCGGTAGTTCCCCCCGGCGACGACTCTTTCAGTGATTCCGGCGATGGTAGTGGCGTTTGTAATGGAGAAAACAGTACATGTGGGTCTGATTCTGGTTGGTCTTTGTACGGCATAAAAGTGAGCAGAGTCGAAGAAACTGAAGCTGAAGATGAAAAAGATAGAGAAAATCCAGAAACTGCCGATAAGGTACTATAATATAATTTTTTTAACATTTACACACACTAAAAGTGAATTATTTATTTTATAAATTTAGTCATTAAATTATCTTTCTCTGTTTTTCCTATTTCTATTATGATTGCATACACATACAACAAAAAAAAAAAAAAAAGTAATCCAGGGATCAAATTTGTAACGGAATGATTCTAAACACATTTCAAATAATTTAGTAGTCAAATTTATAAAGTAAATAATTCAATAATCTTGTATGGAATAAATTAATAGTTTGGTATTCATTCTTGCTAATTCGTAAATTTAAAGATTAGAAATTTACTGGTGATCTTCATTGAACTTGATGCAATCTTCATAGTTACAAATTTTCAATTCTTGTAATCTCTATGAGACAACTTTTGTCCCATTTTTCTGCATCGAGATTACTGGCGTTTGATGCTTTTTTACTTTTTCATTTTCTTTTATGTATGCTGTATACGAATTTCAAGAATTTATTCCTATCTTTCTCCTTTACTTTTAAGTGTTCTGTGACATGGAATGGTCCTAGTTTCCAGATTCATTTTGGCACTCAAAAAGTATTGATTCTGCATAAGATTTTTGTCCTTTTGAAAAGGAAAAGTATGTTTGATTCTGGAAATTTCAACTCCACTTTGGTTTTTAAACTACTTGTACTATTTGATTTTCTGGATTTGGAGATGATAAAATTTTGTCTTCAATCTCACCAAAGAAAACTAATAATAATTGTTTCAGCCTTTTTCCACTTTTTGATGGTTCCAATGCTTTGTTTTGTAGCCTATGAACGGGAACTTTGTTATTCTCCTCGGTTTAATTTCTAATGCCCTTCTAATTTAACAGCCGGCTAATATTATTGTCTGTTTTCTACAAGTTATAAGAGACCAGCACTTTATTGAAAACGTAAAGATCCTTTTCAAAGATGTGCATCCTCACTTATTCTGCCAGGATTCTAGAAATAGAGAACGTCGTGGAAAGAACTAGGAGCTTTTGGGATGTTGTCGTATTGTTCATTTTTTTTTTTGTAGTAAATGAAAAATCATTGTGGGTTGTAAAAGCATAATTACAGTGGCAACTTGAACAACAATCTTGCGATTGTTCTGTTTGGTTCCTTTTTTGTCATGGTTTTGACCATTACAATAACTTCTGGAATTCAAAAAACATTATGTTTAAATTTCAGGATTCTTCATCTGGCGAACTCTGCAATACTAAGCCACAAGTAAAGGACCAATATTCAATTGGAGAAGAGTCACCAATTCCTAAAACCTATTCAGACTCTGACGAAAACTCTAACGCTTCTTCCATGGGTGAAGACTCTCCAACAAAACAATCTCTGAAGACTGAAAATGATCAGAGCGATACAACTAATTCACAACAAAAAACTCTCAAGAAGCCAGATAAAATTCTCCCATGCCCTACGCGTTGTAATAGTATGGATACAAAGTTCTGTTACTACAACAATTACAACTTTAATCAGCCTCGTCATTTCTGTAAGAGCTGCCAGCGATATTGGACAGCTGGGGGAACAATGAGGAATGTGCCAGTGGGAGCTGGTCGACGTAAAAATAAGAATTCTGCCTCACATTGTCGCCATATCACTGTCTCTGAAGCCCTCCAAGCTGCTAGTATTAATACTCCTGATGGATTCCACCACCTGAATTTTAAACCCAATGGCACTGTCCTTTCTTTTGGCTCTGACACTCCGCTTTGTGATTCCGTGGCTTCAGTTTTAAATCTGGCAGAGAAAAAGGCACCAAATGATACCCGAAATGGAGTCTATAAACTTGATCCTGGAATTCCAGTTTCTTGCAAAGTGGCAGAAAATGGTGACAATTGTTCCAGTGATTCTTCGGTTACTACTTCGAAATCACTGGTTGATGGGGCTAAAAATGGGCTCCAAGAGCCAGTTATGCAGCAGATCTCCAATGGGTTTCCATCTCCAGTTCTATGCCTTCCTGGAGTTCCATGGCCTTGTTCCTGGAATTCTGCTGTTCCTTTGCCTGCCATTTGCCCCCCAGGATTTCCCATGTCATTTTACCCTGCTCCTTTTTGGAACTGTTGCGTACCTGGTGCTTGGAGTGTTCCCTGGTTGGCTCCTGTATCTGCAACAGGAAGCCAGACAACTTCAGGCTCTGGTCCTAATTCACCAACTCTGGGTAAGCATTCTAGGGATGGTGAGTTGCTTAAGCCAAACAATATTGAGTTTAAGGAATCCCCAGAAACGAAAATTTTGGAAAGCGCTATTTTGGTACCCAAAACTTTGAGGATCGATGACCCCGATGAAGCTGCAAGGAGTTCGATATGGACAACCCTTGGAATTAAGTATGACTCCATCAACAGGGGAGGGCTTTTCAATGCCCGTCAAGCAAAGGGTGATGAAAAGAAACACTTGGCTATCGCATCACCTGTGTTGCAGGCCAACCCTGTACTGCCTTATCTAGGTCTGTCAACTTCCAAGAGAGTGCCTAAAGTGTGCACTTATTTTAGTATCATCAACAATGCAAGAAAATCTCAGTGCAGCTCACCTGAATGATCTTTTCATCATTTGCCTACGTTTTCAGATGAGTTTTGCCAATAGTTGATTTCCCGGCCTGATATGAACATAAAGGGAAAGTGTTTGCAGAGGTGACAGGATGAGGCCACCATCCTTAGTGTAATGGAAACTCTGGGAGAAAACTAATTTTTCTTTCTCGAAACCTTAAGAGCAGGTGCCTCTTTCTTTACTTTCTAGTGTGTTTTCATGTAAATATTTTTATGAAGAAATGCTGACAGTAGTGTGTATGACCGTGAGAGTGATATATATTTAGGTGCACCAACATCTAATGTTTTATGATGCAACTACCTATTTAGTGTGAAAAGTCACCTTTTTCCATTCTTCTTCCATTGATATAAATAAAAAGGAGAGTGTGTGTCTGTGTTTTTTTAAAACTATGCTTTCTGACTTCATGTATTTCTTGGTTATGTCTATGTATGTTATCTTCGAAGTCTTCCTACTTTCCCTGGATGGAACTTACAGGAATCAAAAAGTTCAACTAGCAAAAAAGCTTTTGAGTACTCTCTTTCTAAAACAGTGTTGATGAGTATGGTCGCCAGGCCTAATAAATGTGGTGGCAAAAAGTGAAGGAATATTCAGTTGAGAATATGTAAAATAAATACTACTATCTTGTATATAGAACTATCGAGTGACACCAATTGCTCACAAACGTGGTTAAAAACATAAACACGTATGAGCGCATTCGAGTAGATAATAGCAGTAGCTTGGGGTCCATGCGGTTGCATGGCATCAAATGTCAGTGCATATCAAGTCATCAATAGGACTGTTAATGGATTGGTCGGCCTGAGTTCGATCTATCCGACTCAACAAATAAAGAGTCGTGCTTTGCATTAAAGTAAAGTAGGCTCAGATTGGATTTAAATATTAGACCCGATATAAATCTATCTCTTGAGTCAAGCTAAATCCAATCCTAATAATTAAATTAATATATATATATCACTAATTGGGTTACTGATTCTCTCCAGTTTAACTTTATACTAATTAATCTATTAACTAAGTAAATTCTCACCCTATTAGTCATAATAATTTATTCGAAATATTTTTTTCAACTTTTATATATGCAGTTTTACTAATTCTTGAGAAAGTATTATTTTTTATACTTTAGTTATTAGTGTTGAAATTTGAGATACTCTTTTTATATTTTGTCTCTTAATTTTTTAATTTTCAGTAATGTATGTATTATGAGGTTGGACCAATTCGATCAAGGTTCGAAACTCGAATAATTTTGTGAGTCGAGTAGGAGTTGCATATTTGTGAGTTTAACTCAATTCGATTAAGTCTCATAGACCGAATAATTTTGTGAGACGAGTTTAGATTTTACAAAATCGGATTCACAAAACCTATTGATAGTCTTAGTCATCAATTTCCTATGGCCCTTTATCAAATAGTTAGAAGAATTATACAAGGTTTTTTCTTTCTTTTTGGTTAGAAAAAGCCAAGTTGCTTTCCTTTTCAAAGGCCAACAATTTGTTAAAAAGGAAGTGCAAAGATGACAAGTCCTGGGCCAAAGCAAAAAAGAATTAGTGACTTGAATTAATCACCCCACCCCACTCAGCCCATCCTATCCTTAACAAAGGGGTGTGCGTTAGTTTGATTTAATAGAACAAATCGATTAAAATAAACTAATTTGATTTTTGGTGTTTGGATAAATCAAATAAAAATATTGATTATATGATTCGAATTTAATTATTAAAAAATAATAGTTGAATAATTGAATTTTTAATATTATTAGTTTTAGTTTTTAGTAACTAATTCCATATTTTCATTTATTCATCACTTTGATATAATTATTTTTGTTATTTTTTAACTTCTAGTTTTAGTTTTATTAATTTTAGGTTTTTGTTTATTCATTTCATTAGTTTTGTATTTAATTTATACTAAATTTTTTAATTAACTAGTGAATTTTAATTAATCGAACAATGCGAAATTTTTTTTGTTAACCAACATACTAGAAAAGAGCTTAGTTTGGATTTGGTTTTGATTTCTTGCACCTAAAACCAAAAAAAAAAAAAAAAACAAAAATATTTTAAACAAATTACCGAAAACAGACCGATGAACACCCTAATCCGCTTAACCCCCCATCTTATCAGTTTTCCCTTCGCTTTCCTCCTCAAATTTGTATAACAGCTAACTAAAGAAGTCTTGAGCTCCTCAGTTACAATCTAATTCTGCATACGTCTTTTCTTGTTAAAGAAAATGAGAACTTGATAATTCGATACACTAGCTTACATTATTATACAAAAAGACAGATATATTTATTCATGAATTACTTGAAAAATAGGCGTGTTGATATCATATGTCCTTATAATTTGGCCCGTCAGACCGAGAAATAAATGAATTTGTTCTCATATTGATGTGAACATATGGGGACATCTAACTTTTTTTTATTGGTGGACTCTTCAATAATTCTGAGAATGTGTGTTCCTCATGGATTGGCAATACAAAACAGATAGATATTTTAATGTCTTCAAGAAATGCAAACCACATCTTTTTTTTTTTTTTTAAAGAAAATTAGTTGGTTTGGGACCCAAAATTCTATACGCACGTAAAGTCATGGATGTTTTTGGCGTTTGCGCTAGCCTTTTCATTCTTTTTCCCCCCTTTATCCCTTCCCATTTTCCCTTTCGAGGCAATAGGCATACATACTATACATGACAAATTTGTCCTTGGCGCAGATGCACAGTTTCATTTCTAGTGAATGGTGCCACAATGAATATGGCCTTTTTCTCAACTAGTTATAAAAAAGTTATAAATTGTTTTTTTTTTTAAATAAAAAAAATACTTTTACAAAAGGCTGAAAATTTAAGCAGGTGCAGAGTACTTTTATCTTATTTAAAAATAAAAAGTTAAAATATTTTTAATGTTGGTCAACAAATTCTTTTTAAAAAGTGATTTTTCAATTTTAAAATTAGTGTCGAGAACAAGCCCATAAGTCCGTAGAAAAATGGTTAAGGGGAGGATAAAGATTTTTCCACACTCTAATTTTAAAATTTTTTAATTAATGAATACGATATAAAACAAAAAATATATATGAAGTACTCGTAAATTTTATAAGATGAGTATGTAAATTTCTCTTACTGCAAATTACCTCAAAAGTTGCATATAATCAGTATTTGTGGAGGTCATCAATAGAAGAATAAAACTGTATATAATCAGTATCCAATTGCAAATTACCTCAAAAGTTGCGCATCTATTATTTGTGAAGTACCATGGTGACATGGTCCCATTTCTAGCGACAGCAAGTAATTGATGATGAATTCAAGATTGTTAGGGAATGGGTATAATAAAATAAAATGCTAGCCAATCCATACCCCAAAAAAAAAAAAAAAACTTGCAACTAACCATGTGCATGACAGATCACAGAACTGCAATTTTTCCATTTCTCGGAACATAAGTTTCCAACTGCTATACTCTGTGGTAAATAATCTTTTTATTGCGTTTGATATCTATGAAAAGTCTAGACTCCTACTATACAAAAGAGGAAAAATAAGATCCTTTCACAACTATAATTACGGATAAATTTTATCATGTTTCGATTTTATTCTATAAAAAATTATAAGGAAAATAATTTTAATAATCTCTCATATTTTATATTTATATTTTTTTAATCTCTCACATTTAAAATGATACTTTTCAAAATGCATCATTTTGGTCCCTCGAGACTATTATAGACATATTTCGACTTGAAAATTTTACATGCGTATCGAATGTTATATTTTTCATGGGCAAAATTGGTAACACACAAATTTTAAATACTAAGGGGGGGTTTGTTAATGCTGAATGTTGAATTCTGAATTATGAAGTCTGAATTATAAGTTTTGAAAGTATTAATTGTTGAATTAATAAATTTATTTCTGTTTAATAATCAACTGAATTCAATTTCTGAATTAAATATGTCACTTCATACATATATTAATTTATTATAAATAATTGTAATTTTTGCATATATGCGTAGAAAAGAAAATGAATAATTAAGGATAGTATAAATATATATGAGAGAGAATGTGTGTAATAGGGTACGTATGTGTGTGTGAGAGAATTTGTGTGATAGAGTGTGTGTATGTGAGTGCTAGAGAATATGCATTTGTGTGAGAGTATGTGAATAAAAGTATGGAAAAGTACAAGAGAGAATATGTGTGAGAGATTAAGTGTGTATGTGTGTGAGAGAGAGACAATGTATATATGTGAGGAAGTGTGTGTTTTTGTGTGTGAGAGAGTATATGTTTGTGTGAGAGTGTCTGTGAATATGTGTGAGAGAGTATGTGTGTGTTAGACTATGTGTTTGTATATTTATTTAAAATTCAGCAGATTAAGTGAAAATATTTTCACTTAAAATTTTAAATACAATTTAAGCTGTGCTTAATGTATTAAGTGATAAGAGAATTCTGTTATCAAACATACTGGATTCAAAAATCTCTTAATCAATTAATTTTCAGCATTAAGTTGAGTTATCGTAAACAGACCCTAAATAACATTACTAAAACCTCCTCTACTGCCATTTCAAAATTTTCACCCATCATTACCACCCCTATTTCCCTTTCTCGCAGCTTTTCCTTCGCTACCCCTACCCCAATAGCCCCAATCATCTTCCTTTTTGGGACAATTTAGTATTTAAGTTTATGTATTGTCAATTTTACACTTAAATATGTTACATTTGATACATATATGAATATTTTAGACCAAAATATGCCCGTAATTGTGTTGAGGAACAAAATGGTCCGTTTTGAATTTGTGAGGGACTAAAATGCATTGTTTTGAATGTGAGGGACTAAAAAAGTACAAATGTGAAATGTGAGAGACTATTAAAGTAATTTTCCCAAAATTATATACATTTAGTTCCCTGTGACTAACAGTTAATAGCCAAATGTGTCAAATTGTTAGAAAGCAGTGTAAAATTACTAAATTACCCCTCATATTAATATTAGGGTTAATCATATTTTAACTCCAATACTGGCCACAAGATGTCAATTATACTTTATTCCTTGTTTGATAAATTTATTAAATTAATCTTAAATGACACCATTTCATAGATCTGGCTTATCAAATGGTTTTAATAGCAAATTTTGTTGGTGATGCAGTCCAGAGCCACACATAAAAAAATATTTTGATGCTTAAATCTATACTCAAATTTTAGTCATGATTATAATTATAACAACCAAACTAGACAAAAATGATTGGAGAATAGCAAGATACCTGTGAGACGTTCTCTCCTTATACGTGCATAGAACATGTATAAATTCCAAATAAAATTGTTTCAATATGATTTTTCGGGATTATAAAACAAAAAGTATAGTAATTATTCACTAAATACCCAATTTATGTTAATTTCAATACTAAAAATTCTTAAACAATCTATTAGAAATTATTGTAAGGATGATGACAAATTGATAACATGTTAATTGAACTGCTAAACAACAAAGATTGACAGCATAGGAAATTTCTCATTCACACATTTTATATACTTTACAACTTTGTAGTAAAGAAAAAATTTAGAGATTATACTATTATAGGTTAATTAATAATTTTGCACCATCTCCTAAACTTTTCGCTAATGGTTGGCTTTAACCGTTAGTCAGAGGGAGCAAAATGTATATAATTTTTTTTAGGGAGCAAATCGAGACAGGATCAAGTTGAAAGGGGGCAGAGTGTAAATAACCCTAATAACTACTACATAGAAAGGTCTCATCATTTATATAATATATAAAGGTTCAACATCTTTTTTTTTTTGGTGTCCGTCATTTTATTATCTTCCTTATTTACCCCTGTGACCTTATCAAATATTAGACATTCAATTAAAAAAAAAGAAGATTTTGATGCGACGTTGTCAGATTATGTGGAAACGTGGGACACTTGCTAAGGAATATCCGAGCGGAAGTTTACAATGAACTAAACAACTGACGTGGAAGTTTTCATAACTTGTGGCTTTTTACAAATGACTTCTTCTCTACAACTATCCAAGCGGCCTATTCTCCATTTTTTAAAACTTTAAAACATACCAAAACACACTAAATTTTTTAACTCATCTTCACAATCCGTTCGACTTACAATTGCTCATCTCAATAATTACAGGCGAGGAGTGAAAACAAAGGTAGTACATTTTTCTTACATTCTTCTTACACGATTTCCTCTTTTTTGTAATTTTTTTTTTTACCTCCAAACATACTAAAACACACTAAATTTTTTAACTCAACTTCACAATCTGTTCTAGTTACAATTGCTCATCTCAACAATTACAGGCGAGATGTGAAAACAAAGGTAGTAATTTTTTCTTACATTCCTCTTACACCATTTCCTCTTTTCTGTAATTCCTTTTTTTTTTTTTTTACCTCCACTACTTAATTACGAACTTTACATATTTATTAATTTTGTATGACACTTCTTTGAATTATTATATTGTTGTTTATTGAGGGGCACAACATACATATATTTATTGTTGTTTATTGTGTCTTTTCATTTTTTTCCCACCGTCCCTTTGTACTCCAAAAAATAACATGACAAAGTTAGGTTATACAAAATAATTATATTTAAATTTACAATTTTTCCTTTCTTTTGAAAAGAAAATTTTTAAAGAGTTTCTATACTTAAAAATGAAATTTAACTTCGTAACTCGAGCTGCAATGATAACATAGTTTTTCTACACATTGTTTCTTTTATTGATGTTCTTCCATTTTTCCCCCTTCATTTTACATAGATTGAAATAGGTTTTGATAATGGAGAAGATTTTTTAAGTTGAAGTCAATTCAAATAGTCACAACCTTACTCAAATATATCAAGAGTATGTTTCATGGGTTTTGTTTTAAAATGTCTTATTGCAATTTCTTAGAACTTACTTTTATAATGCGAAAGAGTTCTATAAATTTAAATTCAGGCGAAAGAGTTCTATAAATTTAAATTCAATACCCAATAAATGGTTGAAGTAAGTAATTTAGTGGATGTGACTATTAGTAAAGTTTTAAAGATTGTGTTACTGTCTATGTTGTTGGTGCAGTTATGATGAGTTTTTAGAAATTAGTACAATTTCAAAGGGATGGTAATTATATCTTTTGAAAATGGTATTATAAAAACTTACTAATTTTCATATTTATTGATTGCACTTACTTTTCTTTGTTTTTCGGGTTTATTCTCCATGTTGCAATTTCTTTTATTTGCTTACTTTCTACATACATTCAATATTCCATTTACGTAAATTTAAGATCTAAGTCCTACTAATACATTCAAATTTAAGATCAACAATCTAATACATCATTTCAACTACTAATACATTCAAATGTGGTGTTACAAGTGATTTCGGAAACTACAACAAAATGCGAACTTACACATGTGTAAATATGTATATATTACTATATTCTTATTCTTTCCAACTATAAATGGTAAACCATAATTATATTTTAATAGATATTAATCACTAAACTTAAATTATTCTTGCTCTTATTAATCACCAAATACTAAAAACTTAACCTAAAGTTATGAAACTACTTAAACAATAACAAAACAAAAACACTTACATTTATTGCATAAAATGTTGTACCATGAACGTGTAGCGAACAGTTGTACACGCCATATACTTAAATACGCCATATTACTTAACCTATTTTAATTTCCTCAAATTTTGAAAATGCTACTTTGAAAAAAAAAATTGCTTTTTTTACACATTTTTTTGTCTTGCTAATGAAATTCCTATGTGTCTACGTCTACAAATTTTGTATCAGTTTTGATAACTTTCCTTGATTTTCCGAATCAAAGATTTTTATAGTCGTAAAAATATGAAACTAATAAAAAACAAAAAAAAATCATTTTAAAATGCCATATTAGTAAATAAAATTCCAAATTTTTTATACACAATAATTTCTTTTATTTGCTTAGTTTTTACATACATTGAATATTCCATTTACGTAAATTTAAGATCAATGTCCTACTAATACATTCAAATTTAAGATCAACAATCTAATACATCATTCCAACTACTAACACATTCAAATGCAGAGTTACAAGTGATTTCGGAAACTACAACAAAATAAATGCGAACTTACAAATGAGTAAATATGTATATATTACTATATTCTTATTCTTTCCAACTATAAATGGTAAACCATAATTACATTTTAATATATATTAATCACTAAACTTAAATTATTCTCGCTCTTACTAATCACCAAATACTAAAAACTTAACCTAAATTTATGAAACTACTTAAACAATAACAAAACAAACACAATTAATTGCATAAAATGTTGTGCCATGAACGTGTAGCGAATAGTTGTACACGCCATATACTTAAATGCACCATATTACTTAACCTATTTTAATTTCCTCAAATTATGAAAATGCTACTTTGAAAAAAAAAATTGTTTTTTTACGCATTTTTTGTCTGACTAATTAAATTCCTATGTGTCTACTTCTACAAATTTTGTATCAGTTCTGATAACTTTCCTTGATTTTTCGAATCAAAGATTTTTATAGTCGTAAAAATATGAAATTAATAAAAAGCAAAACAAAATCATTTTAAAATGCCATATTAGTAAATATATGTAAAATTCCAAATTTGTTATACACAATTACTATGCATTCATAATAATAAATCCTATAGTTTATGAAAACCAAATATAGTGCAATTAAATTATGCGTATAATGTTTTTTCCTCATTCATCAACTAACCCATACATTTACATTTGCACATACTATTTCGTACTTTACTTCTCTTCCAACATCAAAAGAAATGGTACTTTTTTGCAATTAGTTTCTTTTATTTGCTTAACTATCATGCACGCATTCTTCCTACCATATTACATCAAATTAAATTATTAATCTTTTTTACATTACTACTTATTCTTATGTTCTTATATAATTATAAAATTCATGCATAATTCTTCTGTATTTTCTAATTAATATTCTATTTAAAGAATAACAAAACAAACACTGAAAAAAAGTATTTCAAATTACATGACTAATTTTGCCCCACTACACAAAAAAAATGGGTTTAATTCATTATTAAATAAGTCAAGCGGGTAATTTATAAATGAAGTGAAGGTTCATACTTGGTATTTTGCTTTTATCCTATTTTATGTTCTTCAAATTACGTAAAACCTCCAAATTACTACATACAACTCAAAACATCCAAATACCTGTCAAATTAATCTTAATAAAAAATCTTTGTTACTTAAATGGTACATAGGTTGATATTAAATTATACACTGAATTTGTTTTCTTCCATTTATCAAATAATCAAAAAAAAAAAAGAAAAGTACAAACTAAAAATTACTTTTCCTTTTATTCGTACAATTTTATGTATTTTTCAATTCTTTAAATTTTGGCTGACCATGCAAAGTCTATCAGTACACTACGCATTTAGTGCTATATTTTCATTCCATCTAACTATGAAACAATAAAATATAATTATATTTAAATACACATTATTTTCTAAACTTACATTCTTCTTCTCTCGATTATTACAGTTAATTACTAAACTCATACTTCAAAATTTTTAAAAACTTATTAAACAATAACAAAACAAACACTAAAAAAACATATTTTTTACTAATTCAAACTGTCCCACTATACAACGTACAGGGTTAAATACTTTACTAATTTTGTCCCTCTACACAACGAACTCCACCAATTATTTAAAATAAAAAACAAAAGCACCTAAATAATTTATTCCATACTCTTATATTTACTACTCAATTTTACAAAGCTTCTGTGGGCATTACTATTCTCAAAAACAATTGCAGTCTCTCAACGATTTGGTATATTCAAATGTAGACACTGATCAAATGAAACATTCAAGAGAAGTGAAACAAAGAAATCGCATCAATCAACGCCTCAAACGAGAATGCATAAGGACATTTGATACTCAAACACATCAAAATTTGATTGAACAGTATAGACTAATAGGCGTCGAAGAAGAACTTGAATGAGTACAGAACAACGACAACAACAATTAGCAAGATGACGAATGTTGTACCATAAATGTAGCAAACAGTTGTACACAACAACGCAATGAACCCAATGCACGTAAGTTGTTTCCCGATTTCTTAAAAATATAAAATTATTTTATTTATACTTTCGTTATATTCTAGCGAACAAACCATGTTTGTGTTATTACTATGACATTCGTTTAACATTTACAGATTCTGAAAGCACGATGATAAGAGAGACTTCCCGCATTACTGTCATATCTCATGTACCTGCGGTTGATCAAAACTCATCCACATATGAATACGGAATTACCAGTCGGGCAGCAGAACTCCATTCGACAAATCCGCATGGTAAAAAACATAAATACTTATATTTTCTTCAAAATATAAACAATATAGTGAAATTCAAAAAAAATAAAAAAAAATACACATGTTGTAATATATATTTTAATAAACTTTAAAATGTAGACATTGAAATGCGAAATTTTTTTGACCATCTACATGCATAAACACCAGAAAGTATGCTTTCTTTTTAACAATTATATGCTTTAACTATCCATGTATTACAAATTATTAAATGTATAAACTCCGTTAATTCAATTTATATGTCTAAATACATATCATCCTCTTTGGTGCATTAAATTTACGTGCACAATTTAATAAATCTTATATTACCTAATGAATTTACTCTTTTTTCAAAAAAAAAAAATAAAAAATTAATTTACCCTATATTTAATAAAAAATAACATAATTGTAAAACAATTGGTACAAAAAAACAAACTTTATGCAATTACACATTATTTTAATCTCTTACATTTAATCATGACTTTGACCATCTATTCAATTAATATTGCATAAGTATTTCTTCTTCTTTCGTTATAAAAAAATTGCACAACTTACATGTTCTTCTACGACCTATTTATTATTTCACATATTTTATAATGAAAAAATATTTTTGTAAAAATTTTACAACCAAATTGTGAAGATTAATAGTACAAACAATAATTTAATATCACGCATTCAATAATGAATTCCGCACCTTATTCATAAAAATAAATTTAGAATGTTTAATATAGGTTTAATGAAATATTAATTAAAACGTAGTAACATACAGGATTAACATATTTACCAACTAAAAAAAATCTTAATAACATATTGAAATGTACATGAAATAGATGTATCATTCGTACATGTTAATCCAGCAGTCGCTAATTCTCAAAGTAGAGTGGGTCGGAGGAGCACATACAACATAGCACGAGATTATCATGAACGATTTGCTAATCCAAGATTTCGATGACCACCTCCACGGATGTTCTTGTGAAGCCAAATTGTTTTCTGCAGAAACATCTAAACTGTGTTGTTCAAGTGGAAAGATCATCATACCACCAATATCATGTCCTTCTGAATTATTAATGCTGTTTACATCTCAAACACTTGAAGGAAGATACTTCCGACAACACTTAAGATCCTTGAATCACATTTACTCATTCACATCCGTGGGTGTACATCTTGATGAAAATATAAACAGAGGTGGAGAGTTTATTCGTTTAGAGTTCAAGAATCCATATATCACAAAATTGGGAGTCTACTACCATCCAAGAATACAAGAAGTAGATATCTTCAAAATTTTATATGAGATCCTGAGCATGAAATTGACAATAGAATTGCTTGTCAAGAGAGAATCTCGACTTGCATAGGGATTTGGTAGAAAAAATAAAAAGAATTCTTGATGAGTATAATCCATTCGTTAAGATTCTTAGATAACTGGATCAGCGTCAGAATTTGCCGAATTGCAAACTTATTATCAAGCAGCAGCCCCCCAATCGTCACCAATACAATATGTCCACGGTGTCTGAAGTAGCAACAATTGTTGTTGGTGGTGAAGCTATGGGTCAACTCAACAATAGGGGCACAATTGTTCAGGCAAACAGTGGACAAGTATTTAATGTTCTTGACATTGTTGGATATTACGATGCTCTACAAGACCCACTTCTTTTCCATTTGGAACTTACGGATGGGATGTCAACCCGAAGTAAAAATGGAAGGAAAGTAACATATCGTGAATTTTATGCCTATGTATTGTAGGTATGGGTACATATTTTTTTCTCATTCTATAATTTAACTTTTCATTTAGAAAACAATGATCATTTAAAAATATGCAGAAATTCGACCTCATGATACATGTAATACATTTTACTTAGAGCTGCACGTCTTCTACAACAAAATGCAGTGGACAATTATGTCAAAATAGAGGCTCACAAACTCTGATGGATACGCGCAAACCAAGATGCTATCAGATCATAATTATATCATGGATTGCAGGATGCAATCCAAGATGGTGAACATGATGCAGGTTTGCATATTAAACAATTAATACAATATATACGAAAATTTTCATATTTCCTCAAAACTCAATCTATTCCCTACTATCAAGTCGCAAGACTATTTTGCTCTCCTCATTTGTTGGGAGTCCCCGAGATATGTACTAACGCTATCAACAAACCATGGCATTAGTCCAAAAATTTGAAAAATCGAATTTAATGCTAGCCATGACTTGCAATTCAAATTGGCCTGAAATAAAAGATGAATTGCTCCTAGGTTAATTCTCTCAAGATCGACCGGATCTTTTGTCACGTATCTTCAATGAAAAATTCAATGAATTTAAGGATGATATAGTACAAAAAAGTGTTCTTGGCCAAAAGTACTTACTTATGCTTATGTGATTGAATATCAAAATAGATGTTTGCCACATGCCCATATGGTAGTCATATTGGCTAAGAGTGATAAGCTAAGAACACCTGAAGATTTTGACAGAGTTGTAAGAGTAGAAATACCATCTAAACAAGATGAGCCTCAATTGTATGTAATTGTTCTCAAGCATATGATACAGGGTCCTTGCGGAGACAGAAATCCAAAAAGCTCATGCATGAAACATGGCAAATGCAAGAGACATTTTCCTAAGCCTTTCTCCTCAAGCACTTGAATATCAGATGATTCCTTTCTAATATGTAGAAGGCACAATGTGCCTCGAGTACAACTTGATAGTGATTCTCAAATTTGGGTTGACAATAGTTGGGTCATTGGTTATAATTCTTGGCTACTTTTGAAATATGACTGCCATATCAATGTGGAGATTACCAGTACTGTAATTTTTGTGAAATATTTGTACAAATATATTTTTAAGGACCCTGATCGAGTATAGACAGAGGTTGAGGTACGACCTGGTCCAAATTATGATGAAGTTCAACAATTTGATGATGGTAGATGGAAATCTGTACCTGAAGCACTATAGAAAATTTTTGAATTTGAAATGTATCGCATGTATCTATCAGTTATCAGATTACAGATTCATCTGCCAAGCATGCAATCTGTGCAATTTAGGCCACAACAAAGAATTGAAGATATCTTGAATGATGAACAAAACTCAAAGACAATGCTTAGCGAATTCTTTTCAAAAAATTGGGAGTTACAAGCTTTAGCAGATAAACAGGGAATTCAAGTACAAAATACTTACTTATATAGAGAATTTCCTGAATATTTTGTCTGGCATCAAAAATACTAAAACATGGGCTAAAAGAGTATCACGTAACAAAGTTATTGGAAGGATTTATATTGTACATCCTTCTGAAGGAGAAAAATTCTATCTTCAGATCTTGTTTAACCATGTCAAATGTCCCAAATCATTTGAAGATCTATTAACTGTTAATGGGACCGACTTGCAGCACTTTCAAAGAAGCGCCAGATAGGCGAGGACTTTTGGAGAGTGATACTTACATTAGACAATGCTTACTTGAGGCAAGTTCAGTACGCATGCCTTCTTCATTTAGAAGATTATTTGTGTCTATTTTAATTCATTGTGAATCAACTAGAGTGCGTGGTCTTTGGGATGAATTCTTTTTCTACATGCTTGACCATTCAATTTCATCCTATCAACCGAACAACGTCCTTGCCATCAATAGGCTTCTATGTGATTTGCGAAAATTGTTGCACAAGTACAATAGGGATATAAAAGAATTTGATTTACCTTCAATCCTTGAACAATGTGACACCAACTCAACTCTTCCAAGAGCCATTGAAGATGAACTCTTAGTCGACATACCTGATGAGGTTATTACATCAATAGAGCATTTAAATTCTGACTAGAATCATGCATTTCAATTGGTTACTTCAACCATTGAACGGAAGGAGAGAAAAATATTCTTTATAGATGGTCTTGGTACTAGGAACATGTAAAATATTCTTATACCGTGGCTTTTTGGCATACCTAAGGAAAAGAGGTCATATTGTTATTGCCATAACAACGTCAGGAATTGCAGCAACTCTTTTACCTGGTGGAAGAACTGCACACTCAAGATTTAAAATACCTCTTAATCTTGATGCTACGAGTACGTGTGGGATAAGTAAACAATGCAATTTTGCAAAGTTATTTAGACGTACTACTGCTATAATATGGGATGCAGCGCCGATGACTAATCGGTATGCATTTGAAACATTAGACAATACATTAAGGGACAATTTAGACTCTTAGTTACCTTTTGGAGGAAAAGTTGTTATTTTAGGAGATGACTTTAAACAAGTTCTACCAGTGGTGAAGAAAGGATCTAGAGCACAACAAATTTCAGCGAATGTGTAAAAATCCTCATTTTGGAGTGATGTTCAGTTATTGAGATTAAAGCAAAATATGAGAACAGCGAATGATCCGCAATACTCTGAGTTTTTGTTGAATGTAAAATTTGAATTGCATTGGTAATGGTATAGAACCTACTCTCAATGGAAATTTCATAAAGTTACCTTCGCAATTGGTGCTTCCTTGGAAAATAATAATTCAACTTTTGAATTAGTTGATTCAGTATTTCCAAATATGGCCGAACATGCAGATGATCCAACTTTTATGGTTGGACGAGGGATTATCACTCCAAAAAATACTGATGTTGATAATATCAATCAATTGGTTATACACTCTTTTCCTGGAGAAGAAATCAAATATACATCTTGGGATTCAGTTGATGCTGATAACCATAACCTCTATCAACAAGAGTTTTTAAATCCCCTATGCCCAAGTCGTATGCCTCCATATAAGTTAGTGTTGAAACGTGGATACCCAATAATGCTTTCAAGAAATCTTAATCCTGAATTGAGTCTTTGCAATGGAATACGGCTAATATGCTATGATTTGAGAACAACGTTTATAGATGCTGTGGTTGCAACTGGTCATTGTTCAGGTACAAGATTTTTTTTTTACACCGAATAGCCAATAAATAGTGCAGTAGATAGCGGACTTCCTTTTCTGCTAAAAAGGAAACAATTTCTTGTTCGTTTAAGTTTTGCACTAACAATTAACAAAGCTCAGGGACAAACAATTCCAAATGTTGTAATTTTCCTTCACAATCATGTCTTTTGCGACGGCCAGCTATATGTAACCCTTTCTAGAGGCGTGTCTCAAAGTATTACAAAGGTTTTGGTCAAGAATGGAAACATAGAAAGGAAAAATGAAGTATACACAAAGAATATTGTGTATAAAGAGGTTCTTTTACCCGAAATAATATAATTTATTTTACAGGTAAATTTAATAATCTATATATTGTTTCATTAATTCTTATCATATTTAACATGAAATTATTTTATTTTTTTAAAATATATTAATTTTATAATAGCTGCTATGTTTGTTTTGTATCACAGGACCTACAAAATTTGCAGAAGTTGCAATAAATGAAGATATTATACATCACTTGAATGAACAAATGGATGCATGGTATTCTGTGTATAAGTGACAGGTTGGAAAGAGAAAAATAACCAAGATCCTATTCTTACAAAGGTTAGTTACAACTTTCCACATTCACAAAATAACAAATATTAATACATTTTGCATATTTTAAAAACTTTCACTTTCTAACATATCATACTTTTGAAAAAATAGGGACAAAAGATGCAAATATTGAGTCCAGATTGGAAAACTATTGTTAGTGTCAATGGTCCAGATTTACGACGAATAATACTAAGAGTATTGAGAAATCAAAAGCGACACAGTTACTCACATATTAAAAAAATTAAACATATATTAAGTTACCAATTTTAATGCTCTAAATATTCACTACACTACAAAAAAATTACAAATTTCATGCGGATTTTTGCTGCGATTTTTTTTCACAGGTAATAGCTACGGAATTTACTGTGGATTATAGTTTTCTAGTTTTGAGAATAAAATTTTGCTACGGATTAAAAAATCCGCATCAAAATCCGCAGGTAAAATTCCCTCCATAATGTGGGAATGTATTACCTACAAAATGAAATACGCAGCAAAATTTGTAGGTAAATTTTCTGCGGATTTTGCTGCGTAATTTGTTGCGGATGTAGCTATGGATATAGCTGTAGATTTTTGGGAAGAATTTTTTGGCCTTTTATGTAGTTACATGCGGAATTAGATGCGGATATTTTGCATGTGAAAATATTCACAGCTAATTCCTTAGGAAATTTCCGCAGTAAAATTCTGCAGGAAAATTCGCATGTAACTACATAAAAGGCCAAAAAATTCTTCCCAAAAATCTATAGCTATATCTGCAGAAAATTTTGGCAAAATCCGCAGCAAAAATCCGTAGCAAATTTAAAATCCGCAGCAAATATCCGTAGCAAATATACTCGGAAAAATCCGCAGCAAATTTCAAATTAAAATCACAAAACCCACCCATCTCCTCCCAGATTAAATCGTGAAAAGAATCCCTCTTTCCCCTTTCTACCCATCTCCGCCAGATTCTACCACCATTCACCCGCCCTCCTTCTTCCTATTTCCCTTTCTTCTTCCCGCCGTCTTCTTCCTATTTCCATCTCTCCTTCCCATCCCTTCTTCCTCATTTCTTTCTCTCCTCAAGTTGGTTGCTCCTCTTCAAGGCTGCTTATTTCTCCTCCTTAAGCCGCCGCCTCCTCAAGCTTCAACCTCCTCAAGCCGCCACCTCGTCAAACTGCAACCTCCTCAAGCCGCCACCTCCTCAAGCCACCACCTACTCAAGCCGCCACCTCCTCAAACAGTTGCAAGGTAATGTATTTCTATGTTTCCACTTTTTAATTTTTTTTATTCGTGTTTTTTTTTTTTTTTTTGCAAATTTTTGTTATCATAATTTCCCTAAGATTTTTATTTTGTTATTTTTTAGTTTTATTTTTCTAGCGATTTCTACTTTATTTTTGTTTTTTGGAGAATCTTGGCATTTGCAGATAGGAAGGTGAGACACAGATAAAGATAGTGCTGTTTGTGTATTTTCTGGGACATTGTATTATTTTCTCAAATCTATGTCATAATATCAGATTAACAATCTATAATCTAAGTTTAAATAGGATAAAAGTAAGATGTTTCTAGTAGTTTTTGTTTTGGCTTTATATGCATTGTGGATGATTTTTTTTTCCCCAAGTTGAATCTTCATTCGTGAAGCATCTAGAGTTATTTACTATTTGCCATGTAGATGACTCGAATGCACGAAAGATTAGAGAGTCTTGAAATTTAATGTTTAACTTCAAGAATTGCATCATTGTTTTTATTGACCAAACACTGGGAAAATTCAAGGTCTCTCATTGCCAATTTGTGTGGAGGAAAATAAAGATCTAAAGAGCTCAAGAAGGTTACACAGTTTATTTGTCTTTCCTTTATTCAGTAATTTTTCAATTATACTATTTTTATCCGATTGTTCAGTCATACTATTTTTATTTTTCGTTTTAGTTTTAAAACATGATGTAATTTTTTAACTTAAATTTTGTCTGTGGAATAACTAATATTGATTATTTTTTCTTCTTATGGATTATATATAGAATACTTATTAGTTAACTTGTTAATCATAAAAATTACGTAAAGTTTGGTACTTAAGATGAGTTAATTAGTTTAGTCTTGATTTTTTAAAATTAATAATGGTTTTCATTCGGGTATCCTACTATGGATATCCGTAATGTGAAGGTCAGAATTATTGAGTTAATTAAATATTTAAAGTATAACGTCATAGTACCCTAACGAAACTATAAAATTTTCTTATAATATACTTTTTCTATTTTCAAAAACTGTTGTTTTGAGTTGGTGGTACGGATTAAAAAAAAATTAAATTGGCTCAATTTTACAAAATATAGGTCAAAAAGTGACTAAATTACACTTTTACATTAATGGCTACAAACAACATAATTCGCTCTTTTAATATATATATATACACACACACACACTACATATTTATTAAAACAATTCTATTTCTTGAGATATTCATGTTTTTTACTAAAATTATCACAATTTTGCTTAAACCAGTTCATAATGCATATTATATGAAAAATATTAAACCATCAATAATCTTTGAAAATGACATGTAATATAAATGTAGGTTTCTTGAGAACCGGAACTCCGATGCAGGTGCATCACTGCATACGGGCGGTTCTATACCGCATAGAGTGCATTTCAAGAAAATGGTAATACTAATTAATTTTTTGTAGTTTTAGTACTTCATTATATTAAAATGCCTTCGTTATTGATGACGTGAAAATATTTATTTGTTTTAATTACAGAAGGCTGAGATGTGTGAAGAGACACCATTCTCTGATTTCTATTTTCACACCCATAAGAAGAAGGAGGGAGATTGGGTTCATCCTCGGGCCCAAGCTGCTTATGTAAGTCATTAGCTTGATTACAATCCTTTTTTGATTTGTCCTTTAATATTCTTGTTTCCAAAAAGTTGATCTTTTTTTGTATGATTTTTGCAGGAGAACTTTGAGAAGAAAAGGGCTGAAATATCTTCTCAAAGAATACTGTTGAGAATGACAATATGTCTGTCGATGGTTCTCAACACTCACAACATCTGCCATCTGACTTAGATATTTGGTATGACGCCGTGGGAGGAAAGAAGAAAGGCAGAGTTTCTGGGCTTGGTTCTTTAGGTAGGACTATGAAGAGTTCCTCGTCCAGACCTTCACATCCATACAGCCTACCTGAGGATGTTGATGAGCGGATCAGGAGCACAGTCCCCTCCCTTAGTGCTGAACTACAAGCCAAACTAGAAAGGGCGAGATTGGAAAAGGAAGAAATGAAGAAAGAGCAAGCTTCACTACAAGCCCAACTGTCTGAAACGAGAAGCCAGTTGAATATTTTGATGGAGCGATTGGGCGTTCTTCCTGGATCCTTTCATCGCCAGCATTCCCCACCTCCTGATGCAGATGATGAGGATGATGTAGATGGTAGCTCGGATGTTTAGACTGATGTTTTCCAAACCTTATTTTGATGATGACATAAACACTTAACTATGTAAAACAAGCTGGAAATAGGACCCTTTGCAGGAACAGATCTTTCGGACGCACAGGACCGTCTGAACCAGGACAAAACTTCTCGGACGCAGTGCATCGTCCGAACAAAGTGACAGAAAGAATGGGATCCTACTGCCTTTCTTTCGGACTCTCAGGACCGTCCGAAACCTCTGTCGGATGAAGGACCGGACGCATGCTCAGACGTCCGAACGTAGCCTCTCAACAACACTGAAAGAAGATCGGACGCTTCCTCGGACGCATTCAATCCCTCTCGGACGTCCGAAACCCCAACGGCTATTTTTTGTGCATTTATTACTTAGCCGTTAGGAAGTGGTTGAAATCACTATTTATTGCTCTTATAAACAGGGGCTTTAATAACCTGAATATATAATCTAATACATTGAATACAAGCCTTAGAAAGAAGTAATTTGAGTGCAAATTGACTTTAGAGCTTTGTTGTATTAGTGTGAAGTTGTGAGTGCAATTCAACATTGAGTGGAGTGATAATCTTGTATAAAAGTGTGGTTGTAAGTCCAGAGATTCTTGGCTCAACTAAAAGAGTGTTAGTGTGAGCAAGAACTTCCCAGCTTTGTAAAGATTATTGGCTCACCAAGTGTGTGAAGCATTCAAGAAATTTGATACTTCAAGCTTGCTAGCTTGGAAGTAGTCATTGTTCAATTTATTCTCTCTTTAATTTACTGTTCTATTAATTTTGTTATATCTGAATTTACTTTGAAAATCTCAATATTTCTTAAAGTATTTTTAAGAAACCTAATTCACCCCCCCTCTTAGGTTGCTTTGGGACCAACAATTGGTATCAGAGCTTGGTCTCATTATATTGCTTAAACTGCTATTGAGAAAAGAACTATGGCAACCAACAATGCTCTGTTTTTTGAAGGCCAATCAGTTACTAGGCCTCCCATGTTTAATGGGGCAAATTTTATTAGTTGGAGAGATAGAATGAAAATATTTCTGCAATCTATTGACATTGAGTTGTGGTATGTTGTCAATGAAGGTCCATTTGAAGCTTCTATCATTGCCTGTATGATCACACAAATAGAAGAAGAGAAAAGACAAGGAATGAGCTCACTCCACAAGACAAGGCAAACTTGACGTTGAATGCAAAAGCCATGAATGTGCTATATAATGCCTTGGATGCAAATGAATCAACTCGCGTGAAGGGTTGCAATATTCTAGAAGAAATCCTTGGGATAAGTTGAAGGAAATCCATGAAGGGAGCGATGATGTTCGTGAGCGAAAGAAATCTCTACTTGTTGCCAAGTATGAGTCCTTCAAGATGGAACCACATGAGAACATAGACAAAATGTACTGCAGGTTCAATGACATTATAAAAGATCTTGAAGCCTTGAGTAAGGAGTACTCTTTGGGTGAGAAAAATAGAAAAATCCTGAATGCTCTATCCAAAGAATGGGATGCCAAAACAATTGCCATAGAGGAAGCTAAGAATTTAAATTTAATGCCTATTGAATCACTAATCAATTCTCTTACATCTTATGAACTCAAGTTAAAGGCCAAGGTTGTGGATGCACAATTGATGAAGAAGCAAGGCCAAGAAGGGGCATTGCTCTAAAGACCTCTCAAGAGGAAGATGAAAACAGCTCCATCAATCTAGAAGATGAAGATCTTGATGAAGGAGACCTTGCACTCATCACCAAAGGATTTCTTAAACATTACATCAACAAACGAAGAATGAGAAGAGGCGGAGCTGCAAACACAAATAATTTCAAAGGGAAGTCAAGACTTGAAATAAAGAAGCAAAATGATAAATGCTTTGAATGCGGTTAACTCGGGCATTTTGCAAATGAGTGTCCTTCCAAGAAAAAGAAGGAAGGAAGAAAACCAAGATTCAACAACTTTCAAATCACATGGGACGATTGTAACTCCGAAGGAGAAGTTGAAGAAGAAATGGAATCGGCACAAATGGCCTTTATGGCTATTGGAGATGATGAGGTAAAATCTGACCATGACTCCAATCTTCATAGCATGATGTAGATCTCTTGAGAGCTTTCATTTTAAAATTGCATGATAGCTTAAAAGACATCATATGCTAGAAATAAGGAGTTAGTAAAAAAGTCAAATGCTTTATTGAATGCTAACTCTAAACTTGTGAATGAAAACAATAGGCTATCACAAGAAAATCGTGAGTTGAAGAAAAGAATGCATGTGAGATCAAAAGTCAAGGAAGAACAAGCCTCCTTGAAGAAAAGAATGGATGATTTGAATGCTCTCTTAGCTAGAAAGAAAGAAAATATTGTTGATATGAAAAGAAATAGAAATGTAGCAATCAACAAAAATTTTGTCATGTTTAGAAGGGATGACTTATGCATTGTAAAACCAAAATCTTCTTTATATGGTAATAAAAGCATTATGTGTAATTATTGCCAACAACATGGACATACTAAGAATTTGTTTTATGTCAAGAAGAATGAAAAACTTGGAATGAAAGTTGCATGGATAGTAAGCAATTGCACTAACGCAAATGGACCCAACAAGAAATGGGTACCAAAAGTTATCAATTGATTTATTGTGTAGGTACTTAACCACCACCAACAATGCTAAGTGGTTCATAGATAGTGGATGTTCAAGGCACATGACGGGTGATGCTTCTCTCTTCACAAATCTCACATCCAAAAATAGTGGAAAAGTCACTTTGGAGATAACAATAAAGCAAAATCAATCGGCATCGGTGATGTAGGTAAAAATGGTGAAACCTTGATTAAGAATGTGCTTCTTGTTGATAATTTGAACTATAATTTATTAAGTGTTAGTCAACTTTGTGACAAAAATTTATATGTATTTTTTACCAAGCATGAATGTCTTATCCTTGATAAAAATTGTGTTGTCTTATTCAAGGGCACTAGGCACAATGATGTGTATGTGATTCATCTTGATAAAATTAGCAATAGCAATGTAAAATGTCTTACCTCTTCCATAGATGATCCATGGCTTTGGCATAGAAGACTTTGTCATTTTAATATGGATTTGATTGAAAAACTTGCCAAGAAAGATTTGGTAAGAGGTTTGCCAAAACTGAAATTTTTGAAAAATAAAATTTGTGATGCATGCCAATTTGGTAAACAAGTCAAAGTTTCTTTTAAACCAAAGAATTTTGTGTCTACTCATAAACCTTTAGAATTGTTGCATTTAGACTTATTTGGACCTACTCAATATGCTAGTTTAGGTGGTTGCAAATATGCATTTGTTATCGTAGATGACTATTCTAGATTTACTTGGGTATTATTTCTTGTTCACAAAAATGAAGCATTTGAAAAATTTGTAAAACTGTTTTCCAAAATTCAAAACTTATTGGATACAAAAATTATTCGTCTAAGGAGTGACAATGGTGCCGAATTTAAATTTGGGGGTTTTCACGACTTTTGTGATCACAACGGTATCTTTCATGAGTTTTCGGTTGTTAGAGTTCCTCAACAAAATGGTGTTGTTAAAGGAAAAATAGGACTCTTCAAGAAACGGCTAGAACTATGATTAGTGAGTGTGACCTACCACAATACTTTTGGGCCGAAGCGGTTAACACGGCTTGTTAGTTGTCATGAATCGAGTTTTATTAAGATCTTTTTAAAATAAAACTCCTTATGAACTCATTTTTTGTAGAAAACCCGTTGTGAGCTATTTCAAAATTTTTGGTTGCAAATGCTTTATTTTAAAAATCAAAGAGAACCTTGGAAAATTTGACAAAAAATCAGATGAAGGAATTTTTCTAGAATATTCTAGTGACAAGAAAGCATACCGAGTTTATAATAGAAGAACGCTTTTAATTGAAGAAGTTGTGCATGTTACATTTGATGAAACTAATGATGTTATCTCAAAGAATTTATGTGAAGATGAAGATACAGGTATTCTAAAGGAGCTCGAAAAGCTCGTTATTCATAAAGATCATCAAGAAATTACATCAAGTGTTGATATCAACAACCATCAAATTGATGATGAAAAGAATGAGGATGCTCAAAACGATCTTCCGAAAGCTTGGAGATTTGTCTCTAATCATCCTCAAGATTTAATCATAGGTGATCTATCCGATGGGGTAACTACCACTCGTTCTCATAAACCTTGAATAATAATTGTGCATTACTTTCTCACATTGAACCCAAACATATAGATATTGCCTTAAGTGATGAATCTTGGGTTAATGCTATGCAAGATGAACTTAGTCAATTTGAGAAAAATAATGTATGGACCTTAGTTGAAAGACCTTCTTCTCATCCCGTTATTGGTACTAAATGGGTGTTTAGAAACAAACTAAATGACAAAGGTGAGATCATAAGAAACAAAGCTAGACTTGTTGCAAAAGGATACGCTCAAGAAGAAGGTATTGACTTTGATGAAACCTTTGCACCCGTGGCTAGATTAGAATCCATCCGCATGTTTCTTGCATTTGCATGTTACAATAATTTAAAATTATTTCAAATGGATGTCAAAAGTGCTTTTTTAAATGGTTTTATCGATCAAGAAGTTTTCGTCGAACAACCTCCGGGCTTTGAAAATAAGAATCTTACAAATTATGTTTTCAAACTTTCCAAAGCTTTATATGGTTTGAAACAAGCTCCCAGAGCTTGGTATGAAAGATTAAGTGGCTTCTTGATAGAAAATGGTTTCAAAACGGGTATAGTTGACACCACACTTTTTACAAAAACTGATTTAAAAGGATTGTTAATTGTTCAAATTTATGTTGATGATATTATTTTTGGAGCAACTAATGAAAGTTTGTGCAAGGATTTTCACAACTAATGCAAGAAAAATTTGAGATGAGTATGATGGGCAAATTGCAATTTTTCCTCGGACAAATTCATCAAACTAAGGAAGGAACATTTATTACACAAATCAAGTACACAAAGGAGCTGCTTAAACGATTTGGTATGGAAGATTGCAAACAAGTTGGTACACCCATGTGTACTTCAACCAAACTCGATAAAGATGAAGAAGGTAATAGTGTTGATGAAAAACACTAGAGAGGTATGATCGGAAGTCTACTTTACTTAACTGCCAGTAGACCAGATATCATGTTTGCTGTTTGTTTATGTGCTAGATTTCAATCTTGATACTAGATCCTAAAGATTCACATTTGATGGCAGTCAAAAGAATTTTTAGATATCTAAAAGGAACAACGGATTTTGGTCTGTGGTATCCAAAATCCTCTACTTTTGATCTGATTAGCTATTCTGATGCTGACTTTGCTGGGTGGAAAATTGATAGAAAAAGTACCAGTGGTATGTGTTATTTTCTAGGAAATTGCCTTGTGTCTTGGTTTAGTAAAAAACAAAATTTCATTTCTCTTTCTACGGCTGAAGCCGAATACATTGCTGCCAAAAATTGTTGTGCTCAACTTCTTTGGATGAAACATACTCTGAAAGATTTTGGTGTAATTTTTGATTGTGTTCCTAATTGTGTGACAACACTAGTGCAATTAATCTCACAAAAAATCCTGTTTTGCACTCTAGAACCAAACACATTGATGTTAAGCATCATTTCATTAGAGACCTCGTTTGTAAAAAGCAAATTCGTGTTTATTATGTACCTACTTCAGATCAATTGGCTGATATTTTTACAAAACCCTCCTAGCTCTAGATCGATTTGAATCACTCAGAAAATGTTTAGGGATTTTACAGAAAAATTTGGCATAGGTTCATAGTTCGGACGCACTCCTTCGTCCGAACAACTGATCTTTCGGACGCTCTAGATCATCCGAAAGCATCTGTTAGGTCTCGGACGCTCATATTCGTCTGAACAATGTTTTGTTTTTTCTAAAACTCTCTGGAAATCTTCCGGACGCACAGAATCGTTCGAGAGAACTTCGGACGCACTGGCTCCTCTTTCGGCCGTCCGTTCTTCAGCTTTCGGACGCTTTGTCGGACGCACACCAAACGTTCGGCCGTCCGAACGGTACCCCTGTTTGATTAAAACCGTCCAGATTCCCCCTTTCGGAGAACACTAAAAATTTTAAAAACCCTTAGGCGATTTTTCCTCTCCCCTCTACCCCCTCCAAATTTCCACTCTCTCTTCCAAAATTGATTGAAAAATCATATTACCCATAACCCTTATCACCTAAATCATATCTCATTTCCCTCATTCACCATAAGACTCATATCCTCAAAATCTCATCAATCTTCAATTTTTTTTAAAATTTTTAGTTTTCTCTTCTTCCACTACAATGGTGAAATCTCGTGGCGGTTCATCTACGGCAGTTCGGGGTCGTAAAACTAAAGGGAAGGCTCCTGTGCGAGGAGAATCATCGGCAACTCCTCAAGTTTCCACCACTCCAACTTTATCCAAATTTATCGATGCCAAGGCATCGGAACGGTATACTTCTCTTCTCAGTAAATCCATTATCGTTCAGCGTCCTGCTTTCAATAGTCTTTTTGATGAATATAATCTTTCAATTATCAAATCCTGTTTTGAAAAACAAAATTGGGGTCATTTAGTGCATCTCGATGTACCTGTTTATCATGATATGGTGCTTCAATTCACTGTCAATCTTCGGAAAGGTCCTACTATTCGCACCCTCATTTCTCGTGTTAACTACACTGATCTTGAGATTTCATCGAATATAATCAACACCATTTTCGAATGTGAAATCTCAAACCCCTCTTAGCGGAGTATTTTTTTTACTTCTTTTCATTAGATAAATGGCCCGCTAAGGATACTCGGTTTGATATAGATGAAGTTCGAGCCATCTTTAACATCCATTTTAAACAGGCTTCGGAAGCCAAAACTACTTTGCTCACCCCTGAACTTAATATTTTGTATACCCTTGTTACAAATCTTTTATTACCGACTGACGGGCATCGTACTGAGCCCGGAAAAAAGCAACTATACTTATTTTTCTGTGTCTTCAAGGGTATTCCTCTTAACTTTGGGTATCTTTTTTGTTCCCTATGGGAACTCAGAAAAAGCGATCCTTTTGCAACAAGATTAGCTCACTCAAAGCAACATCTCATATGTGTCATTTTCAATGTGAGAAAATTAACAAACATTATCCTCCAAATTTTAATAAATCTTACTTTGAACGAAAAGGTCTCCGGTTTTTTAATGATCAATGGCTCACTAAAGCAGCCTTTGACATTGCCCAGTCACAATCCCATGCCTCCACATCTGATTTTGCTATCCCCCATTCTCCTACTCCTCAACCACCTCCACTCACATCTGCACCATCTACTTCTGACCATCTTCTGAACCATCTCTTTCACATATCTGTGGACTTCTCCAATCTCTAAGCACTCAAGTCAGTTCATTTCAACGTCGCACAAATCGCAAGATGAAACGACTTGAAACTCGTCAAATAATTCTCCAAGAGGCACTCAGTCTTGGCATGTCTGCTTCGGCTCAAGTCCAATTTCGTTTGGTTGAAGTACACATTGGTGTACCAACTTGTTTGCAATCTTCCATACCGAATCTTCAGATGCACATACACCTGTCTCTTATACACATCTAGATGTGATAAGATGACGATGACGATGACGATGACGATGACGATGACGATGACGATGACGATGACGATGACGATGACGATGAAGGTATTGACGACACATTTGAGTATATCATGCAACGTCGTACCGGAGAGGAGCATGACAGTGAAGCCACCGACGAAGATGTTCCATCCAAACGTCAAAAGACAGAAAAATGCTCAAAACTTTACTCGCAGTTAAGTTCAAGAGAAATGACTCCCATTAGTTTCTTTCTGTTTTGTTTTTGTTGTTTTCAGCAGTTCTCTGCTTATTGGAACTTTTTACATTTCCAGCAAAATTATGTGGCTTGGATATGTATTCATTTAAACCCTTCAGTTGAATGTACTAAATTTCTTTCAATTCTATAAAGACTGCCTGCATATTCTAAGGGGGAGTCTTTTTGATTGATGTCAAAAGGGGGAGTAGTTATTGTGCTATGATATGATTGTGCTGTGATTATATTATGTTTTGATATAATTTGTTATATTATTATGTTTTGATATAATTTGTTGATAATTGATATCCAATATTGCAAATGGATTAGTCATATCCAATTGAGGTTTGTCATCATCAAAAAGGGGGAGATTGATGTTTTCCAAACCTTATTTTGATGATGACATAAACACTTAACTATGTAAAACAAGCTTTTGCAGGAACAGATCTTTCGGACGCACAGGACCGTCCGAACCAGGACAAAACTTCTCGGACGCAGTGCATCGTCCGAACAAAGTGAAAGAAAGAATGGGATCCTACTGCCTTTCTTTCGGACTCTCAGGACCGTCCGAAACCTCTGTCGGATGAAGGACCGGACGCATGCTCGGACGTCCGAACGTAGCCTCTCAACAACACTGAAAGAAGATCGGACGCTTCCTCGGACGCATTCAATCCCTCTCGGACGTCCGAAACCCCAACGGCTATTTTTTGTGCATTTATTACTTAGTATAAGGAAGTGGTTGAAATCACCCTGTTTTGCTCTTATTTGGACGGTTTTAATCAAACAGGGGTACCGTTATAAATTGAATACAAGCCTTAGAAAGATCTAATTTGAGTGCAAATTGACTTTAGAGCTTTGTTGTATTAGTGTGAAGTTGTGAGTGCAATTCAACATTGAGTGGAGTGATAATCTTGTATAAAAGTGTGGTTGTAAGTGAGATTCTTGGCTCAACTAAAAGAGTGTTAGTGTGAGCAAGAACTTCCCAGTGAGTAATGATTATAGGAATTCATAAGGGTTAAGCAAACAGCAAGCTGAAATCTGATTAACAAGACAGATGGCTTGGAAGAGACATTGTACAATTGCTTCTCTAATAATTTACTGTTCTATTAATTTTGTTATATCTGAATTTACTTTGAAAATCTCAATATTTCTTAAAGTATTTTTAAGAAACCTAATTCACCCCCACTCTTAGGTTGCTTTGGGACCAACATAGACTATATTTGATTGCTTATTTAGACAACTAATTTGTTATGTTTGTATTTGTATTTGAATTTGTTTCGTATTATATTTCTTTGAATGTGAATTGTTATTTGAGATGAAATTGCTGGAATGTGACATAATGGTACAGGGGAAAGAAAAAACCAAACAACATTAGCAAAAATTTTCTGTGAAAATTATTTGGGGATTTTGCTGCGGAAATTATTTACTGCGAAAATTATTTGGGGATTTTGCTACGGAATTATATGCGGATATTTTTTACCTGCAGAATTTCCTGCGGATATTACTTGCGGACTTTTGCTGCGACATACTTACATGGGGATTTTGCTGGGGATATTTGCTAGGGATTTTGCTGTGGAAATTTACATGCGGATATTTTTTGCAGCAAAATCTCCATTAAAAGTCCATCTAAACAATTTCTTAACGAAATATTGATGCGGAATTAGAAGCGGAAAATATCCGCATCTAAATTTTCGCATCAAAATCCGCATCAAATTAGCTACGGATTTTATGATCCGCAGCAAATAAGTATCCACGGCCTTTTTACCCGCGAATTTTTTTTGGCGCCCAAATCCGCGGAAAGTCTTGTTACCTGCGGATTTTTGGATAAAAGCCGCAGCAAAATATGCAGGTAATTAACTATTTTTTAGTAGTGCTAGGTCAAAAAGAACCGGTTGGATAGAAGTATGGGACTTAACAGAGGTATGCATCATAAAAGCTAAAATCTCAAACGAATTTTTAGATAACATTGCAACGTCATTGACTCTAATTTTGTTATTTTTGCAGAGAGGAGTTCAAGAGAGAGAAGGAATTTGAATGAGTCAGAATTATTTCTGTATGAATCGCATTTGTGCATAAAACTTTATCAAAACATCTTACCCTATCTGTTTCATACTATTGAGGAGTGACACTATTTTCTATATCATTCGCTACTGGAAATATGTGCGGAAAGCAGACCACTTTGACATACAGATGGTACACTATATTCCTTAGTCAATATCTATTTATCAAATATACTTATTACTAATTCCGTATATTTTTTTATTAATGTATTGCAAAGAACGTCAACGATTATGGTGGGAAGATGTAAAAAAATATAAAAATGACTGTAAAGCTGCTACAAGGTAATTTTCAAACATTATACAACTATGAATTACATCATCTTTACTTATATGGCTACTACTTACAATAACTTTATTATTTTGTTCACTACGTATATTAGGTGTATAGTTATAGTATCTTGCAAGCCTTTATTTGAAGAAGAAGAAGTAGTCACTTCATCACTGGTCAATCAAGTTGATGAATAATTGATATGTGCAGTGACTTCATCAATAGTGTTGCTAAACGAAGATATTATAAAATATATTGTTCAAATATAATCTAGATCATTACATTGACCACTCATTGCCGTTTTACATTACGTAGTTTCCAAAACATTTGTGTAATATATAATCACATTTATAATGCAACTTTAAAAATCGCACCACGTTAAAATAATTACATTACATGTTTATACATAAACAAATAATTATTCTTTTTTAGGATAGTATAATTTTGGACGAGTTACACACACATTGAGTTTGCCTCGATCGCTAGTTTAAAATTGAAGAGGAGACTGATTGTATGTAGTTTGATTCTTCTATTTTTATGCTTATTCTATAGAACTACTTAGAAAATTCCAGTTTCATGACTCATCTAAGCCTAAAAGGGATATTGACTATATTTTTTCCCCGACTTGTATGGTTATTCCAGACATTGCAAATCCTAATTGTACTAAAATGGTTTCCACTCATGTATTCCAGACGGAATTCCAGAATAAACATTTCTCTGAATTTTTGATAATCTATATTGGAGTTCTTAAAAATGGCTTCATCTTTATTGGAGTTCTTAAAAATATTTCTACTGGATTGTCTTAAAAACATAGCAAATTACATTGGCTTCTTCTCTATGTTTTTGAAATTATAGTTGTATCATATTCACTAAATACGCTCTATTTTCTGGTACATGGAACGGATACCGAAATACTAAATAATACATTACTATATATATATGTACATAGACACATATACACGAGTTGTTTCTTTTAATTTTTGTTCTTTCCTTTAAATATTTCTTCCTCTTTGTGATGCCTATAATACTCACTCTTAGTAAAATATAATTTCTAATTCTCAATAGGAAACATATTTAAATATTTCTCCCCTGTTTATAGTATCTATAATACCTACCCTTAAAGAATATAATTTCCAATTTCTAATACGTAAACATAACTAAATTACTCATCGTGTATTCTACTTATTCTTAGGATACTTCCACCTATTCTTATTTGTAGTCTTACTATCTTATCCTAGATAAACTAGTATTTTTTCTCTTTTGTGTCATACCTAATATACTCTTAATTAAATAGTTTCATACCTAAAATGTTCTTAAAAGTACAACTAACCAATCTAAAATACTCCCTATTTAAGTATTTCTTCCCTTTTCGATAATGTCTAAAATATTCACCCTTAATGAAATACAATTCCCAATTTCCAATAGAAGACATAATTAAATGAATTACTCTCCATCTATTATAATTATGTATTTTTATTGTGATACCTAAAATATCCATCTGAAATATAATTCCCAATTGGAAACAATAATTAAATACTCCTAATCTATTTCAACTATCAAAAATCTACTACTTTATTTTCCTTTTTTTGTCATGCCTAATATATAGTTAATTAAATATTTTCATGTTAATATGCCCTTGATGAAGTATAATTGACCTATCTAAAATAATCGTCATTTAATCATCGGATATAATTTACTATTTTTTCTCATTTTTGTTCTTGCTTAATATACCATTAATTAAATAGTTTCATTCCTAACATGTCCTTAATGAAGAATAGTTGATATATCTAAAATACTTCCTATTTGATACAATGATACTACTTATTTTTTAGAATACAACGATATATTTATTATATATATTAGTGTTGATAACTTTTTCAAAAGAATTTAACTCCGCTAAACATTTAATAAAAAATAAATTGAAAAACATGAAATGTCTCTAACAAACTTTATGCATTTTGTTTGAATATATTTGATTTGAATTCAATAACACATCTTTTTTTAATATTAAAGTTTTTCTCTAATTTAAAACTCACAAAATTAATAATCATATGCCAATTAAAAATTTAAAATTTAACATCTAATTTTAATATCAAAGTATTACTCTAACTTTAGAAATTATAATGCAAGTTGTTACAGTATTTTATAATATAATAAAGAAATATTGGTTTAGAGTAACTATTGATGAGGTAAACAAAATTCAATCCACGATAGATTCATGCCCAAAATATTCTAGAGGTATTACAAGACTTACAAAAATATTATGTATATGTTGCTGGAATAACAATATGAAAAAAAATAAGTAGGTAAGTAGTTTAAAAGACAATATAAATTATGCAGATAAAAATCATACTATTAAATAGTCTAAAATAATTGCATATATAGATTGATTTACATGTTAACTTTGAAAAATACTATTCAGTTGTTGCACTATTTAATGAATCAAGAAAAATATAGATTAAAAGTCTTGGTAAGAAACACAAGGAATGGATCGATAAAGAACGCAAAAAATTATAAAAAATAAAATTCATACATTTTTATTAGCTTTAATTTTGTTTATATATTAATACATGCAAATTTAATTTCATGGTAAGGTAATATATCAAAACACAATTTTAGAGTTAACGACATTCGATATCATTGAGGATGAATGTAAGAGTTTAGAATGTCAATGGAGTCATAAAGTGAATGTTATCATAACTTAAGAAATATAGAATACTACCAAGTTACATGCTCTATATGCATACATATTTTACATGATAGGTTAAAAAGTTAATTATGATAGAAATTATATAAAACTGATGTTATTTTAAATGTCTTTAGAACCATATAATTTTCATTAAAGTAACACTCTTGATTTTATTAGAGTAAATAACACACTTTATCTATAAAATGATGTTTGATATTTAATAGTGATTTTATCTTTTAGCAATGGTAAAGAATATATAAATATATGTAAAAAATTCAATATGTGAAAAAGTTGTTATATTTAATTGGTCAATATAATCTAGGAACCCAAAAGAGAAATATAAACTATTTTAAATCTATATTTTATACCATTCAAGATAAGTGGATAGTGGATAGTGCAAAGCGTTAATTGAATATTGAAGTGAATGTTATCGTAAGTTTAAGAAATATCAAAAAGTACCAATATTCTTTATATGCATACATATTTTAGACAATATGTTAATGAAAATTAATTATGATAGAGATTTATATAAAATATCATCAAGTTAAAGTAATAATGTGTAATTTTGTATATCTTTAGAACCATGTGTCTTTTTATTAATATTGCGTACATTTTAGAATGAGATAAATTATTGTTTTTTTCCAGGGAGGGTTCTGTGGCGAACTCGAGTTGAATGACGTTTGGTGCATTTTATAGAAAGATAAAAAAATCACTTATCATTTCAATTTTTTTATAATAATTTTAATATAGTATGTGATACCTATCCATAATTTTGATAATTAATTAGTTTAATCTATTTAGTTTTCTATACATAAGAAATAATTTTTGTTTGATGTATTTCTATTTATAGTTTCATTAGATTCATTCATTTTAAGTTTTTGAAATAATTAATCATTTTTGTAATTGTTATAACATATCATTTGATTTTCTCTAAATATTTTTCCTTGATAAACTAATTTCAAAATATTTCATCTATAAAATGATGTTTGATACTTAATAGTAATTTTATCTTTTCAAAATGATAAAGAATAGATATAGATATATTTAAAAATGTTAATATTTTTATTTTTAACTGATCAAGTAGTTGGCGGTTTTGTTATAGAAAATTATAACCTAGACGCTTAAAAAAGAAATAGAAATAAAATACAAACATCATATGTTGTTCTCACTAAAGATCAAGCTTGTTTAATTATTTGAGAAAAAATAAAATTTATATATAGTTGTATGTTATAACAAACAATAAATAATATGAAAAAAATAAAATAAAGGTTAAAATAATAATAAAAAAAATAGCAAAGATATTATATATTTAAAATATATAACTTTTGCATAAAAAAACTCAACATATAGAATTTTTATACTTGGTAGTTCATGATATCATTTACTGAATATTTATTTATTTTAAAAAAATTACAATTTTCAACAAATCATGAATCACACGTGTTTTTTTTGTAGAGAATATATATATATATATAAAAGACAAATTGGTATGTAATACACACGGCTATCAACTGAGTTTTACATCCCCTCTGGTTTCCATGTTTCCCGCAAGTAATGTTATAAGTTAAATGTTAATAAGGAAAGTGCTTAGAAATACTAAATTAAGTGGGAGGATGTGAATTTGTGACCAAAACACAAAGACAAAATTCTACAGTAAAATTAGTCAACAGTTGACAAGAGAGATTAAAATAATTTAAAAATCTAACAGATTTATGTAATTAATTACAAGCTAGCTTTGTAATCTAGTTTTAAAACTTCAAAAAAGCGATCACATCAGGAGGACCTGACATTTAATTTGTAATCACATTTTGTCCAATTTCTTTACTTAGTGGGATATATCTATTTGGCTGAGTCATTATAAAGCAAGTGCTATTAGGTATCATGGATTTATAATTAACACCTTTATGTATAAGTAATTAAACTAAAATACTAAAAAGACTCGAAAGTCAAATCTCGCTATTAGAATTTATCGTTTAGCACTTTTTCTCATTTTGGTTAGTGCTTTATTGGTCATCTATCAAGTGAAAATTCTAGAAAATACAATTTAGGATCAGTCCCATTAGTGTATTTTATGTCCCACCAATTTGAAATTGGCCTAAAAAATGAAGTGACTTTGAAGCCGTGTTATCAGCATGACTTAAAAATGCTGAATCCATCAACTATAAAGCTCGAGTGCGGAAGATAATATAAGTGGTTTCTTACCAAAAGCATTCGTTAATCTTTTCATATATTTATATAAGGGAAAATTGCCAAAATAGTCCTTCAACTTTTTTACTTTAACTAAAATAGTCCCTGAACTTTTTTTTGTAGCTAGAATGGTCCTTCAACTTTTTTTGTAGCTAGCATGGTCCTTCAACTTTATTATTTAGCCAAGATAGTCCTTTTGTGGTGGAGCCACCACAAAAATCTCTTTCTTGTTTGATAAATTCTACGTACACCCCTGTGGTTTAGTTATTTTTCACATTGGACTAATTTAAAATTTTACAAAACTTTATGGCCAATTTTTTAAAAAATAAAGCCTAGTGGTTGACTGAGGGGATCTGGTAATAGCATTAGTGGGTGGCAATTGACCACTAAAAGTATCTCATAGGTGGGAGGAGGCGCTTGGGTAGCTGAAGGGGTGGTTCTAGAGTTGGGTGGATGATAATTTCGATTGGAAAGAGGAGAAGAGGGAAGAATTAGGATTTTAAGATTTTTTTGGTAAAAAATAAAGTTTCATTTTTTTTAAAATTGTTTTGAATTTTGTTTTTTCACCCCTTGAAATTAATTTCTTTCTTATTTTTTTCATTTTGAACTATATAGGGGTTATGTAGAAAATAAGTAAACTTTAGGGGGTGTATGTGAAATTTATCAAAAAAAAGAAAAAGGTTTTTATGGTAGCTCCACCATAAAAGGACTTTCTTGACTAAAAAATAAAAATTGAAGGACTATTCTGGCTAAAAAAAAAGTTGATAGAATATTTTGGCTAAAGTAAAAAAGTTGAGGGACTATTTTGGCTATTTTCCCATTTATATAATAAAAATATGCAAATAACTGACTATTTTAAAATCAACAAATCATTGAGAAAAAATGCACATTTGGTACGTCCGGCGAAGTTCTTAGATTTATTTATAATGCCAGATGTAAAACAGTTCATCTATGAACAAATTAATAAATTAAGTATCAATTATCTAAGTTGATTATAAAATTATATTAAATTACCCGTTAAATATTTAATCAAATTTTATTTATTAATTTTCAAATCTAACGATATAATAGTGATTTTGTGAGTTTGACACCTTGAGCACGGAATCTAAAATCATACATTCAGGAGCACGGAATCTAAAATTTTCAGCATTTATATGTAGTCCAACCAACTCTCCATTACTTGAGCTATCCTTGTGGTTGTGCGTATGAAAATAGTACTTCAATTTGAAGTTTTCTAATTATGTATTCATGTTCTTGTGTTCAACAACCTTGTAGATAGCATCTAAATTTATAGGATTTGCACACTTTTCACAATGTTCAGCCTGAATGATTGATGGATGTTTAGATGGCATTAAATTTGGTAACCTTTTGGCGGGAACGGCTAGAATTGTTCCATTTGGAAGGACAAGGAAAGGATCTCACACACTCCATTTATGGGTAAATGGAGGCCCAAGCTTCCATTTACCCTTAAAAAATAAATTTTAAAAGACATTTTTAAAAATTAAAATCTTTCATAATTTAAATCACATTTTATATTAAATGGAGGGTCAAGCTTCCATTTACCCTTAAAAAATAAATTATAAAAGACATTTTTAAAAATTAAAATCTTTCATAATTTAAATCACATTTTATATAAATGCATTACAAAAAATAAAAAAATAATGAATTTTAACAATTTAATTAAATTACTCTATATTTCGTCAACATTTGAAAATTTCTACACTGTGATATAAAAATTAACGGTGGAATTTTTTCGAATGGATTGATTTTTAGGTATGATAATTTACTCGATAAAATAAAACTAATGGTATTTTTTATATTATTATTTTTTAAATTTTAATTATTTAAATATAAGTAAATGGAAAATAAATATAAGAAAACTAAATAGAAAGGATGCAAATCCCATTTGGACTCTTTAATCCAAACGAAGTAACATTTCAGATATTATTCTTTTTGTGGTGATGGAATTAGAACTGAGATGCCTAAGCAAAATGAAGGAAAGGATGTTGTGGAAGAAAAAACACCATCTATGCAAGAAAATGCAAATTAGAGCACGTCACTTTCTGAGAGAAAGTAGGGAAAAAGAGTCATTTTGCATTCCACCTTTCCCTTAAAGCCCGTCACTTTCTGAGAGAAAGTAGGGAAAAAGAGTCATTTTGCATTCCACCTTTCCCATTTTACTTTCTTACAGTAAAGAGCAACCGGGCCAGAAACAAATGAAGCATAGATGACAAAAGTTACAAAAAGTTCGGAGTAAAAGAGAGGGTAAAGTATTTTAAAAAAATACTTAAGTAGGTTTGATCTATGATATATTTTAGACAACTAATCATTTTGATGATATACAAAAGGTTCACTTAACCTTTTTACAACTTTTCACTAATAGATACAAATGCACAACATCAATGTTGTAGGGTGAATAATGATCGTTCTCAGGAAAACTGTTGTAGATAAGTATTGAAATTCTAAACTAAATTCTATTTAGACAATCATAAGGGAATGTTTTTAGATTTTTAATAATGAAAAATCAAAATAAAAATAAAATTACTAGAATTAAAGAGTGCAAAAATAACCAAAATAATAAAAAGCATGTTTCAAATAGTGGAGAAGAAGGGTTAGGTGCTAGGCTAACATTTCCGTGGTCATTCGAGGTTCGGTCAATTCGTTCAATTATATTGTGAGGAAGTTTAATTCTCAATTATCGATCGAACCCTAATTCTTCATACAATTGGATCCTATCCAATTAATTAACGAGAGTCAGATTTCTTTGTATACAAAATTAATCAATTCGATTCTTATCTGGATGAAATTATCATGAACTAATTAATGAATGCAACTACTTTGATATCGAATTAAATTAACTTAATAATTAACATGGATGTATGATGGGGGATCAACTTTCGTATCCCTTGACCAAACTAACCAATTCTAGAGTTAATTACTGTCTAAAAATAATTGTCAAATTTTATTAATTGTTACCCAGTTATTATAATTATTCCAATTGATCCTTGTTCGATTTAACCCATGAAAAGTTACATCACTCGTACTCAAACCTTAATGAATTTAGTACATCATGATTTGAATATATAAATAAAAAATAATTGGATTGCAAGAATTTATGGTTGAATTAAAGGTTAAAAGTAACTCAATTGAACTTAATTGAAGAATAATTAAAGAGAATCAAATTATCAGGAATAATCTTGTTGAAAGAATCCATACTTAAATTGAAAATTTTCTAAATCGAAATATGACAATGCGAGAAATTAAAGAAAAGCATATAGTTCTATGGTCTAAAGAGCAATAATAAAACTCTGGAACAAAAGCTTAGAGTTTGATAATCATTTGTACTTAATACAGCCCCAAATTTATAGAAAAATTGCTACACATGGCCCAGTTGACCCATTTGCTAAGAGCGAATGGTTCTTTTTGCTGGCTCGCTATCAACGAACGATTTAGCTGACAACAAATGAAATTTCCTGGGCTGTTCGTTCTTCTGATGAGCTCACTGAGAGTGATTGACTTGCTTCTCCCCTTTTGCTAAAAGGGAATAACTCTCTAATTAGCTTGCTGAGAGTGATTGATCCTCCGAGTTCTAGCGAATGGTCTTAGCCTCCAACATTTCTAACATAGCTCAACTCAATATGTCTTCGTTTCATACTCGTAAAATGACCATCTTACCCTTCAATTACATGCACACAATATCAAACACAATAAACAGATATTTTAACCTCTTAAACACACAATTAACTTGCGAATATAACAAAAACCTACAAATCACTATACACCAATTTACTAGCATAAAATATTGAAAGTCGGGACTAACTTACTCAATTACATAACAACTGGAGCACAAAAATAATTCTAAATATAGAGTTATCAATTCCCCCCAACCTAGCATTTTTCTAGTCTTGAACAAAACAACACGTGCGACAGAATGGCGACACTAAAATTTAAGTGAATTGGTTCATAAACCCAGTCCGAAATCCAACCAACCACCTAAAACTTATATCACACAAGCACACACACTAAAATAGCTATAAGGATTCACATCAAGAGACCTAAAAAGATAAATTAAAGAATTCAAATTAACTAATACGAGCCATATCACGCAAAATATTTTGACTTTCTACAACCAACCTGAAAATTCTCGAGTTCGAGACCTTACAACCATCAATAGAGTAGACAGAGATCAGTAGAACATTATAATATTAAGCAAGCAAATGACATACATCAGCAATTATAGAACCATTAAAACCATTTAACTCAAACAGCAACACAACCTTTCATTATTTTTTTATGACCACTTTTTATTTGGCTCATCTTTTATTTTGGCTCAGTAAGAAGCAGTTTTACATAAGTAATCTTGTATTTGTTCTTATCTTACCATGCCTATGTATTTTCACGCAAAACAGATAACTTTCAATATACATTGGAGCACTTAAGGAACTAGACAGGAAAGAACCATACATTGGGTTATAAACACTTGTAAGATTTAAATAACTGTAATAGAACCAAATACTTCGCCATGCACAAACATAAGTATGAATAAGCAAAGGAATAGCTCATGTCAAACTCTATCCCTATTGACAAATCATAAAGAAACGATCTCAATAACATTCAAATGGATATTATCAATCAAAATGAGTTTATGCAACTTTTTTCTAATATCATTGAATTAAAAAATTTATATTCAAGAAAGCACAACTTGACACAAATCTGAATTTTCACCTATTTAAGGAAAAATGTGTGACATAGAATCTCATGATTCAAAAATACGGGGTTACTATATCATAGACAACTAACTCCAATCCAAATAATAATATGCCATTCCAACTGACATAAGTACATGAACTTGACAACTACACAACGTCACTAGCGTAATAAAAAGCACAAAAGACAAACTACTTAATAAGAACACAAAATATATAGACTCCAATTACTACTTGCCCAACACAACTAGAGCTACGACAATGTAGTTCATAAAACATTCACAAAAACAATAAAACACTAAATACTAAAAATAAAACAAAACAATCTTCCCTGATTTACAAGTGCAGACATGTCAAGGCAATCAAGTTGTCCCCGAAGGACCAGTTTTATCATCCCCTTTACCTGTCTGAGGTCCTACTTTCTAAATCTCATATGGTAGACCGTAGTGCCAATCTGGTTGTGGGGTCGTCTGCAGCTAATTAGACATATCAAAATTCCCAAGTGACTTACCTGCTATGCCAAAAAATCCATTTTCCGACGCATCTCCTCTAAGCATTTACTATGATAGCATTGGAGCTCCCATTGAGTTTCATTGTTGACTAGCAATGGTAAATTGAATCATATTGTGGCCTAGATGGTCGTATCTGCGGAGGTCTTCGCTATTACGCTACTTTGGCAGTTCCCTCATCATCACCAACTTAATTATCTACTAGCGATCGAGGCATACTCGATATGTGTGTAACTCGGCCAAAATTATACTATCCTAAAAAAGAATAATTATTTGTTTATATATGAACATGTAATGTAATTATTTTAACGTGGTGCGATTTTTAGAGTTGCATTATAAAAGTGATTATATATTACACATAAATGTTTTGGAAACTACCTAATGTAAAACGACAATGATTGGTAAATGTAATGATCTAGATTATATTTGAACAATATATTTTATAATATCTTCATTTAGCAACACTATTGATGGAGTCACTGCACATATTTATTCATCAACTTGATTGACCATTGATGAAGTGACTACTTCATCTTCTTCTTCAAATAAAGGCTTGCAAGATACTATAACTATATGCCTAATATACATAGTGAATTAAATAATAAAGTTATTGTAAGTAGTAGCCATATACGTAAAGATGATGTAATTCATAGTTGTATAATGTTTGAAAATTACCTTGTAGGAACTTTACAGTCATTTTTATATTTTTTTACATCTTCCCACCATAGTTGTTGACGGTCCTTGTAATACTTTAATAATATAAAAATATACGGAATTAGTGATGAGTATATTTGATAAATAGATATTGACTGAGGAATATAGTGTACCATCTGTATGTCAAAGTGGTATGCTTTTCGCACATATTTCCTGTAGCGAATGATATAGAAAATAGTATCACTCCTCAATAGTATGAAACAGATAGTGTAAGATGTTTTGATAAAGTTTTATGCACAAATGGGATTCATACTGAAATAATTCTGGCTCATTCAAATTCCTTCTCTCTTGAATCCCTCTCTGGAAAAATAATAAAATTACAGTTAATGACGCTGCAATGTTATCTAAAAATTCATTTGAGATTTTAGCTTTCAGGATGCATACCTCTGTTAAGTCCCATCCTTCTATCCAACCGGTTCTTTTTGACCTATTGAATATTTAGAGCATTAAAATTAGTAACTTAATATACGTTTAATTTTTTTATGATGTGAGTAGTTACCTGTGCTGCTTTTGATTTCTCAATACTCTTAGTATTATTCGTCCTAAATTTGGTGTTGGACCATTGACACCAACAATAGTTTTCCAACCTGGACTCAATATTTGCATCTTTTGTCCCCATTTTTTCAAAAGTATGATATGTTAGAAGGTGAAAGTTTTTAAAATATACAAAATGTATGAATATTTGTTGTCATGTATCTGTTATTTTGTGAATGTGGAAAGTTGTAACTAACCTTTGTAAGAATAGGATCTTGGTTATTTTTCTCTTTCTAAGAATACCATGCATCCATTTGTTCATTCAAGTGATGTATAAAGTCTTCATTTATTGCAACTTCTGCAAATTTTGTAGGTCCTGTGATACTAAGCAAACATAATAGCTATTATAAAATTAATATATTTTAATAAAATAAAATAATTTCAAAATCATTATATGTATGCACATAGAATATTACTATGATAAGAATTAATGAAACAATATATAGATTATTAAATGTACCTGTAAAATAAATTATATTATTTCGGGTAAAAGAATTTCTTTATACACAATATTCTTTACGTATACTTCCATTTTTCCTTTCTATTTTTCCACTCTTGACCAAAACGTTTCTAGTACTTTGAGACACGCCTCTAGAAAGGCCTACATATAGCTGACCATGGTAAAAGACATGATTGCGAAGGAAAATTCCAACATTTGGAATTTTTTGTCCCTGAGCTTTGTTAATTGTTAGTGCAAAACTTAAACGAACTAGAAATTGTTTCCTTTTTAGCAGAAAAGGAAGTCTGCTATCTTCTGCACTGTTTAGTGGTATTCAGTGTAAAAAAACTCTTGCACCTGCACAATGACCAGTCGCAACCACAACATCTATAAATGTTGTTCTCAAATCATAGCATATTAGCTGTATTCTATTGTAAAGACCCAATTCTGGATTAAGATTTCTTAAAAGTATTATTGGGGATCCACGTTTCAACACTAACTTATATGGAGGCATACCGCTTGGGCATAGGGAATTTAAAAACCCTTGTTGATAGAGGTTATGGTTATCACCATCAATTGAATCCCAAGACGCATATTTCACACTGATTTCTTCTCCAGGAAAAGAGTGTATAACCATTTGATTGATATTCTCAACATTAGTATTTTTTGGAGTGATAATCCCTCGTCCAGCCATAAAAGTTGGATCATCTGCATGTTCGGTCATATTTGGAAATACTGAATCAACTAATTCAAAAGTTGAATTATCATTTTTCCAAGGAAGCACCAATTGCAAAGGTAACTTTTTGAAATTTCCATTGAGATTAGGCTCTATAACATTACCAACATTCAACAAAAACTCAGAGTATTGGGGATCATTCGCTGTTCTCATATTTTGTTTTAATCTCAAGAACTGAAAATCACTCCAAAATGAGGATTTTTGCACATTTGCTGAAATTTGTTGTGCTCTAGATCCTTCTTCACCACTGGTAGAACTTGTTTAAAGTCATTTCCTAAAATAACAACTTTTCCACCAAAAGGTAACTGAGAGTCTAAAATGTCCTTAATGTCTTGTCTAATGCTGCAAATGCATACTGATTAGTCATGAACGGCGCTTCATCCCATATTATAGCAGTAGTACGCCTCAATAATTTTGCAAAATCGCATTGTTTACTTATCCCAGACATACTCATAGCATCAGGATTATGAGGTATTTTAAATCTTGAGTATGCAGTTCTTCCACCAGGTAAAAGAGTTGCTTCGATTCCTGACGTTGCTGTGGCAATGACAACATGACCTCTTTTCCTTAGGTATGCCAAAAGGGCAGGGTATAAGAATATTTTACCTGTTCCTCCAGACCATCTATAAAGAATATTTTGCTCTCATTCATGGTTGAAGTAACAAATTAAAATGCATGATTTTGGTCAGAATTTAAATGATCTATTGATGTAATATCCTCATCAGGTATGTCGACTAAGAGTTCATTCTCAATGGCTCTTGGAAGAGTTGAGTTGGTGTCACATTGTCCAAGGATTGAAGGTAAATCAAATTCTTTTATATCCCTGTTGTACTTGTGTAACAATTTTTACAAATCACATAGAAGCCTGTTGAATGGCAAGGACGTTGTTCTGTTGATAGGATGAAACTGAATGGTCAAGCATGTAGAAAAAGAATTCATCCCAAAGACCACACACTCCAGTCGGTTCACAATGAATTAAAATAGACACAAATAATCTTCTAAATGAAGAAGGTATGTGTACTGAACTTTCCTCAAGTAAGCATTGTCTAATGTAAGTATCACTATCCAAAAGTCCTCACCTATCTGTCGCTTCTTTGAAAGTGTTGCAAGTGGTCCCCTTAACAGTTAATAGATCTTCAAATGATTTGGGACTTTTGACATGGTTAAGAAAGATCCAAAGATAGAATCTTTCTCCTTCAAAAGGATGTACAATATAAATCCTTCCAATAACTTTGTTACCTGATACTCTTTCAGTCCACGTTTTAGTATTTTGATGCCAGACAAAATGTTCAGGAAATTCACTATATAAGTAAGTATTTTGTACTTGAATTCCCTGTTTATCTGCTAAAGCTTGTAACTCCCGATTCTTTGTAAAGAATTCGGTAAGCATTGTCTTTGAGTTTTGTTCATCATTCAAGATATCTTCAATTCTTTGTTGTGGCCAAAATTGCAGAGATTGCCTGCCTGGCAGATGAATTTGTAATATGATAACTGATGGATACATGTGATACATTTCAAATTGAAAAATTTTCCATAGTACTTCAGCTGCATATATCCATCTACCATCAACAAATTGTTGAACTTCATCATAATTTGGACCAGGTCGTACTTCAACCTTTACTCGATCAAGGCCCTTAAAAAATATCTGTACAAATATTTCACACAAATTACAGTATTAGTAATCTCCACATTGATATGGCAGTCATATTTCAAAAGTAGCCAAGAATTATACCCAAATGACCTAACTATTGTCAACCCAAATTTGAGAATCACTATCAAGTTGTACTCGAGCCACATTGTGCCTTCTATATATTAGAAATGAATCATATGATATTTGAGTGCTTGAGGAGAAAGGCTTAGGAAAATGTCTCTTGCATTTGCCATGGGGACAGTCAATTGTAGTTTCATACATGGGCTTTTTGGATTTCTGTCTCCGTTAGGCCCATGTATCATATGCTTGAGAACAGTTGCATACAATTGAGGCTCATCTTGTTTAGATAGTATTTCTACTCTTACGACTCTGCCAAAATCTTCAGGTGTTCTTAGCTTATCACGCTCAGCCAATATGACTACTATATGAGTATGTGGCAAACCTTTTTTCTGATATTCAATCACATAAGTGGTGTGAGAAAAATGATATGCTGTCGAGTTGCAATGCCGTCGTAAGCACCCAAAATTAACAACTCTAATGTAGTAGTGGTTAGTCGAGTTCGTCCCACAGAGAACTGGGATTATTTTCGTGCTAAATTGGAAAATGGGGATTTTGAATTCCTTTAAACTAAAACTAAAACAATAAAATAATTGGAGAGAATTTGATTAAGAACAATCTTGGTTTCAGTTATATCCACCATGGCAATTTCACTAGTCGATCATTCAATTCTATGTCAAGCACTAATTGAAGAATTAACCCCAAATGAATACCAATTCAAAGTTGATTCTTATTTCTTTCTAAAGTTGGTTAATTTTCAACACGCGATCCAATTAACCCTAACTATTAATTTAACCCAGACACGCGCCAAAGATAAATTAATAGAAACATTAAGATCAACAAGAACAATTAGACGAACTAAACATAAACGCACGCGGTTATGCCAATTAGATGATTAATTTCCCTAAATTCAACAACACAAATCCAGTAATCATCAAATTCAGTTTCTTCATAGATTGAATTAAGCACACGCGGTTAAAACATTCTAGCAGTAGATTAATTCTAATAACTTAGTATTCTGCAGCAATAATAAGTTAAAAAGAACAATCATAAAATTAATCGCAGAAAAATAATCAATACTTGAGATAAAAGTGAATAATTCAAGCACAAGAAGTCTCACAACTTTGTAGAATTGACCATGGCTTCAATTCCCTCTACCAAGAAAAGAGTTTAGGCACAAAGTGCCATGAAAGAATAAAGAATCATTAGACAGGAATTTCTACAGCCAAAAACCCTAGCCAAAAGAAAATAAAAGTGTCGATCCCTTTTTTCTCACCCAACTTGGGGTATTTATAATGAGTATTTAGGGTTACAAATAATGCCTACTGATAAGAACATGAAATCGGGTGAAAAAGAGTCCAACCGGCCGAAGAAATCCATCAAAAACTCAAAAATACGCAATTCTGCTGCATTGCGAGGACATGCGTTGAGGTTTTTGAGCGCATGTACGCACTAGGCAGTGCTATAAAGTTGCCAGCGCGCATGCACAACACAACCCCAGCGCATATGCGCTGGGCTTCACTTTTGGATTCGATTTTGACCCTGATGCAGACTGAATTTGAGAAAACTAAAAACATCAAAGTTGTATCTCTATGTCTTATATTTCCAAAACATATTGAATCACCTAAATTGGAGCTTAGATATGAAAGTTATGCTGAATCTTCCAAAATGTGCCAGAATCGTTCCTTGCCGGTGTACATATTTTCCAACTTTGCAATGTTTGAAATGGATGCCTATATAATCTTGTAAAACTCAAAACACAAAAGTTCTAGAAATCTTCAATATATTTCCAAATCATCTAAAATCATCTCAATCAGAGCTTGGACTCGAAATTTATGCTTAAAATACGAAACAGTATCCAAAATGGCTTCATACTCTTGCATGTTCCGCCCTTAGCATTTTCTTTCATCTTTTTCCATCCTTTTCAGGTCTCTTTCACTTTAACCCTACAAAAACTAAGAATAACCAAATTAAGCTCAATAATAACTCAAATCTTGCTTCCAACACTTAAAAACGTGGTAATTGACACATAAAATATAGTACAATTATGAACTTATCAATAAGCATAAGCAAGTACTTTTCCAAGAACACTTTTTTTTACTATATCATCCTTATATTCATTGAATTTTGCATTGAAAAAACGTGACAAAAGATCCGGTCGATCTTGAGGGAATTGACATGGGAGCAATTCATCTTTTATTTCAGGCCAATTTGGATTGCAACTGTGTCATGGTTAGCATTAAATTCGGTTTTTCAAATTTTTGGACTAATGCCATAGCATCTTGATAGCATTGGTGCATATCTCGGGGGCTCCCAATAATGAAGAGGGCAAAATAGTCTTGCGACCGACATTTCCTGATAGTAGGGAATAGATTGAGTTTTGAGAAAGATGAATATTTTCGTATACATTGTATTAATTGTTTAATATGCAAACCTGCATCATGTTCTCCATCTTGGACTGCATCCTGCAATCTGTCATATAATTCGAATATGATAGCATCTTGGTTTGCACGTATCCATCGGAGTTTGTGAGCCTCTATTTTGACATAATTGTCCACTGCATATTGTTGTAAAAGACGTGCAACTCTAAGTAAAATACATGTATCATGAGGCCGAATTTGTGCATATTTTTAAATGATTATTGTTTTTTAAACAAAAAGTTAAATTATAGAATCAGAAAATAATATGTACGCATACTTGCAATAGATAGGCATAAAATTCACGACATGTTAGTACTTTCCTTCCATTCGTATTTCAGGTATTGACATCCCATCCGTAAATTCCAAATGGGAAGAGAGAAGGGTATTGTAGAGTATCGTAATATCCAACAATATCAGGGACATTAAATAATTGTCCACTGTTTGCCTGAACAATTATGTCTCTATTGTTGAGTTGACCCATAGCTTCACCACCAACAACAATTGCCGCTACTTCAGACACCGTGGGCATATTGCATTGGTGACGATTGGGTGGCTACTGCTTGATAATAAGTTTGCAATTCGACAAATCCTGATGCTGACCCAATGGTCTAAGAATCTTAACGAATGGATTATACTCGTCAAGAATCTTTTTTATTTTTTCTACCAAATCCTTGTGCAAGTCTGGATTCTCAACAATTCTATTGTCAATTTCATGCTCAGGATCCCATATAAAATTTTGAAGATATCTACTTCTTGTATTCGTGGATAGTAGTAGACTCCAAATTTTGTGATATATGGATCCTTGAGCTTCGAATGAATAGATGTCTCCTCCAGCTCTGTTTATATTTTCATCAAGATGTACACCCATAGATGTGAATGACAAAATGTGATTCAAGGATCTTAAGTGTTGTCGGAAGTGTCTTCCTTCAGGTATTTGAGATGTAAACAACATTAATAATTCAAGGACATGGTATTTGTGGTATGATGATCTTTCCACTTAAGCAACATAGTTTAGATGTTTCTGTAGAAAACAATTTGGCTTCACAATAGGAGCACATCCGTGTGGGTGGTAATCGAAATCTTGGATTACAAAATCGTTCATGGTAATCTCGTGCTATGTTGTATGTGCTTCTCCGACCCACTCTACTTCGAGAATTAGCGACTGCTGGATTAACATGTACGAATGATACATCTGTTTCATGTAAATATGTTATTAAGATTTTTTTTTAGTTGGTAAATATGTTAATCCTGTATATTGATACGTTTTAATTAATATTTTATTAAACCTATATTAAACATTCTGAATTTATTTTTATGAATAAGGTACGGAAGCGTTTCATTATTGAATGTGTGATATTAAATTATTGTTTGTACTGTTAATCTTCACAATTTGGTCGTCAAATTTTTGCAAAAATATTTTTCATTGCAAAATATGTGAAATAATAAATAGGTAGTAGAAGAAAATGTAAGTTGTGTAATTTTTTTGTAACTTATAGAAGAAGAAATACCTGTGTAATATTAATTGAATAGATGGTCAAAGTCATGATTAAATGTAAGAGATTAAAATAATGTGTAATTGCATAAAGTTTGTTTTTTTGTACCAATTATTTTACAATTATGTTATTTTTTATTAAATATAGGGTAAATTAAGTTTTTTTTTAAATTTTTTTATAAAAGAGTAAATTCATTATGTAATATAAGATTTATTAAATTGTGTACATTTAATGCACCAAAGAGGATGATATGTATTTAGACATATAAATCGAATTAACGGAGTTTAAACATTTAATAATTTGTAATACATGGATAGTTAAAGCATATAATTGTTAAAAAGAAAGCATTCAGAAACCTTCTGTTGTTTCTGCATGTAGATGGTCAAAATTTTGTCGCACTTCAATGCCTGCATTTTAAAGTTTATTAAAATATATATTACAACATGTGTATGTTTTTTTTTTTTTTTTGAATTTCACTATATTGTTTATATTTTGAAGAAAATATAAATATTTATGTTTTTTACCATGCAGATTTGTCGAATGGGGTTTTGCTGCCCGACTGGTACTTTCGTGTTCATATGTGGATGAGTATTGATCAACCGTAAGTACATGAGATATGGCAATAATGCAGGAATTCCCTTTTATCATCGTGCTTTCAGAATCTGTGAATGTTAAACGAATATCATAGTAATAACACAAACATGGTTTGTTCGCTAGAATTTAGCGAACGTATAAATAATTTTATATTTTTAAGAAATTGGGAAACAACTTACGTGCATTGGCTTCAGTGCGTTGTTGTGTACAACTATTTGCTACATGTTTATGGTACAACATTCGTCGTCTTGCTAATTTTGTTGTCGTTGTTCTGTACTCAGCTTTTTTGAAACTCTTCTTCGACGCCTATTAGTACTATCCTGTTCAATCAAATTTTGATGTGTTTGAGTATCAAATGTCCTTATGCGTTCTCGTCGGAGGCGTTGATTGATGCGATTTCTTTGTCTCACTTCTCTTGAATGTTCCATTTGATCAGTGTCTACATTTGAATATACCAAATCTTTGAGTGATTGTAATTGTTTTTTAGAATAGTAATGCCCCCAAAAGCTTTGTAAAATTGAGTAGTAAATATAAGCGTATGGAATAAATCATTTAGGTGCTTTTGTTTTTTATTTTACATAATTGGGGGAGGTCGTTGTGTAGTGGGACAAAATTAGTAAAGTATTTAACCCCGTACGTGTGTAGTGGGATTAGTAAAGTATGTTGAAATATGTTTTTTTAGTGTTTGTTTAGTTATTGTTTAATAAGTTTTTTAAATTTTGGAAGTATAAGTTTAGTAATTAACTGTAATAATCGAGAGAAGAAGAATGTAAGTTTAGAAAATAATGTGTAATTTAAATATAATTATATTTTATCGTTTCATAGTTAGATGGAATGAAAATATTGCACCAAATGCGTAGTATACTGATAGACTTTGTATGGTCAGCCAAAATTTAAAGAATTGAAAAATACATAGAATTGTACGAATAGAAGGAAAAGTAATTTTTAGTTTGTACATTTTTTTTTATTTTTATTATTTGATAAATGGAAGACAACAAATTCAGTGTATAATTTAATATCAAACTATGTACCATTTAAGTAATAAATATTTTTGATTAAGATTAATTTGATAAGTTTTACGTAATTCGAAGAACATAAAATAGGATAAAAGCAAAATACCGTATGAACTTTCACTTCATTTATAGATTACCCGCTTGACATATTTAATAATGAATTAAACCCATTTTTTTGTGTAGTGGGGCAAAATTAGTCATGTAATTTGAAATACTTTTTTCAGTGTTCGTTTTGTTATTCTTTAAATAGTATATAAATTAGAAAATGGTAAAGAATTATGCTGATACGAATTTTATAATTATATAAGAACATAAGAATAAATAGTAATGTAAAAAATATTAATAATTTAATTTGATGTAACATGGTAGGAAGAATGCGTGCATGATAGTTAAGTAAATAAAAGAAAATAATTGTAAAAAAATACCATTTCTTTTGATGTGGGAAGAGAAATAAAGTACGAAATAGTATGTGCAAATGTATGGGTTAGTTGATGAATAAGGAAAAAAAATTATACGTATAATTTAATTGCACAATATTTGGTTTTCATAAACTATAGGATTTATTATTATGAATGCATAATAATTGTGCATAACAAAATTGGAATTTTATTTACTAATATGGCATTTTAAATTGATTTTATTTTGTTTTTTATTTGTTTCGTATTTTTACGACTATAAAAATCATTGATTCGGAAAATCAAGGAAAGTTATCAGAACTGATACAAAATTTGTAGGCGTAGACACAGGAATTTAATTAGTCAGACAAAAAAAGTGTAAAAAAAGCAATTTTTTCCAATGTTTCAAAGTAGCATTTTCATAATTTGAGGAAATTAAAATAGGTTATGTAATATGGCGTATTTAAGTATATGGCGTGTACAATTTTTCTTTACACGTTCATGGTACAACATTTTATGCAATTAAGTGTGTTTGTTTTGTAATTGTTTATGTGGTTTCATAACTTTAAGTTAAGTTTTTAGTATTTGGTGATTAATAAGAGCGAGAATAATTTAAGTTTAGTGATTAATATCTATTAAAATGTAATTACGGTTTACCATTTATAGTTGGAAAGAATAAGAATATAGTAATATATACATATTTACTCATGTGTAAGTTCACATTTTCTTGTAGTTTCCGAAATCACTTGTAACTCCACATTTGAATGTATTAGTAGTTGAAATGATGTATTAGATTGTTGATCTTAAATTTGAATGTATTAGTAGGACATAGATCTTAAATTTACGTAAATGGAATAGTCAATGTATGTACAAAGTAAGCAAACAAAAGAAATTGCAACATGAAAGAATAAAACCGAAAAACAAAGAAAAGTAAGTGCAATCAATAAATATGAAAATTAGTAAGTTTTTATAATACCATTTTCAAAAGATATAATTACCATCCCTTTGAAATTGTACTAATTACAAAAACTGGTCATAACTGCACCAACAACATAGACAGTAACACAATCTTTAAAACTCTACTAATTGTCACATCCACTAAATTACTTACTTCAACCATTTATTGGGTATTGAATTTAAATTTATAGAACTCTTTCGCATGAATTTAAATTTAAAGAACTCTTTCGCATTATAAAAGTAAGTTCTAAGAAATTGCAATAAGACATTTTAAAACAAAACCCATGAAACATACTCTTGATATATTTGAGTAATGTTGTCACTATTTGAATTGACTTCAACTTAAAAAATCTTCTCCACCCTCAAAACCTATTTCAATCTATGTAAAATGGAAGAACATGAATAAAAGAAACAATGTGTAGAAAACAATATGTTATCATTGCAGCTTGAGTTACGAAGTTAAATTTCATTTTTAAGTATAGAATCTCTTTAAAAAATTTCATTTCGAAAAAAAGGAAAAATTAAATTTTGTAAATTTAAATATAATATATTTTGTATAACTTAATTTGGCATGTTATTTTTTTTAGTACCAAGGGATGGTGGGAAAAAAATGAAAAGACACAATAAACAACAATAAATATGTGTATGTTGGCCCCTCAATAAACAACAATATAATAATTCAAAGAAGTGTCATACAAAATTAATAAATATGTAAAGTTCGTAATTAAGTAGTGGAGGTAAAAAAAAAAAAAATGAATTACAGAAAAGAGGAAATGGTATAAGAGGAATGTAAGAAAAATTTACTACCTTTGTTTTCACACCTCGCCTGTAATTGTTGGGATGAGCAATTGTAACTAGAACAGATTGTGAAGTTGAGTTAAAAAATTTAGTGTGTTTTAGTATATTTGGAGGTAAAAAAAAAATTACAAAAAAGAGGAAATCGTGTAAGAAGAATGTAAGAAAAATGTACTACCTTTGTTTTCACTCCTCGCCTGTAATTATTGAGATGAGCAATTGTAAGTCGAACGGATTGTGAAGATGAGTTAAAAAATTTAGTGTGTTTTAGTTTAAAAAAATGGAGAATAGCCAGCTTGGATAGATGTAGAGAAGAAGTCATTGGTAAAAGTCCTTAAGTTATGAAAACTTCCACGTCAGTTGTTTAGTTCATTGTAAACTTCCGCTCGGATAATCCTTAGCAAGTGTCCCACGTTTCCACATAACCTGACCACGTTGCATCAGACTCTTTGTTTTTTTTTAATTGAATGTCTAATATTTGATAGGGTCACAGGGTAAATAAGAAAGATAATAAAATGACGGATACCAATATAAAAGATGCTGAGACTTTATATATTTTATAAATACCCCTACCTCAGCTTGAATTCTAAGCATAGCAACCCGGTATTGGGGCACAAGCGACCATAAACATTGGTTGTCAATGGTGTAAACCCCCATTTTTTAGATATGTACTTGTAAATATTATCAATATAAAACAAGGATATTTTAATTAAATAATTGTATGTGAAATTAAATTGTTTGTGTTGGTGCTTTCTTATGGAATCAAAATTCTTGTCTAGTCAGGAATTCTAATGTTTTTATGGTCATTATTTTGGATTGACTTATTGTCTAAATACATTATGCTTCTGAAAAATAAGTCTTTTTCCAATTAAATGGTAATTTTCGTAATTAAAAATTGTGCAAATTTTCAACCACCTTTAGTTACCAAATAAGTATAGGAATTGTACAATTTTAGCTAACTTTTAGGAATTAAAAGTTGGAGGCTTTTAGGAGTAAAATAAGTGTAAATAGGGGACTCTATTGAGTAAAGGAATTATTTTTTTCCAGCTGAAATTTGAGCCTTGGAGAGATGATTGTTCATGCACACTAAGAGTTTATCGAGTATCAAATTCGGTAAAAATTTGCAACCAAAGTTTTTTCGGTAATTCTGTTTTCATTATTTATGTTTCTCGTGCCTAAATATGGAATATCATACCTGGGATTATAATTGCTCGTTAGTATTACTATGTTTAAACCGTGATTTTGATTAGGTTTTATGTAGTTTTAAATCTGGAAAAATTAACTTTGAAGTATAGAAATTTATTTTGAAAGTTGTTATTATTTTTCTTATGAACTTCGTGTAAGGGTTATTAGAAGTAATAAAGAATTTGATTTCTGAAAATTATTTTCACATGGTATTGGAACAAGGGTCTGGAAATTTAAAGGGAGGAGAGTAAACGTCACCGACAGCCATGTTAGGGTCGCCGGTGAGATTTCCGGTGACTGGCAGAGGTGGTGGTTGGTTGCGGCTGCCGTTGTTGTCTTCGACTGTTGTTGAATCACTGCTCCTTCTGCTATGATGTGGCCATTGCTGTTGCTTCATGTTCAGTAGTGGTTATTCTCTTTCTTGGTAATTAAAGTATGATGTGTGGTTGTTTGGTTTGGTTGTTGAAATTTGTTAACTGTCACTAGTTTAGGAGCTAAGTTGAAGGAGAAGAAACTGTGGCAGTAGGGGGAAGGTAAAGGGATATTTGAAAGAATAAAATAAAAGAAAAAGAAATAAAGAATCAGAAACGAGATTTGGAAAGAAAGAAACATATGTATATATTATGTATTTCGGCAGTTCATATGTTTCATATGTACTTCGTTAATTATATCATTAGTCCTAAAGTTAATTATTTTATGATTTCAGGCTAAATGTTTATATACTTTTGACATAGATAGATTATGTGAAATTGAAAAGCTATTTTTTTTTTTTTTTGTAGCAAAGAAGTAAAATACTTTTGGGGTATTAGTAATAATGATAATATTTTTGAAATGTTATATTCTTAGATATATGTGTTTGGGAAAAATTATTTTCTTGTAATATCAAGATGCTTAAATATTTTGAGACAAAGGTCTAGTACCCTTGTAGAATAATTTTATTGAAAAGACAAATATGATAAATATTTCTACAATAAAGTAAATGATTGGTTTAATATTGTTTTGTCAAAAGGAAGTAAATATTATCAAAAATTTATATACATTAAGATAATACTTTTGTTAGAATATTTTGGTTGTTGAATAATTTGTAGTTTGCATGATAATCTATATACGAGCAGTGTTGCTTTGCATTTGGACATAATAATAGGTTATGAATTTTTGTATAGGAAATTAATTGGAATTTGCTGTAGTTTGTATTTTTGCTATTTCAAGATAAGTGGTTACTACCCCTTTGTAATTTTGAAAATATTTCGTCTAAATTTTATTTTTGTCAATATATTATTTTAGTTATTAAACTTGGACCTTACATAGATATTTTAATTGTTTTAAATTATGAATTTATATAAGTGGCATTATTTTGAGCTTGGTATGTTTATTTTGCATGTGTGTGCTTAGAGTATTTGCTCGGTAATTAATAATGGATAAAGACTCCTAAAATATTCATGAATAGTCGATAGAAACTATAGTTCTGCATTTTTTTTAAAATTTCCAGATAAGATAACTTCTGGCCTTTGAACTCCGAACTCTGAACTTTGGCTAAGATGGTTTTCATGAGACCCTTAGCAACATTTTCTATTGGGGTCTCTTAGCACTAGATTGAGTTCAGTAAGCCGATGATAGCGTATTTATTTTATGAGCCTATAATGAACTATGACATGAACCTCTGAACTCTGATTAATTCATTCGAACTTCGAAATGTTGATTTTGATTCTAATTTTGGATTTCCGATCATTGTGAAATATGTTTTGTAAATTTTTGATATGATGCCACTTGCTCTAGAAGTATGTAAATATTGTTTTGAAATGACATTGTAAAGGAATTTTTGTTATTACGTGGGATAAGCTTTTTGCTTCAATTTTTGATAAAAATCTTTTCGAAATATCCCTGTGTTTGTGTGATAAAATTTTGAAAAATATGTACATATATATGTAACTTGTTTGGTCCAGCAAAGGTGGTGTTAATTACTTGCTGAGCGATTTGTCGCTCATCTTATTTCCTGACAATTTTGTAGAGCTAGAGAATTCTTGGTTATTTGAGGGTGCACAAGTTTAGATGTGCCAAGGTCTTGAAGAGTACCAATTAGGAGTCGTGACTGAATTAATTATTGCTTAGTTTAGTTATTTAATTTGAACTTATGTTACTTTCGAATTTGTGGATTGACTTAGTTTATATTAACTTTCTGTGTTAGTGAGACAATAACAATTATTGTTTATGTATGAATTTTGTTATTGTTTAATTGAGGATTATGTTTGATTCAAATCTTGTGCCTTTGAGAGATAACTTTTAAAAGTACAACGATTGTCACATATCGATGTACGCGGACACGGCACGTGACAAATGGTCTACAAGGAATCCATCTCTTGTTAGTCGCTATACGAATTCCCCCAACTTGGCACAGTTGAGTAGTCAGGTTAGGAAAAATTAAGTCCTCATGTTTACAACTCTCATTCAAGAGAATCTCCTACTGGATCTCTTGCCTGACATCAATAGTGAAGCCTTCCATAATCACATATATTAGTAGAGCCCTGTCTGGAGTCTATCTTGATTGATCTCAGTAGTGTGTGAAATAGGAATAAATCTATCACAGACAAATTGCATCATCACATGTGGTTCAAGACACGAATATTTCAATCTAATCCATTTCCTCTCATCATGCTCCATATCCCAAGTTCTGTTACCATCAATTTACACATTAGCTACCCCGTCATAGTCTACATCACCCCTTAGGAATATCGTAAACTGATTGTTAGGATTAGTAGGAAAATGACAAATCTCATTAGTAACTTCCTTCCTAAAATTAACAAGGACGTTTCTTACTCTAACTACATGGCTAGTTATATCAATGTTGTTACTAATAAATTCACACACCATGTTTTGATTAGTTGAAATGGTAGGAACTTTGCAAAAGTCACCCCATCCCCGAGTTCGAATAGTAGACAAGACCTTATGATACATTGCATCGGCTTCTTCGTTATTTTCAACTCTAATAGAGGATAAATCAAAGCCCCATTCATGGATAGGTTCTTTCCTTTTTTGAACCTTATCATGCAAATTTCTTAGCCTCTAAAGACACAAGTATATCACTACCAAAAGAAGATAACTCGGTTTGCTTCCTCTTCTTCCCCAGTTAGAATTTTAACAAATTTAACAACCAACGGTTATCCAAACACAAATCAACAAATCAACTAATTAGTAACCAATTAACCAAACCCAATAAGCAATTCAAGCAACACTCATAAATACCCAACAAAATTCAACAACAATACAAGTTCAAGTCAACCACAAATCATCAATAAGAACCCAATTTCCAAAAAATTATCCAAAAAGAACTAGGGAACAATCTTACTTAAATTCTTGGAAAAAGTCATTCGCTTTGATTACCAATTGATAAGTGAGATGTAATAGACCCACTTAACTCCCAAAACTCGATTGAAATCCATCACTTGAAACCTAAGAATCTGAGAACCACGAATCCAGAATGCGAATTGTACGTTTAATATGTAAAACCAATGGTAAAGTTGATTTTTTTTCTTCAATTGAGAGTAGGGTAAGTATGCTACTTCTAGCGAAACGGGTAGAAAAGATTGGAAATAGGTTAAGGAGATGGAGATTGAAAGTGATGAAGAAGAAGTAGAGAAGAGATAAGGATGAAGGCTTCAATGGAAATAGAGGAAAAATAAGGAGAAAAGGAAGGGTTTTTAAAAAAAATAAAAAGAGATGCCGGGTTTAGAACTTAAACCCGTTTGATTCGTTTGCTGTCAGCAAACAAATCCTTTTAGTTCATTCGCTGTTAGCGAATTGCCTTCTAATCCTTTCGTTGTTAGGGAAAGATCTTCTTTGCTGGTTTCGCTATCAATGAATTCTATTCTATTCTCTCCCAATGACTATTTTAGACTTGGCCGTTTGTTGATAGCGAACAACCTTCTGTTTTGACGAACCAACCTTTCTTAGTCAATAATTCCACGCCAAAGCACTATCTACAAGTAGAAAAGTAAACTAATAATTATTCATTCTTAACTTGCAAATACTAAAAACATAATGTAGGTTTAACCAAAACATAAGAGCATAATAATTAAGGATAAAATGCTTGGACTGCCTCCCAAGAAATACTCTTTTGAAGTCATTAGCTTGACTTATTGCTCCCTCAGTATTATTTAGCAAAGTGGACTTGAGTCCACTTCAATGTCGCTTCCATGGTAAATGTTGAATCAATTTCCATTTACTTAAAATGTTATAAACATTCTTTCAATTCCATGGCTCCATATGGCAAAACACGCACCACATCATACGGATCACTCTATCTTGACTTTAACTTATTTGAAAATAGCCATAGCCTAGAATTATACACCAATACTTTATCATCAATCTAAAACTTCTTGTGAAGGATGTGCTTATCATGCCACTACTTTATTCTTTCCTTATAAATACCAGTATTTTTGTAATCCTCATCTTGAAACTCTTCCAATTCACATAGTTCCAAAAATTACTTTTCACCCTTAATTTTAGCATGAAAATTCAATGCTTTAGCTGCCCAAAATGCCTTGTGCCCTAATTCTACTGGTAAATTGCATCAGCTCTTTCAAAAATCAACCTATACGGGGATATTATAATAGGTGTTTTGAATGCAATCCAGTATGCCCATAATGCATCATCAAGCTTCTGAGTCCAATCCTTACGTAAAGCATTCATAGTTTTCTCTACTATGCACTTCAACTTACAATTTGAAACCTCAACTTTTCTTGAAGTTTGGGAATGATAAGGTAGAGAAATTTATGTTTCACCCCATACTTGGATATGAGAGCTTCAAATTGAGAGTTCTTAAAGTGTGAACCCCCATCACTTATTATTGCCTATGGCACCCCACACCTAGAAAAGATATTTTAGTGAATGAACTTGGTGTCAACTGTAGCATCATTCGAGGCAAGGCCACTGCCTCAAACCACTTAGAAATATAGTCCATCGCCACTAGAATATACCAGTTAGAATAAGAAATCGAGAAAGGTCCCATAAAATAAACCTTTAAACATCAGATAGCTCAACTACTCAAATATTTTTCAAGGGAATCTTGTCCCTACGAGGAGATATATTTCCCGCTCGTTAGCATTCATTAAAATGCTCAATGAACTTCCTAGCATCTTGGAATAATGTTGGCCAATATAACCCATTTTGAAGAAACTTAGCAGCAGTTCTTTGATTGCCGTGGTACTTCCCAATTACTAATGAATAACACATTCTAAACACATTTTCTATCTCTTCCGCAGGCACATACCTTCAGATCATTTAGTCACTATGTCACCGATATAAGTGGGGTCATCCCAATAGTAAAACTTCGAATCTAAAAAGAACTTCTTTTGGTTGTAGTTCATTGACCGTGGAAGACCTTTCGCCACCAAGTAGGTGACTATGTCTGCATACCATGGATTAATCTCCACTGTCACTAATTTTTCTTTTGGGAATTATTCTCTAATAGGTGACAAATTTGAATCCTCCTTTGGTAATTCCAGTCTTGACAGGTAATCCGTAACTAAATTCTTGGTATCCTTTTTGTCAACCACTTCCCATTCAAACTCCTACAATAATAAGATCCCAACAAATTAGTCTAGACTTCGCATCGTTCTTAGAGAATAAGTACTTTAATGCAGAATGATCTATGTGAACAATTATTTTGGAGCCAATCTAGATAGGAACGAAACTTGTCAAAATCAAATATAACGACTAGCAACTTTTTTTCAGTTGTAGAATAATTCACTTGCACTTCATTAAGAGTCCTACTAGCATAATAAATAACAAGCAAGATTCTATCTCTTTTTTTAACAAAGGACAGCACCCATAGCAAAATCAATAGTATCACACATGAGCTCGAAAGGTAAAGACCAATCGGCCACAACTATGAGTGCAATCACCAAGGCTTTTTTCAAGATATCAAACGCATGCAAGCAACTTTCATCAAAGTTAAAGGCCGCATTCTTTTGCAACAAAATTAGGGAAAAATCTTTAATAAGATACTGGTAAATCCAACATGATCTAAAAAACTCCTTATTCCCTTTACATTACAAGATAGAGGTAACTTCTCTATGACTTCAATTTTAGCACCTATCCACCTTAATACCCTTAGCAAAAACTTTATGGCCTAAAACTTCTCCTTCTTGAACCATGAGGTGACATTTCTCCTATTTAAGTGCAAGATTAGTCTCTTCACATTGTTTAAGAACTATGGACAAGTTATGCAAACGATAATTGAAGGTAGACCCAGAAACAAAAAATCATCCATGAAGACCTCGATGCATTTTTCAATCATGTCGTGAAAAATTTCAAACATGCATCTCTAAAATGTGTCTAGTGCATTATATAAGCCAAAAAGGCATCCTCTGATAAGCAAAAGTGGTAGATGGACAAGTGAAGGTAGTTTTCTCCTGGTCCTCTGGAGCTATGGCAATTTGGAAATATCTACTGTACCCATCTAAGAAATACTAAAAGGCATAACCTGCTAGTCTTTTTAACATTTGTTCAATGAATGGCAATGAAAAATGATCCTTATGGGTAGTTTCATTTAATTTTCTGTAATCAATGAAAACTCTCCATCCCAGGATGAACCTGTCAGAAAGGATTAATTCATCATTTTCATTTGTTATTATTATCATCCCTCCCTTCTTAGGTACAACTTGAGTTGGACTAATCCACTCATTGTCACTGATCACGTATATGATTCCTGCATCTAGAAATTTTATTACCTCTTTTCTTATCATTTCTTTTAATGTAGGATTAAGCCTATGCTAAGGTCGTCTACATGCTCTAAAATTGCCAGTCATTAAAATCTTTTGCATTCAAATAGTAGGGCAAATCCGTTTAATGTCATGAATGTTCCATGCAATTGCATTCTATAGCTTTCTTAGAAAATTTAAGAAACTTATTACTCATAAGATAAATTAGCATTAACAATAACTGGAAACATTTCATCTTTACCTAAAAATGCATATCTCGAATGTACAGGAAGCTGTTTTACCTCACCTTGAAAGGTTTACTGGTTGAAGACCTCCTTTACCTAACTTCTCTAATGGCACTGGCTTCTTAACTAGAGGGTTGCCTCCAACCTCCTTAAGATTCTACATCTTTATTGCCTTATCATAGTTCTCTATATCTCTTGCATGCATCAAAACCTTTTTCAATGGTGATCATAGAACTTCATACCAGCAAAAATCATCAGCAAGATTATCTATGACATCAATACCATCAAATCATCATATAAATAGGGAAATTTGAGAGAATTGAAAATGAAGAAATTGAGAGTATCATCAATGACTCATAATAGAAGCTTCTCCTCTTGCACATGTATGAGTGCCTTGCCAGTTGCTAAGAACGGCCTCTCAAGAATTAGTGGCATGTTTTTGTCCTTCTCTGCATCTACAACGATAAAACCTACCAGTAGATAATACTTTCCCACTTTGCCCTAATATCTTCAACAATGCCCTCGGTTATTTGATGCTTCTGTTAGTTAGATTCAAAGGGACATTCATCGGCTTAAGTTTCCCACCGTTCAGTTTCTTGTAGACTGATAAATGTATCAAGTTAATAAATGCCCCCAACTCACACAATGCCTTTTCAAATTCCATATTATTTTCCCCAATTGTGAAAGGGATGGAAAATGAACTAGGATCCTTCATTTTGGGAGGTAATTTCTTTTGGATTATGGCACTGTACTCTTCTGTAGGCATAAGGCCTCATCTCCCAAGAACTTCCTCTTGCTAGACAATACTTGCTTCATGAATTTTGCATAGATGGTCATGTTTTCAAGACCCTCCATGAAAGATATGTTAATTTCAACTTTTTGAAGATTTCTAGGAACCTCTTGAACTTCTTTTTTTGATCATCGCCCTTGAGCTTATTAGGGAATGGGACCTTAACCTTTGGCTCTATGCGCTTACTTTTTGCTGCTCTCCTAGTTGGAATTTTATATTTTTGTTGTTGTTGCACCTCTTCTTTGCCCTGTTCTTCGCTCTCAATATTACTCTTGTTGTCAGTTTTCACATATTCTTCAACTTCATTCTCTCTCTCATCTTTGCCTTCCTTCTCCTCAACCATTGTTTGGGATCAAGTACCTTGTCATTCCTCAGTGTGATAGCTTTTGCTTGCTCTCTTGATTAGAAATAGTGTCACTTGGTAGTGCTCCTGGTGGATGCTCTGCCATTTTCTCGCCGTCTGACCGATTTAATTGTTCAAGGTTTTCGATTGCAGCATCTTGACTCTTCATTTTTTAGTGTTGAATTGAATAAACTATGTAATAGCATTTTAAGGTGATTCTCCTTTTTTGGGGATGCTAGAGATACATTTTGTCTAATTTTGTTATGATTGCTGTTGTAAGGCAGGTTTATAATTTGAACCTCGCTGCTAGTTGTGAGTTTGATTTTACTGGTTTTCCCACGAGAAGTTTGGATGATTTCTGCAAGTCGAATTGTAGGTATTGTCGTACTGGTTATTTTGGGTCTAAACTGATTCTGATTCTGGTTCCTCGCTTAGTTCACCTGCTCATGACCAGCAAAAGAAAAAGAAGAATGTATTAACATACTACATTGGCCATTTGGGTGATGACCTGAACAAAAAGTCGTAAATAAGTGGTTGTGGTGTAGCCACGGCATGTTATTGATTTTCATCCCCTCAATTTGTTTTTCCAAGTTCGCCATTTGTCCCACCATGGCCTTTTGTTGAGCAAGCAATACATTTAAGGTGCTTAATTCAAGCACCCCTTTTCTTTGTTCTTGGGCTTGTGCTGTGAAAGATTTGAAGTAATTATTGGACATCTTGTCTAGAAGTTCTTGTGCCTCTTCTGGTGTCTTGCTCATCATGAGTGACCCATTGGCCAAGGAATCAATAGACTCACGGGTTCCCTGAAGTAACCAATTGTAAAAGGACTCCATTTGCATCCATAAAGGTAGCCTGTAGTGTGGGCACTCACTCAGGAGATAATTGTATCTCTCCCAGGTCTCGCTAAGATTCTCCTCATATTGTTGGTTGAAAGAAGTAATATCATTTCTTAACTTGGATATCTTTGAGGGTGAGAAGTGTTTTTTCATGAGTGCTTCGGTCAATCTCTCCCATGTGGTGAATGATCCCTATTTGTAACTCTGTAGCCAAAGTTTAGCCTTATCTCCCCTTAATGAGAAGGGAAATAGCCTCAGTTTGAGGGCATCTTCCAATACACCATTATGTTTGAAAGTGTTATATACCTTCTCAAAGTTCTTCAAGTGGCAATTTGGGACCTCACTATAAAGCCCTGAAGTATTGTAGTAGAATGGGTATAAGACTAGGTTTGATCTCAAAATTCTTGGCTTGTATAAGAAGTGGCACAATACTTGCTTGACACCCTCCAAAAGTTAGCAGTGTGTAATCTCCTAAGGTTGGTTGTTCTGTCACGTGCATCTTGACCATTGTCCCCAAATTCACTATTATTGCAATTATTTCTCACATTCTCATTTTCTGGTGGTATTATTGGCTGGTTAAGAATCCTCTTTTAGCCATCCTTGATTCTGCCTGTTGTTGCTACTGTCTTTTTAGTATCTTTAGGTTCCTAAGAGTTCTTTTGATCTATGGATCAAACTTGGTAAGAGTTTGTTCAAATTTGTGCATAAACTATAAAGCACAAGGAAACCATTAATGCGAACGAATATATAGGGCAAAATAACAAATGGAAGAATTAATGGAGAAATAATGCACGAAGAACTTATAAAATTAAACAAACAAAGACAAAATTAAAGTCTAAATTAGGAATCATCTTCGAATCTCAATATCGCCTAAAACAATAGTTTCTTGCAACAGCGCCAAAAACTTGATGTAGGAAAAATTTACTTAACCTTTTCACAACTTTCCACTACTAGCTGCAAGTGCACGATATTAATGTAGTAGAGTGAATAAGGATCGTTCCCACAATGACTGTATAGGCAAGTACTGAAATTCTAAACTAATTTCTATGTAGATGATCACAAGGGAATGTTTTTGGATTTTTAAAGATGGAAAATAAAAAAAAAAAGTACCAGAATTAAAGAGTGCAACAATAATGCAAAATAATAAAACGAATGGTTCAAATAGTGGAGAAAAAGAGTTAGGTGCTAGGCTAGCAATTCCATGAGGTCATTTGAGGTTCAAGTCAATTGGTCCATGTGTATAATTATATTATATGGTAGTTCAATGCCCAATTATCAACCCAACCCCAATTGCTTGCGCAATTGGGTACTATCAAATTAATGACTAGGGGTAGATTTCTCTGTGTCCTTGATTAATCAACTTGAGTCTTATCTATAAAGAATTGTCATGAACTAATTCATTAATTCGGCTACTTTGATCGTGACTTAAATTAATCTAATAGTTAACATGGGTCTATGACGAGAGGTCAACTTCCGTATCACCTTGGCCAACCTAACCAATTATAGGATTAATTATTCTCAAAAATTGTCAAATCATATTAAGTGTTACGCAGTTATTATAATTATTCCAATTGATCCTTGTTTGATTTAACCCATGAAAAGTTGAATCACCCGTACCAAAACCATAATGAATTTAGTGCATCATGATTTGAATAGATAAACGTGAATTAATTGGATAACAAGAATTCATGGTTGAATTAAAGGTTGAAAGTAATGCAATTGAACTTAATTCAAGAATAATTAAAGCAAGAATCAAATTACTAATAATAATCTTGTTGAACAAATCCAAACATGAACTAAAAAATCTCTAAATCGAAGTTTGAAAATTCAAGAAATTAAAGAAATGTATGCAGTTCTATGGTTTAAAGAGAAATAATAAAACCCTAGAATAAAAACTAAGAGTTTGATAATCATTAGTACCTAGTATAGCCCCAAATTTATAGCAAAATCACTAAGGACCACTTTCTAATTTATCTGTTTGCTAAGAACGAATAGTTCTTCTTTGCTAGCTCACTGTCAGCGAATGGTTTGCTGATAATGAATGAAATTGCCTTGGCTATTCGCTAAGAGTGAATAGCCTTCTGATGAGCTCGTTGAGAGTGATTGACTTGCTTCTCCCCTTTGCTGAGAGGGAATAGCTCTCCAATGAGCTCACTGAGAGCGATTGATCCTCCTAGTTCTATTATCTAAAAGCGAATGATCCTCAACCTCCAACATTTCTAACTCAGCTCAACTTAATTCCTTTTCGTTCTATCATACTCGTAAAATGACCATCTGACCTTCAATTACCTGCACACAATATCAAACACAATAAATAGATATTTTAACCTCCTAAACACCCAATCAACTTACTAATATCACAAAAAGCTACAAATCATTATACACCAATATAAGACACTGAAAATAAGTACTAACTTAATCAATTACATAAAAAGTGGATTATAAAAATAACTCTAAATACAGATTCATCAACTGATATGATTAACATGATTTCTCGAGATGATAACTACCAATAGAGATGGCTAAGGACTGTAACAACAATGTGCTAAGGACTCTTCATGTGGAAGAGTCTTCTAGTGATTATACACTGTACTCAGCCAGGAATTCCAATTATAATTATAATCAAATGGGCATTGTGTAAGTTAAGTTTTTGCTATCTAAACCATTCTCATACATTTTATTGATCTTGGAACTAAAGATCTAACTAAAGCATTGGACTAATCCCATGGGGTAATTCTCTCAAGTTCTTCAATTCATGCATATTTTACAGGTCAGTCAGGTTGCTAAGCAATTTCATAGATCATCAAATGATGCCTTCTGGGGGACTAACTAGTCAAAATATTCATCTCTAAAAAATATTAACCTAATTCTACTAATTATGATGGTCCTAGCTCGAGATGATGGGAACTAGTTGGTTCTGAATTCGAAGTAGACCAACCAAGCCACAAGAACTACTAGAAATTCTTGTCTGAAAACTATGAAGATCTCAAGGCTATCTTGAAGGGCAAATTAAATATTGGAGGGTCATCCAGTCCTGACACACGTTCCCGTCGTGAAGGTGTAGGAAAATCTTGGAAAATTTGAGAAAAGGTGGGAATGGATAAGCAGAGAAGTAATAAAGAACTTTATCAATAGTTGGGGAAATTCCTCTCACATGCCGGGTTGAAATATAGTTATGATTTCAACATAGCTCGAAAAAATCCTTTCATAGCACGTACATAGAATACAACGATTAGTAAAGGTATTAAGCTCTCTCAATTGCATACTACTACCTACAATGGCACAACAGATCTAGGTGACCACCTGGGATATTTTGATTCCCTCCTAAATATCCATAGGGTGACTAATGACATAAGGTGACTCATGCTCCCTACTACCTTCTAAGGAGAAACAAGAAAGCATTACCCCAAATTATCCCTGTTTGATTGATAGCTATTAGGAATTCATCGCATTGTTCCTAACCAATTTCTTGAGCAGCACTATGCCAAGAAAATGAATAGTTGATTAATGGCTAAAAGTAGAGGGGGGACAAATCCTTCCAAGATTATGTAACTTGTTTCAACAAAGAAATCCTGGAGGTTCAGGATAAGAACGGATGAGTGCTTATTGCGGCCTTCGTTAGTGGGGTAAAACTCAGTCTCTTTAATCAATCCCTAAATAAGGAATACCTCTTGACAATGCAAGAAGCTATGCAAAGGGCATATGATGCCATTCAAGAAGAGGAATCCAATAGGAAGAAGGAGTTCCAAGAGTATTCTTCCAGAAAAAGGAAAAAAACATTGCACATTGGATACTTACCTATCTGAATATAAGAAGATGAAGGTGCCAAAAGGCTTTAATTTCTCTCTCGAAGTTTGCAACGAGGGAAAGTGATGGAAGAGGTAAAATTATACCCCTTGAATACCAGTTGAATTAAGGTATAAATGCAGGTTGAAAAGCAAGGAATCTTAACTAGACCTCCTAAAATAGTCACTCCTTATCACAAGAAGAACCAAAAAAGATATTGCTATTCCATGATTCTCATGGGCGTGAGACAGAGAAATGCAAGAATTTGGACAAAGAAGTCGAAGCCGCCATAAAAAGAAGAGTGCTCGATTAGTTCATTAAGAACAAGAGAGTTGGAGGTGGCAGGTGGGATTTATATGATCAAGACTGAAGGCAAGGACGAGAAGACAAGGATGACTCCGGATAGCCTAGATAGGATAGAAGGCAAAGAGAAAGATAAAATGAGAAAGACACTTTCCCGCATTAGGATGTAGATCAAGTCACTAGTGAAATCAATTTTATAGCAGCACGTGGACCGATCAACGTAGTTAGGAAGGCCTACCTACGAGCTGGGACGACGTAGCATCATACAGGACATCTAGAAGAAGACAAGAGACATTAACATTCTTATTTGAAGATGAGGTCCCATGTAGTTTGCCTCATGACAATCCCATAGCAGTTAGCATAATTATTGCTAACTACAAGATGAACAAGATTTTACGTGGACAATGGGAGCTTAGTAAACATCATCTTACACAAGGCTTTAGTAGACGTGAAATTCATCTTAAACGATGTTGAACAGGTACACACACCACTAGTAGGTTTCTCAGGACTATTAGTCTTTCCTGAAAGGCAAATTAAGCCTAGGGTGACTTTTGGAGAAGAGCCCAAGCAAGCAACAGAGACTATAAACTTTTTAGTTGTAAAGGCAACATCATCCTATAATGCAATTTTTGGAAGGCCTGGCCTAAATGCCTTTAGAGTCATACCATCTTCTTATCACTTGTGTGTGAAGTTGCTGACAGATTATGGAGTGAACCATCAAAGGGAACTAGAAGATTTCCCGGGAATGTTACATTGCGTCTCTTAAGGTAAGTGACCATCTTGTTCTAACAGTTCAAGACCTTCAACCCCTGAGATGAAAACAAATTATAAAAAAATCAGCTTGCTTGAGGAAGTCGTGTTGATCGAATTAAATCCTATATATCTAGGTAGAAGTATAGTTCAGTCCTCAACTAAAGGCAAAATCGATAAACCTCCTATGGGAGAATACATAAGTGTTCTCTTGTTAACAAATGATATTCCTAGCATACCCAGGAGAATCATTGAAAATTGGCCGAGCATTGATCTAACTTGCAAGCTGGTCAAGTAAAAGAAAAGATTTTTGCTCTCGAACGAGACAGAATCATTGATAAAGAGGTGGAAAAAGTATCCTCAAGACTGGATTGGGAGATAAGCTATCCCATTTAGCTAGCCAACCAAGAACTGGTAACCAAACCAATAGAGAGCCGTGAGTTTGTATTGACTTCACATATCTCTACAAACTCTTGCCCTATAGACCCTTTCCCACTTGCTTGAATAGATATAATGGTGGATTTAGTAGTGAGGTTTGAATTGTTATGCTTCCTACTTATAAAGGATACCATTAGATCTACCTTTATCAGTCTAACAAGAAGAAGGCCTCTTTCATCACAGATAGGGAATATATTGCTATGTTACCGTGCATTTCGGTTAAATAATGCAAGACCCACAAATTAGAGGTTATAGATAAGCTTTTCAAACAACAATATGGAGGAATATGGAAGTATACGTTGACTTTGTTAGTTAAAAGCCGAAAAGCCATCGATCTGATATATGATCCAAGAGAGGTCTTTGAAGTGCTAAAATGTATAGATGAGGTTGAATCTAAGCAAGAGCACTTTTGGGGTATCATCTAGAAAATTCTTGGACTTCACGGTGTCCGAGCATGGGATTGATGCTAATCATGATAAGATAAAGGCTATCCTTGACATGAAGTCTACCCAGTTGACAGAAGTTAAGAAGCCCAAATGTCAGGACCTAGACGCATTGCCACGCATATTGAAAAATTGGTGTACGCATTAGTTATCTTAATTCGGAAGCTACAGATATATTTCCAATCTCATCCAATCACCATATTGACTAATCACCCGTTAAGGTAGACCTTAGTCGGATACCTTTGGAAGAATGTTCAAGTAGTCTATCGAGCCAGTACAGTTCAAAATACATTAGTAATCTCGAGGAACCATAAAAGGTTAGGCTCTAGCTGATTTTATCATGGAGAATACTGGATCCACCCTTGAGGGAAAAAGCATGATGATACAATAGCTAGGGGAGAAAATTGTATGTTGATGGAGCATCCAATGTTGAGGATACTAGGACTGGTTTGGTAATAACCAGCCTAGAAGGTAAGTCCTACACTTATGCCCTAAGATTCAATTTTCTTGCCTCTAATAATGAGCCTAAATATGAAACTGTTATTGCTAGGATGAATCTGGCAAAAGAAAATAGAGGTCAAAAGCCTACAAGCATGCAACATTTCCCAATTGGTTGTTAGTCAGTTAAAATATTAATATGAGGCTTAAGGGGTCTTAATGAGAAAATATTTGAACAACACTTTGATTCGTATCAGACCATAAAATTCATAAAGCCTAGAATACCGACACGGATGCCTTCTCAAAAATGGAATCATCATTCTACAAGCACTTGTCAAAACCCTTGCTCGTCAAAGTCCTAGAAGATAGAACAACCAATCTACTAGAAGTCATGGAAACCAACTTGAAAGATAACTGGATAGATCAGATCATATCATACCTAGCTGATGACAAACTCCAAATTCAAGGTTTTGGCTAGGAAAGTGAGGTTATAGGCTCAGCGATACTAGCTGGAGCAAGGTCGCCTATAATGAAAATCCTACCTACAGCCATTACTAAAGTCTCTAGCTCCCTCAGAAGCAACTTATGTGCTGAGAGAGATACATGAGGGAATATTTGGCAGTCATAATGGGGCCAAGTCTTTATCTAGAAAAGTGTTCCTAGAAGGTTACTATTGGCCTGGACGTGGCATCTTGACATCTTTGTACAGTCTACAAGAAGGAGGAGGAACTAGTCAAGAAGTGTCTGAAATGCCATGTCCACGCTTGCATTCCCAGGAAACTAGCTAATGAAATCACCTTAATGAGAAGCCCTTGGCTTTTTGCCCAATGGGGAATCAATCTTTTGGGAACCTTTCCAAAAGCCCCAACCAGGCATGAATAGCTAGTAGTCGCAGTTGATTACTTTACTAAGTGGGTAGAAGACGAACCCCTCACGTCTATCACCGAAAGTGTAGTGAGGAGTTTTTTGTGAAAAATATCATATGCAGGTTTGGAATGTTGCAAGCCTTGGTGTCTGACATTGGCAAGAAGTTTGAAGGTCCATTACAACAATATTGTGTTGAACTGGGAATTTAGAAAACTTTCACCTTAGTGAGCCATCCCCTAGCTAACATGCTCATCAAACCAGCAAACAAATTGATTTTGCAAGGATTGAAAACTAGTTTGGATAAAGCTAAAGGCTTACGGTAGAAGAACTTCCAAATGTGATCTAGCGTCTGTCTATTCATACAACCCTGAATAGTTCAACGTGATTCACATCATTAGTCTAACATATGGAGCTGAATTAGTAATCCCAGCTAAAATAGGTGAGCCAAGCAAGAGGACACAAGTCTTCCAACCTGAAGGAAACAATGATGAAATGCTATATAGCTTGGACCTCTTAGAATAGCAATAAGAGTAGTTACTAATAAAGCAAGAATCCTATAAGCAGAAGATGGCATGGTACCACAACTCTAAGGTCAGGAAAAGGAACTTTAATCCAGGAGACCTGGTTCTGAAGAAGAATGAGATAAGTAGGGTAGAAGAGGTATGGAAGCTCGATCCTAATTGGAAATGACTTTACCTAATCATGGAAGTAAGAAGAATAGGAAGCTACATGCTTGCCAAGTTGATGGTAAGCCTATACCCAAGTTATGGAATGCTAGTCATCTTCTAAATGGTACTTTTAAGTACTTGCGTGTGTTTCCTAGCTATTTATTTATTTTTGTTTTAGCATGATAGTTCTGTTGACAAAATTGTGAATTAGGTGAACATAAGTCACTCTAGCCAGATGATGGCAGTTATGACTATTTTTTAATAAAGAAGGAAATGTCTTTCCCTCTATTGGCTAGCACAATAATGAAGTTTCAGTTTCAACAACAAGTTTTCATAGTACAATATGTTCAAGTTTCTACTAGCACCACAAAAATGCTTAGAAAGCAATGAAAAGTCACTATAAAGCAAAGAATAAATAATGAACTCAATGCAAAAATGCTGAAGGAAATATAAAATACATGGGGAAGGGGGTTAGGAAAAGGCTACTGCTGAATAGCAAAGTCCTATCCCCATAAAAAGGATGTGGACGTTATAATGATAAAAAGAAAACAAGGATAAATGCCAAATGAGTAGAAAAAATATCCAAAAAATTAAAAAACAAATAGTTTAAGGGCTCAAATAATTCAAAGAGTAGCTTGGCATGTTAAGCCAAAGGCAATTGTCGCTCTAAAAATACCATAGCAATCACCAAAAGATATACTCACAGGATTGTCATAGATGTCAAATACTTTAACGTAACCACAATTGGAGGAACATTTTTAAATTAAAGTTATCAAGGAAAAGGGTTGATAGGCTTGGCTGCGTCTAAGTTGGAAGGTTCCATTTAAGTAGATGAGGGATACTCATCTTTGTAAGCTACACCTGGTCAATCCCTGGAAATGTACTCTTCATAAAGAATTCCAAATAAAAGAACAAGGTTCATTACCTTCTCATCAGTATGGAGATTATAGACAAAGAAATCAAAGGGCTTTAAGCCCTCATAAGTAGCATCCTTAAAGTCCTCCAAAGCCTTTGATAAACCAGCTCTATCAAATAAGAACACCAACTCGAATTGGAACTTGATGGTCTCATCAAATTTCTTTAGCTCGTTAAAGGCATCATTTACCACCCTTGTGCAATTCGTTTGCATTTAGATCAAAGTATCTTAGCATTTATCCTGAATCTTTTTATTTTGTCTTCAGTCAACCTCAGGCACTCACGGGCCTCTTCATGATCAAGTCTTTCTCGACCTTCAAAACATGTCTTTAGCTGCTCATACTTTCTTCCCATAAAAAGACAGATGTCCCTTTATTTCCTCTAACTTGATCTTAGTAACTGAGAGTTCCACACTCACCCTATTCAGCTGCTCTTTGGTCTCAGTGTAGGCTAGGGCTTGGATCACCATTTCCCTTGAAAAGGGACGAGTCTAAGAAAAGCACAGAATGAAAATTCGAACTAAAAGAAAAAAGGAAGAACATACAAAAATAATAATTTTCCTTCTCATGGGCTAGAATGAACTTGTCTACTAACTAAAGAGTGGGTAACAATCTGGTTAGGGCTCAGTCAAAGAAATTAAGATCCCAATCAGGAAAAAATTACCCCCTGAAAACATACTAGCTATTATAAGGAACAAGGGCAGATTCAATATGTCTTTCATGCCAAATAGACTGGAAAACACTTTGAAATTCTCTATCCATCTTGGTTGTGGTAGCTCTCTGATGGATCTTCAATTGGGATGTCTCTATTCCTCTTGCTCAGCATACGATCTCCTTCAATAACTCGAGAAAGACCTCCAAAAGAAGCCTAAAGTAAAGTCAGGGGAGCTTGCTAACCTTGAATGAGGCATGGTATTCTTCTGCTTCTTGTAGGATAGTTTAGCATCATATTTATTTTCATAAAAGTTGGAATTTCAACATCAAGAGGGACTACTTGTAAGGGTCAGAGTAATTTACCACTACAAGCTCTTCTCTATTAGAATTCTCATATTTTTTCAAAGAAGGGCGAATTCTCAGGCCGCTACTGGTCCTCAATCGCTTTAAAGAAGCACTAACCCTATTGAAATAAAAAAGATACGCCGTATTTAGTAAAGAGAGTGAAATCTTGAAAGAGTTATGAATAAACTATTACTTTCTGAATAGTAAGTAGAGGGTTAGCCTGGCTAAGCTCGAAGAAAATCAGATCATCTTCTGGAAAAAATTCCTTCATCGAGATAGTTCAACTATCATTATCAATCTTGGCTATGAGATCAGGGCTTGCTACGTAGAAGAGAGAGAAAAGAGGCCTTCATTTCTCTAAATAGTGGATCAGAAGCCAACCTCAGAAATAGACACAAAGATAAGTTTTGTTTTCCAACGATCCATTTTCCTAGGGACATCTATGAAAACCTGACAACTGCCTGAACTATTATGAACATAAATCCAGTCGTCGTTTTCCTTAGTAAACCTCTTAAAGCCAAAAATGTGAAGAAATAAGCCTAAAGTGACTTAATCTTAGCCACGTGCAGAAAGCCTCAAAACCTACCATATGCATAACACCTAGAGAAGTAATCTATCTGACAATATTTCAAGTCTACTCAACACTTCTCTCATAAAGGAGGTAATTGGAAATCATAACCCGACATCCAGTTAACTAAGATAAATGACCATCTTATCAGGAGGTGGGTTATTGACACAGCTAAAATCCAAAGGATAATACATATGCATATGGGATAGAAAATGATATTATGCAGGCTATCTCTTCCACTTTCCTTCCAGATAAATGAGAAGGTATCATTTATGAGGCACTAGTTTCATAAGAATTTACATCAATTTCTTCTATTTGAAGGATCCTTTGACTAGGATAAATAAAAGGAAAGGGAGATGCAAAACCCTTACCTAGGGGCATTTTAGCTAGCCATTAACTGGAATAGCTCTGGAGTAGCCTACTGAGTGATGGATTTGAAGATTGCAAAAACCCCAGTGAGAAAATGCAAGGATAAAGAAGGTGCTGAGATAGAAACTTGATGAAATCTAAAAATGTTTATTCCCAAAACAAGGTTAATATTGGAAAGATAAAGAAAATCTTTTTGAAATTAAAAAAGGGATATGGAGAATCCCACTAGGTATAACTGTCTAACTTCATATTCTTGGAAAGGCATGCTATTAATGAGACGTGTGATGCTATCATGCACAACATCCTTTTTAGCTTAAAAAATAATAAAAGCCAAGTGAAATTCCCTTCCCGTGTTGTTAGCTAAATAAAAAAGATGGCTACGTTCAAAAGGCAAAAAGTTCGATGATGTGATAGTCATAAATTCAAGCTGAAAAAGAGGGCCATTGATATACCTTTTACATTTAATCATGTTGATACGATCAGCATAATCCTTCTCGAGGATCACTACCAATAGATAGGGATAAGGCCAGTAACAACAATGGGCTAAGGACTCCTCCTTTAGAAGAGTCCTGTAGTGATTACATATTGTACTAGGCCAAGAATTCCAATAACAATAGGAATTTGCCCCCATAAATATAATCCGACAGATATTGTGTAAGGTAAGCTTTTACTATCTAAAACACTCATAGATTCTGTTGATCTTAAAACTAGAGATTTGACTTAAGTATTGGAATGATCCCACAAGGTAATTCTCCCAAATCCTTCGATTCTGTTTTGCAGATCAATCAAGTCACTAAGCAATTTCCTAAATCATCAATCTACGTCCTTACTAATAGGCCTCGTAACTATTACAGAAGTTACATACACAATAAGATGTCGAATGGCATCACCCATGTTGGGTTTACTGATGTCACGTTTAATATCAAATATTCATATGCCCTATCTAATAGCCATGAAGTCTACGAGTAAGGGTCAAAAACTAAACTTATCTAAGTATTTTCCTTATTTTTATACTCCCATGCGGTTTAGACACATGACTTATCTATGTTTTTTATACTTACCTAATACCTTCTTGTACTCTGGGTAAAAATGTAACTATTAATTTTTCATTAAAATTAACAGCCAAATCAACGAAAAACATTTTTAATAAAAACTTAGAATACGACATTTTAACCTTAAGTCAAGTAATATTTTATTTATTCCTTGTTTTTCCATTTTCTTTTCTCTTTCCTATTTTTCTTTTCTTTCCTCATGATTGTATGAAAATAATAAAATTTGGAAACAAAGATATTTTTTGTGGAAAAATTTTCAATGTTAAAATTTCACTAAAAGCATAAATATTTATGTATTTTTGAAATATTAACAAAGAAAATATTTGTTTATCCTAGTCATAGGTGCCTAATATGCTAAAACTTTATATAATAATAAATAAAATTTTTAATTTTTTTTGGTAAAAATTTAGCACAGAAACTACTGTATTCGAAAAAAAAAATTATATTTCTATATTTACTATATTGGGCATAGTAGATGTGCATGAGGAAAGAATGAGAAAGAAAAGAAAATGGAAAGAAATAGAATAGATAAATGAAATAATAGAGAAAAAGACCCTAATAGTCCCTTACATTTAATATTTGTACCTTTTTAATCCCTCACTTTTAAAATCATGCAATTCAAAATGTACCATTTTGTCCCTAGACCTAACTGCAGTGATAATTCAGCCTGAAAAGGCCATGTGCTAATTACGTGCCATATCTGTAGGGGTAAAACTAACAATACATTTCTCTATTAGTTAACACCAATTATATAGCTCACCATATTTTATGTTTATACTTATTCAATCCTTCATCTTCAAAATAATGTCATTTTGTTTCTTACAAATTTGAAACACTCTATTTTAGTTAATGTGTATATTTACAAATGATATTTTGACCTAAAATAGCTACACATACATCATATACAAAATAAATAAATAAATAAATAAAAATTAGGATAAAATTGATGACACATAAACCTGCAACTCCCTAACCTAGAACTCCTGTTAACATGTAAATTGATTGCAAGAACTAGTAATCCAAGAATCTACAATGCGTCATGTAGCAAGTTGTTGTGACCTAGATGGCCTGCAAAACAGAATCTAATGACTTGGAGGAATTATCCTTTAGGATAAGTTCGATGCTTAAGTCAAATTATGGATTCAAGGATTAATAATAGAGGATTTATGTGTGTTTTCAATAGCCAAAAACATGCCTAATGCAGTGGCTAATGAGTTGTATTTATAGGCAAATTGTCCTCTGACCATAAGAGTTGTATGCCATTTAGAATATTTAATCATGTAGGACTTCTACTTGGTAAAGAGTCGTCATCCAATTATTTCCTATAGCACTGTCATGGTAGTGGTCCTTTGTAATTATCCTAATAGAGTGATGGTAGAATTGGATTTCGAGTATATTGACAAAACATTTCTCATCAGTTTGAGTTCTACCTCAATAGAGAAAGTTGGAATGATAAGACTTCAAAGAGTCCTTTATTATCTACCCCAATTCTCGGATTAGGACTGTCATTTATACCACGATCAATCATATTGAATCATGAAAATTTTCCTAATTTTATTGGGCATAATTATGGTATATAACCAGCCCCTTTTTTTCAGCTTGAGATGCTTTTTTGGCAAGCTAATTTTATTTGGGTCAACTGTTTGTTATGCTCTAATATTGTGCCAGCTTGTTGAGTGGTTTGTGTGTGATGTGATTGAAAATTGAAAACTCAAACTACAAGCAATAAAATTAACTCAATCAACACCAAAACTCAGCCACACGCTTGCAAGTATACGAGGTGGGTTTGTAGTTAGGGCGAGTGAGTATCGTTTTCTCAAGGATTTGGGTGTAACAACTAATAGACGTAAGAATCTTTGCACTAGTTAGAAAAAATAACCAATAGTCTAGAGTTTTGTCACTAAACAACAAGCTTAACTATGATAACAAGTAATTAAATACTAATCAAATTAATTAAGCTAAAAAAGCAATTAAAGAGTCTAATCTAAGCATGCAATTAATAATAACTCTAAAAAAGCAATCAACTTTAAGCTAATAAAGCAAGCAAAAAGTAAACTAAGAAAGTAAATAAAATTAATCTAGAAAAGCTCGATAAAAATAATTAAACTAATTTTATCTTAGAAAGCATTAATAAACCAACGAATTGAGAAAACTTCATTTTAAACTAAATTGAGAAATTTAAGAAATGACTTAAAAATCAAAATTAAAACTAACACTTTTTGGTTGTTAAGGAGATTTTTATAAAAGCCTACTAAATTCTAGACGATTTATAGCAAGAAATTAAAGTTTAAACTCGAAAATCACTCAAAGTAGCAAGAACTAATATGAACTTTCTGGGAAATCTAACCTTTTTACCTAATTTAGACTGCAAAGAAATTTAGATAAAAAGAAAGTAGAACATTGCATCTACTTGTAGCTAAAAGAAAGCCCACTAAGATTAACTAAGAAAGACTAAAACTTGCTAGAATTTAAAGAGTAGATCTAAGATGAAATTAAAGAGAACTTTTTAATTAAAAGAAAACTTGAGAGTTAAGCTATACTAAACTAACTTTAAAATGATAATTTACCTCCTACACCTACAGTATGTATCCTTTGGTATAGTACAAGAGTAGATTTAAAAGGTTGTTTCCACCAAAAGATTACAAGTAGCAAAATTTTAAACAGTTTGATGCGTATCCATACCGCTGTATTGTTTTTTGTACTTTAGTCGATACCGCTGTATAGAGTTCTAAAAATGTCTTGTAAATTCTCTACGATAGTGTAATATTGTTTTTCCATGCAAAATTCATATTGCGGTATGGAGTCCTTCCCAGTAGCCTTGAATTGTCCTTTTTGCCTTTCATCCAGTTGAAACTTCAACTTTAAGCTCCATATCCATTTAAATTTAGACTTGCAATAATAATACCATAAAGCCTAATAAGTAACTAATTATACTAAAATTATTACTAAAATCGTAATATTTACACAAAATGCAAATGCTAGTATTAAATGCAAAGAAACCAAATAAAAATACTTAAATTCGACCTAAAACTTGAAAAATACTATCAAAATGCTAGGATAACTAAGTAAAATAATTCTAGTTTCCTAGAGTTATCACTCCCCTAAATTTAGCATTTTGCTAGTCCAGAGCAAAACAAGAAAGAAAAGCACACAACTAAACAAGTAAACACACAAGACACCACCAAAAAGACAACACAAGAAATGATTAATGGATGTACTTTGAATAATTAGGTGACTTCTCAAAGTACCTTAAATCGCATATGACAATTGGATTATTCAAACTCATCACTCCAGGGTTTTTAACTTTTCCCAACAAAAATATTCAATTTTCAAAACAATCTTTAAAATCACCACGCATTATCCTTAATAAAAAAAAGTTTTCTCAACAAAGATACATTCATCTAAAGACAGAAACATACTTCTATTCAATTCAAAAGTATTATAAAGATCTTCAACCATCTCAACATGGCCACATGGAAATAGAAAGATCATTAGGACCATACACACATGTTACACACAATTGGGAATAATACTCTAACTAGGAGTGAGTAGAATGATATTAATTATTAGTGTTACAAATATTTCCTCCTCAACTTTTTGGTATACTAAAATGTAAAGGCTCATTTCGAAGACTTTTCTTCTACTCCATCGAAGAGAAGCAAATGAAAGGCTTTCACAAAAATTCTCGTAAAATCGAGAATGAAAGTTATTCCCTTTAACAAACATATATAGATCCAATCACGATCGTATAATAAGAACAAGAGATCTATGCCCCTCATTCTTCGAGAACCAGGACATTATAGTTATCCTTGGGTTAGATGAATTATCCCAAGAGGATCGTTTAACCGTAGCATGAGCGCGAAAAATTGAGTTTGCACCTTGTAAGTTTCTATTTGTTCCAGTGTGTAAATCTAAATCACGAATATGATCCAAGTAATAAATGTTGTCCATATCCGGTTCATCTTTCAGAACCATATCACATCCTAGATCTGATGAAATAGGATGAATTGAGAAGGTATTTTGTAAATACGTAATTATCTTGAATATATTACTCTTTTCAAGGGTTCCCTTCTATTTTCAAAGAGTAAGTGTAGTATTCACTCTCTAGTAAAGGCACTCAATTAGCTGGCAAAGGAGGTTCGAGTCCTATTCAAGGCATAATATTGAGAATGCTCATTCAATGAGAATTCAATAAGAGAGCTCGAATCGAATCGGTATATCAATACTGATTCGATCCGAGCTCTTGGAATTGGAATAAGTTCGGCAGTGGATCATGAAATCTTGGTGATCTTCTCTAATCTAATGAATGGGGATGGCATATGAACAACATAACCTTAACGGGATGGTACTAATTTTTATACAGGTGCTGCATGGCTGTCGTCAGCTCGTGTCGTGAGATGTTTGGTCAAGTCCGCATATTATAATTTAGAAACAATCCTACTGGCCATTTCAGAGAAACAACATTTTTGTCGCTGGAATCCTGTACTTACTTTATTCCTAATAGCAAAATCTCTTTTTCACCACCTTAAACCAAGGAAGAAGAGTGAAATGTACCTAAGATCATATCCAAACCAATCACTCAAAGGATAGAAAAAAATGCCACTATGCAAACATACAAATGGCCTAAATCACTTCTATTCTATTTAAACTAATTTTTCCAATAGATGAGTCAACTAACAAGATAATATTCGAGAATTAAATATAAATACATTTTAAATGAAAAAGTTTGAAAGCATGACCCTCTCACTTTTTGAAAGTGGCAATACATGGTTTTGAAAACTTTTGTTTGCAAAAGAACTACACAACACACCAAAATCCTTGAAATGTCAAATATGAATAAACCAACCATATGATATTTCTAATCAATTGTCATCATTAAGTACCATAATCACTCAATTTTCCATCCAATATTTCACTATACACATGTTTTACATTCACGGGAAAAAAAAAACCATTCCATCATCTAGCAAATAACACCCCCAAGCTTATCCATTTATTGTAATGATGACTCATCATTCTACTCGCCCAAAATAGAACAAAGAAAGACAACAACAATCATAAATGAGACCATAAAAGCATACCCAAAGAGTAAGGTCAATCAAAAAACTAAATAATTGAATTAAAACATGAACAAAGCTAAAGCATGAACAACCGAAACCAAGTAATCATCATTATAAGCTCAATCAGGTCAGTCATATATCAAGCACAAATATAGAATCTACTTGGCCTTAATTACCTGTCCTTTGCAAGTTTATTCTTACAAAAATAACTAAAGGGTAATATCCAAAAGCATAATAAAGACATAATAATAAAGTACTAGTAAGTACTAGTAATTCTAAGGAAATGAAAATGATAATGCTTCTCCAATCACTCAAATCCAACAAGATAAGGATATTGAGAAAAGCAGGGATAAGAGGTGTCTTCTCCAACAGCTTGGTAAGCCTCATGCTTTATCATTGACCTCATTGATGTCTTCAACGCCCATTTGATTTTTATCACCCGCTTCATCATAATGGCTTTCTTCAAAATCTTCTCTTTGAGCACCTCTCATTCCTTCCATTTGCCCAGTTGCTTCTACTAATTCCTGTTGTGCTGCTTGAGTTGTCTCTATATTTGGTGAATAAAAGTATTACCCTCGAGGAACTCTATAATGCCAAGTAAGTGGTGATGGTGGATAAATCCATGAGCTCGGTAGAGAAGGTTGAGCGTTAAGAACCATTGTAGTCATGTTGTGGTGGATGAGCATTTGACTATATGTCCAGTAACCTTACAATTCATTTTTCTCCTCTTCATTCTGTGATGCACTTAAGATATGGCCTAGTTGGAAAGGAAAAGCTTGAGAAGGAGCTGCTTGATTTGGTGGTTCAGTGGCTATTTGATGCCTCTCAAACTCACGTACCATGTTGTACACATACTCCTTGTTTATGTGGCTTTGGGGCATGTACTCACTCATATGTTTGAGGCTTTCCTAGAATCCATGGACATATTGCATCAACACAAAGAAATGAAACTAGCTCAGGCAAATAAAAACTAGGGCGACTGTTTTCCCTATTGGCTAGAAATCCCTACTGAATTAGCTTCCCAACATCAAGTGGCATGTCCTCAAGAATTGCATAAACCAAACAAGCTTTATCTCTCTGAACTACACTCACATCAATTGAACCCCAAATTTTACAATTCACAAAGTAAAACCAAATTTTAATAATCAAACGAAGACCTTTCCGAGGCAATTTCAAATGAAAATCACAGGCTACATTCATGATTCTCACATAACCAATTCTTAATAGCTTCTATATCCTTCTTTCCCCTAATGAATGCTTTATACTCATCACATTGAACATTTGACAAAATATAAAATGCATTGATTTTCTTAGAAGAAAAATCTACCATGACACCCTAGACCTTACACTTACCATCAATCAAATTACATAAATTGCAATGAAATTCATTTTCACACTAGGTTAGTGTAGCCCGGTTTCAATCCTTCATAGAATATTTCCCAACTCTACCAATCAATTGGGCTTCTAATTCCAATCTAATGAATTCATAATTACCCAAATTTTTAGATAGATCAAAAGCTCTCTCCCTAATCACATCATGTTTCTAATAGGATTGAAAATCCTCCTTGGCTTGATCATTAGAGAAACCATATCATCACTAAGCTCAAGGGTTTTACTTGGCCCTTCATCAACCTATCTTTTCTTTGATGCTTGTCCTCTTCACCTACCTCTTCCTCTAAACATACCCCTTGGCATAATTAAAAATCAAATTCAACAAATATATTCACATAAAATCCAAGTATTTACTTACAAACAAGTCTTCACAAAAATCTAAACTCAATTTAACCAAGTCCCAATATATTTTAACAATAATCAACCAAAATATCAAACCCATAATAATATTACTCAATATAATCAAACAAATCAAAAATCCAATCCAATTACTAAGAATCACCTTAAAAAAATCAGTTCCACAATAATTCAAGGGATTTCTCAATAATAATTCTCAAAACCAATATTCCAATAACTCAAGAGTGATTCTAGAACAAAAATACTTATGGGCTTGAGCAGAAATGAACAATTTTACTGGAAAACAGTTGTCAAGTTTTGCCCCTTGTGAAGCCCCCAAAGTCCTTGAAAATTGTCTTGATTCTTGAGAAAAACACCTGTTCTTGGCACTATGATGGTAGGAATTGAAGTTTAGATAGCTTAATTGGGTTGGAATATAGTGGTTTGTGGAAATTTTTGGGAGCGAGAAGGAGTTGAAGAGGGAGGAGACGAAGATGGGGTTGATGCTAGGGTTTTGGAATTGGCGTGAAAGAGCTGAAATTGGCTATTTATGCATTCTGTCTGAGGGTCGATACCACAGTATCATTTTTTAACTGGGTTTTGAAACCCTAGTATGGAAAGTAAAATAAGCCTTCTGGGTTATGGTTGATACCACAATATCATTTCCAAATACATGGAAATTGATATCGTGCTATGGGGTTTGGGTGAAAAATACTACTCCCAGCAGTTCGCCACAATACCACAACATGGGATATCCATACCGCGGTACGGTAATGAACTTTTGCAATTTTGTTTTCTATATTTAGCCAAATTTTCAACTTCTTAACTTCACCCCATACCTTTAATCATGAAAAACACAAGTGTTAGCTAATATTTTCACTCATTTCCTTAGCAAAATTATTATAAACATTGAAAACACTGAAACATCAATTCTACCAAAATAAAAACTAACATGATTCATTGTAAAATTAACTAAAATTAAACAAAAGACATAAAAGTAAAGCTTTGGTTGCCTCCCAAAAGCACTTGTTTATTGTCATTAGCTTGACTATGGCATGGATGACATAGGTATCATCATAAAGGATGATTGTGCGCCCTTTTTTTCTTTGGATCACTATGATAAAGGTTTAACCTATGCTCATTGACTTTGAAATTTATATTCATAACTTTTAACTCCATGGTTCTCCATGCGAAAATGCTTGAACTACTTCATATGGACCCTCCCATCTAGACTTGAGCTTTCTAGGAAACAATTTAAGTTTAGAATTGTAGACTAGAATATGATCAATGTGAATAAAATCTTTTCTCAAGATTTGCTTATCATGCCAAATTTTGGTAATTTCTTTGTAAATCATGGAGTTCTCAAATGCATCCCTTATAAACTTGTCCAATTTATTCAAGTCTAAGAGTTTCTTTTCACAAGCTTCCTTCCAATCAAAGTTCAAACTTTTGATAGCCCAATATGCTCTATGTTCCAACTCCATCGAGAGATGATAAGATTTACCATATACCATCCTATATAGTGACATTCCAATTGGGATCTTGAATGCGGTGTGGTATGCCTAAAGTGCATCATCTAACTTTTGTACCCAATCTTTCCTTCAATTGCTGACTGTCTTCTCCAAAACTTTCTTTAACTCGCTATTAGACACATTCACTTGACCCGAAGTTTGGAGATGGCAACTTGTGCTAAACCAATCTTATGTTTCACCCTATACTTAGACATCAATGTTTCAAATTGAGAATTCTTAAAGTGAGATCCTCTGTCACTTATGATTGTGCGTGCACTCCAAAGCAGGAGATGATATTCTTTCAAGGAATTTCGTGACTAGTTTGTCATCATTGGTTTGGTGTAGCAACCGCTTCTACCCATTTTGAAACATAGTTGACCGATACTAAAATATATTTTTTGGCATAAGAAGTAGGAAAAGGTCCCATGAAATCTATTCCCCAAGCATCAAATACTTCCAACTCAACAATTCCATTAAGGGGCATTTCTTGTCTTCTCGAAATATTGCCAAATCTTTGACATTCATCACACTTAAGTACAAAACTCCTCGAATCATTAAAGATATTTGGCCAAAATAATCCACTTTGCAAGACTCTCGAGGCAATCCTTTGGGCCCCAGATGCCCTCCAACGGGTGATGAATGGCAATGTCTCAAAACATCTTCCATCTCTTCCTCTAGATCATGCACCTTCTTAGAACTTGATCACTACAATGGCAGAAGAGATAAGGCTCTTCCTAATAATAATGCTTGATTTCCAAAAAGAACTTTCTCCTTTGGTTCACACTTAAGGAAGTTGGCACCATCTCTGAAACTAGGTAGTTCACTATATCTACATACTAAGAATATGGCTCCTTGAACATCAACAACTTCTCTATTGGAGATTCTTCTTAGATTGGAATTCCTTCTTGAGTAACTAGACTTGAACCTCCTATTCTTGATAGATGAATAGCAACCATGTTCTCACATGCCTTCTTGTCTAACACCTCCCAATCAAATTTTTGCAAAAGAAGTATACATCTTAGTAATCAGGGTTTTGCATCTTACTTAGAGAATAAATATTTCAATGCAGAATGACTGGTATGTACAATAACTTTGGAGGCAATCACGTATGAACGGAATTTGTCAAATGCAAACACTATGGCAAGTAATTCATTTTTCGTAGTTGAGTAATTCATTTGTGCTTACCATTCAAAGTTTTACTTGTGTAATATATGACATGCAAAATTTTATACATTTTTCAACACAAAACTGCTCCTATAATATAGTCACTAGCATCACACATCAATTCAAAGGGTAATGACCAATTAGGAGCAATAATTATAGGTGGTGAGCTAATAAGAGCATGCTTCAATCATTAAAAGCCTTTATTCATCAAAATTAAAAAAGCAATCTTTTTTAAGCAAAGAACATAAAGGTCTAGCAATATGAGAAAAATTCTCAATGAATCTTCGGTAAAAGCCTACATGTCCAAGGAAACTTTTTACTCCCCCAACATTAGTATGTGGTGGCAATCTTTCAATCACCTCAATCTTTGCTCTATCTACCTCTATTCCTTTGATGAACTATATGTCCCAACACAATACCTCTTGTACCACAAAGTGGCATTTCTCCAAATTAAGGGCCAAATTAGGCTCCTCATATATTTGCAAAACATTTGACAAATTGGAAAAGCAATCATCAAAGGATACCACCAAAAATACTAAAATCATCCATGAAAATTTCAATGCACTTCTCAACAATATCATAAAAGATGGCAAACATGCACCTTTGAAAAGTACTAGGAGCTTTGCAAAGTCCGAAAGGCATCCTCCTTTATGTCAATACCATATGGGCATGTGAATATGGTTTTCTCTTGATCCTCTAGGCATATAGCTGGTAGAAAATACCCAGAGTAGCCATCATGGAAACAATAATCGATAAAATCGGCTAATCTCTCTAATATTTTATCAGTGAAGGGTAAGAAAAAATGATCCTTTCAGTAACTTCATTCAATTTTCTAAAATAAATGCATATTCTCCACCCGTGATCAATCTAGAAGGAAGAATTTCATTATTCACTAAGCACCACAGTAATACCACTTTTCTTAGGGACAAATTGGGTTGGACTAATCCATTCTCTATCACCAATAGGGAAAATAATACTAGTATCAAGCAATTCGTGACTTCTTTCCTTACCACCTCTTTCAATGTGGAGGATTCAACCTCTTTTGAGGTTGTCTAATTGGCCTTTCCCTTCATTGAAAAGAATTTTGTGCATGCAAATCATTGGACTAATCTCTTTGATGTCATCAATGGATCAAGCAATGGCATTTTTATGCAATTTAAGCACCACAATCAATTTATCAAGTTGCGTACAAGTCAAAAATGCATTCATAATCACATATCAAGGTTCAGTCACACCAAGGTAAACATATTGCAAATACGATGGAAAAGGTTTAAGTTCAACTTTTGGGGGTTCATTGGTCGAAGACACCTCTTTACCTTTATCTTCATTACTACTTCCATCCTCTTACACTTGACCATTTTTATCCAAGAGGTTCAAACACTTTTGTATCTTCATCATCTTGGCTCACCTCGATTGGACTTACCATATTTTTCTCCCATGATGATTCCAACAATTTATATGTACAAAAATCATGAACCAAATCATCAATCACATATAAGCTCATTAAGTCATCATAAGTAAAAGGAAGTTCGAGATCTTTAATATCTCAAAAACATTAAAAGTTACAATTTGACTATTAATTTTAAATTCTAACTTCCCTTCTTAAGTGTCTATGATAGCATGCCCACTGGCTAGGAAAGGTTTCTCTAAAATGATTGGTATATTTTTGTCTTCCTCCACATCCAAAACTATGAAATCCACTAGAAGATAGACTCTATCCACCTTGATGATGATGTCCTCGACTATCCCTCTTGGAAATTTGATACTACTGTCCACAAGTTGCAAAGTAAGACTAGTGGGCTACAAATCCCACTATTGAGTTTCTTGTAGACCAAGAAATGCATGAGATTAATCAAGACTCTTAAATCACAAAATGCCTTTTCAAATTGAATGCCTTCTATTTCACAAGGTATTGAGAATGAACCATCTATCCTTGAATTTTGGAGGTCACTTCCTTGTGATTAATGTATTATAAACTTCTGTAAGGCACAAAATCTCATCTCTATGAAGTTTCCTTTTTGAAATAAGGACTTTCTTCACAATTTGACATTTTGCATAACTTGGCATATTTTCTAAGGCTTCCCTAAATGTTGATCTCAAACTTCTTGAAAACCTCTAGAAACCTTTACAACTTTTTGGCTTTTTCATCTTCTTTGAATCTTTGAGGAAATGGAATCATTACTTGCTTAGCCAACTCCAATGGTTGATCCTTGCCTTCAAGTTGTTCATTAATGTACTTATTAGGCTCTTCAATCATTTTACCATTGCCCTTTGAAGACTCCCCTTTTTCTATATCATTATCTACAAGCTTTCCATTTTCTTTTCCCTTGGGAATTGAACTCTCTCCAATCTTGTCTTCCAATCTTTTATCACTTGTAGATGCCTCCTGATTTCTCACAAAAGCTTCATGCTTCCTTCTTAAGTTTTCATAGTCTCTCTTCCATGTCTTGTTTTCCCTTCTCAAGGCTTCAATTTCCCTCTTAAGGTTTTCATTATTAGCATTATTCCCTTCCCTTTGAGTATATTGATCATTGTATATTAGATGGGATTGCTGTGAATGCCTGTCTCAGGTTATGGGGTAGCAAGTAGGTGGTATTTGGAGAGGGTTTGGATATGAAGAGTTCGCTTGAGGTTGGTGGAAGTTTTTTGATGTGGAGGTTGATAAGGTTTGGATGTGAAAGATAAAGAATGGTTTTGAAAGTTTGATTAGTGCAAGTTTGATTGATGACGGGCATTTTGTGAGCTTTGACCACCCCATGAAAAATGGGGGTGGTTCCTCCATGAAGGGTATAAGTGTTACCATACATATTAGGAGGATTCTTTGAGGAAGATGATTGGTTGGACACATATTTAATTTTCTCATTACCACTCATGGATACTTTGCATTGGCCATTTATATGATTGCTGGCACAAAAATCACAAACTAACTACCCTTGAGGAGATAAAGATATACATTTACGGTGTTCCCTCCACCAAGATTTCCCAAAGTTCTAATCAATTTTGTCATCATATTCATCATCATACCATGTTGACCGAAAATTGCATCATTTTGATTCAAATGCATCACCCCTGCTGTATGATGAGAATGAATTTGTTGTGCATTGCCTTGTCCATTGGGTGGAGTTATGGGGCTATGTTGGTAGTAGTTCGATGCCATCATATTGAGTAATTTTTGTGCTTCCTCTAGCATTTTAAATGACAATGATCCCCAATGCCAAAGCTTTTATATTGGACTTTGTCTCTTAGTAAAGTCTATTGTAGAATGTTTGAATTTGAAACCACAAATGAATGGCATGGTGTGGACACCTTCAAAAAAGTTCTTTAAATTGCTCCCAAGCTTTACTTAGACTCTCTACCACATCTTGCTTGAAAAATGTTATCTCATTTCTTTGCCTTGTGGTCTTAGATAGGGGTAAGTACTTTGCTAGAAATTCTTGTGCAAGACTATTTCATGTTGTTAATGTCCCCTGCTCATGTGATTGTGGCCACCATTTCGTCCATCCTTCAATGAAAACGGAAATACCCTCATGCGACGCAATCAGGGTGAACCCCATTAAACTTAAAAGTATCAAGACTTTCTCAAAATTTATCAAGTGCGTCTAAGGGTCTTCATTAGGACCATCCCCAAACATTGCGTGAGAATGTAACATTTGAATAAGTGTGGGCTTTATCTCGAAATTATTGGCTTGAACTAACATTCTTGCTATACTTGAATTTGCTCCTTCAAAATTTGGCATAGCATAATCTCGGGGTGGTCTACCATTTGCATGAAATCCATTACCCACTTCTCCATTACCAGCTCCATTGGCTCCTATCCCATTTCCAAGGCCTCCCAATCCGTTGTTGCCTATAAGTACTTCATTGTCATCCATCTTTGGATTTTCATTTAGACCTCTTTCATTGTTACATTGATTTTCCATTTCGAGTTTCTCTAATTCTTGTTGAACCCGTTTCTCCTTTCCAAGCCTTTTTATTATCTTTCTCTTTTCGAATCAAGACTAATGAATTCTTCTTCTTCTTCACGTACCATGCACTACAAAAGCAAATTAAACAAAGTCAACTTCAAGTGTTAATTGTACCACAACTGTCTCAAACAAAGATTGATTCATAAACAAGAAAAACAACAACTATTGTAAACTAAAACTGACTAACAAATAAGAAAAGTTTCAAATCTAGCACGATTCATAAAGATCTAATATTGCCATTACCCAAACAATCCCCGGTAATGGCGCCAAAAACTTGTTGAGTGGTTTGTGTGTGACGTGATTCAAAATCGAAAACTCAAACTACAAGCAATAAAATTAAATCAATAAACACCAAAACTCACCAACATGCTCGCAAGTATATGAGGTGTATTTGTAGTTAGGGCAAGTGAGTATCATTCCCTCGAGGATTGATATGTAACAACTACTAGACTTAAGAATCTTTGCACTAGTTACAAAAAATCAACAATAGTTTTGTCACTAAACTACTAGCTTAACTTTGATAACAAGTAATTAAACACTAATCAAACTAACTAAACTAAGAAAGTAATTGAAGAGTCTAATCTAAGAAAGCAATTAAAAATTACTCTAAGAAATCAGTTAACTTTAACTCTAACAAAGTAAGTAAAAACTAAATTAAAAAAAAAAAGCAAGTAAAATTATTCTAGAAAAGCTTGATGAAAAAAATTAAACTAATTTGATCTAAGAAAGCATTAAATAAACTAGAGAATTGAGAAAACTTCAAACTAAATTGATAAATTTAAGAAATGACTTGAAATTCAAAATTAAATCTAACACATTCTGGTTTTTAAGGAGATAGATGTGTAGCTCACTAAATTCTAACTTATTTAAAGTAAGAAATTAAAGTTTAAACTAAGAAATCGCTCAAAGTAGCAAGAACAAGATGAACTTTCTAAGAAATCTAACTTTTTTACCTAACTTGGATTGCACAGAAATTTAGATAAAAAGCAAGTAAAAATTATATCTCCTTGTAGCTAAGAGAAAGCCCACTAAGATTAGCTGAGATTAAAACTTGCTCAAATTTAATGAGCAGATCCAATATGAAATGAAAAGAACTTTTTAATTAAAAGAAAACTTGAGAGTTAAGCTACATGCCCAGATTAACTCTAATACTACAATTTACCCCCTATACCTACTCTATGTGTCCTTTGGTATAGTACAACAGTAGATTAAAAGGTTGCTTCCACCAAAAGATTACAAGCGACAAAATTTTAGACAATTGGATGTGTGTCCCTATAGCGGTATCGTTTTTTGTACTCAATTTGAGACCACAATATGGAGTTCTAAAAATGCCTTGTAAATTCTCTATGATACCACGGTATCATTTCTTAGCGCAAAATCGATACCGCGGTATGGAGTCCTTCCTGGTAGCCTTGCATTGTCCCTTTTGCCCTTAATCCATTCAAATCTTCTAGTTTAAGCTCCATACCCTTTTAAATTTAGACCTACAAAATACCATAAAACCTAATAAGTAACTAATTATACTAAAATTATCACCAAAATCATAATATTTATATAAAATGCAAATGCCAATACTAAATGCAACGAAACCAAATAAAAACACACAAATCCAACCTAAAACTAGAAAAATACTAACAAATAATGCTAGGATAATTAAGTAAAATAACTCTAGTTTCGTAGAGTTATCATGTTCCCTTTTTCATCAACTAGATCTATATCCAGCAAGACTTATCCTTTTTATTAGAAGGTTGATAAGACTTAGTACTCCATCTTGGTTCATCAATCTTTATTAGGATAACTTCCTTTGAACCGTAGGTCAACTTGAATGGTACGACATTGGGGATTTCATTGAGATGATTTGTTGTGACAATATGACACTTGGTTGTCCATCCATCCAGAATCCTTTAGTTTCTCCCTAGAGTATAATTTTATTAGCTAGATCATCCTGGCCATTGGTTAAATGATGTCTCATCAAGCTGAAAAATTGCTGAAGAATAACATCTTCATACGATAGACTAAGTGGAACTTTAAAGTGCTTATCATTATTTGACACTAGAGCAGGGGGAATCTTAAACCTGTAGGTAATATATTAGAAAAATATATCATGAACTTACCTTTCTGTGATGAAAGTTAATGGTTCAACTATAATTCTATTCCTTTCGTGAAGGATTATAATGCCACTTTTTTTTTACTCGTATCATTCTGGTGCTTTGTGAGAGGATTCAAATAAATCCATTATCGACTGCACAAGGCTGCCCATTGGTGTCATCATATTTTCTGATATCCAGAGCATTTTTGCATGGATCTTCATAATTAGGGATTTGAGCTAATATGTCTTTAGCAAATCCCTTATGAATCTATTTGAAGATGTAATCTTCTCGGAAAGGGATCACATATTGCAATAGAAGATTTGTGTAATTGTTAACAGGTTGATATCAACCTGCTTGCAGTCCAAATTTTGATTCTAGTAGATTTCTAGTAGTCAGACAAGTAGTGATTGGATTCATCAAGCTAGATTTCGAATTAATCTCTATGAGATCTAATTTTATGTAGCCATTTCTTTTTAGATTTCCACTGAGACTCACTTAATCAAGTGGGTTTATGAGGATGATGCCAACTTATAAATGGGTTTAGCATCTTTATTCTAAACCCTCAAAATTTCTTGCATTTCGAGATATTCAAAGCATAATAACAATCGCTAGATATTTTTCAGGTGCATTTTCATGAATGTGCCTATAGTTTCGAGTTGTCCATCCTTTTGGCAATCTACAAGCTATGGATCACTGCAAACTTTTAGCTTCTTGACCCCTATTTACAAGGTCAGACTAGCTTTGTTTTCTTCAGTATTAAAGGATCAATCTACATAGAGTTTCAAGATTTGATTATCGAGACAATTGTGCCGTAAGCTAGCATAGTCTCCTATTTTCCACTTCTTTTTGGAGCAAAAAATCTCTTCTTTTGCTTGATGGCCCTAGAAGTAGGGTTAACAGTTAACAAGTGCCCAATGATACTCCTTGAAGTACTCAGAATATAATATGTTGATCATGCAAAAAGCTTCGCAATTTCTCGCTGTGTGGTTGTAAGTGCAACTTTTAGCATCGAAGCTGGCTTGACACCAGATTTTATTTTTCATCCTGGTTTCAACTTAACCAGCTAGAACGATTCCCTTATCCAAGCTGACTTTCTTTGCAACTGTCAATGCTTCAAGTAGTTATAGTTCATGTGTTGTGGCACGAAGCTGCTATTTAGCAAAGAGCCCCCATATAGCCTTCCTTGCAATTTTTTGATTTCCTCAGAATTCCCACTAATTAGAGAATTGATTGCTTTGGTAGCTCGGGTTGGTTCTTCTCCAAGGGTGATTTTCAAATTTATCTACTACTTTGGGATAAATGCTACACTTGAAAATTTTTCCATGAAAGCACGAGTTGGCTCCATGTTGGCCAGATTATATTTATATCCAAAAAAGTTTTGGAGAATGCTATGTTGACCAACATTATTTAACACACCTTGTGCATTTCATAATTTATAATGATTAAACTCATTACTATTGGATTATTAAAGAAAAGAAGCAATGTACATCATATTTGAAAGGAAAAGTTATCAACTCAATCCTACAGAACTTTTTGCTATCTACATCTCAACTCGATCCAGCATGTAAGCTCATTCCTGCTATTTGCATTCTTCCTTGATTTGTCCTATAGGCTTTTCTTATTGATGTGCATTCTACCTTGATCTAGCTCGTAGTCCTTTTGCTATTTCTGCTAGCTGATATCTTGTCTAGATCCTAATAGGGTAAAGTTCCTTCCTGTTCCTATAACTAGTTATCCCTAATAGTGCCCCAACATAGCTATCTGGATTCATCATGGCCTTCTTAGTTTTGTCCTTTTCGGTATTTGTGCTTTTGACAAATTAATCCAGCTTTCCTTCACGAGTCGCTTCTTTTATTTCGCATGCAGTGTCTACGTACGTCTCTATTATTGCCATGCATATTGTGGAATAGGCAGAATTGCTTTTGATCCATCCTAAAAGCTAGAGTTAAAATCTTAGAGGGTTTATGTATATTTTCTACTTCTCCACCTATAGCTGGACTTTAATCTGGCTAGTCTTCAGAGGTATAATTCTTGTCTTGCAACTGCAGCCTGAGCTGCGAGTTAGAGTTGTAACTACTGATGGGCTCAGCTGTAAGATGTGAGTTGCAAACTAGAGCTATAAGTTGCAAGCTGTAAGTAGCAAGCTTCGAGAACTGTAACCCATCAGTGAGCTTCCTTATTTTTTCTTTAGGTTGACTAGCCATTCCTATCTCCTTGGATTTCCCGGGATCACATGCTTGGTTTTGAAGATAACTCTTTGGACTCCTTTTTAGATGAGGATATGGACTTTAATATTAGGTGTGGCCTCTTCATGTCCCCAACATGCTTAGCTTTTGGAACTTTGCCTTTCCATAGCTAAGTATATTGTCTTTCTTGCATTTGGCATAAGTCATTTAGCAATCTTTGTTGCTTAGGTACTTCTTTAGCTCCAGCAACTTGGTGCTGCTTGTGCATGTTTTTATTTTGCAAACTTGTTGCCAAAAGTAGAAGTAACAAATGCTTTTTGTAAATATTCCCCGCTTGAAGATTGCAATGACTTGTGAGCTAGTGACTTGCGATTGGCAATCTCGCGCTATATGATTATTCTGTCAAGTTTCTGTTCTTGGACATGAAGAACTTCCTTGAAGTGGCTTAAGTAATCATGTAAAGACCCATCAGGTTACTACCTGACAGACATCTGGTTAGCAGTGGATTTTCAAAGAGTTTGACTGCTCAATAAAATATTGCAACAAGTATTGCTAAATTGGTCATAATTGCTGATGGAATTAAATGGCAATTCTAAGTACCAATTATGTACTTCTCATTCCAAAATCATTGATAACGCCAAATATCTTGAATTAAAGGTTCAATAAAAATCCAAGAGAGGATTTACCTATTCGAGATGAGCTTTTGGCTCCATATTTTCATTATAGGCCTTACTGGCCCTACAGATTTATAAAGTTGACGATTCTTCTTGATTTTGTCCAGGTCATTGTCAGGTTGTTTCCTAATTGCCATAACATCTAGGTCGAGGTTTTCTTGGCCTATTGGTGGATCTTGGTATTTAGATGCAATCATTGATAACCTAGTCCGTCCACTTATAATCATATCGAGATCTCTTTGCTTCCTTCTCATTGTTCTTGGTAGGAGTGGGTCAAGATATACTAGTGGATCCAGTTTCTGCTTTCTTGTGTCAGCGGTTGGCATCTTGACCAAGGTTTTAAAGGTATTTATAGTTTTTCGTAAGGAACTTCAGCCTTTCAATTTGTGTATGCTAATCTATCAATTGCATCCAAACCCATAGGTTCTATGTCATCATGTATTTGCACCATAATTTAAGGGTTATTTTTTGGAAACAAGTATATAATCACTCGTTCTCATAGACGAAAACAATTGATAATCCAAGAATTCACAGCATGCTTTGTAACAAGCTATTGTTACTTGGATGACCTACAAAACAAAATTGAAGGACTGGGAGAAATTATTGCAAAGAGATCTCGCTCAATCTTCCGTTAGGAAAGCTATGACCATACTGTGGGATTGCATTATGATTCTTAAGTCATATTAAGGACTCAATGATTAATAATAAAGGATTTATGTGTGTTTTCGGTATCCAAAAACATACGAGCATACATATCTGTTTGATGTAGTGGTTAATGAGTTGTATTTGCACGCAAAATATCCTCTGACCATGGGGTCATTTAGGATATTTAATCACATAGGGATTCTATTTGGTAAAAAGTCTTCATCTGATTATTTCTTATAGCTCTGTCATATATGGTAATCATTTGTAATTATCCTACTAGAGTTTGTAGGATTTCAAGTATAGTAACAGAATATTCCTCTATCAATTTGAGTTCTGTTCTAATAAGAAAACTTGAAGTGACAAGATTTCAAAAAACTCTGTTATTATCTACCTATTTCTTGGATTAAACCTGTAATTTATATCAAGATCAATCGTACTAACTCATGATAATTTGATCTGAGTCATGATAATTGTCCTACTTTTATAGGGGAGTAATACTAGGGACAATGGTGGCAATTTGTGCTAGTACAAATTCACCCTCTTAGTTTAAACCAGAAAAGCAACATGGGATGCAGCTTCATTGTTATTCCTACATATCCAATCTACTGAGATGCAATCTATAGCAACTTGGACACTAGTAGGGTTGTAAACGAATCGAGCTGCTCGCGAGCAACTCGGTCAAAAATTCGACTCAAGCTCGAGTCAAACTTGCTCGATTTCGAAACTCTTGACGAGCCGATCTCGAGCATATGTATAATATACTCAAGTGCTCGTCGAGGTTTTCGAGTATTATATAATTTTTTTATTATATGTAAATTTACTAAAATGTCCATACTTTTTAGAAAAATTACATCTTTCACCTACGAAAAAATCGAACTACTCGAGTTCGAACTCGTTTTTCTTATTTTTGAGCGAGCTCAAATCAAGCTCAAATTTTTCGAGTTCGAGCTCAAATTTTGAAGTTCGTTTGAGCTCGAGTTCGAGTAGGGCACTATTCGTGGTCGATTCAACTCGTTTACACCCCTAGACACTAAGCTTCTGATCTCCTCTACTAAAGTACCCAAACTAGACAAATTATCACCTTACTCGAGAACGCTGATACTACAACAGTCAAAGCATCACCTTTAATTTTAAATAATACCCCGAAGTTACAGTTCCACGCCTAATTCCACAGCTAAACGTGCTGCCAACATCTCCACGTCCTCTGACGATCTCACCCCTTCTCGAAAGTCCACTTTGGCAGCAAGAAAAGCCCTTTTTGAATCCCTCGCTACTGCCCCATCCCACAACCAATTCCTTCCTCAAGTATAGCCGCATAATTTTCACACTCCTCAGACAAGGACTCCAACTCTGTCTTTCTATAGACCCCTCCACCAGTGCCAGTTGAGCGTTAGCTTTCCTGAAGTTGGAGACATATTTAGCTGCAAATTCACCATAGATAAAGTTTTCCATCTTTGCCCTTCAAAGAGAGTTTTATTATGATTACTCTATAGGTCCAGCAAATTGCATCACGGTGTTCCACTTTTTCTCTACTAAAGGTTAATATAATCTCGTTCATCTACAAGGAAACATTATTCATCTTATATCATATCCCGACCTGCAGGATTTGAAAGCCCATTGCTGTATAGCCATTGAACACTTGTAAAAGATGTGTCGTACATCCTCTTCCTCTAGTTTACAAGCCGAGCAACCATACTCTACCATGATACCACAAAAGCGTAGTTTTTGAGAAGTAGACATTATATTTTGACAAGATTTCCACATCATATGTTTGCTTTTTCTTGGTAAATTCAAAGCCCAGATTCTCTTCCAAAATTTGTTAGAGCTCGAGATGCACTCTTCTAGATTTGCGGTATCTGTATAGAAGATTTCTAACTTTATGGCAGCATGATAGGCATTTGAGAAATGCCACATCTATAAGTCTGGAACATTCGACTTGGCCAATGGAATTTCCATGATCACCAGCCCTACAGAAGGCCAAAATATCTCATTCCCTAGATGTTTGTCCCAATCTTTGGGTTGTAGTGAGATCAAATCGCTGATAGTAGCATTCACCTCCAATATACATGGCTTGGACACAACTTTAAACTTCGTTGGAATAGGGAGCCATGGATTGTGCCAAATGCAAATCCCTTCCCCATTCTGCAGTCCAATTCTCCTCCTACGGCTTAATTCCAACTCCCTATTGCCTTCCAAGATCCCTCAGCATGTCCATGATGCCTTGTGATCTACCTATGCCTCCAAAAAATGGAGTAAGAGAAATATTTCGCCTTGAAATTTTTGTGGATCACAGTGTCCTCATGCACCAAAATCCGCCAAGCCTGTTAAGCCAACATTTCTAAGTTAAACACCTTCAAATGGAAAAATAACCTTAATAGTCCCTCACATTTCACATTATACTTTTTTAATCATTCACAATCAAAATGATGCATTTTAGTACGTCACAAATTCAAAATGCACTATTTGGTCTCACGACACAATTACATGTATATTTTAGCATAAAATACTCACATGTGTATAAAATGTAATATATTCAAGTATAAAATTGACAATACATAACTTTAAACAATAATTTGTTTCAAAAAGAAGATGATTGGAGGTGTTGGAATAGAGTTGATAGATGAAAGGCCACGAGAGAGAGGAATACGGGTGATTAAGGGTGGTGGTAGGTGAAAATTTTGGGATGGTGGTCATAGAGGTCGTAGGTAGTGTCGTTTAATATTTAAAATTTGTGTGTTACCAATTTTGCCCATGAAAAATGTAACATTCGATACACATGTGAGTATTTCAGGCCAAAATATGCTGATAATTGTGTCAAGGGTCCAAAATGGTACATTTTGAATTTGTGAGGGACTACAATGCATTTTTTTAAAATGTAAATGACTAAAAAAATACAAATGTAAAACGTGAGGGACTAATAGAGTTGTTTTCCCCCTTCAAATCCCTAAAACCGAAACCCCTACTTTCCCTTAACTCACATAATTTATGCTATCTAATCTAGTGAATTTCAACTTTTTTCTTTTCGTCGCCCAACATAAGTTTCAGAAAATTTTTATATGTACCGGATCCATAGATAGTGTCATGGACTCTTTGGTCCGTGTTGTGGGTTATGTGGAGCAACATGGACCAAAGGTGCTATGGACTGAGTCCATATAAAAATTTCCCCATCCAAGCTTCTAGATGTCCGTGATCACACTATTCGGCAACAGCAAGCATAACATCGCATATGTTAGGAGAGCCTGTAGTACCTCTTTACCAATAATCGACAATTGTTCTTTCATCCCTTGTAATATGTTGCCATACTCTCTCCTTTATAAATGCAAAAACCTCATTTTTTGACCTACCTAACACTAACGGTAAACCATGGTATTTGCATTTTTTATGTTGGGCGACCTCAAGAATATTTAGGTTAGAGGTGTTCATGGACCGGGTACCAGGTCTATAAGCCAAAAAGGGTACCCTACCCTCATCGACGGGGTTGAGGAAATTTTGATCCTCTACCCAATCCATTCCAAGCGGGTACCCGGTCAATCGAGTACCCACAAAAGAGGGTTGGGTATACTGGGTACCATACCCTCCTGCACATCTCATATGAAAAATTCTTACAATCTGCTGAAAATGAAATGCTTAGAAGTTAAACCCATACAATCTATTGAAATCCTTAAAACACAACAAAGAGAAATCACTTTTCCAAGTCCAACAGTGCATACATCTCATCCCAAAATACAAGCAAAGCAACAACAACAAAAGTCCTAAACAAATAGACAATGGGGCTTAACAGCCTTACACTTACAGAAAACAACTTAATTATGTCTTACTTCCAAACAAACAAAACAACATATAAGAGAAAAACATCCAAACCTAAAATAGAAAACAATTAAAAAACATATTCTTCATGTTCATGGTAGATGGAACATTTTCTGCCCTTGTTATGATGTCCTTTATTCTTCAATATCGATAACAGGATGTTCTTCTATTACACATGACATTTCTGCAATAATGAAATAGAAACAAATGAATAGAATCACTAAATAAATCACATCATTGAAGACCCATAAAAAAAGCAATGTAAAAGTACCAGATTCTATCTTCTCAAGTACTTCAAGGAGTTCTTCCAAATAAAGAGGTTCTTGATTTATCCGCAACCAATCTTGAACACAAATAAGAGCTTCCACTATTTTGGTGTCAAAGAGCATTCTGTGAAATGAATCAAGTACACGACTTCCTGCACTAAAAGCAAACTCCGAAGCCACAGTAGATACTGGAATAGCAAGTACATCCAGTGCCATCATAGAAAGACAGGGTATCTATGAGCATTTGACTTCCAGAAATCTAATATGTTAAAATTCTCACCATTATGATCAACACGCATTTCCAACAAATAAATATCCAATTCTGTTTTGTTTTCAGTGTTGTCACAATCATCTTCCTTGTCAAAATATATAGAATTCATGAAATTTACTGCCCCAACTAACTTGTCAGCTTCCTTCGTACTCATTTCATCAGATTGAGAAGCATTTACAGACTTTGGAACTGATATTGTATTATAAGAATCAAACATGGATTTCAAGATCTTTTTAACCTTTTATTTCAACAAGTGAGAACTAGCAACATCATATGTCTTATCAATAACCCACAAGACATACTTCAGTTTAAAACGGGGATCAAGAACAACAACAATAAACAACAAGATATTAAGTTTGTGAACAGATCTTTATCCCCAATATTTATGATACTTCTTTTTCATGTTGGAAGCCATCATTGATACACCCACATCACTGCCTTCAATTAATGAAGTAAGAAGAAATCCAATAGCATAAATTTCAATCATGTACTGATTTCCAGTAACATAATGAGAACCAGATAATCTCTCTGTGGTTTCATAGAAAACCTTGAGAAAAGGCAGTAAATTGCAAGTATATTCCCAATCAGATTCAGTTGGCAATCCCCTAACACTAGACTTCTATTATCAGACTCGCTCACAATTTCTTCTTTCTCAACAACATTCGCAGCCCTCACCTTCGGAGTTAAATCTTCCACATACTTGCAGTCTACAGTCTCTAATAATTCAAATGCCTTTTGAAACTTTACTGTAGATTCTAACATCAAATAAGTAGAGTTCCACCTAGTTTCAACATCAAGGCAAACAAGACTTTTACTCTCAATTCTTTCTTTTTCAACACAAGACTTAAACCTTTGAGCTCTCTAGCTGGAAAAGATCTCAGTTTACACATAGTTTACAGCTAACCTAATTCTAACTATGGCATCATCCACGTCTTTTAACCCTTCTCTCACAATCAAACTCAAACTATGTGCAGCACATCTCATATGTAAAAACTCACCATCTAAGATATTTTCTTTCCAACTATTAAGCCTTCTTTTCAAATATGTAAGCCCAAGATCATTAGAACTAGCATTATCAACAGTTATAATGAGAACTTTATCAATTCCCCAATCCAGCAAACATCTCTCAACTGACCTACCGAATATCTCACTAGAATGACAATGATAGGGCAGAAATTGATTATTTTTTTATGCAAAGTCCAATTATCATCAATAAAATGTGCAGTTAGACATGTATTGTTCAAATTCTGAATTGAAGTCTATGAATCGGTGGTCATACAAACACGAGATGATAATTTACTAAAGAAGTCCTTCATTTTTTTTCTTTTCATCCAAAAAAAAAAGAGAATAACAATCTTTGGTGATAGTTGAACGTGAAGGAACTGAAAATCTTAGGGTTGTAATTCTGCAGAAAATTTCACAAATCCCTATCTTTCCACAAATCTGAACGGTAACTCATCCAATATGATCATTCTAGCAAGTGCTTTCCTACATCTTTCTTGATTAAAGATATATGTTGACACAACTTTTTCATCTCTCCCCTCATGATTTTTAAACTCTAAGGTCTTCTATTTCTTATCCGTCTTGTTGAATGGGTACTTCTTACACCTATTGTGATGGTTAATCAAGGCAATAGTACCACTTCTAGCTGGACAACTAATAATAGCAGCACAATAGTTACAAGTAGCCTTTTGTTCACTTTTTTCCTCACAAGCTAGTTTTGTAAAGTGATTCCATACCCAAGACCTATTTTTAGTAGGAGCAGCACTTACCTTAGAGTCATTAATGAAATGAGCATCTTTTGAAGGACCCACATTACTTGGGGGTTTCATCATAGCTAAAACATTTGGACCTACAAGGCTTGTGGCTGATGTGTCTGTGGTATCTCCAGTACTTGACATGCTGAGCAAATAACCCATGAAATGTAATTAATTGAAGACCCAAACAGCATAATAAATACTAAATTAAAAATAAGTCACAAATTTCACAAATAAGTAACAAAAAATAAACAACAAAATGCAGATATTGTTTCACAAATAAGTCACAAGAAATAAACAGCATAATAGATACTAAGTCAAAAATAAGTCACAAATAAATCACAAATTTCACAAATGAGTCACAAATAAATTATCAGTATAACATAAACTCCATTCACATTTTTATTTGCATGTTAGAATGGACAAAATAGATGTTGCTAGAGAAAGAAAGAAGAAAGAAGAAAGAGAGAAGAAAGAAGAACAAAAAAATATATATATCAAAAAATATAAAATCAAAAAATTAGAGAAAGAGAAAATAGAAAAATAGAAAAACGTAAAATCAAAAATCAAGAAAAATTTAAAATTTAAAAATCAGAAAATTGGAAAATCTAAAATCTTTATGCCTTAGATCAAAGAAAAAAGAGAAAAAATAGCAAAAAAATCATAAATTATAAAATCATAGATTAAGTCTGAGATCATAAATCATAGATCAGAGGGAAAAAAATATACATCAAAAACAACCTTAGATCATAGTATTTACCTTAGATCAATTGTGGGGATATGTAGGTGGAATGATGAGAGAGAGAAGAATGAAGGAGGTGGAATGATGAGTCACGTTCCACTCTGCTCCAGCCTTAGATCAGGTCCCGACCAAGATAAAAAACACTCTGCTCCAGCCTTAGCTGATAGATCATAGATCAAAACTCATATTCAAAAAAAATAGTCTTAGTTTCATTTGTGCTACGAGTTCAAAATGAAGAAGGAGATGGAATGAAGATGAGAGACGCCTTAGTTTCCTTTTGAGATTTTTTAGTTTCTGAGATTTTTTAAGCCTAAGGATGAGAGAAAGAAGAATGAAGATGAGAGAAAAAAGAGAAAAAAAATCAGATGAGAAAAGAGGCGGATGCTATGTCTACTAAAAAGGAATGAATGAAAGTATGAAAGTCTACATTAACCAATAACCATATGTTTGAATTGGTAACCCTATTAAGAAAAATTACAAAATTGCCCCTAAAATGGACCAGATAGGGTACCCGGCGGGTCACTAAAATGTGACCTGGTACCCGACCCTCACATTGAGCAACCCGACCCTTATTCAGAATGCGGTTCGAGTACCTTCTTTTTTCCGATTTGGGACGGATCGGTTCAGTAGATTTTTAAGGTCGGCAGGTCAGGATGAACACCCCTAATTTAGGCTGTCAGACAAGCTAGCCCTCACCCCAGGTTTCATATTCCTACTATACACCACGACTGAATTTTCAAAGTTGATCTCTTGACCAGAAACTGCCCCATAGAGGTTAATAATTTGGATAATGTGACGCATCTCTTTCTCTGAAGCAGTACCAAAGAGCAAGGTGTCATCAACAAATAGTAGGTGGGAGATACAAGAAGCATTACTTGCAATTGCGTCTCCATGTATTTTCCATATCTGGTTGCTTCATGCAAAAGGTAAGAAAACTCCTCTGCATATATGAGGAAAAAAATAAGGTAACAACGGGTCGCGTTGTTTTATAACATGATTAGGAACAATATGCCCAAATTCATACCCATTAAGCAAGAACGGGTAGGAAATAGTAGAGATTCATTGGTAAATTAGTTAAGCAAAACGAGAATGAAAACTAAGTGCATGCATAGTTTTGACAAGAAAATCTCATTCCACTGATCATATGCTTTACTCATATCAAATTAAACAAACACAAGACCCTCCTTGCCCCATGACTTAGACTGAATAAAATGATTAATTCTCATACAACTAGAACATTTTTTGTTATCAGTGTACTCGGGATAAGGGCAGACTAAGTTTCAGATACAATTTCTGGTAAAGTCTCACTAAGCTTAGGTGAAAAAACTTTTGATGCAATCTCATAAGCCACATTACACAAACTAACGGGTCCAAACTAAGAGATATTATCAACCGAGTTGCATTTAGGAAGAAGGACAAGATGGGTGAAATTAGACGAGGGTAAAAGCACACCAGTATTAAGAGAAGATAAAACACGTAGTGATATCTTGCTGGAGACTTAAGAGAGCCCATCTTGGGATATCATTACTTACTGCTTTAGAAGTGAAGGTCAGGACAACCCTAACATTCATCTCTGAAATTACCTTTTGTTGTATCATTCCAAAACCCGTTCAATCTGATCAGCTATAGGCATCGATGACTGAAAATCTTTGCAAATTGATCCACCACAATCCTTGCAATATCTTGAGCCCCCTCACACAAGTTTCCTCCTTGGTCCCCAAGTCCCTTGATTTCATTTGCTCTCTGCCTAGCCGTAGCTTTTTATGGAAGAATTTAGTGTTACGGTTTCCCTTCCGAAGCCAATGTGTTTTGCTACGTTGCCTCCATTTTCTGCCTCAATAAATCTGCCTTATTCTTAATACGGTCGAACTCATGTTTTCTCCATTTCACCAATCCAACCCTGCATGACTCAAGCTTCCAAACAAGATCACCCTAATGATGGATTGCTCCGCTATACTATCCTATGCATTTTGAATAACCCTTTGACAATCAATGGATTTTAACCACATTACCTCCAATCAGAACCAACGCTTTCTTTTATTCTTAAACCCACTTTTTAAGTCTATCATTGCACTGATATTGGGACAAGGTAAGATTTGTGAGAAAACAAATGCCGTACTTCAGATGAGGGAAGATTGTGGATCCATCATCTTGTTTTAGCACAGGCTCTATCCAACCTACCCTTCAAAGCAGACGTTGCCTTCCTCCCCCTAAACTAGTATACGGATCTCCAAAGAAACCCATGTCGAAGAGCTCACTGAAGCAAGAGCAAGTCTAAACTCTAAAGAGATCCGTCTGCCGCCGGGCTCTCTCACCACTGCCTGAGAACTTGGATGAGCATAGTATCTCATTGAAGTCTCCCACACAAAGCCAAGGTTCCAACTTACTTGATTTCAGTTGTTTAAACTGCTCCCACCATTCCCACCTCCTTGCTGTAGCTAGTTCCGTGAAGAACATAGGTTAGTACTCCACTTAGGGAAAGAGCCAGTCAATATGATTGAGGCATCAAGCAACCTCTGACAAAAAATAATAACCGTCTGATTACACATCTTTCTTCCACATAAGAGCCAAACCCGTCAAATTCTCAACCGAATCTACCCTGAACTGTAAAATAAAAAAATAAAAAAGAAGAAGTTATATTTACTCTCGAGTTTATCTACAATTCTAAAAGGATACTAAGTGTCATAAAGGAAAATAATAAAAGCATTAAAGGAATGAACTAATGTACAAAGCCTTGAATTGTGAGAGCGTTATTAATCCCCTAACACTTACAACTTAACAGACTCTTGAAAATAACTTGGTGACAAATTGCAGAAGGAACCAAAATTAGATGGATCAACTTCATAGTATGGTACAACAGCAGGAGGACAGGAATTCTCGAGAAACTCATAGCTATCAAGAAGGCTTTACTTTTGGCTAAGGAGCAAGGATGGTCTAGGATCAAAGTGCAGTCAAATTGCAGAAGAGTAGATTTAATTTTCAATGCTAAGGATGTGTGCATCACCAGTTTTGGAAGATATTGATCATTTTAAGAAAGATTTTGGTAGAGTTTCTTTTGTCCATACCATTAACAGTAGGAATAAAGCTAGTAAAACTCTTGCAGTCTTTGCCAAAAAAAAATAATAATTCTTATGCTCTGAAAACTCTTGCAGTCTTTTGCCAAAAAAAATACAAAAATTCTTATGCTCTGATCTTAGGTGGGAAAAATTCTTTCCCATGCGGCTCAAAAGAGCAGCCAGGCCAGAATGTATAGGAGTAGCTACCCCTCACCAGGAGATACTTACCTGGACCCGGTCCACGGGTGGGGCCGTGGACCCGTTGCTCTAGGTAAGTCCACATCAGTCTTTCCCAACCCTCCCCTCCAAAATAATTTTTTTTTTTTTGGAAAAGAGAGCATATGTGGACTTACCTGGACCAAGAGGTCCACAACCCCACCCGTGGACCAGGTCCAGGTATGTATGTTCCCCCCTCACCTATGAAATTTATTTTGACATATCTATATCTTATACTATATTAAAATAGCTAATATGATTTAGTGATTTAGATTTTCTTTCCAAAGTTACCCTTACTATAAAATTTAATTACTTTGTTATGTCTTGTAACTTGAATTCCTTTTTTATAACTACTAAGGTTATTTATGTAAATACTCCTCAAAGAGTAAAAGAATAAATAAAACCTACTTTTAAGGCTTCATATTAATAAACAAGTTTGATTGAAGTAAATTTCCTTATGTAATAGAATATTATGAATGAATTTTAGAAATTAAAGAAGAGTAGGAAATAATTTTATTGGGATTGATTTTAGAAATCAAGTAATAAAAAATATAAAATTTACTTGAAAAATAAATTTTCATATTTCATTTATACTTTTGGACTCTTAATTAGAAAGAATCTTAAAAGGTACATGGGAAATAAAACTAAATTCTTTAGACTTATATGTAGAATTAAGTTTAATTGAAGCAAATTTCCTCATAGAGTAGAATTTTGTGATAGATTTAGAAATAAAATTTATGTGATGAATATTAAATAAAGTTATTAAAAAAACTAATTGAATATATATTATAATAAATGAAAAAGTTTGATTTAGTTTTTTATTTTCTTATATATATTATAATAAATGAAAAAGTTTGATTTAGTTTTTTATTTTCTTTCTCAAGTTACCCTCACTATAACATTTAATGATTTTATTATGTTCCCAACTTGAATATTTTTTTAATATTTTTTTAGGCTATTTATGTAAATGCTCCTCAAAGAGTAAAAGAAGAAATAAAACTTACTTTTAAGACTTCATTTGGAAATAAACTTGATTGAAATAAATTTTCTTATATAATACAATATTAGGAATGAGTTTTAGAAATTAAAGAAGCGTAGGAAATATTTTTTTTTTTTTGGGATGAGTTTTAAAAATAAGCAATAATAAAAATATAAAATTTACTTGAAAAATAAATTTATATATTTCACCTATACTTTTGGACACTTAAAGAGAAAAAAATCATACAAAGGTACACATGAAATGAAAATCTCCAATTTTTGAGAATTCATTTAGAATTATATTTGATTGAAGTAATTTTATCATAGAATAGAATATTAGGATAGATTTAGAGATGAATATTAAATAAAGTTATAAAAAAAAAAAACTTAATGGAATAAAATTCTCATTAAATATAACTATGCATATATTGTTAACATATATAGGTTGTGGATACATTAATAAACTAGACAACATTTATAAGCAATTAAAGAAACTAATAGTTTATTAACAACTATTAAAAGAAACTAATATTTTTTTACGTTGAAGTGAAATTTAGGTAGTAAGACAAATCCTATGACCTAAAATAAAGTTATTTTACTTTCAAAGAGTTAAATACTATTTAGCCATTCAAACTAAGTAAAAAACTCAATATGATCTTTTAGATTGAAAATGTGTCGATTTGACCCTCCAAATTAAAAAAATATTCTAATATAGTCTTCCAAATTCAAAAAATGTCAATTTGGTCTTCGAAACTAAAACAAATGTCTCAATGTGACCTTCTAAAGCCGAATGAATATGAATTCAATCTTCAAACTGAAAATCTATTCTAATTTACGATCTAGACTATATTTTGATACAAAAATATCAAACTTTTAAAAGTACACAATTTTAAAATATACTTTCAATCTCATTGATTACTTTACTTTTAAAATAAGATTTTTGTATAGAATAGAGAGTTCTATCTCGCATCCATTTTTCAAGGATGAATTTAGAAATTATACAAATATGCAAATAAAATTTTTTTAGGATTAGGAATTAAGTTAAATAATAGTAAGAATTATCTTTAAACAAAAAAGTAGGAGTTATTACGTATAAAACTTTTGGAATCTTTTGAGAGAATAATTCTGAAATATTTTTCTATTTTTGATACAAAAAAGGGAAAAACAAAAGCAAAAACAACGAAGGAAACATAAAATTGCTTAAAAGTCTCAAAGCCATCTAAACTTGGATTAACAAATATATTATTCTTCATATATATTATTAACATCTTCACATTCCTTCCGCCCAGTGCCATTTATTTTATCTCTAATGTTATTATCTAGAGTTTGTAATGATGAAAGAGATTCATTTTTTATAATATAAAAAGAATTTGGCTTCTATGTGGTATACCAAAAAACAAATATAGTGTAGAACATCTTTTTTTTTTTCTTTTTGTTAAACTGATCGGATGAGTAAGAGAGGATGAATAATGTGATCCGCACCTATTTTACTTTTCTTAAAAGAACATAATCCTTATCTTGCAATCTTACTTACTTTTTGTTTGCTAATAATTAATATATATGTAATATAAGTTACACTTTTCCTATAATCAAAATTTAGTTCCTAAATTATACTCTCTTGATCCCAATATAATTGTTATCTTACTCATTTGCACAAATTTTTAGCTAATTATAGATTTCTATCAAATGTCCACAAATGTGTTTATTAATTTTAATTAACTTCATATCACTAAAAGATAAATATTTGAAATGGGAGAGTTTTTATTGGCAAGAGAAAGGAGAGAAAACATAGATATGGGGGAGAGTGAGATGAATTTATTATTGGGCCCATTGGTTATCGGAGTTTGGAAAATATTTTGAATACTTGGGAAGGGTAAATTTGAAATTTAAATAATGTAAATAATCCATTTTAAGTAATGTGACATTTTAATTGGGACATCCCAATGTAGAAAGTGTGATAATATAAATAAAATGGATGGACTATTAACCAAAATTCTTAATAGATAATTATTATTCTCCTATAAAAAATTATTGTTATTGTCTTTTGACCTGTAAATATTTGATGTTGAATATAAGTAACCGTATAAATTATATACTGAAAAATAGGGATATCAAATCAGTTAATAATTAGATTTTAAATAAAGTCTATTTTGTCTAATAAAACCTAAATACTAAATGTTTATTTTTACTTTTAAATTATTAATATACAAGTTGATAGCCACTATAGCAAGTTATATGTTGTTGATCTTATTTTATTAAATCAAATTTATAATATTGAATATTTACATTTTAATGTACTACTACTATACAGATTGATAATTTTAACGCAAGGAATTAATCACTAAATTTTTGCCGTAAATTGTTAAATGGTGGTAAACTATTTTTCACTTTTTTTTCCTATTTTCATGATATAATTCCTATAGTTATGCAAATTATATATATTAAGAGAGATTTTGTTTTCGAAATTAGAAATTGCTATTTAGTATTTGCACACGAATAGTTCTTTCATCAAGTTGGTTCCAAGAGAGGTGTAAGGATTTAAGAATAATCAAATATCTTAATGCGCTTAATAAATCCAAAGTTGTTAGGATAGAAGTTGAATAATTGAAGAGAATAAAGAATTTCAATAAATATTATAAATTGTCAACAATTTTCAAAACTACACTGCTCTCTTTGAGTACTACACTTACAAAATGAATATCACAACAAACTTTAATATATTTCATGTCTACACTGTGCTCCAATTTGATGATATTTTAAATTTTCCTATTTTTAAAATTAAATAAAATGTCAATTAGCTCATAATAGAATGCATCGATAATTCTCAATCGAGAAAAAATAGACTTCTATTTTAAAATTTGTAAGGTAGATGTGTTATTCACAAAATGTAATTATTTAGCTTTTATAAAATTTGTTGAACTATTAAATTAAACAAATCTCTTATATTTCTGACAAAATATATCTGAAAAATGTATAAAAATTACCTATTAACAAATATTTTTCAAAACTAACACGAACTACAAAAAATTATTTGTTTTAGTTAAACATTAAAATAAAAATTATATAAGCGAAAAATCAAGTAAATTAAAAAAATCAAATAGTTGGTATCTCCTAATATGCTTTACTTTTTAATTCATAACAATAAAAATCAAACAATTAGGAGGTATTTGGTTTACATTCAAGAATCGGAATCGAAATGAAAATCATAAACTCTACTATCTGTATAAGTTTATGTCATTCTCCTTTACTTGTTTGGTTTAAATAAGAAATGTGTTTCATTATATTAATAAGTTAATAAATTTGAAACTCATAGTAGTTGTGATTTCACAAGTGGGGAACAAAAATAGGCATTTTTTAATCTTTCATTCCCATTGAATGATTCTCATCGTGATTAACCAAATAATATCTATAGGTATCATTAATCTTGATTCCTATTTCTTCCTTTCATACCCATAAACCAAACACCTCCTTAGTATTTTCAAACGTGCAAAGCACGTGCTTCCATGCTAATATAAAAGAATGTTATCATTTCGCCCAAAAAAAAACAAAGCCAAAACAGAAAAAACCACTATATATATGTATATCCCATTCTGGTAACACAAACACGCCCTCACCACACACAAACAGCACACAAACAGAGAGGAGAGTTAAGAGGATTACAAAAACTACAAATACTTAAGTAAACCCGATTTTTAGTTTCATTTGTAGACCCTATGATGTAGATTAAATATTAGAAAATCTATGATATCAACTGATTAAGCAAAATTTTTTAAGATTTAATCATGATCACATGGTCTACAGGTGGGCCAAAAACCAGATCTATCTCAGTAGTTTTTTTTTCCTTCCTACAAAAACAAACTACTGCTTGTAAAAACATTTACTCCAGTTTACGAAAAATATCCGGGGACAGTTTCATTTTCAATAAGTAGCCATTTTACATGTTAAACTTGTGCATTAGCTAGAGCTAAGAGAACTTTACAACAAATGCAAATACTAGCCAATAACACGATTCACTGGATATTACATCCCCCAGAATCTTGCCACATCTACGGACATTGCCATAAGCTGACACTTCAAGTAGATCCATGTCACGACCTGCAGTTCATTAAAAGATCAATTTACATCAAGACGTGTTAATAAATTGTATAAAACTAATTTTCTATAGCTCAAGACAATGTGTTGGTTCTTCTGTAACTCAAAAGTAGATAACATACAAGAACATGGAATACCTGAAACCTGACAGTAAGAACTCTTTTGAATAAGTTCAGATTTAGATATTTCAGTACGATTCCCCTTAGATCGATTAACTGTTGCCTGCAGTGAGGAAGAGGTGATGGGGTATTCAAAAACTGTGTTAGATCGATATGAAGAATATGCTAGAAAATAATAATGACTCATTTCATGCTGAAAACTTGTTAAAGCTTCTGACCTAACAGCATGTTAAAAACAAACGATCCATTTAGTCAGGTGGTTTTATCTTTTCAATCTTCTAGAAAATCACTGATGAAGTGGGCACTCTAGGGTGAAAACAAGTGCTAAATTTGAACTCCTCAAAGTTATAGAATCCAAATGCTGCAGAAACAATTTATTAACATGCATCTAGATGCATTGCCTTCTAGTTATGTTTCAGGAGCTAGCTTAATCACTCAAGTATTAAGACCCCATTCGGTCTTATTATTTGCTCTTATTCAAATAGTTTCCTCATCAAATAACGAGAACTCAATAATAGAACAAAATAGATTTTGGAAAGGAAAGAAAAGAAAAGAAAAGAAGACAGTTACGTTGGCTTGTTGTGAAAACAGCGAAGAGAGAAGGAAATTGAATAAAGACCAAATGGATGAGGTTTTTTTTTATTGCTGTTAAATAAAATAATTCCACTCTTGATTTTCATACTTAAACATTCAAATTCTCACTTAAGTTCAAAAAATCAACTATTTCTGATTCAAGTAAGTGAATCAGAAGAATAATGAAACCAAATTTGGGCCTAACCATCTTTCAAGGATCACTGGATTATGGTTTGAAGTTGGAGTCAGGTGGTTCGCATGTTCTCAGAACTGATTGGCAAAGTTCAATACATGCATGTTATACGCTATAGCTTGGGCTCATATAATAGGAATAGTACGTGAATTTCTTCTTCAAAGTACATAAATTAGTTACTGGAAGCACCAAACAGCACAAGAAATTCATATAATAAAATAGGCACCAAGATATCACGTTATATATAGTCAACTCTGTTAATAAATGCAGAGGAACAATTGAAGATCTTATATAGGTCAGACATGTTAAATGCATCTGAATCCAATGAACTAAAGAAATGCTGAAGTGGACCAAAAAATTGTCCACCCCCAATAGAAAACCATGAACATATAAAAGGAAGAAGGCAAGGAATACAATTCAAAGCACATCGGTATTTTACAGCATCACAAGACTTAAGAGGTTGAGTGTCTAAGCATGATTTCCTACGAGAATGGGCAAAGAAGAAGTGACCAGCACATGGTTATGGAATTTCAGAAACTACCTGAAAACGACTGAGAAATGTGCAAAGAGTCAGATAGTGTAGTAATAATATACGGTGTCAAAATAAAGCCTGAAAGATTAACTCAAAAATATACCCAATTTTTAGAATTGGTGTTCGTAGTGATATGACAGTTGTTGGTCCTTCATATGCACAATCCTTGAAAATATGGCCAGTCGGTGTTTAAAAGAGAGATGCAAGATGGAAGAAGGATGGAAGGCAGTAAACCCTTTACATAAGCAAGAGGTGGAAACTGGGAAGTGAACTGCATAGAGTAAGTTTAAACAAATAAACAAACAAACAAATCAAACCTTAATCCCACTAAGTAGGGTCGGCTACATGAATCCTACTACGCCATTGCACTCTGTCATAGACCATATCCTCCTCAATTCCTAGATGGGCTATATCTTTCCTACAAGTTACCCACCAAGTCTTTTTCGGTCTACCTCTACCCCTCTTATGTTGACTACTCTCTCTAAAATTTATTCGAAGTTACTCACCAAGTCTTTTTCGGTCTACCTCTACCCCTCTTATGTTGACTACTCTCTCTAAAATTTATTCGGCTGACAAGCACTTCTGCTGGTCGTCTTAACACATGACCTAACCACCTTAAGCGTGTTTCTCTCATCTTCTCATCAATAGATGCTACTCCAATTTTCTCACGAATATGCTCATTCCGTATCTTGTCCATCCTAGTGTACCCACACATCCATCTTAACATTCGCATTTCTGCTTCTCTCATATTTTACTCATGTGTGTGATTCATTGTCCAACACTCAGACCCATAGAGCATCACCGGCCTAATTACCGTTATATAGAATTTGCCCTTAAGTCGTAAAGGAATATGGACAAGTTTTGCGGCCACATAATATTCCCGATGCCATTCTCTATTTAGTCCATCCCGCTTATATCCGATGTGTAACATCTCAATCTATACCACCATTACTCTGAATAACTGATTCTAAATATTTAAAATTTTCATTTACGGGTATCTCTTGATCTCCGATACTAACCCATATTCCATTCCTACATGCACCATTGCAAAACTTAAATTCCATATATTCTGTTTTCAATCTACTAATTCTAAACCATTTTGCCTCAAGTGTCCTCTCCAAACCTCGAGTTTAGCATTAACCCCATCTTTTGTTTCATCCTAACACAATGTCATCTGCAAATAACATACACCATGGTATTTCCTCCTGTATGTGCCTTGTAAGTTCATTATCAGCAACGCAAATAGATAAAGACTTAGAGCTGAACCTTGATGTCAACCTATATTTATAAGGAACTCTCGTGTAAACTCTCCTAGTGTTCTCACACTTGTAACCACGTCTCTATACATCTCCTTTATTGATCTCTAAATATGTTACTCTAACTCCTATTTTTTCTAAAACTCTCCACAACTTCTCTAGGGACTTTATCGTATGCCTTTTCAAGATCAATAAAAATCACATATAAATCCATTTCTTTATCCCGGTATCTCTTGGTAAGTCTCCTTAGAGATGTATGTTTCAATAGTCGATCTCCCTAGCATAAAACCAAATTGATTATTTGACACCTTAGTCTCATTTCTTAACCTTCTTTCTATCACCCTCTCCCAAAGTTTTATCGTATGGGTCATTAACTTAATACCTCTGTAATTTGCACAATTTTGTATATCCCCTTTATTTTTGAATATGGGTATGAGAGTATTCTTATAAGAGTCAGGCATCTTTCTACTCTTCAATATTTTATTGAAAAGATTGATAAGCCAGCTTATGACCTTCTTTTCTAAACATTTCCATACCTCGATTGGGATATCATCAGACCCAACTGCTTTTCCTTTCTTTCTCTTCTTCAAAGCCTCCGCCACCTCTGATTCCTAAAATCCTTCGATAATAGATTACGTTTCTATACTCCTAAGACTTAGCTAACTCTCCTAGAATGATATCGTCTTCATTGCCTTCATTGAATAGTTGATGGAAGCATCTCTCCCATCTTTCCTTAATTTCCTCATCTCGTACTAGCACGTTATTATTTTCATCATTGACGCACCTGACTTGGGTTAAATCCTTCGTCCTATAGGCTCTTGCTTTAGCAATTTTATAAATATCTCGCTCTCCCTCCTTAGATTCTAATTTTTGGTAAAAAATTTCAAAAGCCCTATCCTTCGCTTCACTTACAACCTTTTTTCCTCCTTTTTAGCAAGCTTATATTTCTCGATATTTTCGTCACTTCTACAATTATATAGAGCCTTATAGTTAGCCATCTTAACTTTGATTTTATCTTGTACACCATTCCACCACCAAGATTCCTTGTTCATGGGGACATAACCTCTTGACTCTCCAAGTATTTTCTTAGCCACTATTCTCACTCTAGTTGTCATGTCGAACACATTCTATATAGTGTCAGATTCTCCTTGTAAGTCCCAAATACTTTGCCCTAACAAATCTTCCTTAAAAATTTCTTCTTTTCCCTTCTTTAAATTCCTCCACTTAATTATAGGTGATATAAGTAGGTTCTTTCGCCTAATGTGATGTTTAGACCTCAAGTCCACCACCAAAAGCCTATGTTGGCTACTATTCTCACTCTAGTTGCCATGTCATTCCATATAGTATCAGATTCTCCTTGTAAGTCCCAAATACTTTGCCCTAACAAATCTTCCTTAAAAATTTCTTATCTTTCTTTCTTTAAATTCCTCCACTTAATTCTAGGTGATCTAAGTAGGTTCTTTCGCCTAATGTGATGTTTAGGCCTCAAGTCCACCACCAAAAGCCTATATTGTGAGATTAAACTTTCTCTAGGTATAATTTTATAATATCTACAAAACTTTCTATCTCTCTTTCCTGTGAGGAGAAAGTCAATACGTGACTTTATTGAACCACTTTTAAAGGTAACATGATTCTAAATGTTCCTCCCTCTTTTTGAAAAAAATATTGATAATGCAAAGGTCGAATGCCATTCCAAACTCCAAGATTGATTTTCCTTCTTCATTTCTTCCCCCATAACCATATCCACCCATAATCCTCATTATCTCTTCCCACATGTCCATTGAGATCACCTCCTATAAAAATTTGCTCTCCTTGGGGGGCACTATCTATCAACTCATCTAAATCCTCCCAAAACTTAACCTTAATGGACTCATCCAGACCTACTTGAGGCGCATAGACACTAAAGATATTAATAGTTTCACGTCCTAAAAAATAAGTTTAAGGGCCATAATCCTATCTCCTTTCCTAGTCACCTGCACTACATCATCCTTCATTGACCCATCTACAATAATTTAGCATTTCTAGTCCTGTTTACTCCTGAATACCAAAGTTTAAATCCTGAATTATATAATAATTTAGCCTTTTCTCCGACCCATTTTGTCTCTTGTAAACACAAAATATTAATTCTTCTCCTAATCTAATACAATTGTATCTACCACCTCCATTGATTTACCAGTACGAGTTCCAATATTCCAAATTCCTATTTTAATCCTATTCTCCAGAACATTTTTCTCCCCCACTACTCTCCCCATATTATGTGAGGACCCTTGCATATTTTTCACTACACCCGAACCCCCATAGAGATGTAGCGGCCCTTGCCCACTATTCGCCGCACTCAGGCAATGCGAAACGTCACTTACACGGAACGTCCCAGCATTAGTGCAATATCGTAGTGGATTCATCTCATAAGATTAACAAAGTTTTACGCTGGCTGGCGACCTAACGCAACCCTCCTCCTTTACCCGGGGTTGGGACCGGCTATGCTAAGAAAAACTCGATACAGGCGGAATTCATAGAGTAAGTTTAATTTAAGTAAAACCTGCACTGATGTTTTAAGTAAAACCTGCAAGCTTATCAGTGAAATGCCTGTTTTATTCAAAAACTGGAACCTTAGGATGGAAACAAGCGGAAAACACATGACCCCTGGAGAGTTGAGTCCTTATTCCTGAGAAGCTAATGCAAAAGCTTGACAAGAATAGCTAGACGAAGAGGAGAAAAATATATAGTATATGTGAAATGCTGTTTTATGCACTTAAAAGCAGAGGATATCACCAACCACTTATTTCAACTAGGACATAGAAAGGGAATGGCAATGGCCGTTATGTATCATGCTTGGCAACAAACTGAACCCGAGACAACATTAGACTTTGCTTGGCTAGAGCTTATTTTGAAGAAAAATAAGATGTGATATTTAAGAGCTAGTGCAACTGGTTATCTTGTAGCAAACTGGAAAGAAATGTTCAAGCAGAATTTGATAGCACTGAAAATATTCTTTAGTTGAAGACTGAATTTTTATTTCCAATTTTGGTGGATAAACAAGCATTATCCTCCAAATTGTATTTCTGATTTTAAATTTCTGGAAAGCCTGGATGATATATCCACATTGGAAAATACTTTTTCAATGTCTTTTACCAAATAATCATCACCTCTCAACCAATAAGAAAAAGAAATCCACATTGATGCACAAATATGTTACAGTCAAACAGAGGGAATGATGAGAGATAAAGCCATTACTAAATTAAGTAAACGATCTGTTTTCACATGGAAGAAAAATCTGTACCTGCAAAACCTGACAATTTTCCAATGTGCTCTTTCCTCCCTGAAAATGTTTCACAAAATGAATTTTAGGAGAAACTAACACATACCTCAAAGAGTATCACGTTATTTAGACATGACAAAGCACTAACTAATTAGAGAATGCTTGCCTCTATAAATTTCACAAACCAAGAAATACCGATATAATTCTTGAAAGTTCAGATTAAGATCCACGTGTACAGACTAACAGAGAATGAGCTACATATCCATATCTACTCCACATGCATCACACAATATGCAAAAAGATTTTAACAAATGGAGCAATACCTGAGTCATGATCAGCTGCAATATTAAGCTAACTTTTGTCGCACATTCTTTATTAGGTAAAGAAATGGCTTCAGTTTGGTCTGATTTGGCATTGGAGACAAGAGAGGTCTAAATTTGAAAATGATTTTTATGATTTTTCAGTTTAAATTGTGAATGTCACTGAACTGCTTTTACTTTAATCCATCAACTCATTCAGTTTAGTTGGTTAAGTCAGACATTCAAATGAATGACACCAAAAATTTCATAACTTCCAGTAAAAGACTTCGTTTTCTTTTTTTCTTTTGAAATCTTTTGTTCATGTATCTTACTTGAAACCAAAACAACCTAGAAGAAGAAAGATAAGAAGCAAAACATCCTCACATCATATAGCAATGAAAGAGAATTACATTTATCAGAACTAATGATATGGCACCAAATTTACTAAAAGACATCGTGCCAACCAATATAAAGAAATCCAGCCTCCTTAATATTCTTTCTAGCAATTAAATTGACAAGTTTTAGATTCAACTCCACCAAAAGCTAGTCTTCCCATAAACCCTATTCTGTTCAGTTCAGCTGAACAAATCCCAAGACAGGGCAGTCGTTGTATGGAAGATGGCATAGTTGAAAATGCTAATGCCACATCATGCTTCAAGATTGTGCACAATCTGACATTATCGTCTTTCGGCCTGCCACTGGTTAACAACCCAAAAATCTATGTTCTATCATGAATTAGGAGATTAGCATATCTTTGGAGCTCAAATTCTATGATACCATTCAAAAGTCAATGGAAACCTAAATGAATCATTTCAAGCTGAGTGCAGGAACCATATTCCTACAATAAATTGATCCAACAACAACAACAACAAACCGAAAAAAAAAATAATAATAATAATTCAATCATTGGCAACAAATTGGATTTTGTTAAATCAGATCCTCAAAAGCTAACACTTGGACAGGGTCAAGACTTTACGTAGGAATCAATTGATTAAATATAAATAAATTTTGCTTGAAACAAAAATCAATTGACTAGAAGTCTCTAATCATAAACATTGCATCCCATAAATCCCTAAATAACAAGCTCGTCAAACCAAAATCCAACAAGAAGATTTTATTAAAACATTTACAGTTTAGTTCGATAAATCATGCCAAATAAAACCAACCAAATTTAGAGCATGATTTCATCTGCAAATGAAGGATGGACAAACGAAACTCAAGAAAATCAATAAGTACATAAAAATGAAAACTTTGCAACACTTCCATAACACTAATAAAATAACAACAACTAACTAGAATATCATATACACTGAATCCAAGAAATCCCAAAATAAAGTGAAATTTTACATTGAAACTTTACATTATCATAGGCCATTAAATAATGCCTATTCAAAACAGACCATAATTTAGAGTACGGAGTACTAAGTAAGCTGCAAAAAGTTAAAAACTGGTAAAACGACCCAATTCTTTAAACCAACAAAAATTAAGAAAGAAAAATAATAAAACAACCCAAGACATAATTTTCCATCACTAACAAAACCCAGAAATGAAATTGTATTAATATAGAAAAATGAAGAAAATTGAACTACAATTAAAAAAAAAAAAACAGAGAGAAAATTGTTGGTCCAAAATGGAGCATTAGTACCTTAGAGAAAGGAACAATATGGTCATAATCATGGCATAAACAACCGGGGCAACCCACAAGCTTCCGAAATACTATGTTTCCCAACGGGTCGCGGCGCCATCTATCCGGGTCACGACCCTTGATTTTGTCTGCTTTTTCCCAGCATTGTCGCTTCACATTGTATGAAAAGCTTCGAGGGTTGGAATTCGGGTCGGGTGAAATTTGTAGGCTTTCAAAGGCTGCAAGCTCTTCTGTGATGAACTCCCCGTCGATAAGTGTGGATGAAGACGGAGGAGGAGGAGAGAATCTGGAGTTACGGGTCGCGCCCGATTCGGATGGGTTACCGGGTCGGGGCCTGGTTGGGAATGGGTTGGTTCTTTTTCTCCGGTTGGTTCTCATTTTCAAAACTTGCTAATTTTGGAACGAGATATTTGAGGTGGTAGATTATAAGGGTGCAGTTTCAGAGAGGTTAATTACACTTTACCCCTTATACTTTAGGATTAGTCTCTTAAGTGTAATTCTAACACTTTACTCCCTAACATTATCTTTGGAGTACTTAATTTCTTATACTATGCCATCTAACATTTTTGACCATTTTAACCCCATTTTATTTAATCTTTTTTTTTTTTTTTGGTTTACTTTTGTCTAATGAATCAAATTTTCATAAAGATTAGACTTGATTCATGTATAATTTGATATAAAGAGATGGTTAGAAGTAGAATTTTGGGTTTTTATATTTTTTTAGCCATGGTAAATTGAAGAAGATGATAAAATCGAACCAACATTATTTTTTCAGCACAAATCTTTGTAACTGACGATCAATTATTATAATTTCATATCTCTTGATTAGAATAATTTCTTTACGTTGAAATTTTGGCAAAATACAAAAATATACCCATTAATCTAAAAATTTTGAAATAATTTTTATTTTAAAATTTTTTAGGCCAACTAGAATATTTAAAGAGAAAAAGTACATTTTTTTTATTGGTGATGGTGATGGTAATACTTATTGGAAGGCAAGAGAATAAGTTACTTAGATGTGTGTGTGTGTGTGTATATATATATAATAGGAATAGAATGGTTAAAACGCTAAGTTGAAGTAATTGAGGGAGTTAATTGCTCAAAATATAATGTTAAAGATTAAAATGTTAGTGACACTAAAGGTTAAAGGGGTAAAGAGTAATCAACCAAGGGGTATACTTGTTTATTTAGCAACGTTTCAAACACCGTTAGAATTGACCAACCAAGCGGTATATTTATTTATTTAGCCAAAATTTCAAATACTGTTAGAGTTGAGCGTCAATCTAGGAACTTTAGTTTTCAAAAAATTACATTATAGACAAAAGTTTTAGTAGTAAAAAATTTAAGAGGTAAAATATAAACCCGTTTCGAAAATAGGTTGAAGGTTGGATTTTGTAAACAAATTTCAAGTTCTCTAGACATGAAAATAAAAAACTTTTTTTTGTTACAAATTCTATATCATAGTGGATGTCTATCTATGTATTTGATAAGTTGTAGTAGAAACCTATCTATATCCTTATAGAAACTGATAAATTAATCTATGTAAATACATTTTATGTTATTTGCATCGTGTAACTCATAGGTTATTGTACTCCTATAAATATATTGTATTATATGTAGAATGAATTAATAGACAACAATCTTGCCTTCTGTATTTCTTCTCTCTTTTTCTCTCCCAACTTCATATATTTTGTTTAATTTTTATAACATATTATCAGCACGAAATTCTAACTAACTGAGGTAGATTTTAAAATCAATACAACAAAGGTAAGAACTTTGAATCCTAAAAATCAAAGTATGATTTAAAGATATTAGTTAACTCCTGTTATTACATTTTTGTTTTTATACTTTCAATTGTGATCATATTATCATTATAATTTATTTGGGTTATTGTTTAAATCATGTCAAATCTTAGGAAATTTGAATTCACGGCCATTGATATAATGAGCAAGAATTATTAATCTTGTATTTTGGACGTTGGAATTCATTTAGATTTTATGGGTCTTGAATACTCATGAAAAAGTAATATAAAATACTGAATCCAATTAAGATATGGCAAAATCAATTAATTTCTTTCGTCATCATAACTATAAAGGATTAAAATGTGAGTATCTCAATATAAAAGATCTACCAGATCTACGAGGAAGTTTGAAAATAATAATTCTTCTAAGATTTTATTATGAGTTGATTCATTTAATACAATAAGATTTTATTATGAGTTGATTCATTTAAGACTATAAGATTTTAAATATGAGTTGTTATAATTCAACAATGTTCAAAATCCCCTTGTTGATTAAAATTTCGTGGAGAGAATATTACTAAAGTAAAGGCCGCTATATCTATATCCGCTCCATGCTCTGAAGTGTTTAGCATTATGCATAAATATCCTCCATTTTTTTTGAAGTGAATGCAAATTCTAAAAATAGAAAGGATCATGGTCGTAATCATGGTCGTAGCCAAGGGAGAAGTCATAATAATTACCCTCACTACCTAAAGTGGATTAACCATCAAAAAAACAATAGATTAAATTATTGTGACATCATTTGTCTATATTCATTCACATTTATTCAGTATGTTTTCACTACATTTTATTTTCAATTTAAATTGTAATATTTTTATTTTGCACTTTATTTTGCTTTTAATAAAAAAATTTCGTATTTTTCATTCTATAATTCAATTCAAGAACACATAGGATACAAAAAAAATAATAAATATTTTCTCATTTAGTAAAAAGCAATATCAATGTTAATATAATATTGGATATTAAATTGATTGATAGTTTCGCAAGAGTCACCATATTAACACTCGGAGAGTTTTGAAGAAATCTATTAAACTTCAGGGATATCCATTGAAATGGATATCATATTAAGATGGTAAATGAGAAAAATATTGAATATCTTTATACCACAAAATAGTATCAGCAAAAAAATATGTTCTAGGAAAGTTGCTTACTTTTCTTTTGTTTCTACTATATAATTGAAACATATGACACAACAAACTAGAAATTTACTGATTCAAATACTTTTATTGTTTGGAATGAGACTACTAGTTAGACCATTTCGAGTCAATTATGATGTGTAAAATTACTGAAAATTTACATGGACATGTATTGAAGAACCAAAAGATTCCTCAATTCAATGAATTCTACTGTGCTACTTGTTCTAAAAGAAATAGAAATTAATTTATTAGACCATCACTAGTAAAAATAGGGATTGAATCCCATTTATTTCTGGAACATATTTAGTGTGAGATATGTTGGCCAACTCATCCTCCTTGTGTGCTATTTAGATATTATATAGTTTTTTTAAAAAGATGATCTATAGTAGATCTCCACTTACTCTATTGGTGACTCAAACTCATATTTTATAGTTTTGATAGATGCATCTACTAGATAGTCAAATATTTATACTTATTATCTACTCGCAAGCTAACTCAAATAATTTGATTAAAAGCATAATTTCTCAACTATGCAATTAAAAAAATTCGTCTTGATAATTGCTATGAATTTATATCTTAGACATTTGATGATATATGTATGTCAAATTACATGTATAGTTATTGAACACCTGAAGTATATGTTCATGTCCAAAATGGTCCAACAGAATTATTAATTAAAATGCCTTCAACTAATACTTAGACCATTAGTTATGATAACAAAATTACCTAGTTATGTAAACAAGCTATATGAAATTCTTCCCATTACTATTTGACTTTTGGTTAGGAGTCAAATTTTTTCTACCAAAGATTTTATTTATGCGGTATATATTTCAATGCTTCACCACAACACACAAAGATAGGTCCTTAGAAAAAAGGTTGGGAATATATATTGGATATTATTTGCCTCTATAATAAATATCTTGAAATATTAATAGGTGATTTATTTACAACACAACTTGTCGACTGTTATTTTGGCAAAAATGTTTTTCTAATATTAGGGGGAGAAGATAATCAGCTGGAAAGGAAAAAAATTGAATGAAATGAATTATCACATTATAGTCCATGTACAAAGTTAGAAGTTCAAAAGATAATTCATTTACAAAATATTGCGAACCAACTGAATACACACCAGATTCATTTACTGATCTAAAATGAGTTATGAAATCTTATATATTAGTTGAAATATTCCCCAATTCAAATTGGTGTTTCAATAGGACAGCCTATCTATATAAATAATATTTAGCCATGCATAAGGCATGGTTAACCAATCGGTGCCAAAGATAAGAATCTGTATAAGAGGAAAGGAACAAATATTCAAGATGGTCATACAAAGGAGGTTGGTGTTCCTGAACAGGCTTTAGACATAACTAATTATAAATTCTCAGAAGTGGATCAAATAACTGAATTAAATGAAAATGTAGAGATCTCAAAAAATTATGTTCATGATGAAAAATAATGCAACCAAAATGATATTGTTGTCGATAACATTTTATAATATACTAAAAAATATATTTTATAATATATTAGCTGATCTTTTGAATAAAAACAAGTATCTTAAACCTAATTCCGTCGAAGAATGTCGACATAGAAATGATGGGTTAAAATAGAAAGACACAAATTCAAGCAAAACTAAGTTAAGTTACATTTGAAACATTAAGTTTTTGGACGTATATTTCAAACTTCTAAAGATGTAGATTCAGTATGTACAAATGGGTATTTATGCAAAACTGATATGAGAAAAATGAAATTATGTGATGCAAAATTGGCCTTGTTGCACAAGGATTTTTACGAAAACCCGACATTGATTATGAAAAGACATATTCTCCTGTGATTGGTGCAATCAGTTTTAGATAACTTATTAGTCAGGCAGTTCAAGAAAAAAGTTGAAATGCATCTAATATAAATTGTTATAGCCTACTTATACGGCTAACTTGATATCAATATCTATATAAAAATCCTTGAATGATTTAACATTCCCAAAGCATGTAAAGCTTTTCGAAAAAATTGTTCAATAAAATTATGAAAATCTTTCTATGAATTGAAGCAACTGGCTTAAGTAGTATAATCGCCTCAGTGAGTATCTCTTGAATGAGCATTACAAAAATGATCCAAATTGTCAACGTGCTTTTAAAAAAAGAATTGAATTCAGAATTTGTGATAATTAATATATATGTTAATGTTATAAATATTTTTGAAACTCGTGATAAACTATGAAAATTATAGATTTTGGGTCATTCCGTCTATTTGAACTGCTAGAGGCAGACGTAAAATAGTTTTTTGAGCGTTAAAATTGTCCATACACATTAAACTTATATTTTTCAATAAAAATATTATAATTAGATGTCGAAATAGAAAGGGAAAATTTTTTGGTCAAATTGAAATTATCATTTCTTGTTCCCTCAACCACCACTGTAACTTTACACAACCCCAACCTATCAACCACTTTCAGGCCCCCCACCCCCATCTCTCATCACAACCACACCTCTGCCTCGAACAACCTGAATAAACCCCATTCCTTAGCGCACCCACCGCTCTACCTCCAGCAACCTTAATAAGTTCAAGTCAGTAGGTTCTTCTCAAACTACCATGGCATTTACTTCACCATATACCTGAAGCATTAAAGTTTATTGAGTTAGAGTATTCCAGATTACTCATAATAATAAAGCCCCATTGTAGATAACTCGAGGGATCTTGTTTCATTGTATCCAGATTAAATTACCCCATTTCTTTTCAAAATCATAAGAAGAAGTTATTGTAAAACCAATCAAAATGACCTGAATCAAATTTTTCCTTTAAATTTCTTTTCCTTTTTGAGATCAGAACTACATGAAAGCATAAGGTGTATGAGATCGAAATTATGATAGATTGGTGGAAGGATTTTTTCGATTTGGGGAAGACATTTATAATTTAATCGATAACCTTTTCCTATTTTCCATTTTAATCCCTATTGTTCTTTTTCCAAAGTATTTTGATAATTTTACCCATCAAAAAGTAACTTTTTTGTTATCGTAACATCTAACATAGACGGAATGATCCAAAATCTGCAATTTTCATAGATTAGTGACCATTATTGTAAAAGAAATAGTTGGATGACCTCATTTGCTATAACCTAATAGTTTAGTGACTGTTGTTGCAACTCTTAAATAAATTATTGAGATGAAGGATCTAGATCTATAAATCTATAGTTCGAGGGCTTATCAAATGAAATTTTTGTTCAACAATGAACTTATATAGAAAAGGTTATAAACTGATTCTATATGGATAAAGCACATTCATTGAATACCCCATGGTAGTAAGATCAATTCATATGAAAAAGGATTTGTTTTGTCATCGAGAAAATGATGAAGAATTTTTTGATCACAAAGTACCATATCTTAGTGTTATAGAAGCATTAATGTATCTTGCTAATAATACACAACTTGATATAGAATTTCTTGTAAGTTTGTTAATGAGATTTAGTTCTTCTTTGACACGAAGACATTGAAATGCTATCAAGCATATATTTAGATACCTCCGAGAGACTATTGATATGTGCCTATTTTATTCAAATGAATCTAAATTACAATTAATTATACACATGCTGGATATTTATCTGATCCACATAAAGTTCGATATCAAATGTGTTATTTATGCACATGTGGGAATACAGTTATATCCTAGCATTCAATAAAATAATCTATTTTAGCTGTTACTTTATCCAATTATACATAATTAATTGCAATACATAAGGCACGTAGAGGATCTATTTACTAAGGTCATTAACCCAACATATTCAGAAGATATGTGGACTAATATTAGAAAAGAAGCTGCCAATAATATTATTCAAATATAGTGTAGCAAGCATAGCGCAGTTGAAGAAAAGTTATACCAAAGGAGATAGAATGAAACATATTTCGCTGAAGTTTACTACACTCATGATTTTTAGAAGAATGATGATAATGATATCCACAGATTCATTCATGTGATAATTTAGTAGATTTGTTCACATAAGCATTATCAACAGCAACACTTGAAAAGTTAGTTTGCAATAGAAGGATGCATGTTCTCAAGGATATAAAGTGATATTTTCATGAGGAAGAGTAATAATATGCACTGTACTATTTTTTCCTTGACTATGATTTGTCCTAATGGGTTTTCCAGGCATAGTTTTTAATGATGTAGTAGTAAAAGTATATTACAAATATTGTATGTACTCTTTTTCTATCACTAGTTTTTTTGTCCCACTAGATTTTCTAAGGTTTTAATGAGATACATTAATTTATTAATAGACATTCAAAGAGGAGTGTTACAAATTCTATAGCATAGTAGATGTTTATCTATGTATTTGATTAGTCGTAGTCGTAGTCATAGTTATTAGAATCCCGATCCTATCCTTATGATCTTACTATTCTACAATTCTTTTTTCCTTTTTGTGGGGAGAGGGACGGGGATTAACAAATTTACAATTCAAATGTACAATTTGGATCCCGATCCTAGAAGTAGAATCGCTATTATAGGCAAACTCTAGTTGGCTACTAGAATCTTGTGATTTATGTCTATATTTTCTTTGTTAAGCTAGTGTTTTGATAGTTTTATTTTTTATTCAAATATTATATTTCATGAGTTTAGACCATTCATATTATTTTTTTTCTAATTTTTTTATCAAAAGTAATATTAAATTTAAGCTGATGCAAATATTTTTTACATTTTGAGTATATTATGATCAAATAATATAAATTTAAGTTAAGGAAACTTATTTTGTGATGAATACTATATTTTGTATTTATTTACATAAGTTTCCATCAAATATTAGCTTTAAAAACAAATAAAAGTTATATTTTTGTATTTCAGTAGGATCTTACGATCCTACGATTCTACCTATGATCTGATCTTGCAGCCTTCAAAATAATCCAAGTTGGGATCCTGATTCTAAAAACCATGGTCATAGTTGAAGTATATCTACATCCAAAATATAATAATTCAATTTGCGTAACCATGGTCATAGTTGAAGTATATCTACATCCAAAATCTGATAATTCAATTTGCGTAGGTATATCGTAAAACTCATAAGTCATTGTACTTTTATAAATAGATGTACTATATGTGGAATGAATTAACAGATGATCTTGTTTTCCATATAATTTTTAATCTTTTTTCTCTCCTAACTTCATATATTTTGTTTAACTTTTATAATATTTTTTATTTTTGTTAAAAAATATTTTTTGATACAGATATTATAAAAAATACTATAAGTAGCTTTTCATAAGCTTTCAAGATATCTTAGAGAAAACTCCTTTTGGTGAGAAGCATTCATAAGATGCAATATTGACCTCTTTTACCTAATTATTCATCTAATCTCTTAGTTGCAAAAATTTTGTCGTAAAAGGTATAAGTCCGTGGAATTCAGAAAGAATTCACACAAATTGCGGTAATATCTCTCTAAGATTCACTCAATTTGTGATTTTTGTTACATGACCCTAAACGTGTGATTTGCCTCTTGGTTTCACCACAAGTTCAATTAATCATTGATGAATTTATTATAGGCATAAAAGCATTAAGAATATAGCAAATACTCAATTATAGAGAGATAACTATAAATAATTTTAAGAATAAGAATTTAAGCCATCACAAATTGGTTAATCTCAAAACCCTAATTTCAACAGCTTAGAACATTATTACAGCAAAATCAATCATAAAATACATATTAAAAGATATAATAAAAAGTAAATAAAGCAAGATTAGAATGCTTCCCCAATATAAGAGTCACCAAAATATAGATACAAAAGTTTGAATCTTTTCCTATGAATTTTCTACAATAAATCACCAAATTACAGAATTTAAGAAAAAAACGATGCTAAAAGATGATTAAAAATACTCATTTAGACCCCTTTTACAAAATTAAAGTATTCTCGTATGTTAAAACCCGATAGGATGTCAAGACCATGCAACTATAATTTAAACGGCTTAAAATCGCTAAAATTGCACTTAGCCAGACACCTACGCGACCATAGGCCTATCTTGCGCAGCCTACCAGTATTGGGTGTTCGCTTCATTTTTGCATTTTTCTCGCCTTTTCTACCCATCATGTCCTAAATCTCTTCAAACCTACAAATGATTACATAATATACTTACCAACCATAAAGATAACTTAGATCTACTAAAATCACACTTACAACAATAACAAAAAATAATTAAAGTTGCACGATAAACTCTAAATATTTGAGAAGCTTGCCAAATTTAGGCTACTGTATGAAAAATAAATCTAATAACTAAATTCGTCACATCTAACCTAAATTTTTATGTCTTGACCCTGAGTAAAAGAACTTAACATAAACAAGTAAAAACAAACACGACATATATGAGAAATACGTCACACCAAATTAAAAGTATATAGATATCACAAGTTTGTCCTAAAAACATACACAAGAAAATATAAATGCCATTCAATATCAACTATTCAATAGGAGTGTTCATTCGATCGGTGTTCGACTTTTCGACTTGAAAATCTTAAAGTCAAAATCAAGTCATATAAACTCAAAGTCAATTAAAGTCGAGTCGTTTAAATTCGACTTGTTCGACCGGTAAGTCGAACAAGTCGAATAAGACAAACATTAATATTCTTCTATTCCATATTCTAATTCTAAAATGTGGTACATTGTTCCACAAATTCCATATCATTCCACAAAAGTGTACTAAATTTATAAGTGTACAACTTATTAATGTAATGCTTTTGTATTAATTATTCCATAAGTTTTCACATTATCATTCACTTATGATCTTTATATAATATGTGTACAAAATATAATTCATAATATATTATACATATAAGTTTCAAATAGATTATATATACAAATTTACACACACATATCTTTGTGTGTATAATATACACACAAACATATACAACACACATACACATCTACATACACACAAGTTACAAATCTTAATATATGAATGTGTATTAGCGTATATATTATATATAGATATTAAAATTGATTTACAAAATTACAAATTCACAACCACTTACTAAACTTAATTTATATATAAAAATTTTATTGAATCACCAACCCCTATTAAATTACATCCTGTAAGTATATAGAAATATATATGATTACCTAACTCTATCAATACAATAGTGAGTTACATTTAATATATTTGTTAATTGTAAAAATATTATACTAATAAATTATGTAATATTATTGTATAACTATATAAATTAGATGTTATGTAAAACATATTTTTATTGCAATTATAAGAGTTATACAAATCTTAATATATGAACATAAGAACATGTATGTAAAGATATATTATATGTAGATATTTCAATAAATATTGAAATATATATAATTACTTAATTCTAGCATCTATATGTATTGAAAGGATATTAGTGATTCATTTAATTAGTTATTAAAACAAAAATATTACATTAATAAGTTGTACACTTATATTAATGTATTAATGTACATAACACTAATAATTATACAAAGAAAATATATTTAAGTATTAAAAAACTAATATTATCCGTTATTAACATATTTAATTATTGAGAATTAAGAACATTATGGTTAAAATATTACGTACACAAATATATTAATATATTATTATAATTGTATATCTTCATATATACTAAATAAATAAACAAACAAATATATATATATATATATATGTTTGACTTATTTGACCGATATTTGACTGGTAAAGTCGAACGACTTGTTCGATGGATAAACTAGTCAATCTATAGTTCGGTATTTGACCGGTAATTTTGACTTAGAAGTTGAAATCAAAGTTGAGTCGAGAAGTTGCTTAATTAATTTGACTTCGAGTCAAAGTCAAGTTGAAAGTTGAACAAGTCAAGTCAAATTTTTTTCGATTTCACTTGACTCGATAGTTTGACTTGACTGACTTTTGAACACCCCTACTATTCAACCTAAATAGATTCCCATTATCAATCATCGAAGTCAGTAATAGAAGGTTAAACGAAATAGCACCAAGATGTTGCAAGTTCGAATGAATTTATGCTAATAAAAAGTTTAACCAAGCATCTTAAATTAAAAAATAAAGTGTGTGTTTCCCTTATAAGGTGTTTAATAAACCCATTAAGTGCTTTAATATTAAATGTGTTTGATAACAAAACTCTCCTACCTTTGACTATATTAAGTGTTAGTAATTTGTGTACAAAATTTTAAGTGAAAAAAATATCACTTAATTTGTTGAATTTGTTATTAATAACACAATTCATTCAAGTTTTCTTTATTACACATTCACACACTTTAATATTCACATATAAACACATAATCGCAAATATGTAAAATTTCTTGCACATTCAAAAGTATATTTATTTTCTCTCACACACATAATCACTCTCTTATACATATAAAAACACACACTTTCATAATTTCTCTCTACCACACACACAACAAACAAACAAATTTTTTTTTTCTTTCGTTCATATTTTTACACACTATATTCTTTCTCTCTCATGGCTAAGCACATCTTTGCACATAGTACATCATTCTTACTCACACGCACAAACACACCATATATTAATAAACTATTTATTCATATAAAAAAGAAAACATTTAAAAAATTAGCATAATTTAAAATATATAATATAGTATTATCATTGAACTATATAATATACATGAAGTAAAACATTTTAATTTAGTGTTCAAATTCAACTGATTATCAAATAGATGCAATTTTATAAAATTAAGATTTTAACACTTAATTTTCATTATTTATATTTCAAATTTTATTTTTATCAAACGCTAATACAACACAAGAGTATGGAGAGACTAATTTAAGCACCTTCATCTTAAAAGTAATTCTTCCGTATCAATTCTCTCTTTTCTTTCTCTTCTATTTTATTTATATAATTGATCCATTCTTCTTCTTCTTTTTTTTTTCATATCTAGCTTAAGAACCAACTAGTACAACTAGGAATTGAATTTGTGGCCGTGCACCTAACCCACACATCATCACGTCCTCAGTCTTTGCTATATTAATCATGATTAACATAATTAGGAATTGAAATTATGATTGAGAGCCTAACTCACACATCACATCATCAATCATCAATACATAAATAGAAAGTATCGATCAAGTTAGGATATAAACTTGTGGTCGTATGCCTAACCTACCTACACACTACTTGCTTATTTTTCACTCAATCTAACACTTGGTTCCAATAACTATATATTGACAAGTAATTCAACTAATAACTTAACTTAGAATACTTAAGTAGCATAAGGGTGAGAAAATAATACAATGAACAAAGTGGTGAAAATAGTACAAATAGATCAAGTATGGCCTAAATCATTCTTTCACCTGCTTGGAAAGGAAATCAACTTACCCCAAGACCATGTCCAAGGTTAAATAATTCATAAATATAAACTTTCTTTAAACAAACTCCAAATGACTTAGTATCGCTCTTTAGTTGAAAAACCAGCAATCCTCATAATTAATAATAGTGAAAAATAAAATTTTAAACCCCAAAATTTGGGTAGTTATCCATCTTGATTCCTAAAATTCCAAACAAAGCATATTTAATCATTAAAGTTTTCATTCCTACCAGTTTATAAAAAATTTAAAAATTCTGTAAATTACAGATGGAAAAAGTCACGTGCAATGCAAGTGACTGTTAAATTTCAATATTCAAATGTTCCAAAAGAATGGGAAAATTCAATTCTAGCCCCCAAAGATTCAATGGGAAAATTCAATTCTAGCCCGCAGAGATTCAATGTTAGCCCTTAAATTGTATGTGACTGTTAAATCTCAATATCCAAATGTATCATTCAAAAAGAATGCGAAAAATTCAATTCTAGCTCCCAGAGATTCAATGTTAACCCTTAAAGTTTATATTCCCAAAGTTCTAGACAAAATATATTTAATCATCAAATTTTCTAATTTATACCAATGTAAGACAAATTTGAAAATTCTGTTAATGACAGACAGAAAAAGTTAGGTGCAATGTACGTGACCATTAAATCTCAAGATCCAAGTGTTTAGAAAGAAAGGAAAAAAAATTCAATTTTAGCCCCAAAAAATTTGGTCATGGTCTATCTTGATTCCTAAAGTTCCAAACAAATTGCATTTAATCCTCAAAATTTCCAATTTTCATCAATTTAGGATAAATTTTAAAATTTTGTTAATTACATATAGAAAATGTCATATACAATGCACGTGAATGTTAAAATTAACCTGTGTTATAATACCTCCCAAATGATTTCAGTACATTTAATAATATTTTCACTTTTCTCTCTGATTATTAATAAATAGCCATTCAGCATTCTTGTCTAACATTATCAATAAAATACTTCATCATCCTCATCATTATTCATATTTATAATCAGAGTTAGTGGGAAGACCATTTTAAAGAACTATCAAATTTAGTGTTACCACTACTATTTGTAGCATCATCATCCCCACTAGCTACCACATCCATTATCAGACCTATCACTCTTATGTTCAGAACCAATCCTCCCATTTCAAAATCATTGCTACCATCTTCAGAACTACCACTCCTATTATCTAGATTTTCTAATGGATCATAAGTTAACTCTTGAACCCTAATTTCATGAAAAAACTCTTGCCATGTGTTAATTATAATTAAAAATTTATTTGTGAGTAGGGCTCTTCTGGAGCATACCCACTTACACTATTTAGAAGAAGACTTTTAACTAATTTCTTAAGAAACACTCCTCAATATAACAACCTCACAAAAGCAAGAGATCATAACTATTCTATTGTATATCAAAATATCAGAGAATGTAGTAGGAAACAAGTAATATTAAAATTTCTCTCACTAGTTGTTATATACTTTAACTACTATTTTCTTTTGTCTTCAAGCTATTATGAATAGGGATCTTTTCCACTACAAATAAACACATTTGATACAATACAAGCTACGTTACTTCTATCCCTAATTGCACTCTATATTATTACAACCACTATACTAAACTGCATTCAATTAAACTATATATCCAAATAATTGAATATAAGGGTAATATCACTTCGTGGGTAGTGTTTTGCTGCATTAAAACTTGGAGATCATGTACCTTGGGGAAGGAACGCCACATCAATCCAATACGGTAGGGAGCATATCATTCTAAGGAAAGAGCTAACTAGCATGTCTCGATCACAAACAAGCTTTTACAATCCTTGAATTAAATTATATTTTAAATTAGTAGTGAATTATTATTGTATTATTATTTTCTTTCCTTTGGATGTAACTTTTCTAACACTAGGTTAAATGGGTTGAAATCGGCTAGGAAAGTGTTATAATCTAAGTTAGATTTAAAGTCACGTGCATTGCATGTGTGCACGTCTTCTATCTTTAATTGGCAGAACTCTTAAATTTGTCATAAATTGTTAAAAATTAGAAAGTTTAAGGATTAAATGTGTTTTATCTAGAACTTTAGGGAGCAATATGGATCTTGAGATTTAACAGTCACGTGCATTGCAGGTGACTTTTTTCGTCCGTAATTGATGAATTTTTCAAATTTATCCTAAATTGGTAGAATTGAAAAGTTTGAGAATTAAATATGCCTTGTCTGAATCTTTGGAGACCAAAATATACCACAACCCAAATTTAAGGGATTAAAATTATAGTTTTTCCTGAATAATAATAACAGTGTATTCGAATATCTTCGAAAAAGGTAAGACAATTATATTTATCAAGAGTAATATTCAACCACTTAATAGAATTCATCATTTAACTTTGAACATATAACATTGACACAAGTATTTCCATAAACATATAATAAACTAAATACCAACAATAACAAATACACAACCAAACACACATACATATACACACACACTTATTAACAACCCACATAATATACAACTAACCAACACTAACCAAAAAAAATATATAAATAGATAGGAAATAAAAAGATCAATGAAAAAGAGAAGGATTAACAAAAGTAGTCCCTTATTTTTCAAATCATGGCCAAGGCGGCTTAGCAAGTAAATCCAAATTTTTAGTCATTTTTCCATAAAACTTTTATGTCCAAAAACTCAACAAGCTCCATAGTTTTTAAAAGGTTAAGATAACTCTTGAAAAATTCTTCCTTCTACTCCTGTGCCTCAATTCCTCTAGCAGATTCAGGCACCCATATATCTCTCAACAACTTTCCTTTCACTTTAATTTTGCTAACAAAAGAAATTCTTTCATGATAGCTCTATAATTAGAGCTATTTTATGGTTCTTTTATTTTTAATTTGTGTGATATAGCTCTATAATTAGAGCTATTTTATGGTTCTTTTATTTTTAAGTTGTGTGATTCTAGTCCCAATTTGTGGTGTTAACTGTCAGTTAGTTATTATGTGTTTAGTGGTTCGTAAGTTATTTGTTGTGTTAATGGTTTATTTAGTATATTAAATGCGGAAATAAAACTATTTATTGTGTTATAATTTTATGTACAGGGTTTAAAAGGGTTAAATGGTAATTTTGCAGCAAAAGCAAGAACTTTGAATAAACAAGGAAAAAGAGGCCCGCCTGGCTAGTTGCAATAGCAATTTGCTCGCAAAAAGCAGAAGTTAGTAATCCATTGCCACCAAGGGCGGATTTAGGGGGGGCAGGCGGGGACCACCGCCTCCCAAGATTTTAAAAATTATAAATTTTACTTTTAAAAATTTTTAAAATTTAATTTGCATCCTTATAAAATTTATATTTTGCCCCCCCTAAATTTTTTAGAGAAATATAAATTAACCTTAATAAATATTTGACTATTAAGTTTTGCCCCTAAAGGTATAATTCTTGCATTCGCCCCTGACTGCCACAAACATGTATTGATTTGAATAAGAGCTCGGAAATAGTCCCATGAAATCTATCTTCCAAACGTCAAACTTTCAGTTCCACTTCCAAAATGTTGTTAAGGGGTATTTCGTCTCTACAAGATATGTTCCCTACTCTTTGGCAATCATTGCAGTGCTCTACAAATTTTCTAGCATCTCTGGATAATGATGGCAAATATAATCCACTTTGAAGAATCTTAGTAACTGTTCTTTGATTGTCGTGGTGCTCCTAGCTTGCGATGAATGACACATTCAAATCACGTTTTCCATTTCTTCCTCGAGCACGCACCTCCTAATCATCTAGTTGCTACATCGCCAATATAAGTAAGGCTCATCCCTATAATTTCAAATATGAGAAAAACTTTTTCTTCTGATTGTAGTTCATCGAGAGTGGAAGAACTTTCGGCACTAGATAATTGATTATGTTTGTAGACCACGGATTTATACCCACAGCCATCAATTTCTCCTTTGGAAACTCCTCTCTGATGTGTGGCAACTCTAAACTTTTTTCTTTCAGTAGTTATAGTCTTGACAAATGATCTTCTACTGTGTTCTTACTGCGTCTTCTTATATACCACTTCCCATTCAAATTCTTGCAACAATAAAATCTAACGTATTAATCTGGGTTTGGCATCATTCTTAGATAATATATACTTCAAAGCAGAGTGGTTAGTATGAATAATTGCTTTTGTCCCTATCATGTATGAATAAAATTTATCAATTGCAAAAACTACAACTAGTAATTCCTTTTCAGTAGTGGAATAATTCACTGGAGTCTCATTGGGTGTTTTACTAGCATAGTAAATAACATGTAAAATTTTGTCCTATTTCTGACATAGGACTGCACCCATAGCAAAATCGTTGGCATCACACATCAACTCGAACGGTAGGGACCAATCGGGTGCCATAATAATGGGTGTAGTCTTTGAGACTTTGTTAAGAGTGTTAAATGCATGTAAATAATTTTTATCAAACTAAAGATCATATCTTTTTGCAATAAATTACCCAAGGGTCTAGCAATGAGGGAGAAATTCTTAATAAAACACCAATAGAAGCCAGCATTGCTAAAGTTAAAAAACTCCTAATTCCCTTAACATTACTCAGTGGAGGTAATTTTTCAATCACTTGAATTTTTGTCTTATCATCCTTAGTACCTTTTACAGATATTTTATGACCCAAAAGTATCCCTTCTTGTATCATAAAATGACATTGTTCCTAATTAAGTGTAAGATTATTTTTCTCCAATCGTTTAAGATCTAGGGATAAGTTATACAAACAATAATCAAATGTAGACCCAAAAAGAGAGAAATCACCCATGAAAATTTAAATGCACTTTTTAATCAAGTTGTGAAAAATGGCAAACATGCATCTTTGGAATGTAGTTGGTGCATTATATAAGCCAAAAGGCGTTCTGTTATACACGAAAGTGCCATATGGACAAGTAAATGTAGTCTTCTCTTGGTTCTCTGAGGCTAAAGCAATCCGAAAATACTCAGAGTACCCATCTAAGAAATAATAAAAATCATGACCCACCAAATCGCTTTAACATCTGGTCGATGAAGGGTAGAGGAAAGTGAAGATCATTCTTTACGGATAGCTTCATTTAATTTCCTATAATCTATACAAACCCTCCACCCTATGACTAACTTGGACGAGATAAATTCATTATTCTCACTGACTACTATTGTCATCCTATGCTTCCTAGGCACTACTTGAGTAGGACTAACCCATTCACTATCACTAATTACATAGATAATGCCCGCATCTAGTAATTTCATAACTTCTTTCCTAATCACCTCCTTCAAAGTAGGGTTAAGCCTACGTTGAGGTTTTCTACTAGCCTTATAATTTTCAGTTATTAAGATTTTGTGGATGCAAATGATAGGGCTAATCCTTTTATGTCGTGAATGCTCCAGGCAATTGCACTCTTGCAGTTTCTCAAAACATCAAGTAATTCACATAATTGTCATCAGACAAATTAGCATTAACAATCACTAGAAAAGTTTCATTTTCACTTAAAAATGCATATTTCAAATGTGCAGGAACTAGTTTTAACTCTATCTAGAGGAGTTCGTTGGTTGAAGCCCCCTTCTTACCTAACTCTTCACGTGGAACTGGTTCTATAACTGGAGGGTTTGCCTCCGGCATCTTTAAACATATCCTTGTTACTTCATTATGCTTCTCAAGGTCCTTTGCATGCATCAAGGCTTTCACCAATGGTGGTCGTGGAACCTCGTACCTACAAAATCATCTACCAATTTATCAACTACATCAATCATCATTAAGTCATCATATATAGAAGGAGGTTTGGGAGAACTAAAGACAGAAAAATTGATAGTCTGATCATCGACTCTCAATTATAACTTTCCTTCTTGCACATCTATCAATGCTTTGTCAGTCGCCAAAAATGGCCACCCAAGGATCAACAGGCTGTTCTCGTCCTCCTCTATTTTTAATATGATGAAATCTATTGGCAAATAACATTTATCTACTTTGACTACAATATATTGTACTATGCCCATAGTATACTTTTTACTTCTATCTGACAGTTGGAGTGAGATGTTTATCGGTTTAAGCTCCTCGCCATTCAGGTGCCACGTTGTTCTTGTAAATTGATAATGGCATCAAGTTGATGGATGCCCTTAAATCAAACAATGCCCTTTCGAATTCCATCCCTCTAACGGTATATGGAATAGAAAACGAATCGGGGTCCTTCATCTTGGGAGGTAACTTTTTTTGGAAAATAACACTACACCCCTCTATTAAGTATAAAATCTCATCTCCTAGTAATTTTCTCTTGCTTGAAAAAACTATACTACGATACCAAAAACTTCGTGTACAAAAATTTTAATTAACCTATTCACAACTTTTCACTAATTTCGGCAAGTGTGTATACGGTATCAATGTACTAGGATGAATAGGGATCGTTTTCACGGAAATTGTGTAGATAAGTACCAAAAATCTTCAACAATGTCTGTGTAGACAATAACCATTAGTGTTTTCGGATTTTTAAAATAAAATAAAACTATAACTAGAACATGAATTAAATGAATGTAATTAAATAACGCTGAACTAAGAAAGAATGTTTTCAAATAATTTTAAAGGACGGATCCAAAGATGCAGTATAAGTATTAGGCTTGACATTTTCCAACATTACACAAATTACCACTCAATCTATTCAATTATACTAAGTGGAAGTTCAATTCACAATTATCAACCCAACCCCGTTTCCTTGCGCAATTGGGTCCTATCAATTAAATTGAGTTGTATCTGTATGGAATTTATAATGAACTAACCAAGTAATTTTCACACTCATGATCTCGAATTAATCTAATCTAATAATTAACACATGTCTATGATAGGGGATTGACTTCCGTGTCAGCTTGCCCAACCTAACCAAAACAAGAGTTAGCTGTGTTCTTGGATTGTCAATTTATGTTAATTGTTTCTCATGAACATAATTTTTTTGATTAATGATTTTCTGAGTTAATCTGTAGAAAATTGTATTGCATGTACCCAACCCTAATTAATTTAGTGCATCATAGTTGAAACAAACATGTAAGAATTAATCAATTCACAAAAACTAATAATCAAATTATGACTAGGGTTGTTATTAAAATTAATATTGAAAGACTAAATCGAAACAAGAATATAACTTGAAATAAAGGATAATGAAGAGGAATGAAATTACCTAAAATATTCTTGGAATAATTAAAATTGCAAATTATAACGTTAGATTCTCCCCAATAAATAATTGTTCAATCTTGGATCAAACCCTATTCTTGAATCGAAAATCAAAGACTAATATTTGTTGTGCCGAAAAAAAAATGAGTTACTACACCTTGTAATAGAAATGAAAAGCTACGGGTCTAGGAATAGTAATTAGCCTCCAATTGGAATTGATTATTCCATGTTTAATAGCTTTCTTAGGGTAAGCAGTGCAGAGTCCTAATTCTAATGAAATTCTGCTGGTTTATGCTTTCCATGCTTACTTCAAGCGAGGTCTCTCACTTGTTAAGCTCGCTAGAGGCGAGCATGCTTTGTTCAAGGCGAGCATGCTACTGTTCAAGCTCTCTTCTAGCAAGCAATTGCTCCATATAGCTTGATTTTTGTGTTCAGCCTCCATTCGAATTTCACGGATGCATTTGGAACACGAAATTATTATTTTGCCCATTTATGACCTGCACAAAAAATCAAATTACAATAAATAACTATCCATCTATATTTAATATATCAAATAAACTACTAACACAACTAAAACTTATGAACTACTAACACACTAATTAACTAACACTAAACCATGAAAATTGGAACTAGGACCACACAAATTATGCTCAATTAGAACTTAAAATAGCTCTAACTATAGAATTATCAACTTCCCCCAATTTAGTTTTTTCTAATCCCGAGCAAAATAAAATGTAACAAAACTCACGCACGACAAAGGAGGAGTGGCAATATTAAAATCAGATTGAGTTAATTGACTCATAAACTATACTCAAAGCCAACCAACTACATGAACTATATAACACAAGTGTGCACATCAAAAACTCCACATGAATAAACATCAAATAAACTATCTCGCACATAAACGCAAGTAACATTTCTCCCTAATTGGACTAAATCATGATAGGACTAAATTTTTGATGTCCCACTAAAAATTGAGTTCTTGAGATTATCCTAATTGATTTAGTCCTATAAAAAATTGTGCGTGAATTTATATCAAAGAGTACTTTATTGGATATGAATTTTTGAACTCATTATTATTAGAGAAGAGCCGTGTGATTTGTTGTGGTTACCCATACCTTGTTCGAAATTACTAGAATTGTTCTTTGTAATTGTTGATTAGGTTGAAATTGATATGACGTGGCCCTTTGTGTACTCATTTGTGTGTTTATGCATGGCGGGTATCAGGTTCTATTATGATTGTTTGGCCTTTTTATGTTAATGTAACCCGTTTTCTGTGGCTAGTTCCTTGAGTACTCTATGTGCTCCAATGACCTTAAAAGAAGGAAAGAAAAAAAAGAATGGCTTGTTTTATGTAAAATACATAAGCATGGAAAGGAATGAGAAATTCAAAGGCAGCTTGTGTGAAAATGCGTCTTGCTAAACCTATATTAAAAAGAGAAAAAAAAAAAAAGAAAGAGTTGAAAAAAAAGGATTGGTCATAAAGGAACTATAAAAGGTTATATTTCCATTTTTGGGTTAAACGGCTCTAATGGTTCTATAATGCTTTTCCTTTGTGTGTCATTTGTGTTCTTTGCATGGTAAAGTTCTACTAATCTTTCTTTACCTTTTTTATGGTTATGAGTTTTCACTTTTATGTAACTTTTGACTTAGTTGCGGGACATCATGATTTTTTATGTGACGTGACCCATATTGAGTTTTGGTGTGCATACTCGTGCTATATGGTTCATGTAGTTGGTTGGCTTCGAGACCAGTTTATGAGACAATTAAGTCAATCCGGTTTTAGTATTGGCACTCCTACTTTGTTGTGTGTGAGTTTTGTTTAGTTTTTTTTTGTTCGGAACTAGCAAAATGGGGAGAGTTGATAGCTCTATAATTAGAGCTATTTTATGGTTCTTTTATTTTTAATTTGTGTGATTCTAGTCCCGATTTGTGGTGTTAAATGTTAGTTAGTTATTATGTTAGTGGTTCGTAAGTGTTTACGTGTTGTGTTAACAGTTTATTTGGTGTGTTAAATGAAGAAATAAAATTATTTATTGTGTTTTAATTTTATGTACAAGGTTTAATAGGATTAAATGGTAATTTCGTAACCAAAGCAAGAAATTTGAACGGATAAGAAAAAGTGGTTCGCTAAAGGCGAGCTGCAACAGTAAATTGCTCGCCAAAGGTAGAAGTGTACTCGCTAGAATAAATAGCAATGTGCTCGCCTTTTGCGAGCTAGCAGGAGTAAAACGTGAGAATTTGATAATTTGGTAGTTAAGTCCTATTAGTAGTCAAGTCATTGGAGGACTACAAAGATCTATAAAATCTCCAAGAAGGAACCGCAGCTTTCTTTATTCTCAAAGCATTGGAAACTTCTTTTTCTAAAAAAATTATTCTGCACAACAAATATTAGTCTTTGACTTTTGATTCAGGAATAGGTTGGATCAAAGATTGAACAATTATTTCTTGAGAAGAATCTAACGTTACAATTTGCAATTTTAATCCTATATTTCAAAAATATTTTAGATAATTTTGTTTGTTTTCATTATTCTTTATTTTAAGTTATATTTTTGCTTTGATTTTCTTTTAATATTAATTTTAATAACAACCCTAGATATAGTTTGATCATGAGTTTTTGCAATTTAATTAATTCTTTCATGTTTGTTTTAATTATGATGCACTAAATTAACTAAGGTTGGGTACGAGCAATGCAATTTTCTATGGATTAACTTAGAAAATCATTAATTGGAAAAATTATATTTATGGGTAATAATAAACATAAATTGACAATCCAAAAACATAGCTAACTCTTGTTTTGTTCAGGTTAGTTGAGGTGACATGAAAGTTGATCCCCTGTTATAGACTTGTATTAATTATTAGACTAGATTAATTCAAGATCGTGACTGTGACTGAGAGAATTACTTGATTATTTCATTGTAAATTCCATACAGATACAACTCAATTTAATTAATTTATGTCAAAGATGAATCTACCTCTAAGTTAATTAATGATTTTGAATTGATAGGATCTAATTTCGCGAGGAATCAGGGTTGGGTTGATAATTGAGAATTGAACTTTCCTTTAATATAATTGAAGCGATTGATTGGTTGTTTGAGTAATTCTAGAAAATTGCTACTCTGGTACGAAACCTGTTTTTTAAATTATTTAAAAACACTATTTTTTAGATTAGTGTTATTTAATTGCATTCATTTATTTCTTGTTTTAGTTATAGCTTTAGTTTTAGTTTATTTTAAAAATCCAAAAACACTATTTTGTGATCGTCTAAGTAGAAATTGTCAAAAATTTTCTAGACTTGTCTACGCTGTCTCCATAGAATAATCTTATTCATCCTACTATATGAATACCGTACGCTTACAAAAATTAGTGAAAAATTATGCATAGATTAATTAAACTTTTCCTATATCATTTCACCTTCTCAAGGATTGTCACAATTTCAAACATATTGAAGGTGGCCTTCTTATTAGTCCCATAGTTTCCTTTCGAGACTTTTCCCGTAGATAGGAGAAAATGGTCTTCCCAGAATCATGGATAACACCAGTCCTCATCCATGTCCAATATTACAAGATTTCGTCAAGAAATGAACTTGTCAATGTTTACTGGGATATTGTCTTTTAAGAATGCCTTACTATTCTATATGCAACCTAAATAGTTGTTGGCGTGATTTCTCTTAGACCAATTTTCCTGAAAATAAACAAAGATGTTAAACCAAAGTTGGTCCTTAAGTCACATAATGCCTTCTCGAAACCTAAATCACCAATCATGTATGGAATTGAAGAAATCTTTGGGTCCTTCAACTTCAAAAGTAATCTCTTTTGAAGATTGGAATACACTATTTATAAGAATCATAGTATCATCCTCCTTAAGTTTCTCTTATTAGAGAGGATCTTATTCATAAATCTCACATACATTGGTTATTTACTCCAACACATTCGTAACTGGAATATTGATATGAAATTTCTTAAAATTTCATGAAATTTAAAACATTGTCTTTCTTTTCGAAATGCCTGGAATGAAAAGTAGGGTAGGAAGTGTAACACCGGGAAGAATTTTCATCTGTGTATTTCTTGCTGTATCTTTCTCTTTTCACTTCTGTGGAATTATGTATTTGAGAATTACCTCATACTTTTTAACCTCTGTTTTTCTGGAATATATGCTACTTGCTTATCATTAAGGTGACCTTTCTTTGGCTCTTCTACGTGTGACTCCACCACAATCCCGCTTCTTAAAGTAATGGCATTTATTCGTATTAGTGATGGTGTTGATAGGTAATTCACCTTGAGATCTCTCTGCCTGTTGTTTCAACATCTGCCCTATCTGCAATTCTAAATTTCGAATTGATGCTCTTTTCTTATTTATGAACATTATAAGTATGCCCCAGCTTCTTCTCTTTGACTAGGTGGTAAGGAAACTCCTTGATTACTCCAAGCAAAGTTCGGATAGTTATTCTATCCTGTGTTATAAGTGTTGGAGTAAGGTTTTCCTTAAACTCTGGGCAGATTTGTAATAGCAGGTCAGTTCACTTGCTCATGAGCATAGTTTCAAAACTGTAAGAAAGTAAATCAGATATAACGCAGCGGAATTTAAAATTTTTACTTTCCTATCACGGATCACCTTGATTAATTTATACGTAGTACAAGAAAAGTATAGAGATTGTACCTGTCTCTTATAAAATCTCCAATGTGTATTGAGACGTCGATGTACAAGCCGCACAGGTGTCCGACACTCTAATGGTATGGACACAGATATTAAATCAGGAATCTTCACAAGATTGATTGACCCAAACCACGGAGTGCTAGCTCCTAAATTATTATTCCTTTTTCCAAAACGTGACAATCCGTTTTTCCAAGGAATTCAACGGCTTTCTTTTCCTTATAGCCGAAAGTAGTACTTGAAACATTTGTATATTAGTCGTAAGTAGTACTACTACTCCTTCTTCTTATATATTATAATATATCATATATATATATATATATATATATATAATAATATAGAATCCCAATCATATTGGGTTTAAGACATAGGGAATTATAAATTCTAATCAGTTTGGGTCATGGATATATCAATAATTATAAAACCATTAGGACTCTTAATATGTCTTACATATTAACTCCTAATAGTTATAACTTATTATAATTAAACCCAAAAGTTAATTTATCTCATAAATTAATCCATAAGTATCTCATACTTATCAAATCATTTTAATCCTGAATTAATTATCCTCAAGTGTGTGACCCTTTAGGTTCCCAATCACGTTGGTAATAAGTATAAATTATAATCCTAAATTAATTAGGATTAGATAAATTAAACACCTTTAATTTATCATTAATTCTCCAATTAATTAATTTACACCTATAGATCAAGATTGGCTTCTAGCAAAGCATCATGACCACCCAAGTGTTGAGATATGTCAAGTGGTTCGACATCACCCATCCGTGACTAGTTCTCTTGTAATTAATATCCTTTCACCAACCTATATCCCGATTAATTCAAGAATACGGATGTAATGCCAACTCTTATCAGTTATGAAGTATTTAGAAGATAAACTCATGACCTCAAGTCAAAGGACCATTACACTACTATCACAAAGAGATTAATCCACTGGCATTTAAATAATAATCCGTGTGAAATACTCTTAGCGAGTCAATCCGATGCACTTATTCTTAATAAGCATCCACATACTCTTATGTGCTAATATACTAGTGTCATACACTACGATTAGGGATATACACGAATAAAATATAATTACATCATAACTCCTTATGATTTTACATATATAAATATTTTATTCGTTAAATGCCATATTACAAAATATACATAAATATAAAAGCGTAATTTATCCCTAAAATTAATTGGCTTTAGGGCATACACTAACAAACTCCCACTTGCACTAAAGCCAATCATTCATGTGCTTAAGACCGAATGAGTTAACATGACTCTCATGTTTCTTACATGGAAAAGGCTTTAGTGAACGGATCAGCAATGTTATCATCCGTGGGGATCGGAAACTATCTTTACTTCATTTCTATCAATGATCTCTCTAATCAAATGATAGACGCCGTAATACATGTTTAAATTGATGAGACCTGGGTTCCTTTGCTTGTGCAATAGCTCCATTGTTATCACAATACAAGAGTATAGGATCACTAATGGAAGGAACCACTCCAAGTTCGGCCACAAACTTCCTGATCCAAACTGCCTCTTTGTCGGCTGCAATGTATTCGGCTTCGTTGTAGAATCAGCCGTGGTGTCTGTTTCTAGAAGTGTATAAGAGACAGGACTATACTTAGAGCATAGGAGACATCGGGTCTAGTACATAGCATAGCATACATTATAGAACCTATAGCCGAAGCATATGGGATCATTTTCATGCTATCTCTTTCGACATCTGTCTTAGGACACATGTCTTTAGAAAGGTACACACCATGAGACATTGGTAAGTAACCTTTCTTTGATTGATCCATGCTAAACCTCTTTAGCATCTTATCTATGTACGTTGATTGAGTAAGACCAAGCAACCTCTTAGATCTGTCTCTTATACACATCTAGATGAATATAGGTTGCCTCTCCTAAATCTTTCATAGAAAAATTTCTGGACAACCATACCTTTACACTTTGAAGCATAGGTATGTCGTTTCCTATCAACAATATGTCATCCACATAAAGTATCAAGAAAATAATGGCGCTCCCACTCACCTTCTTGTATACACATGGTTCATCCTCATTTTTGATAAAATCAAACACTTTGATTATCTCATCAAAACGGATGTTCCAACTCCTAGAAGCTGCTATAATCTCTATACTTTTGTTGTACTATGCATAAACTGTCTCTTATACACATCTAGATGTGTACCCTTCAGTTGTATCATATACACCTCTTCCGTAAAGGTTTAGCAATAATCAAAAATGGATGTACCAAACTCATTGTCCAATTATACACATCTATATGTGTATAAAATGTAATAAGAGACAGCATTCTACTATGAAAAAGTCTCATCTCTCATACACATTGTCTTTAGGGTAAGAGGTTAGGAGTCCCGTCTCTTATACACATCTAGATCTCTTATACACATCTAGATTGTGAAGATTCCTGATTTAACACATCTAGATGTGTATAAGAGACAGATGATGGAGACGGCGGAAAAGTGCACTGATATAGGTTCATCATTCGTAATGATTAATACATCATTGTACCCACTTACAAGAAATTCAAATTTCTTTGGAGCACGACGTATCCTAGTAGTCCTACGAAGAGTTTGTGTATCAATAGCTTCATCCTCAATTACATCATCATGTGATTGAAGCTCTTGTTCCATTTGTTGATCAATACCATATTGTGTTTCTTGAACTTCTTCAAGATCTATTTTGCTCCCACTTGTCCTTAAAAGAATAAACACTAGTTTTCTAGAAAGACGGCATGTTTTGAGACAAACACCTTTTGCTCAATGGGATTATAGAAATAATATCCAAACGTTTCCTTTGGATACCCCACAAATAGGCATTTATCGCTGATTTAGGTTCAATTTTATCAGATTCTACCCTTTTCACAAAAGTAGGGCAACCCCAAACCTTCAAGTATGAAAGTTTAGGTTTCTTTCCAAACCATATCTCATACGGAGTGGAATCAACAACTTTTGATGGAACATGATTTAGTAAATGGGAGGCGATATTAGGGTTTAATTATAAATGCCAGTGGATAAATATTTAAAATAAAATATGTAATAGAACCATATCTAATAGAGTTCGATTACGTCTCTCAGATACACCATTTAGCTGTGGTGTATAAGGAGGAGTCCATTGAGGTAGAATCCCATTCTCCTTAAGATAATCTTGAAACTCTTGGTTCAAGTATTCCCCACCTCGATCTGATCGAAGTATTTTAATACATTTACCAAGTTGTTTTTCAACTTCATTCCTGAATTCTTTGAACTTTTCAAAGGCTTCAGACTTATACTTCAATAAGTATACATAACCATATCTTGAGTGATCATCCGTAAAAGTAACGAAGTATGTAGAAAAACCTCCTCTAGCATGAATTGACATAGGACCACAAACATCAGTATGTATTAGCCCCAACAATTCACTAGATCTATCACCTTTTCCAGTAAAAGATGATTTGGTCATTTTACCAAGTAAACAAGATTCACATATGTCATATGATTCATAATCAAATGATCCCAAATAACCATTGTTATGTAATTTGGAAATGCGTTTCTCATTTATATGACCAAGTCTACAATGCCAAAGGAAAGATTGTTTCAAATTATCAATTTTGGACCAGTTGAATTTATGATGATAAGTGTACTGACACCTGTCTCTTATACACATCTAGATGTGTAGAAGAGCAGTTCCATACACAATGCCATCATGTGAAAAAGAACAACATTTATTCTTTTGCATAATGACAAAACCATCAGTGTCTAAAGTTACGAAATAGAAATAATATTTCTAATAAGAGATGGAACATAATAACAGTCTTTAAGTTCTAAAACAAGACCACTAGGCAAAGAAAGACAAGTTTCTCTAAGTCCCTACGGCTAATGCAGCAACATTTGCTCCATTTCCCACGCGTAGGTCTACTTCTCCTTTGGCCAACATTCTACTTCTCTTTAGTCCCTGCATATTTTTACAAATATGAGATGCAGATTCGGTATCTAATACCCAAGAATCTGATTTAGAAGTAGAAATATTGATCTCAATCATAAACATACCGAAGTAGAAGCTTCATTAAGCCTCTTCTGCTTCAAAGTATCAATATAAGCCTTACGTTCCTTTTCCAGGCCCTTCGTTTCCACAATAGTAACAATTACCCTTGGCTTTATCCTTCTTGATCACATGTGTTGGTTTTAACCCAGACTTGGCTTTCACAAAACCAATCTTGGATTTCTTTTTCTTCTTAATAGAAGAATCAACAACCATCACTTGTTTCCTTTCCTTTTTAATACAGCCTCAGTCAATTGAAAAATTAGAACGATTGGGATTTAAGCAAAATCATGAGTTAAATGTTGACTTAATTGATAAGGACGATAGCAAGTCGCAATCTATATATGTGTTATACATCTAAATGGTGGTGCGGTGAGTTGGAAAAGTTCCAAACAGGACACATACGGCTGATTCTACAATTCTTCAAAAAACAACTCCTTGAGATGAATAATCATAGAGTGAGCATCCATATTGTCATGTTGTTTCTGCAATTCAGAACTCATAGAGGCCAACATGATACAAGAGGCAGTATCATTATCCTCTATGTGCTTACGATAAGCATTCTGAGCTGCTTCATTAGCATCATCCGCTGGGACATCAGAATATGTTGATCAAGAACATGGCCAATTTTCTCATCTTGAGAACAATTCTAGAAGTTAAGAGATAGCTCCCGAAAATATGCGATGATTTTGTTATCATATAAAATGGGACGTAAATTGACGTTATTACTGACATATTCTACAACACATAAATAAAGATAGTATAAGTATTTGTTATTTATGCATTAACAAAACCAAAATATAATATGGACTTTCTTTTAATTTGGTTTTGCTCCCACTATTTTAATTCAAACCAATAACCCTCGCATATTGATTCGGGAGCTATTAACTAACCCCTAGTGGGCTAGGATCCCATCTAATTATTTTGATCTTGGGTTTACCCAACAAACCAAAAATAATTTCGAAAGGTAGGTAACTCTTACCAATTACAACTCTTTGTAATTCCTAGATAGTTAGGTATCAACTCTTTGATAACACATCATATGTGACTCCTAACCTTTGCCTCAAAAACATATAACCTTGAGTTTACCCAACAAATTATATGCCTCCGTTAAGTCATACCCATTATTCAGAGATCTCATCTCATAGCTCAAACATGTCCAACGTAGAGTAACCTTGGATTAGTCCAACAAGTTAAATCTAAGAAGAACTCTCGTTTGTTGCTATAATAACTTATGGAAGGCAACTTATTTACTGACTTAATATTAATTTGAGGGATTTTCTTTTATTTATTTTATTAGGTCTCATCAAATTGCATGCAATATTATCATATCAACATATAATAAATAAACATGCATAAAACCATGGATGATTATGAACTTTTACTAAACTAGTTTCCTTGAGTCACAAAGGAAACTAGGTGGTCAAATTCTAAGGGTAATCTTCAACTCTTGAAAATTTCCTTCTAGGTTGCACTTTTCCGCCGTCTCCATCATCTTGTACATTACAAATGTAATTCTATCTAAACATTTTGAATATTCAATCCTATCCCTAACCTACATCTATGTACATTACATGATTGGTTAAGAAATCTCGAGTTACATTCGAGGGGATTGAGATGAGAAAAGAATTACATTCAGAATAATAGAGAAAGGCAGGACACGCAGGCCCTATTTTAAAAATTTACAGCCATTGAATTTGAACCATATAAATCAAACACAATCAAATTGGTCTTAAGTTTTCCATAATCATCCATCATGCAATTAAATAATTCAATAATTAAATAAAAGCATATATCCGTATTTAGTATCTAATCATGAATCACTATATTTCATAATTTCAATCTAATTGAAATTATCAATTTTGAATTATTTATAAAAATATTTTATGGAGAAAAATTATTATTTTCTAATCACATTAGAAAATAATCCTTTAAATAATAGAATTTTTTAAAAATTATATTAGAAACAATTTCTAAACAATTTTTAAACATTTATTAAATTCCAATCTCATTGAAAAATAATAAATTTCTAATATTTAAACAAATTACCTAATTCTAATCTCATTAGAATTAAATAAATATTTTCAAAGGTTTTATACTTTCTAAATTTTAATCAAATTAAAACAAAGAAAGTTTCTAAATCTTGTCAATTAATTTTAAACAACAATTGTCAAAAATTAATTGGTGATTTCAAAAATCAAAATTTAGAAAACCTTTTGTATGAAAATATTAAATAACTGTTCGCTAAAAATAATTTAACTTATTAAATACTTTTAGCGACAAAATCCACAAGTGATGTTAAAAGTGACTAAAGCAATTTACTTGAATTGAATACCCGTGAATCAAATTCATACACATCTTCAATTCAAGATGACGTCATCTTGAATCAAGATGATGTCATCATGATTGCTTGACCCGTGAATCAAATTCACGGGTCCCACCTCCTTTTTTTTTTTTTTTTATATTTTAATATTTTAATTTCTCCAATATTTTATAAATAAAATTCAAAAATTCATATAGCTTGAATAATTCAATATTCATGACAACTAAATACAACTACATCATAAATTAAATCAAGGGTGGCTCTGATACCACTGTAAGAAAGTAAATCAGATGTAACGCAATGAATTGTGTGAAATCATAAATAGTTATGATGTAATTATATTTTATTAATTTATACGTAGTACAAGAAGTGTATAAGAGACGGGTACCTTAAAATTGCTTATAAAACTCCAAGATGTGTATACCCGTGAATTTGATTCACGGGTCAGTGTCCGGCCTCTAATGGTATCCACACGATAATTAAATCAGAATCTTCACAAGATTGATTGACCCAAACCACGAGTGCTAGCTCCTAAATTATTATTCCTTTTTCCAAAACGTGACAATCACATTTTTCCAAGGAATTTGACGGCTTTCTTTTCCTTATAGCCGAAAGTAGTACTTGTCCTTTTTGTGTATTAGGCGTAAGTAGTACTACTACTCCTTCTTCTTATATATTATAATATATCATATATATATATATATATATATATATAATAATATAGAATCCCAATCATATTGGGTTTAGGGAATTATAAATTCTAATCAGTTTGGGTCATGGATATATCAATAATTATAAAACCATTAGGACTCTTAATATGTCTTACATATTAACTCCTAATAGTTATAACTTATTATAATTAAACCCAAAAGTTAATTTATCTCATAAATTAATCCATAAGTATCTCATACTTATCAAATCATTTTAATCCGTTTATGAATTAATTATCCTCAAGTGTGTGACCCTTTAGGTTCCCAATCACGTTGGTAATAAGTATAAATTATAATCCTAAATTAATTAGGATTAGATAAATTAAACACCTTTAATTTATCATTAATTCTCCAATTAATTAATTTACACCTATAGATCAAGATTGGCTTCTAGCAAAGCATCATGACCACCCAAGTGTTGAGATATGTCAAGTGGTTCGACATCACCCATCCGTGACTAGTTCTCTTGTAATTAATATCCTTTCACCAACCTATATCCCGATTAATTCAAGAATACAGATGTAATGCCAACTCTTATCGAATTAATCAAATTTTACTTCTTACCAAAATACAACTCACTTGAAATAGATTTTAAGACACTCTTAAATCTATTTCCACTTTGCGCAAAGATTTCCGAATCGTATTTCAAGAAGTGGCCATCTTTTATATCTAATGTATCTTATACACATCTAGACAGTCATAAGAGTAGGAAGGATAAACATAAGAAAGTGTGCGACTCATTAAGAGTAACGACTAATAGAGCCAAAGAATAATAATCCACAGTCAAGATAAACTCATACCTCAAGTCAAAGGACCATTACACTACTATCACAAAGAGATTAATCCACTGGCATTTAAATAATAATGTGTATGTGAAATACTCTTAGCGAGTCAATCCGATGCACTTATTCTTAATAAGCATCCACATACTCTTATGTGCTAATATACTAGTGTCATACACTACGATTAGGGATATACACGAATAAAATATAATTACATCATAACTCCTTATGATTTTACATATAAATATTTTATTCGTTAAATGCCATATTACAAAATATACATAAATATAAAAGCGTAATTTATCCCTAAAATTAATTGGCTTTAGGGCATACACTAACAAAAACTACATACTTGGTATTCAACCATTGGCATGATTTATGCACAATGGTCAAATTTAAGTGTCTTAGGATTAATAGAATAAGACAATACTCATACTCTCTCCATCCCATTGAAAATGTCATACTTTTCTTTCTAGTCTATCCTAAAACTTTTGTCACATACTAAATTTGGTAAAATAACTTTTGGCAATTTTTTAGCCACTACCCTCTCATTTTTTCATTTATTTCTTGTAATTATGGGCCCTACCAAATTTAGTATAGAATATCTAAAGACGCACTTATTGAGAGTGTAATATAACGACTCTAGTTTTTGCAAGATATGTGCCTCGCGCACGAGTAAGTCTTGGCTACTTACTCCGTAATGTAGAGTAAGTATGATAGTCGTTGAGATGACTGAAAAGTAGAGAAGTTACACTACTTTTCAATCATCCAACGGTCAGAAATACTCGCTCCGTAATGAGAAGTGAGTAGCAAAAAAATTTTCCTCACACATATGTTGTTTTGAAATTTCTTAAACATTGTGTTTGGATGGAAAGATTTGAGTGGATTTTATTTGAAATCCAAGTATATAATAAGTTATCCAAACAAATTATTAGTAATTGATTTAGTTATAGATTTGAAATTTCATCAACAAGTGAGAATATGATTTTAATAAATGGATTTGAAATTCACCAAAATTTCATGTCATTTTAAATTCACTCAATTTAAATTTAATTTCAAATATTTCTTTCAATTCAAATTCACTCATTCAAACACAACAAAAAATCATTTGGTCCCATATGCTATGTTGCATTGGGAAAATGTCAAAACATTCAAAACTCTTATTGTTTGACAGAGGGCTAACTTGCAAACATTGATAACCCCATTAAGTGTTTACAGTTAATTCATTAAGTGCTTTTTATATTAAGTGTTGATAATAAAATTCTCTTACCTCTGAATACAATTAAGTGCCACTTAATTTCTATACAAAATTTTAAGTGAAAAGTCTATTACTTAATTTGCTGAATTTTTTATTAGTATAGCAAAATTCACTCAAATTTTCTTTATTTCACATTCATACACTATTTTCACACACTTACACACATTATATTCATTCTCTCACACATAAACACACATTTGCACACATTATATTCATTCTCTCTCACACACAAACACATATTTGCACACATTGTATTCCTTCTTTCTCACACATAAACACACACTTGTACACACTATATTCATTCTCTCTCACACACAAACACACATTTGCACACAAACACGCACTTGAACACACTGTATTCATTCGCTCTCACTCACAAACACACATTTGCTGATACTATATTCCTTTTCTCTCACACATAAACGCAGTTACAATTTGTACACACTATATATTTCTTCTCTCTCACACATAGGTGCACATTTGCATAAAAAATATTCATTCTCTCTCTCTCACATACACACTTGAACATACTATATTCCTTCTCTCTCTACATAAACACACACACTATATTCATTATCTCTCACACATAAACACACACTTGCACACATTATATTCTTTTTTTCATATAAACACACACTTGCGCATATAATATTCCTTTTCACATACAAAAACGCACACTTGCACTAGTTATTATTATATTCATTCTCTCTCACATATAAACACACACTTGTACATAATATCGCTCTCTCTCACACACACACCCCTCTCTCATACACACATACTTTATATTAAAAAATTATTTATTTGTATTAAAAATATAATAATTAAAATAATCTGCTATAAAAAATATAATATTATCATCAAAATATATAATATATACGAGGTAAAATATTTTAATTCAGTACTTAGATTCAACTGATTATCAAACATATGCAACTTTATGAATTCAGCAAATTAAGACTTCATCACTTAATTTTCAATGTTCAGAATTCAGATTTCAAGTTTCAATTTTATCAAACGCACCCAAAATCTTTCTACTGTTACTAATATACTCTATTACCAAAAAGCAACAGAAATTTTGGGGCGGAGGGAGTACCATCTAATCGCTTTGTGAGTGTTGCCAATTGGGCAGACATAGTGTTGGTTTGCACCCTAAGCGCATACATCGAGACCACTTCATGAAATCCCTTCCTGATCAATTGGCATTGGGTCTCTGACAAAAATGGTTTGGCATCATCTAAAGCAATTCATGCGCATTTTCAGTAGTTTAATAATGAAAGCCCCTCCGCTTGCTACATCGACGATCATTTTGGGATGTAGGAAGAAGGCCACCATAAAAAGTTTGAATCAGCATCCACAAAGATAGATCGTAGTATGAACACTTCCTCAAGAGTCCTTTGAATCTTTCCCAAGTCGGCCAATGTTTCAAATTCACTTTAGTGGAAGGATGTGATGTTATTTTTTAACTTGGAAATTTTTGAAAATGGGGAGTATTAAAATAATAACTTGTGCCAGACTATCCCACATTGTAAATCTATCTTGAGGGAATGATTGCAACGAACTTTTTGCTTTGTCACGCCATTAGAAAGACGATTCTACTTAAAAGTATAAAGAATCTCCAGGAAATTTGCAAAATATTAGTATAGGTCCTCTCTCGAGTTTCCATCAAAGTTAATTGACTATTGTAGCATCCTAAGAAGATTAGTAGGTTTAATCTCGGAGTTGTTGACTTGGATAGGTGGCCTTGCTGTGTTATAGTTGCTCCCAACCAAAGAGAGCATAACATACTCCCTCAAAGGTTTTGTATAAAGTTACGGGTTTTGATGTTATTCAACTACTACACGCAAATTGTCCCTTGCTTTTCTTCTTTCTCTTTGTATTCTTTGCAAATTCCTCATGATTTCGGGATTAATTAGAACTACTCCACGAGATGGAGAGAGCATACAAGACAAAATAAGAGAAGATAGGCTAAACAAATTAAAAAAAACAATTTACATATTAAATTCAAAGTAGTATTGAAACTAAATAGTATCAATGTTAGCAAGCACCAGTCCTAGCAACAGCTATAAAAATTTGATAAAAAATTTGCTACACTTGCAAGTATACAACATCACTCAAGTAATATAGAAATGAGAGGATTATTGTGCTCAGGAGGATTGTTTAATAATCACTTAAATTATTAGTTTTGATACTATTCAAAAAGTCGTAACTTTGATGGGTGGATTAAACAAAAACTATTAACTTGAAATAATATGAAGCAAAAAGAACTAAATTGAGATAAATTCAATTGACTAAAACGTTAGGGAATTCAATTTTACCTATTGATCAAGACCAAATTCAAGTTGTAATTATTGCATGTCAATACCTACAGTTAATGATCAAATTCTCTTAAATAATTAATACTTGCTCTCGCATAATATTAACTCTCTTTTACTCAATTTTTACCTAATCTCTTAGTTACAAGATAAAATGTATGATCTTTATGTCCGTGGTAGTCAAAATCACAAAAATAGCGGTAATCAATTTTTAGTATTTTCTCAATTTTGTCGTGTTTGTTTCACAGTTCTAAACATGTGATTTACCTCCCGGTCTCACCACAAGTTTAATCAACCATTCAAGAATGGCCAAAGATTGGAATGCATTAGAGCATGGCAATGTACAGTAATTCTTAATTGTAGAGAAATAATCATATATAAATTTAACAATTACAAGAATTTAAGCCATCACAAATTGGTTAACATGACAGTCCTAACTTCAACAACTTAGACCATAGTTAAAGTGGAAACAACCATAAAAAAGTGGAAAGAACCATAAAGTTCATATCAGAAGACATAATAAAAAATATATAGAGTAATAGAATGCTTCTCTAATATAAGAGCCATGAAGTAGATCCAAATTTTGAATATTCTCCTATGAGTCTTCTATAATAAACCAACACATCAAAGAATTCTAAGACTAAAATTACCCTAAAAGATGATTGAAAACACTCCTAAGGACCCCTATTTATACCTTGAAGAGTTTTCATATGTTCAACTCAGATTTGGATTTAAACCATGCAAGTAGATTTCAAAATGGATTACACCTAGCATGCCCACCATGCTTCGCTGGTGCTACTGTGCTGGCACTGGCACCATCAGAATGTTGGAGTGGCCACGCCAATAGTCTTGCCAATATTGGCTTTTTCCTCGGTCTTTGCATTTTTCTGTCCTGTGTTTTGACACGAACGTATTCCAAACCTTTTCAAACTTACAAAATAATAAATACGATTAATAACCATAAAAAAAACTAGTATAAAGAACTAAAAAGACACACTTATATAGTAACAAAAAAATAATAAACCACATGATAAACGACTAAAAACTCGAGAAACTTATCAAATTTAGACTAAAAGCGAAAGAAAATTAACTATAATAACTAAAGTTATCATATATCTTCTAAAAAATCCTCTTAAGAACGAGTATCTCTGGTTTTAATTTTTAGCCAAACTCACATATTTTCTTGCTATCGTCTATTTTTTTAATTGTAAGTTTGCAGACTTCCTTTATGTATTGTAATTGCTTAATTTGAATTCTAAACATTTTCCTTTAAAGATCACTCTTCAAGAATGAGCTCCAAATCAAAGATCATTTTTAGATTTCCTTACCATTCCTTCTAAATTTGGATTTTTGCACAATGATTTTAATTTCTTAGTTTACAAGTCCAACAGATAACAATATTAATTTAGAAGTAAGCGTATTTTACCGTTTAATTGGTATTTTTATTTTTAAATAGCGCGGTCTATATCTCACATCACTGCCTTTGCACACATAAGCATGAGAAGTTCATCATTTAACTTGGCCGGAAAAAACTGCATGAATATATACAAGTATTTTGATTTAAATGATTTAACATCTTGAGTGGATCTTGAAAATGGGATCTTCTATCACTCTTATTAGAAAAATTCTTACATAAATCTGATTCATGGTAAGTGGATGAATCTTTTGATTCATATTTATCTACATCACCCTAAAGACGTTTATTTTTAATGAGTTAGAGTGATGTGAATGAATATGGATCAAGAGATCTATCCTATTTACCGTGAATCGAATCCATGTAAAAATTTTTCCTATTATACTAAACTCCTATATATCTCCATATATTTGTACTAGTATTTAAAGTAAAATACTTAGATAGACCCAATTTTTTACCCCACTTTTAGATCTTGTGGTCAGGATTAAACCTTGGAAAAATCTTACTTACATTAGTTGATGTCATAAATTATCTAAAATTTAATCCACACCACAGGGTTTATGAGTGGGATTAAAAACTGAATCTACCTAAGTATTTGCCGTATTTAAATATAATAAAACTTACGAGTCATGACACACATGACAATCATGTGAAACAAGAGGTCGACATTGTTGAGTATGCTTTGTATCTTTTATTTTGTCCCATATTGGTTTGGGAAGAGTATTTTTATCCTAGCCAATGTTATAAATTAAGGGCCTTAATTAAGGTTTTAAGTGCACCAAGCCAAGAGAGCTTTAGTGGGCTTTCAGGGCCTTTATGGCCATCCAACCTTTTATCTTATTTTGGCTCTCTTGTACTTTTGTTATAATGGTGCTTATAGCCCATTTTGTGGAGGTCTCTCCAAATTAATAATTCTCTTAAATTAGTGGATGTTTTCCTCTTCGCCCGTGGAAGTAGGTCGATTTGACCGAACCACGTAAATCATTGTATCCTTTTTGTATTGTTATATTTCTCTTTATTTATATTCGTTATTATCTTCAAGGGTTTATAATGTAATTTCTGCACATATCCGGGGTTCCGATCCTAACAAAACCCTCGAGTTATACCGATTTGATGGTAACAAAGTTTTGGGTTGAGAAATTTTGAATCATGGGTTACTCATTGGCAAGTAATTTCTTCTTGGTATTGGCCACTCTTTGTTACACTCTTCTTTGTGTATTGGACGTTTGAGCTTCCGAGTCGGCCGTTTGGTATTTTGTGAAGAGTTTTGTTGGGCCTATTTTGTGGATAAAGAGTGGGCTTGCGTTGAGTACAAATTGGGACTTTGTTGGAGAAGGTGGAGTTGTGTTGATCCATTTGTAAATCGAGAATCTGGGCTATTGAGCTTTTATGGAGAAGGTGGAGAATTTCTTTTTGTGAAGATTTGCCATTTTACGAGGATTTGTTAAGCGATACGAATCAAGGTGGAGATTTGTTAAGTATGTTTTGTATCTTTTGTTTTGTCTGCCATATTGGTTTGGGAAGAGTATTTCTCTCCTAGCCAATGTTATAAATTAAGGGTCTTAATTAAGGTTTTAAGTGCACCAAGCCAAGAGAGGTTTGGTGGGCTTTCAGAACCTTTATGGTCATCTAACTTTTTGTCTTATTTTGGCTCTCTTGTACTTTTGTTATAATGGTTCCTATAACCCATTTTTTGGAGGTCTCTCCAAATTAATAATCCTCTTAAATTAGTGGATGTTTTTCCCTTCGCCCGTAGACGTAAGTCGATTTGACCGAACCACGTAAATCATTGTATCCCTTTTATTGTTATATTTCTCTTTATTTATATTCTTTATTATCTTCAAGGGTTTATTAAGTAATTTTCGCAAATATCCAGGGTTCCGATCCTAACAGGCATAAAAAGATGTTGAGACAGATGATCTAGAACCTCTTAAACATGTTATTCATGATTAACTACCTAAACCACCAAATAATGACTTTGTAACTTAGAAGTTTCTTTGAATGAATTTTGCAGTTCCATGGCGATTCCTACCATAAACACAGCTAGATTTGTCAGCCAGCAGAATGTAAAATAAAATGGGTGGTTATGTAACTTGGTGCAGAAAGTCAACTCAACGCTATTTATTCATTTGGTCCACAACTTCAAGCTTTGTGTCTTCAGAAAGTAAGTGGAACTTGCTAAATCAAATTAGAATAAGGGTTAATAATATTTTTCCCTAAAATAGGTGAGTAATTATATTTTACTCATTTAAATTAAAATAATGTATATTTTGTCCTCTTCTCACACTATTCATCCGTTAATAATTTAACACGATCAATACAATTTTGATATATGACTGAACTATCCCTTAGCACTAATTTTTATTTTTCATGTATTTTACTTTTTTATGTTTGATACTTATAAAAATTAAGAAAAATAAACTATAATAAATACTTGGTATCCTTGTCTCTAGGGAATGAAAATGTGAGAACATATTAAAACAAATTCTATCCAACATTGTAATTTGTACTGGTTTAAATACAAAATTAAAAAAATCAGTGTAAAATATTAAGAATATTAAAAAATCCAAAAACTTTTATGGTAAATCTATTGCCACACAAGGCCCCATAGGCTTGGTTTAGGAGTTAAGGTTTGGAGAGAAAATACGAGGAAGGGAGGAAAGTATGGTATTTTTCTTTGTTTGGAAGTTTTAAATGAAAAGAAAAAGAGGGATTTGGAGGGATAAAAAAGTTAAAAAGTTTTCATTCCAAATGTGGAAGGAAATGGAAGGAAAATATTATTTATTCTTTAAGACTTTTTTAATGCCAATTTTACCCATTAAATATATAACAAAATATTTAACTAAAAGGATAAATATGTAAATTCATTCATTTTCCTCCCTAAACTCCCAAACAATATGGAAGGAAATTACAATCCCTTCTCTTCTCTTCTTTTCTTTCTGAACTTAAATTTTCTCTTCGTTTCTTTTCCATCCTAAACTCCCTAACTCATTGATAAAAAATAATAATAATAATAATTATTATCATAGCTAAAATGAAAACATAATACATGATGTTGGAATCTTTTAATAAAATATATAAATTCTTGACATTTAATAATAAATTGTTGAGATTTATTTTAGGAGTTACACCCTTTGATATTTTCAAAATAATAATGATAGTTTTAAATTCTATTATAAATCCTATATCATTATTTTGGTTATAAATATTTATTTATTAAATGGGTCGTAATCCTCATTATTATGAAATAAACACATTTAATTATATGAGTAATAATTCTCATTATTATTGAAATTAAAAATCATTATACATTGTATTTGGACAAAATGTGACTTAGATTTTGAAACCTATAAATATAGGGTATTGGTGGAAGAGTAAAAGATAATTTTTAAGAAACTTTTTTAACAAAATTATTTTTCTACTTACACTACAAAAATATATGGACAAAGTAGGGTGTGTGGAGAAGTTTCCGCTTCTCTGGATTTATAGATCAAAGAGAAGCAACAACCTAGAGTTGGGTTGTTGTATCCTGGAGGCGATAACCTTCTGCATCAGAATTGAAAATCTGTAGGGGCACGAATCGTATTAAAGAGAGCAAATATGCGCTTTAACCTTACCGTACTTCTTGATAACAGTTTGTTCATGCAAAACGATATAAGTTTTTTTTTTTCTCTTTTATTGTCAGAAACGAGGTAATCTTTAAATTGTTGATATTTTATTTAAATTATTTGTGATGTGTATTATGATTAATATGATTTTTTTATGGTTTAGAACCAACAATTTTAAGACGATTAGCCCTATGAGTTAGAATTTTTCATACGTTGAGATAAATGAATTATTGCTCTAGTTTTAAACTTTATGATGTTGTTCAATAGCCTACTGCCCAATGGTTCTATTCTGTTTCTCTAAATAATATAAATTATTTGGTGCAGAGTAAGACATAGATAAGTCTGTCAAGTAGGAAAAAATTGAAAAAAAAGATTGATGTTAGCACATTTGATGTAAATAATTTAGTCACTATTATAAGTTTATAATTATATGTGCTTAATCAATAATTGATATTATGACCCCCGGAAAAAAACAACAACGGAAGTGAATGGGTCTAGAACATAATTAGCCTGGTTCCCAATGTTGTCATTTCTCAATAAATTAATAGAAGTGAATATTTAATCCTTGTAAGAATGCAGAAGCATGAGATCTCGTTGAATAAATTTTGTATCTAATTAAAGTTTTCTGATGATGAATCAGAAAGGGTCCAAACTAAATAAGAGGTTAGAATAATCGTCAATTTTGTTGTTTCTCCCATAGATTAAGATCTTATTTACACTTTTAATGTGTCTTTGTTTTCCGCTTTGCTCTAGAGTCTTAATTGGATACAATGATTTTTGCATAAGAAGCAATTAGTGAAATTCTAATAAGACTTACTGACTAAAGTTTGACTACGTCAGTCAATGAAATTAAATAATTTTTCGAGGCTTCAAGCGCATAAATACTATTTCTTGTATTTTTAAGAATTGCAATACTTATAAGCACGTATGAATAAGCACCATTAGAATGGAGGCACATATGAAAACCATGGCTTGTTATCAAACTTAAAAGATGGAGAATGAATAAGATCAACCAAATGTATGAGTGATCCTTTGAGCATGTGTTCAACTTTGTTTGGTAATATTTATCTATTTATTTATTTATTTTTTGGGCTGATTTTTTGAAAAGGACAAATATTACCATAACAATTTCGTAAGAACTTATAATGGTCTGCTAACATGAAAATTCAGTAAACAAGGTGACTTACATTAGATTGTTAAATGTGCAATAAATCATGAATTCTATGCCGCTGCTTTATTTGTGTTTATTATGGCAGTTTTAGCATCTCTATTTTAACGGTTCTAATCTAAGTCTCCTAATAGTTTGGTGCCTAATACAAAATGAGTAGAGTAATTAAATTTGTATATTAATTGACCGTACGTTAGTAAGAATTAATAATCTACTTAAAGATTTGTGAGTATTATGGAGAAGAACAAGTTAGACAAATTCTCTTGTTCTAACATGATTTTTTTTTTTTTATTAAAAAAAGAGTTCTTTTGTGCTTGCTGTATGTTTGGCACTTTTGTTTTAATAATCACATCATTTGAGAAAGTAGTTTTTCCCTAGCTATGCTAATGAAGCTTTTGCCTACAGCACGTATTACTTTAGATGATGAATTTCTATATGTCCCATGAGAGTTGAAGGACACCAATTTAACATCCAAATACTTCTGGATTCAAAAAATATATTGTCCACTATGTTGAATAAATTTTTGGAGCTATTATTCACAAGAATTTTTCATTCTAATTCTAGATGGACGATCTGTCCATTTGGCCTTCTTTGTAAGCATGGCATGTGCTAGGATAATGTTTTTTATTCCTCCTGCAAACTCTATCTTTGCTCGGGTTGTTAGAATAAATCACTATATATTGGTTTATGTATCTAAGGTAACTGTTTTACTGGTGCAAATTTTTGGAAGTTACTTTATGCATATCACAGTAGCATAAAATGTCATTTCATAGTGGGAGTTTTGGATTATCTAAATTGAAATGTCTACAAAGTTAAAAATAAAATAAGGTGCTAGTGGGGGTTATATTCTCGATGACTTGCATTGAATTTGATCTTGAACGCTATATGCATTTTGTTTAATTTGAAGTAATATGAATACATACAAGCAATTGATTGGTAAAAATATTACATTGAGAAGAGTGTTATTCTTATCAATGATAATAATAATTTTATTATTATTGATAGATGTGAATACATAATGTAGTATTGAATTCTTATAATTATTATGTATATTCACAATATTTTTGGTGATGTGGAATTGTGAATGGAAGTCATTGATAACCATGTGAAAAATTATGTGAATAATATTATTGCTCAACAATACATATGAGTAATCTTTGATCTAGGGAACATGGTTATGACATTGAATATTATGTATTAGACATTATTAACCCGTATCTTGAGTGTGTGAAGATTAATACTCATTATGGCAGATATTATGGAGATCACAATTTGAAAAACAAATGGTCGAGAACTTAATTTAAATGTTTATTTGTATCACAAACGTGATATTTCACGAAAAAAAGAAATTCAAGAAAATTTCTTAAAGGGCTCTTAGTAGGCTATTAGATTACTGGCCATTCAAAAAATGAATGAGATGTGTAAAGTAGCTCACAATAGTAAATTATATTATTCGTCATCAATGATGATGATTCCTAATAGTTAGTCTAATGGCTACTAGAGAATAAAATATTAAAAAAATGTAACTTCGCCTAATGTGATACATCTATTTGATGGCTATAATTATAAAGGAGATTTTTTTCTCCAAAATGATGATATCATGCAACTATTATCTTGAGAAATTTTGAAATATTTTGACTTTAATGTCAAAATCACATATCTTTGTTATTCTAATAATTTGTGAAAAATTTAAATGCCAAGTTTGGGGCAAAGATATGAGGTACATCGAAGGGAATTGGACTAGTGCCTAAAATTTATTAAACTAGAACCATCTACGAGGATACTTCTACCTAGGGATTGGAGATTTCAAGAACGCTTTCTAAGTTGGAGAAAAACAAATCATATAATGGTTTGGGAGAAAAGTATGCACTTGGTAATCAATTCTATAAGTCCATTCCTATGGTGTAAAGCATGCATGTGATCTTATGATGAAAAAGTTGAGATTCAATATGTTAATAAGTTCTATAGTCCTTATGGGTGGGATGTCTTAGTCATAGGAGCATCCTTGATAAACTCACTTAATGAGTGTGGAAGTGGGGCTACTTTCTATGAGAATATGGCTAATTCTCTAAAGTACTCATGAATCTGGGATAAAGCACAATGCCGTAATGTGCTGGTTTAAGAAGATTAAATTAACACTTTGAATATCATGTGTGTGACATACTCTTACATACTCTAAGTAGTCTTAATTTCAAGGTTTAGCCCTTTGACTCTAGTATGGGGATTATGGAAATACTAAATGAAGATTTCAAGGCATTGCCACTTTTATTATGCATGGTGTTATCACTTTGTCCTTAAATATATAGTATATATTTTCTATGCATAAAATAAGAGGGGGATTGCTGGAATATTTTAATAGAATATATGAATTCTTGACATTTAATAATAAATTATTGAGATTTATTTTAAGAGTTACAACCTTCGATATTTTCAAGACAATAATAATAATTTTAAATTCTATTATAAATCCTATATCAATACTTTGGTTACAAATATTTATTTATTATATGGATCATAATTCTCATTATTATGAAATAAACACAATCCATTATAAGAGTAATAATTATCATTATTATTGAAATTAAAAACCATTATACATTGTATTTGGACAAAATGCGACTTAGATTTTGAAACCTATAAATATAGGGTATTGGTGGAAGAGTATACAAGATAATTTTTAATAAACTTTTCTAACAAAATTATTTTCTACTTATCACTATAAAAATATATGGACAAAGTAGGGTGTGTGGAGAAACTTCTACTACTCTTGGCTGTATAGATCAAAGAGAAGCAACAACCTACAGTTATGCTATTATATCATGGAGATTGACGCACTGTAACCTTCTGCATCAAAATTAAAAAATCCGTAGGGGTGCGATCGTCTTAAAGAGAGCAAATACGCGTTTCAACGCTACCGTACTTCTTGGTAGCAGTTTGTTCATGCAAAACGGTATAAATTTTTTTTCCCTTTTATTGTCGGAAACAATGTAATCTTTAAATTGTTAATATTTTATTTAAATTATTTGTGATGTGTATTATGATTAATATGATTTTTTTATGGTATAGAACTAACACATGAAAAATCAAAATATAGTAATATAGGCATTTCGACCATTTAACTATGTTTTCTTGATGGTGTTAAAGATATTAATGGATGAATAGAGTCAATAGGGGAGAAGTGTATATTCTTTTAGTTTAAGTGGTCAAAGTGTAATTGCCCAATTAATTTAGAGGGCAAAGTGTTATTAACCCTTAAAATAATACTTCTTCTATTCCACTTATTTTGTCATAGTTTGAATTTTTTTGTCAAACAGATCAATTTTGCAATCAGTATTTCAGATATAGATTTATTTGATTTCTTATGAAAATTTTTCAACAAAAGTGAAATTTATATAAAGTATTATGACATGAAACTTAAAATTTATAAAAAGAATTTAAAAATTTACAAGAAATTGAACCTTAAAATTTTGATTTATTGATCAAAAAAATCAAATATGACAAATATATTAGGACGGAGGTAGTACTATAGTTAGTTCTTGGGAACCATTCGAGTTTATGACTTCCAAATTTGATTTTACATTCTCTAATACATCTACCTGGGAAAAGAGTTTACTTTTGTCAATGAATTCTTATTACACGCGCCTAACACTATGAATTAAAATATTGTTTCTTTGTACGTAGAATGTAACATTAAAATTAACAAGTACATGCTAGAGATAAATCTCGTTTCTTTGTACTCAAAATTTAATTTTTGCCGACGGAGTGAATCATTGGATGCTCGACATTGCAAGTGCCATGAAATTACCTCAACGACTCTTGCACATTACTCAGAAGACACGAGGTACGTACCGAAAATGTGATATTGTCAATTTTGTTTGGAAACTTGGTTATATTTTCAGTGCATTTTCGTTCAACAATAATTCCACCAAGTAGTCTGACAAGTTTACATCTATTTAAGATGCTTCATTGCACTTCATCTAGAAACAGAAATCCAAGAATTTTGGATCCATATATAGCATCCTCTCCACAAGCTAAGAGGAGATAATTAATATATATTCTATTTACCATCCTCCTTTTCTTTCCCTCCAATACGAAATTATTCATGGAAAATATCAATCCTTTGTCAATGTTAAACTTCATCTTAATGGCCAACAAGGCTGCTAATTCAATATCATTTGCTCTCTTCACTTTGTCATATAAAATTCTCAGCTTGATTGTTACACTTCAAGACTTCTTGTTGCAGTCATTTTCTTACCTTCACATTAGAGCATGGGAGAGCTACCGGAGAAGTGTTGCACGTAAGAGTAAAAATGTTGATAGTGCAGTCTCAGTAGCCTCAATAACTTGAAACCTTGCATCAATGACGATGTTAAAAATGAGACATTGATCCAGGGAGATATAGAAATTGTGATGCAGAAGCTAGGAATTTCTTGGGACTCAAGTGGAAATGATCTCCAAGAGAGATTATGCTTACGTGAAATTTCAATGTTGTTTTATGAAATTGAGCCTGGTCCTCAGGAAGTGAAGGAAGCTTTTGACCTTTTGAATGATAACAAAGATGGTTATATAGATGCAAAAGACTTGGAGAAAATTTTGTGCACCTTAGGCTGTGTAGAAATTTCAGAACTGGAATGCCAAAGGATGATTGTGGCATTCAGCAAGAATGGAGAGAAACGAATTGACTTCATCAAATTTGTGAAGATCATTGAAGATAGCTTTGCTGAATGCTGATTAATCAAATCCTTTAGATATTGCTTTGCTGAATGCTGATTAATCAAATCCTTTAGATATTGCTTTTGAAAAAAAAAAAAATTACTAAATGGCCTTCTATTTGCCAGTGTATCATCACGATATATCATTGTTTGGATCATCAATGAGCGAAAAAAAAAATAATAATAATTACAGATCATTATTGAATGATCAGGTGCCATGAATAATTGCTGAGCTCCGTTTACCGACCACGAGCAAAACAGTGACAATATGAACCTCACCTACCATTACTTAGTAAAATCAATTAAAAAAAATATTTAATGTTAGAATATTTTAATTGGTAAACTTTATGACCACACAAATATTCTAAATAATAATTAATATAATATCTCACATTAAATAATGACAAATTACTATATAAATGTATTTGGTTAAATATGAGATTCAAGATAGATATAACTCTATTCTATACGTATAACACGAATTTGATACTAGACTATTTGACATGAGACTCATCAGTAAGAGGAAACTTCATGATGGGAAGGAGTCTCTAAAGACTCCTACAAATAGGATACCTACAAACATAATAGAGAAGTTAGGATAGGGAAGATTAAATTTTGTTGTTTGGTCGATTGATTAAATTATGTTAGAGTAGTTGTTTGATCGATTGATTAAATAATCTTGGAGCATCAATGGAAGACATCAATGAATTGTCTTCCATAGATTCACTCGTGGTCAGTGTAAGGTACGCCTCAATTCTGTCTTCTATGATTTACAAATCTAAACTTAAGATCGTATCATATTTAACATGTGATATCATAGTAGGATTGAAGTTTATGACTTACAAATAAATGATTTCATATAGTAATTCTTAATTTGTTTTGTCCATCAAGGTTAGCACAAAACTACTATAGATTTAAAAAAAAATAATCATACGAACGATTTAAATGAGTCAAGAATCAGTTGTGCTGATTGTTCTATGATTAAGTTTGCCTTTAATGTTCCTATGGCATCTAAGTTATTAAATAGTAATAAGTTTATGGGTTTCATTAAATTGTAAGGAAAACAAAGCATAAATTCACATTGGTGAATAGGATATTCATGATGGCTGTATACTATTATTTGAATTGTAGTTGCAGTCAGCTTTGTTATAAACGTCTATTATAAGTGAATCAATTTTGTTTTAATTGATCCTATGTCCTTACGTATTTAGATTTACTCAAAGTATGAATTGTTTCGATTCAAATTCTTTTGACTCACCTTCTATAAATAAAATAAAATAAAAAAAGGAAAAGAAAGTCACAAATTGGACATAAATCGACAGTATACGCGAGTTCTATCTTCTTCAGATGATCCGATTGTTGCTTGTTGACCAGCTATTGTACTTTGGTCCTATATTCTTAAGTTTTTATTTTTCCAAAATCCATGATGGTTGCTCTACCCTCAACTAATCTTACGTCATGTGCACTGGAATCTCCTGGGCACATGGAAGCTTTTGGCTATTAGAAAAAACTATAATATTGAGGGTATGTTCGTTTGGACTGAAAATATTTTCTTGAGGAAAATATTTTATTTGAAAAATATTTTACATGAAAAAGTTTATTTTTCATACAATTTTTCGGTGTTCGGTTGACAAAATGAAAATATTTTGAAATAAAAAATTTTAACAGTTCTTATCTTTAATTTTATAAATACAAGTTAAAAAAACTTCCACAATGGTAATAAATAATAGATACACATAATTGTAATTAATAAAAACTTGATTTTTTTCAAAATTAAATGATAGTACAATATAGTAGTAAAATATGCATAATAATAGTTATATTAGTGTGGGACTCATAATTGAGAGAAAAACGAATGAAAAAGAATTAAAAACGAAAATAAGTTTAGCAATCAAAATTTTAAAAGTTTTTATTTGAAGTTTATGATGTCACTCTTATAATTATCCATTACTGTAACTTACACTCAAAAATTCCGTAAGTCATTTTCAGCTAGAGGAAGGAAAATTGGAAAATATTTTCCACCAGAAAATATTTTTCGGTGTTTGGCTCCAAAAAATTTTCAAGAAAATATTTTCCTGAAAATATTTTCAATTCAAACGAACACACCTGAATGAATGATGTTTTTTAGTTAAGTGCCAAGAACCCAAAAGATAAGTTGAAAAGGTTTGGGACGTTTGGTCAAGTTCCGAGCTATATAAATAATTACTGCAAATTATCGAACATGCTTTTCGAATATATTATCTCTCTCCTACTATTATACCGCCATTCATAATTAGTGGTCCATAATGGTCTTTAATGTGGCTTCATTTCCATGTCATTCATGTTGCACTTAATTTTTGATATGCAATATTGTTAAATTTCTTTTACTTTATCGGTATATATATTATGGATAAGTGCAAAAAAAAAAAAAAAATGAGATAATTGTACATAGAGGTGGCAGTGGGCCGGGTTGGGCCCGTGATTGCTTGTCACGGGCGGGCTGCTGCAGGCTGGCGGGCCGGGCCGATACAAGGGAGGGGTGGCCCGTAACCGGCCCACAGGCTTGGCCCACGGTGGGCGGGGCTGGCCACTGGCCCTCCAATTTAAGTTCGTTCTTAAATTTTAAAAATATTATTCGAGAAATTTACATGTTTACTTATTAATTATTATTTTAAAATTAATAACTTATTAATTTAAAATCATTTACTTACTATTCATTAGTAATTTTTAATTAAATTATAACTTATTAATTATTCGAATTACTACTTACTAGTTAATAATACTTTATTAATCAAAATTGGTACTTATATATTATACCAAGTTATTAGTAATTAAAGTTCACAATCCAAACTAATACTTATTATTCGAAACTAATACATTTCTAGAAATTTAATTTTTTACTTATTAATTATTATTTTAAAATTAATAACTTATTAATTTAAAATCATTTACTTACTATTCATTTGTAATTTATTAATTTTTCGAAATACTACTTACTAGTTAATAGTACTTTATTAATCAAAATTTGTACTTATATATTATACCAAGTTATTAGTAATTAAAGTTCACAATCCAAACTAATACTTATTATTCGAAACTAATACATTTCTAGAAATTTAAATTTTTACTTATTAATTATTATTTTAAAATTAATAACTTATTAATTTAAAATCATTTACTTACTATTCATTAGTAATTTATTAATTGTTCGAAATACTACTTACTAGTTAAACCAATAGTACTTATTTGACCAAGTTATTTCTTGATTGTATAAATCAATACTTATTATAATAACTTATTATTTGTTAATCATAGAGTAAAAAATATTTAATTAGGAAAAAAACCACCTTGAGATGGTGGGGGTTTGGCATAGACCCCTGCCATGTGTATTAATATTATAAAAAATGTACAAGAAAGGGAGCATTGAACCTTACCTCCAAATTGTTACAAGTTATAAAACTAATCTAAGAATTTAAATAAAATTAATAAGTTATTTACTACATACATAAGGAGGGGGACATAGAACCTTACTTCCAAGCAAAAAATTATTAAACATTAAAATCCTATGTATATTATATATCAATTTGGTCAACTATTACTACCTTCATCTTCGTCGATATCTTGCATCATTAATCCTTGTTTTCTTTCTTCAGCGTCTAACCAATCCTTTAAGCACACCAACATTTCCAAAGTTGCAGGTGTCATTTGAGCCCTTCTATTATTTAAAACTCTTCCACCTGCACTACGGCAAAGCACTTTCCGATGCAAGTTTAGAAACTGGAATTATTAACAAATCCTTAACAATTTGAAATACAATAGGATATTGACATTTATGCTTTCGCCCCCAAGAAAGAATATCAAAATTGGTATTGAACTCGTCGTCTCCTGTATGTAGTGGATCACTTAAATATTGAGTTATTTCATTAGTATTTTTAATTCTCAATCTTTTCAAAGCAAAGAGTAGTTGGTGAGGATCAAAATGTGTTCTAACATTTATATAAGGCATAGCATATATATTGTGAATCTGATGTAGATGAACTAGAAGATGCACTTTGTTGCGTGGGGGAGTTTTGTTTGTAAATTTCATATAATTCATCAAAAGTTGTTTTAGTAGTTTCTATGAGTAACTGTTTGTTTATGATATTTGTGGTACTATGATTATTAAAATATTTAATGAAAGTATTTAACTTATATAATTTATTACGTGGATCAATAACACATGCCAAATAATACAACAATAGAATATTTTCATGAATACTTGTCAATTTTTTTTCCATTGCGCTAATCATATCATCAAAAAACTCATTTGTTTTATGATTAAAAAAAACAATTTTAATAACACTTAGTTCAGGTAAAACAACATGAGAGGAAGGTCTATAAGTAGCGGAGAACAAGTTTGTAACATAGCTTTAAAATTTCTACTATTGTTTTAATTCGATTAAAATCCTCCTCGCCCAAATAAGTTGCATTAATTGAACCAATGTGCTCGTTATAAAATGCGAAAAATAATTTTTCATAACCAAAAGTACTTGATAACATATGACAAGTAGAATTCCACCTAGTGGGTACATCTATTGGAAAATGTTTAGGTTTCATGCCATTTTCTAAACAAAGTCATTTAAAATCTTGTTGACGAGCAGTAGATGGAACGGATAAAACAAATAACACTTCTAATTGGACTAATAATATCTTCAAACATTTTTAAACTATCTTGAACACAAATATTAAGTACATGACATGCACATCTATTATGAAATACTGATTCACCACCTAAAATAGGTTTGAAAACATCTTTTAACATAGGCACGCTTGCAGTATTATTTGAGGCATTATCAAAAGAAATGGATATAACTTTTTCAAGCAAACCATATTCATGGGCACAATTAGTAATCAACCTTGTAATTTATAGGGCATTGTGAGGGTGTTAAAAAATTTGAAAACTAATAATTCGCTTTTGTAAATGCCAATCTACATCTATCCAATGTGCAGTGATACAAAAATAATTTCTATTTGTGATTGCTTTCTAAGAATCGGCAGTAAAGGCAACTTTACAATTAGTCGATGCAATAGTACCTATCAATTCATTTTTCTTTTTCTTATACATTCTTTTAATATCACTTCTCAAAGTACTTCTAGGAACCTTTTTAAATTGCAGGTTCACGGCTTCGTGCATGTATTGTTCTAAATTGGAACTTTGACTCAAAATAAAAGGCAATTCATCTCTAACTATCCATTTAGCCATTTCCTCTCTATTTTTTTCATGCACATAATGAATATTTAAAATTCCCCGTTACCATACCTTGTGTGGTGTGAATTTGTGTTTCAACCATTTTTTTTTTTTGTTGAACTTCACTATATTTTTTACTAATGTGCCTATTAAGTGTTCCGGTTTTCCCCCCTTTTTTGTGCTTAAATGATATAGGTGGAACACATAATTTACAAGTAGCAGTCTCATTTTTTTCATCTCTTTCAAAAAATTCCCAAACGAGACTTTTCATTTTAGTAGTAATGGGTTGTTTAGTAGGTGTTTGTTCATTTTGGTCATCTATATCATCTAAATCATTAAATATTGTAGGACCATCTAGTAGGGTGTGGGGTGCTTGTGATCTTTGTTCCATTTTCTTGTAATAGAAAATTTTTTTAAATAAAGTGATAATATGAAAACTAAAGATGCAAGCTACTAAATTTTCACATAAAAGAATATAACAAAACAATAATAAAGGAAAAAAATAAGAGAGTTGATAAAGACAATTAATAAATTAAAAAGTATGAAAAAACCAACTATGGAAATTGAAATGTTGAATTTCAATTTATATACTTGACTACTTGAATTCCACTTGAGCACTTCACTACTTGAATTTTGAATAAATATCCAAATCTTCAATTGAGCTCTCAACTTAAGATAATTTTAAATTTCTAAAATACTATATATTATAATTTTAGTAGTATGAAAGAAATTATAATAGCACTTGAGATAGAATTAGAGAGTAGAAAGAAGAAAGAAGAGAAAGTAGAGAGAAATTGTTGTGTGATTTGTTGGGAAACTTGTGTGGTATTTATAGAAAAATTTTTCCAACATTACCCCCAAAAACTAGCCATTTTATAGCTGTTGGGGGGGTAAAACTGTCATTAATAGTATTTTTTTAAAAAAATTCAATGGTAGGTCCGTTGACTGCGGGCCGGTCATGGGTCAATGGCCGGGCCGGTCCGGTACTCAATGGCCCAGGCCCTGCCCAGCTCCCGGTCCCGGGCCTAGCCCGGGTTGCTACAGTAACTCCCGGGCCGGCAGGTTGGAGCCCGGTCCTACTGCCACCTCTAATTGTACACTCAATAAGTTTACTTTTTGCATGAAAGGCCTTATATTATATGAAAATCTTATAAATGTGCATTTGAGTTATTTGAGATAAAAGTATTCTCCACAAAAGATTAAAAATTATTCCATATGGAGCTATATGAATGATTTTTGGCAATCTAAAGTAAATAACTTGCATAAACATAAAAGTGATAATCAATTAGTTGTCACCAAAGTGACCTAATTATGATGAAGTTTATTAATGAGTAATTTACTTTTATGGGTATTCATGTTTATAGAATTATAATTTGTCCAATGCTATTATATTTTCTATAATCACGAATGAGTTATTACATTTGCTAAAAGGTATATAATTTCTCTCTTAATGTTATAAGTGAATTGTTGTTACTCACTTCTAGAGTTGACCAAACGAACATATTTTTCATTATAATTTTAAGTGAATAATTGCTCGTCATTTTTAGAGTGAATCACTGATATGTCATTAAATTTAAACCAAAGGTGAGATACGATGATGCAATAGATTGCTCATATATTGATACTAGTTTGGTAAAACTATTTTAATTGGCTTAGTAAATAAGACAATTAATTGGGAGATTTTCGTATGCCCAAAGGTGAGAATTATTTCTTTAATATATTATTTTAGTTTACTTGTTTAAGTTTGATATTTGGATTAAACATATTTGTTCAAATTTCAAATATGTTATTAGCATCATTATGTCTTAATCTTTGATATACAAGTGTTATTTATTCTCTTACTTATGTATTCCAATTATTTTTGCTTATTCTTGTGATGACTAAATGTATAGGTTCTCTTCATAATTAGGGTGCACATTATTAAATTAGCACGTTTTGAAAACGATTATATATTCTCATTAAATATAAACATTTTGTGCTAATTTGTTGGATGAATACATAGGACTAGTGGGAGTATTTTTTTTTCTCTATATAATGTTTATTAAGTCTTGTATTTTCATTAATGTTGATATCACTATCTAATATTGCTAAAATCAAAATTCTCATGAAAATAGTTGGGAAATTATTGTGAATTTTTAGATAGCACCCTTGATAGATTTTAAGTTTGACACTTAATTATTAATAGACAGTGTAAGATCTTATTTATTAAAATAAGAGACAATTTGTTGATATCATTTTGACATCCCATAAAGTCGAGATTTTGAGTTATTTCTTGTGCATTTCATTATTAAATCTCTCTTAGAAATTTTAACTATTCTAACTTTTACAATACACATTAAAAAAATTATCTGTTATGTTTAATTATTGAATATTAATCATATGTATCGAAAGGCGATGAAAATGTTAAAATAGAGAGATTAGACTCATAAATTTCATGTTGTGATTCATTTTTGTAGAAATACGAACAAGAGTAATTATCTTTTCATAAATAAATCTGACTATAAGAACAAGTGTTATTGAGAGTAAAGATAATCTTGTACCAAGAAATAACTCAAAGTCTATTTATGTACGTTATGACTTTTTACAATGTTAGATGAATTGATTCTTGTTAAATAATGCATAACCAATATATGTGTAGTTTCCAATTCAAAGGAAACATAAATGTTAAAGAAAGCATCTATCTCTTATACAATGATGTGCTTACAACTGTCTCTTATGAGCTATTAGTCATCAAAAGATTAAGTGAATTCTACACTTGCCTTGTATAACTATATTGGTATTACATATGTATATAATAAAACTCTTTAAATTTTTGACATATGATCTAAAGGTGTGGACCTTTACTAATTATATAATTCTTGTATAGACTATATGTAAAAAAGTAGACTAAACAAGAATATGAACTAATGCCAAAAAGAGTTACTCGTATATTTGTAACATGTCTATAAAATTATGTGGATTATTCTTTATCTTCCACATTTGGTTAAGAGATATTTATCTAGATGTGTTTAGACATCATAAATATGTTTTATCTCTATTTCTTGGTTAATAAAGTATAAAACACTTTATATTTTTGAAAATATTTCAAAGAATACAAGAGATAGGGATACATGAAAGTGGAAAGGTAGAGAATATAACGAAAATTTATATAGAATGGGATGATTCAAGTGTCCTTAATACTTGGTTCCTTGATTAAGAAGCATTGATAATAATGCTTACTAGCACATTTTGGTGGACTAGTTGCAACAAGGAAAACTTATAGATATAAATGAATTATGACTTAAAATGTAAATTTATCCTTATAGAATGATGTTTGGAAAATACACTATGTATATTTTGAGCATGATTCCATTCATAATTGTTTAAAATTCTATTTATTGTATAGAATGAATAGAAATCAAGTTAAAAATCCTTACACATAGGATTCAACTAATGTGAAGGTATATTATCCACACCTAAGGAAGTTGAATGAAATGTAATAAGTGATTATTTTTCAAAATTATTAACTCGTGTGATTAAATTTTTATTGTTTTTATCACACACCGAAATTTGTTGATACTAGAAATATAAATTTTTCTTTTGAGAATCTATGGAGTAAGTGATTTAACTAAAATTGTGGAGTTGAAAGGTAAAGAGAACCACTTAGGCTATCTTATTGAGATATAAATTTATTAACTAACTAACTAACAACAACAACAGGAGTAATAAATTTGACTTTTTGATAATTATATCAATATAACTCCATTGAGAGATCACATGGAAAGGCAATCTATTATGGTTAAATCCTCTAAACTAAGTTGTCAACAGAATAGTAGGAGTTAGAAAATTTTCAAAAAAAAATAATAATAATAATGTAATTTCTAGTTTCATGATTGTATACTTACATAAGTCTAATTATATTTAGTTAAAGATGACCTTATCATATTTTCACAAATCATGAGTAGAGGAAACTCTACATTTTAGTATGCCATAAAAGGATATATATTGAGTTAATAGCCAAAATAAAGCTAAAATATCATTAATATTACCTAAAATAGTCTCTAGTATACGATTCATGTGAATCATAAAAGAAAAATAGAGACTTACATGATAATATTGAATGATAAAGAGATAAGATTTTGATGAATCATTTAACTCAAATGAAAGGTATTAAATTAGCATAAAATTTTGTAAGTATACAAAAAAAATAATGTAATTTCAAAACAAAAACAAAAAAATGTAATTTCTAGTTTCATGATTGTATACTTACATAAGTCTAATTATATTTAGTTAAATATGACCTTATCATAGTACATATATAAATGGAATGTATAAGAGACAGCATTACTAGAGAGTAGCTGAGCAGTGGAGACTCGTGATGACATTTTCTTATAAACACTTAGAACATATATAAATCACGTATAAAATTGCATTAATAAAATTGTATTAAAAAATCCCTTATTCTGACATCTAGATATCTAATTTTACAGGGGGTAAAGTAGAAATTTGAGACATTATAAGCCATCTAAAAATAGACGGTTGGGTTTGACAGTTAGTCAGAGGGGGTAAGTGTATATAAATTTTTCTCAGGAGGTAAATCGAGACACAAATAATTTAGTAAGGAGGGCAAGTGTAATTACTCCTTAAAATAATTTAGACGAAATATCTTTAACAATTCATCAAAAGTTTAAAAATTAATTAGTTTTTAAGTTTTAAATATTGAAAAAAGCATACTTCAAGAATTAGAATATTAATTAATTTGGAACATACTTCAAAATATAAATATCCAACAAAAAAATTTTGGTTTTCAAAAAATTCTCAAGACATATTTTGTTCTCATTTACCCAATGCCTTTTGGAATAAAAAACAACATATAGCATTTCTTCCATATATTAAAGGATTTGATGAGAAAAACATTCTTACAAAAGCTCATCCTATTCAAATGAATAACAATCTAACGGAATATTTCAAAAAATAAATAACTATACTTAACAAGAAAATTATTAGACCATCTAAATCATCATGGACCTATTATGCATAGTTCTATGTCAACAATCAAGCTGAAATAGAAGGACATGCTCCAAGACTTGTTATAAATTATAAAACATTAAATAAGGTTCTTCAATGGATATGTTTTAATTCCCAACGAAGAAATTTACTCAAAAAACATTTCAAACTACTACTTACTCAAAATTTGATATGAAATCAGGATTTTGGTAAGTTCATACAGATTAAACCTTTTGGATTAAAAACGCTCATTCTAAATTCCAAATATCATGAATATAGTGTTTTACGTCTTTCTCCATTATTTATATTGATGATGATGTGCTTATCTTTTCTAAAACAATTGATCAATATTTTAAACACCAGCACATTGTTTTCTGATTAATAAAGAAAAATGGTTTAATCTTATCTATGTCAAAAATGAAATTATTTCAAATAAATATTGTGATTTCTAGGACATAAATTTTATTATGGTAATTATAAACCAATATGTAAAGCATTAGAATTTTCTTCTAAATTTCAAGAGAAAATCAAAGATACTAGACTCAATTGTAACGATTTTTGGGATGTTTTAATTATATTTTTTATTTTATTTCTCATCTTAGATAAATATGAGAATCCCTTCATCAAAGATTAAGAAAAAAAAAAACCACCTGTATGGTCTTCTGAAGATGCATCAATTGTATAAGAACTTAAAAAAAAAATTAGTTAACCTTCCATATTTGAAAATACCTCATTCTCATGCAGTCATGATAATAGAAACGTGTGGCTTAAATATAGAATATGGGAGGTATCCTTAAACAAAAAGTTTTCTCAAATTCTTCTAAAAATTGTTTTCATTCAGAATTTGGAATGAGACACAACAAAATTATTAAACTATTAAGAAAGAAATTTTATTTATAGTACTATGTATATATAAATTTCAAGATGATTTGATAAATAAAAAATTTCTTTCACATATTGATTGTAAAGATGTAAAAGAAGTTTTAGAAAAAGATGTCAAAAACTTAAGATTTCAGACAAATTTTTGAAAGATGATAAGCAATTTTTATTTAGATTCCTAGAACACCTAGATGTCTATAAGAGACAGGAATAAAATATTAGATTAAAAAAATTCCTCAAACATTATTGAAGCGTTGAAAAATCAATCATCATATCCTTCTACTCAAGGACAATCTTCCCTACAACCTCTCATATATCTCTTAAAATCCTACTACTCCTCTAGCATCACCATCCTTTTCCTCTTCAAAAATTTTTGGTTATACTATAAAAGAAAATATCAAACCTATAGTAACTTTAGAACATGGACAGCCTTTCTTCTCTTATATTCGAATTATCAAAAATCATTTTTACTCCAGAAAATTATTGATATTTCTAATACTCAAGATAACATTTAGAATTTTATAAGTTTTTTTAATAGATACAGATTCTATTAAATTACCCCCAAAAGCAAATCACATCTCCCAATACTATTGAAGACAGGGTGTGGATAATATAAGACTAATAATTAGACTATCAGATTAGCCTATATAGATTATTCTTCTCCTATATCATTTTCTGAAAACTATTTTTTTCCAATTTATAATTATTATAACTACATTAAAGCCTGGTATAATTTTCTTTCTTATAGACCATCTACTCATTCTTGATTTATTTCAATTCATAAAGAATTCTACTACTTTCCCTAGGTTCTTCTATGACTACTAGGATGAATTTGGTGGTACAACACTCTTAATATAATTAGACTTAATATAATATTTTATATATGATTTATATATGTACTATAATCACGAATGAGTTATTACATTTGCTAAAAGGTATATAATTTCTCTCTTAATGTTATAAGTGAATTGTTGTTACTCACTTCTAGAGTTGACCAAACGAACATAGTTTTTCATTATAATTTTAAGTGAATAATTGCTCGTCATTTTTAGAGTGAATCACTGATATGTCATTATTTAAACCAAAGGTGAGATTTATGATGCAATAGATTGCTCATATATTGATACTAGTTTGGTAAAACTATTTTAATTGGCTTAGTAAATAAGACAATTAATTGGGAGATTTTCGTATGCCCAAAGGTGAGAATTATTTCTTTAATATATTATTTTAGTTTACTTGTTTAAGTTTGATATTTGGATTAAACATATTTGTTCAAATTTCAAATATGTTATTAGCATCATTATGTCTTAATCTTTGATATACAAGTGTTATTTATTCTCTTACTTATGTATTCCAATTATTTTTGCTTATTCTTGTGATGACTAAATGTATAGGTTCTCTTCATAATTAGGGTGCACATTATTAAATTAGCACGTTTTGAAAACGATTATATATTCTCATTAAATATAAACATTTTGTGCTAATTTGTTGGATGAATACATAGGACTATATCTGTGGGAGTATTTTTTTTTCTCTATATAATGTTTATTAAGTCTTGTATTTTCATTAATGTTGATATCCTAATATTGCTAAAATCAAAATTCTCATGAAAATAGTTGGGAAATTATTGTGAATTTTTAGATAGCACCCTTGATAGATTTTAAGTTTGACACTTAATTATTAATAGACAGTGTAAGATCTTATTTATTAAAATAAGAGACAATTTGTTGATATCATTTTGACATCCCATAAAGTCGAGATTTTGAGTTATTTCTTGTGCATTTCATTATTAAATCTCTCTTAGAAATTTTAACTATTCTAACTTTTACAATACACATTAAAAAAATTATCTGTTATGTTTAATTATTGAATATTAATCATATGTATCGAAAGGCGATGAAAATGTTAAAATAGAGAGATTAGACTCATAAATTTCATGTTGTGATTCATTTTTGTAGAAATACGAACAAGAGTAATTATCTTTTCATAAATAAATCTGACTATAAGAACAAGTGTAGTATGTCTCTTATTGAGAGTAAAGATAATCTTGTACCAAGAAATAACTCAAAGTCTATTTATGTACGTTATGACTTTTACAATGTTAGATGAATTGATTCTTGTTAAATAATGCATAACCAATATATGTGTAGTTTCCAATTCAAAGGAAACATAAATGTTAAAGAAAGCATCTATCAAATGAAAATGATGTGCTTAAAAATAGACAAGTGATGAGCTATTAGTCATCAAAAGATTAAGTGAATTCTACACTTGCCTTGTATAACTATATTGGTATTACATATGTATATAATAAAACTCTTTAAATTTTTGACATATGATCTAAAGGTGTGGACCTTTACTAATTATATAATTCTTGTATAGACTAGGTGTAAAAAAAGTAGACTAAACAAGAATATGAACTAATACCAAAAAGAGTTTTGTATACTTCTTGTTATAACACAAAATTATGTGTATTATTCTTCATCTTCCACATTTGGTTAAGAGATATTTATCTCATTACTTGATAACCACCTTTAGATCTGTAAAAGTATTTTATTATCTATTTCTTGGTTAATAAAGTAAAAACACTTTATATTTTTCTCTTATTTCAATCTAATGAGTATAGGGATACATGAAAGTGGAAAGGTAGAGAATATAACGAAAATTTATATAGAATGGGATGATTCAAGTGTCCTTAATACTTGGTTCCTTGATTAAGAAGCATTGATAATAATGCTTACTAGCACATTTTGGTGGACTAGTTGCAACAAGGAAAACTTATAGATATAAATGAATTATGACTTAAAATGTAAATTTATCCTTATAGAATGATGTTTGGAAAATACACTATGTATATTTTGAGCATGATTCCATTCATAATTGTTTAAAATTCTATTTATTGTATAGAATAGAAATCAAGTTAAAAATCCTTACACATAGGATTCAACTAATGTGAAGGTATATTATCCACACCTAAGGAAGTTGAATGAAATGTAATAAGTGATTATTTTTCAAAATTATTAACTCGTGTGATTAAATTTTTAGTTGTTTTTATCACACACCGAAATTTGTTGATACTAGAAATATAAATTTTTCTTTTGAGAATATGGAGTAAGTGATTTAACTAAAATTGTGGAGTTGAAAGGTAAAGAGAACCACTTAGGCTATCTTATTGAGATATAAATTTATTAACTAACTAACTAACAACAACAACGAGTAATAAATTTGACTTTTTGATAATTATATCAATATAACTCCATTGAGAGATCACATGGAAAGGCAATCTATTATGGTTAAATCCTCTAAACTAAGTTGTCAACAGAATAGTAGGAGTTAGAAAATTTTCAAAAAAAAATAATAATAATAATGTAATTTCTAGTTTCATGATTGTATACTTACATAAGTCTAATTATATTTAGTTAAAGATGACCTTATCATATTTTCACAAATCATGAGTAGAGGAAACTCTACATTTTAGTATGCCATAAAAGGATATATATTGAGTTAATAGCCAAAATAAAGCTAAAATATCATTAATATTACCTAAATATAGTCTCTAGTATACGATTCATGTGAATCATAAAAGAAAAATAGAGACTTACATGATAATATTGAATGATAAAGAGATAAGATTTTGATGAATCATTTAACTCAAATGAAAGGTATTAAATTAGCATAAAATTTTGTAAGTATACAAAAAAAATAATGTAATTTCAAAACAAAAACAAAAAAATGTAATTTCTAGTTTCATGATTGTATACTTACATAAGTCTAATTATATTTAGTTAAATATGACCTTATCATAGTACATATATAAATCATATATAAAATAGCATTACTAGAGAGTAGCTGAACAGTGGAGACTCGTGATGACATTTTCTTATAAACACTTAGAACATATATAAATCACGTATAAAATTGCATTAATAAAATTGTATTAAAAAATCCCTTATTCTGACATCTTATCTAATTTTACAGGGGGTAAAGTAGAAATTTGAGACATTATAAGGGGTAAAATACAAGTTTGTATCATTACAAGGGGTAAATAGAAACTGTTATTTAAACCCTAAAATTATATAAGGAAAATTTAGTATTTTCACCCAACTCTCTAATGTTTTGAGAGACGGTTGGGTTTAAAGTTAGTCAGAAAATAAGTGTATATAAATTTTTCTCAGGAGGTAAATCGAGACACAAATAATTTAGTAAGGAGGGCAAGTGTAATTACTCCTTAAAATAATTTAGACGAAATATCTTTAACAATTCATCAAAAGTTTAAAAATTAATTAGTTTTTAAGTTTTAAATATTGAAAAAAGCATACTTCAAGAATTAGAATATTAATTAATTTGGAACATACTTCAAAATATAAATATCCAACAAAAAAATTTTGGTTTTCAAAAAATTCTCAAAACACAAGTTTGTTCTCATTTACCCAATGCCTTTTGGAATAAAAAACAACATATAGCATTTCTTCCATATATTAAAGGATTTGATGAGAAAAACATTCTTACAAAAGCTCATCCTATTCAAATGAATAACAATCTAACGGAATATTTCAAAAAATAAATAACTATACTTAACAAGAAAATTATTAGACCATCTAAATCATCATGGACCTATTATGCATTCTATGTCAACAATCAAGCTGAAATAGAAGGACATGCTCCAAGACTTGTTATAAATTATAAAACATTAAATAAGGTTCTTCAATGGATATGTTACCCAATTCCCAACAGAAGAAATTTACTCAAAAAAGATTTCAAACTACTACTTACTCAAAATTTGATATGAAATCAGGATTTTGGTAAGTTGAAACAGATTAAACCTTTTGGATTAAAAACGCTCATTCTAAATTCCAAATATCATGAATATAGTGTTTTACGTCTTTCTCCATTATTTATATTGATGATGATGTGCTTATCTTTTCTAAAACAATTGATCAATATTTTAAACACCAGCACATTGTTTTCTGATTAATAAAGAAAAATGGTTTAATCTTATCTATGTCAAAAATGAAATTATTTCAAATAAATATTGTGATTTCTAGGACATAAATTTTATTATGGTAATTATATGAAACCAATATGTAAAGCATTAGAATTTTCTTCTAAATTTCAAGAGAAAATCAAAGATAAGACTCAATTGTAACGATTTTTGGGATGTTATAAGAGACATCTATTAATATCAAAATATACATAGTGTAAATTCCAAGATAAATATGTCTCTTATACACATCTAGATGTGTATAAGAGAAAACCACCTGTATGGTCTTCTGAAGATGCATCAATTGTATAAGAACTTAAAAAAAAAATTAGTTAACCTTCCATATTTGAAAATACCTCATTCTCATGCAGTCATGATAATAGAAACGTGTGGCTTAAATATAGAATATGGGAGGTATCCTTAAACAAAAAGTTTTCTCAAATTCTTCTAAAAATTGTTTTCATTCAGGAATTTGGAATGAGACACAACAAAATTATTAAACTATTAAGAAAGAAATTTTATTTATAGTACTATGTATATATAAATTTCAAGATGATTTGATAAATAAAAAATTTCTTTCACATATTGATTGTAAAGATGTAAAAGAAGTTTTAGAGAAAAGATGTCAAAAACTTAAGATTTCAGACAAATTTTTGAAAGATGATAAGCAATTTTTCTAATTCTGATTTCCATATTGAATACATTAAGGGTGAGGAAAATTTTCTTCCAAATTACCTTACAAGAGAATTTTTTTACATGAGAATAATGATGGATTCAAGAAGAATAAGAACCAGTACAAGACATTCAGGCATTCGACCTACTGTTCACAATTTCCTCAATTACCTACTCCAACAATTCCTAGAACACCTCCATCTAAAGGACCAAGAACAAAATATTCTTAGGCAAAAACAATTCCTCAAACATTCATTGAAGCGTTGAAAAATCAATCATCATATCCTTCTACTCAAGGACAATCTTCCCCTACAACCTCTCATATATCTCTTAAAATCCTACTACTCCTCTAGCATCACCATCCTTTTCCTCTTCAAAAATTTTTGGTTATACTATAAAAGAAAATATCAAACCTATAGTAACTTTAGAACATGGTCAAAATCTTCTCTCGCCTTTCTTATTTATGTGGTACTGTCCCAATACTATTGACTACCCTTTTAAAAGTACTCAACTTTAGACTATCTGATTAGCCTATATAGATTATTCTTCTCCTATATCATTTTCTCAAAACTATTTTTTTCCAATTTATAATTATTATAACTACATTAAAGCCTGGTATAATTTTCTTTCTTATAGACCATCTACTCATTCTTGATTTATTTCAATTCATAAAGAATTCTACTACTTTCCCTAGGTTCTTCTATGACTACTAGGATGAATTTGGTGGTACAACACTCTTAATATAATTAGACTTAATATAATATTTTATATATGATTTATATATGTACTATAATCACGAATGAGTTATTACATTTGCTAAAAGGTATATAATTTCTCTAAGAATGAGTAGATGGTCTATAAGCTGTCTCTTATACACATCTAGATGTGTATAAGATCTGTCATTATTTAAACCAAAGGTGAGATACGATGATGCAATAGATTGCTCATATATTGATACTAGTTTTATAAAACTATTTTAATTGGCTTAGTAAATAAGACAATTAATTGGGAGATTTTCGTATGCCCAAAGGTGAGAATTATTTCTTTAATATATTATTTTAGTTTACTTGTTTAAGTTTGATATTTGGATTAAACATATTTGTTCAAATTTCAAATATGTTATTAGCATCATTATGTCTTAATCTTTGATATACAAGTGTTATTTATTCTCTTACTTATGTATTCCAATTATTTTTGCTTATTCTTGTGATGACTAAATGTATAGGTTCTCTTCATAATTAGGGTGCACATTATTAAATTAGCACGTTTTGAAAACGATTAATATATTCTCATTAAATATAAACATTTTGTGCTAATTTGTTGGATGAATACATAGGACTAGTGGGAGTATTTTTTTTTCTCTATATAATGTTTATTAAGTCTTGTATTTTCATTAATGTTGATATCCTAATATTGCTAAAATCAAAATTCTCATGAAAATAGTTGGGAAATTATTGTGAATTTTTAGATAGCACCCTTGATAGATTTTAAGTTTGACACTTAATTATTAATAGACAGTGTAAGATCTTATTTATTAAAATAAGAGACAATTTGTTGATATCATTTTGACATCCCATAAAGTCGAGATTTTGAGTTATTTCTTGTGCATTTCATTATTAAATCTCTCTTAGAAATTTTAACTATTCTAACTTTTACAATACACATTAAAAAAATTATCTGTTATGTTTAATTATTGAATATTAATCATATGTATCGAAAGGCGATGAAAATGTTAAAATAGAGAGATTAGACTCATAAATTTCATGTTGTGATTCATTTTTGTATGAAATACGAACAAGAGTAATTATCTTTTCATAAATAAATCTGACTATAAGAACAAGTGTTATTGAGAGTAAAGATAATCTTGTACCAAGAAATAACTCAAAGTCTATTTATGTACGTTATGACTTTTACAATGTTAGATGAATTGATTCTTGTTAAATAATGCATAACCAATATATGTGTAGTTTCCAATTCAAAGGAAACATAAATGTTAAAGAAAGCATCTATCAAATGAAAATGATGTGCTTAAAAATAGACAAGTGATGAGCTATTAGTCATCAAAAGATTAAGTGAATTCTACACTTGCCTTGTATAACTATATTGGTATTACATATGTATATAATAAAACTCTTTAAATTTTTGACATATGATCTAAAGGTGTGGACCTTTACTAATTATATAATTCTTGTATAGACTAGGTGTAAAAAAAGTAGAGAAACAAGAATGCATTACATCATAACATGGCATCTGTATATTTGTTGTCATAACATAAAATTATGTAGGATTATTCTTTATCTTCCACATTTGGTTAAGAGATATTTATCTCATAACTTGATAACCATGTAAAATTGTTTTATCTCTATTTCTTGGTTAATAAAGTAAAAACACTTTATATTTTTGAAAAATTTCAATACAAGAGATAGGGATACATGAAAGTGGAAAGGTAGAGAATATAACGAAAATTTATATAGAATGGGATGATTCAAGTGTCCTTAATACTTGGTTCCTTGATTAAGAAGCATTGATAATAATGCTTACTAGCACATTTTGGTGGACTAGTTGCAACAAGGAAAACTTATAGATATAAATGAATTATGACTTAAAATGTAAATTTATCCTTATAGAATGATGTTTGGAAAATACACTATGTATATTTTGAGCATGATTCCATTCATAATTGTTTAAAATTCTATTTATTGTATAGAATAGAAATCAAGTTAAAAATCCTTACACATAGGATTCAACTAATGTGAAGGTATATTATCCACACCTAAGGAAGTTGAATGAAATGTAATAAGTGATTATTTTTCAAAATTATTAACTCGTGTGATTAAATTTTTATTGTTTTTATCACACACCGAAATTTGTTGATACTAGAAATATAAATTTTTCTTTTGAGAATATGGAGTAAGTGATTTAACTAAAATTGTGGAGTTGAAAGGTAAAGAGAACCACTTAGGCTATCTTATTAGATATAAATTTATTAACTAACTAACTAACAACAACAACAGGAGTAATAAATTTGACTTTTTGATAATTATATCAATATAACTCCATTGAGAGATCACATGGAAAGGCAATCTATTATGGTTAAATCCTCTAAACTAAGTTGTCAACGACAATCTAACTAGTTAAAAAATTATGAGCTTATAATTACTTAATGTAATTTCTAGTTTCATGATTGTATACTTATATAAGTCTAATTATATTTAGTTAAAGATGACCTTATCATATTTTCACAAATCATGAGTAGAGGAAACTCTACATTTTAGTATGCCATAATTATAAGGATATATATTGAGTTAATAGCCAAAATAAAGCTAAAATATCATTAATATTACCTAAAATAGTCTCTAGTATACGATTCATGTGAATCATAAAAGAAAAATAGAGACTTACATGATAATATTGAATGATAAAGAGATAAGATTTTGATGAATCATTTAACTCAAATGAAAGGTATTAAATTAGCATAAAATTTTGTAAGTATACAAAAAAAATAATGTAATTTCAAAACAAAAACAAAAAAATGTAATTTCTAGTTTCATGATTGTATACTTACATAAGTCTAATTATATTTAGTTAAATATGACCTTATCATAGTACATATATAAATCATATATAAAATAGCATTACTAGAGAGTAGCTGAACAGTGGAGACTCGTGATGACATTTTCTTATAAACACTTAGAACATATATAAATCACGTATAAAATTGCATTAATAAAATTGTATTAAAAATCCCTTATTCTGACATCTTATCTAATTTTACAGGTGTAAAGCAGAAATATCGGGACATTATAGGGGATAAAATACAAGTTTGTATCATTACATATTATAAACTGTAACTAACCCTAAAATTATATAAGGAAAATTTAGTATTTTCACCCAACTCTCTAATGTTTTGAGAGACGGTTGGGTTTGACAGTTAGTCAGAGGGGGTAAGTGTATATAAATTTTTCTCAGGAGGTAAATCGAGACACAAATAATTTAGTAAGGAGGGCAAGTGTAATTACTCCTTAAAATAATTTAGACGAAATATCTTTAACAATTCATCAAAAGTTTAAAAATTAATTAGTTTTTAAGTTTTAAATATTGAAAAAAGCATACTTCAAGAATTAGAATATTAATTAATTTGGAACATACTTCAAAATATAAATATCCAACAAAAAAATTTTGGTTTTCAAAAAATTCTCAAAACACAAGTTTGTTCTCATTTACCCAATGCCTTTTGGAATAAAAAACAACATATAGCATTTCTTCCATATATTAAAGGATTTGATGAGAAAAACATTCTTACAAGCTCATCCTATTCAAATGAATAACAATCTAACGGAATATTTCAAAAAATAAATAACTATACTTAACAAGAAAATTATTAGACCATCTAAATCATCATGGACCTATTATGCATTCTATGTCAACAATCAAGCTGAAATAGAAGGACATGCTCCAAGACTTGTTATAAATTATAAAACATTAAATAAGGTTCTTCAATGGATATGTTACCCAATTCCCAACAGAAGAAATTTACTCAAAAAACATTTCAAACTACTACTTACTCAAAATTTGATATGAAATCAGGATTTTGGTAAGTTCATACAGATTAAACCTTTTGGATTAAAAACGCTCATTCTAAATTCCAAATATCATGAATATAGTGTTTTACGTCTTTCTCCATTATTTATATTGATGATGATGTGCTTATCTTTTCTAAAACAATTGATCAATATTTTAAACACCAGACATTATAAATTCCACTTTTATGTATCCCTATTTAATGTATCTAGAACTCATAAGCTATAAAATTATATTCAATAATAAATAATGTGATTTCTAGGACAAAGATTTTATTATGTAATTACAAGAACCAAGATGTAAAGCATTCGAATTTTAATGTCAAAATTTCAAGAGAAAATCAAAGATAAGACTCATCTTGTAACGATTTTTGGGATGTTTTAATTATATTTTTGTTTTAATACATCTTATAATCTATATGAGAATCCCTTATACACAAAGATTAAGAAAAAAAAAAACCACCTGTATGGTCTTCTGAAGATGCATCAATTGTATAAGAACTTAAAAAAAAAATTAGTTAACCTTCCATATTTGAAAATACCTCATTCTCATGCAGTCATGATAATAGAAACGTGTGGCTTAAATATAGAATATGGGAGGTATCCTTAAACAAAAAGTTTTCTCAAATTCTTCTAAAAATTGTTTTCATTCAGGAATTTGGAATGAGACACAACAAAATTATTAAACTATTAAGAAAGAAATTTTATTTATAGTACTATGTATATATAAATTTCAAGATGATTTGATAAATAAAAAATTTCTTTCACATATTGATTGTAAAGATGTAAAAGAAGTTTTAGAAAAAGATGTCAAAAACTTAAGATTTCAGACAAATTTTTGAAAGATGATAAGCAATTTTTCTAATTCTGATTTCCAGATTGAATACATTAAGGGTGAGGAAAATTTTCTTCCAAATTACCTTACAAGAGAATTTTTTTACATGAGAATAATGATGGATTCAAGAAGAATAAGAACCAGTACAAGACATTCAGGCATTCGACCTACTGTTCACAATTTCCTCAATTACCTACTCCAACAATTCCTAGAACACCTCCATCTAAAGGACCAAGAACAAAATATTCTTAGGCAAAAACAATTCCTCAAACATTCATTGAAGCGTTGAAAAATCAATCATCATATCCTTCTACTCAAGGACAATCTTAGGCTGTCTTATACACATCTCATATATCTCTTAAAATCCTACTACTCCTCTAGCATCACCATCCTTTTCCTCTTCAAAAATTTTTGGTTATTGTATACTATAAAAGAAAATATCAAACCTATAGTAACTTTAGAACATGGTCAAAATCTTCTCTTATATTCTGAATTATGCCAAATCATTTTTACTCCAGAAAATTATTTCATTTCTAATACTCAAGAAAAGACGAGAATTTTATGAGTTTTTTTAATAGATACAGATTCTATTAAATTACCCCCAAAAGCAAATGTAACCAATCCCAATACTATTGACTACCAAAAAGTAAAAGTACTCAACTTTAGACTATCTGATTAGCCTATATAGATTATTCTTCTCCTATATCATTTTCTCAAAACTATTTTTTTCCAATTTATAATTATTATAACTACATTAAAGCCTGGTATAATTTTCTTTCTTATAGACCATCTACTCATTCTTGATTTATTTCAATTCATAAAGAATTCTACTACTTTCCCTAGGTTCTTCTATGACTACTAGGATGAATTTGGTGGTACAACACTCTTAATATAATTAGACTTAATATAATATTTTATATATGATACTATTTATATATGTACTATAATCACGAATGAGTTATTACATTTGCTAAAAGGTATATAATTTCTCTCTTAATGTTATAAGTGAATTGTTGTTACTCACTTCTAGAGTTGACCAAACGAACATAGTTTTTCATTATAATTTTAAGTGAATAATTGCTCGTCATTTTTAGAGTGAATCACTGATATGTCATTATTTAAACCAAAGGTGAGATACGATGATGCAATAGATTGCTCATATATTGATACTAGTTTGGTAAAACTATTTTAATTGGCTTAGTAAATAAGACAATTAATTGGGAGATTTTCGTATGCCCAAAGGTGAGAATTATTTCTTTAATATATTATTTTAGTTTACTTGTTTAAGTTTGATATTTGGATTAAACATATTTGTTCAAATTTCAAATATGTTATTAGCATCATTATGTCTTAATCTTTGATATACAAGTGTTATTTATTCTCTTACTTATGTATTCCAATTATTTTTGCTTATTCTTGTGATGACTAAATATTGTATAGGTTCTCTTCATAATTAGGGTGCACATTATTAAATTAGCACGTTTTGAAAACGATTATATATTCTCATTAAATATAAACATTTTGTGCTAATTTGTTGGATGAATACATAGGACTAGTGGGAGTATTTTTTTTTCTCTATATAATGTTTATTAAGTCTTGTATTTTCATTAATGTTGATATCCTAATATTGCTAAAATCAAAATTCTCATGAAAATAGTTGGGAAATTATTGTGAATTTTTAGATAGCACCCTTGATAGATTTTAAGTTTGACACTTAATTATTAATAGACAGTGTAAGATCTTATTTATTAAAATAAGAGACAATTTGTTGATATCATTTTGACATCCCATAAAGTCGAGATTTTGAGTTATTTCTTGTGCATTTCATTATTAAATCTCTCTTAGAAATTTTAACTATTCTAACTTTTACAATACACATTAAAAAAATTATCTGTTATGTTTAATTATTGAATATTAATCATATGTATCGAAAGGACGATGAAAATGTTAAAATAGAGAGATTAGACTCATAAATTTCATGTTGTGATTCATTTTTGTAGAAATACGAACAAGAGTAATTATCTTTTCATAAATAAATCTGACTATAAGAACAAGTGTTATTGAGAGTAAAGATAATCTTGTACCAAGAAATAACTCAAAGTCTATTTATGTACGTTATGACTTTTACAATGTTAGATGAATTGATTCTTGTTAAATAATGCATAACCAATATATGTGTAGTTTCCAATTCAAAGGAAACATAAATGTTAAAGAAAGCATCTATCAAATGAAAATGATGTGCTTAAAAATAGACAAGTGATGAGCTATTAGTCATCAAAAGATTAAGTGAATTCTACACTTGCCTTGTATAACTATATTGGTATTACATATGTATATAATAAAACTCTTTAAATTTTTGACATATGATCTAAAGGTGTGGACCTTTACTAATTATATAATTCTTGTATAGACTAGGTGTAAAAAAAGTAGACTAAACCATTTAAGAATATGAACTAATGCCAAAAAGAGTTCTGTATATTTGTTGTCATAACATAAAATTATGTGGATTATTCTTTATCTTCCACATTTGGTTAAGAGATTTTTATCTCATAACTTGATAACCATGTAAAATTGTTTTATCTCTATTTCTTGGTTAATAAAGTAAAAACACTTTATATTTTTGAAAAATTTCAATACAAGAGATAGGGATACATGAAAGTGGAAAGGTAGAGAATATAACGAAAATTTATATAGAATGGGATGATTCAAGTGTCCTTAATACTTGGTTCCTTGATTAAGAAGCATTGATAATAATGCTTACTAGCACATTTTGGTGGACTAGTTGCAACAAGGAAAACTTATAGATATAAATGAATTATGACTTAAAATGTAAATTTATCCTTATAGAATGATGTTTGGAAAATACACTATGTATATTTTGAGCATGATTCCATTCATAATTGTTTAAAATTCTATTTATTGTATAGAATGAATAGAAATCACAAAAAGTTAAAAATCCTTACACATAGGATTCAACTAATGTGAAGGTATATTATCCACACCTAAGGAAGTTGAATGAAATGTAATAAGTGATTATTTTTCAAAATTATTAACTCGTGTGATTAAATTTTTATTGTTTTTATCACACACCGAAATTTGTTGATACTAGAAATATAAATTTTTCTTTTGAGAATATGGAGTAAGTGATTTAACTAAAATTGTGGAGTTGAAAGGTAAAGAGAACCACTTAGGCTATCTTATTGAGATATAAATTTATTAACTAACTAACTAACAACAACAACAGGAGTAATAAATTTGACTTTTTGATAATTATATCAATATAACTCCATTGAGAGATCACATGGAAAGGCAATCTATTATGGTTAAATCCTCTAAACTAAGTTGTCAACAGAATAGTAGGAGTTAGAAAATTTTCAAAAAAAAATAATAATAATAATGTAATTTCTAGTTTCATGATTGTATACTTACATAAGTCTAATTATATTTAGTTCATCTAAAGATGACCTTATCATATTTTCACAAATCATGAGTAGAGGAAACTCTACATTTTAGTATGCCATAAAAGGATATATATTGAGTTAATAGCCAAAATAAAGCTAAAATATCATTAATATTACCTAAAATAGTCTCTAGTATACGATTCATGTGAATCATAAAAGAAAAATAGAGACTTACATGATAATATTGAATGATAAAGAGATAAGATTTTGATGAATCATTTAACTCAAATGAAAGGTATTAAATTAGCATAAAATTTTGTAAGTATACAAAAAAAATAATGTAATTTCAAAACAAAAACAAAAAAATGTAATTTCTAGTTTCATGATTGTATACTTACATAAGTCTAATTATATTTAGTTAAATATGACCTTATCATATTTTCACAAATCATGAGTAGAGGAAACTCTACATTTTAGTATGCCATGAAAGGATATATATTGAGTTAGTAGCCAAAATAAAGCTAAAATGTCATTAATATTACCTAAAATAGTCTCTGACACAGTATACGATTCATGTAAATCATAAAAGAAAAATAGAGACTCACACGGTAATATTGAATGATAAAGAGATAAGATTTTGATGAATCATTTAACTCAAATGAAAGGTATTAAATTAGCATAAAATTTTGTACTGTTCAAAAGATTTAATTGCTAATAGCCATTGGTGTCAATAACTTATTTTAATTAAGAGTTATATTAAGTGAATGTGAAAATAACTGTCAAAAAAAAAGTAAACATGTGTCAATCTTACTATTGGAAAAGAAAACTTTATTTTTTGTTGCAAATTGAAGAATTTTATGTTTAGACCAAATTGATATTCCCATTAATAGTGTATATTTTCCTAACATCATTCTTCATTTTTGTTTAAGAAGAAAGAAGTTGGTCAATTGATGTACATCAAAATTAGTGGGAGTATTGTATATTTGGTCAATTCATATATAATAAATTTTTTACAAATTTTTGGTAAATAAACCATTCCTATAAAGAACTATTACGTGAAGAATTGTAGGTATAATACCAGATTATGTAATTGGTACATATAGAGATATGATATAAATGATACTTGAACTATCTCATAAGCCCTTCACTAAAGAAGTTCTTGAAATTTTAAGGATGACATGAAACTTATTTTCTAAAATTATTTGTTTCACATTATGCAATAGAATTACATCGATCTATAGATGCTATTAAATTGTAACACAGATATTTATTATTTGGCCTAAAATTTTGTCAATTTTGATTTATTGGCCATTTAAAATTCTTATCTTAACTTCAATACTTTTCATTGAGAATGTAAGGAAAAGTGTGAATTAAGATAAACAAATCGACATATAGTTTCAATAGTTAGAAATAACATTCAAGGAGTAATAGTAGTTAATGAATATTTAAAATTTGATTTATAATTATTGATGTTATAATTTAAGAATGGTGGCTAAATTGTATCTGATTATATAATTCATAAGAGACTCATTAACTCATTTATATTTGTTGTTATTTTTTAACTACTTTGAAGGATATTTGGGCCATAATATTATGTTGGGACTTTTCACTGTGATTTTCTATATAACAATAAGTGCTCTTATTGAGTTAAGCAAATTTAATTGAATGTCACATTGTTCTCTAAAGAATTTTGAATTATAACATGCCTATTTGAGTGATATCCATTAATGAAGGCATTGGCACCGAAAGATTATGCGAACAGATAAATCGGAGATTTATGAGGTTTTTACTATTATTGATTTAATTTTTGACACATCGTGTTGAAATATTATTTTCTATTTCCTTGTACACATTGTTATGGAATGTAGTATAAAATTAATATTTCAGACAATTAGTGGACATAATTGTCACCGTCCTTTACTTCCTTATTAAATTTATCTATATTAAGTTATTAGAATTGTGATATATGAAAGGGAGTATATTCATCAAATTGGCATATAACTGCTATGATCCATTATGATGACTTCATAGGATTAATATAATTGAAAATTATTGTGGCCACTCTTTGAATCTATTATAATCTCATTTTGTCAATTTTATGTGGTCATTTGTCCAAGTGAGAGAATGTTAGAATATTTTGACAGGTGGATTTTATGACCATACAAATATTCTAAATAATAATTAATAATATCCCACATTAGATAATGACAAATTACTATATAAATACGTTTAGTTAAATATGGGATTCAAAATAATATTGGAGGAAGATAGAGACCTATTCTATACATATAACACTAATATGATACTAAACTATCTAATATGAGACTCATCAATAGGAGGAGACTCCATGATGGGAAGGAATTTCTAATGATTCTTACAAATAGAACTCTTGATTCCTCTGTCCACTCCAACCTACGTCTATATGTTTACTCATCATTCATTACAGACATAATAGGGAAGTTAGGATAGAGAAGATTAAATTATGTTGTTTGATCAATTGATCAAATAATCTTGGAACATCAATAGATTGTCTATCATAGATTCACTCATCATCAGTGTAAGCTACGCCTCAATTATGTTTTCTCGATGATTTACAAGTCTAAAATCAATATCCTATCATGTTTAACATTAATATTACATGTTCTTCAAAAGTTTATGATTTTGTTAAGAACCATTCCATCATGCTTTAAGATTTATAATATACTGTTGATATAAATAATTAAGCTAGGGTTAGCCCGTGCGCAGTATTGTTCAAAATAAAGATTGAGCACCACGTATAGTACGGATCATCTGAAAATAAAAGGGCGGAGCTTGGCCCCCCAGGATAGGTTCCAATGCTCAAATCAGTTCTTAGACAAGAGAATAAAATTCAATAAGAATTTAGAGTTTAAAAAATTAAGAAAGTGATAAGGAAAGTAATTCATGAATCTGATGTCATTTCGATATTTGTACTTGCGATTGTTGGGTCGGATTGAATATTTAATACTTGATCCATTTTGACCTATTTGAACTACAGAAGTAAAATTACTAAAAGACCCCTGGTGGACTTGGGTTCAGGCAACGTGTAATATATTTAATGTGTATTATTTTGGCATTGTCATCATTTGCCCCGTAGTCTCAAGTTGAATTTTTTGGATTGAAAGTGTCGAGTATTTAATATCGTATTTGCACCTTCGTTGGAGTAGTAGAATTGACTAGAGCCAACTTTAGTACTTAATCGTAGGTGGAATTGTTGTTTGAAAATTTTCCCAAGCTAAGGTATAGTCCAAGCTTATCCTTGGAACTAAAGCAGCATACTTCAATTGAAACACCTCTGCCAAGTAAGCCTCCAAGATTCCTACTCTTTTCTTGAGTAGAGCTTGAAATTCTCTTTGGCAAAAGGAATTGATATTGTTGACATTTCTACCTCTGTTGTTGGACTTGCTGCCCCCGTTATTGTTGAGATAGTTGAGACCAATGTCCCTAATGTTGCCACCACTGACCGGCACCTCTGCCTTGCTATTGTTGACACCACTGCTCCTACTACTCAAGTACTAAAAGTTGTACTATAGCAAAATATTAATGTAGACCCGGTATTGGTCTTTATATGTAGACCTTGCTGATCAAAATTAAATCTTGTAAAATATTACTAACATAGTTAATATCATACATTCTGTAACATTTAATCTACACCACAGAATTTATAAGTAGGGTCAAAAATCAAATTTACCTAAATATTTTCCCTATATTGTGATTCTAATAAGTGGCCAAGATGGCCTCACCTTGTGGAATTCTGATGAGACCTAGGCAATAGCATGTGACAAAGGATTTAAGTGGTTATCCTTATCCCCTTTATAAATTGAATCACCTTTGTAGCAAGAATTAGATAAGCACTAGTTTTGTGCATGTGCTTGGTTAAAAGAAGGCTTGGTGATATCCAATACCAAATATGTACATCACGACATAGGGCAAGAAAATTAAATTTCCAAGGATTTAGGATGTGGGGACTCCTTTGCTTGCTTCACCACATGAAGAAGGACCAAACAATTTGCTTTAGTAGCTTTAGATCTGCATGATAAGAATCAAATATAAGGCATGGCTAATACCTTTATGTGTTCAAATAGTCGGATTAAATAGAATATTGAATCATCTCTTTGAATTTTTAACCCACCGAATAACAAATAATTTCTTTTTTTCCCAATACAACTACACAAGTACAATTGAGGCAAGTGCACGATCTCATTCCTGCCTTTGCTTTATTGAGCCGTGGTGGTAATCGCCTCTCAAGTTGTGGGAACCACTATTGGCATAAGAAAATATGTTGCCTTGTTTACAGTTGTCGCTATTCCATTGATGAAAATGTCACTGCTGCTGGAGTGGATTCCCAAGGAGTATCCACTACTCTCCATGTTGGAGCAAGTGCTCCCATCTCCAGTGCCACTGTTGAGGTTGGTAGAGTCTCTGCCCCATCTCGCTTCGTTTTGGTCCTTGCGATCAACTGGAGTCTGAGCCTCGACTATTTCTGTGTGTGGAGCTATTGCTGCTCCTATGTTGGTACTGAAGACATCAAGTTCTAGACTCCTATTCCTAGTCAACTCCATCTTTTAATATTCATGGCCATATTGGATAACGATAGTTTTGAGACATCAAAGTAGGATGAGTTTTGGTTCAACTATAAGGCTCCAAGTCTGTCGTGGTGACTTGCTCTATTACATGAAGCAAAGGAAAAGCAAACTACATTCCCACATGTGAACTCGTGCATATGAGTTAGTTGAAAAACTTGTTTTTTTTTTCTTTTAGCTATAGATGGCTTCATGCAAGCCTTGGCATGTTAAAATGTAATAACATGTATGTGCACTTGGCACTTGTGTAGGTGCTATTTTTTATTTCAAATTAATTATTTTTACTTGTTCGTTTCCTTTTTTTTTTTCTTTTGTGAAAAATGAATTTTGAAAAGTTAAAAACTTTCTGCTTATGGTTCGGATCGGATCGGATCGGAGTCTCAGGCATTCAAAAATCTAATTGACATATACATCAAATGAGGAAAATAAAAACAAGGCATACCCTAAAGGGAGATCTTGATGTCAAAATTTTTTCCAAGTATCTCAATACTTAAAATGACTGGCAAGTGAGCAGGGAGTCGTGACTAATTCCTAAGTGGGATCCCGGAGGACATGATCAAGGAGTGACTACAAAAAGTATCAGTAGTGCTCAATCTCATAAGGTATGAGCATGTATACTATCTCGAAGGACGTATTAGGATATGACTCCAGGAGTAAGAACAAGGCATGACCTCGGAGGATGTCGATAGGGCTCAACCCTAGAGAATTGAGCTAGTGTTCCACCTCCGAGGTTGTGAATAGATAACAACCTCAAAAGGCACAAGGCTTTACCCCGAAAGGTATGAGCTGGGCTCAACTCTGGAAAGAGTCAATAGGGCTCAGCCTCGGAGGGTATGAGCAAGTCTTCCATCCTAGAGGATGTGTAATGAGCGTGACCCTAGAAGGTGCAGATAAGGTGTGACCTCAGAGGGTTAAGCATGGCTCAATCCTGGAGAGTGTGAGCAAGTATTACATCCCAGAGAGTGTGAAGTAAGAGTGACATCAGAGGATACTGGTAAGGCATGACCCTGGAAGGTGTCAGCCAAGCTCAACCTCACATAAGGCGTGAGCAAGTCTTTTACCCAGGAGGGTATGAAGGAAGAGCCATCTCGGAGAGTGCAAGTAAGGCATAACCCCAGAAGATTTAGCACGTCTCAACCCCAGAGGGTGTGAGCAAGTCTTACATTCTATAAGGTTTAAAGTAAGAGTAAACCTAAAAGGAATAGTTAAGGCATGACCCTAAAAGGTGTTAGTTGAGTTCAACCTCACAAAGCATGAGCAAGTATTCTACTCCAGAGAGTGTGTAGTGAGAGTGAACCTAGAGGGTTGAAGTAAGCTTGACCTCGGAGAGTGTTAGCCGGGTTTAACCCTAGAGGATGTAAGTTTCTATCCTAAGAGGTGTGAACAAAGAGTACCCACGGAATGTATAAGTAAGGCTAGACCTTGAAAGATATTAGTTGGACTCAATCCTGTAAGGTGTGAGCAAATATTTCACCCCAGAAGGTGTGAATAGAGAGCAAGCTTAGAAGACATAAGTAAGGTTTGACATCAAAAGGTGTCAGAATTAGCGAACTCAATCTCGTTAGGCATAAGCAATTCATCCATCCCAGAGGATTGTAATAAGAATAACCTTGGAAGGCACGGGTAAGATATGACTTTGGAGGGCATTAACTAAGAGCGACCCTGGAGGGTATTAAGTGAGAGTGAATCTGGAGGATGCAGGTAAGGCGTGACTCCGAAAGGTAATAGTCGTGCTCAACTCTAGAGGGTGTGAGCAGGTCTTCCACCCTAGAGAGTGTGAAAAGAGAACAACCTCGAAAGGCGCAAGTAAAACTTGACCCCAAAAGGTATTAGCCAAGTTCAATCTCAAAAGGTGTTAGCAAATTTTCTACCTAGGAAGGTGTGAATGTAGAGCAACCTTGAAAGGCGCAAATGAGGTTTGTCACCTGAGAGTGTCGCCAGGCTCAACCCCAGAAGGTACGAGCAGATAGTGACCTCAAAAGAAGCAAGTAAAGGTAGACCTTAAAGTGAGTTAGCTGGGCTCAACCCAGAAGGTGTGAACAGGTCCTAGTCTTGCTTGTACCCCGCAAGGTGTTGGCTAGGCTCAACCTTAGAGGAGGTGAGCAAGTATTGTTCCTAAGGAGGCGTAAGTAGGGAATGACCTCAGAAGGCCCAAGCAAGAGATGACCCTAGAGGGTGTCAGCAGGCTCAACCCCAGAATATGTGAGCAAGTGTTGTACCTTAGAGGGCATAATTAGTAGAGACTATTGCAGACCAAGACTAGACTGCTGCATAACCAAAAACTCTCTGCGGAACTATTATATGTCTTAGTCAAATTGTTGTAGACCTTAGCTGGACTATTGCAAGGCTCAGCTGGATTGTTGTAGACCTTGGCTGGACCTCGGTCGGATTGCTTCTTAACGAAGAGAGTTCGACTAGACCCTCTATTGCTTCCGTGATAGTGGTCAACTTCGGAAGGTATGGGTAATGTGTGACTGCGGAATATGCAGTTAAGGTGTGACCTCGGAGGGTAGAAGCCATGCTGAGAAACTACTTCTTTGCCTTTGTTACTGTTGCTCTGGTGAAGTGTTACATGTGTTAGGTCCTATGACTTATGATTACTTTTAGTTTAGTTTCTTACAAACGAAGTCAAATGTTGAAACAAAAATTTTAGCTAGAATTAGCCCGTGCGCAATTTCGTCTAAAGTAAAGGTTAAGCACCGTGCGTAGTACCTACATCCGGATCACTTAAAAATAAAAAATGCGGGGCTTGGTATCCCAGGGTAGGCTCTGACACTCAAGTCAGTACTTAGATGAGAGAGTAAAATTCAACAAGATTTTAGAATTTGGAAAATTAAGAAAGTTATTAGGAAAGTACTTAATGAACCTGACCTGCCATTTCAATATTTATACCTGTGGTTGCTGGGTCGGATGGATCCGTGAACTGAATATTTAATTGTTGGACCACTTTGGCCTATTTGAATCACGAGGATAAATTTATTAAAACACTCTTGGTGGATCCGGGTCTAGAACCACGTGTAATATGTTTAATGGGTGCATTATTTTGGCATCATCATGTACAAATTTTAAATCAATAAGATATTATACTATACAAGTATTTAAGCACAACAAAATAATTTTTTCATGGGACCATAAAATTTTCCTATCTTCTATGTCAACTTTCTTCTTCTATAGTCCTCTGATGATCTTAAGTAGGGTTGTCAATGGGTTGGGTGATCAGATTGTTGTGTCGTATCAGACATGACTTACCTTTTTTTCGTATTGTGTTCGTGTTGTGTCATGTGAAGCCCAATTCTTATCGTGTCGTGTTCGTGTCTGACCCGTTCGATTCGTGTCGTGTTCATGTCTGACCCGTTTACTATTGACATAGAGTATCAACCTATTTGATAAATTACATAACTTACGATCCATTTGAGTTAAAATTTCAAATTTTAATTGCTTAATAACTTAAATAATTATTAATACTAACCTTATTATCATAGTAATTTAAAACACATAATTGAAATTATTAAATTTTTTTGGATAATATGTAACATAATTATTATGCTTGATTTAATAATCTAATATTAAATCTATTATTCTTACACAATTTTAAAGTATACTATATTAAATTATAATAAAGAAAAAAGTTCAGCAAAATCTATTTATACAGTAACTTAATAGGTTATCGTGTCAACCCACGGGTTGAACCAACCCAGCCCAACCCAACCCGTTTAATTTTGTATCATAAACGGGTTGACCCAATAATGACCCGATAAATTTTGAGTTGTGTCATAACCTATTAATTTCGTGTCATATTCGTGTTCATATTCGTGTCGTGTTATCGGGTCGTGTCATAAATTGCGAGCTCTAATCTTAAACATAAAATGCCGGTTCTTTGAACATATACATATAAATTGTTTATTATGTGCTATCTAATTAATTGGCCAAATTGATAGTGATTTAATATGATTAAGGGAGAAAAATATTTTTAATCTTCAAAGGTTGGTCTATGAACATATTTGGTCCCTAAAGTTATTCGAAAAACAAATTTAATTTCAATCAAAGTAGGACAAATGACAGAAATGTGCAGAATCTTGATCGAGTCTGTCTCTGCCATTTGGTGACTCTACAACCGAGGACCTCCATCAACAACCACAACCGGTCAGCATTTATAGTAGCAAAAATTATGAAGAGGACGGTGCTAAACTCATATATTCACAACAAATCTGATTCCAAACTTGAAATTGATAGAAAACAAACAAAAGATAGCCAAATTGGACTAGAGCAATTCCATACTCAAGAATTTGTTTGAGGCATTTCATTGAGCACAAGTTAGGTATAAACAAAACATCTGTTCTTGTTTAATTTGAACATAACCACACCTAAAATTGTACAACCAGCAACATTACGTCCAATTCATTAAGGATTTAAAATTTTAAGTACGCCAATTTAAAAAAAAAAAAAACATCGATCAAGCCATTAATTGCAGCAAAATAGCAACAACGGTGATGGTGGCAGAGCCAGGGCAATGGTAAAGGTTGCACATTAGCAACACACCAACAAAAGAAGCTCCTTTCCTATTTTTTTTTAGGTAGGGACCCAACTTCGATCTCCTTATACCAGGTTTGCTTTAGAATATGTGTCTGCTTGTGTTAGTGTTATAGCATGCAAGTGAGAGAGGCACCCAAGAATGAGATGTGTGATGGTGATGGTGATGGTGATGGTGAGTGTCGCGTGAGGGGGAAGTGTTAGTTATACACAGAGTTGTCGGTTTGAGAAGAGGGATTTGTGCTAGCAGAATAGAATTTTTTTTCTAGCTAGTGGATGGGCCAGAGGTGTAGTGGCTAGATCACTGTGTTGGTAGACGTTGTCAAGATTTTGCATATTTTTGTCAATTGTCCTGCTTTTTTGAATTTGAAAAGATAAAAGACGTGATTTATTTTTTTGTATAACTTTGGAAACCAAATATGTTTATAGGCCAAAATTTGGGGACTAAAAAATATTTTTCTCCCGATGGATTAAAGTTAAATGGACCTGTATCATCTCATTAGTATGAGATTTTTATGCGTATAAGCCATAGTGTCTCATTTCATATTTTATGATGGGCCAAATATGTAAATAGGGAAACTCCTCTAATATATATTGGTATGATCCCCAAATTTTACCTGTGTTCCTTCTTTGATATTTTATAATAAAAATAGTGAGAATTCTATTTTTTAAAATACATATGCATAATTTGAAAGATCAAAAATCACAAGATTCAAGAATCACATTTGTTCTTACGGGTTTAAGTACGCTTACGCGTCTAGTTATACTTTTATAATTAAACATGAAAGATCCAAATTAAGATATCAATTTGATTATTATGGTATTAAAGTTTATTTGATATACCAACAATTGGTATTAGAGTATTTTCATATTGAATCATTGAAAAACTACTTTTTGATTTTGATTTTATGATGTAATTGTTTAAGGATTCAGTTCTTGAGTATAATGATTTTTTATTTTTTATTTTTTATCTGCATTTAATTTGTTGTATTTAAAATAATAGTAATTACATAATGGATTAAGTTCTTGAATTCAACAATTTTTTTATTATTATCTAGATTTAATTGATAACGAAGTGTAACCCAATAATAGTAAGGCTATACTTCCTTTGTGATCTAAGTCATGGATTTGAGTCACTAAGGGATAGATAGACATGTACTGGAGATCCTCTTTGAAAAAAAAGATATCCAAATTACATTGTTGGTTTCAAAATTTTGATTATAGTGTTGCTGTTAGGAGCCAAAAGTTGCAGCATACATTTGCTCTTTGACCAAACATTTACGGCACTCTACTACTCCCAGAACCTCAACAATTTTGTAAGAATGTTGCGGCTCTAAAATAAACCCTATGAACAATTGCCAGAGTGTTGGGCTTGTAAAATCAATCCTTGATTTAACCTCCACTTAGCGTCTCCTTTCTTTTGAGAATTTAAAATTCAAATATTCACATTAATTTGGATTACTAATGTTCAAAAATGCATTAACTAAAATTACATGCTATTAAAATAGTCTTTTTTATGTCAGTTAATTTATTTTGAAATATCAAGATGATTGTGTGTACATATTTCATTTAGACATTTACCACCCCAAAATTTACTGAAGGCCATTACTTGGCCGAATTATATATAAGCCTATGGTGATAACTATGTAACAATTATTTGGTATTACATGTGAATAATAAATCAATACAAAGATAGACATATTATTTCATAGGATTTATTATCAATATTTGATTATTATATCCAGAGTACCACTTACAAGTTAATATTTTTGCCCAAAAACTAAATGTTAATTAAGTTTGGCACTTACTTCATATGGGGTAATTTGATGTTGAATGCAATCTATCATTACATAATTTATTTTTTAATAACTTCAAGGACAACAATTATTAATATTATTCTCAAAAATGCAAATTTCAAAAATCATTGAATTTAAGAATCATTTAAATATCCATATTCATTCTTTCTAGTTTACACATCTGCCAATTTGACATTGACAGAAAATCATAATTACAATACATGTTTATGAGCATGCACATAGCTATAAAGATATTCATATCATAAGAGCCATTTAAATATCCCAAATTTACAATTTCTAGAGTTTATCTATATGCCAATTTGACAATAATAGAAAATTTATAAATATAATAAAATTATATTAATATGGTAAAGATTGAGCTCATTAGTCCCACAATTTAAGTAGACACGATATCTAGAAATACATTTAGTTGTTGAAAATTTGTCCATTTAAATCTATAAGGACTAAATAATAAAAGGACGGGGTATTAGAAAGGGAAAAAAGGAAAAAATATAGAAATGGTCCTTGAACTTTGACTTGCACCAAAATGGAATTTAACTTTTTTCTCTGTGCCAATTTGGTCCTTGGATAGTTGTGCAGCTCAAAACTTGAGTTTTCTCCAACTTTGACAGCAAAGACAAGGGGTAAAATAGAAAATTCATGCAGGTGAAGAATACTTAATCAACTGGATCCAAAAAAAATCCCCAAATCATTCTTTCTCTTCTCTCAATTAGGGATTAGGAAATTCCAAAAAGAAACCTTCTCAATCCTTGCAAATTTGTGTTATAAACCCTAGGCAATAGTAGCTTTTGGTGTTAAATTCACATCAACAGTGCAAATCGAAGCAAAAGCCCTTAATTTGGCACAATGCACATCAGAGGGGAAGAGGTTGATAGCAGCACTAAAGATAGTATTGAGTTTTTCCATTTTTTTTGTTGTTGATCATGTGATTATTTCTGTTTCTGATTAGTGTAACGAGTATCTTTTACTGTTATTTTAGTGTGATTGGCATAACTAGGAGTTGACTTTGTATTTTATACTATCCATTACTGGTGGACTGATATGATTAAATTTATTATGCATGTGGCCCCTGAGCATGTGTGGTCTATAAGCATTTGATAGATATACAAATTTGCTAATTTTATGATTGACAATATATTGACAAAATGGACTTCTTATGTAATAAAGTATGCATATCTCTAGTTAACAGATAAAAGTAGCAATATTTTTTCAATTAAAGTACAACATCTTGAGGAATTTTCTGGGAATAAATGCACAAAATATATGGGTTACAATGTAGATTACATTGATGGCTGTATCCTGATTAACATTAGTATTTTAGTTATTAGACATTTCACAAATAAACTAGGATACTCTTCTGAAGTTTAAATTAGGTATAGAGTCCCTAGTGAATTAGGACAAGACAACATAATAGCATTGGAATCTGAAGAACATGTGACTTATATGGCAACAAGAGGTATGATTTATGGGAAAGTAGAAATGTTACTATTAGATGACTATGAGATTAGGTTAGTTGAGAGCCAAGTAGGATCCATCACTGCTAGTTGTTTGAGGGAGAATGTGGATATTAATTGTACATTTAATGACCTCATTAGGAAGTATGCTAAATTAGGGTAATGAGTTTCATGATAATGACTATGAATTTCATGATGATGATGATAACGTGATATATGACAAGTATAGGAATGTTGTTGTTGAAGATAGTGGTGACTTAGTTATAAATTCTTAAATTGTGTTGGATAGAAATAGAGAGGGAAACAATGCTGCTCAGTGCCATGGAAAAAAGAACAACTTCTGTGATGTTCATCATGATGGGGGCTTAGATATAGATTCACATTAACACATTTATGATAGGGAAAACATTCTAGTAAATGATGATTCATATTCTGTGGATTCATAAGTGTTACTTAGTCTCACTAGTTCATTTGATTGGGATGGAATAAAACACACAAGCCTAAGTTCAAAAAATTCATAAATGTAGAAATAGAGGACCCAACCTTTTGTGTAGGAATGAATTTTAAAACAAAGAAGCAATTAAAATATGCAATTGATAACTATGGAGTAAAATGTGGTGAAGTAGGTTCAAGAAGAATGATAAGAAGAGAATGGGGGAAGTTTATAAGGCTAAAAAATGTGAGGGGTTTGTGCATGCTTGAAGGATGCATGTGACTGAAATTTGCAAGTTAAAACCATAGGGCCCAAGCATAGGAGTGGTAGATCCTTGAAAAACAAGAGAGTTACCTCAACATTTTTAAGAAAAATGTACTTAGAGTATTTGAGATTAAATTTGAATGTGACTATAGGTGCACTTTGTGGAAAAGGTGCAAAGCTTAATGTTAGTGTCACAAGGAACTAGGTTTAGAGGATATTTGTGAAAGTAGAGTCAATGATTTATTAAAAGTATAAGGCTTAGTACAAGAAACCTTTGTACTACATGAGAGCTCAACAATTAAATTGCTAATAGATGAGGATGAAGTTAGTGGCAAACAGAGATTCAAAAGACTGTACATTTGTTTTGAGGCACTAAAATAGGGATTTCTGGAAGGTTGTAACCCAGATTTTGGAGTAGATGGTTGTCATCTAAGGGAGTAGATGGTTGTCATCTAAGGGGACCACACTTGGGGTACTTTTGACTGCTGTGCGGATTGATCCCAACTATTGCATTTATTCAATTGCTCATTGTACTATTGAGTCTGAAAATAAGGATCCTTGGAAGTAGTTTTTCAGCTATTTGATTGATGATCTTAGAATATGTCAACAACACAATTGGACCATTATTTCTGATAGGAAAAGGACTTAATACCTATATTTTAGTAAAAATGAACATGAGTTGTTTCCTGGAGTTGAACATAAATATTATGTTAGGCATCTTCATTACAGCTTTAAAAAACTCCATCTGATGAGGCTTTAAAGTCTAGAATGTAGGCAAGTGTCAAGTTCCCTTACATGAGAAAATTTGAAACTAAAATGGAACCACTTAAGACCTTTGATGAGATGGCATACAAGTGCTTGGATGAAAAATAGTAATCCAGGGCATTGGTCTAGATCACACATTAGAACCACCCCTAAGTGTGACATTTGCTGAACAACTTACGTGAAAGTTTTGATTTAGTCATTTTATAGGCTAGAGAGAAACAAATTCTAGTCATGTTGGAAAGATAAGGATGTATTTGATGATGAGGTTGCAAGCCAAAATGGATTGGATAAGAGCATGAAGTGTTGATATCTATCCTAAAGTTCCAAAACAGCTTGAAAAACTCAAAAATGAGTCAGCAGCATGCATTCCTATATTTTGGTAAGGAGCAAAAGTTTGAGGTTAGACAATATATGTATAGGAGCAATGTATAGTTGACTCAGAAAATAGGACATGTGACTAAAGGAGGTGGGAATTAATAGGGATTCCTACCACACGCAATTAGTTGTTATAGTTGGAAAGGAACAGATACAGAGGTTTATGTATATGAATACTACAACAAGAATGCTTGCGTGAGGGCATATGAATCTGTGATGAATCCAATTAATTGACCTCATAGATGGAAGAAAATAAATGTTGCACCTATATGTAGGGTATTCAAAATCAGTCAAGTCTAACTAAAGAATCAAGTCAAGTTGAAAAAAAATTTTGATTTGACTTGTTCAACTTTGTATTAAACTTAGACTCAAAGTCAATTACATAATTGATTCCTTAGCTCAACTTTGACTTCAATTCAAAGTCAAATTACTGATCGAACAAATCGAACAATTACATTTTTTTAATATTTTAGACATATATTGTAATAATATATTAATGTATATTTGTACACAATATTTTAGCCATAATATTCTCTAATTGTTAATAACTAAATATCTTAATAACTGATAATGTTCTTAATTCTTAATATTTAAATATCTTTTCTTTGTATAGTTGTTAGAGTTATTAATGTAATACTTCACATTCTGTACAAGTTATGTACTTATACATTAATATAAGCTAAAAATTTATTAATGTAATTCTTTTCTTTTAATAACTAATTATATAGATTACTAATTTCCTTTTAATACATATAAAAATTAGAGTTAAGTAATTATATATACTTTAATAATTATTGAAATGTCTATATATTTGTACATACATGTTGATGTTCATATAGAGACTAGAATTAAGTAATTATATATACTTTAATACTTATTGAAAAATGTTATGATTGTTAGTTATTGTAACTTGGTTATGTATTTATTTATATATTCTGCTTGTATTAGCTATGAACTTTAATTTTTGAATTAATTTATAATTCTAGTATGTTGTTTTGATTTTGTAGAATAATAGTATGTCATATTTTGAATTTACATTTGGAATGATGTACTAAATTTTGGAATTAGAATATGATATGAAAATAGATTTTTGTTGGACTTATTTGACTTACCGACTGAATAAGTCGAATTTAAACCACTCCACTTTAATTGACTTTAAATTTATACGATTTGAATTTGATTTTAAGAATTTCAAATCCAAAATCAAACAAGTAAAGTAAAATAAATAAAAAAGTCGAATACTAGTCGAACAAACACCTTTACCTATTTACCTTCCAAAGAAAATAAGGATTGCTGGTAGGCCTAAAAGGCAAGAAGGAGGGAACTTGGTGAAGTTACTACTTCAAATGGGAGGCAAAGGCTGTCGAGGCAGAGAAAGTTAGAATAAAATGCACTTCATATCAGTCATTGGGCATACAATTATAAAGTGTCCACAAAAGCTACGACCAAAAGACTCGGCTGTTCATAGTGTGAATGCGAATAAGTGTAGCAAGTGTCACCTGTATGGCCATAACACGAGGACATGTGCAGGGATAGCCGCTCCACAACCAAGAGCCAAACACAGGTGAATATTGTTGTTTCAGTGCCAAATTTTAACTTTCAACCTGCTGCTTTGGTTCTTGTTATTGAAGTTGTGTGTCTAGTTTTGTAGGTGTTGTAGATTTTGAAATAGTCAATGCAGGCACTGCAATCAAATGAGATTCTTTGAAATAGTCAATGCAGGCACTGCATTCATATGAGATTCTCCAGGCCCTACTGGTGTTGAAACTATAGTGTTTGAAAGGTCTGCAGGTGTTGCCAGTGCTGAATCTACAGTCATCCAATGTTTTGCAAGCATTATCGGTGTTGAATCTACAATGTCTAGAGGATCTGCAGGTCTTGGTGGTACTGAGTCTCAAGTTATGCAAGGTTCTACAGGCCTTATACTGGTGCTAATCTGGTTTTGCAGTCATATAAGGTTCTATAGTCTTTCAAGGATCCATAGGACTATTGATGTTGGTTCTGTAGTGTATCAAGTTTCTATATGCCCGACAGAGGGTGATTCTATAGTCCTTTTATAAAGGCTCAGCTATTGCTGTTGCAGGTTCAAGTTCTGTGATTGCTACAGATAATGGTTTAGGTTAATGTTTGTGCAATCTGAATTCTCAGATTTTGGTTCTAATTATGTTTTCTGTTTTGCAAGTTCATTGTCTGCTGCTTCACCTTCGTTTTGGAACCCAGAACCTAAGAGAAAAGTGAAGCGCTACTTTTGCCATGCAGCTGGCCATAACAAAGTCACATGTTCGATTCCTCAAACTGTCAGCTAGAGAAAATTCATGACAAACAATCATTTCCTACCATATATTCCAATTAAGAGGAATAGGGTTGTACGTATTGGAGATTTGTGCTTTTAAATCAGCTTTATCTGTGGGGTCTTAGTATTAATTCTTACTTAAATATCCTACAGGCTAACAAGCAATTTCAAGAAGATGGAAATGAGAATTTGAAGACTATGTTCAATTATGGCTGCTTTTGTACGAGAACCTACTAGTATATACTTATGGATACAGTTTTGAAATACAAGCAATGGATAATTTTTGGTTTTTTGTTAATGATAACTTTCATGTATAACTAATGGACACTTTTGGTCATGCTATTGTTACTTTTTGTTATGGATTGGATTGCAATGTTTAATGAATGATTTGATCCATTTATGACACTATAGTAACAATGTCTTATTCACTTATTCATTGCCAAGTTCTATACACAAGAAGCAATTTTAAAGCAAAAATAGAGCAACGAGAAGTGATTCATTGCATTAATCAAACTATTACAATCTGGAATCAAAAGGGGTTCACAATTATTCTGCTGCTAAAATCTTAGCAACTACATATTATCTCTCTTAAAAACACATAGAGAAATCAGCTGTAAAAAGAACTTCATTATCGCCCCAATTGCAGTATGTTAGCATTCGATTTCTCAATAGCAGGTTCCCTAAACAGTTTAAAAAATACTACGATTCATCCTAAAACCAAAATAACCAACAAAATTCTAAGTGTTTCTTTACTTTTTTTTGCAGCAATAGATTCTCATTTTGTGCCTCCAAATTGTTGCATCTTTGAAATAAATTAGGAAGACAGCTGTTGCTCTACTATAAATTAGGAAGACAGCTGTTGCTCTACTACAACCGAGAGGATCATATACTAAAGGAAGGATACACAGTTACCATTGGTCTGTAAACACATGGACAACACGAAAAAACCTCCCCTTGGGAAATTGGCATCTCTTCATGTTGTCTTAAGCTCAACGCTTACCACAACGACAATTCAGAATTTTGTTGGCTATTAACCTCGCTTTCACTTTACAAGCTCCCGCTGTTATAAATCCCAAATTAGGGCCACAATCAATGAGGTTGAGCTTTGATTTGAGGTCTTCAAGTTGGATTTCAATTCCAAGCCTAAATTAGAGCCCCAATTTTGCAGGGATTGTGAAGTGTTTTTTTTACTTGTTTTTAAGGTTTTGAAATCCCAAATCGATAGAAGAGGAAGACCAATTTGGGGATTTTTTGTTCAATCATTTAAGTATTCATGGTTCAGCCGTCAGAATTCTCGATTTTGCCAGGTCTTCCTGGCCAAGATAAGAGAAAACTTTTAAGTTTTGGTTTACACCACCATACAGGGACCAAATTGAGACAGAGAAAAGAAGTTCATGGACTATTTTGACACAAATTAAAGTTCAAAGACCATTTGTGTTTAAAAAATATATATATATCAAGGACCATTTTTGTCTTTTACCCAAAAAATAAAAAGTAAAAGAGTTTGGACCCAGTGGAGAAACAATTACCAGCATTTACTGCTTAAGAGTAAATAAGGCATCAATGTAAATAGCATTTGAAGAAGACGTTAATATTGTAAATTAACAACATGCATCAGCCTTAACTCAGACTCCAACCGTAATCAACTTCATAAGAGCTCATTCAAGATTTAATTTGTCAATAATTAAACTAATAATTAAACTAAATTTGAACAGATTTGTACAAATCAAATTCGATTCGATAAGTTAAAAGTTTTAAATTTTATATTAAAAAATTCAAGACTCAGTTACTTGCATTTAATTCGAGTTTGTCTCGATAAAATTTCATTTGAGTACAACTCGAAAGACAAACCAACCTAATTTAAACAAAATTCCCAAGTTGTTAAAGTAATCCAACAAATCTAAACACTAAAGTGTTCAAATTATTTATATATTCATTTAATCCCATACAGCCACCTGATATTAGTTTTACATGTTTATAATCAGGATACAATGCACGGCAAACAAAGTTCCTAATAGCGGTACTTGGTAGAGTAATCTTTGGGCGCAATAACTAGACCACGACCTTTTCTTGCACCACGGTACACAGTCTCAACTATGTCAATGAACTCCTGTTTGTCTTTCATTGCCCAGTTGATCTTGTTGTTGTTTCCAGTACCAAGATCAATCATGATGTGCTTGTTCCTGAAGAAAAACATGATTGTGGAGGGGTCGTAAAGCTCATACATAGTATTAAAATCAGGCACCTCGGTTATATCAACCAAGTATATCACAGCAAAGTTCTTTATCTTGTCTCAGCAACTGATGCTAACACTTCATCCATCTGCAAAACACCAAAGATAGCTTGTCAGAAGACAGAAACAAACAAACAAACCAAGCCTTAATCCTACTAAGTAAAGTCGGCTACATGAATCCTGCTACGCCATTGCGCTCTATCATGGATCATATCCTCCTCAATTCCTAGATGAGCTATATCTTTCTTACAAGTTACCCACCAAGTTTTTTCCGGTCTTCCCCTACCCCTCCTATGTTGACTACTCTCTCTAAAATCTATTCGCCTAACATGCGCTTCTACTGATCGTCTTAATACATAACCTAACCACCTTAAGTGTGTTTCTCTCATCATCTCATCAATAGATACTACTCCAATCTTCTCACGAAAATGCTCATTGCGTATTTTTTTCATCCTAGTATACCCACACATCCATCTTAATATTCGCATTTCTGCTACTCTCATCTTTTACTCATGTGTGTAATTCACTGTCCAACACTCAGACCCATAAAGCATCGCTGTGCCTAATTGCTGTTCTATAGAATTTACCCTTGAGTCGTAAAGGAATTTTGCGGTCGCATAATATTCCTGATGCCATTCTCCATTTAGTCCAACCCGCTTGTGTCCGATGAGTAACATCTCGATCTATACCATCATCACTCTGAATAACTGACCTAAATACTTAAAATTTTCATTTATAGGTATTTCTTGATATTCCATTCTTACTTGCACCCTTGCTAAACTTACATTCTATATATTCTGTTTTTGATCGGAAGACAGAAACACCAAGAAAAATTCCAACTCAGAGAAAGAATTTCACATGCTTGCAGAAAACTAAGTACCAAGAAAATAAATAATGCAATTGAGAAATCCAGAACATTACCTAAAGAAACCAAAGAGGCACATCCTAAGGTTGTATAAAAGCAGAAGTATAAGAAGCTAAGAAATGTTATATATCAAAGGGGAAACCACCACTGGCTGCAATTTCAAACAAAATGACTAGTTTGTTTAAATCTTATTGCAGATGTTGGCATTGAGGAACTCAGGGTGATCCCCAAGATGAACAGCTGGGTGCAGGGATTATAGTGAATCAACAAAATATTGCTGAATTATTTGCCCCAGTAATCACCAGAACTTAGATTTGCCTGCTGTGTTTTATGTAAACTACCCTGGAGTTTAGGAAAACTATGGCCAAAACAGCATTCAACTAAAACTAACTCCACATATTCTGATTTTCAAATTCCTCTTAGAATAAAGAAAAGTGAAAATACCTCTCATTCTACCAGTAAAAGAAAGGACAATTGAAAAGAAGAGGAAAGCAGTCCTGATTCACAAAATTCCTTATCATCCACCGGCTATTGCCCCCATTCCCCACCCAATAACCAAGCCAGTCTGTTTCCCCCTGAATCCAGCCCTCAAGCCCGGTTGCTCTCAACTCCCAAACCAGCTGTCCCCAAGACTGTTATTCTCCTCTTTCCTGAACCACCAATGTCCTACTCTCTCTTTTATAGCATCCCTCTTTTCCTGTCCAAACCACGGATCCAAATCCATACCATCACCTCCTTGAAACCTTCACTCCCTCCCTATCCTGACCACCTTTCACCGCAGACACCACCACCACCTCTTCTTCCCAAAAAAATTGAAAGCAATCCCTCCTCAAGTTAACCTTCAAATATAACCACCATAACACACTCACACCCAGTGTTGCATAATACGAGGTTTGTTGCGGTACGCAGCACGGGGTATGGTACTTTTTATAATTTGTAATACGTGGGAGTAGGCTTAACCAGTACGCTCTTTTTGGTTCACGGTATGGTGTATTATCCTAATTAATTCATTGATAGGGAAAAAAACATTGAGTGACCATTAAACTATTATAATCATATACTTTAGACCACAAAACTTTTTTGGTTTTCAAATTGCCCATTGAACTTAAAAGGCTAATACACCTATGGCCATTCCATTTGAGTTGGTGTTAGATCTAACAACATGCCTGATGCAAGTCGACATTTACAAGATTGAACTTGTCCATTAACAGAAAAAAAGGCGGTGGCTGGTGGTGCTGACAATTGTGCCGCCATGCACCACCACTACCACTAGGTGATGGTTTTAGATAGTAGGGACATTTTCAAATTTGATTTTTGTGTAGAACGTGATTCTGACCTGAGATTTGGCTGAAAACAAGTGGAAAGAATCCAAACAGGTGGAGAACCAGAGCTGCTCTTCCCTCTTTCACCATATTTGAAGTTGTTTTTGTGTTAAATTGTTGTTTGAATGATTATCTACTCACTGTAATGAATATTTCAGTATAACATTTTACAAGATTTGGTGATAATTTCACTAGAGACCAATCATGGTGGGTCGTCAGACTTTGTTGCAGAAAATTGAAAGTGGCAGGAGCAGCAGCCAGCAACCGTCTGTTTGATTTGGGAAGAAGACAAAATTTAGATCTGCAACTAAACCCCCAACTTTCGATTACTGTGCATTTTGACCCCCTAGATTTTAGTATTTTACAGATTAAAGTGCTGAGATTGGGTATTTCCAAATTTAAAATATAAATTGTGACTTGACTATTATGTCCTCATTTTTTGCCATCTCCATTTGGTTGAACAGCTAAATCAGAGGTAATAATGGCCATTAGTATTGCTTTTTCAAGTTCAATGAGTAATTTGAAAACTCAAAAAGTTAAATGGTCTAAAGCGTACTATTCAAAGAGTTTAGTGGCCCTAGGGTTTTTTACCATATCTATCTATCTATCTATATAGATATATAATTGCATCAAATAAACAATTTCCTAATCTACTTTCTTTTTCCTTTAGCACTCCTACTTGATGTGAATCTGAAAATTTGCGTTTGTCATTGTCCACGAACCTGAGAGCTAGTAAATAGAAAACCTCCTACAGAGCCACTCGAAGTGAGAACTGGAATGGAATAGGATGCCTTTGCACTTTCTCTTCTAGAGTACTTGGGTTGTTTGCATATTCACCTTCCAAAGAATTTCACTTCATCTCTTCCAATCTTAATACAAGATTCATCTATACAAGTACTTATTGTCTCGGGCTCAACATCCAACTTTTTATGAGGACTATAGTTGTAACTTTCAATCACAACAAAATTGCAAATGAAAATTGGAATGTTTAAATACTAACTTGTTAGCTTTGCAACATTGAGTTTATTTCCTTTAGCACTAAGAATATATGAATAGGCGCTCTAATTATAAGTTCATCTGCTGAGAGGAAATGGAGCACCTATTCACATATTCTTAGTGCAACAAGAAATAAACTCAATGCTGCAAGAACTGACAAGTTAGCATTTATTTATTCCAATCTTTGTTTGCAATCTCACCTCATTGAAAGTTATAATGATGGTCCTTACAAAAAGTGGGATGTTGAGCCTGAGCCTACTCGTATAGATGAATCTAGTATTAGATTGGAGGAGAATAAGAGGAATCATTTGGTAGGTGAATATGCAGACAACCCAAGTCACTCTAGCAGAGGCATTTTATTCCACTCCAATTCCCACTTCCAGTGGTTCTCGAGGAGGTTCTCTATCTATGACTAGCACAACAAACTCATATTTTCAGATTCACAATAACTAGGAGTGCTAAAGGAAAGGAAAAGAAAGTAGTTCAGGAGATTGTTTGTCTCATGCATTTAATTTTTTTTTTTCTTTTAAACGTTATTGTTATTTCATTTGGAAGACATTTAGTTTAAGAGTTAAATTTATTACTACAAGTATTTTTGAAGGACACACACCAGAAATCATAAGAAATAACTCATTACTTTAAAGTTCTACGTTTGCAGCAGAAGTTCAAATCTTTCAGACTAAATCACTTGCTTAGGTTGGTGTATAATCATAGATTGGAAACACACAATTCACAACCCAAATCATGTTATAATTTTATGATGTAAGATGGAGATAAGAAAAAAGAAAGTTTTCAAAAGCTTATCATTCAAAGAGTTCCTTACACTCTAAAGACTTTAGTCTCTATTTTCTTGGGAGGAAAGACATTGAGAAGGTGAGCATCCGCCTCACCGCTCACGCTCAAGTCCTCCAAGTCGCTGACAGGTCTACCTTTTATTTGATGAATTTAGAAACCGGGTCGTAGTGACCCATAACACGCACTCACTTGTATGTTTCTAACATTCTCCCACTCGCACGGGACAAACCTATTAAATATTTCATCAGTCTCTCTACAAATCATAACCTTCATACAAGAAATGGGTCATGGGACCTACGAGCACACCTGCACTTGATTGCTCATACTATGCACCTAGGGAATAATATATTGATTACACCCTTTATGTATTAACTAGTTGACCAATTATGTTTCCCTTTGGATTGAAATATGATTGTGAATGAATGGTGAATTGAGAACATCAAGTATGACCTTTGAGAAATTGCATATACTTTATTGGTGTAACAAAATGAGTCTGGCGAACAACAAGACACGGCAAATTTTTTATGAGTTGAAGTTGCTATGTTATCCCTAACAGATGCATAGTTTGAGCTCCCAGTGCATGTGTGTTGTATATCGCATGACCCAGTTCATGTATGAAAGTTTTAGAGAGCATAGTTATGCTTTGAGCTCCCAGTGCATGTGTGTTATGAATTGAGAACATCAAGTATGACCTTTGAGAAATTGTATATAACTTGATTGGTGTAACAAAATGATTCTGGGGAACAACGAGACACGAAAAATTTTTTAGGAGTTGAAGTCGCTATGTTATCCCTAATAGATGCATAGTTTGAGCTCCCAGTGCATGTGTGTTGTAGATCGCACGACCAATTCATGTATGAAAGTTTTAGAGAGACTGATGTGATGAGATACATGATGGGTCTGTCCCATCGTGTGAAAATGGGAAGAATGTTAGAACAAACAGTTAGGCGGCCATGAAGGGTTGACCCAACCGGGTTTCCAAATTATCAAAAAAAAAAGAGGACCTGAACGGTGAGGCGGTTGATCACTGCATCAAAGTCTTCCTCCCAACAATATAGAGACTAAAAGTCTCTACAAATAAGAGCTTGAGGAGCTCTTTGAAGGATAAGCTTTTGAAATATAAGCTTTTGAAGGATAAGCTTTCTATTTCTCTTATCTCCATCTTCCAACATACAAATCACAAAAGGATTTGGGTTGTGAATTGAGTGTTTTCCAATTTGTGCTTACACATCGACAAATGCACGTGATTCAGTCCGAAAAATTCAAACTTCTGTTCCGAACGTGAAGCTCAAATATATATATATATATATATATAGATAGTTAGTCTCTATATATATAATACCCCCGTAACGCGAACCAAAAAGAGTGTACCAATACTGGTTCAGCCAGTTGTGTATACTACAAATTATAAAAACTATCGTACCCCGTTTTCGTACCCTTACCGTAACAAATCACGTATTTTGCAACACTATCCTAGAAACTCCATCTACATAATCATTTTTCTTTTGCACAATAGACTTTAAGATGAAGAAGCCAAGGTTCTTTATTGACTAATGAATCAAAGGTGTTATTTGCAATATCTCAAAATTCTAGGGGTATAGTGGTCAATTTCCAGTACACAGCTACTCCATCAATTAATAATTGATCTACCATTCAAGGTATCAACATGGTTGCAAGGAACAGAAACCCATCTAAATACTTTCTACTAATTGCAGACAAACACCAAAAATCTGTAAAAGAGAACTTAAAAAATAATAAAAGCAGATCTAACAGCCTATTTTGTTTGCTTCGTATGCTGCAATGCGTTGAGTAGTTAACCTTAAGGACATGGAGAAAGTAAAGTCATGCTCAAGGGTTCACATTATCAACTTGATAACTCATTCACATTACTGGGCTTAAGCACAATGCAAAAAAGTGAAGTGCACTGTTATGTACATCATATATTATTCCTAGTTATTGGTTTATGTCTTCCAATATGCAATAACAACACAGGCAAACTTTTTAAATAACTATACCAAATTAAAATACTATTCTACCACAAAACATTGCAAATAAGTGCACCCACCACATTTTATTCATCCAATGGTCAAACAATAGAATAAAAAGAGATCCAATGGTAAAAAAAGAACATATCAAACATAAAAAGTCAAAAAAGAAAAAGAAAACAGAAAAAGTGCACTTTATGTGTGCTTGGCTTTTTGCGCTTTTTTATGCTTTTTTCCACTTGGTCTGCACTTTATTATCCTTGCTCACTTCAGGCACAAAAAAGTGACCTGCTTGCGCTTCACCTCGCTTTGCACTTTTTTTGTGCCTTTTCTCACTTTTGACTGCTATGCTTTCAACCTCTTATTTTCCAATCCTTAGACATCAGCACAGTCAATACTCTTTGTGTGTGTGTCCGTGTGCGGTTCAGTTTACTAGTTTTTAAAAAAATATCCCAATCTCATTGCTAATCATAACAAACAAAATTGTGGACTCCTTTTAAAGATATCTATTCTCAACTACTTCTCATTAAAATTTGATGGGATTCAATGCAACGTTATCATGCATAATGCATGTTAATGTAACTTCATGTGATTGATATTAGACAACTAACCACCATCAAACAAAACCAGGAAAGAAATCATGCATGACCACCACAGCAGTGCCTATACTATACCATCCCAACTACCTATACAGTCAATTTGAGTTCTACGAACATAAAACATATTTCCTCCACCCCACTAATATTGTCACACTTCCTATTTTTGGATCTCCCAATAAAAATGTCACATTTCCAAAATTGAATACTTTTAATAGTTCAAATATCAATTTTGCCCTTCCAAACATTTAAAATACCAACTACAACATTAAAAATATTCCCAATCCCAAACCCACAGGGCCCAGCATATTAATTGATCACCTCTCTTCTCACCACTAATTTCTTGGCTCTCTCACACACAAGAAAACAAAATACAAAACCTCTCTCTTCTCTTTCTCACACAAAAAACAGAACATACAACAACCTCTCTCCTGGATGAAATGCTTTTGCTTTCCCACAACCATTTGTCTTTAGACTACAAACACAAAAACCATCCTCCCTGCTGCAATGGCCAATAACTCATGACTCTGTCAACCCAAAAATGATATTAGGCAAAGTGATTATTCAATCAAGCTAATAGTTGTACACTGATACTGATCTTATACTCATATTTTGAGGGAACTACAGCAACTTCTAGTGGGGGTAGTATACTCGGCTCAACTTAAAAAAATACTTGGACAATAACACAAGATGGCTTTATTGTAACCAGTCCTCATTTATACACCAAGTCCTTTAGCCAACATTTACAACTTTTCCTTTCCTTTTTTTTTTTTTTTTTTCCTTTTTTGGGAAACCATTTAGAACTTTTAATCAACCAAAAAATTGCGGTGCACAAAAGAATACAAAAACCAGAACACTGAAAACAATGAAATAGTTCCCTCATCCTTAAGTTTAATCAACTGGAAATAGGGTTTATTGCAAGCTAGAAATTATTTTTTCTTCTTAAAGACACAAGTCATAACCCTCGTCAATTATTAAAGAAAACATTTCAGAACATTATAGCAAAGAACATATTTGGAAGAAAGAGAGAAATTATAAAAGGATTACCTGCATGCAGGTCTCATCCCAATCATGGCCAAACCTAATGATAACAAGCCGATCCTCTTCGGCAGAGGATTGCTTGGTCAACAGCCCAGCCGGAGTGAAGATGTGGCAGCAGATACGACATGGCTTTTCTTCTCTCTACCTCCTTATCAAGGAAAGACAGGAAAAGCAGGGAGAATGTGTAAGCTGCAAGCAATGCTCTTAGAAGCTTATAGTTTTCTTATACAAATATTTACAGCATTATTGATGTAGAACAAGATTAGGGTAATCTCTCCTACAAACTCTCTAGGCCGAAGAATTAAGGGAACCAGGCGATTTTGGGAGGCTGTGAACAGTACCATCGAATAGTAATTAGGGGAAAAAAGGTGAAGAATAAGAGAGGGAATTAGGGGATTTGAGGAAGAGGAACACAAAAAACAAGGTAATAATCAATGAAACTGCACTCTTTATTAATCAAAATCTCTGTAATTTCCTAATCTAACTACCCCATAAATCCCACCTAAAGATAAATAAATAAACAAATAAATATATATATATATATATATATATATGCGCGTCAATCAAATATTTATTCATTAATCTCCGATATGTATAAGCGGAAATTGGAAGCACAAAATCCAATTCTAGATTCGGTTACACCATGAAATTGTCGAATATCAATAACTTTATTTAAAAAAAAAAATAAAAATAAAAAACCTTAAAGCCACTATAAATCGTGACAAAGCCCCGACGATCAATCAACATTTATCGCACAATCACATACATCATTATCCACTAAACAACGAATTTTTTGCATACAAAATACAATAATACTACAAACATCTATACTTTTGAATGATAAAACAGAAATCCAAGTGCGTTTTAGGTAATTACTAATACTAAAAACATAAAAGACTAACCTGTGGCAGCCTTATAGCGAGTGAGGAGGGTGGTCTTAACTGCAGGCGGTCGGAGAGGTTTTGGCCGGTCGTCGGAAGTGGAGGCTGTTGTTACGGGAGGAGAGGAAACCGGGACTTGGACGTCGTCGGAGAGGATTGGGGTATTTGGGTAACAGGAATCGTATGGATTTTCTGTAAATTTTTTTAAATATAACTTCCAATTGGGACGGCCCAGACAAAGCTCAGCCTTCCTAGTTGCTACCCTAAAATAGTGGGTTGAGTCGGGCGAGTTGGTTTGAGCAATCAAAAAATTATGAAAATTCTACCCCAGAATTGAAACCATCCGTTAGTTTTAGAACTTATTTAAGTTTTTAGAACGCATAATATTAGTTATAACAAAATAATTTCCTTATAGTACCATAGGATTTTAAAAAAAAAATTATACTCTATTCGGGTTGATTTTATTGATTAATTTCCATAACTGAAGTAACAGTACGGGTGTTTTGATACTGGACAGACTTATACTTTACTCTATGAAATAATAAAATATATACTTTTTCTCCCATTGAAGCTGTTCATCCATTAATAATTCTAAAATCATCAAGATAATTTAATTAAATAACTAAAATACTTGTGGTAATATATTTTAATTATATATATATATATATATATATAAATTTTGATCATTATTTTAAAATAAGGAAAAATAAACTCCTTATAATATTTTAATATATTTCTTGGTCAATTTTTTTTAAAATTTTGAATTTCAGTTGATATTATTTCAAATTTGAATGTTTAACTGTATTAGTAGAACAAAATTAATAAAAAATATTGGTAAAACAATTTTCAAATGAATTTATTTTCTATTGAAAGTTTTTCTTCAAGAATATTGTGTGACGATATATTTTTTATAAAACTTTTGTGATTTTTTGACTTCTCATAATATTTTACACTTTTAATATTTGGCTTAACTTGTGCAAATTGCAATGTCAGATATAATTTAATTCAATATTTCTCACAATTTAACTCATAAAGTCAAAGATATCAATTCGCTATTTTACTTTATTTTTCCTAATTATTTTATAAATATTGAACATCAAAGTATATGAATAATCAAAATATAATAATAAGGGTATATTCGTCATTTAATTAGATTATCTTGACGATTTTAAAATTGTTAATGATTGAATAGTGTCAATGAGGGGTAAAGTATATATTTTGTGGTAATTACTTCAGTGGGATGAAGTGTAATTACTAACCTAATTGGGGGATAAAGTGTTTTAACCCTATAAACTATGTAAAAATTAGATTTTAATTTGATTATACTTTCTATGCCCTATTCTAAGCAACAAGCAAAAAACTCATCCTATAATAATTATGACTCCTGGTAGATTACTATTATATCTAAATAAGTAAATAGGACCAATAAAAAAAAAAAACTGCGCAACAACATAAAAGTCTAAAATACCTTTCAGCGTCTAAAATCTGAAACTAAAACTAACACAAACACAGCTTCACAAAAATACACGATAGGTCTATTTTTAGAGTTATTTTTGTACCTCTTTTGTTAAGTGTTTAGGTGTGTTTAGTTCTATTTGTTGTGTTTTGAGGAGTAAATTTATGTTTAGAATGTTTATAGTTCATTGTGATATTTTAAGTCAGTTTTGCATTTAATTGTGTGTTTCAGTAGTATATTTGTCTATTAATTTCATTTTGTATCTTGCGCAGCTATAACAAGGGGTAAAACGGTCAATTGACAATGAAAGATGGAAGCTTGAAGTGGAAGGGGCAAAAATTAAGCCTGCTATGAAGGACCAGCCACAGACTATGGCTAAACAAAAGAGAAACAACTGTAGACTACGGTTGAAATAGAACCATATCCGTAGTTAGCGGTTGAATAAAGTGATTGATAGTCTGCAGGTGAGCTGTAAACTGCAGTTGAACAAGATGAAACCACCCACAGTTTCCTGGTGGTCTGGTTTGGGCATGGGCTTGTTATGCTGCTTTATAAATTAGGATCCACTGTAATGATAAAAAAAAGAACATATTCAAAACTTCATTTCAAATTCTTGTCCAGGGTTTTTAGAGTTACTTTTTCCACGAATTAGAATTTAAATGTCCTTTAAGTTTCTCGTTTAATTTCTAACTTTGAGATTATTCAAGTTATTCAATTCAAGTTAGGTCGCAATGAATTTAATTCTAGTAATTTATTCCTTAATTAATTTATTTATAATTAGCACTTTTAGTTTTGTTTATTATTTTATCATGATTTTTTGGCAAATCAATTAATTCATGTTTTTCTCTATAAACCATAAGCTACTAATTAATTAGGGTTGGGTATGGGTGATGCAATTATCTATAATTAAATTAAAAATCGATCACTAAATTATATTAATCAGCTAATAATGAATAGACAAATCTAAAAAGTAGCTAACTTTAGTTTTGATTAGGTTGGCCGAGGGGATAAGATTTTTGAACTTGTCTTAGACCAATATTAATTCATTACACTAATTGATCTGCGACCAAGGTGACAAGATTGACTAGTTGATTCATCGAATATTCACGATTAGAAACTTAAATTTCATATAGATAAGAGTCAAATTATTTAACTAGGCAAGAGAAGGTCTCAAACCCTAGTTAATTAATTTGATAGGATTTAATTGCCGAAGGTTTTGGGGTTAGGTTGAATTGTGGGAATAGAATCTCCATTAATTATAGTTGAATTGATTGACCCGGGATTTGTGATAAATCCAATGTAATTGCTAGCTTAGCACTCGACCCACTTTTATCTATTGATTTAAATTTCATGTAATCATTCTTTAATTTCAATCATTTATTTATTTCAGTAATTTAATTCTAAAAACCCAAATTCTTTACAAATAAGCTGTCTAAATATAAATTAGACTAGAATCTCGGTGTTTGTTTACAAGTCCTCATAGAATCGACCTTTACTTACCCTATTATACTGATAATCGTGTACTTGCATTTATTAGTGGGAAAGTGTGATAAGGTATTTTAATTTTTCCACCATGGATCAAGTTTTTGGTGCCGTTTTCGGGAATTGTTGTTTGGGCAACATCGAGATGCTAAGACGATTTCTACTTCAGATTTTACTTTGCTTTTGTTTATTTTTGTTTACTTTCCGCGAGCCATTTTTCTATCAAATTCTTTACTGATTATTCTGTCATATAAATTGGTGCTCATAACAGTTTCTTCTTGCTTAATAATTTATACAAAGATCTAATCTAGTTGAGAACTTTTGGGAAGTTTGATCCCAAAATTGACTAGACTTTTAAGTAGTTACGGAGATAGGTGCTACAATAGTAACAATAGGCAAAGTCATATATGATTGATGAAAGAAATCCACGTCAACCGGTGATGCAACCAAGTGATGAGAAGGATGTGAAAATTTTCAATTATAAAAAATTTTGTTTGTAATAGACTGTTAGAAGATTGTACCCAACCTACTTTTGGAGGATCTCAATCTAGTATTGTACAATTCAAGCCAATAACTTAAAGATTAAGTCAGGACTAATATCCATACTTCAATAACATGCTATGTTTTTGGAATTGCACAATGAGGATCCAAACCACCATTTAATCAATTTGAAGAAGTGTGTGATACTTTCAAGCAAAATGGTATGTCAACGGATGCTTTTAAACTAAGGTTGTTTCCCTTTTCTTTTGAGAGATAAAGCTAAATTGTGGTTGCAAGGATACAAGCGGGGAACTTTTACCACTTGGGATAATCTAGCTCAATAAAGTGTTCATGTCAAAGTATTTTTCCCTATCAAAAATAGCTAAGCTAAGGAATAACATCACTTCTTTCAATCAGTAGTTTGGAGAAAACCTTAGCGAGGCTTGGGAAATGTACAATGATTTGCTCCACAAGTGTCCACATCATGGGTTGCTCTTATGGATGCAAATGGAGATTTTTTACAATGGGATGCTTCAAGAAACCCGTGGGTCGGTTGATACTACAACAAGTGGGTCCTTATACTGAACAAAATTCTAGAAGAAGTATAGGATTTATTAGACAAAATGTCCAATAATTACTTCAAATCTTTAGCAACACAAGCCCAAGAGCAAAGGAGTGGAGTGCTCGAGTTAAGCACTTGGGATACAATGATGGCTAAACAAGGAAGCATTAACCAAACAAATGGAAGAGATGAAAGTCAAAGCCATAGCTACTAATTTGTGATTTCTGTTCAGGTGACCACCCCAATGACCAATATAGTACACTAACACTTCTAATTCTTCTTTCTGTGCAAGTCATGAGCAAGTGAACTACATAGGAAGTCAAGGCCAAAATTGAAGTCAGTATAAAAGTTAGAATAATACCTTCAACAACACATATGATCCTGGATAGAGGAATCATCCAAACTTATCGTGGGTCATCAACAAAATCTATACAATAATCAATAGCAAAGTTCAAATGTACTACCTCCATTCCAACAGTACCTAAAACCACAACAGTAGATGCATGCACTTCTACCTTAGACAGTTAATCAGTTGGAAAAAACTCCCACTTAATACATACAATTCGATGACAAGAGAGTGAAAGATGTAGAGGACTTGATTAGAAATTTAGCAACTTCACTCAAGAATTTGGAAAATCCAATTAGGCAAATATCAAGGGACATATCTAAGAGACAACATGGAGCATTGCAAGTGATATTGTGGCTAACCCTGGGAAGCATGCTAAGGCTATTACTTTGAGGAATGGCAAAACTGTTGGGCCTGAAGAAGATAAAAAGAGATTGAGCTGCGGAATGAGAAAATTGAGGAAAAGAAGAGTAGTGATAAATATGGCAAAGTAAAGGAGAATGGAGCAACAAAGTACAAAAATCCCTCCTGAGAGGGAGGCTGAAATTCAACTTACCCATCTCTCGATAAAAATTCCATTTCCTAGTAGGCTTAAGGGTGAGGATGATCAAAAGAAGCTCAAGAGATTCCTCGAGATATTCAAGAAAGTAGAAATCAACATACCCTTCATGGAAGCACTTGAAAACATGCCTAAATATGCCAAATTCATGAAGCAAATATTGACTACTAAGAGAAAGCTGCTAAGGGATGAGATTTTGTGTCTAACTGAAGGGTGTAGTGCAATCATCCAAAAGAAGCTACCTCCGAAATTTAAGGACACTAGTTCATTCTCTATCCCATGTATAGTTGGAAGAGTCGAACTTGAAAGCACTGTATGTGATTTTGTGGTGTCCATCAATCTGATGCCTCTATCTATTTATAAGAAATTGAAGGGTGGGAAGATGGAAACCTACTAATGTGTCTCTCCAATTGGGCGATAGAAGTATTAAGTACCCCAAAGGCATTGTGAAACATGTACTGGTTAAAGTGGGAAAGTGTTACTTGCTAGTAGACTTTATCATCTTGGACATGGAAGATGACAGGAGATGCTCTTGATTTTTAGGAGACCATTCCTACCTACTGGACGAACAATGATAGATGTCCAAGAGAGAAAGTTACAATTGACAGTCGATGTTCAGACTATCAATTTTTCTGCTTTTAATTCTCTTAAACCTCCTTCTATTTATGATGATGTGATGGTGATTAATACGATTGATGATATTTCTAATTATACTTGTAGGAATGAAGATCCTCATTCTCCACTAGACAAAAATCTGTCAAAATGTCTCGAAATGACCAGAATATTAGAAGAAGCTCCACTGAACCTTGCAAGGAGGAAGAAGCCATCCTAACACTAGCTTGGAAAGAATGAATGAATGAAGAGGTGTTCAAAATGGTTGGCAGGAGCACACTATTGATTCAATTCCTAGTGGCGATCTTGGAAGTGAAAATTATGTACAAGTAAAAACCTTAGAGAGAAATTTAAGGGTGGTTCTTCTTCATTAATACTCATAATCTCCTTCTTAATAAATATGGGTGTCATGTTTCTTATTCGCGAATTCATAACCTCTTCGAGGTATTTGGATATGGGAATTATGCTGATTCTTCGGAAGGTGAAATTAAGATGTCAAACGCAGAGATTCAACAAGAAGTCAAGAAGCATGCTAAAATGAAGGTGAGCCTTAGGCAATGTGGCAATGAAGAGATATTGGTAGAGGCATTGATTTACACCAAACGACTCCTAAGCATACTGCCTAAGAAGAAGAAAGATCCAGGACGCTTGCCTGTCTCATTGGTGACACTTTCTTTGATAGAACCTTATGCGATTTAGGTACAGGTATGAATATGATGCCACTACTTGTTTTATATGAATATAGGATTGAGAGGACTCAAGGAGTGTGACCAAATCATAGTATCCAATTGGCAGATGGAAATAAGGTGAAACTAATAGGTGAAATACTTAATATATTGGTCAAAGTGGGGAAGCTTAAATTCCTGGTTGACTTTGTTGTCATGAATATGGATGAAGAAGACGCAGATGGCATCTCTATTATCTTTGGAAGACTATTTCTGGCTACAGCAAAATTTTTGATCGATGTCTGTCAAGAGCAAGTGTCCTTGAGTGCAGGAGAAGAATCAGTTGTGTTTAACATGATGGAAAAAGATGGATCGTTCTTTTATGGGAAATTTGCTTGTGCAAGAGCCGATGGCCAAATAAAAAAGAATTGGTCAGAGAATGACCGTGAAGGTGTCTTTGATAATAGACTTGAAGAAGTGCACTTTGTTGTCTAAAAGGTCATAGAATAATAAGGTCAAGCTAATGACTTTATAGAAGCGCTTCTTGGGAGGCAATCCAATCATTTTATCTTAATTCTTTATGTTTTAGTTTGATTTTTAAATTTATTTTTTACCTTAAGTGAATCCTTTAAAAGCTGGAAATGACTAATAATTATTTTTAATGTTTGTTTTGCAAGGGTTAGGTTCAATAAATGAGTAATTAAAGAAGAAAGTACGTTTAGTGGACTAGTCAGAAGCAGTCACTCGTAGTTTGCGGGTGACCCTATCTATTCAGCTGCAAATTGTGAGTGAAAAGGAAAGGTACCCAAAGTCTGCATGTGAGCAAAGGTAATTCAGTCGTAGTTTACGATTGAAACAGAATGGTAGCCACAGTCTGTGGCTGATATAATCTTGACTAGCCATAGTTTGTTGCTGGTTCAAGCAGGGACAAATAGGGTTAAAAACATTTTTCTTAGCTTTTTAATTTCCAAAACAACTCTTCCTCCTCATTCCCTCCTTTAGGCGACTCAAAAAAAAGCCTATTCTTCTTCTCCCTGCTTTCTTTCTTTCTTCTCCAATCTTCTTCTCCTTCTATATTTTTACATCTCTCATCATTATCTCTTTGTCATCCCATATTCTTCTCTATTATTATAAATCGTGTTAACCAACCAAAACTTTCTACCCTTTATCTCATCATAACTCTTATTCAAGCTTAGGATAACTCACATCACTTGCGACCAGAAAGGTTTTCAGAGTTTTCACAAGGAAAGTAATCAACACGAATCCAAATTTGAGTAATATTCTTCCTATTTAACTTTTGGTAAATTGCTTGGTATTTATTTGGTGAATTTTGCCTTGTGATTATTTCAACTGCGTGGTGGATATTCTGTGGATTATTTATTGATTGAATTTGGTTAATTTGGTGAGGTAATTTTTTGTGGATTGTTTTTTATTAAGTTGGGAAGGGGGAAGTTTAATTGATTGGTTATTTTATTGTGTTAATATATTTTTCTAATGAGGAAGAATAGAATGCAATCAGATAGAAACACTTATGATGACAACATTTTTGTTTCTTTAGAGGCTAAACAATTACATGGCAAGCTTCAAAATAAGGTAACTCCTTTATATGAGTGGGGGGTTTGATTTGAGTCATGTGAGGATAGAAAATAAAAGATGATGTATCTAAAGAAGCAGATGAGTTGCGTCGTAAGATCTTTAATAACATTCAATACAGAGGATGGATAGATTTTTGTACAACTTTTACCATCATGGCAAATAAAAACATGGCATTTGAGTTTATTGGTAATAGTTTAGATGTTTTGGGCCATGTAGTCAAGGTTAGGGATACACCGGTGAGTTTCAGGAAGGAGATCATTAATGAACTCTACCATTTACCCACCAATCCCAATAACCAATTCAATGCATTTTTGGAGGGTGAAATCAATTATGAAGAGGTAGCTAGCATGTTGATGGATGGTTCGGATAAATGGGATATAGAGAATGATCAGTGCAAGTGAATTAGGCTAAGGTACTCTAATGCAGATGCTAGGGCATGGATGCAATTTATATGTTCATGCATGTTGCCTACTTCACATATCACAGATATTAAACCTAAGAGGGCTTGTTTAATTTTTGTCATTATGGACGGTTTGACAATTGATGTTGGATAGGAGATCCAATAAGATAATTATGAGGAATGGAAATCGGAAGCACAAGGCGTTACTTTTTCCCAAATTTGATAACTCAATTGTGCTTGCTTGTAGGTTTGCAAATCACCATGACGAAGAAATAGGATACACCGACACCAAGGTTCTTTAGGCAATCGTGACCCAATACAAATCTGCCATGATCATCGCACAATCTAAGATGAGAGAAGAGCATGCAGCTAATAAGGATTGAGATATTCAAGGAGAGAGACTCGTTGACCACTGCTTGTTCCACTACCCAAACCTACAACTGACTCCGTTTTCCATCCAGCGCTCAACAATGAGACGCAACGGGAACTTTTAGTCTACCACAACTAATGCTTCGAGGAAATGAGGCAGAAGATGGACATTCTGGCATGGCAGCTCAGCCATCTGGGGAACTTCAACATGTTCCACTGTTCTCAGATGACTCTATGACTAGAGCGGCACTATGGATCCCTAGATGATGTCGAGAGGCAAGGGATGAGGACTAGGAAAGGAGGAGTCTTGGATAAAGCAAAACCGTCAGGAACATCAAGAGATTGACCGATTTTGCATCTACACATTTGTCAGGAGAGTTGTGGTTAAATTTTTAAGTTCATTTTATCCGTTCAGATAATTTTTGTTGTTTACCGCTTGTGTTGTCTTGTGTTATGTAAGCAAGTGGTGGTTAAGTTTAGATTTGTCTATATTTAGTTGTGTTCATGTTTATTGTTATCAAGTCTATGTAAATTTGTTGTGATATGTGCCAGTGGAATGGCATATTAATAGTAGGATTGATTTCTATACTCAATGATATAAAAACTTAGAATTATTGATTCAAATGATGCATGTTTCACAATTTTGATAAAAAGGGTAGAAATTCAAATTTATGTCAATATGCTTTCTAAGGTATAAAATCTTGAACTTATTGCTATTAGAGAGGAGTCACATAGTTTATTTTAGTAACCATAATTATTTGGGGTTCTTGAAATTGTTTCTTTATGATTGTTGAGTAGGATAGAGTGGGAATGAACTATGACATTGATCTTTGTATTTCTATTTGTATGTTTGTGCATGGCAAAGCATTAGGTTCTATTGTGGTAGTTTAATTGACTTACATTAATTTAACCTCCTTTTCCATTGCTAGTTCCTTATGTGCTCTAAGTGCTCCAACGAACTTGAAAGTTATAAAAAAATGGCTTGTTTTATGTAAAATATGTAATCATGGTAAGAAACTAGAATTATAAAGCGGCTGGCGTGAAAATGCATCTTGCTAAGCCTGAAAAAATAATAAAGAGCCAAATAAAAAGTGGTCATAAAGGAATTGCAAAAGGTTATATTGCCATTTTTGAGTTAAAAATTATAATGGTACTATAGTACTTTATTTTGTGTGACATATGTGTGCTTGCATTTTAATGACTATTGATTCTCCTTTCCTTGATGATTATAAAGGCTCAATTTTGTATATCTTTCAATTGGTTGTGGTAATGGAATTTATTATGTGATGTAGTCCATATTAATAAATGTGAGTTCTTATAGCATTTATATTTGAGAAAGTTTATTTGATGTTTATTCAGGTGGACTATTGGTGTGCGGAATGCTAGAATGTGAGTTCATGTGGTTGATTGGATGTGGACTAGGTTGATAAGCCAATTAGATTAATCCGATTTTGTATTGCCATTCCTACTTTGTTTTGTGTGAGTTTTGTCTAGTCAATCTTGCTCGAAACTAGCAAAATGCTAAGTTGGGGGAGTTGATGACTTTATATTTAGAGTTATTTTTGTATCTCTTTTGTTAAGTGTTTAGGTGTGTTTAGTTCTATTTGTTGTGTTTTGGGGTGTAAATTCATGTTTAGAATGTTTATAGTTGATTGTGATGTTTTAAGTCATTTTTATGTTTAATTGTGTGCTTAAGTAGTATATTTGTCTATTCATTTCATTTTGTGTCTTGTGCAGGTGTAGTAAGGGGCAAAATGGTCAATTGGTAATGAAGGATAGAAGCTTGAAATGGAAGGGACAAGAATTGAGGCTACTATGAAGCCGACCAGTCGCAAATTGCAGCCGGGCAAAGGAGAAACAGTCACAGACTATGGCTGAAACAGAAACATATCCATAGTCAACGGCCGAATAAAGTGATTAACTCGCAATCTACGGGTGAGTCGTAGATGGTGACTGAACAAAGGTGAAACCACCCGCAGTCTGCGGGTAGTCCAGTTTGGGCTTGGGCTCATTACGCTACTTTATAAATTAGGACCCATTGTAACGATAAAATAAAGAGCGTACTCGAAACTTCCTTTTAGGTTTTTGTCTAGGGTTTTCAGAGCTACTTTTCCGTACTCTAGAATTTAATTGTCCTTTAATCTTCTCATTTGATTTTTTTGACTTTAGGATCATTCAAGTTATTCAATTTGAGTTAGTTCGCAATGAATTTAAGTCTAGCAACTTGTTCTTTAATTTATTTATTTACAATTGCACTTTTAGTTTTCGTTTATTATTTTATCATGACTTTTGGCAAATGAATCAATTCATATTTTTCTCCACATACCAAGAACTGTGTTACTGAATAAATTAGGGTTTAGGTATGGGTGATGCAATTATCTTCAGCTTAATTAAATTAAAGGTTGATCACTAGATTATATTAATCAGCTAATAATTAACACGAATAGAGTTTCGGTTAGGTTGACCGAGGGGATAAGATTTTTTAACCTCCATCATAGACTACTATTAATTCATTAGACTAATTGATCTGCGACCAAGGTACTAGGATTGACTAGTTGATTCAATGAGCATTTTCGACCGGAAACTCAAATTCCATATAGATAACGCTCGAATTATTTACCTAGGCAAGAGAAGGTCTCAAACCCTAGTTAATTAATTTGATAGGATTCAATCACCAAAGGTTTTGGGTTTGGGTTGAATTGTGAGAGTAGAATCTCCATTAAGTGTAATTGAACTGATTGGCCTAAGATTTGATAAATCCAAGGTAATAGCTAGCTTAGCCCTTGACCCATTAGATATCTATTGATTTAAATTTTATTTAATCGTTCTTTAATTTGAGTCATCGGGTCAATCTCTTTATTTATTTCATTAATTTAATTCTAAAAATCCAAATTCTTCACAAATCAACTGTCTAAATAAAAATTAGACTAGAATCTCGATATTTGTTTATCGGTACTCGTAGGATTGGTTCTTAGCAACCCTACTACATTGATAATCATGCAGTTGTAGATATTAATGGAAAAGTGTGATAAGGTAATTTAACTTTTCTAACGTGGATCAATACACCTATGACTAAATGAAGTTGGAGAAAAACCATGAAAATTAACAAAATTAGATTTTCATGAACTCTTTGTTGACTGCATCGCTCTTTCCTTGGTTGGAAAAAACTCGACGTAAGTTTTTGAACTATGAAACAAATAACCCTAAAATTTTGATATTTTGTCCACGATTTAGAAGGATTACTACAATTTCAAAAACTGTTCTTGTGGTTTATTTGATGTAGTAACAAGTAACTATTGGATTTCATCGGATGAAACTTCAGTTATTGGAATTAATATATGATAAAGCTTTTCTTTGACTTTGCTCTTGAACTTGCTAAATTTGTTACTCATCTAACATTATTTACTTGGTCTTTTCATTGTAACACCTTGTGCATATTGGCTTTCTAGAAATTCTTTGTTAAGTGTAACGATATTTTCCTTAGAAGTCTCATAATTCTTCAACAAAACTATCAAATTTTGAAGATGAATTGTTGTTAAACATATTTATAGATGAAAAGGAAGCAAAAATACGATTAATAAAGAGAAAAAGATCTTTGCTCTAATACCAAATTGATATAAGACACGATAGGTTGATCTTGCCTAACAAGCACTAGTTGGGAAATCAAAGGAGAAGAAGGATTCAAGAAGAATCTAAGAGAGATGAACAACGAACTAATAAACTACCTCCTCTATGACGATGAAGCGCAGTTTAAGTATTAAGACACTTTTCCCTATGGCCTATTGGTCATGGTTCAAGGTACTAGAGGGTAGGGATGAAGTGTGTGAAAGCCACAAAAAAATGTATATAATAATAGTAAATATCCAAAAATTAGTATACATTATTGGGATACACTAATTATATGTATCTTCTATGAGTTAATCGGTTGATTTAATCTATTGGATTAAGGAGGATTAACTATAGGATTTATTAGGGGGTTATTGACTTTTTGTGTGCTGATTATTATTGAGGGGTTAACCATTTGCCAATCCAATTTCATTGCATGGGGAGTTATATTTTTTGGTATTCTAGTTATTACTAGAGGGATTATAGTAGTCCTATATATGTGTGTGTTGCAAGGCCATTAGGAAGTTAGGAGAGTTGGTAAGATTAGCAAGTAAAGATTAGTTAGAAGATTGTATTAGAAGACATAAGAAGTTTGGATTACACTTGTACACTTCAAGTGATAAGTATCCTTTTATTTTTCTTAAAAGTATTTTAAGCAAAATTCGGTGGCAAAAATTTATTGTGGTTCTAAAAAAAATTATTGTGCATATAAATTGTGATGCTGGGTGATTCTGTATGTTGATGAATAAACAATTGATTTAAGTGACAGTTATGAGACTAATTCACTACTGAATTCTGAATATCATGTTACCAATAATGGTATTTCTTTTAGATATACAAGTTCATACAAATTTTTGTACTTTACTTTTCACTATGAAACTGTTCATAGTTTATTGCACAAGTCCTCTTAGAATTTTAATACTGGATAAGAATTTTTCTTATGTGACATAAACTTATATACATGTATCATAAGTGAACTAGTCATCAAATAAACCAACTAGAACACTAGAATCTTGAAATTGTAAAAAATAAAAAAATGTCTTAATTTAAATCAAAGAATTATAAACGAGTTCATATCATTTCTTGGTATGGTTTATTTTGATATATTCTTAAAATAGTATACAACTATGGATATTAAGTAGTCAGTAAGAAGACTTAAACAGGTTAAGTAAGCAACAATAATATGTTTCTTCCCCACAAATTATAACTTCTCATTGGTGTATTTTATACTAATATTGAATGTTTTTCTACAAACAATAACTTCTTGTTGAGTGTATACTTTATACTAGTAATATACCCAGGTCCATATGATTTTGAAAATGCAATAGTAAAATAGGAGAATGCTATATATAATAAGGCTTTTGTCTTTCATTTCTAGAAAGCATTACTCCTATACAATAATTTTGAAATAAAGTAAATCAAGATTTTGAAATGGACCATAGTTTCAGAAACAATGTTTAAACTAAAAAAAAAGGGATTTAATGTTCTGCTTACTAGATTAAGTAGTGTGTGTATTGCATATATGGAAATATACATGCTCATGATACAATCTTTGGTGTAATCAACCTAATTGGGAATTAATTTAACCACGAATATGTTATGAACCCAAAAGTAAAATTTTGGGGTGGTTGTGAACTCAAAAGTTATAGTTTGGGGAGGTGGGCCCTTGTTAAGTGTTAGCTCAGGTCATCCAAGAAAGTAACGGAGTGATGGTGAGTCTAATCAACCTTGACACACCCCTTCCGGTAGTGCTAGGAGTTTAGTTCTATATGGATTGGGTATCAATTTAAATCAAGATTTATTTTGTTAGTGCTAGCATGGAAACAAGTGTGTTGAGGTTGAGCAAGCCTTGCATGCAATTTTGCCTGGAGAGACAAGGGTGGTATTTCAAAGAATTTTGGTAACTATGTGAATAAGCCTTCCTTGTTCAAATTGTGTATATCATTTTGTTATGTTGTTTTAAGTTGTATAATTCCAGTAAAATTAATCCATTTTATTTTAGTACCTATTAGGTTACGAATATACCTTCCTTGTTCAGATTGTGTACAACCTAAGTTATTTTTTTCAAATAAAAAAAAACTTAAAAGACATGTGAACTCACGAATCTTATTCTGCTTAATAGCTCACATGTTTTTTTAAAATTTTTTCAAATATGCAAGATGATTGAATTGATAGGATACGTTCAGGCTTGGAAGTTTGCTCTCGAGATGCTTGAAATTTGGTTAATAAATAATGTTATTGAAACTAGTATTTGAACAATTATATTACAGATTTCATTTATGTGAATTTAGTAAAGTTATTAGGTTGGAAGTTAAGGTTCGTGTTCATAGATACGAGAACTTCATCTTATGTTTGCTATTATGAGTATTTGTAATTATTGTACATAAGTTACATCCCATAGCTTAGAAATTTGATATAGCTAGTGAGAGTTAGAGAGTCGTCTAGCTTTATTTTCGGTATGGAAGTTTGGGTCGTTAAAATGGTCGACTAACTCTACAAAGTAGGTTGATTAGACATGAAGAACATGGAAAATTAAGTCCTAGATATGTGGGATCATTTGAGGTCATGGAAAGGGTTGGTCTAGTCGCTTATTGTTTGGCCTTACTAGCAAATACAGGGAAAATACGTGATGGGTTTCACGTATCAATGCATAAGAAGTATTTGTCTGACTCAACTCATGCAATAAATTCCGAATCTCTGTAGTTGGAGGCAAATATTTTGTACAAGGTGAAATCGAGGAGAATTGTGGATCAAAAAATTATGGAATTTTAGACAAAACAAATTCCACTTGTAAAAGCCAAGTTAATGCATGGAAACATCATGGGATTACAGAAGCTACATGAGAAATAGAGGGCAAAATGCGAAGGGAATTTTTGGAACATTTCTAACAAAAAGGTGAGAATTTCGAGGACAAAATTCTTTTAAGGTGGAGATATTATGAGAACCACAAAAAAAACTATATAATAATAATATCTAAAAATTAATATACATTATTGGGATACACTAATTATATGTAACTTGTATGAGTTAATGTGTTGATTTAATCTATTGGATTTAGGAGGATTAACAATAGGATTATTAAGGGGTTATATCTTTTTTTGTGTCTATTATTATTCAGATGTTAGCCATTTGCCTACCAAATTATTTTTTGCGTGGGGAGTTATATCTTTTGGTATTCTAGTTATTATTAGGGGGATGATAGTAATCCTATATATATGTGTTGCAAGGCAATTAAGAAGTTAGGAGAGTTGGTAAGATTAGCAAGTAAAGATTAGTTGGAAGATTGTATTGGAAGACCTAAGAAATTTGGATATTTATACTTATACACTTTACATGGTAAGAATCCTTTTATTTGTCTTAAAAGTATTTTATGCAAAATTCGATATCAAAGATTTATTATTGTTGTAAAAAAAAATATATTGTGCATATAAATTGTGGTGGTTGGTGATTCGGTGTGTAGATGAATAAACAATTGGTTATAAGACTAATTCACAACTGAATTCTATATGTCATATTACCAATAATGGTATTTCTTTTAGATATACGAGTTCATGCAAATTGTTTTACTTTACTTTTCACTATGAAACTGTTCATAGTTTATTGTACAATTCCTCTAAGAATTTTAATACTGGATAAGAATTTTTCTTATGTGGCACAAACTTATATATATGTATCGTAAATGAACCGGTCATCAAACAAACTGACTTAAATTTTTAGACATGAACATTGGAATCTTAAAATTATAAAAAAAGTCTTAATTTAAATCAAAGAATTACAAACGAGTTCAAATAAATTCATAGTATGGTTTATTTTGATATGTTCCTAACACAATATACAACTATGTGTATTAAATCTGTAATAAGACTTAAACGGATCAATTAAGAAACTATGATATGTTTCTTCCCCACAAGTTATAACTTCTCATTTGAGTATTTTATACTTATACTGAATGTTTTTCTACAAACTATAACTTTTTATTGACATAATTTATGCTAGTAATGTACCCATGTCTACATGATTTTGAGAATACAATAGTAAAAATAGGAGAACGTGAATGTGCCTTCCTTGTTCAGATTGTGTATATCATTTTGTTATGTATTTATAAGTTGTATAATTCCAGAAAAATTAATCTATTTTATTTAAGTTCCTAAGTTATTTTTTTTAAAATAAAAACAAAAACTTAAAAGACATGTGAACTCATGATTCTTATTGTGCTTAATAGCTCACATGTTTTTTAAAAATTTTTTAAATATGCAAGATGATTGAATTGATAGGTTACGTTCATTCTTGGAAGTTTGTTGTAGAGATGATTGAAGTTTTGTTGTAATAAATAGTGTTATTGAAACATGTATTTGAACAATTGTGTTACAGATTTCATTTCTGTGATTTTAGTAGTTATTAAGTTGGAAGTTAAGGTTCATGTTCATAGCTACGAGAACTTTGTCTTATGTTTGCAATTTTGAGCATTTGTAATTACTGTACATAAGTGACGTCCCATGGCTTAGAAATTTGACATAGCCAGTGAGAGTTAGAGCGTCGTCTAGCTTTATTGTCGCTATGGAAGGTTGGGTCGTTAAAAATGGTCGACTAACTCTGCAAAGAGGGTTGATTTGACATGAAGAAGATGGAAAATTGAGTTCTAGATATGTGGGATCATTTGAGGTAATGGAAATGGTTGGTCGAGTCACTTTTTGTTTGGCCTTACTAGCAAATACAGGAGAAATACATGATGTGTTTCACGTACCAATGCATTTGTCAGACTCAATTCATGCAATAAATTTTGAATCTCTGTAGTTGGAGGCAAATATTTTTTACAAGGTGAAATTGAGGCCATAAGAATTGTGGATCAAAAAATTAAGGAATTTTGGACAAAACAAATTTCACTTCTAAAAGATGCACGGAAACATCATGTGATTAAAGAAGCTACATGAGAAATAAAGGACAAAATGCTAAGGGAATATTTGTAACATTTCAAATAAAAAGGTGAGAATTTCGAGGACAAAATTCTTTTAAGGTGGAGAGATTATGACAGCCACAAAATGTATATGATATTAATATCTATAATTAATATACATAATTGGGATGCACTAATTATATTTAACTTCTTTAAGTTAATGTGTTGATTTAATTTATTGGATTAAGGAGGATTAACTATAGGATTATTAAGGGGTTATATCTTTTTATGTGTCTATTATTATTGAGATGTTACCCAATTTTTATTGCGTGGGGAGTTATATCTTTTGGGATCATTTGAGGTAATGGAAAGGGTTGGTCGAATCAATTATTGTTTGGCCTTACGAGCAAATATAGGGGACATACGTGATAGGTTTCACGTATCACTCATGCATAAGAAGTATTTGCCTGACTCAACTCATGTAAAAAATTTTGAATCTCCATAGTTGGAGGCAAATATTTTGTACAAGGTGAAATCGAGGAGAATTGTGGATCAAAAAATTAAGGAATTTTGGACAAAACAAATTCCACTAGTAAAAGATGCATGGAATTATCATGGGATTAAAGAAGCTACATGAGAAATAGAGGACAAAATGCGAAGGGAATATATGAAACATTTCAAACAAAATGGTGAGAATTTCTAGGACGAAATTCTTTTATGGTGGAGAGATTATGAGGGCCACAAAAAAATGTATATAATTATAATATCTTAAAATTAATATACATTAATGGGATACACTAATTATATGTAACTTCAATGAGTTATTGTGTTGATTTAATCTATTGGCTTAAGATGGATTAACTATAGGATTATTTAGGGGTTATATCTTTTTATGTGTCTATTATTATTGAGTTGTTAACCATTTGCCGACCCAATTTTATTGCGTGGGGAGTATATTATTTCTTTTGGTATTCTAGTTATTATGAGGGGGATGATAGTAGTCCCATATATATGTGTTGTAAGGCAATTAAGAAGTTTGGAGAGTTGGTAAGATTAGCAAGTAAAGATTAGTTGGAAGATTGTATTGGAAGACATAAGAAACTTGGATTGTACTTGTACACTTTAAGTGGTAAGAATCCTTTCATTTGTCTTAAAAGGATTTTATGTAAAATTCGATAAGAAAGATTTATTGTTATTCTAAAAGAAAAAATATTGTGCATATAAATTGTTGTGCTAAGTGATTCTGTGTGTAGATGAATTAACAATTGGTTATAAGACTAATTCACAACTGAATTCTTTATGTCATATTACCAATAATGGTATTTCTTTTAGATATCCTAGTTCATGCAAATTGTATAAATCCTCTAAGAATTTTAATACCGGATAAGAATTTTTCTTTTGTGTCACAAACTTATATACATGTGTCGTAAATGAATCGGTCATCAAACAATCTAAATTATTAAAGTTTGTAGAAAAACATTCCACATACTTTAACTTCTTATTGACATAATTTATGCTAGTAATGTACCCATGTCCACATGATTTTGAGAATACAATAGTAAAAATAGGAGAATGTGAATATCATTTTGTTATGTTTTTTTAAGTGGTACAATTCCAGTAAAATTAATCCGTTTTATTTTAGTTCCAAAGTAATTTTTTTAAAATAAAAAAACTTAAATGACATGTGAACTCACGATTCTTAATGTGCTTAATAGCTCACATGTTTTTTTAAAAAAAAAATCTTTCAAATATGCAAGATGATTGAATTGATAGGTTACGTTCATGCTTGGAAGTTCGTTCTAGAGATGCTTGAAATTTGCTAATAACATAATGTTATTGAAACATCTATTTTTACAATTGTTTTACAGATTTCATTTCTGTGATTTTAGTAGTTATTAAGTTGGAAGTTGATACACATCTAACCCCTATACGAATCCTATAGTCTTATCCTTTGCTATTTTGAGTATTTGTAATTCTGTACATAAGTGACATCCCATGGCTTAGAAATTTGATATAGCTAGTGAGAGTTAGAGTGTCGTCTAGCTTTATTGCCGCTATTTAAGTTTGGGGCCTAAAAAATGGTCAACTAACTCTGCAAAGAGGTTGATTTGACATGAAGAAGATGGAAAATTAAGACCTAGATATGTGGGATCATTCGAGGTAATGGAAAGGGTTGGTCGAGTCAATTATTGTTTGGCCTTACGAGCAAATATAGGGGACATACGTGATATGTTTCACGTATCAATGCATAAGAAGTATTTGCCTGACTCAACTCATGTAAAAAATTTTGAATCTCCATAGTTGGAGGCAAATATTTTGTACAAGGTGAAATCGAGGAGAATTGTGGATCAAAAAATTAAGGAATTTTGGACAAAGAAAATTCCACTTGTAAAAGATACATGGAAACATCATGGGATTAATGAAGCTACATGAGAAATAGAGGACAAAATGCGAAGGAAATATTTGGAACCATTCAAACAAAGGTGAGAATTTCAGTATGAAATCTGTAAAACAATTGTTCTCATTATGAGAGCCACAAAAAAATGTATATAATTATAATATCTTAACATTAATATACATTAATCTTATACACAATTAGATGTAACTTCAATGAGTTATTGTGTTGATTTAATCTATTGGCTTAAGATGGATTAACTATAGGATTATTTAGGGGCCAAACAATAATTGACTAGATGTGTATAAGAGACAGCAATCATCTTGCATATTTGAAATTTTTTTTAAAAACGTGTGACTTAATTCTCTTCCTTACACATATATATGTGTTGTAAGGCAATTAAGAAGTTTGGAGACACTATAAGATTAGCAAGTAAAGATTAGTTGGAAGATTGTATTGGAAGACATAAGAAACTTGGATTGTACTTGTACACTTTAAGTGGTAAGAATCCTTTCATTTGTCTTAAAAGGATTTTATGTAAAATTCGATAAGAAAGATTTATTGTTATTCTAAAAGAAAAAATATTGTGCATATAAATTGTTGTGCTAAGTGATTCTGTGTAGATGAATTAACAATTGGTTATAAGACTAATACACAACTGAATTCTTTATGTCATATTACCAATAATGGTATTTCTTTTAGATATCCTAGTTCATGCAAATTGTATAAATCCTCTAAGAATTTTAATACCGGATAAGAATTTTTCTTTTGTGTCACAAACTTATATACATGTGTCGTAAATGAATCGGTCATCAAACAATCTAAATTAAATTTTTAGAGACATGAACACTGGAATCTTAAAATTATAAAAAAAAAGTCTTAATTTAAATCAAAGAATTACAAACGAGTTCAAATCAATTCTTACTATGGTTTATTTTGATATATTCTGAACATAATAGACAACTATGTGTATTAAATCTGTAAGAAGACTTAAACGGGTTAATTAAGAAACTATGATATGTTTCTTCCCACTAGTTGTAACTTCTCATTGGTGTATTTTTAACATATACTGAATGTTTTTCTACAAACTTTAACTTCTTATTGACATAATTTATGCTAGTAATGTACCCATGTCCACATGATTTTGAGAATACAATAGTAAAAATAGGAGAATGTGAATATCATTTTGTTATGTTTTTTTAAGTGGTACAATGTATCTTTTATTAATCCGTTTTATTTTAGTTCCAAAGTAATTTTTTTAAAATAAAAAAACTTAAATGACATGTGAACTCACGATTCTTAATGTGCTTAATAGCTCACATGTTTTTTTAAAAAAAATTTTCAAATATGCAAGATGATTGAATTGATAGGTTACGTTCATGCTTGGAAGTTCGTTCTAGAGATGCTTGAAGTTTTGCTAATAAATAATGTTATTGAAACCAGTATTTGAACAATTGTTTTACAGATTTCATTTCTGTGATTTTAGTAGTTATTAAGTTGGAAGTTGAGGTTCGTGTTCATAGACACGAGAACTTTGTCTTATGTTTGCTATTTTGAGTATTTGTAATTACTGTACATAAGTGACATCCCATGGCTTAGAAATTTGATATAGCTAGTGAGAGTTAGAGTGTCGTCTAGCTTTATTGCCGCTATTTAAGTTTGGGGCCTAAAAAATGGTCAACTAACTCTGCAAAGAGGGTTGATTTGACATGAAGAAGATGGAAAATTAAGACCTAGATATGTGGGATCATTCGAGGTAATGGAAAGGGTTGGTCGAGTCAATTATTGTTTGGCCTTACGAGCAAATATAGGGGACATACGTGATATGTTTCACGTATCAATGCATAAGAATGTGTATTTGCCTGACTCAACTCATGTAAAAAATTTTGAATCTCCATAGTTGGAGGCAAATATTTTGTACAAGGTGAAATCGAGGAGAATTGTGGATCAAAAAATTAAGGAATTTTGGACAAAGAAAATTCCACTTGTAAAAGATACATGGAAACATCATGGGATTAATGAAGCTACATGAGAAATAGAGGACAAAATGCGAAGGAAATATTTGGAACCATTCAAACAGAAAGGTGAGAATTTCGAGTACGAAATTCTTTTATGGTGGAGAGATTATGAGAGCCACAAAAAAATGTATATAATTATAATATCTTAAAATTAATATACATTAATGGGATACACTAATTATATGTAACTTCAATGAGTTATTGTGTTGATTTAATCTATTGGCTTAAGATGGATTAACTATAGGATTATTTAGGGGTTATATCTTTTTACGTGTCTATTATTATTGAGTTGTTAACCATTTGCCGACCCAATTTTTATTGCGTGGGGAGTTATTTCTTTTGGTTTACTATTCTAGTTATTATGAGGGGGATGATAGTAGTCCCATATATATGTGTTGTAAGGCAATTAAGAAGTTTGGGGAGTTGGTAAGATTAGCAAGTAAAGATTAGTTGGAAGATTGTATTGGAAGACATAAGAAACTTGGATTGTACTTGTACACTTTAAGTGGTAAGAATCCTTTCATTTCTTTTAAAAGTATTTTATGTAAAATTTGATAAGAAAGATTTATTGTTATTCTAAAAGAAAAAATGTTGTGCATATAAATTGTGGAGCTAGGGGATTCTGTGTGTAGATGAATTAACAATTGGTTATAAGACTAATTCACAACTGAATTCTTTATGTCATATTACCAATAATGGTATTTCTTTTCGATATTCGAGTTCATGCAAATTGTTTTACTTTAATTTTCACTGTGAAACTGTTCGTAGTTTATTGTACAAGGTCTCTAAGAATTTTAATACCGGATAAGAAATTTTCTTACGTGACACAAACTTATATACATGTATTGTAAATGAACCGGTCATCAAATAAACTAACTTAAATTTTTAGACATGAACATTGGATTCTTAAAATTATTAAAAAAGTTTTAATTTAAATCAAAGAATTGCAAACGAGTTCAAATCAATTCTTACTATGATTTATTTTGATATGTTCTTAACATAATATACAACTATGCGTATTAGATCTGTAAGAAGACTTAAACGGGTCAATTAAGAAACTATGATATGTTTCTTCCCCACAAGTTATAACTTCTTATTTGTGTATTTTATACTTATACTGAATGTTTTTCTTCAAACTATAACTTTTTATTGACATAATTTATGCTAGTAATGTAACCATGGCCACATAATTTTGAGAATACAATAGTAAAAGTAGGAGAATGTGAATACGCCTTCTTTTTTCAGATTGTGTATATCATTTTGTTATGTTTCTTGAAGTTGTATAATTCTAGTAAAATTAATCCGTTTTATTTTAGTTCATAAGTTTTTTTTTTAAAAAAATAAAAATACATAAAATACAAGACATGCAAACTGATGATTCTTACTGTACTTAATAGCTCACACGTTTTTAAAAAAAATTTCAAATATGCAAGATGATTGATTTGATAAGTTACGTTCATGCTTGGAAGTTTGCTCTAGAGGTGCTTGAAGTTTTGTTAGTAAATAATGTTATTGAAACCTATATTTAAACAATTATATTACAGATTTCATTTCTGTGAATTTATTAGTTATTAGGTCGGAAGTTAAGGTTCTTGTTCTTAGATACGAGAACTTCGTCTTATGTTTGCTATTATGAGTATTTGTAATTATTGTAAATAAGTTACATCCCATGGCTTAGAAATTTGATATAGCTAGTGAGAGTTAGAGCGTCGTCTAGCTTTATTGCCGCTATGGAAGGTTGGGTCGTTAAAAATGTCGACTAACTCCGCAAAGAGGGTTGATTTGACATGAGGAGATGGAAAATTGAGTCCTAGATATGTGGGATCATTTGAGGTAATGGAAAGGGTTGGTCGAGTCGCTTATTGATCTATTTGGCCTTACTAGCAAATACCGGGGAAATATGATATGTTTCACGTATCAATGCATAAGAAGTATTTGTCTGAGTCAACTCATGTAATAAATTTTGAATATATGTAGTTGGAGGCAAATATTTTGTACAAGGTGAAATTGAGGAGAATTGTTGATAAAAAAATTAAGGAATTTTGGACAAAGAAAATTCCACTTGTAAAAGATACATGGAAACATCATGGGATTAATGAAGCTACATGAGAAATAGAGGACAAAATGTGAAGGAAATATTTGGAACCATTCAAACAGAAAGGTGAGAATTTCGAGTACGAAATTCTTTTATGGTGGATCTAGATTATGAGAGCCACAAAAAAATGTATATAATTATAATATCTTAAAATTAATATACATTAATGGGATACACAAATTATATGTAACATCTATGAGTTATTGTGTTGATTTAATCTATTGGATTAAGGAGGATTGACTATAGGATTATATAGGGGTTATATCTTTTTATGTGTCTATTTTAATAGCATTATTGAGATGTTAACCATTTGCCTACCCAATTTTTATTGCGTGGGGAGTTATATCTTTTGGTATTCTAGTTATTATTAGGGGGATGATAGTCGTCCCATATAAATGTGTTGTAAGGCGATTAAGAAGTTAGGAGAGTTGGTAAGATTAGAAAGTAAAGATTAGTTGGAAGATTGTATTGGAGGACATAAGATACTTGGATTATACTTGTACACTTTAAGTGGTAAGAATCCATTTATTTGTCTTAAAAGTATTTTATGCAAAATTCCATTGCAAAGATTTATTGTTTTTCTAAAAAAAAAAATATTGTGCATATAAATTGTGGTGCTTCGTGATTCTGTGTGTAGATGAATAAACAATTGATTATAAGACTAATTCACAACTGAATTCTATATGTCATATTACCAATAATGGTATTTCTTCTAGATATACGAGTTCATGTAAATTGTTTTACTTTACTTTTTACTATGACATTGTTCGTAGTTTATTGTACGAGTTTTCTATATGGAATTTTAATACCGGATAAGAATTTTTCTTTTGTGACACAAACTTATATACATGTATCCTAAATGAACCGGTCATCAAACAAACTAACTTAAATTTTTAGACATGAACATTGGAATCTTAAAATTATTAAAAAAGTCTTAATTTAAATCGAAGAAGTATAAACGAGTTCAAATCAATTATTACTTTGGTTTATTTTGATATCTTCTTAATATAATATACAACTATGTGTATTAAATCTGTAAGAAGACTTAAACCGGTTAATTAAGTAACTATGATATGTTTCTTCCCCACAATTTATAACTTCTCATTGGTGTATTTTATGCTTATACTAAATATTTTTCTACAAACTATAACTTCTTATTGACATAATTTATGCTAGTAATGTACCCATGTCTACATGATTTTGAGAATACAATAGTAAAAATAGGAGAACGCTATATATATATATATATATATATTCTATTCAAACCCCAATGGAGGAAATAATTTTATTAATGTGGAATGTGGTAACATGACGATTTACAATGTGTTATGTGTGGACATCCTAGAGCATCCAAAGTCAGCAAACCTTTTATGGATGAATGTATTGTGCTTTGGTTATACTCAACATAGAAAGAATTACAAATGCCTTTGTTGGTGAAAAAATTAGCTATTTGGTTTCCCTCCCTAAATATATGGGAAAAGGAAAAATTCCTTCCAACAAGAAAACTTTGAATGAACTGCAGTTGCGAATCAATACTCCAAGGGTGTAAGGCTTGGCCATTCAAGATGTTGACAAGGATAAGTGAATCTAGTTCCGCCTCCACTGAAGTCAGGTGCAATTTTTCCCACAAACAAAGACCATCAACTAGTTCCACCTCCATTGAAGTCAGCCGCAATTTTTCACACAAACAAAGACCATCAACTAGTGCCTATGCTTCTACTTGCCAGTTGGTCTGTTGGTCATAAAAATTGCTAAAAGCTTGAATTATTTGGCCATATCTACCGTTGAGGATTCCTCTACCAGCCTTTCTTCCAGGTTCTTACCTTTTGGAGCCCCATCCACATTCAATTTAACAAAACCAAAAGTGGAAGGCATCCATTTGACTGTTAATGCACGTCTGGGCTTGATTTCTAGCAGTTGCTAGCAGAGTTCGTGTGATAGAAGAAGATCATCAGCTGCAGCATGCCTTGTAAAAAGATGAATAAAGGAGATATCTTTCAAATAAGAATAGATTACTGAAATGATTTTTTGAGCATTTATAGTTGCTTTATCAAATACCACCCTGTTCCTTGCCTTCCACATGAACCAACAGATAATACTTCGTAGATTTTGTGAGAACACATATTGTGGCCAACGAGGAATGATGCCATCCCCATGTGCTTAATTTGTGATGAATCTGCATTGAGGGGAAAAGGATAGCTCAAACCAAGACTCAAAGAAGGACCAAACTGTCCTTGCTATAGAGATACCTTCATAGAGATGGTTAATAGATTCTTGGTTATCACAAAAGCAGCACTTAGAAGCCAACAAGAAACCAAGTTTGAGGAGAGAGCATCATCAAGTGGCAAATGCTTATTCTCCAAATACCACATAAAGTGTGAAATTTAAGTTGCAGCCTATCATCTCGTATCATCTTCTTAGTGAACGTTGTTGATGCGTTGCCTTGACTAAATGTGGATGAGACTGAGAAGTTTCTTTTGGCAGTGAGAGTCCATACTACCACATCTGGATCATCCCGCTTATGTAATATTTTATCTGCAGGTAATCTACCAATTTTGTCCAAATCAGCCATAGAATAAGCCACATCCAAGGTTGAGGGATTCCATCCATTTGCATTCCAAACTTGTGAGGTCTTTGTCAAACACTTGCTCAGCTTCATGGTAAAGTGGCGCACTACGCAACCAGGGATCAAACTAAAAGAAGTATTGTTCATTCCTAATTAGGAATAGAAGGTGCTTTTTAGCCTCATTTCGCATCCTGAGCATTCTTTTCCATGAAGCCGAATCCCCCAAAGACCTACTTACCATGCAAGGGTGGGTATTCCTCTTGAATATAAATATCTATCATTAAGAAATGTGGACCAAAGTGATTTACCTTTGCAAAATTTCTACCATAATTTGATGTCAAACCCCTTTACAACTTTTGACAGAGATGAGATACCCAGACCATTATTTGCAGTAGGTTGGCAAATTGTCTACCATGCAATCAAATGGTGTTTATGACCAGCCTCCAAAGTACCCTAGAAAAAATTTGCAAACTGGTGATCCAATTCTTTAATGACTGACTTTAGGGTATGAAGAACAACCATTAAAAAAATTGGAATACTACTGAGGATGTGCTTAATGAGAATCAGCCAACCCCTAGGGTAGAGAAGCTTGGTTTTCCATCCATGTTGTCAATCTTAATCCTAGTTTTGATGATGACAAATTAATCTAATGGTTAAGATCTAGTGTGTAGGATGTTTTTCAAGTAAATGGCTGAACGGACGCTACTGATCGTCTGAAAAGTACTTTCTTGGATACAAGGGATTGTTCGAACATTAACCAAAGAGCATTAAAATCGGATTTACTCTTAACGGATGCATATGATCGTCCGAAGGACAATGTTTCAGATGCAAAGGACCGTCTGACCATGAATCAGAGTGCTCTAAAAGATTATGCTCTCAACAGATGCATATGACTGTCCGATGTATAGTGCTTCAGATGCAAATAACTGTCTGCAGAAGCAACAACCTTATTTTATGACAACAAGTTTCGGATGAAGGATAATGTTCGAACGGCTAAGTGAAAAAGTCTAGAAGCTACTGATCATTTATTGGTCACATTGTAGTACGAAGGTTCGGATGTCCGAATGAACCTAAAGCACGACTTCATCAAGGGATAGGATGGATCATCGGATGAAGAGCCTTTGCATTGGACGGTCAAATTGTCTAACAACTAGTTTTTCAACATTTAATGCATAGCCGTTATAGAGTAGTTGGAGGCCATTTTCGTGCATCAATAAATACTCTTGAGCTTGAAATAAATGATCTTACTTCCACAATTAATGCAAGCATCTACCAAAGCTCTTTTCAGTTATCTCAAAGTGAAAATAGGTTCTTAATAGTGTTGTATTAGTGGAATTACCAAGTGTAGAAGTGAGTGATCTTCAAGTGTAAAGAATGAAGAGATAACTATTGCATAAAAGTGAGGTTGTGTATAAAACTCTTGGTCCAACTAGAGGTAATTAGTGTGAGCAATAGTGATCCTACTTGGTCTACTAAAAGGTCATTGTCTCACCTACATTAAAGAGGCACAAAGTAGTGGAATTGTACTCCAAAGTTGTGAAGCTTGGAAGTTTGGTTTGAACTTTCTTAATCTCATAACTTGTCTTTTATCTAATCTTAATTGTGCATTTATTGGTTTGATCATTAATTGAATTGCATCCATCATATTTGAGTTCTTATTGATCAAAAGTTGTAGTTAGTTTTATAAGCCTAATTCACACCCTCTTAGGTTACATTTGGACTAACAGTTGGTATTAGAGCTTGGTCTCTAATATTGAACTTAACTGCTTTAGAGAAAAGATCAAGACAACCAACAATCCTTCTTTGATTTTTAGAGGGCCAATCCATTACTAGAGCACCTATGTTTAATGGTGTGAACTTTATTAGTTGGAAGAGAGAAAGGAGATCTTTTTGTAATCAATAGATATTGAGTTGTGGTATATAGTCAATGAGGGTCCCTTTGAAGCCACCATTATAGATGAGGAAACTCATAGACTTAGACTCAAAACTAGGAATGAGTTAACTCCCCAAGATAAGGCCAACTTGACTTTTAATGCTAAAGCCATGAAATCTTGTTTAATGCCTTAGATGCTAATAAGTCTACTAGAGTGAAAGGTTACAAGTTGGCTAATGAGATTTGGGACAAATTGAAAGAGATTCATGAGGTAGTGATGATGTGAAAGAGCAAAAGAAATCATTGCTTGTAGCTAAATATGAATCATTCAAAATGGAACCTCATGAAAGCATTGACAAGATGTATTGTAGATTTAATGACATTATAAAGGATTTGGATGCATCAGGTAAGGAGTATTCATTGGGTGATCTTAAAAAGAATAGAAAAATTTTGAATGCTTTGTCTAAAGAGTGGGAAGCAAAATCTATTGCTATTGAAGAAGCTAATAATTTGAATTCTATGCCCATTGAATAATTGATTAACCCTTTTACTTCTTATGAGTTGAAGCTCAAATCCAAAGTTCAAGTTGATGAAGAAGCAAGAGCCAAGAGAAGTATTGCTTTGAAGGCTTCTCAAGAAGATGATGAAAATGGCTCCATCAACTTGCAAGATGAATAATTTGATGAAGGTGATCTTGCACTCATCGCAAAAGGATTCCTACAGCACTACATCAACAAAAGAAGAATGAGAAAGAGGAGTAATCAATTCCAACAACTTCAAAGGGAAGACCAAGCTATAAATTAAGAAGCAAAATGCAAAAAGCTTTGAATGTGGTCAACCTAGGTACTTTCAAATGAGTGGCCTTAAGAGAAGAAGAAAAAAAAGAAGGAAACCCTGCTTCAACAATTTTCAAATTACATGAGATGATTTCAATTGTCCGCGGAAGAAGTAGAAGATGAAGTTGAAACTACCCTAATGGCCTTTTATGGCATTTGGCAATGATTAGGTATCTACTAGCTTTAATTTTCTTGATGATTTATGTGATGTACTTGATGAAAATGATGCTTTTGAGGCTTTTGTGATGAAATTGCAAGATAGCTTGAAATAATCTTATGCTAGAAATAAGGAGTTAAATGGAAATAATAATGCTTTGTTAAATACTAACTCTGAACTTGTGAATGAAAATAATAGATTGACATAAGAAAATGATGCATTGAAGAAAAGATTAGATGTGAAAATCAAGATCAAGGAAGAACAGGCTTCATTAAAGAAGAGATTAGATGATCTTGAAGTACTTTTGCGAAAGGAAAAGGAAAATATTGTTTAAATGAAAAGATTAAGTGAATTCACTAACTCAGGTAGACCCAAGAAAGTTTAGGTACCAAAAGTTATTGCCTAATTTTGTGTGTTGGTATGCTTGGAGAGTACCAAGGATTCCTGTCAAGATAGATTATCAATGGAGGGTGTTTGAAACATATGAGCTAAGATGACATATATGGCATAACATTTAAAATTCTTGTCAAGAATGTGCTTTTAATTGCCTATTTGAAATGTAACCTCTTGTGGGCCTGATAAATGTGATAACACTAGTGCCATTAATCTCACTAAAAATCCAATTAAAAATTCTAGGCCAAGCACATTGACATTAAACACCACTTTATAAGAGATCTCATTTGTAAAAAGGAAGTTTTCATTGATTATGTGTGCACTTAAGATCAATTGGCTAATATTTTTACAAAAGCTTTGTCTTTGGATCGTTCTAATTGCCTTAGAACAAGTTTAGGAATTTTTTATTTAAAAATTGCAAATTATTGATTCTTGTGTGTTCAAACACTGATATTCGTTCGAAAAGTGGACTTTTCTGTATGACCTCTCTGACATAAGTTCGGACACTTATCACCGTCTGAAAGGTTGTCTTTATTTTGTACTATGCTTCTGGACGTCCGTTCTTATTCATCCTTATCCGATGCTCATTTCGATGCATTCTCATCGTTCGACCATCTAAACGATCCTCATCAGCTTTAATAATCCTTCTGTGTTCATTTCGGAAACACTTCATCATTTGAATCCCCCAGTGAAAAAGGCGATTTTCACCCCCTTTCAATCTCTTTTCAATTTCTTTCATCACTCTCTCAGTTAGTGGAGTTTAAATCATAATTAAATCTCTTTCGTAACCATCCTAACTGTTTTAACCCATGAAAAATGCTTTCACACCCTTTATTTTTTAAGGGGTCATTCACCTCTATTCTTCTTATTTTCTTCTATGGATCGATCACGAGATGGCTTGATCACGAGGTGGCTCCACTTCTAGGGCAAGATGGAGGCAAACCAGACCAAAAACACCAGTAAAAGGGAAATCATCCAAGGTCGGAACGTCAAATCAAGGACCCTAACCTCAATCTGAGGCATCCTCTTCTCAACCAAAATTCATTGATGCTAAAGCTTCAAAAAAGTACATCTCTGATCTTTTAAGCAATTCAATTATACCCCAAACACATGTTCGTAAAGGCCTCTTCAATGAATTAAAGTTAAATTTTATTCAAGAATGTTTTGAAAAACAAAATTGGTGTCATTTAATATATATATTGTTTTGCCGGTACATCATGATATGGTTTTATAGTTTTGTGCAAATTTGAGGAAAAATAAGGACACTAATTTCTTAGTTTCTCGAGTAAATTACAAGGACATCGAGATCAATGCCACCTTAGTTAACTCAATTTTCGGTTGTGAACTCGATGACCTTGAGAATTGTTCTTATTTCTTAGTTTTTGATCATTGGCCTAGTGTTAATACTCAATTTGATATTAAGGAGGTCAAACAAATTTTTAAAATTGATTTTTGATAGGCCGCAGAAGGCAAAACTACCTTACTTAGTCCCGAGCATAACATTTTGTATACTTTGGCCACGAATTTACTTTTACCAATTGATGGATATAAGATTGAGCTGGTCAAGATGCAATTGTACATTTATTTTCACTGCATGTACAAGGGCTAAGTTTGATTTTGGTTATTTGTTTTGCGCCTTATGGAACTACTACTTACCGACACTAGGAGAAGCATTCCATTTGGCAAGTTTTTAAGCAGAATTTTTGATCAATTTTCAATTCCAATTTCAGACAAACAACAATTTCCTCCATATTTTACCAAAGAATACATTGAAAGAAAAGGATTAAAGTTTTGCAAAAGTCAATGGTTTACTAAAAGTGCTTATTTGAATGAAAAATCCAAAGAAGAGGCTTCTACTTCTGGTCAACCACCTCCATTACCCCAATTTATCCCTATTTATTCCATCCCAAACCTTCGTTCTCAATCCACTTCTGCCAGATCTCCTTCTTTATCAAACACTGTGCATCTCATTCATTCACTTAGTGATCAAATGCAAAAATTCCGACGGAGAACCACGAGATAGCTAAAGTGCTTCGAAACCAAACAGAATCTTCTTGAAGAAGCGCTAGCCTTGGGCATGTCTGCTTCTGCCCAAAGTACAATTTGCCCAAATCAAATCCTAATATCCTCTTGAATCTTCTTTTGAGAGTGAGAGTGATGAGGATGAGGTCCTTGATGACAATATAGAGCAAGCAGATCAGGCAGATCATGAGGATCCAACCAAAGAAACTGAGGTTCCTCACCACAATACTCCAGAGGCCACAACTCAAGCCACTTATGAGGATCAAGTTCATGATTGGGATGGTCAAGCTGCTCATGATGATGATGATGACATAGCTGATACCCTTGCATACATTATGCAACGAAGAGAATCAAATGTTGCTTCTCCTGGAGATCAAGATACTCCAAATTTAGAGGATGTTGCACAAGATAATGAGATTGCTAATAACATTCCTTTGGTATGAAAAGTTTACACTAAAAAGCACAAATACGAGAATCGATCCAAGAAGCATCATGATACCTCTTCTTAGGATTTAGTCATTTTCTTTGCCCTTTTATGTACTGGATTGTTTTGTCTTTCTTATGATCTATTTAATTGAATCTTTGGTCATTGTTGTTTAATTTAATGCTTGGTAATTATTAATTAATCTCTTAATTTTGTTTTATTGACTGATTGGTTAATTGGCTAAGGGAGATGCTTGAAGTTTTGCTAATAAGTAATGTTATTGAAACCTATATTTGAACAATTATGTTATGGATTTCATTCCCGTGAAATTAGTTTTTATTAAGTTGGAAGTTAGGGTTTGTGTTCATAGATACAAGAACCTTGTCTTATGTAATTGTTGTACTTAAATTACATCCCATGGTTTCACAAATTTTATGCAGCTAGTAAGAGTTAGAGCGTTGTCTAGCCTTATTGGCGCTACAGAAAGTTGGGTTGTTACAAATGGTATTAGAGAGGGTCGTCACAGGTCGACTAACTCCACAAAGGGGGTTGATTAGACATGAAAAATGAGGAAAATTAAACCTTAGATATTTGGGACCATTTGAGATAATAAGAAGGGTTGGTCAAGTCACTTATCGTTTGGCCTTACCAGCCGTAAGTATAAGGGGAATAAATGACGTGTTTCATGTATCAATGCTTACGAAGTATTTGTCTGACTCAATTCATGTGATATATTCTCATTCGTTGCAGTTGGAGGCAAATATTTTGTACAAGGTAAAATCTAGGAGAAATGTAGATCTAAAAATTAAGAAACTTATCACAAAACAAATTCCACTTGTAAAAGTTGCTCCGGAGCATTTGGGATTGAGGAAGCCATATGGGAAGTATAGGACAAAATGCAAAGGAATATCCATAACATTTCAAACAAATAGGTGAAAATTTCAAGGACAAAATTCTTTTAAGGAGAATGGATTGTGAAAGCCACAAAAAATGTATATAATAATAATATCTAAAAATTAATATACATTATTGGGATACACTAATTACATGTAACTTCTACTTGTTAATGGATTAATGTAATTTGTTGGATTATGGAGGATTAACTATAGGATTTATTAAGGGGTTATAGTCTTTTTTTGTACCTATTATTATTGAGGGCGTTAACCGTTTGCCTACCCAATTTTTGTTGCATGGAATTATATCGTTTGGTATTCTAGTTGTTATTAGAGGGGTGATAGTAGTCCTATATATGTGTGTTGCAAGGCCATTAGTAAGTTAGTAGAATTGGTAAAATTAGCAAGTAAAGATTACTTGGAAGATTCTATTCGAAGACATAAGAAGATTGGATTATACTTGTACAATTTATGTGGTAAGAATCTTTTTATTTATCAGTGTTTTAAGCCAAATTCGATAGCAAAGATTTATTGTTGTTCTAACAAAAATGATTGTGCATATAAAATGTGGTGCTTGGTGATTCTATATGTAGATGAATAAATAATTCGTTATAAGACTAATTCACTATTGAATACTATATGTCATATTGCCCATAATGGTATTCTTTTAGATATGCAAGTTCATGCAAGTTTTTGTACTTTACTTTTTACTACGAAACTGTTCATAGTTTATTGTACAAATCCTTTAAGAATTTTAATACTGGATAATTGAAATTTTCTTATGTGACATAAACTAATATACATGTATCGCAAGTGAACTAGTCGTCGCATAAACTAACTTAAATTTTTACACTTCAACACTAGAATCTTAAAATTATAAAAAAATGTCTTTGTTTAAATCAAAGAATTATAAACAAGTTTAAATCGTTTCTTTTGATGGCTTATTTTGATATATTCTTAAAATAATATACAACTATGGATATTAAGTAGTCAGTAGGAAGACTTAAACGTGTTAATTAAGCAACTATGATATGTTTATTTCCCACAAGTTACAACTTCTCGTTGATGTATTTTGTACTTATATTGAATGTCATTCTACAAACTGTAACTTCTTCTTGATACACTTTATATTAGTAATACGCGTATGTCCATGTGATTTTGAATATACAATAGTAAAGTAGGAGCAGAATGCTATATGTAATAAGACTTTTAACTTTCATTTCTTGGGAGATTTACTTATATACACTAATTTTAAAATAAATGAAATCAAGACATTTTGAGATGGACCATAGCTTAAGAAACAGTGTCTAAACTAAAAAAAAAAAGAGATTTAATGTTTTTCTTACTAGATTAAGTAGTGTGCGTATTACTTATATGGAAACATATGCTCATGATACAATCTTTGGTGTAATATGCCTAATTGGCAATTAATTTGATCACGAATATGTTATGAACCTAAAGTAAAATTTTGGAGTAGTTGTGAACCCAAAATTATATTTCGGAGAGGTGGGCCCTTGTCAAATGTTAGCTTAGATTATCCGAAAAAGTGACGGAGTGATAGTAAGTCTAAATATACCTTGACACACCCCTTCAAGTTGTGCTTGGACGTTAGTTCCGTTCGAAATGGGTATTTGATTCGAATTTATTTTGTTATTGTTGGCATGGCAACTGGTGTATTGAACTTGAACACGTCATGCACGCAATTTTGCTAGGGGAGATAAGGGTGGTATTTCAAAGAATTACAGTAACTATGTGAATATGCCTTACTTGTTCTGATTTATATATACCATTTTGTTATTTTTTAAAATTATATAATTTCGGTAAAACGAATCAGTTTTACTTTAGTATCTAAGTTATTTTTAAATAAAAAAAACTTAAAAGAATTTTGCACACCCAATTCTTATTTAATAGCTCACACATTTTTTTTTGAAAATTGTTAGATATGCTGGATGATTGAATGGACAAGTTGCGTTCGTGCTTGGAAGTCTGCTCTAGAGATGATTGAAGTTTTGTTAATAAATAATATTATTGAAACCTATATTTGAGCAACTATGTTACGGATTTCATTTCCATGAATTTAGTAGTTATTAAGTTAGAAGTTAAGGATTGTGTTTGTAGATACAAGAACTTTGTTTTATGTTTTCTATTATGAGTATTTGTAATTATTGCACTTAAATTACATCCCATGGTTTTCGCAAATTTTATATAGCTAGTGAAAGTTAGAGCATCATCTGGCCTTATTTCCACTACGAAAGGTTGGGTCATTGCAAAGTGGGTTTTTTTTGTTTAATTTCTAAATTTTTTTATTAAAAACTACTTCCTCTATCCCATTCATATTATCACACTTACTATTTTGCGATGTCCAAAAATAATGTCATCTTTCAACAAAGTCATTTCATTACCATATCATATTCCAATTCTACATTTACTAAAAACTCAAGCTATTGCTTTTTTACTTGCCTTGTATCAATGATGAGGGACTACTTTAGTATCACACTAGAAAATTGAATTTTTTAAAAACTTGCTTGCCTCTTGGTGATAATAAAATTGGGAAGGTTGGAGTAAAAATTAATTTTTATTAATCAATTTTCATATCTGACAAATAACTCTGTAATAATAGTATCATAGATTTATAAACTATCTAAAAGATAGAATTCTAATTCGATAACAATTGCTACTCCATTAAGCAAACGGCTTAGTTTATGACTACAAGTTGTTTCCAATTATAACCAAACAACTAAATAGGGCTCATAAACACGAAGTCTTTTACGTGTTCTGCTATAATGTAAAAGGTAAAAATCAATCCATCCCTCAAGGCCTAAAATGTAAATCCGTACTAAAACTGACAAAAAAAATTCATATAAACAATAAAGTTTGATTTTCTTGAACTATTTGTTGACTACATCATAATTCATGGGGACTTCTCTAATATTTACTTTCTACTTAAAATTTTAATAAACAAGATCAAGCCAGGGTAATGGAAGAAAACAGGAATAGCTATATTGTTTGTTGATATATTTATCCATGCATATAGTTTTGACAAAGCTATACCAATGGTCACTAGACTATTGGATTGTTATATACTAGGTCACTGACCAATTTATTTTATAAATTTAGTCACCAAACTATTTTAAGTGCATTTTTTGTAGTCATTCTGTTTATTTTAATCATTAGTAGTGACAGAAAGATTATTTTAAGGGATAAAATTGTCAAATCAATTTTTTGCAACATTACATTTTGCATTCATCAAAACGATGTAGTTTAGTTATAAACCAAGGCAAAATGATGTATTTTTAAGAAACCAATTATACACTAGCATAGGCGGGGTAGTGGCAAATTTGGAGATAAAATAAGCAGATTGGGGGTGAGAGGTCAAATTTAAAGGTAGAAAGTCAGATCAAGGTAGGGGTAGTTGGTTCTGGGATAGAGGGATCAGATCTGGGAGTGGAGTTCAAGAAAGGAGTGGGCAGTTATGATGAGAGGGGCGGCGGGTGATGGGAGGTAATTAAGGGGAAACATGCTGGGGAAAGAGGAAAGATGGGTGTGATAGAAGAAGGAAAGAGGAGACGACGGGGCTAGGAAGGAAGAGGGGATGGCAGGGTTGAGAAGCAGGGAGAAGATGGTGGGAATGAGAAGTGAGGAAGAGAGAAGGAGAGAGAGAGAGAGGAAAGGAGTGACAAAAGAATGAGAGATAATGGCAGAAGAGAGAAGAAGGATGAGGGCAATACCAGAAGAAAAGACAATGTGTGGTGAAGAGGAAAAGATGGAAGGGCAGTGAGGCTATAGTAGCAGGAAAGGTGGAGGTTGACGGATTAGATAGGAGGGAAGGAATAAAATTCAAAATATAATAAATTAAGTAATTTAATTTTGACCCTAAGTTCTTGCTTTCTTTCAATATCACCTCTTGTATAATTTGATTTATTTTTTTATTTTTTAATTTTGACCCTAAATCTTTTAGAAACTTTAATTCAATGTGGTTTGATAAATTTACCACTCAAAATATGCATTAACGTCTGCACTAACGATGAAAATAGATGGAGTGATCTTATACACCCACTTAAGGTAGTTCAGAGAACAAATTTACAAATTAAATAGTTCAATGAGCTCGTATACAACAATCTAATAGTTCGGTGACTATTGGTGTTTTTACTCTATATTTTTTCAAAACACATATTTTTTCCATTGTTTGCATCTATTGAAATACCCCAGGCCTGGGTTGACCTAACAACTTTTTGAGTAGGAACAATAGGCTCAAAATGCTTAAACTAAATTGTTAGTAGCTCATGATCCAAGATGTTATAAGAATACAATATCCTCTTTTGCTTCAGATATGGGACAGGGCATCACATTCACTCTTCCTTTAGACTTTGCAAGGAAATCAGAGCCCAATACCATATCACACATATCACATATAGTGCGGCCTAGTACTACTGGCCCAGTCTATTCCCATGCAGAGACTATATGAGGTTCGTTCTGATACTGACTGTATCATCCCGGGTCTAGGTTGGCCCAACAACTTTTTTAGCAGAAATAATGGGCTCAAAATGCTTAAACCAAGTTGTTAGTAGCCCATGATCCAATGTGTTATAAATATACAATATCCCCTCTCACTTCTAATGTTGGATGGGGCATCACATATATAGTCTCCATGATTTTCATTGAATCTGTGAGCTGTTTCCATAGGGCATAGAGTAACCATGTTTTGGAGTCATTGTTCATCAGGACAAGTACCAAAATTACAGATTTATAGAAACATAACCTCTTCAACTTTTGTTACGAATATTGTTTTAGGATTTGCATCACTTTCTAAGATTGTGCAATATCTATTTTATTAGTATCTGTGACGAAGTTCAGAAACGTTGAAGCTCCTTGGGAGACGAAGTGACTTTTTTCCCTGCATATTTTGATTTATGCTGGTCATTGTTATTTTATTATGATTTATACTTCTCATGGTTAGTTTTTGTTTCCAGTGCCAAGCAAGCGACTTTGAAGTAATAAAGTGAAATGATTTCAATAGTTTCAAGTATTTGTTGAACTCTTTCTAAATCAAACTCCCACAACCCTCTTATACCCAACCACCAACAAAAAGAAAAGAAAAAAAAAAACGTCCAAGAACTCCATTAGCCCTAAGCTCTTATTCCAGTTTTATTTTGACCCTTCAACTATTATTTGTTCCATTTTGACCATTCGACTTCCAAGTTGCATATTTGTGGCCCTTCCACCTATTGTCTCCGTCACAACTAATGGAAAAAGGTGCACGTGCAAAAATTGTACTTTTTTATCAAGAGTAAAGTTACCATTTTATTATTCAAAGGACGTAGTTTAGTAGATAATCTATTTTAACTATTCAAAAGTACAACTGTTTTATCATAAAGTACAATTTTGGAGAAAAAATGATTTCTCCCTTAACCCCCCCAACTCTCACGTATCACATCCCTCATCCTCCAGACACCATTTTCCACCTGATTGGTCAGGCCAGAATCAGGTTTTCGAGTTGGATGTGGAGAAAATTTTGAGTCAAGGAAAGAGAGAAATTTGTTGGGTAGAAGAAGGAAGAAGGGGCAACGTTAGGAAAGGTAGGGTGAGGGTGGAAAGAAATTAATTTGGGTAGAAGATGGATGATAAGTCTACAAAGTAGAGTTATTTTCCATTTACTTTACTTTAGATTTTGGCTATACTCCGAGTATATTTTAGTGTTTTGGTGCATTTTTAGTACTTTTTGTATTTCAATTTTTATGTATTTTTTGTACTGCTTATATGTTCTGGAGGTTTGTGGATGGTTTGGAGCTGAAACATGTGAAGAGAACACGAAGTGAAGCTCAAATGAATAATGATTTTGTAGGGTGTAGTGTTGCGGCGTTTTATAAAGGCTTATTTCCAGCACTGCGCTATTCATTACTAGAAATCAAAACTTTTGAAACTTGAGTGCGTCAACAATCTAACCAAGGGAAAAACCTATTGACCTAGAATCTTGGTTTTGATGATGACAAATAAAATCTAATATTTGCAAATGAGCTGTGCAGGAAGTTTGTAGACTTTGATATAATAGGGTTTTTGGACGCTGTACATCGTTCGAAAAAGATGAGCTTTGGATACAAGTGAGAGTCCGAACGGGACCAATTTTCTCCGATGTAGGAATTTGTCTGAACAGAATGTCTTGGACTCAGTAGATCAGTTGAACTGTTAGACAGAGAGCACAGCTTTTGAGGAGTTAACAACGGACACTCAACTTTGTCCGAAAGAAATTCTGTCGGACACACCTGACCGTTTGAAAGAAGATCAATATTTGTAAGGCATTAGACCTTCCAGATGCATTGTACTGTTCGAGGATCCAACTCAACAAACAATTAGTTTCGGGCAAAGTAGGGTGAAGGGATGCAACCTCAGCCGTTCGAACGTATATCTCAACCTCTGTGTTTCAGATATTCGGATGCTTCATTTGACGCATCAAAAGGTTATCTGACGTTTGAATCCTATAATGGCTAGTTATTCAGTATTAATTTCTTAGCCGTTGGGAGGTAGTTGGAAGCTCTTTTACTACATTTATAATGCCAACCAATCTGAATTTTTGAAAAATAACTTTCACAATTAATACAAGCATCTACCAAAGCTATTTTAGTGAAAATAGGCTCACAATAGTATTGTATTAGTGGAATTACAAAGTTTTAAAGTGAGTGACTTTCAAGTGTAAATAGTGGATAGATAACTATTGTACAAAAGTGAGGTTGTGTGTAAAACTCTTGCCTCAACAAGGTAATAAGTGTGAGCAAGAGTGATCCTACTTGGTGTACAAAAGATTATTGTCTTACCTACATTGAAGAGGCACAATGTAGTGGAATTGTACTCCAAACTTGTGAAGTTTGCGAGTTCTCTATTTGGTTTGATCTTTCTAAATCTCAATACTTGTCTTTTATTTATTCTTACTTGTGCATTTATTGCATTGCATCCATCTTACTTGAGTTTTTATTGATCAAAAGTTGCAATGAATTTTTAAACAACCAAATTCACCCCGTCTTAGGTTGATTTTGGGCCAACAATTGGTATCAGAGCTTGGTCTCTTTCTTTTGCTTAAATTGCATTGAGTAAAGATCTCTATGGCATCCAATAATGCTTTGTTTCTTGAAGGTCAATCTATCACCACTTTTGCTTCATGGGGTGAATTTTATTAGTTGGAAAGGAAGAACGAAAATCCTTTTGCAATGTATTGATACTGATTTATGGTATGTTGTTAATGAAGGTCCTTTTGAAGCCACTATTATTCATGATCATACTAATAGAAGAGGAGAGAAAACAAGAGATAAACTAACCCCACAAGATAAGTCCAATTTGACTTTGAATGCTAAAGCCATGAATGTTTTGTATAAAACTTTGGATGCTAGCTATGAGTCCACTCGTATAATAGGTGGTGTTTCAACTAAAGAAATATGGGATAAATTGAAAGAGATTCATGAAGGTAGTGATGATGAGAGAACAAAAGAAATCTTTGCTTGTTGCTAAGTATGAGTCCTTCAAGATGGAACCTCATGAGAATATTGATAAGATGTATTATAAATTCAATGATATCATTAAGAATCTTGAGGCATTGGGTAAGGAATAATCTTTGGGTGAAAAGAATAGAAACATTTTGAATGCTCTATCTAAAGAATGGGAAGCCAAATCTATTGCAATAGAGGAGGCAAAGAATTTAAATTCCATGCCTATTGAATCTTTGATTAACTCTTTTACATCTTATGAATTGAAGCTCAAGACTAAAGTTGTGGATGGTGAAGAAGCAAGACCAGAAAGAAGCATAGCCTTGAAGACTTCCTAAGACGAAGATGAAATTGACTCCATCAACTTAGAAAATGAAAATCTTGATGAATGTGATCTTGCACTCATCACTCAAAGGATTTCTCAAACATTAAATCAACAAAAAGAGAATGAAGAAAGGTGGAGCAATCAACTCCAATAACTTCAAAGGGAAGACCAAAGTTCAGAACAAGAAACAAAGTGATAAATGCTTTGAATGTGGTCAACCTTGACACTATGCAAATGAGTGTCCATCTAATAACAGGAAGAAAGCTAGAAAGTCCCGCTTCAATAATTTTCAAATCACTTGGGATGATTACAACTCCAAATGAGAAGTTGAAGAAGAGATGGAATCGGCACAAATGACCTTGATGGCTATTGGTGATGATGAGGTAACAACTACTTATTATTCGAGTGATGAAATTGATGATAATGATGATCTTGAAGCTTTTATTATAAAATTGCATGATAGCTTAAAGGAATCATATGCTAGAAATAAGGAGTTAGTTAGAAAAAATGATGCCTCGTTGAATTCTAACTCCAAACTTGTGAATCAAAATAATAGGTTATCACAAGAAAATGATGATTTGAAGAAATACAAGATTACATGTAAAAACAAAGATCAAGGAAGAACAAGCCTCTTTGATGAAAATATTGGATGATCTTGATGTACTCTTCCATAGAAAAGAGGAAAAAGTTATTGCTATGAAAAGAAATAGAAATATGTTGATCAACAAGAATTTAATCACTTTTAGAAATAATGGTTTATGCTTTGTAAAATCAAAATATTTTTTTATGAAAATAAGAATATTATTTGCAGTTATTGTCAACAACATGGACATGTGAAAAATAATTGCTATGTCAAAAGAAATGAAAAATTGGGAATGGATTCCACGTGGATTTTAAGTCAATTTACTAACTCTTATGGGCCCAATAAAATATAGGTACCAAAAGTTATTGCTTAACTATTTGTGTAGGTAATGAACACCAATAAGAACACTAAATGGTTCATTGATAGTGGGTGTTCAAGACACATGATCGGTGATGCATCTCTTTTCACCATCCTCGAGTCCCAAAATAGTGGAAAAGTGACCTTTGGAGGATCTATAACATAAAAGCAAAATCAATTGGCATCGGTGATATAGGTAAAAATGGTGAGACTTTGATTAAAAATGTGCTTCTAGTTGACAATTTGAACTATAATCTTTTAAGTGTGAGTGATAGAAATTTGTATGTGTTCTTTACTAAGCACGAATGTTTAATTCCTGATAAGAACTTTGTTGTTGTGTTCAAAGGTAGAAGGCATAATGATGTTTATGTTATTTATCTTTATAATATTGATAGTGGTAATATGAAGTGTTTTACGGTTTCTAAAGATGATCCATGGTTTTGGCATAGAAGGTTTTGTCATTTCAACATGTATTTGATTGATAACCTTGCTAAGAAAGAATTGGTAAGAGGTTTGCCAAGATTAAAGTTTGAGAAAAACAAAATTTGTGATGCATGCCAATTTGGTAAACAAGTTAAAGTTTCTTTTAAACCAAAGAATTGAGTGTCTACTTCTGAACTTTCAGAATTATTGCATATGGATTTATTTGGTCCAACTCAACATACTAGTCTCGGTGGTAGCAAATATGTTTTTGTAATTATTGATGATTATTCTAGGTATACTTGGGTATTATTTCTTGTTCACAAAAATGAAGCCTTTGAAAATTTCATAAAATTGTTTTCCAAAATATAAATTTTGTTGAATTTTAAAATTGTTCGTTTAAGAAGTGATAATGGATCCGAACTCAAATTCGGCAGTTTTCCCGAGTTTTGTGGTCACAATGATATTTTTGCACGAATTTTCGGTTGCTAGAGTGCATTAACAAAATGGTGTTGTTGAAAAGAAAAATGGACCACTTCGAGAGGCTGCTAGAACCATGATAAATGAGTGTGATTACCAAAATATTTTTGGGCCGAAGCTATGAATACGGCTTGTTATGTTAAGAATCGAGTTTTTTTAAGGCCTATTTAAAACAAAACTTCTTATGAACTCTTGTTTTGTAAAAAACTTGTTGTGAGCTATTTCAAAGTTTTTGGTTATAAATGTTTTATTTTGAAAATCAAATGAGCATCTTGAAAAATTTGACGAGAAATCTCGAATGAAGGAATTTTTTAAAAATATTCTAGTAACAAGAAAGCATACCGAGTATACAATAGAAGAACTCTTGTGATTGAAGAAGTTGTATATGTTACATTTGATGAAACTAATGATGTTTTCTCAAGAGATATTTGTGAAGATGAAGATGTAGGTGTGCCAAAAAAAACTTGAAAAATGACTATTCAAGAGGAACATCAAGAGACCAAGGAAAGCAATGAGGACAATACTCATAATTTGGACAAAGAACGAGAAAGAAAAGAAGATTCTTCAAAACATCTTCCAAAAGCATGAAGATTTGTCTCGAGCCATTCTCACGAATTAATCATAGGTGATCCATACGATGGGGTAAAAACTCGCTCTCATAAACCTTTGGAGAGTAATTTTGCCTTACTTTCACATATTGAACCTAAGTGTGTGAATGATGCTTTAAAACATGAATCTTGGATTCTTGCCATGAAAGAAGAACTTAGTCAATTTGATAAAAATAATGTGTGGACTTTAGTTGAATGACCCTCAAATCTTCCGGTAATAGGAACAAAATGGGTTTTTAGAATAAACTAAATGATAAAGTTGAAATGGTTAGAAATAAAGCTTGATTAGTTGCGAAAGGTTATGAACAAGAAGAAGGAAGTGATTTTGATGACACTTTCACACCCGTTGCTCGATTAGCATCCATTCCCATGTTTCTTGCATGTGCATGCTTCAAGAATTTCAAATTATTTCAATGGATGTGAAAGTGCATTTTTAAATGATTTTATTGATCAAGAAATATTTGTTGAACAATCACCAGGTTTTGAAAATAAAGATTTTCCAAATCATGTTTTTAAATTATCAAAGGCGTTGTATGGTTTGAAACAAGCTCTTAGAGCTTGATATGAAAGATTAAGTGATTTTTTGATTGAAAATGGTTTCAAAAGAGGAATTGCTGATACTACTCTTTTCACCAAAAATAGTCATAATGATTTGTTAGTTGTTGTTCAAGTTTTTGCAAGGAATTCTCATGTTTGATGCAAATGGAATTTGAAATGAGTATGATGGGAGAATTAAAATTCTTCCTTGGACTTCAAATTCACCAATCAAAGAAGGGAACCTTCATCACACATATCAAGTACACAAAAAGTTACTGAAGCGTTTCGGAGTGGAGGATTGCAAACAAGTTGGAACGCCAATGTGCACCTCAACCAAGCTTGACAAATATAAAGAAGGTAATAGTGTTGATGAAAAACACTATAGAGGTATGATTGGAAGCTTTCTTTATTTAACCGCTAGTAGACTGGATATTATGTTTGCCGTTCGTTTATGTGCTAGATTTCAATCTTGTCCCAAGGAATCACACCTTATTGCCGTTAAAAGAATTTTTAGATACTTAAAAGGGACATTGAACTATAGCTTATGGTATACTAAGTCCACTAGTTTTGATTTAATTGGTTACTCGGATGCCGACTTTGTCGGTTGTAAAATTGATCAAAAAAGTACTAACATCAATGGTATGTGTCATTTTTTGGGTAATTGCTTGGTGTTTTGGTTTAGTAGGAAACAAAGTTCTATTTCTTTTTCTATGGCAGAAGCCGAGTATACTGCCGCGGGTAATTGTTCTGCTCAATTTTTTTGGATGAAACATACATTAAAAGATTTTTGGTGTTATTTTCGATTGTGTGCCTATTAGATGTGATAATACTCGTGCAATCAATCTCACAAAAAATCCAATTCAGCATTTTAGAACAAAACATATTGATGTCAAGCACCATTTCATAAGAGATCTTGTTTGCAAAAAGAAAATTTGTGTTGAATTTGTTTGCACCAAAGATCAATTGGATAACATTTTTACCAAAGCCTTACCTTTAAATCGTTTTGAATATCTTAGAACTTGTTTGAGTATTACTAATTTTAAAATTTTATGAATTTTGTGTTTTCGGACGCACATGTGCGTCCTAAGCTCTCTGTGGACTCGGACAAACATATCCGTCTGAACTATTTGGCTTTTGGGCTTTTGGACGATCGGATGATCACTCTCATCCGAATTGTCTATCTAATCCTCAAACTCTCTGGAAAATCTACCGGACAATCACAACCGTCCAATAGCTTCTCGGATGCTTGGGCAACAATTTTGGCTATCCATTCATCTGAGATCGGAAGTGTGTTCGGATATATACCAATCGTTCTAACATCCGAATGACTATTTTACGCTGTTAAAACCTTTCATTTTCCTCATGTTGGACTACTTCTTATCCCCGAATCGTAGCTATGGCAAAAAAGAGAGATAATTTTAATCTTCTCAAATTCTCTAACTCCACTCAAAAATTGCTTCAACAATCTTCTTGTCATTTCTTCTGTACCTTTGATTAACCCTATTTTTTCCATTTTAACACCTCATTCATCACAATTTCTTGAGATCAGTTCACTTTCTCTCTCATCCTTATCTTGACTTCAAGATGGTTCGATCTTGTAGGGGATCTTCAATAGGCTCCCGTGGGAAGAAATCGAAAGGAAAAGCGTCAACAATTCAAGGACAAACATCAACAAATTCTCCACCCACTTCCAATCCCACTTTTCTTAAATTCATTGATGTAAAAGCATTTGAGAGGAATACATCTCTTTGAAGTAAATCTAATATAGTGTAACGTCCTGCTTCTCAAGGCATGTTTGATGAATTGAATTTATCTTTCATTAAAGAGTGTTTTGAAAAACAAAAATGGGAGAATTTAATTCATGTTGTCTTACTTGTTTATAATGATATAGTTTTACAATTCACTGTGAATCTTTGCAAAGGATCAACCGTTCGAACTTTTGTTTCACGTATGATCACATTAACATTGAGTTTGATTCCAACACTATTAATTCAATTTTTGAATGTGATGTTACTAATCTTGATGAAATTTCATATTTTTTTCTCTGGATAAATGGTCTGCTATGGACACTCGATTTGATATCGAGGAAGTCAAACAAAATTTTCATGTTGATTTTAAACAGGCCTCGGAAGCAAAAACTACATTACTGAGTCCTGAGGAACTCAACATTTTGTATATGTTAGTTACAAACTTGCTTTTACCAACTGACGGACATCATACCGAGTTAGGAAAATGCAGCTTTATTTGTTTATTGTGTTTTTAAAGGAATCAACCTTGATTTTGGATACTTGTTTTGCTCGTTGTGGGAATTGTTCTTGACTGATACTAGGTGTAACATCCCATTTGGAAAGTTTTTAACAAAAGTTTTTGATCATTTTGATATTCCTTTTACCGGAAAAAATAATATCTCCCATATTTTAATAAAGCTTTTATTAAAAGAAAAGGTCTGAGTTTTTTTAATAAAAAATAGCTCAGTAAAGCTGAATATGAAATAGAAAAATCAAAAGAACATGCCTTGAGTTCCGGTCAAGCACTTCCTCATCTTATTCCTATTTAACCCTCTTCATCCACACCTTCACTGACCCATACTTCACAAATATCCACTTTTGAGCCCTCTCTTTCACAATTGTGCATGCTTGTCACCAATTTTGGCAACCAAATGGCGCAAATATCAACGCCGAACCTTTAAGCAATGAAAGAATTTGGAAACCAAACAGATGATCCTTCAAGAAGCATTAAGCTTGGGTACGTTTGCCTCTGCCCAAGTGCAGTTTGCCAACATTTAGCCGCAATACACATTTGAATCCTCTTCTGCCAACGATGATGAAGAAAACGAAGATGTCAAACATTCATACCCTGAGTAAGAAGACCAAGAAGATCCAGTTGGTGCACCAAATCCTGAAGACACTACTACCCCACACGTCAATGTTGATGATGATGAATATGTTGACGACACATTCAATTATATCATGTAGTGCCGTGATGCTCAAGAAGCCAGTGAGCAAGATAGTGAAGCTACAGATGATGATTTATCCACCACAAAGCGAAAACGAGAGCAATGATCAAAAAAGAAGAATGATTTAGATTCTAGCTCTTAGATTGTCTGTCTTGTATTATTTTGGTTATACTTGTTGATGTAACATTTGGTTTTGGTTGATTGCCTTGTTGAATATTACTTTAATGTTTGGTTAATATTGGTTTTCCGCTTACTTTCCATACTTTACTGGTCGCAATTATTTCTTGGTGGTTTGATTAAGGGAGAGCATCATCTCAAGAGAGTTTTCAACTATTTTGTTTTGATGATGCCAAAATGGAGAGAAATGTGGTTATGGTTGTTTGTTTGATTGAGTTGTGGACTGAGTGATTGAGCTATGATTTTTTTTGATTGCCCTATGATTTGTCATCATAAAAAAGGGAGAGATTGTTGATAACAAATACAATCTAATAGTTTGCAAATAAGTTGTGCAGGAGTTTTGCAGATTTTGGCATAACAGGGTTTTCGAACATTGTATATCGTCCAAAAATGAGGAGCTTCAGATGCAAAAGAGAGTCTAAACAGGACCAATTTTCTCGGACGCAGGATTTCATTCAAGGATTTCGAAGAGTTGACAACAGATGCTCAACTTCATTTGATAGAAATTCTATCAGATACACCTGACCGTCCGAAGGAAGATCAATATTAATTGTAAGGTATTATAGACCTTCCGGATGCACTGTACTGTCCGAGATCCAACTCGATAAACAATTAGCTTCGGACGAAGGAATGGACGCAACCTCGGCTGTTCGAACATAGATCTCAACATCTGTGTTTCAGATAATTGGAGCTTCGTCGGACACATCAAAAAGTTATCGGACATCTGAATCCTGTAACGACTAGTTTTCAGCATTAATTACTTTGCCATTGGGCGGTGGTTGGAAGCTTTTTTACTACATCTATAAATACCAACCAATATTAATTTATGATGAACAACTTTCACAATTAATACAAGCATCAACAAAAGCTATTTTAGTGAAAATAGACTCTCAATTGTGTTGTATTAGTGGAATTACAAAGTGTAAAAGTGAGTGATCTTCAATTGTAAAGAGTGGAGAGATAACTATTGTACAAAAGTGAGGTTGTGTTGGCCCAAAAGCAATCTAAGAGGGGGGTGAATTAGGTTGTCTCAAAAAACAAACCTTTTGAAGTGCGACATCTGTAAAATGTTAATGAAAATGCAAACTTTGTGCAACAAATGGTCAAAGAGAAATATTTAACAATTAAAACTTAAATAACAAATAAAAGATTGAGATAAACAATATCAAACCAAACTCCCAAATTTCTTAAGTTTGGAGTACATTCACTAATTGTTTCTCTTCAAAGAAGGTGAGACAATAACCTTATTGTACACAAAGTAGGCTTATCCTTGCACCAACTAAGTTCCTCTAGTTGAGCCAAAAGGTTTACAATACAACCTCACTTTTGTACGCTTGTTATCTGTCCATTTTTACACTTGAAGATCACTCACTAGTCCAGTCTTGCTCACACTAATTTCCTCTAGTTGATCTAAGAGAACTATACTTCCCAAACTAATACAACCCACAATATTTTAGCCTATTTCTCTCCAAGTAGCTCTTAGAAGTGTTTGTATTGAATGTAGTAGTTCCTCACATCATTTGGATGTCCTTGGGCTATTTATGGATGAAAGATGTGTTGAAATTTGAGTTCCTAACGGTTAAAAAATAGTTGTTAAAAACTAGCCGTTAGGAGTTCAGACGGTGGTTTGGATGTCCGATCTTGCGTCCTACAACATCATGAATAGTGTCTCGGACGGTCATATGCGTCCTACAGTTTTGACAAAAAATTTCTTCATTTCGAACTCCTTTCTTCGGATAGTCTTCGACGTTCGATTCTTTTGGCTTTTGGATTCCTTGTCTCAGATGGTTTTTTTGCTTCCGAAGCACTTTCTTTGGACAGTTATGTGCATCTGAAAGATGTTTTTTTCTTCGGTGTTGTCTAGTCATGTTTCAGAAGCTTCCTTGCATCCGAACTCCTTTCTTTTGGATGCTCTTCATCGTCCATAAAGTGTTGTCCAACATTTGGTTACTTTTCTTGATTGTGTTCGGATGATTATTTTCGTCCGAGCCTTCCTGTTTTCTACACACTTGTTTTCAAGCCGTTAGTATGATTTGGTCATCATCAAAACATGATTATCATAACTGGGGTCCAACAGGTTGTGTGTAAAACTCTTGGCTAAACTAAAGGTAATTAGTGTGGAGCAAGAATGATCTTACTTAGTGTACAAAAGATTATTATCTCATGTACATTGTAGATGCACAAAGTAGTGGAATTGTACTCCAAACTTGTGAAGTTTGGGAGTTTTGTTTGATCTTTCTAAATCTCAATACTTGTCTTTTATGTATTTTTACTTGTGCATTTTTTGCTTTGATCATTAATTGCATTGCATCCATCTTACTTGAGTTTTTATTGATCAAAAGTTGCAATTAGTTTTTAAATAACCTATTTCACCTCTTTCTTAGGTTGCTTTTTTGGCCAACAAAACCAAAACCACAGCAAAAACCACAACATTACATCGAAATTATGGACAAGTCAAGTCACAATTTCTTTAACTTTTGAATCCGATTTGGGCCCATATGAACTTGACTCGACCAAAAACCCTTTCTTAACCTCTATGACATCTTGTAACTATAAATAGAACCATTAAGAACGTATTTTAATAAAAATTGGTAGAGTAGGTAATAACATATTGTAGGAGTAGGAGTAGGGGAGATAAGTTTAGCTTTCTTACAACTCTAGAAGATCTTGGAGTAATTTTAAGAGGACTATGTGCTCATCCACAAGGAGGATCCAAATAGTGTTTTCTTCTCCTTATCATGGCTTCTGCCGTTTACTTTCTTTTTCTTATTTTTGTGTATTAGTTTATGTTAGGGGTTGATGTAGCCCAACTACATTACTCATGCGTACTTTACTTTGAATAAAGATTCAATCTTTTCATATTGTTTATTCATAACAGTATGCATTATTATTCCTAATACTTTTTCTATATATGACTTGTTGTTCAATCAGTATCCAGGAATCAATATTTAAATATTAGCCAGAGATAATATATACCATGATCTGTTTATGTTTATAATGGAAGTTTGATCTTGAATATTCCATTTAGTAGCTTGAAAGAGTATTAATAGTTAGGGGTTCCAAAGATCCTAATGTTTCTATTTGCCTAAAGATTAACTCTGAAAGAACTTATTCCAAGGTAAATCTAATTAGTATAGTTATTATCTTGAGAAATTCTAATACAAATTAGGGAACTTTGATACCTTATGTGCATCCTAAATGATTCTTGTGATTATGTTAGTTAGGTGAAATTAATTCTCTAACATCTTTAGTTCTTGTTTTCTTTTGATTATTTATGTCGTAGTTGTTTAATCATTTTATTTTAATTTAGATACATATTTTACTTCTCACTTTGATTTCTCAGATAACATTTGCGGTCTAGTTGTAATTAATTGCTCATTCATTCACTATTTCTCGTGAAAACGATACTTTACTTTTACCACTTAAACGACTAATGCACGTCCTTGTGTGGCTAGCACACATCAAATGAGAATGAGAGTTGTGATAGCAAGAAGACTGCAGGGGGTAGGAATGGAGGATTTTTTATTTGTACATTATGCTTAAACAGTTGTACTTTGAAACATTGAATGGAGAGCCTTATTAAAAACACATTTAATTGTTTTAGTTGAAATGGATTGAACTTCTAACTTTGCCCCCTGAAAAGAGCGTAGTTTTGAAAATACGAAGGCCAAATTGGACATTTAGGATTTGTTTGCTTCACATTCGGGAATCAGAATCGGAATCGCAATGATAAGTCCCCCTATTAGTATGAATTATGCAATTACCCTTTGCTTCTTTGGTTTGAGACTATAATAGATTTCATTATATTAGTGAATTAATCAATTTGATACCCAGTCATATATGGGGAATGAAAGGTAGCATTTTCTAATACTTTCATTCCCATAGAATGATTCTCATAGTACTCAATCAAACAACATGTATTGGTACCATTATCCTCAATTCCCATTCCTTCCTCTTATATCGATAAATCGAAAACACCCTCAATAGTTTAAGGCCAAAATGAAACCAAGCAAAAAGTTTAGGGCCCATTGAAGTTTTTTATCCAAAAAATGAAAAAGAAGAACAAAAAATGAGTGGGAAAAGATACCAAGTCGATAAATGTTCTGACACTTCCTCTGTTCCAAAATTTTCATTGTTTTTTGAAAATTTATTTTTTTAATAATGAAAAATACTTAGATAGACTGGATCTTAGACTCTTGTAGATCTTGTGATTAGAATTAAATATTATAAAATCTTGCTTACATCAGCTAATGTCATTTATGCCATAAGATTTAATCCAAACTATTGGGTCTACAATTGGAGCCAAAAATTGGATCATCGTAAGTATTTCTCTTTAATAATTGTGTGTTGATAGTGACAATTGTTTAAATCTTTTCAATTTTGCTCCCAAAATTTAGAATTTGAGTGGTGTAACATTTATCCCCACAAAAAATAAGAAATAAAAGTGAAAAGGGATAATTATTGACCTTTTAAAGATGATAAATATTTTAGGACATGAAAAATATAAAATACGTAATGCATCCATTGGGATGGAGGGAGTACATCTTTTGCATATTGTGCCCGTTCAAAAATTTCTTCAATTTGACTAATTTATTTTTCTGTCACTTCGAAATGTAAATACCTTTTCACTCTACCAATTTGTAACTTCAGTTTAGTCACTTTGGATTTGTCAATAGGTTCTTCCTATGTTTTGAAAATTTGCAATATAAGTTAGGAGATATGTATTTTCAATCATTTGTTCCGTTGACGATGTTACAGATGCTTCTAGATTAGCCAATATTCCAAAGGTAAAAAACTTTAATGCCCCCTGAATTCTAACCTCAATTTTATTTTGACCCCTCAATAATTAAATGTTTCAATTAGGCCTCCAGCTCTCAGTGTGCTCCTTTAGCCCTTCCATCTATTTTTCCTGTGAGAGCTGACAGAAACATGAACATGTGCAAAAAATGTGACATTTTTAGGGGCAAATTTGAAAGTTCAGTTTAGTAGAACTCATGATTATGTCATTTAACCATTTTAACAAAAAAGGACATAGTTTTACACCTAAACAACATAGTTTTACTATATTTTTCTTCCACTCTTCATCTCTTTCCCCTACTACCAATTAGAGCAACTCCTTCCCTCTAATGCCCTCATCTCCCATCATCAATGAATAGCTTCCTCCTCTCCCTTCACCTCTCCTTGTGCTCTCTCACCCATCCCCTCTCTACTCAACCTCCCCTTAATTTTCCCCATCCCCGCCTTGTTGCACCAATTATACATCCAAGTGCACGTATCACCACAAGTAATAAAGTTATAGTAGAGATTGTTCACATGAGAATTTTGTCTTAAACCTACGAAGTACTAAAATTAGAATGACCTAACTCTATCCAAATAATTGATAATTGACTTAGGTTTAGAATAAAATTAACAAATAAATAAGGAAAACTAATAAATGGAAGAAATAATCAAGTGATAAAAAGCCTAGATTTCAATTATCACTCAACACTTCATTCGAACATCTCATCTCTTATCCCTTCCAATTACAAACTAGGGTTTTATTAACCTGGGGTTCACATGTATTCACAAGTTCTTTCAAAATCATGAAAATCTAATAATCCAACCAAATCACTATATGTCAATGTGAATTGGAATTGTTTCGGCACTATAGCGTTAAGAATGAATCCTAATCTTGGCTACCTAATGCATATAGATACTCTTCTATCCTATACACGAATCAATTTATTCATCTAAACAAATAAATTATTGGCTATTCAAATCTTGTGTAACTCTAAATTCCCTTTATTATGTCCAATTTAGAGTTTCCATATCAATTAATTGGTAATAAGTAATTGAAAGCATCAGAATCAAAGATGAATAAACCAAACACTCATCCGTAATGAAAAAGAGAAAAAGATTAAATAATTCAAACTATATGTTGATATCAAATTGAAATCCTAGAAAACTAAATTAATGAACTAATAAAACTATAGAAACAATCAAGAAAGATTTTACAATCATCTACACAACAAAGAACAAGAAGATTAGGGCAAAAGAACAAAAACTCTTATCAAAGGACTTGATCTTCAATCTTGCTTTTCATCTTGAAACATGGATGGTTGACGACTCTCTTTGATGTTAAATTACACAAGTAAATACCGTATTAAGTTATGAAAGAAATACCCTATAACACATATATAGTGTCTTCTAAGGTTATACCAAATTATTAGTCGAAATAGCCCTTGAAAAGTCATAAAAATTCTAAACTCTTAAGCTGCCCAATGTGAGTACGGCTTAGGGTCTTCTCGGTGTGCAGCTACACCCAAAAAACAACGGCTAGCTACAACCCAGAGGCTTCTCACATAGCTTCACCAAGGCTGGATTACAGGCAACTAGTTTTTTACTGGTTTTTCTTCTCACACAGATGCACCAAGGGTGGATTACAGGCAACTAGTTTTTTACCGATTTTTTCTTGTTTTGCACACCGATCAGTCGGTTGGCCCCCCAAATCATTTCAAACTTGTAAAAACTTATTAAGACACATTAATAAAGGCAATTAAACAGTTTAATCACATAAATTAACACTACTTATAAAAATATTAAAAAGAACTAAAAAACCTAACGTTGCAATTGAAAAACGTCAAAACTTGCAAGAAATCCTAGCTCGAATGTGGTGGATGAAACTAACTCTCTTTTGGAGAGTTAACACTTGCTCCCATGGTTCAAAGTCGCGGTAGCGGTAACGGTCGCGGCACGTATCGTTCCACATCGGTCTCGGTATATCGGTCGCGTATCGGGCGCCATTGATATTTTGTTATATACAAAATCTAAAAAATTCTAAAAAGAAAATTAAGAAATATACAAAACTACAACAAATTAAGTTGTCAAATTAAATTAGCAAAATACAATCACTACTACATATTAATTGTAGTTGTTTATTATACATAGAAAATGATAAATTGTAGCACCACAAAATACCATAAATATATTAAGATCTCCTTCCACAAGTGTGAGTGTTGTTTATTATACATAGAAAATAATAAATCGTAGCACCACAAAATACCATAAATATATTAAGATCTCCTTCCACAAGTGTGAGTTCACACCAATGTGTGGCAGATATTCTTAGTTCAGCGCATAAATCCCAGGGTTTCAATAGAATCTCTATGGGATGATATCCCGAAAGGCATAACCAACAAAATTAAACTCACAAATAATGAAAACAAAGAATAATTTGTGGAAATCGATCAAATTAATAAGCAGATGGACAAACGGAATTTTGGGAGAATCAAATAATAAATTTTGAATACTTAATTTTTCTTCAACTAAACAATGAGTCATTAAGACCTTATATAGTTACTAACTAATCTAATTTCTTTACACATTCAACTATCATGCTAGAGTTATAATCACGTACTAAATCATATTTTAATCTAACAACGATACAGTATACTACGGAATAAATTTCTTACAAACTCAATCACTAAAATTTAATTAAATTAAAATTTCTAAATTAAATAGATTTAATTTAATATGCTAACAATTTTAGAGTAGAAAAACGATCTGTAACTTCGGCTTATGTTCTCTACATGGGCGCTACCAAATTTTAATATCTGGACCCAATATCTACAACCGTCCAAAAGGTATATACCTTCGCCAAAAAGAAAAAAGATCGCAGCATTATAACTGCATGCAGGAGGAAATGAGGAATGGAATGGCTTTTCCCTTATGTTTCGTAAAGGAATCACTCATTGCAAAATTTTAAAGCATGTAAAGACATAAGACAACACAACCTATAGTGGAATTGCTCGCCTCAATGTTTTATTACCCACCGCCACCATTCTCGCATTTACCATTTTTGCCCCTCTTCTAACAAATGATGGTAAATGCGAAAACTTGGAGAAATGGCTCATGGGCTTATTCTTGACTCTGTCGGAGAGCATCTCTTATATTCTTTTCGTTCACCGAGAAGCTTCCGAACGGCCACCAGAAGGTTGCACTACGGTATCGCCACGGTGAAGGGGATATGGACTTTTAATGGAGGGCAAACAAAGCCGTGTGTACTTGGGTTTACAGTTGAGGCTCGGCCGAGTCGACTCACCGAGACTCGGCTGAGTCAGCGTCTCACCCAACGGAAGCGTGGAGAATCGGCCGAGTCTTCCCGTTATGATGCCGATTCTGACGTCTCCGACTAGATGTCCCGGTTTCGACTCGTACCGGTGGGCTCCGTTCCGGTTCCGACTCGGCCGAGTCTTCGAACCCTGCTTGCTCCACCCACCTCTACCTCCCTGCGTCGTTTCTCCCTTTCCATCCTCCTTTCTATTCTGCCACACCTTATAAAAATTCTAAACTCGTAAGGTGCCTGGCTGGGTGCGGCATAGGGTCTTCTAGGCACGCAATATGTACCCATAAAATAGTAGCTGGGTGCAACTCAGAGGCTTCTTAGCGCAGCTGCACCAGGACTGGAGTACAGGCGACTAGTTTTTCATTGGTCTTTCTCATTTCGCACACCAATCGCCTGGTTGACCATCGAATCATTCGAAACCTATAGAACGCACTAAAACACATTAATAAAGGTAATTAAAGAGTTTAATCACATAAATTAACACTATTTATAAAAATACTAAGAAGAACTAAAAAAAACCTAACATTGTAATTGAAAAACTTCAAAACTCGCAAGAAATCCTAGCTAGAATGTATGTAATATAGATAACTCTCTTTTGGAGAGTTGACACCTGCTCTACCCACCTCTACCTCCCTATGCAGCTTCTCCCTTTCCCATACCCCTTCTCTGCTTCACCATACCCTTTCCTCAGCCTCTGCCCCGCCCCACCCTACCCTATCCCTCTCCTTTAGCTCTCTGTCCTATACCTTTCCTGCTCTGCCTTCCCTTACCCTTCTTACAACCCTCGTACCACCCTACTCGACTCCCACCTTCCTTTCCCGTTGTTCCCTCTCCGATCCCAATCTGAAATCCGAACCTCTCGTTGCCTTTTCCTAAGCCCTTGCCCGCCCAACCCAACCTCGGCTTCCTCTCCCTCTGCTCCCTTTCCCATTTCGTTCTCTGCTCTGCTTTCTCCTCACTTTCTTTCATTCCTTCTAAAATCCAATTTAGATTTTGAGTCATTTTCAGAGAAAAAAATTACTAGAAACTTGATGGATTACTTGATTAGATTGGTGGTTGATTGATTGTTGAAGGAAAAATGGTTTGTGATGCTGATTGGGCGTACCAGCTGTGGGTAAGGATAGGTAGGGGGTGGCAACTGCTGGGTGATGGTAGTGGAGAGGTGGGGTTGAGGAATAATGCGTATCAATTAAGTTGTATTTTATACTTAATTGTATTTTTAAACTTAAATACAATGTCTTATTAAAACTGCGATGTTTTTGTTGAAATAGACTAAACTTCCAATTATGACCTTGAACAGAGTCACGTTTTTTGCATGTGTGGCTATTTTCATCAACTCAGAGAAAACATACAGAATAGCCAAAAGATCGAGCTTTTGAGGGCAAAAATTATACATTTAATAATTGGATGGCTAAAATACAATTGGGAAAAGAGTTGAGGAGTGCTTTACCCTATTCCAAAATTTTGAATTGTAGATTAGCAAAATATGGTTGGAGGTTGCAAATTGAGATTTCAGGAAAGTTAATGTGTAACTCCAGATTGTCCAAAAGATGGGGAATTAAAACACAGAACAGGAGGGAGTGTGTGGGAAAAGAAAGCGAAAATCAGTCCACACATATAGCTATGTTGGAGGAACTTGCCCCCTTGTTTATCATATAAATCTGATGCTCTTCTTGTTTTGTTATTGTTCAGTAGGTAAGTGTCAAAGTATTACAAAAGATTCTTTATTCTTCTGCTAAATGATAAGTTGTGGTTGCTTAAAACTGATGTTTTCCAAACCTTATTTTGATGATGACATAAACACTTAACTGTGTAAAATAAGCTTTTGCAGGAACAGATCTTTCGGACGCACAGGACCGTCCGAACTGGTTCAAAAACACCTCGGACGCATTGCATCGTCCGAGCAAACTGGCAGAAAAGAATGGAATTCTCTGCCTTTTCTAAAGACGCTCAGGACCGTCTTAAACCTATGTCGGACGAAGGACCGGACGTGTATAAGACGTCCGAACGAAGCATCTGAGCGACGAGTTAGAAACTATATCGGACGCTTCCTCGGACGCATACACATCCTCCTCGGACGTCCGAACCCCCAACGGCTATTTTTTGTGCATTTATTACTTAGCCGGGGTTAGGAAGTAGTTGAAAGCTCTATTTATTGCTATTATAAATAGGTGCTTTAAGTATCTGAAAAAATCATCTAATACATTGAATACAAGCCTAAGGAATTAGTAATTTGAGTGCAAATTGACTATAGAGCTTTGTTGTATTAGTGTGAAAGTGTGAGTGCAAATTCAACTTTGAGTGGAGTGATAATTTTGTACAAGAGTGTGGTTGTAAGTAAGATTCTTGGCTCAACTAAAAGTGTTTTAGTGTGAGCAAGAACTTCCCAACTTTATAAAGATTATTGGCTCACCAAGTGTGTGAAGCATTCAAGAATTTTGATACTTCAAGCTTGCTAGCTTGGAAGTATTGTTTGTTCAATTTTTCTCTCTTTAGTTTACTGTTTTATTAAATTTATTATCTCTGCATTTAAATTTAAAATACTCACTGCTTTGTGAAAGCATAATTTTTAGAAACCTAATTCACCCCCCTTCTTAGGTTGCTTTGGGACCAACAATTGGTATCAGAGCTTGGTCTCACAATATTGCTTAAACTGCTATTGAGAAAAGAACTATGGCAACCAACAATGCTCTATTTTTTGAAAACCAATCTGTTACTAGGTATCTAGAGACAGCATTAATACAGCTTCTTATTCAAACAAGTTGAAGTATAAAATGAAAATATTTCTGCAATCTATTGACATACAGTTGTGGTATGTTGTCAATGAAGGTCCTTTTGAAGCATCTATCATTGATGATCAAACAAATAGAAGAAGAGAAAAGACAAGGAATGAGCTCACTCCACAAGACCAGGCAAACTTGACGTTGAATGCAAAAGCCATGAATGTGCTATATAATGCCTTGGATGCAAATGAATCAACTCGCGTGAAGGGTTGCAGTTGTGCAAAAGAAATATGGGATAAGTTGAAGGAAATTCACGAAGGAAGCGATGATGTTCGTGAGCAAAAGAAATCTCTCTTGTTGCCAAGTATGAGTCCTTCAAGATGGAACCACATGAGAACATAGACAAAATGTACTGCAGAGTTCAATGACATTATAAAAGATCTTGAAGCCTTGAGTAAGGAGTACTCTTTGGGTGAGAAAAACAGAAAAATTCTGATTGCGCTATCCAAAGAATGGGATGCCAAAACAATTGCCATAGAGGAAGCTAAGAATTTAAATTTAATGCCTATTGAATCACTAATCAATTCTCTTACCTCTTATGAACTCAAGCTAAAGGCCAAGTTTGTGGATGATGAAGAAGCAAGGCCAAGAAGGAGCGTTGCTCTAAAGACCTCTCAAGAGGAAGATGAGAACAGCTCCATCAATCTAGAAGATGAAGATCTTAATGAAGGAGATCTTGCACTCATCACCAAAGGACTCCTCAAACATTACATCAACAAACGAAGAATGAGAAGAGGAGGAGCTGCAAACACAAATAATTTCAAAGGGAAGTCAAGACTTGAAATTAAGAAGCAAAATGATAAATGCTTTGAGTGCGGTCAACTCGGGCATTTTGCAAATGAGTGTCCCTCCAAGAAAAAGAAGGAAGGAAGAAAACCAAGATTCAACAACTTTCAAATCACATGGGACGATTGCAACTCCGAAAGAGAAGTTGAAGAAGAAATGGAGTCGGCACAAATGGCCTTTATGGCTATTGGAGACAATGAGGTAAATTCCAACTATGACTCTAATGATGAGAATGATGAAGATGATCTTGAAGCTTTCATTTTAAAATTGCATGATAGCTTAAAAGAATCTTATGCTAGAAATAAGGAGTTAGTTAAAAAGTCAAATGCCTTATTGAATGCTAACTCTAAACTTGTGAATGAAAACAATAGGCTATCACAAGAAAATTGTGATTTGAAGAAAAGAATGCATGAGAGATCAAAGGTCAAGGAAGAACAAGCCTCCTTGAAGAAAAGAATGGATGATTTAAATACTCTCTTAGCTAGAAAGAAAGAAAATGTTGTTGATATGAAAAGAAATAGAAATGTAGCAATCAACAAAAATTTTGTCATATTTAGAAGAGATGACTTATGTATTTGTAAAATCAAAATCTTCTTTATATGGAAATAAAAGCATTGTTTGTAGATATTGCCAACAACATGGACATACCAAGAATATGTGTTATGTCAAGAAAAATGAAAAACTTGGAATGAAAGTTGCATGGATAGTAAGCAATCTCACTAACACTCATGGACCCAAAAAGACATGGGTACCAAAAGTTATCAATTGATTTATTGTGTAGGTACTTAACATCGCCAACAATGCTAAGTGGTTCATAGATAGTGGATGCTCAAGGCACATGACGGGTGATGCCTCTCTCTTCACAAACCTTACATCCAAAAACAGTGGAAAAGTCACTTTTGGTGACAACAACAAAGCAAAATCAATCGGCATTGGTGATGTAGGTAAAAATGGTGAAACCTTGATTAAGAATGTACTTCTTGTTGATAATTTGAACTATAATTTATTAAGTGTTAGTCAACTTTGTGACAAAAATTTATATGTTTTCTTTACCAAGCATGAATGTCTTATACTTGCTATGACAAAAATCATGTTGTTTTGTTCAAAGGCACTAGGCACAATGACGTTTATGTGATTTTTCTTGATAAAATTAGCAATAGCAATGTAAAATGTCTTACCGCTTCTATAGATGATCCTTGGCTTTGGCATAGAAGACTTTGTCATTTTAATATGGATTTGATTGAAAAATTAGCCAAGAAAGATTTGGTAAGAGGCTTGCCAAAACTGAAATTTCTGAAAAATAAAATTTGTGATGCTTGTCAATTTGGTAAACAAGTCAAAGTTTCTTTTAAACCTAAGAATTTTGTGTCTACTCATAAACCTTTAGAATTGTTGCATTTAGACTTATTTGGACCCACTCAATATGCTAGTCTAGGTGGTTGCAAATATGCGTTTGTTATCGTAGATGACTATTCGAGGTTTACTTGGGTATTATTTCTTGTTCACAAAAACGAAGCATTTGAAAAATTTGTAAAATTGTTTTCCAAAATTCAAAATTTATTGAACACAGCTGTTCTTATCCAACACTCTTATACACATCTAGTTGTATATAAGCTGTCTCTTATACACATCTAGACTGTGTATAAGAGACATTTGATGTAACCCGTTGTGAGCTATTTCAAAGTTTTTGGTTGCAAATGCTTTATTTTAAAAATCAAAGAGAACCTTGGAAAATTTGACAAAAAATCGGATGAAGGAATTTTTCTAGGATATTCTAGTGACAAGAAAGCATACCGAGTTTACAATAGAAGAACGCTTTTAATTGAAGAAGTTGTGCATGTTACATTTGATGAATCTAATGATGTTATCTCAAAGAATTTGTAAAGTGAAGATGAAGACACAGGTATTCTAAAAGAGCTCGAAAAGCTTGATATTCATAAAGATCATCAAGAGGTTACATCAAGCGTTGATATCAACAACCATCAAGTTGATGATGAAAAGAATGAGGATGCTCAAAACGATCTTCCTTGCTTGGAGATTCGTCTCTAATCATCCTCAAGATTTAATTATAGGTGATCTATCCGATGGGGTAACTACTCGCTCTCATAAACCTTTGAATAATAATTGTGCATTACTTTCTCACATTGAACCCAAACATATAGATGTTGCCTTGAGTGATGAATCATGGGTTATTGCTATGCAAGATGAACTTAGTCAATTTGAGAAAAATAATGTATGGACCTTAGTTGAAAGACCTTCTTCTCATCCCGTTATTGGTACTAAATGGGTGTTTAGAAACAAATTAAATGACAAAGGTGAGATCATAAGAAACAAAGCTAGACTTGTTGCAAAAGGTTACGATCAAGAAGAAGGCATTGACTTTGCAATGAAACCTTTGCACCATCTAGATTAGAATCCATCCGCATGTTTCTTGCATTTGCATGTTTCAATAATTTAAAATTATTTCAAATGGATGTCAAAAGTGCTTTTTAAATGGTTTTATTGACCAAGAAGTTTTTGTCGAACAACCTCCGGAGACAGGTGCAGAATCTTCCAAATTATGTTTTCAAACTTTCCAAAGCTTTATATGGTTTGAAACAAGCTCCAAGAGCTTGGTATGAAAGATTAAGTGGATTCTTGTTAGAAAATGGTTTCAAAAGAGGTATTGTTGACACTACACTTTTTACAAAAATAGATTTAACAGGATTGTTAATTGTTCAAATTTATGTTGATGATATTATTTTGGAGCAACTAATGAGAGTAAGTGCAAGGATTTTTCACAACTAATGCAAGAAGAGTTTGAGATGAGCATGATGGGCAAGTTGCAATTTTTCCTCGGACTACAAATTCATCAAACCAAGGAAGGAACATTTATTACACAAATATGCAAGTACACAAAAGAGCTGCTCAAACGATTTGGCATGGAAGATTGCAAACAAGTTGGTACACCAATGTGTACTTCAACCAAACTTGATAAAGACGAAGAAGGTAATAGTGTTGATGAAAAACACTATAGAGGTATGATCGGAAGTTTACTTTACTTAACTGCTAGTAGACCGGATATCATGTTTGCTTTGTTTGTCTATGTGCTAGATTTCAATCTTGTCCTAAAGAATCACATTTGATTGCGGTTAAGAGGATTTTTAGATATCACCAACCAAAATCCGATTTTGCTTTGTTGTTGTATCCAAAAGTGACTTTTCCACTGTTTCTGGATGTAGGTCTTGTGAAGAGAGAGGCATCACCCGTCATGTGCCTTGAACATCCACTATGATATGAACCAACCTCAATTGGATATGACTACTTGATTTGCAATATCTCATAATTATCAACAAACATGTCAAGGCATATCAAAGCATATCACGCAATCAATGTAACTCTGTCTCTTTAGACCCTGTGAAACATACTTTAAAAGATTTTGGTGTCATTTTTGATTGTGTTCCAATATTATGTGACAACACTAGTGCAATTAATCTCACAAAAAATCCTGTTTTGCACTCTAGAACTAAACACATTGATGTTAGCATCATTTCATTAGAGATTTTGGTTTTACAATAATAAGTCATTCTTCTATATCAACAAGAAGTACATTCTTAATCAAGGTTTCACCATTTTTACCTACATCACCAATGCCGATTGATTTTGCTTTGTTGTTGTCACGATAAATTGTGCATAAATTCATTGTTCGGACGCACTTATTCGTCCGAACAGATTTCCTTCGGACGCTCTGGATCGTCCAAAGCATGTGTTCTTTCTGACGCTCATATTCGTCCGAACAATATTCTATTTTTCCTTAAACTCTCTGAAATTTTCCGGACGCACTAGCTCGTCCGAAAGAAACTTCGACGCACTAGCTCATTTTCGGCCTTCCGTTCTTCACTTTCGGACGCTCTGGGGAAAAAAATTCCAAATCAAAATTCACACTCTCACTTCCAAAATTGATTAAAGAATCATCCTACCCATAATCCTTAGCCCCAAAATCACATCTTATTTCTCCCTTTCACCATCCAAATTCCCCAAAATCTCACAAATCTTCAAATTTTTTTTAACTTTCTTTTCTTCCATAAATAATGGTGAAATCACGTGGCGGTTCCTCTTCGGCGATTCGTGGTAGAAAAGCTCCGATGCCTTGGCTGCTCGAGGAGAATCATCCGCAACTAGTCAATCTTGCACTCAAATTATGAATATCCAATAAATCGATGCCAAGGCATCGGAACATACACACAGATTCTTAGTAAATCTAGATGTTATAGTTCAACGTCCTGCTTCGAGTAGTCTTTTCGATGAGTATAATCATCCTATTATAAAATCCTGTTTTGAAAAACAAAATTGGGGTCATTTAGTCCATCGGAGATGTACCTGTTTATCACGATATCTCATACACATCCAGATGTCTCTTCGGACAGGAGATGTGTATTCGAGACATGATTACACGACTCGTGTTAATAACACTCGATATTGAGATTTCATCTAATATATGATTAACACCATTTTTGAATGTAAATCTTCGACCCCTCTGATTTTTCCTACTTCTTTTCCTTGGATAAATGGCCCGCTGAGGATACTCAGTTTGATATTGACAAAGTTCGATCCATTTTCAATGTCCATTTTAAACAGGAAGCCAAGACTACTCTGCTCAGCCCTGAACTTAACATTATGTATACCCTTGTAACAAATCTTTTGTTGCCAACTGACGGGCATCGCACTGAGCCCGGAAAAATGCAACTGTACTTATTGTTCTGTGTCTTCAAGGGTATTTCTCTAGACTTTGGGTATCTTTTTTGTTCCCTATGGGAACTTTTTCTAACCGATACTCGAAGAAATATTTCTCTCAAGGCAATGTCTCATGCAAATCTTCTCTTGATTAACATCGTTCCCTTTACAGGAAATAAACAGTTTCCTCCATATTTTAATAGATCATACCTTGAAAGAAAAGGTCTCCGATTTTTTAATGATCAATGGCTTACTAAAGCAGCCTTTGATATTGCCAAATGACAATCCCATGCCTCCACGTCTGATTTTGCTATCCCTCATCCTTCTACCCCTCAACCACCTCCAATCACATCTGCACCATCTTCCTCTGAACCATCTCTTTCACATATTTGTGAACTTCTCACATCTTTGAGCACTCAAGTCGGTTCCTTTCAACGTCGTACGAATCGCAAGTTCAAACGACTTGAAACTCGTCAAATCATTTTCCAAGAGGCACTCAGTCTTGGCATGTCCTTGGCTCAAGTCCAGTTGAACTTCGGTCCCAGACCCACTTGAGTCATCCTCTGATGATGGCGAAGATGAACCTACACGCGAAGACAAGTGCTCAAGGAGCTGCAAATGAACGATAATGATAATGATGACGATGACAATGACGATGAGGTTGAAGATATTGATGCTACATTTGATTTCATAATGCAACGTCGCACCGGAGGAGAGGATGACAGTGAAGGCACTGCAGAAGACATTCCATCCAAGCGCCGAAAAACCGAAAAGCGCTCCAAAAAATGCCATGACTCTAATTAGTTCATTTACCTTTGTAGTTGCTTTCAGCTACTCTGTAGCTTGGTTATGTATTTGACTTTTGCAATATTGAATTTTTTTTATGAATTATTTCAAATTCTATCAAATTACCTGCATAATCTGAGGGGGAGTCCTTTCTTTTGATTAATGTCATATGGCTATGCTTTGATATGATTGATTGCCTGATCTAAGGGGGAGTATTTTTTGATTGATGTCAAAAGGGGGAGTAGTTATATTGATATGCTGTGATATGCTTTGATATGCCTTGACATGTTTGTTGATAATTATGAGATATTGCAAATCAAGTAGTCATATCCAATTGAGGTTTGTGTCTTTTATACACATTTATTACTTGTATTAGGAAGTAGTTGAAAGCTCTATTTATTGCTATTATAAATAGGTGCTTTAAGTATCTGAAAAAATCATCTAATACATTGAATACAAGCCTAAGGAATTAGTAATTTGAGTGCAAATTGACTATAGAGCTTTGTTGTATTAGTGTGAAAGTGTGAGTGCAAATTCAACTTTGAGTGGAGTGATAATTTTGTACAAGAGTGTGGTTGTAAGTAAGATTCTTGGCTCAACTAAAAGTGTTTTAGTGTGAGCAAGAACTTCCCAACTTTGTAAAGATTATTGGCTCACCAAGTGTGTGAAGCATTCAAGAATTTTGATACTTCAAGCTTGCTAGCTTGGAAGTATTGTTTGTTCAATTTTTCTCTCTTTAGTTTACTGTTTTATTAAATTTATTATCTCTGCATTTAAATTTAAAATACTCACTGCTTTGTGAAAGCATAATTTTTAGAAACCTAATTCACCCTCCCTCTTAGGTTGCTTTGGGACCAACAAAAACTTATTCAGAAACTCTCTAGAAGTTACAAATGGCTCAGTCAATAGCTCTAAGACTAATTAGCAAAGCTCCACGATGAAATGTATTTCCTACTACAGACTGCAAGGCCCTTATTGCTGGTTACTCACATCAACCACCATTATATTAATGCTACAGACTTACAATATGTTCTTTCTAATCATTTGCTTTATTTGTTTCTGCAGCCATCATATCACCCTTGATGATGATTACTAGAATTGGTGACTTGTCTAGTTTCAGCAAAAGCGCATTTGTTTAAATTGTAGAAGTTTTTTTACGTTCAATATTAGTCATAGATGTAGCCAAACATGTTTGTAGTTCAGCATCTAGAGAATTCGAATTAGAGGGTAGACCTTGCTATCAGGCCCTTTTATGATGATTTATTTGTTTCATTTTGTCTTTTGTTTAATGCATGGAAGCTCGTGTGCAATTTGCTCTTTAGATTAAAGAGAACTCCTTTAGGAATTAGACGAGGAAAGGAGAAAAAGGAGGTCTCTAGAAAACTTTGAGCAAACAAAAGTCGAAAACACTTGTTCGATGGCATACTCGGTGTAAATTCAGTTCTGCTGATGATATGGTTGACAAAATGTGAATGGTAATTGCCATCTTAGTTTCAATGTACATCAAAGATCTAAGTTTTGCAACAAAGCTTGACAATTTCAGTCAGAAACATTTGCTCATTGTTACATAATATATTTCTCTCATCTTCACCATACTTATTTACCTAGTGTTTGCACAATTGTGTTATGCCATGGGTCCGAAAGGTGCTGCAACAGGTTGTCAAATGGTCCTTGTCCAGTGACATTGTGCTGGATGATGAATCCTAAGAAAGCTAACATGGCCAATCTCCCTGTAAAGACAATATTTAAAGGGTTAACTCAATATTCTGCATGTAGTTATGAGATAGTGAATAGGATTTATTGTGGTGTTCTCACCATTGGCTATCTCTTTCTCTTTGGCCTCCAGTGTGGGTGAAAAGTTGAGGGGGTTGAAGATTCCACCAGGGTAACCAACATCATTCTCTTATGTAGTTTTTGAAGATCGGATCTTGGTTAACACTTCCTGGGTTCTTAATGTCTTGCCATCTCCTGATCTCGACGTAGTGGAACAAGATGAACTCGATCACGAGAAGTGTTGATGATGACGCGAATGTACTCGGTTTTTCCAGCATCATACCATTTGGGAACATTAATTATTCCAATGTTAGTGAATACTTCAGGTAATAGCATTCCAGCAACTCCCAACATAGCCCAGCGACTATTGACAAGCTCAGCCTGGACAAACCATTTCAAGTTTTCGGGGTCCTCGGCAAGCCCCAATGGATCAAAGCCATTGTCCCCAGGAAGACTGATCAACACGTATACTTCACATTAGTGGTTGACTAAGCATCTTATATTTAATTAATGAGACAAGATTATATTAGAGTTAATCTTTCTTATACTATACGTCTAAATACGTTTTACACTATTAGGTCCAAATGCACGGCAAGTAAATAATATTAACATTTCAAATGTTATTTTTGTTGATGTGTCGTGCATTCAGATTTGAGTTTTAAAAAAATACTATATTGACAGTGCAGCAAGTATCAATCCTATTACAGTTGCAGTATCAAGATTTGTGTTTGAAATTGTAAAATAAATGATTAGTACCTGTCTCCATCAAGATAAGCAGGAGAGGCCAAGCCGGGTAGCCATTCGCCTTTCTTGGCTTCAACTTTGAGTGAACTGATGGATGAAGATGTTGATGGTCTAATGGAAACTTCCTTGTTCAATTTACCAGTTGAACCAGTTTTTATGGTTTTCGAGGCGCATGGCCGGAAAACAGCTATGGAAGCTTGCGTTGTAACTGCAGCCATTGTTTCCGACCTGTATTGTATGGTGAAGGAATTGATATCAGGAAAGGGAAGTGATGGTTGGCTTAATTGGAAATGCGTATTTTGGTGTATGCTTTTGTATTTCAGTTGAGTGGTAGTTTTGTGGCTCTGATTTAATGTTTAAAGATTCAGAGTTGTCATGGCAGATTTTTGGGATTCAACGGTTGTGATTAGGTTATGGATGTTTTTCTAGCCAATGGGAGTCAAGGGACCTTATCCTTATCTTTCCTGCTATATCCACATACCTATTTCTGTGTTTCTGTTGGCTTCAAAAGATCCTGGGTATGGAACTCTGATTGACAACTGGGTGGAAATTTTTTGATATATTAATTTAAAGATCTTCCTATGTGGAATCACTCATCCAATGAGTGTATAAATAATGGAAATTTTTATTTTGATCAGAGTAATTATTGGATATGTCTAATAGTTACTTCTCAACCAATAGGAGTCTTCCATTTAGAATGTAAGACCTATTTTGTTTTTAATAAGATGACTCTCTTATTTTTTAGAAATATGATCCCTTCACTCCAAATAGAAGGCTCTCATTGGTTGATGAGCAACTACTAAATATGTCCAGTAGTTGCTCTTGACATAAAATTTCTCCTGATTTTCGGAGTTTGAATTTTTTTTTGCAAAGTTAAAAATTTATAACACTTGTCAAAAGTATTTTATGTGATAAAATTTTATCAAATTACAACCTCTATTAATTTTATATTTTAAGACGAATTTTTTTATTTTATATAGATGCACTCACTCGAATTTGTGCTGGCAAAGGATATCTTAATTTAAGATTGGGGAAGGAGTAACAACATAAGTTGTCCGTTAACTGGTTAATCACATCTTTCAATTAGTGACTGACGGTTTAACCGAATTATATCAAATGTGCTTTTAGATAAGGTTGTTCATCTTAATTTGCCTTCTCGAAAAATTCATTCACGCGATTCAATTTGATCAATAAAAATAAGGTACTTAAACCTATATTAGAGAATCGGGTAGCAAGTCGAGTATTAAAATAATTTGGTTAGATAATATGTCGAGAATCTATGAACCGATGAGTACTCAATTCTATTCATATACAAGATTAATTTTATAATTTTACTGATTGTAGCCTAGTATTAATAGGTATTTTCTCCTCCTCTTCTCATTTGTAAGGGTACTTATATAATTACTAGTCAATTTTGTTGTTTTTTTAAAAGTTTAAAAGCAAAAAATGTCACAATACGCCGAATCAGGTATTCGATTATCCGACCCGATTTTAGTGGGTAGCCAGATGAACATATACCTTATGTACATGTACCTGACACTGGAAAAAAGTACTTATTTTTCTTGACCCGAGATAACCGAAACGGATTGAATATTGACCTAATGAACCGGATGCTCAGTCCATAAATACCCCACTTTTGAATATGCTCTGAGAGTTTTATTTTGGAATATAAGTCTATGGGGAGTTTTGTTTGACCAAGTTGAAGTGATCAACTTCTATATTAAACATGAATTATACTACTCAAAATGTTCAATCAAGTATTCTAGATTGAGTTGCATTAGAAATAATTAGGTTTAGATGTCAAACGTCCTCAGTCTGGTGGTTAACTACGTGTTTTACCACATGGGTAGGTTGTTCAAGACTGTGCCTAGTGGTTTTAACATGGTAAAATTGCTGCTGAAAAGAAAATTCTAAAGAAAAGCATCAAGGCTAACTTGCTGTCCTTGAAATACAGAAATCACTACGCTCAGCTATTTCACTATTGTCATTCGAAATCTTGGAAAGTTATGTTATAAACAATTAGAAACAACCAATAAAATTGATAAGCCCAAAAAATATTTAGGAGTGCCCAGGGGCCAAGAACATCGTCACTGAAATACCCCAAGCGGCCAAGAGGCTATGCCAATTCCAAGGCTATATGTAGTATAAATATTGTTCGTAGTTACGAGCCTTTCTCTAAAACTTTGGGAAAAATGCAATTTTATCACTCAAAATTTGCGTCGTGGTCTATTTTTATCCTCAAAATTTCATGCAAAATATATTTAATTTTCAAAATTTTCAAATTTTACCAATTTAGGACAAATTAAAAAATTACGTCAATTAAAAAGTCATGCAAAACACGTGACTGTCAAATCTAAAGTTTGAAACGTGAGAAAATATAATTTTATCCCTCAAAATTTGGGTCATGGTCTATTTTGGTCCATAAAGTTCCAACCTAAACATATTTAATCCTCAAACTTTTTAATTTCTATTAATTTAGGAAAAATTTAAAAATTTTATCAATTACAGACGGAAAAAGTCACGTATATTGTAAGTGACTGTTAAATTTATACTAAGATATAACATTTTCCAACCGATTTCAACCCATTTAACAATAATTTTTTAACAAAAATCCATCGCTAAATGATTTAACGACTGATTTATCATAATCAATATGCCAGAAATGCCTTTTTGGTAAAATATAGCAACGGTTGTATTGACGGAATTTTAACGATAGATTTTTTTTCGTCGGCAAATTGGTTACTAAATTTGGTTTTGAGATATTGTGGAAACCGTAAATTAGCGATGGATTTTTTTACTAAATTTAGCAAACGAAAATTCAGTTGTTAAGAATAATAGTTTCGAGGGAAAAATTAGTAAGTAATTAATATTTTAAAATATTTAAAAAATATTAGAGAGAGAAATAACCGTCGCTAATTTAAAAATATTTAAAAAAATGTTACTTATGTGCATATGAAATACAACTTTGAATTAATATGTTTAATCATTTGTAACTAAAAATTGAGCTTTCATTTTGCTACACCAAATTCGGAAAATATTCCAAAGATTAATTTCAATCTATGAGGTTCATTATACTGAATTAAAAAGTGAATTATTATTGTTTTACTCTACTTTAAAAATTAATCTTGAATTAAATTATTGTATTAATTTGTTAGTAAATTATTATTATGTTATTATTATCTTTTCTTTGAATATAACTTTTCTAACATCATATTAAATGGGTTGAAATTGGTTGGTAGGTATTATAACCCAAGTTAAATTTAACATTCACGTGCATGAGAAATGTTATAATATAGATAAGAATAGTAAATAGTTAGACATTGATAGTCAGAAGGAAAAAAATGTGAAAATATGTTTTTTTTTTTAAAAAAAAACCACCTCTCACCCTATCCTTTAGTGACTCGAACCCATGACCAATACAACCTTTCTCTTATACACATCTAGCTGTGTATAAGAGACTTCCCTTATGCAGCCACTGCTACACCGACACCTTCTCTTCCTTCCCCTCCCCTTCATTCCTCTGCACCATCATCACCACCACTTCCCAATTCCCTATCCCGCTACCTTCTCACTCCTAGTGCCGACACATTTAAGATGATGACATCATAAAACCACCTTCTCTTCCTCATCCAAAGTCATCTCCACTATTGGCACTCTCACATTCTCTTTCTCCTTCTCCTCCTATCCAAAGATCGGATTGAAGAATTTGATGAATATCTGACTTTTGATGCATTAATTTTGTTTGGATTTGTCAGATCTTTGTGTTTTTGAGTTCGAAAATGTTGAGATGTTCTCATGTATTGTAGTTGAAAACTTGGAATGACGATTTTTGAAGAAAGTCAAAACCGGTCTTATTCGAGTCAATTGGTTCTTTTAGCTTCTAGAGGTTTGATCGGTTTTCAATGAGTTTTTATCAATTTTACCTTTTATATTAATTCATATGAAGACATTATTATTTCCGACTTAACCAGTCGAACTATCCAGTTCGATCTGAATTTCAAAACACTAACATATCAAACATCCTTAATGTCATTGACTTTCATGAATAAATGACACTTCAAGACAGGTAAGTTCTACCATAGAAACACACTTGAAATCCTCACTCATTATATTGTTATTCTCTCGAGTTTAGTCAATTCAAAGGCTAACATTAGTATCGGAGTGAATCTATGGAGTAATTCTTCCAATTTTTTTGATTGGTTTTGTAGGCTTACATGCTTTGGATAAATTTCTAGATTATCTACTGGCACCGTTTGTGAAAAATGAATAACTGACTACTTTTTTTCTTAAATAATTAATCAATCTAAAAAAGAATGGCGCAAGTACGTGATGACAGAAAAACAATAGGTTCATATGAGGCAGATGACCAACCCATACAGGAGGAGATGCTAAAATTGATGCTTAAAACTATCAGGAATTCAAAGCCTTTGTCAAAGTGCGACACATTGATAAAGGAAAATGGATCACATCAACTTGACCTATCTCCTTATCAGGAAGAAGGGGAAGGATCTCGACATCGTCGAGAAAAGGAGGGAATAGGTGGACAACGATTCGATTGGGACCATGAAATTCACCTACATGCTGAAAAAGTTCCGTCTCAAGCAGTCTTTACAAATAGATAACAATTTGGACACGGATGGCAAGAACCATTTACCTAGCATATTCGTAAGACCTCCCCGACAAGAGACATAAAGTTCCTACATTTTGATGCATGCATTGGAACAACATATCTAACAGATCATTTAAGATACGTGGATTCTCTTCAAGAACTTCGTGGAATATCTTACAACTTGACATGTTTGATATTGTCAACAACCTTTACGGGAGAAGCTAATGACTGGTATATTGAATTGCCTTTTGATTCAGTTATTAGCTATGATCAATTCACCTCAATGTTCTTGAACAATTTCCTGAGCAACATTCTACCAAAGAAATCAACAGCTGATTTAATGGAAGTTAGACAAAATAATGATGAATCAACTAATTTAATTAGATGACAAGCCACAAGTATATGTCAAATAATAACTAGTAGAAGTAGGAATCGTTCCCACAAGAATTAATTGTCAATTACCGATTATTTAATTAAAATACTATTTGAAGGATTGATTCCCTTAAAAATGAAGTTTAATTAAACTAAGTTAACAACTAGAATGAGTAATAAAGGTAGATTGGAATTTGTGCTAGTCAATTTCCTGAGCATTGGTTAATTAAGTCAATCAAATAATTCCACAAACCAAATTAGAGGTTAATTTTTGAATGTAAGATAATCCCAATCCCTTGTTAATAAAGTGTATTAATATAGTTAACCTAAGTATGGATCGCTTCTACTACTTAAATTAATCAAACTTGATTATTAATCACATGGAATACTGACAACCAGTTAGGTAAATTAATTCACCAAGATCCAATTCTAACTCTAATGTAACACTAATATAGGTCTATAATAGAGGTTCAATTTTCATATCCCCTCAATTAACCCAAATTAACCATGAAAGTAGCTAATTTTTCCAATTAATTATTAAGGCCTTTAGTATTGTCTAATTAATCCATATTACCAATTAATCAACTAATTAGTCTTAACTGTATAAAATTGTCTTTACAAAATCCTAACGACGTATTAATTAATTCAAGCATACTAAACAACAAGAAAGCAAAATAAAATATGGAACACAATTAAATCAAATAAAACAATAATTCTAAAAAAGTAGTAAAGTAGACATGGTGATTTAAAAGCTATTAAATAAAAGTATTTAAAGATGACTTGATTACTTACATAAGCATTAAAATAAAGGCAAACAAAATACAATAATCTTGCATGAAATCTTAAAAGTGGTAGATTAAAGTTTACAATCATTGTTAGAAAACTAGTTTATAGAAGATTATCGGTGGAAGCAAGTAAAGAATGCATTTAAAGAAGATATTTAAACTTACATGGACATGAGATTAAAGACTAAACAAGTGCAATAATATTAACTAAGAGTCTTACAAAGTAGTGGAACAAAACTTACAATTGATCCACATTAGATAAGTTAAATTACCTTATCTCACTTTTTCACTAATATTCGCAAGTATACGGTTATTAGTGTAGTAATGTGATTAAGTGTCGATCCCATGAGGACTGCTGCAACAAGTACCAAAAATCTAGTGCAATTTCTTTTAGACAGCTGGATAGCCAAGAATTTGGATTTTAGAATCAAAATTACTAAATAAATAAAAAATTGAAATTTAAAGAACGACTGAATGAAATTAAAATTGCAAGTAGTTGATAAAAGTGGGTCGAGTGTAAGGCTAGCAATTATATTAGATTTAATCAAATTTCAGGTTAATTAATTAATTTCAATTATATTTAATGGAGATTCTGTTACTATGTTTCAACCCAACCCCGAAGCCTTTAGTAATTGAATCCTGTCAGATTAATTAACTAAGGTTTGAACCTTCTCTTGCCTAATTAACCAATTTAAGTCTTTATCTGTATGAAATTCAAGTTTCTGGTCGGGAATACTCAGCGAATCAGCTTATCAATTCCTCCACTTTGGTTTGAAATAATTAGCCTAATAACTTAACCCTGGCCTAAGATAAAGGTTCAAAAAACTTATCTCCTCGGTCAACCTAACCAAAACTAAGGTTAGGTTAAACTACTTATGTTTTTCTATTTATGTTAATTATTAGCTGATTAATATAATTTAGTAATCAACCCTTAATTGTACATTAACCCATGAACAATTGTGTCACCCGTACCCTAACCGTAATTGATTTAGTTATTCGTAGTGTGTGGAAAAGAAAACAAATTAATTAATTTGGTAATAGACATAGTAAATTGATAAACAGAAGTTAAAAGTGCAACTGTGAATAAATAAATAAAAGACAAGTTACTGGAATCGAAATGGTTGCAAAAGAACTTAAATTGCATTACCAAAATGATCCAAAAGTGAAAAATTAAACTGTGGAATAGAAGAAGAATTATACCCTAAAGTACGAAAAAAGAAATTCTAAAAATCCTAGACAAAAAGCTGAAAATAAGTTTCTGGAAATTGCTCTCTTAAAACGTTACATAAGTCCTATATTTATAGAAATAATGTGTCAAGTGCAGGCCCACAACGGACCACCATATTCTCTCATAATCTGTGGCTCACCCGCAGAACTATGAGTGATGCATTCAGCTACAATTTTGGCTATTCTTCTATTTTTGCCAAAGTCTGCAGCTATTTAACTGCCATCCAGCTACAGTCTGCAGCTAGTCTTCATCAGCACTCCTCAACTTTTTTGCTTCTCCACCTAAATTCCATGTTCCTTTGTCATTTGACTAGTTTTCCCCCTATTTCATCTGCTCAAAACACAAAACGAAGTGAATAGACAAATATACTAATAAAATGTAAATTTAACTACAAAAATGACTTAAATTAACACAATCAACTATGAACATCCTAAACATGACTTTACTTTCCTAAAACATGACTAATGGGACTAAACACACCTAAACACACAATAAAAAATGTATAAAAATAACTCAGCATATAGAGTTATCAATTCCCCCCAACTTAGCATTTTGCTAATCCTGAGCAAAATTAACTAGACACAACCCACACAAAATAAAATAGGAATGGCAATACCAAGATCGCATTGATCTAATTAATTCATTAACCTAGTCCAGTTTATACATCCGACCAACTATATGAAATGACGTTCAACTTTTACTCACACCAAAAGTCCACGAGCTCACATTTAACAATATGAGCCACATCACGTAATAAATTTTTGCCTACCTACAGCTAATTCAAAAAATACACAAAATTGAACCTTTATGACATCAAGAAAGTATAGAAGGATTAATAGACCTTACAATGCAGGCATACAAATATCACACAAAAGCTAAGCATTATAGAACCATTATAATTGTTTAACTCAAAAACGGTAATATCATCTTTTGTAGTTCATTTATGACCACTTTTTATTTGACTCTTTATTTTATTTTTCTAAGCTTAGCAAGACGCATTTTCACTCTAGCCACCTTAAGATTCTCATTTCTTACCATTCTTATGTATTTTACGTAAAGCAAGCCATTTTTTTTCAAACTCGTTAGAGCATTTAGAGCACAGGAACTAGTCACAGAAAAATGGGTTATATTAACGTAAGTCAATTAAACAATGTACAAATGAAAATCTGTCTTATACAAGAGTCTACATCATGTCCTACTCTATCCCACTTAACAATTGCAAGGAATCAATCCCAACGACTTCAAATAAGCATGGGCATCAAAATAAATTACGTGACATCTCTTTAATAGTAGTAAGTTTAAGAATTTATACCCAAGAAAACACATTTGACAAGAATTCAAATTTCTATCCTTTTAACAAAATTGTGAAACATGAATCATGTGCAATATTAACTCTAGGTTTTCATATCATTGGCATACAGAAATCAATTCAAATATTAATACGCAATTCCATTAACACATCACATAATAAATTTACATCACATATTAAAAACACTAAATATTAAAACTACTGAACATTAACAAATTTGGACTATACCACCACTTTCCCACATAACACAAGAATATGGCATGAGGTATTCAGCAAAAACTAACTAAACAAATATATTAAAGTTAAAAATTAAAATAAAACTCCCCTAAAAAAATTTGTTTAGATGTAAGAATGCTCAATCTCTTGCGAAATTCTATATGGTCATATGGTCTTCATGTCATCCTTTCCTAGTCCTTGGCCCTTGTCTCACTACATCATCTAGGGGTCTATAGTGCCACTTCGGCGGCGGAGTAGTCTGAGGCCAATGAGATATGTCAAAGTTTCCAAGATGGCTGAGTTGCCATGCTAGGAAGTCCATCTTTTGCGTCACCTCTTCGAAGCACAGGCTATGGTAGACCAAGAGTTCTTGTTGCGTCTCACTGTTGAGCAGCAAATGGAAAATGGACTCAGTTACAGTTCTAGGAAGGGATACAAGCAGTGGTCCATGAGACCTCGCTCGAGTGCCGTGAACCTCCTCAGCTACTTGTTCACTCTTTGCCTCAACTTGTACTATGATCATTGCATACCTATATTATGTCATGGTCGCCTAAAGTGCCTTGTTATCAATTGGTGCCAATGGGTCCCATTTCTTTGTCGTAGTGATCTGCAAGCTTGCATGCTTGCACAATTGGGCTGTCAAATTTGGAAAAAACAATTGTTTGCTTCCGGTTTCCATTTCTCAATAGCTATAGCGCAATCTTCTATCCAATATTGATTGTTCAACCTTCTATAATGGCAAAAATAAAGCAAGCCCTGTGAGGAGTAACATCGAAGGTATGTGAAGTAGGCAACATGCAGGAACAAACAATTGCATTCAAACCCTAGCTTCCGCATTCAAATACTTTAGCTTAGGCATGACCATGGTTCCGGAATCACCAGTTCTAGTTTTGAGGAGAGCAGGCTCCGAAACCGAAACATTGGGAGCCAGTTTCAGTTTTGGAACCAGGGGTTCCAACCAGTTCTCCCATTCCGCCTGGTTCTGGTCACGGTTTTGATTTTGAATTTTTTTTAAAAAATTAAAAAAATTAAAAATTGTAATTCAAAAAATTTAATACAAGCTAAGATGAGAAATAAAAATTATTATTTATTTGTATTTCAATTGCAGAATTTGTTTTTGGAAAAAAGTACAATATTGCATTATTTATTGAACTATTAAAAATTAAAGTAAAGATATACATTTTGGAAAATCCATACATTTTGAGAGTATTTAAGAGAATTAGAGATGATTAGAGAAATTGAGAGAATTGTGTGTTGAAAATATTAGGTGGAGGGGGGTATTTGTTGGTAAAATAGTAGGGGGAGAATTTTAATTTATTTTTAAACAATTTTTTGCCAGTTCTAGTTCCGGAACTGCCGATTCTAGTTCCAAAAAATAGAGAACCGGAATTAGAACTGCAACTGTATCCTAGGAGTGGTTTTTTGTTTTTTTCATATTTGTTTGGCTTAAAAGAGGGAAGGAGAAGGGGAAGTTGTTTTGTGATATAGGGAAGTGGGGTTCAAGGGTTTTGAAACCTGTACGTCTTCCTACCTGGGCTAGTCGCAAATTTGCCTGTTTTTACTCGTAGACTATGGGTGTCTTTCTGTTTCAACTGTAGTTTACGAGTGAATTTCTAGGGTCACCCGCAGACTGTGGGTAACTTGTATTGGCAGTTCACCCAACACATTTCTTTTTCAATTCCTTCCTTATGTCTGAACTTGAACCCTACAAAATAAACATGAAAAATAATTACTAGTCATTTCACCTTTTAATTAACTAAGGTAAAAATTAAATTTAAAGAAATCAAACAAAAAAATAAAAAATTAATAAAAGGTTTGGGTTGCCTCCCAAGAAGTGTTTCTTTAAGTCATAAGCTTGACTTTATTGTTTGTGGTCATTTAGACAAGAAGTCTACTGTCAAAGACGCCTCCATGGTCGTTCTCTAACATCTTTTTTTTCTCGACTCTTTGCTATTGCATATGCAAATTTCCTAGAAAAGAATGCTCATTCTTCTTCGATCATGTTAAACACACGTGATTCTTTGCCGGCCCTCATGGTTACTTTCTCTTGGTCGGCATCAATCAAGACTTTCGCTATAGCAGGAAATGGTCATCCAAAGATAAGAGAGATGCCATCTATGTCTTCTATATCCGTATCCATGACAATAAAGTCAACTGGGAATTTAAGCTTCCCCAATTTGACCAGTATATTATGTACTTGAAAGCCACTATTGGTTCCATCTTATTTTTATTAGCCAATTGGATGACTTGATCACATTCCTTCAGACCTCTCAAGCCTATATTTCCATAAACCGGTAAGGATATTATATTTATACCTGTACCTAAATCACATAAAGATCTATCAAAGTAAACATCACCATTAAGGCAAGATATAGTGAAACTTCCAGGATCTTTCTTCTTCTTAGGCAGTATATTTAGGAGTTGTTTGTTGCGAATTATGCATTTGCTAGCATATCTTCAGTCCCCTCTTGCCTAAGCCTTGCCTTCATTTGTCAAATTCAAAGTGGATTCAGCCCCGAAAACGTTCCGGTGTGGTCAATTTTTCATAGGGTTATTGAATAGTTATAGGTAAATGATTCGTCCAATTTTTTCTGATTCAAAGGGTAATTGATCTAGCACACTCTTTGGCTTCTCGTTGAATTTTCACTTTTGACATCTCCTTAATTTCAACTTTTGAAGAATCAGTGTATTTCCCATGACCAAATGCCTTCCAAAAGTTCGAAAAGGTCACGAACCTACGAATAAGGAATACAACCCCCATTTTTATTAAGAGTGAGGTTGTTAGCATTAATGAAGAAGAACCACCCCTCAATTTCTCTCCAAGGTATTATCATGTACATAATTTTCATTTCCAAGGGTATTGGGTCTCTTAACTCGCTTAAAACCTATCAAGGCTACCGAACTGGCATTGGGAATTGAATCAATAGTGCTCTGTCAAGCATTTTGAACACCCCTTACTTCGTTCGTTCTTTCCAAGCTGGTGGTCAGTGCTGTCGTAGGCACCGAAAATTAAACAATTCTCAATATTAATATACCAGTTGTGATTCCAGTTCTTTCCACAGAGAATGGGAGTTATTCTGGTGCTTAAAAGAAAAAGGGGGATTTTTTGAATGCTTTTAATCTAAAACGCACGGAAGGAAAGTAAACTGAAGAAAATTCAGTTTAAGAAGAATCTTGGTTTTGGTCATAGCCACCATGACAATTTTACTAGTCGATCCTTGACTCACAAAGATAATTCAATTTCTATACCAAGCACTAATTGAAGAATTATCCCGAATTCCAATTGATTGTTGAGACATGAATTATTTCTTTTTAATGTTGGCTAATTTTCAACATGCAATCCAATTAACCCTAACCATTAATTTAATCCAGACACGTGCCAAATATTAATTAATAGAAACATTAAGATCAACAGGAAAAATTAGGCTAATTAAACATAAACACACACGATTATGCTAATTAGTTGATTAATTTTCCTAAATTCGATAACACTAATCGAGCAATTATCAAACTTAGTTGCTTCACAGGGTGAATTAAGCACACATGGTCAAAACAATCTAGCAATAGATTAATTCCAATAACTTAATTATTCTGCAGCAATAACAAGTTAAAAAAAAATCAATACTTGAAATAAAATTGAATAAGTTCAAGAACAAAAAGTCTCACAACATAGTAGAATTGACCATGGCTTCAATTCCCTTGACCAAGAAAAAATGTTTAGGCACTAAGTGCCATGAACTAGAATTACCAAGAATTTTTTCTTTGATGAAAACCCTAGCTAAAATGAGAAAATAATTGTCCACTATCTACTAATCCCCCTACATGGGGTATTTATAATGCATACTAGGGTTACAATCATTGTTTAAAGATAAGAACGTGAAATCGTATGAAAAAGAGTCCAACTAGGCGAAAAAATTAGTCGAGAATTAAAAAATCACGTGTTACCACCATTTCGGGTGCGCATGCACTGCCTGATTTGCGCGTATCTGCGCTCTAGGCAGTGCTGAAATTATCTTTTCGGACTCGGCACGCATGCACCACACCCCTAGGACATATGTGATGTAAGTAATTTCTGTAATTTCCTCTCTGAAAACAGCGCATGTGTGCAGTTCAAACCCAACGCATGTGCGTTGGTCCTTAACTCTGTACTTCACTTGCGGCCTTGATTTTGACCTTAATGCTCTTGGAATTTAGAAAAGTGTAAAACATGAATGTTGTAGCTCTCTCTCTTCATTCACTTTGATTGGAAAAGACTTGGACTTGAAAGTTACGCTTAAAATACAAAATAATATCCAGAATTGCGTCATACTCATGCATGTTTTGCCCTTAGCATTTCCTTTCATCTTTTCCATCTTTTTCAACTCTTTTCATTTTAACCCTACAAAAATTTAGAATAACCAAATTAAACTCAATAATAACTCAAATCTTGCTTACAACACAAAAATGTGGTAAATGACATATAAAATATAGCATAATTATGAATTTATCAAATTACCCCATACTTAGCCTTTGATTGTCCTCGAGCAAACATTAAACTAAAACATTTAAGCACAAAAAAATTCCAATCAACATATTCCCTCAAATATCCACATAAATAATCAGTAATCAATTCACCAATTAGAGTAGTCTAAGAAGCGAAGCGCACAAATGCTAATAAAAACCAAAAACATGTGTGTATAGCTATTCAAAAATTTTGATTTGAAAATATCTATATTAAATCATGAAGACCTTCAAAACTTTTCTACCCCATAGCTCTTCTGTATAAGAGATCACTCTTCTTACACCTTTCCACTAATCTAGGCAACCGATTCTACTTAAATTGGGTAGGACTTTTAGTTCGAACTATAGGTTAGGATATTAGTTAGTCAAAGAAGGGAGAGGATATAACAAATAAGAACAAGAGTTTCATAGTAATGGTGGCCACACATTAAAATAAAACTTTTCTTCACTTGTGAAATCTCATATATCCACAACCCCACACTTGAGTAACAAACACCCATGAAAAATTTCGAACAACCAAAAAACATATAAGTCTCGCTTCCTCGAATTAGCCAAACATGCCAACCTCCTTCCAGACATGTATACATCACATATTTTTTTTTTTTTTACGTCCGTTCACAGTATGGGTACTAGTGGTAGGCACTATCCTCAACATATGACCACACAGGTACCAGTGATAGGCACTACTTGCAAATACAGGTACCAGTTATAGGCACTACTTGTAAATATTAAAAAAAAAAACTCCCATTATTATTTTTTTTAATTTTTCAACAATTTTTTCCACAGTTCCCCATTTTTCTCCATAAATGTACACTACCAACTTTTCACAAACTTTCACCCTGATATCCGTTTGACATATAATGTACACCATAAAGCTCTTAAAGGGATAACTTAGGATAAAACAATTAAAAGAAATATTAAGTTCAATAAGGGTAGGTAAATTGAGTTTAAGTGAAAGAAGGAGAATGATGTTTCTCTTCACAAGAATAAGGCTTAAACAAGTTATTTAGAAATAAATTGTTAAAATGGTTGGCTAGAAAGGCTCAACAAATGAAAATGCACTACCCTCATTTTTAAACTAAATCGGGTCGTCTAAGAATTCATTTCAAAAATGTAATAAAGTGAGATTTTGGGATGCAATATAATTAAGTCTACATAAATTCCTCGAAATATCCCAAATCAACAAATATTGAATGTTTTAGTGATAAAGAATCTTGAAAATCATGAATGAAAAATATTAACACCGACTACTCATTCATGCATGATTCAACTAAAGATTTATTGCTCTTAGTGTATAAATATGGGGAAATATGTAAACAAAAATTTTAATTTTTTTTTAAAAAAAATTGTCAAATATTTCACAAAAATTTTCAAAAATTTTGACAAACTCTCAGATCAAAGGAGAAGTCAAAATATTGCAGCAAAATCAATCAAAATACACCAAACAACTTAAAAATCCAAATAACTCCCCTACCCCACACTTAAAAATAAGCATTGTCCACAATGCAAAAATAAAAGCATAAAATGGAAAAAAGAAAGCTTCTCTGGATTTAATTCATGTTTGGAGCAGTATTCGCTATAAATATCCCCTTGTCGAGAATGAAAGTCGGAGTAACACTAAAAAAAATAGAACAAAACAAATAATTTCCTTGAGTTAATAAGAAAAACGGGAATATTGTAGAAAAGAATCCTACAATAATCAAGAAAAAACTTACTCCCTTAAGGGAATACATGATAGAAATAAATGAAAACACTATGAAAAAAATTAAAACCTAGCTAAAAAGAAATTAAATAACTAAAATGTATGTCAAATAAAATAAAATAGCAACTAAAATTGTCTGAGAAATCAGTTGCCAAAATTAAAAGAGAAAGAAAATGGCCCAAAACATAGGGCATGAAATGCTCAAGGATCATGCGGCCCCAAATAAAGGAGGAAAAGGTGGAAATGTCGATGGGTCCTCTCCCTGCTCCCTGGCCATTTGGTGAGCCTCCATGGTTTGTTGCCAGGTATACTGGTATTGAATAAACAAGTCAAAACGGTGACTCATCCACTGTTGCTCCGCCAGGATTTGTTGTAGAAGCTCTTCCTGAGTTTGTTGTGGTACAGGCAGGGTCATCTTCGGAATCAGCAACCTCATCTGCATGTGATGTAGAGACATGGGACCAAGTGTGTCTAATTGGAGCTCTCATACCCTCCATTGGAATTAAGTTTCCAGACTTTAGTTTTTCCTCCGAATGATCAATCACAACACTATTTTCCAAACATAGAGTAGTAATTAGATGGGAAAACCATAAGTCAGGTTGCTTATTAGTACCGGAATAACATATCTGCTGGCGTATAAGCTTATCGACGACCATAGATTTTTCGATAGCAATGCAACACAAGAGCTTGGCTCTCTCCATAGTGACATGTGCAAGATGATTAACTGGAAGAAGGTGAGCACAAAGAAACTTAAACCAGACAAACCAAGATGGTTTATGCATATTAGCATTGAAATGCTGAGCCATGTTACCATCCGTCATATAGGTCCATTCAACGTCCCCATCACAAAGAACACTTGTGATTTCTTGTAACTCTATGTTGGCATTCGGGTGTCTGGCCATTCATCATTACGTACTCGTTTGACTTTCAAAACTCTATTAATTTCATTGGCAGAGACATCCATATCTTTTCCCCTTACATATACCTTGGTGGCACTACAATGGTCAAAATTTGCATAAAATTCACGCACCACCAGGATGACTGCATCTATAGGAGTTGAGGTGAAGAGATCCCATCCAAGATTGTGAATAGTTAACTTGATCTTGGTCACCCCATCAGAGACAGTAGCCAATGGAACTTGAATGCCCCTTTCCTTGATTACAACCCATTTAGAGATATCATTATTGTATTTTTGTTGGGCTGTTGTAGTTAAAAATATCACACCCCAGCTACCCCAGGCTGTTGAGCCCCGGATGATGAGGATGCTCAAACACTCTTGCCTATAGTTGTTTTCTACCCGTTCTTCCCATTCCTACAAAATATAAATAAGCATCATGGCCTCCCAACAATTAACTTCTATACCCCACACTTAAATAAAATTCCACTCCGTAATTCATAAGCCCTAGAATATACAAGAAAATTTAAGCAAAATAGTGCCTAAAACTAAGGCTTATATGCATTCCAAGAACATTCCTATGCATGAAAATTAACCAAAAAGATACCACATGGCATAATCAACATTCTACGAATTAAATTCATGCACAAAATGCCTTGTGTTTTAATATTATTATTCATTGAGACAATTTATCGAACACATCATGCATAGATAAAGAGCAAATTTTTGTGTATATATACATTAACATGAATTCACTCCTCAATTAAAAATCCAAACATAAATCACTTCAATCACAAGTTTGAAGTTCAATCCATAACAGATTTAATCAATTAAAGCATAAAAAAATCAAAACATTCTTGATAATCAATGGAAACCCATGAAAGAAAATTTGAAGAAATTGGCTGAAATTCTTACCTTCATGCAATTTTCCTTTGAAAAAGAAAGGTTTTGGATGTGAATTTGATGAAGTAGGAGTGATTGGATGAAGAAATAGGAGTGGGGAATATTGGGGGTTAGATGGGTGAGAATTGGTTTGGAGAAGAGGAGAAGAGAGGTTGTAGTGTGTTGTATTTTATAATCGTGACCAAGGGTTTGTGCCCTTATAACGGTCGCACGCACATGCGTTGCCTCTTGTGCACTAAGCAGAAAGCACTGTGCCAAATTTGCTTTGCTCACATGCGTAAGGTTTACAGCGCGCATGTTCGCGCTAGGCAGAAACAAAGTTTATAGGATCGAACTCAAGACACATGCACGAGCAATGTAGTGCGTGCTACGCAGAAACAAAATTTCAGAAAAATATATATTTTTTAAAATCATAAAACAACTTTTAAAACATAAATTTTCTACTCTAAATCACCCACACAACACACTAAACCTTCAAGGGACCATTTTAAAAGTTTAGCTTAGTAATGAAGTCGATTTCTTGCATTAACAACACAATAAAACTATGCTAACCCTAAAAATAAATTAACAAAACTAAAGTTGCAAAATGAAATAAACGGAACAGAATTTAAATGGACATGGGTTGCCTCCCATGCAGCGCCTTTGTTTACTATCGTTGGCTTGAGTTGATGCTCATCCCTTCAATCAAGTAATTCCCATGTTGAGGAGTCCAAGGATCTTTCTTTTCACTATTCTCATAAACATCAATCTCCTTTATTCTTTCAAGACCCGAACAAGTTGGTTTTCTTACGAATTGCTAAGTTGACTTGAGATGATCACCTTCTCCTTATCTTTCAAAAATAACTTATTGTATTTAAAATGACTAGGAAGGTGGTTGTAATCCGGAATTGTTCCCTACACAATAGATAGCATCAACTTGTTGTTAGAAAGTGGTAAGGCATTAGGACCTCTATTACTTGTTTGCTACAACAAGTTCTTATTCTTTCCCTCAAAATGTTCTTCATGGTTCATGACCACCTCCTTATTGTTATTATGTCCATGAATTTCCTATATTGGACGCCTAAACACATCGATTACAAAAACAAGTTTAGTATGGTCAGACAATCCAACATCATGATAAATGCTAAACTTAACACTTGAATCACCAAATTCCATACTAAGAGTGCCATTAAGAACATCTATCTCAGTTTGAGAACTGGCTAGAAATGGTCTTCCTAATAAAATAGAAGCATTAGAGTCACTTTTTCCATTTCTAGAACATAAAAATCAGTAGGAAAAACTAAACTCCCCACTTGAACTAAGATATCTTCTACTATTCCTTTAGGATAGGCTAAAAATCTATCAGCCAGTTGAGCTATATTGCCACACCAGTTTTATTCAATGGTCCAATTTTTAATGCATCATACACAACATATGGCATTACATTAATAGATACACCTAAGTCCAACATGGCTTTTTCAAATTGTGTATTTCCTATCTTTCTGGGAACAAAAAACATTCCTGGGTCCTTACACTTTTCAGGTAGGGATTTTTGAATGATGGAAGATAGATTACTCCCAACCTCTTCCTTTCTAACTTTCTTCTCTTTTTGCTTTATTTTCTGGGAATACAATTCCTTCAAAAACCTAGCATAGTGAGGTATTTGTTTAATAGCATCTAATAAAAGGATATTTACCTCGCACTTACGAAAAGTATCATACAACTCTCTATTGGGAACCTCCTTTGGAAACTCCTTCAATGCTTCAAGAAATGGGGGTTCAGGTTTAAATTCTGGCCACACAGGAACATTTTCTTTTTCTCTGCCACTGCCTTTCTTTTCGCTTGGAGAAACCTCATTTTCAACCTTGGCCTCGTTCTTCTCAGGCTTATGTTAACGTGTTCAGGAACCATTTTGCGCTGCACCTCAACCTCCCTACCATACCTCAACATAATTGCAATGACGTTTTTCTTTGGATTGATGATAGTTTGAGACAGCAACTTTCTAAAACTTCACGATTCCAATCGGCTGATTGTAGTCTCTATTTGTCCCATTTGGTGCTACAACTGCTAAATACTGGCCTTGGTATCCTATCGAAATTGCATTGTATTAGCCGATAAAGCATTCAACATTTCCTCTAAAGACTTACCAGACTGATTATTCGGATTAGATTGTTGTCTTAGACCAAATGGGGGTCTGTATGGTTGAAAATTCTGTCGATTCTATTGTACTTGAGGTTGTGCTGGATTCGTATATACGTGTTAGAGTAGGGATCATAATTTGTTCATGGTTGCCCTGGAAATCCTCCTGTAGCATTTACTTGCTCTTGAGATTCCTCTTGTAATGTAGGGCACGTATCTGTAGAATGTCTCTCGTTTGAACAAATGCCATAGAGTTGTGCTATTCATTTGAGATATAGGACAGGATGTGTAGTTCCTGAAGCCAATTATCGTACAAAAGAAGTTAGACTGGTCATTTGTTGTTCTAAAGATGAAACGTTTACCTTGTTAACACATTTGAGAGGTTGTTCACGTCATTTCCCGAACTTTTGAGAACGCGCAGCAATATTTGATATAAGCTCACGAGTAGCGTCTATAGTCAAATTATCTAACGCCCCTCCACTTGCAGCGCCGACCATGTTCCTTTCATTTGGCAATAAACCTTCATAAAAATATTGGATTAATAAAGAGTCACTTATTTGATGATGTGGAAAGCTTGCACACAATTTCTTGAAGCGCTCCCAATACTCATACAAGAACTCATCACTGAAGTGCCTTATGCTACAAATTTCTTTTCGGATATTCACATTACGAGAGGCCGAAAAATACTTTGCCAAGAATAATGTGTTCATTTGCTCCCAGGTTGTAATGCTGCCTGAAGGTAATTCGAACAGCCAATCCTTTGCCCCATACTTGAGTAAGAATGGAAATGGCTTTCAATTTAATATGCTCCTCTGACACTCCAGTGAGTCTCATACTTGTGCAAACTACATGGAACTCTTTAAGATACTTATTTGGATCTTCACCTAGTAATCCATGAAAGGACGGTAATAGATGGATAGTCTAGATTATAATTCAAATGTAACATTTGCATCTAATTCAGGATATGTAATGCATAAAGATTGTTGATTTAAGGTGGGCGCTACTAATTCTCTCAGAATTCTTTGTGCCATGCTTGTCTCTCCTTGGCCTTCTTTATCGCCTGCAAAGATGAAGTTGAATAGTTTAACTTTCCCCAACTATCTTTCCCCTAATTCCTTTTCTAATTTATGTAGCGTTCTCTGTATTTTTGGATCAAATTGAAATTCAACTTTCCAAGAAGATTGCATCATTGGCATACACAATTAGCAGAGGAAACAAAAATTAAATTGAATAAAAGAAAAATTGACATAAATAGCACTAAAATTTTTGGATAGTGCTGTCGTTGGCACCCATAATCAATTAAACAATTTTTAATATTAATGTAGCAGTTGTGATTCTAGGTCATCCCAGAGAGAACGGAAGTTGTTCTTGTGCTTAAAAGAAAAAGAGGGAGAGGGGAGGGGTTTGAATGCTTTTAATCTAAAAACTATAGGAGGAAAGTAAACTGAAGAGAATTCAGTTTAAGAAGAATCTTGGTTTTGGTCATAGCCACCATGACAATTTTATTAGTCGATCCTTGACACCAAAGATAATTGAATTTCTATACCAAGCACTAATTGAAGAATTAGATGTGTATAATTCCAATTCAAAGTTGATTCTTATTTCTTTCTAAAGTTGGCTAATTTTCAATACGCGATCCAATTAACCCTAAGCATTAGTTTAATCCAGACATGCACTAAAGATTAATTAATAGAAGCATTAAGATCCACAGGAACAATAAGGCTAATTAAACATAAACAGACGCGGTTATGCTAATTAGTTGATTAATTTCCCTAAATTCGACAACACTGATCGAGCAATTATCAGAAGCTTAGTTGCTTCACAGGGTGAATTAAGCACACGTTGTTAAAATAATCTAGCAATAGATTAAATCCAATAACTTAATTATTCTGCAACAATAACAAGTTAAAAAGAAAAATCATAAAATTAATCACAGAAAAATAATCAATACTTGATATAAAATTGAATAAGTTTATGAACAAAAAATCTCCCAACATAGTATATTTGACCATGGTTTAAATTTCCTCGACCAAGAAAAAGGGTTTAGACACTAAGTGCCATGAAAGAATAACCAAGAATTTTTCTTTGCTAAAAATCCTAGCTAAAATGAGAATATGAAATGTCCACTCTCTTCTAATCATCTTACATTGGGAATTTATAATGCATACTAGGGTTACAATCATAGTCTAAGGATAAGAACGTTAAATCATATGAAAAAGAGTCCAACTGGGTGAAGAAATTGGTCGAGAATTATAAAATCATGTATTACCACTGTTTTAGGTGCACATGCATTACCTGATCTATGCACATGTGCGCCCTAGGCAATGCTGAAATTATCTTTCTAGACTCGGCGCACATGCGCCACATCCCCAATGCATGTGCACTGTGAGCAATTTCTGTAATTTCCTCTCTGGAAACAACACATGTGCACTGTTCAAACCCAGCACATGTGCGCTGGACCTTAATTCTATTATTTACTTTCGGCCTTGATTTTGACCCTGATGCTCTTGGAATTTGAAAAAGTGTAAAACACAAAAGTTGTAGCTCTTTCTCTTATCTTTCCAATGCATCTTGAGTTTCTTTGATTGAAAATTGGACTCGAAAGTTACACTTAAATATGAAACAACATTCAGAATGGCGTCATACTCCTGCATGTTTCGCCCTTAGTATTTCCTTTCATTTTCCCATCTTTTTCAATTCTTTTTCCCTTTAACCCTACCAAAACTAAGAATAACCAAATTAATCTGAATAATAACTCAAATCTTGCTTACAACACATAAAAATGTGGTAAATGACATATAAAATATAGCACAAATCGTTATGAATTTATTAGCTGGTATCAAGATGTCTTTCTCATCATTGTGTGGTTCAGTTGGAGCTTCTATTGAGATTTTTGTCATTGTAAGGCATTTTGACAGATTGTTGTCTAGTGGATAATGAGGATCTTTATACTTGCAAGTGCCATTAGATTGTCATCAATCGTGGCAATTATCGTCACCTCATCCTAAATATAAGGAATTTTAAAGAGTTAAAAATAGCAAATGTGACAGTCTGATCATTGACTCTCAATTGTAACTTCCACTCTTGGACATCTAATCAATGCCCGTCTAGAATCTAAAAATGGTTTGCCGAGAATCAAGGGCATCTCGTTGTCTTCTTGCATGTCAACATCTGATTCATGAACTTGGCATATTTGGGTATGTTCTCAAATGCTTCTATGAAGTGTATGTTGATTTCCACCATTTTGAAAATCTCGAGGAATATTTTGAACTTTTTTTGATCAGCCTCACCTCTAAGCCTGCTAGTGAAACAAATCCTTACTGAGGAGGATGGGTAAGTTGCACTTTAGTTTTTCTCTTAGAAGGGATTTTGTAATTGGTTGCTCTATTGTCCTTTACTGCCACATCTCCATTACTACTCTCTTTTTCTTCCATTTTCTCATTCCTCGACCTAAGCTCCTTCTCATCTTCTTTTTCTACCTCAGTAGTTTTACCACTCCTCAACATGATAGTCTTGGCATGGTCCCTAGAATGAGCTACCATATCACTTGGCAAAGCTCCCAGTAGTCTCTTAGCCAAACTTCACGCTATTTTTCCCACTAGGTTTTCTCCAGATTCTTGACTGAAGCTATCAAATTTTTGATCGGATCCTCTAAACCCTTCACCTTATCATCATTGGATTTCATGTAGTAAGTAAGAGCATTTTCCAATAGATTATTTATTTGAAGTAGAGGTGCATACATCTACTGTTGTGTTTATTGATATTGTTGTAATGGAGGTCGAACATTTGAATTCTAATTTTGGTCATTAACCTAAGACAAATTTGAATATATGATTCCTCCATCTAAGATTGTATGTATTGTTGTAAGAATTATTTTAGTTCTATACTAATTTCGGTTTTGGCCCTCACTTGCCATGTGGTTCACTTGCTCTTGACCTGAAAAAGAAGAATTAAACGATGTTAGTATACTATATTGGCCATTCGGGTGGTCACTTGAACAAAAATCACAAACTTGTGGCTTTGATGTGGTCACTGCTTTGATTTTCATCTTTGCATCTGTTTAGTCAATGCTTCCATCTGTCTATCCATAACTTCTTTGTTAGCCATTACTGTATCCCAAGTGTTCAGCTCAAGTACTCCTCTTTTTTTCTCTCGGGCTTGTGTTGCAGAGCACTTAAAGTAATTATTGGACGTTTTATGCAACAAATCCTGAGCCTCTTCAAGAGTTTTATTTAGCATGAGGGACCCGCCAGCTGAAGCATCAACTAATTCATGGGTTTCTTGAAGCATCACATTCTAAAAGATCTCCATTTGCATCCATAGAGGCAACCTAATATCTCAATGATGTACACTTGTTGAGAAAATCATTGTATCTCTTCCAAACCTTGCTAAGGTTTTCTCCGCACTGTTGATTGAAAGAATTTATATCATCCTTATCTTAGCTATTTTTTATGGGAAAAATACTTCGACATGAATGTTTGAGCTAATTTGTTCCAAGTAGTAAAAGTATCTACTTATATCCTTGCAACCATAATTTTTCTTTATCTCTCAAAGTGAAAGGAAAGAATCTTAGTTTAAAAGCATCCGCAGATAACCATTCTACTTGAAAGTGTCACATACTTCTTCAAAGTTGATTAAATGGTGGTTTGGATCCGTGCTGTGCAATCTTGAAAACATGGCATGTTGTTGAAGTATGGATATAAGCCCTAGCTTGATCTCGAAATTATTAGCTCGAATAGGAAGTGGCACAATACTCGACTGAGATCCTCCAAAAGTTGGTTGGGTATAGTTTCCCAACGGTCTGTTACAAGTGTGTACATTCTGTCCATTTCCCTAAATTAATTCTTCATTATTTTCCTTATTATCCTCTTCACCTGGTTGAATCACTGGTTGACATGGATTTCTTTCATTGGCCATTTCTAATTATACCTATTGTTTTTGCTATAGCATTTGTCTTCTTAACTGCCTAAAAGTCCTATCAATTTTAGTAACAAACCTTGCAAGAGTTCGATCAGATCTGTGAATAAGCTATTAAGCATACAGAAACTGATATGAACATCAACTTTATATGATAGAATAATCTGTAAGAATTTGATGGGATTTCGGCTTGCGAAAAGAACAATTTAAAATAAATGAAAGCAAAAACAAAAGTCAAAAGTAGTAATTGTTTTAGCGTCTCATGTTGGCTAGCAATAGTCCATGGCAACAGCGCCAAAAATTTGATCCACATTGGACAAGTTAAATTACATTTCTCACGTTTTTACTAATATCTGCAAGTGCATGGTGGTTAACAATGTAGTAGGGTGAATAATGGTCGATCCCACGAGAACTGGTAACTAGTACCGAGATCGTCTAGTCCAATTTCTATTGAGATAGCCAGATAGCAAAGAATGTAAATTTTAGAGATAAAATTACCGAAGAAATAAATATCTATTATTTAAAGAACGACTGAATGAAAATAAAATTGCAAGAAGTTGATAAAAATGGGTTGAGTGCAATGCTAGCAATTGTTTTAGATTTCGTCAAATCACAGTTTAATCAATCAATTTTAATTATATTTAATGGAGATTCTATTCTCATGTTTCAACCTAACCCGAAGTCTTTAATAATTGAATCCTATCAAATTAATGAACTAGGGTTCGAGATGTTCTCTTGCCTAATTAACCAAGTTGAGTCTTTATATGTATGGAATTCGAGTTTCCGACTACGAATACTCGGCGAATCAACTAATCAATTCTGCCACCTTGGTCTGGAATAATTATCCTAATAATTTAACACTAGCCTATGATGGAGGTTCAAAAACCTTATCCCCTTAGGTACTCCATAGGATTGTCTACTTATGTTAATTATTAGACCAATAATTTAATTTAGTGATCAATCCTTAATTTTAGATTAACCTATGAACAATCGCGTCACTCGCATCCTAACCCTAAATGTTTGCAATTCATAGTGTGCGGAAGAGAAAACAAATTAATTAAATTTCTAATAGAAATGGTACATTGATAAACGAAAATTAAAAGTGTAACTGTGAATAAATAAATAAAAGACAGGTTACCAGAATCAAAATTATTGCAAAAAAACTTGAATTGAATTACTTGAATGATCCAAAATTCAAAAATTAAACTACAAAATTGAAGAATAATTAAACCCTAAAGTATGAGAAAAGAAGTTCTAAAAACCCTAGACAAAGGGCTGAAAATAAATTATGGGAATCACTCTCTTCAAACGTTACATAAGTCCCCAGTTTATAGAAGTAACGTGCTAAGCCCAGGCCCACAACGAACAACCTACAGATTGCGGGTGTTCTAGGCATATTCTCTCGCAGTCTACGGCTCACCTGTAGACTATGCGTGATACTCTTAAGTTCAGGTGCAGTTTGTAGGTGTTCTTCTATTTTTGCCGCAGTCTACGACTCTTTAATTGTAATCCAGTCGTAGTTTATGGGTAGTCTTCATCAGCACTTCTCAACTTCTTTGCACTTCCATTTAAGCTCCATATTCCATTGTCAATTGACCACTTTGACCTCTATTCCATCTGCACAAAACACAGAACAAAGTGAATAGACAAATATACTAATGAAACGCACATTTAACTATGAAACCGATTTAAAACCACACAATCAACTATGAACACCCATAACATGACTTTACTTCCTAAAACCATGATAAATGGGACAAAACACACCTAAAGACATAACAAAAGAGGTATGAAAATAACTCTAAATATAGAGATATCAACAACAATGAATGAAAACATGAATGGAATGAAGGAAGAAGAGAAACTAGAAATTCTTCCAAAAGGGGGAAGGAGAACAAAGGAAGAAAGTTCTAAATATGCTCTTCACAAATTAGCCCTTAAAGAGGTGTCAATATATATATTAGGCTAGGGGTTGGGGTCAAAATACATAATTTCCCTAGAAACCAATTCAAAATCTTGTAATTTTGGTCCTCCCATCTAGGTTTCTTCACTTCTACTCCTCAGCTATATATAATTTTCACCTACAAATACACCAAACAAACATAAGTATTAATGTATGTGAATTTATCATATAAACATTATTAAGCCAAAATTCTACTACAAAATTAACATAAACAACACTTACCAATAATTCACACAATAATATTAGAAAATCCATCGAAACCTAAAAAAATGCTAAGGATTTAGTTGTTAAAAGAAGTGTATATAATAGAATTATCACAACCCAAAACTAAGGTTTTGCTCGTCCAGAGTGAAATAAAGATGAGAAATGACTGGGAATAAAAAAAACAACAAACACATAAGAAACAAAACACAAGATAAAAACACAAGACACTTACCATGCGCAAAACACTTAACACTTAATACTAGGAAAAGAAAATAAAGCGGGAATGTTGAACTCACATAATACAATTTTGAAAAGTAAAAATGGGTTTTAACTCAAGAAATTAAAAGTTTTCTCACACCTCTCTATTTACAAAATTAAATACTAGTTTTGATTAAAAATATTACGTTGACTTGTGAAAAGTTAGTGGTTGAAATGCAAATTAATTTAGGTTACACAAATCGAGTTTCCATAAACTCGTCTCAGTTGAAAGATGGATCATTAGGACTTATTTTTAAGAACAATCAATTCAAATGAACACACAAGGATATTTGTTAGCACCACAAGGATTAGCATGTGACATAATGTTGAGAGCAACGCTTCACCCCCTATTCACTAGTACGAATTAGCCTAGATTAAGAATAATTCAGGATTTTTCAAACTTATAATGTAGATAAGGTATTAAAGTTGGATAAATTTAGCTAAGAGTGACTCAAATCACCTTAAACATGTCAATCAAAACTCTTGGACCAACATCCCATGTATAAACCCTTAAAAACCAACATTAATTAAACAATAAATAAGCTTTGAAGGCAAAATAATTACTTTTATTAAACTAACTTTTGAAAGTAAAATGAACTTCCTTTATTGAATAAGGAACACAACACTTGAAATTTTCTTTCCTTTCTTTTTATTCTTGTTTTCTCACACATTTTCTGTTCTTGATTTTATTTTATTTTCTTTTCAACAACAACCATAACAATACCATAATAATTACAAAATGGGAAATATAAACAACATTGAACTCTTGATTTTTTCCCCCCCAAACAAATACAAGAAAAACTCTCCATGAACCATCAAAAGAATAATAAACTACTACATTAAAGAACTTAGAGATTAACAATGGCTAAGATGATGGGTTTGAAAGATGATACATAAAAGAAAGTGAATTGGCTAAATTATTTGGCTAACAAGTAGGTATGCATAATTATACTCAATGGGAACACTAGTGATAACAATTGATACTGGGTAGGAAATTTTATTCTCAAATGGTCCAAAGAAGGTCTACATCATTTCAAAATCCAAGATTTCATAAGTACGTCGTGAAAACAAAGAATTCACAATATACAACAAATTTTCCAAGCTAAACCTTATCAAAACTCACTAAATATTAGATAAAATGTAAATTAATGGTCAAATGATGGCTTAACTCATTTCTAACTTTACCTAGAAACCATTTCAAAATCATGAGGTGTGTAAACTAAATTAACCACTCATTTAAAATTGGCATTAGAAAAATTGTTACGAAAAAAGTAGTGTTAGAGATAAACTAGTTAAGAAAAGTTTTTGTAAAGTAGTAGGAAACATTACTGAGTTTTAAGCATTAAATACCTTTTTTTGGTCAAATCAACATCTTAAATGCAACCTATATCCAACATCCACTAATTTCAACTTCCCAAGCACACACAAACATACTAGTGACAAATAAACAAGACATATATACACCGCTAAACTTTTCAGTTTATTTCAAATGATAATTACAAACTGATCCAACCACTCACCAACTCACAAGACCAAAAAAATACTACTACGAACAGAAAGCATACAAACTAAATAAACATAATATTAGTGAATGACTATCAAGTATACTTGGATAATTAAAAATCTCATGTAGATGATGGAACAACTTTTCCTTCAAAGCGAATGTTTATGCAAGCAACTAAGCATAAATTTAACTCAAAACTACAGTTTAAACTCTAATCATCAAATTCTGCAATAATGAGATCAACACAAAGCAAGGCTAAGCAATGAGCAAGTTCAAGCATACCATATAAATGCAAATTCCAATTAAACACATGAGTGTTAAAAGTTGTCTGTCATTTTTCAACCAATAATACTATACTAAGAAGGGGTCATTGGGACTTCATATGGTCCAAACAATTAAAGAAAAAGAAAAATACACATAAGGGTAACCCGATATAAACACAACACAAGGGTTATCTATATGTCCAATTCCTCCCCAAACTTAGGTTCACACATAATTAGCCTTAAAATTCATTCAACAATCAAGATTACTTCAAATCTATGTCAAGCATTCATATAATTTGCTCAAGAACTACTCAAGATTTAGGCAATTAAATTTATTGACAACTTAAAATTCCATAACCAAGCAGCAAACCTTGTTCAAGTTCATCAAAAAATTCACATAACAATCACCAATTACAAATAGTACTACATTGCCATCATTATCAATTACCAAATTGTTAACAACTAACAATATTCATCCAAGAATATCAAAATGTCATTACACTATTTGAAAAGATAAACTAACTAACACAAGGATACAAGCTGATAACCCAAGATTTTAGGGCTAGTCATTATTCTTTTCGTATGGTTTTTATACTAGTTTCGACGTTTTTAATTTATATGTATTTTTTTCCATGTATTTCTACTCATATGTGTTAATATATACTTATAGTAATGTTTTAGTATTTATTTAATGTTATTTAACTTATATTTATGTGTTTAGGGTAGTGTTCAGTTTGATTTTCTAATTTCTCATCCAATTAGTGTTTTTTGTGGGTTCTTGTTTGTCTTTCTGTTGTTTATAGTTTTATTAAGTGTTTAAGTATTATTTTGGAGTTTTATTATAGAAAATAACTTGTATTTTTGTTCTAGGGTTGCGTAGGAAAAAATGGCACATCAGTTGGACGTCAGACGGAGGTTTTAGAAGCTAAGCGGTGAAGCAGCACAAGTCCCGACTGAATCATTGCTTGCTACTGCAAGGTGGGACTTGGCTGCAGTGAGCTTAGCTCGACTGTGGGGAGCATTGTTCGGTTGCTTTGCAATTTTGGTGTTTTCTAGGGCTCCGGTATCTGTTTTGGGCCCGTAAACATGCGTATCGAAACTTATCAGAACCCTACACATGGTAACACTTAGAAACTATAAATATGGGTGTTTAGGACCCCAAAAACATGTTCTCTTTCAATTTTCCATCAGGTGCTACAAGATTAGATTAGGGTTTTTATTTTTCAAGAAGAGTTGAATAGGAGGTTCAACATTGACAACCTTGGACCAAAATCTAGCGATTCTTCATTAGAGAAGTTATTCTCAAACCTTATTAAACCTTTATTATGTTATTTAATTCTTTTTTATAGTTCTTTTATCATTTAATACTTTCTAGAGTTTACATAATTTTTCTTACTAACCAATTTAATGCTTTCTTTAATTGCTTCCGTAGATTAATAAGTAGAGTAGCTTAATTGCTTTCATAGATTAATTCTAGTTTTAGTCCTTAGATTAATTTTAGTTAAATCTCTCTCAAAAATGGTTTCTTCAAATAGTATTTGAGTCAATTAATCGGTACTTGGTAAACCAATCCTTGTAGCTTTTACCCCTAATTTCGTTCTATACTATTGATCTCGTAACTTGCGGTACGTTATCTAGTTAATAGTTAGATTAGGAGATTATAAATTTTATAACTGGAAATTTTACGTATTAAGTTTTTGGTACCTTTGCCGAGGATTGGGTTTTTAGCAATATCGGTATAGTTTGACAAGAATATTACTTTGAAGTATAAATTGCATTTACTTGTCTTAGTTTCACTTCTGTCCTCAATTTTTTTTTGAAAAAAAAAACCAAGAATATTTTCCCATTTTGTGATTTGTGTCTCTTTTATTGCAAAAAATATCCAATTTTTTTTTCCTTTTACCAGATAATTTACGCTAGTTACTAGTGTAATTTTTCTCATTTTTTCTATTTTTTTGGTTTTGCGTTAGTACTTATTTTATGTTTTGTTTTTGTGTCAATCTTGTAAAAACATGAAAGGAATGAATTGGAATGACTCATGACAAGGATATTATCATCCTTATGACTATGGAGGCATGACCAATGAGTATGTTTCTTATGATCATCCACCCAACTCCTTAAGCTATGATATGGGATAGTACAACCATCCAGATTCTTGTTGTTGGAGTTATCGAGATCAAACTTATAATTATCCCCTATCTAATGAAAGAGGAGAGAAGGCACGATTAAAAGAAATAATGAATACCTTCACGGAGAATCAAGCTAAATCCATGAAGAAAATAGAAGCCTATTGTGCTGAAATCATAAGAGCTTTATTTAGGGAGAATGCACGTTTAGAAATGATGATAATGACCGTCATGGAGCAACTTGTAGTAGTTTTCTACGCCTTATAGCTCATTAGGATTCATATACTGTCTCTTAACACATCTAGGTTAATATCAAAATTTCCCTATGGACCACCCAAACCTTAAAGAATGGTATGGTGATGATGGAGTGAATGCGCAACCTTCAAATCAAGAATCACTAATGCCAATGGAACAATACAAGTTTGGGGGTATCGACCAACATGGAAAGAAAATGGAGTTAGTGGGTTGTGGAACCACTCAAACCAAATGTAATGGGCCTTTTGGACTTGAATTATCAAAAATTGAGCCATTCAACACTAGTTTGTAAGCACAACCAACCTATCCTTTGAATGAGTATGAGATTACCCAATTGAGCAACAAAGAGGTCCCTTTTGGGTATGTTTGTAGAAAAAAAATTGCTCAAAAGAGTGGGTAGTGATGGATATATCTTAGAAGGAGTTGGGGACACAATTACTTCATGTTGGGGATCCCATGGTCTTTGGATGTGGAGCAAATTTACAAAGCATTTCAACATTCTTGGGAAGCCTCCTTAGTTTTACTAGGGGAGTGTTTCTTTTAATTTTTCTTTTATTATGTGTTAATTATTTATATGCCTTAGTTTAAGAACCGGTGGGGTAATAAAGGCTTGAAGCCTCGTGGCTGGTCAAATTTATGTGTTTTATATTGTGATCTATTTTTTGTTATGCTTGGATAATGTGTTTTTAGAAGATGAAAAATTAGCCTAATTTAGCTAATAATGATGGTCATATGCTTGATGAATTGTGGCTGTCTTGAAATTCTCAATTGAATTTGACCTTGTTTTTCTATTTAGTTATGGAATTTCTAGTTTTTATTTTATATATATTTTCTTTGCTAGTTGAGTAGTCGATGGGAATATTATATGAATGGTTGTTATAGATTTGGATTAGTCTTGGTTGTTGATTGTTTTTTCAGGCCAATTATTGTTGCTAAGCTAAGTTCCGGGGTATGAATTGGGCACATAAATGATCTTTGTATTGTTTTAAACCGTGTTACATTTATGATTTTTTTTTTGTTTTTTCAATTGTTTGAACTCTGTAAAGCCCCAAGGACCGCTACTTAGCATGGCCATGTTGGTTGAAAAAGGAAAACAATTTTATCAGACTCATATTTTTCATTGATTCTTGCATTTATATGATTCACTTAAAATTACTCATTTGCTTGACAGTATTTGCAGTGCATTGTTGAGTAATTTCTATGATTGAAAGTGAAATCCTAGTTTTAGGTTGAATTTTGATCATTTAATTGCTTTCACATTTATCTTTTATGTATTTTCCTCATCTCATTGGGTTTTGATTGTCCAAGTAGGTTAGAAGTAGTTCACTAGTTCTATGTTTATCTATGTTCATGTTTTGTGTTTTGAAAAAAAAAAAACAACAAAAAATTCTAAAATTTCAAAAAGATTTTTATTTTAGTGTCTTAGTAGTATAGAGTTTCAATCTTGATGATCTGACTACTATTTAAAAGATTTGCCAACTACTGGATGGCAGCCTTCAGTATTTCTATACCCTCTTTACCTGAAGTATTGTAGAGGGTTAACCAAAAGATTTTCTATTTTTACTGTATTTGTGTTCATTAACTTTTGCAACATGTTTCAATAATTTAAAAAAGTTTCAAGAAAACTAAGTATTAGAGTTTTTGGATTGAAAGCGTATATAAGTTTCTTTGCTTTTTGAACCCTTTGAATTGTGAAAGTGTTATCACTATACACATATATTCCCTTGAGTGAGGTGTGAAAGTGAGATAATTTTCAATGAGTGTTAGTCATGATTGCCATGTGATATTTGTTTTATTTGTGACATTCATTGGATTTGCATGTAATTTTTATACTTGCGAAGTATGAGTGAATTTTAGACAAAGGAAATTATTCAGGCAAATTCTTTGGACCGTTGGAGCCAAAAGGCCTATCAGAATGTCATTTTATCATTAGTGTACCCTTTCGAGCTTATAAGTTGTATTTCCAACTTTGTTTAACCATGTTATTTAGCCCCAACTATCCCTGTTATTTTATCCTTTGACTTTAGCGTTTGTAATAGTCACCTATGCTATGTAATGTTTTGTTGGAAAAGGAAAAAGGAAAAACATGTTGAAATAGAAAAAAAAAGAGAAAAGGAAGAATATAAAGAAAAGAAGGACAATTCCTTCTTTGTTGTGTTAAGGGCAATGAATAAAGGACAATTCCTTCCAAGTTGTAGTAAAGAAGGTATTTTTTTTGCCTTCTCAAGTGGTAATTGTGTAAATACTATGGTTCTTAAGGGAATGTTCTAAAGGATTATTGTTCGAAGTGATTCACTAATGTATCTAAGGTGATATGAGCAACTTTTATCCAAATATATATCCAATCTTTATCCCTTAGCCTACGTTACACGGTTTAAAGACCTATTTGATACTTGGTTTGTGTTTATTTGAATTAGTGAGTATTGAGCGTGCTAATTTCTTTCAACATGTCTGTCACTTGCTAAACATTTGGTTCAATGTGGTTTTCATCGATTAGTGAGTGAGAGATATTTGCTTTCATGAGTGGAGAGATTAGCACTTTCATGGTGAATTGGAATTGATTATCAAAGTTCTCTTATATATATATATATATATATATATTTGGTTCATTTCTCTACTTGTATAGTTTTCCTTTGTTACGATTGTTGATATATTGAATAAAGTTAATGGGTTTTGTGTCTTTGTTTGTTTTTTTTTCTTGGGACTAGGAAAACCTTAACTTGGGTGGAGTTGATAATCCTAAGAAATTAGAGTCATTCATTAATTTTTTATACAATTTTTTTTCACTAGTTTCACCATTTTTGATTTATATGTGTTTTATTTCCAGGCAATTGTATTTATTTTTGTTAATATATATTTATAGTAGTGTTTAGTGTTGATTTAATGTTATTTAACTTATATTATGTATTTTTTTTTAGAGTTGTGTTTAGATCGTTTTCCTAATTCCTCCTGTAACTAGTGTTGTTTTTGCGTTCTTATTTGTCTTTTGTTTATAGTTGTATTAAGTGTCATTTTGGAGTCATATTATAGATAATAATGTGTATTTTTGTTTGGCACATCAACTAGATGTCGGACGGAGATTTTACAAGCAAAAGGGTGAAGTAGTGCAAGTCCTGAAAGAATGGTTGCTTGCTACAGCAAGGTGGGACTTGGCTGCAGTGAGCTTAGCTCACCTGTGGTAACCCTTGTTGGGCTGCTATGCGATTTATGTGTTATCTAGGGCTTTAGTGTCCGTTTCGGGTCGGCAAATATGCATTTCGAAACTTATTCAGAACCCTACACATTGGACCACTTAGAAACTACGAATAAAGGTGTTTAGGACCTCAAAAACACACTCTCTTTCAATTTCTCTTCGAGGGCTGGAAGATTAGACTAGGATTTTTATTTTTCAAGAAGAGTTGAACAGGAGGTTCAAGATTGGAAACTTTAGACCAAGAACTAGCGATTCTTTATTAGAGAAGCATTCTTATACCTTCTTCAAGCTTTCTTACCCAACCTGTTTTTCAATTCTTGTTTGATGGTTCTTTTATCGTTTAATGCTTTCTAGAGTTTGCATAATTTTTCTTGCTTTCAATCTAATGCTTTCTTTAATTGCTTCAGTAGATTAATGAGTAGAGTTGTTTAATTGCCTTTGTAGATTAATTCTAGTTTTAGTCTAGAGATTAATTTCATTAAATCTCTCTCATAATGGCTTTTCCAAATAGTGTTTTAGTCCAAAAACCAGTACTTATTAAACAAATCCTTGTGGATTCAACCCTACTTCCAATATATACTATTGATCCCGTACACTTGCGGTACATTTTCTAGTTAATAGTTGGATTTGGAGATCATAAAATTTTATAACTAGATATTTTTCATATCACAAGCCTTTATTAATCTACTAGATTCTTAAACTGAAGCACGAAAATAAGTAAGATAGTAAATGAAAGAGTGAAGAGAATACTTTGGTTAGCATGTTCATTCTTTTTCAATAGTTATTTTTTTGTTGATCTTTCACAATTACTTTAATTGAAATGGTTTCTTTAAACCAAAATCTTGGCCACTTGAGTGAAAAGTGAGTTAAACAAACCTAATTTTGTATGGAAAATGTGATATGTTATTCTAACACTATGTTAGTAATGTTTGTATTGAGTTAGGTTTGACTAGTTGAAAAATAAAAATAGAAGCAAAATAATATTTTTGACAATATGATACTGATATTGTAAAAACCATTATTTGAGATTATTTTGATAAGGAGAGCAAATATAGTCTTCCACACAACCTTGATGAGAGCCTATAATTAGGCCAGTGCAACCCAACACTTGCTATTGTTGGATTTTTAGGTTTTGGCATTTTCGTATATATTAATTAAGTCTTATGTACTATCATAATTAATTGGTTCAATTTAAAGTGATCTAATATGGTTTAAAGTTATATGTCCCAATTAGTCATCTAATTAGTACAGAATTTTATGTATAAAGACTCTAAGGTCTTATTTCTTATTTTATAATGGGCAAAGTATGGAAAGAATAAGGAAAGCACAATTGTGGATTAAATTCTTGAGTTGAACAATTTTTATATTTATTCAAATTTAATTGTTGGAGTTAAAATTTTGTCTTTTTTGGGGATCTATTTGGTGTTTAAATTAAAAAAAATGAGGAATTTAGATCGGTTTTCAAATTGTTCATTTGGTATTAAAAAAACATAATAAAATAAACAATAAAAATTTTAAAGATCAGCCATGAACTAAAAGTTCATTTCCATAATATAGTTGAGGACCAATAAGGGTATATGGTCATGAATTTCATGATAAAGTCATGAACTGTGTTCATGGCCAAATCATATATGGTCAAATTTTTTCATTTTATTATTTTTCAAAAATTGTAAAATTCAAATTTTGTTAAAATGGATATATAATGTACTGAAGAAACACGGGGTAAGATGTGTAGAAAGAGAGATATATATGTGTATAAGGCCCGTAGGCTTTGTATATTATTTAATAGCCTTAAAGAGGCTAGCAGTGAGTTGTCCGCCACAATATTGACTTTATTGCATGTTATGATTCGGTATTTATAGGTAGAGATTCCTACCTTTAAGGTTGGAGCTTTGACCTATAGGAGCTCAGACCTAGATAGTCTGCTATTAGACCATGTCCAATCATTTATCTAAATAAGTATACATCAACAATAATGCTGTATGACAGAATCACTCTCGCAGGGGTTACACAACACATGTCACTATTCTATAAGGTGAACACTTCATGTATCATCAAGAGTCCCTTTGGCTAGATCTATACGGTCGGGTTTGGCCAAAACTTGCACTCTATTTTATTGAGATAAGGAGTAGTTCAGTCCCCATGGAGAATTTCCTCAGGGGTGGTGAACTTCTTGTCTGAGCATTTACGTTCTAATGTCCCCAATTTTGGGAATTGTATATAAGTTGCACAAGTTCTTGGAGAGAACTGGCTCTCTTCTCATTTGCATCCTCTTTTGCTTCAACTTTCGTGTCCTGCCGAAGAACACTTTAAAGGCTTTGCCTCTAATTAATAGGCCTTAACCCCAAATCTAATCACAATTATATATAACCTGGACCTAATTAAGCATTTCAAAGATCTGATATCTTTTATATGCTATTTTCCCTTCCTAAAAAGAGAAAATTTGCTAAAAGAAATCCTTCTTTCCTATTATTTATGGCTTCTCATCAAGAATATGACCCTAGCAAGGCATCTTCTTTGAATCATACTCCTTTCAAGTTTTCCCTCAGAAGGACCATTTATAGATCCAAAAGAAAAGTAATCATTCCTAGGGTTACAGTTTCCTCTTTAACAGCTACATCTTTAATTTTGCCAGTTGCGAGTCAAGCCGTGCGAGTGCTCATGAACAGTCTTCCACTGTAGTGGCTGATTCCTTCATGCCTATTGTGATAGTAATTTCTTAACAATCTATGTCGTCATAGATTGTTGTAATTCTTTCTTAAAAAATGAAGGATTCCTTTTTAGATGCTCACCTAGATCTTGAGAGACCAATTGGTTATTCTTCCTTAGGTGTATCCATGATTAAATAACTACTGTTGGACCAAGGCACTGAGTCGGGCTGATCTGGTTTTAAATTTATCCAATCAGCACTTCCTGACTAGTTCTATAGTTTGGAAATTAATGATTCTGCTCTCGAGAAGTACATTCCCAACTGCGAGATTAACACCTACTGTGGCCTGAACGCCTTGGACACCGTCCACAATTTCCTTTATCTTGCCTTTCCTTTGAAGGAGGCCAAGTTTCTGAAGAATTTCTCTGACAATGACCTTTGTGTCCAAGCAGCCATGGATAGCATCTCTTTCATTTTAACCACACACTTTTTGATCCGATGCGTAGCTGACGCTCACATGGTTGTTGCATCAGAGGTGGCCAGTATGACTAACATGAAGCTAGAGCAGGCTGAAATATCAAAGGTGCTTCAAGAGAAAAATGCTAAAGCTCCGTCCCTTTTTGAGCAAAAAATGAAAAGGGAGCGAGAGTCTGCTCTAAGGGAAGAGGCAAAAAACCAACATCAGTCCTAGATAAAAGGGCTTGAAAAAGATCTCTAATCAAGCTTCTAAGGACTTTAAAGTTGCTCGTGCTAAGGTCTAGTCTCTTAAGGCCGAGGCTAAAAAGTTGAGAACTGAACTAGATTTGCTGACGGCTGAACAAGCTAACCTGGAGGTCAGAATGCCTCTTCAAAGTATGAAAAACTTTCTTTCATCTAGCATCTTGGCGAATGACTTGATGAATCTTTGCCAAGAGATTCATAGGCTTGGATTCAAAGATGTATCTGACTTGGCTAAGAAGGAGTTTCCGAATACTCCTATGAAATGTGGAAAAGTGAATTGTTTGATCCTTTTGTGTCCAAAGAATTTGTGGAGACCTTGGGAAACCTTTTTAGAGCTGCATGAACGGAGGATACCATAACTCAAAGTATGCAGCCCAATCATTCAGTTGAGACCATTGATCATGGGCAATGTTCTTAGGTAGTTCGTAATTTCGATCTCCTTCTTTCTGTAGACTCTTTTGATATTGATTATCTGATGAATTGTAGTTCTGATTTCATTGATAAGATCAGGCTTTCGTAGGGATGCCTTATACTTTTAGCGTTCTTCCTCCTAATGTTGGTCAGACTCCCATTGATCAAAGTTAGGGCAAGGATGGGAACGATCAGCATCAGGTGTTTGTGTAGTTTAGGGATCCTCTATACCGACTCCCTAGCAATAATTTATTCTTTCATTCCATTCATTTGTTCATTTTTATTTCAAACAGACCAAGGATTATACAATATCCTTTTTTTAATAATTGTGTTTGTACCTCTTTGTGGAGGATCTGTATTTCTTGTGCCGTAAGCATGAATAAATGTTTGTCGTTCAACATTTTATTCTAGTAAAATTACCGCAGCTCAAGCTTTTGCCTATTCGTTGAGTGTTCGTCCAACAAGAACCTCATTCTAAATTTCATTTTGACATATGACCTTTTAAAACCTATCTTCTATTAGGTTCAGGTCAAATGATCAACCTCCTGATGTTCACCTTTTGGGGACACCTTGGGCCTTAAAGGAGCAGTTCTTTGCAAATAATCCTTGTATTTTTGACCTCTTCAAGTTCATTTTGTACGAACCTTTAGACCTCGAACCATATCGCTGCCCATCTTCTATGAGCTATTTGGCTTTACTTGTATATGTTGATTCCAAAGCAACCTAAGAGGGGGGGTGAATTAGGTTTCTAAAAAATACTTTTAGAAATATTAATCTTATTAAGATTTTTCAAATAAAAATTGATATCATAGAATCAATGAAACAGTGAATTAAGAAAGAGAGAAAATTAAACAGCCAATACTTCCAAGCTAACAAGCTTGAAATATCAAATCACTAGAATGCTTCATACAGTTGGTGAGCCAATAATCTTTACAAAGTAGGGAAATTCTTGCTCACACTAAAACTCTTTTAGTTGTGCCAAGAATTTTACTTGCAACCACACTTTCGTACAAGATTATTACTCCACTCAAAATTGAATTGCACTCTAAACTACACACTAATACAATAAAGCACTATAGCCAATTTGTACTAAAATTGCTCTTTTCTAAGGCTTGGTATTCAATGTATTAGATCAATTTTATAGAATATCAAAGCAGTTATTTATAAGAGCAATAAATGGTGGTTGCAACTACTTCCTAACGGCTAAATAATAAATGCACAAAAAGTAGCAGTTGGGGTTTCGGACGTCCGAGATAAGTAGGATGCATCCGACACAGCGTCCGATCTCCATGCAGTTGGTGAAGAACTTCATTTAGACGTCCGTGCACGCGTCCGTTCCATCGTCCGAATGGAGTTTCGGACGGTCATGTTTGTCTGAAAGAGACTTCGTTCGGACAGTTGTGTGCGTTCGTTGGAGAAGCAGTAATATCCTTGGTTTTTGCCTGTTGGTTCGGACGGTGGAATGCGTTCGAGAAGTTTGACATAGTTCGGACGGTACAGTGCATCTGAAAAATCTGTCTCCAGTAAAACAAGTAACAAACCTGCAAAACTTGTTTACAGAGTTAAGTGCTTATGTCATCATCAAAATAAGGTTTGGAAAACATCAATCTCCCGTTTTGTTTTAGATGATGACAAACATTCATGGAATAATTATGTAAAAACAATCAGATATGAGTGATGACCAATCATTTTGGAATATAGATTACTATTCCCCCTTTTGACATCATCAAACAAAGCTCCCCCTGAGAATGTGCAAATATTCAACAGAAATAGCGCAAAAATTCATATAAGGATAAAGCCCAAATATTCAACAGGAGAAAACCCAAATATTCAATAGGACTAGTTCAAAGGAATACATAAAATGGTAAGTCTGAGAGCAATTCTAACTAAGCAAAGGAAAAAAAATAGAGAAATGCCAAGAACTAAAAATAGATTATTAAAGGAACTAATTCGAGTCATTTTTCTTCTCGGAGCGCTTTTCGATCTTTCGGCATTTGGAAGGAGCATCATCATCAGTGGCCTCACTGTCTTCATCTTCTTCAGTACGGCGTTGCATGATGAAATTGAACGTGTTGTCAATATCCTCATCGTCGCCTTCATCTTCATTTGCAGCACCTTGATTATTTGCTCGTCCTCTTCGTCATCCTCATGAACATTCCCATCTTCAGCATTGTCATCACTATCGGAAGGGGAGTCGAGTGGATATTGTGATTGAATGTTGGCAAATTGAACCTGAGCCGAAGCAGACATTCCTAGGCTAAGTGCCTCTTGGAGAATCACCTGACGAGTTTTAAGTCTTTTAACTTACGATTAGTGCGACGTTGAAAGGAACTGACTTGAGTGCTCAAGGAAGTGAGAAGGCCACAGATATGAGAAAGTGAGGGTTCAGAGGAAGATGGATGAGGATCATGGAATGGTGGAGGTGTTTGAGGAGGAGGAGAATGTGGAATTGCCAAACCAGAGGTAGAGGCCTGGGATTTTGAACGTTCAATATCAAAAGCTGCCTTAGTTAACCATTGATCATTGAAAAAATGGAGGCCTTTTCGTTCAATATAAGATTTGTTCAAATAAGGGGGAAATTATTTGTTGCCGCTGAAAAGAACATCAAGGAAATCAAAAACTTTGGTGAGAAATTTTCAAAAGGAATGTTTCTTCGGGTATCAGTAAGACAGAGTTCCCATAGGGAGCAAAAGAGATACCCAAAGTCAAGAGGAATGCCCTTGAAAACATAAAAAAATAAGTAAAGCTGCATTTTTCCTGGCTCAGTACGATGCCCATCGGATGGCAACAGCAAATTCGTGACAAGAGTGTACAGAATGTTTAGTTCAGGAGTTAGCAATGTGGTTTTGGCTTCCGAAACCTGTTTGGAATTGATGTTAAAAATAGCTCTGACCACATCAATGTCAAATCGAGTATCAATAGAGGGTCATTTATCTAAAGAAAAGAAATAAGAGAAATCATTCGGATTTGAGACTTCACATTCAAAAATAGTGTTGATGATGTTGGAGGAAATCTCAAGATTGGTGCTGTTTACACGAGAAATTAATGTGTGACCAGTGGGGCCTTTTCGAAGATTGGTTGTGAATTGAAGCACCATGTCATGATACAAGGGTAAATCAATATGCACTAGGTGACCCCAATTTTGTTTTTCAAACAAAGCATGATTTGACAATGGGAAGAATATATTCATCAAAAAGACTCTGAGAAGCAGGATGTTGAACGATTATAAATTTGCTCAAAAGAGATGTATACCGTTCGGATGCCTTGGCATCGATGAATTTTGGTAAGATTAGATTTGAGGAGAGTTGAGGATTAGCAGACGATTCTCAACGCGTTGGAGCTTTCTCTTTTGTTTTTCGTCCATGAGTTGCTGTATAAGAACCTCCACGGGATTTAACCGTTGTGAATGAAAGGAAGAAAGAAGAGAAAAAAAAATGTAATTTTTTTGAAAGGTTGGTGGGAATTTGATGAAATAAGATGGTAGATGTGTGGAATTAGGTAAAATAATGGTGATGAATACTTTGGAAATGACAATTTTCCAAACAATTTGTGGAGAGAATGAAGGAATTTGGAGGAGATTTTGGAGAAAAAATTTTGCCAGAGAGCATTTCGGGGGTTTAAGTTGAGTCCAAAATGGTGGAAAATGGACTGTATTAATCGAGAGATAGGGAGACCGTTCGGACGGCTGAACGATTGGTGTGCGTTCAATGAAGAGTCTGAAAGCTGATGAACGGACGGCCGATGGAAGACCAGTGCGTCCGATGTTCTTTCGGACGATGGTACTCGTCCGGAAGAATTCCAGAGAATGAGTGAAGAAATTGAATAGTGTTCAGACGATTATAAGCATCCGAGGCAGAGAGGAGACGATATAGAGTGTCCGAAAGATAGTGTTGTTCGGACGAATGAGTGCGTCCGAACGAAGAGATTATGCCAAATTGATCTGTAAAATCTCCAAACATTTTCTGAGAGATTCAAAGCGATCTAGTGTCAAATGTTTTGTAAAAATATCAGCCAGTTGATCTGAAGTAGGCACGAAATCAACACGAATTTCCTTTTTACAAACAAGATCTCTAATAAAATGATGCTTAACATCAATGTGTTTGGTTCTAGAGTGCATAACAGGATTTTTTGTGAGATTAATTGCACTGGTGTTGTCACACTTTATAGGTAGCACAATCAAAAACAACACCAAAATCTTTCAGAGTATGTTTTATGCAAAGAAGTTGAGCACAACAATTTCCAGCAGCAATGTGTTCGGCCAGCCGTAGCAAGAGAAATAGAATCTTGGTTTTTTGCTAAACCAAGACACAAGGCAATTTCTCAGAAAATGACACATACCACTGGTACTTTTTCTATCAATTTTACACCCATCAAAGTCAGCGCCAGAATAACTAATTAAATCAAATGTAGAGGACTTTGGATACCACAAACCAAAATTCATTGTACCCTTCAAATATTTAAAAATTCTTTTTACAGCTATCAAGTGCGATTCTTTTGGCCAAGATTGAAATCTAGCACATAAAAAATAGTAAACATAATATCTGGTCTACTGGCTGTTAAGTAAAGTAGGCTTCCAATCATACCTCTATAGTGTTTTTCATCAACGCCATTACCTCCTTCGTCTTTCTCAAGTTTGGTTGAAGTGCACATAGGCGTACCAACTTGTTCGCAATCTTCCAATTCCAAATCGTTTGAGTAGCTCCTTTGTATACTTGATTTGTGTAATAAACGTTCCTTCTTTTGTTTGGTGAACTTGTAGTCTGAGGAAAAATTGTAGCTTGCCTATCATACTCATCTCAAACTCTTTTTGTATTAAATGTGAAAAGTCCTTGCACAAACTTTCATTAGTAGCTCCAAAAATAATATCATCAACATAAATTTGAACAATTAACAGACCATTTAAATCTGTTTTTGTAAAAAGAGTGGTGTCAACTACACCTCTTTTAAATCTATTTTCAATCAAGAAACCACTTAATCTTTCATACCAAGCTCTTGGAGCTTGTTTGAAACCATATAAAGCTTTAGAGAGTTTCAAAACATGATTTGGAAGATTTTTATTTTCAAAACCCAGAGGTTGTTCAACGAAAACTTCTTGATCGATAAAACCATTTAAAAATGCGCTTTTGACATCCATTTGAAATCATTGAAACATGCAAATGCGAGAAACATGCGGATGGATAATCTAATCTAGCCACGGGTGCAAAAGTTTCATCAAAGTCAATACTTTCTTCTTGAGCATAACCTTTTGCAACAAGTCTAGCTTTGTTTCTTATGATTTCACCTTTGTCATTTAATTTGTTTCTAAAAACCCATTTTGTTCCAATTATGGGATGAGAAGATGGTCTTTCAACCAAGGTCCATACGTTATTTTTCTCAAATTGACTAAGTTCATCTTGCATGGCATTAACCCAAGATTCATCATTCAAAGCAACATCTACATGTTTAGGTTCAATGTGAGAAAGTAATGCACAATTACTATTCAAAGATTTATGAGAACGAGTAGTTACCCTATCAGATAGATCACCTATAATTAAATCTTGAGGGTGACTAGAGACGAATCTCCAAGCTTTCGGAAGATCTTTTGGAGTATCCTCGTTCTTTTCTTTTTCATCATCTGTTTGATAGTCGTTGACATCATTGCTTGATGTGATCTCTTGATGATCTTCATGAATAGTGACCTTTCATCTCTTCGAGCTCCTTTAGAATACCCACATCTTCATCTTCGTACAAATTCTTTGAGATAACATCATTAGCTTCATCAAATGTAACATGCACAACTTTTTCAATCAAGAGCATTCTTCTATTGTAAACTCGGTATGCTTTCTTGTCACTAGAATATCCTAGAAAAAAAATTCCTTCATCCGAATTTTTGTCAAATTTTCCAAGGTTTTCTTTGATTTTTAAAATAAAACATTTGCAACCGAAAACTTTGAAATAGCTCACAACGGATTTTTAACGAAAAAGGAGTTCGTAAGGAGTTTTGTTTAAAAAGGATCTTAATAAAATTCGATTCATGAAATAACAAGACGTGTTAACAGCTTCGGCCCAAAAGTATTGTGGTAAGTCGCATTCACTAATCATAGTTCTAGTGGTTTCTTGAAGAGTCCTATTTTTTCTTTCAACAACACCATTTTGTTGAGGGACTCTAACAACCAAAAATTCATGAAAAATACCGTTGTGATCACGAAAATCGAGGAAAACCTCCAAATTTAAATTCGGCACCATTGTCACTTCTTAAACGAATGATCTTTAAATTCAATAAATTTTGAATTTTGGAAAACAATTTTACAAATTTTTCAAAAGCCTCATTTTTGTGAACAAGAAATAATACCCAAGTGTACCTAGAATAGTCATCTACAATAACAAAAGCATATTTGCAACCACCAAGACTAGCATGTTGAGTAGGTCCAAATAAGTCTAAATGCAACAATTCTAAAGGTTTATGAGTGGACACAAAATTCTTTGGTTTAAAAGAAACTTTGACTTGTTTACCAAATTGGAATGCATCACAAATTTTATTTTTCAAAAATTTTAGTTTTGGCAAACCTCTTACCAAATCCTTCTTAGCAAGTTTTTCAATCAAATCCATGTTAAAATGACAAAGTCTTCTATGCCAAAGCCAAGGATCATCTGTGGAAGCGGTAAGACATTTTACATTGCTATTGCTAATTTTATCAAGATGAATCACATAAACAGTTGTCATTGTGCCTAGTGCCTTTGAATAAAACACCATGATTTTTATCAAGGATAAGACATTCATGCTTGGTAAAAAATACATATAAATTTTTATCACAAAGTTGACTTACACTTAATAAATTATAGTTCAAATTATCAACAAGAAGCACATTCTTAATCAAGGTTTCACCATTTTTACCTACATTACCAATGCCGATTGATTTTGCTTTATTGTTGTCTCCAAATGTGACTTTTCCACTATTTTTGGATATGAAATTTGTGAAGAGAGAAGCATCACCCGTCTTGTGCCTTGAACATCCACTATCTATGAACCACTTAGCATTGTTGGTGATGTTAAGTACCTACACAATAAATCAATTGATAACTTTTGGTACCCACATTTTCTTGGGTCCATTTGAGTTAGTGAAATTGCTATCAATCCATGTGACTTTCATTCCAAGTTTTTCATTCTTTTTGACATAACACATATTCTTAACATGCCCATGTTGTTGGCAATATCTACAAATCATAGAAAGTATTTTTATTTCCATAATTTTGATTTTACAAAACATAAGTCATCCCTTCTAAACATGATAAAATTTTTGTTGATTAATACATTTCTATTTCTTTTCAAATCAACAACATTTTCTTTCTTTCTAGTCAAGAGAACATCCAAATCATCCAATATTTTCTTCAAGGAGGCTTGTTCTTCCTTGACCTTTGATCTCACATGCATTCTTTTCTTCAAGTCGCAATTTTTTTATGATAGCCTATTATTTTCATTAACAAGTTTAGAGTTAGCATTCAATAAAGCATTTGATTTCTTCACTAACTCCTTATTTCTAGCATATGATTCCTTTAAGCTATCATGCAATTTCAAAATGAAAGCTTCAAGATCACTTTCATCATTTTCATCATTAGAGTCATAGTTAGAATTTACCTCATCATCTCCAATGGCCATAAAGGCCATTTGTGCCTACTCCATTTCTTCTTCGACTTCTCCTTCGGAGTTGCAATCATCCCATGTGATTTGAACAGTTATTGAATCTAGGTTTTCTTCATTCCTTCTTTTTCTTGGAAGGGCACTCATTTGCAAAGTGTCCGAGTTGACCGCATTCAAAACATTTTTCATTTTGCTTCTTCATTTCAAGCCTTGTCTTTCCTTTGATATTATTTGAATTTGCAGCTCCACCTCTTCTCATTCTTCGTTTGTTGATGTAATGTTTGAGAAATCCTTTGGTGATGAGTGCAAGATCTCTTTCATCAAGATCTTCATCTTCTAGATTGATGGAGCTATTTTCATCCTCTTCTTGAGAGGTCTTTAGAGCAATGCTCCTTCTTGGCCTTGCTTCTTCATCATCCACCACTTTGGCCTTCAACTTCAATTCATAAGATGTAAGAGAGTTGATTAGCGATTCAATAGGCATTGAATTTAAATTCTTGGCTTCCTCTATAGCGATTGTTTTGGCATCCCATTCTTTGGATAGAGCATTTAGGATTTTTCTATTCTTTTCACCCAAAGAATACTCCTTACCCGAAGGCTTCAAGATCCTTAATGATGTCATTGAACCTACAATACATTTTGTCAATATTTTCATGTGGTTCCATCCTGAAGGACTCATACTTGGCAACAAGTAAGGATTTCTTTTGCTCACGAACATCGTCGCTCCCTTCATGGATTTCTTTCAATTTATCCCAAATTTCTTTAGCGGAAATGCATCCCTTCACACGAGTTGATTCATTAGCATCCAAGGCATTATATAGCACATTCATGGCTTTTGCATTTAACGTCAAGTTTGCCTTGTCTTGTGGAGTGATCTCATCCCTCGTCTATTCTCTTCTTCTATTTGTGTGATCATCAATGATAGTAGCTTCAAAGGGACCTTCATTAACAACATACCACAAGTCAATGTCAATAGATTGTAAAAATATTTTCATTCTATCTCTCCAACTAATAAAATTTGCCCCATTGAACATAGGGGCCTAGTAACAGACCAAACCCTAAAAAATTAGAGCATTGTTGGTTGCCATAATAGTTTTTTTCAATCAAAAGCAATTTAAGCAATAAAATGAGACCAAGTTCTGATACCAATTTTTGGTCCCAAAGCAACCTAAGAGGGGGGGTGAATTAGGTTTCTAAAAAATACTTCTAGAAAGATTGAACTTATTGAGATTTTTCAACTAACAATTAGTATAATAGAATCAATGAAGCTGTGAAGTAAGAAAGAGAGGAAATTAAACAACCAATACTTCCAAGCTATCAGGCTTGAAGTATTAATTCACTAGAATGCTTCACACACTTGGTGAGCCAATAATCTTTACAAAGTAGGAAAATTTTTGTTCACACTAAAACTCTTTTAGTTGAGCCCAGAATTTTACTCACAACCTCACTTTCGTATAAGATTATCACTCCACTCAAAATTGAATTGCACTCTAAGCTGCACACTAATACAATATAGCACTATAGCCAATTTGTACTAAAATTTTTCTTTTCTAAGGCTTGTATTCAATGTATTAGATGATCTTTACAGAATAATAGAGCAGGTATTTATTTATTTAGGAGCAATAAATGGTAGTTGTAACTACTTCCTAACGGCTAAATAATAAATGCACAAAAAACAAGCCGTTGAGGTTTCGGACGTCCGAGCTAAGTATGATGCGTCTGACACAGCATCCGATCTCCGTGCAGTAGGTGAAGGACATCTTTTGGATGGTCGTGCATGCGTCCGTTCCATCGTCCGAACAAAGCTTCGGACGGTCGTGTTCATCCAAAACAAACTTTGTTCGGATAGTTGTATGCGTTCGTAGAGAAGCATTAAGAAACTTGCTTTCTGCCTGTTATTTCGGACGGTGAAATGCATCCGAGAAACTTGACATAGTTCGGACGGTGTACTGTGTCCGAACACCCTGTTTCCAGCAGACAAAGTAACATACCTGCAAAGTTGTTTTCAGAGTTTAGTGCTTATGTCATCATCAAAATAAGATTTGGAAAACATCAGTATATTGGTCTAACCTCCAATCGCCCATCCTTCATGAGCCATTAAGTCTTAATTTATGTGTGTATCCGTACACAATTTCTGGTTGCCCATCTTCTATGGACCATTAGGCCTTATTTTATATATGTATTTTACCTCTAGCTACCCATTTTCTCTTAATTGTTAGGTCTTTAATTTATGTATGTATTTGACCTCTAGTTTCCCATCTTTTGTGGACTATTTGGGTCTCAGTCTATATTCATTTGATATTTAGTCATCCATCTTCCTTTAAGTCTTAGGTCTTGATTTATATATTTGTCTTACCTCTGGTTGTCCATCTTTCGTAAACTTTTGGGTCTTGGTTTATATGTTTGTCTAACCTCTGGTCGTCCATATTCTGTGGACTCTTGGGTCTTGATTTATGTAGTTGTCTGACCTCTGGTGATCCATCTTTCATGGACTCTTGGGTCTTGATTTGTACATTTATTTGACCACTGGTCATCCATCTTTCATGGACTCTTGGGTCTTGATTTACATATTTACTTGAACATTGGTTGTCCATCTTCCATGGATTGTTGGGTTTTGATTTATATATTTGTCACAGACCTCTGATCGTCCATCTTCTGTGGAATCTTAGGTCTACTTAGTTTTCTCAATTTCTTCTTGTTTTTTGTAAACACAAGTTGTTGAGTAGGTATCAGATAAACTCAAGCGGTTTGAAACCATGATTCTATTGCTTCTTTGCCATTTAAACAGCTTTTTCGCTTCTTGAGGAGCATTTTCCAGGCTACGTACCTCCATTTGTTATGCTTCCTTGAATTTGTATAATAATATTAACGCCAGTAAGTGAAATGTCTGGGTAGTGGAAGCCTATAATTTTGTCACTTCGTTTCCCATCATTTCAACTTCTTCTTGGCTATAAACAGATTCAAGTTGTGCTTTTTAAACCCACCGAATCTTGCTGATTTGCTTCAATTATTCTCCATGACTTCCTTTATTCATCCTTTTGATTTCTTCTGCACGAGAATGCTTTCTTAGTCAGAATGAAGCCTCCAATCTTTTTTCGAAAACATAGGTTTTGGGATTGGATACTTGCTTCCAGCTACGATGTACGTTCTTGGATGCTTGAGCCTAGTTGATAAGAAAGTATCTTAGGAAGAGGATCAGTTGCCATGAGTTTGAACCTTGCCCTTCAGCTCCCGTGCATGCTGGTGTTTTGCTTAGCCTGAGAGCTCCAAAATGATATGGTGGGAAGAGTTGTCTGCCTACTTTTCAGGCTTGGTTCCTTTAGTTTCATATTATTTCTTGTTCACAAAAATGAAGCTTTTGAAAAATTTGTAAAATTGTTTTTCAAAATTCAAAATTTATTGAATTTAAAGATCATTCGTTTAAAAAGTGACAATGGTGCTGAATTTAAATTTGGAGGTTTTGTCAAATTTTGTGATCACAACGGTATTTCATATGAATTTTCGATTGTTAAGAGTCCTTCAACAAAATGGTGTTGTTGAAAGGAAAAATAGGACTCTTCAAGAAACCGCTAGAACTATGATTAGTGAATGCGACTTACCACAATATTTTTGGGCCGAAGCCGTTAACACGGCTTGTTATGTCACCAAATGAATCGAGTTTTATTAAGATCCATTTTAAACAAAACTCCTAATGAACTCCTTTTTTGTAAAAAACCCGTTGTGAGCTATTTTAAAGTTTTTGGTTGCAAATGTTTTGTTTTAAATATCAAAGAAAATCTTGGTAAATTTGACAAAAAATCGGATGAAGGGATCTTTCTAGGATATTCTAGTGACAAGAAAGCATACCGAGTATAGAATAGAAGAACGCTCTTGATTGAAGAAGTTGTACATGTTACCTTGCCTATAAGGTGTGACAACACTAGTGCAATTCATCTCACAAAAAATCCTGTTATGAACTCTAGGACCAAACACATTGATGTTAAGCACCATTTTATTAGAGATCTTATTTGTAAAAAGGAAATATGTGTTGATTTTGTGCCTACTTTAGATCAATTAGCTGACATTTTTGTAAAACCCTTGGCTCAAGATCATTTTGAATCTCTTAGAAAACGTTTGGGATTTTACAGTTCAATTTGGCATAATCTTTTCGTTCGTAAAACGCACCCGATCGTCCGAATAACACTCTTTCTTGGACGCTCTCACTTGTCCGAAAACCTCCTCTTTGCCTCGGACGCTTATGATCGTCCGAATGTTCCTCAATTTCTTCACTTTCTCACTGGAATTCTACCGGACGCTTCCCATCGTCCGAAAGAATATCGGACGCACTAGCTCTTCGATCGATCGTCCGTTCATCAGCTTTCAGACGCATCATTGGATGCACACCAATCATTCAGACATCCAAACAGTCTCTCTGCTCGATTAAAACCGTCCACTTTTCCCCTTTTCGGACTCACCCTAACCACCGAAACCCTCTCTGGCAAAATTTTTCTCCTCAAAAATTTCTCCAACTTCTTCCTTCTCTCCACAAATTGTTTGGAAAATTGTCATTCCCAAAGTATTCATCACCATTATTGCACCTAATTTCACCCATCTACCATCTCGTTTCATCAAATTCTCATCAACTTTCCAAAAAAATGAAAATTTTTTTACCTTTCATTCACAATGGTTACATCAAATCCTGTGGAGGTTTTTCAACAGCAACTCGTGGACGTAAATCAAAAGGCAAAGCTCCGGTGCGTGGGGAATTGTCTGCTAATCCTCAAGCCTCATCAAATCCAACCTTACCAAAATTCATCGATGCCAAGGCATCCGAACGGTATACATCTCTTCTTAGCAAATCTATAATTGTTCAACGCCCTGCTTCTCAGAGTCTTTTCGATGAATTTAATCTTCCCATTGTCAAATCGTGTTTTGAAAAACAAAATTGGGGTCACTTAGTTCATACTGACTTACCGTCTATCATGACATGGTGTTTCAATTCACAGCCAATCTTAGGAAAGGTCCCACTGTTCGCACATTGGTTTCTCGTGTAAACAGCACAAATCTCAAAATTTCCTTCAACATCATCAATACTATTTTTGAATGTGAAGTCTCAAATGCGAATGAATTTTCTTATTTCTTTTCTTTAGATAAATGGCCCTCTCTTGACACTCGCTTTGACATTGATGAGGTCTGAGCAATTTTTAATATCAATTTCAAACAGGCCTCGGAAGCTGAAACAATATTGCTCACTCCTGAACTGAATATTCTGTACACTCTTGTCACAAATTTTCTGTTACCAACAGATGGGCATCGCACTGAGCCCGAAAAGATGCAGCTTTACCTATTTTATTGTGTTTTTAAAGGAATTTCTCTTGACTTTGGGTATTTCTTCTGCTCCATGTGGGAACTCTTTCTTACTTATAACCGACAAAACATTCCTTTCAGAAAATTTCTCACCAAAGTATTTGATTTTTTTGATGTACCTTTCAGCAGAAACAAACAATTTCCTCCCTATTTCAACAAATCTTATATTAAGCGAAAAGGCCTCCGTTTTTTTAATGATCAATGGTTAACTAAGGCAGCCTTTGATATTGAACGTTCAAAATCCCAGGCCTCTACCTCTGGTTTGGCACCTCACCTTTCTCCTCCCACCAGTCCATGATACACGTCCATCTTCCTCTGAACCTTCATCTTTCTCAAATATGAGACCTTCTCAATTCTTTGAGCACTCAAGTAAGCTCCTTTCAACATTGCACTAATCGTAAGTTAAAGTGACTTGAAACTCATCAGTTGATCCTCCAAGAGGCACTTAGCTTTGGCATGTCTGCTTCAGCTCAGGTTCAATTTGCCAATATTCAATCACAGTATCCACTCGACTCCTCTACCAAAAGTGATGACGATGCCAAAGAAGGGGATGTTCGTAAGGATGACGAAGCGGACACAAATAATCAAGGTGATGCCAATGAAGATTAAGGCGACGATGAGGACGTTGACGACACATTCAATTTCATCATGCAACGTCGTAATGAAGAAGATGAAGACAGTGAGGCTACTGATGATGACGTTCTTCCAAACGCCGCAAGATCGAAAAACGCTCTAAGAAGAAAAATGACTCGACTTAGATTCTATGATAATATGTATTCTAGTTTTGGCATTTCTTTGAATTTTTTTCCTTTGACTAGATGGATTTGCTCTCGCGATTATCATTTTATGAATTACTTTTATTTTTTTTACTATTGGTGTTGATGATGATCCAAGCTTAATATGATATTAATTCATATTGGTTATTTAAGTACACTTTCTCAGGGGGAGCTTTGTTTGATAATGTCAAAAGGGGGAGTAGGAATATATCGCAAAGCAAAATGATTGGTTATCACTCATATTTGTTAATTTTACATGTTAATTATTCTATGACTGTTTGTCATCATCAAAAAGAGGGAGATTGATGTTTTTCAAACCTTATTTTGATGATGACATAAGCAGTAAACTCTGAAAAAAGCTTTGTAGGTCTGTTACTTTGTCTACTGGAAACAGGGTGTTCGGATGCAGTACACCGTCCGAACTATGTCAAGTTTCTCGGACGCATTTCATCGTCCGAACTAACAGGCAGAAAGCACGTTTCTTAATGCTTCTCTACGGACGTATACAACTGTCCGAATGAAGTTTCTTTCAGACGAACACGATCGTCTGAAGCTCTATTCGGACGACCACAATCTCTTGGAACGGATGCATGCACGGCCGTCCGAACGATGTCCTTCACCTACTGCATCATACTTAGGGAGATCGGACGCTGTGTTGGACGCATCATACTTAGGTTGGATGTCCGAAATCTCAACGACTAGTTTTTTGTACATTTATTATTTAGCCGTTAGGAAGTAGTTACAACCACCATTTATTGCTCCTATAAATACCTGCTCTATTATTCTGTAAAGATAATCTAATACATTGAATACAAGCCTTAGAAAAGAGCAATTTTAGTACAAATTGGCTACAGTGCTATATTGTATTAGTCTGCAACTTTGAGTGGAGTGATAATCTTGTACGAAAGTGAGGTTGTGAGTAAAATTCTTGGCTCAACTAAAAGAATTTTAGTGTTAGCAAGAATTTCCCTACTTTGTAAAGATTATTGGTTTACCAAGTGTGTGAAACATTCTAGTGAATTAATACTTCAAGCTTGTTAGCTTGGAAGTATTGGTTGATTAATTTCCTCTCTTTCTTACTCTGTAAGATCATAGTTTCATTGATTCTATTATATTAATTGTTAGTTAAAAAATCTCAATAAGTTCAATCTATTTAAAAGTATTTTTTAGAAACCTAATTCACCCCCCCTCTTAGGTTGCCTTGGGACCAACAACAAACTTATCAAATTACCCCACACTTAGCCTTTGATCGTCTTCGATCAAACATAAAATTAGAACATTTAAGCTTAGCACATTTCACTCAACATATTCCTTCAAATATCCACATAAATAATCAATAAGCAATCCAGCAATCAGAGTAGTCTATGAACCCAAGAGCTCAAATGCTAATAACAACCAAAACATGAAATTCGTGTGTATGTGTGTATAGCCATTCAAAAATTTAGATTTGAAAATATCTAGATTAAATCATGAAGACCCACAAAATTTTTCTAAACACCCCATAGTTCACTCTTCTTACAGCCCTCCACCAATCTAGACAATCGATTCAATTCAAATTTGGGTAGGACTTTCAGTTCGAACTATAGGTTAGGATATGTTGTTAGCCAAAGAAGGGAAAGGATATAGCAAATAAGAATAAGAGCTTTATAATAATGATGGCCATACATTAAAATAAAACTTCTCTTCACATGCGGAATGTCAAACATCCACAGCCCCACACTTGAGTAACAAATACACATGAAAAATTCCAAACAACCAAACATGCCAACCTCCCTCGGACATATATACATCACGCAATCATGTTATTTTTCTATGTCCGCTCACAGTACGGGTACTAGTGGTAGGCACTACCCGCAACATATAAACACGCAGGTACCATAGATGGGCACTACCTGCAACTACAGGTACCAGTGATAGGCACTACCTGTAAATATCAAGAATACGCAGGTACCAGTGATGGGCACCACCAACAACTACAAAAACTTTCATATTCATTTTTTTTCCCAACAATTTTTTTCCAATACCCCATTTCGTAAAAAAAATGTGCATCACTCACTTCTCACAAACTTCCACCCTTATATCCCCTTAACAAATAATGTGCACCAATCAAGCTCTTAAAGGAAAACTTAGGATAAAACAATGAAAAGAACATTAAGCTCAATAAGTGTAGGTAAATGAGTTTATGTGAAAGAAGGTGAATGATGTTTCTCTTCACAAAAATAATGCTCAAACAAGGTACTCAGAAATAAATTGTTAAAATGGTTGGCTAGAAAGGCTCAACAAACGAAAAAGGCACTACCCTCATATTTGAACTAAATCGGGTCGTCTAAGAATTAGCTTCAAAAATGTAATAAAGTGAGTTTTTTGGATGCAACATAACTGAGTCTACATAACTTTCTCTAAATAGCCCAAATCAAAAATTAAAGTATGGCTTAGTGCTCAAAATTCTTTGAAAATCATGAATGAAAAATATTAACACTGACTACTCATTCATGCATGGTCCAACTAATGATTTATATGTAGATAAATGAAAAAAAAATACGTTAACCAAAAACTTTCAAAAATTTCTAAAAATAATGGTCAATTAATCCACAAAAAATTTCAAAAATTTCGAGCAAGCTCTCAGATCAAAGGAAAATCAAAATATACTGCCGCAAAATTTGAGCAAAATACACCAAACAACTTAAAAATCCAAATAACTCTCCCACCCCACACTTAAAAATAAGCATTGTCCTCAATGCAAAAATAAAAGTAAAAAAATGGGAAAAAGAATGCTTTTCTGGATTTAATTCGCGTTTGGAGCAGTATCAGCTATAAATAACCCCTTGTTGCGAATGAAAGGTAGAGTAGACACTAAACAAAACAGAACTACACAAATAAATAATTCCCTTGAGACAATAAGAAAAACAAGAAAATTGTAGAAAAGAATCCTACAATAATCACGAAAAACTTACTCCTTTAAGGGAATACACAACTAAAAATAAACGAAAACACCATTACAAAAATAAAGCTAAGCAATATGAAACAAAGGAATTAGAATGAAACCTAACTAACGAAAATGAATGTCTAATAAAATAACTACGCAGATTGTCTAGGAAATCAACTACGATAGATATTCATCTCAAACAAAGAAAACGGCCCAACACATAGGGCATAAAAACTCAAGGAGCATGGGGCCCCAAATCTTGTAGAAAATGAGGAAAGGGAGGAAATGTAGAAGGGTCTTCTCCCCGCTCTCTGGCCATCTGACGAGCCTCCATGGTCTGCTGCCATGTAAACTGATATTGCATAAACGAATCAAAATGTTGGCCCATCCACTGTTGCTCTGCCAATATTTGATGTAAAAGCTCCTCCTGAGATTGATGCAGAGCAAGTACCAGCTCATCATCTGAATCCTGAATTTTCTCTACTTGTGACGTAGAAGCTTGGGACCGAGTGCGTTTAACCGAAGCTCATATACCCTCCATTGCAATCATCTGGCCTAGCCGCAATTTTTCTTTAGAAGGCTCAGTCACCACACCACTTTCCAAACACAGAGTTGTAATTAGATGGGGAAACCATAATCCCGGTTGCCTACTAGTAGCAGAGTAGCAAATTTGTTGACGTATAAGCTGACCGACATCTATAAGGCTTTCCCGATAGCAATACAATACAGCAATTTGGCTCGTTCCATAGTGACATGGGTAAGATGTTTTACCGGTAGAAGACGGCTACAAAGGAATTTAAACCAGATAAACCATGTTGGCTTAAGTTTATTTGCGTGGAAATGCTGAGCCATCATGCCATCTGCCGTAAAAGTCCAGTCCACATCTCCGTCACAAAGAACGCTTGTAATCTGTTGAAGCTCTATGTTGGCATTATGGGTGTCGGGCCATTCATCGTTACGAACATGAGTGACCTTCAAAACTCTATTGATTTCATTGGCAAAGACATCCACTTCTTTTCCCCGTACATATATCCTGGTGGAACTATAATGATCAAAATTAGCATAAAACTCACGTACCACCGGAAGGACGGCATCTATGGGAGTTGAAGTGAAAAGCTCCCATCCATGATTGCGAATGGCTAGCTTGATTTCTGGCACCCCTGCCAATGGCACTTGTATGTCCCTTTCCTTAATTGCAGCCCGTTTCAGGAGATATCATTGTCATATTTCTGCTTGGCTTCTGGAGTTAAAAAATGTAACCCCCCACCAACTCGTGGTTGTGGAGCCCTGGATGATGAGGATTCTCCGGTACCCTTGCCTGTGGCTATTTTCTTCGCTGTTCTTCCCATTCCTACAAAATATAAACATGCATCATGACCCTCAAACAAACAATGACAACACCCCAGACTTAAATAAAAGGCCATTCCCCCCAAATCATAAGCCTTAGATTATACATGAAAATCCAAGCAAAATAATGCCTAAAACTAAGGCTTATATACAATGCATAAACATTCCTATGCATGAAAATTAATTAGAAATAATTCACATGGCATAATCAATGGCCTCGGAATTAAATTCTTGTATCAATGCCTTGTGTTTGAACATTTTTATTCATTGAGACATATTATCGAACATATGGCATGCATAAAGAAAGAGGAAATTTTTGGGTATATTATGAACGTGAAATCAATCCTCAATCACAATCCAAACAATAACCACGCCAAATTTACATTTAAGATTCAATCCATATGAGACTTCATCAATCAAAGCATAAAAAAACTCAACATATTCTTGAAAATCAATTGAAACCCATAAGAAAAAATTGTAGAAAAAGAAAGAAATTCATACCTTGATTTGATTTTCCTTGAAAGAAGAAGAAATTTGGGTGTAAAATTGATGGAATTTGGGGTGAATTTTGGAAAACTTGGAGTGGGGGATTTGAGGGTTTGAGAGGAAGTTGAAAGAGAAGAGGAATGCGAAGAAATAATGGGACTGGGACTAGGAACGGTTGAGTTCCTATAATCCCGTCGCACGCACAGCGCGCTGAGGAAGCAGCGCATGTGCGCGCGAGGCAGTGTGTATGTTTGATAATCGGCCCCGCGCACATGCGCTGGGTTTTGAGCCCGCATGTGCGAGCAAGACAGAGGCAAAAATTGTAGGGGGATCTCAGTACACATGCGCTGAGATTTTAGTGCGCATGTGCGCTGAAGGCAGAACAAAAATTACCTATTTCTTTTTTATTTTTAAATTCAACACAAAAACATTCCTAAATTCCCCTCGTAACATATAAACCCCTCAAAGATCTATTTTATCATTTTAGCCTCTTAATGCAATTGATTTCCCAATTAACAACGAAATTAAAATATGCAATCCTTTAAAACTAAAATAAGCAAAAATAAAGTTGTAAAAATTAAATAATAGAATAAAATTGAAATGGACATGGGTTGCCTCCCATGCAACGCCTTTGTTTACGCTCGACTTGATGCTCGTTCACCAATCAATCAAGTAACTCCCATGTGGAGGAGTCCAAGGATCTTCCGCTTCACTATTCTCAAAAATGATGAATTCAATCTCATTTGTTCTTGTAGGACCCAAACAAGTTGCTCTTCTTGCGACTTGCTAAGTTGACTTGAGATTATCACCCTCTCCTTATCCTTAAAAAATATGTACTTAAGATGACCAGGAAGGCAATTAATATATGGAATTGTTCTCTGCACAATAGATAACTTCAATTTCTTGTGGGACCTGTTAGAAAGTGGTAAAGCATTAGGACTTCCATTACTTGTTTGTTGCAACAAGTCCTTGTTCTTTTCCTTGAGATGTTCTTCACGGTTAGTGTCCACCTCCTGATTGTCGGTATGTTCATGCATTTCCTATATTAGAGGCTTACACACATCGATTACAGAAACAAGTTTAGTATGGTCAGTTGGTTCAACATCATCATAAATGCTAAAGTTAACACTTTTATCTCTAAATTCCATACTAAGAGTGCCTTTAAGAACATCTATCTTTGTCTGGGAAGTAGATAGAAATGGTCTTCCTAACAAAATAGGAGCATTGGAATCACCTTGTCCCATTTCTAACACATAAAAATCAGCAGGAGAAACTTGACTTCCCACTTGAACTAAGATATCCTTATCTACGATTCCCTTAGGATAGGCCAAAGATCTATCAGCCAACTGAATTACTCTACCAGTTTTATTCAATAGTCCTATTTTCAATGCTACATTAATAGATGCACCTAAATCCAGCATTGATTCTATGACTTTTTCCAAGTGTGTATTTCCTATCTTACAAGGAACAGAGAACATACCTGGGTCCTTACGCTTTTCAGGTAGAGATTTTTGAATTATTGACGAAACATTTCTCCTCACCTCTACCTTTCTAACTTTCTTCTCTTCTTGCTTTCTTTTATGGGAACACAATTCCTTCAAAAACTTAGCATATCGAGGTATTTGTTTAATAGCATCTAATAAAGGAATATTTACCTTGCACTTACGAAAAGTCTCGTATAGCTCTTTGCCGGGATCCTCCTTCGAAAACTCTTTCAATGCCTCGGGGAATGGGCCTTCGGGCTTATCTTTGGTCCGTACAGGAACACTTTTACCTTCATTACTGCTGCTTTTCTTCTCGCATGGTCCATACAGGAACACTGTGGTAGTCTTCTTTTCAGCCTCAATATGTTTAGGAACTAATTGTCGCTACACATCAACCTCTTTACCACTCCTCAACGAAATTGCGCTCACATTCTCCTTGGGATTGATGATGGTGCGAAAATTGAGACAGAAACTTCCTGGAACTCTGCTCTTCCAACCTGCTAATTGCAGTAGCCATTTGTCCCATTTGCTATTGCAACTGCGGAATACTGGCCTTTGTATCCTGCTGGAATTGAATCGTAATTTCAGTTAAAATATCCAGCCGTTCCTCTAAAGACTTACCAGATTGATTATTCGGATTTGCTTATTGTCTTTGAGCAAATGGTGGCCTATAAGGTTGGAAGTTCTACCTATTTTGCTGAGGCTAATTTTGGGCTAGGTTCCCATATCTCAAGTTAGGATGATCCCTCCATCCAGGATTGTAAGTGTTCGAGTAGGGATCATAACTTTGTCGTGGCTGCCCTAGGAATCCTCCGGCTACACTTACTTGCTCTTGACCTTCATATTGTAATGTGGGACACATATCTATTGACTGTCTCTCATTTGAGCAGATACCACATGGTTGTGCAATCGGTGCGGTACCTGAAGCAACTGTCGAACAAAAGAAGTCAAACTTGCCATTTGTTGTTCTAAGAAGGATGATGAAATATTTACCTCGTTCACACGCTTAAGAGGTTGATCGCTTCGTGTCTCGAACTTTTGAGAACGCACGGCCATATTCGATATAAGCTCACGAGCAGCGTCTATGGTCAAATTGTCTAACGCCCTTCCACTTGCGGCGTCGACCATGTTCCTTTCATTAGGAAACAACCCTTCATAAAATATTGAATTAATAAGGAGTCACTTATTTGATAATGCGGGCAGCTTGCACACAATTTCTTGAAGCGCTCCCAATACTCATACAAGGATTCTTCATTGAACTGCCTTATTCCACAAATTTCTTTGCAAATATTTGCAGTTCGAGAAGCTGGAAATTATTTAGCCAAGATAGTCTATTCATTTGCTCCCAAGTTGTGATACTATCCAAAGGCAAATCGAATAGCCAATCCTTTGCTTCATCCTTGAGTGAGAATGGGAATGCTTTCAACTTGATATGCTCCTCTGACACCCCGACGGGTCTTATACTTGTGCAAACCACATACAACTGTCTGCGGGAACTCCTTAAGATGCTTGTTCAGATCTTCACCTGGAAATTCATGAAAAGAAGGTAATAAATGGATTAGTCTAGATTTCAATTCAAACGTGACATTAGGATCTAATTCTGGATATGTAATGCATAAAGGTTGTTGGTTCAGAGTGGGTGTTGCTCATTCCCTCAAAGTCTGTTGCGCCATGTTCATCTCTTCCTATTGCTCCTGATCACCTACAAAGATATAGTTAAACAATTGTCCTTCGCCTAACTGTCGTTCTCTTATCTCTTTTCCCAATCTGCGTAATGTTCTTTGTATTTCTGGATCAAATTGGAATTCAACTTGTCCAGCAGACCGGCTCATAGGCATACACAATTAGCGGAAGAATTATAATAAAAAGAAAAAAAAAACACACAAAATAAATAGCACAAAAATAATTCAAACCGCTCCCCGGCAACGGTGCCAAAATTTTGGTGTGCAAATTATAGGCTGCGGAGTTGTAATGCTGTAGTAGGCACCCAAAATTAACAATCCATTTAGGATGAAATCTCAATATCTAGTAGTGGTGAGTACAAGTCGTCCCACGGAGAACGGAGTTTATTTTCATCCTAAATGGAAAAAGAGGGTTTTTTGAATGCTTTTAACTCAAACTAAAACAATAAAGAACTAAAGAGAATTCAATGTAAGAAAAGTCTTGGTTTTGGTCATATCCACCATGGTAATTTCACAAGTCTATCCTTGACACACAAGATAATTCAATTTATATCGAGCACTAATTGAAGAATTAACTCGAACGAATACCAATTAAAAGTTGATTCTTATTTCTTTCTAAAGTTGGTTAATTTTCACCACACGATCCAATTAACCCGAACTATTAATTTAACCCAGACATGCGCCAAAGATTAATTAATAGAAGCATTAAAATCAACAAGAACAATTAGACTAATTAAACATACACACATGCGATTATGCCAATTAGTTAATTAATTTTCCTAATTCAATAACAATAATCCAGTAATTATCAAACTTAGTTGCTTCACAGATTGAACGTTAAGCACACGCGGTTAAAATAATCTAGCAGTAGATTAATTCTAATAACTTAATATTCTGCAGCAATAATAAGTTAAAAAAAATAACCATAAAATTAATCGCAAAAAAATAATCAATACTTGACACATAATTCAATAAATTCAAGCAGAAGAAGTCTCACAATTTTGTAGAATTGACCATGGCTTCAAATCCCTCTACCAAGAAAAGAGTTTAGGCTTAAAGTGCCATAAAAGAATAAAGAAGAATCTCTACTACAAAAAACCCTAGCTACAAGAAAATAAAAGTGTCGATATCTTTTTTTCTCACCCTACTCGGGGTATTTATAATGAGTATTTAGGGTTACAAATAATGCCTATGGATAGGATTAGTGAAATCGGGGAAAAAGAGTCCAACCGGGCAAAGAATACGTCAAAAACTCAACTTCACGCTTCCCTGCTGCCCTCCGCGCATATGTGCTGGGGTCTTTGCGCGCAAGTGCACGCAAGGCAGTAAGGTCCAGGCTGGTTTCATCCTGCTTCTCCGACACATGCGCAGGAACCCTAGCGCGCATGTGTGGGCATGCTTCTTCTAGAAATTTGCTTCTGGATGCAACGCACATGCGCTGCATAGCTCTAGCGCATGTGCACTGGCTTCCTCAACTGTGCTCCACATTCGGCTTTAATTTTCACCTTGATGCTTGTGTAATTTAAAAAAGTGTAAAACACAAAAGTTGTACCTCTATACCTTATATTTCCAACGCATCTTAAATTACCTGAATCGGAGCTCGGGATTAAAAGTTATACTTGAAATACAAAATAGTATCTAGAATGGCTTCATACTCGTGCATGTCCCATACTAAGCATTTTCTTTCATCTTTTCCCATCTTTTTCAACTCTTTTTCACTGTAACCCTACAAAAACTTAGAATAACCAAATTTAGCTTAATAATAACTCAAATCTTGCTTACAACACATAAAAACATGGTAATTGACACATAAAATATAGTACAATTACGAACTTATCAGCAAGTGTTCTTATTTTGGTTAAAGTCTAAAATTTATAGTTCATTTATGATTATATTTTGTGGTAAATGTTTTGTGTTTGATTTACATTAGTTTGGTTGAAATTTCAGGTATGTGAATAAGAGAGACTCGATTGTCCGGACATTTTTGGCCACTTTCTATTCACTTTTGGTCAAATTGAGACCAAAATCGCAATCTACGCAAAAAGGGGGTGCAAATTTCACTTCAATCCGACATCGGAAAATTTTTTCTGGTGACCATCGGTGGTGGTACTGCCACTGGACCACCACTGGTGGCTGCTGGGGGTAGGGTTTTAAAAATAAAGAAGATGGGCTTTTGGTTTTGGGTTATAATGTTTAGTTAGATTTTAATTTGTGTGGGTTTATTTTAGGATGCTTTGTTTGGGCTTGGGCTTGGATTTGGATTTAGTTTAGTAGACTTTGGTTTAATTTATATAGATTTTGGAGTACTTTGGGCCTTTTAATTTTCGTATGGGCTTATTGTTTATTTCATTAGTGGGCTAGTTAATTTTCGTGGACATTGCATAGTTATTTATGTGTTGGGTTTATTTGGTTTGGTCTAATTCAATAGAAAATAGGTTGGACCATATTTTTTCAATTTCCTTTTACAATTATATCAAGCCCATTGTTGTTGACTTTTCTATAATTGCACTTTAGCCCTTAAAGCTTTTCTACAATTACATTTTAGCCCCAAGAACTGTCTAAAATTGCATTTTAGCCCTTAGAGATTTTCAATAATTACATTTTGGCCCCCTAAAACTGTCTAAAATTATATTTTAGCCCTTAGACCATTTCTATAATTGCATTTTAGCCCCTAGAACTATCTGTAATTGCATTTTTGCCCTTGAAAATTTGCTAAAATTGCATTTTAGGCCTTAGAACTTGCTAAAATTATATTTGGTCCCTAACTTTGCTGAAAATGCATTTTAGTCCCTAAACTTTGTTAAAATTGCACTTTAGTCCCTAAAACTTTGCTGAAATTACATTTTGGTCCCTGAGCTTAGTTCCTAAAATTTTGTGAAGTGCCTTCCGTATATTTGACCCCCAAAACTTTGTAGATTTTTCAATTAAGTCCTTAGAGGTTTAGATTAGTTCTAATTGAGTTTTTTTTTTTTTTGAATATTAATTGTCATCGTAGCAATGTAGTTTTATGGTTTCTTGATTTTTTGCCTATTTATTTGTTTAGATACTGTGAGAGTTGGTTTCTAGAGTTTAGATTTTGTTTCAATTAAATTCTTTTCCTTTCAATCATTTAGCTCTTTTTTTGATATTTTGACCTAATTTTTAGTTGTTTTTAATGTTTTTATTATCCTTATTCTTGTTTGAGTCATTGGTTATTTAATTTTAGTATTCTTAGCATTGTTAGTATTGGGATAGAAGGGAGGAGGTACTTTTAACCCGTTTGTTCATCTTTAGTTAGGGTTAGAACCACAAACACTTTTGTGCTCCAAAAAGATATGTTTCTGAACTCTCTTTTGGGCAATATGTGTTTTACTTGCTAATTGTTTATTTTATTTTATGTAATTTTCATTCATTTACCGCTAGGCTTGAATTCTTAGAGTATTTACATAGGGTAATGCCTTATGTAGGTACGCATAGGCATTGACCCCAGAGATGGGGCAACTTTTTATAAAAGAGGCTTATGCCTATTGTAATAGATAGGGTACGTGCTATATGTTAACTGCTTTTAGTAGGATTGCATGGTAGAATATTATGTTTTATGTTCTTGTGTGTTTTTACGTGGATCTTTGTTTCTTATTCTATTCTATTATGTCTACTTTGGTAAATATTTTTCATGCACGCTATTATTGAAAATTTCCCCTCCTGTGTTAGTCCAACGCTGACACAGCGGGTTCTCCCATTCCCCGTGCTTCATATATATATGTTCACTATTTATTTGCTTTTATTTTTTATTCTATCCAAATTTAATATAAATTTTGGTTAATTTTTAGAAATATGAATTAAATCTCGCAACCGGTTTTTGTAAGGGGTGAAAAGGTGCCTAGGTTGCATTCAGAGTAGTCTAGCCTTCCCATTCCTCAATAGTGCTCCCGAAACTTTTTCTTTTATTTTCGTAGACTAGGTGTCATCTAGTTTAGGGTTTTTTAGCTTATTTCAACTTATCTTTATTTGTCCATTTTATTTCATTTTTATGTTTTAAAATCTTTTCCCTCAACCTCTAGGAATTTTCTTTTCCCTTAGGTTTGAGTTAGTGTCCGATGCACTTCACACACCGGGTGGCGATTCTATTATTCATTTACTTATTTTTCAAAAAACCCTATACTAGATGATTTCTGAGTCTTCTAACGTCGCTTTTTAAAAGTCCCATATTAGACCATATTTTTGCACTATTCTTATAACTATTATTTATTTTTATACTTATCATTTTTTCCCACTGAAAAATGGGGTGCGACAGTATCTCTGTTTACTAACAGTGCAGTAGTCAGTGGTTAGACGACGGTCGAGTGGGTTAGGCCGACCCCCTGGCATCTTACGTAGTGGGGAGTCTGCACTAGGCTAAGTACTGAAAACTAACGAAAAAATATAGTTGATAGATATGAGGCAATGTGTTAGTGCTGTGTTATGTGATTTGGTCACACGCAATCAACCGTGTCGGGCACTAATACTCATGTGAATCGTTAAATCTGATGATGACAAGAATGTTACTATATGTATGTATGTTCTTGTGAAAGTGAAAAGTTCTTGTGAAAACTAAAAATAATTTATGGTGTGATTGATGAAAAAGTATATGTACTGTAACAACATGGTCCAACAGAAGATATTTGCTACCTACTGGGCGATTTATCGCTCATTCCCCTATTATTAATATTTTTGCGCAGATAGAGAAGTGGAGCACATTATAGTAGAGAATGGTGATTCGACAGATAAGAACAAGGAAAGAGATTAAGGTGGAACTTAGAGATGAGTAGCAATGTATTTAGTTGAATTTTCGAATAAGTGTGCCTACGTTGTCCAAAATGATATGACTCATTAGAAAAACTTGAGGATATTTTTGTTACTTGTTTTAATTTGTCATCGCACAATTGATAGTGTTTATAAGTAACGTTTCAACATTATTTTTAGTCTTACTATTTTTATTATTATATGATTCTGGTTACTGTTGTAAACCTTGTATTCTTGTATAAGAAACGGCGAATGGCATATGCCCAGCATGTGCGGGTTGGGAGCGTGACCTTTTTAGTGGTATCAGAGCCTAGGTTAAAACATAATTGGATAAAGGATTTATAGTAATATAAGTCTTATTATTAAACCCTATATATATATGTTAACTTGTTAGGTTGATGTAGGAAATGGAAGCCCACAGAAAAGCTTTGGAGGCAAGGGTAGAGAAGTTGTATAATGAAAAGACTACTTAGGACGAGGTTAATAACAAACTCTGAGATAAAGTCTTGGAAGAGAGGCATCGAACTCACGAGTGTAGGATCAACTGCAACACCGAATGTAGTGCTCAAGAATGTAAGATTAAAGAACAAGACATGGAGATAAGAGAACTCAAAAGAAAGTTGATGGAAGTTGAGAAGCGCGTGTTGGGTGAGGCTAAGCTAAGCAAGAAGATCAAGCTAAGTACTTTGCAAAGAGTTACACGATAATGTGGTTCTAAAGAATACTGAGGTAGTGGTGGATATAGAGTTGCGCTTAATGAATATAAAGTTAAGGATCCAAGAGTTGAATGACTACCTCACTCCACCTGCACCTGCTCCAGAAAATGACGATGAAGTAGAGGAAGACCCGGAAGATGTTCTAGAAGTAGAAGACGAAGTTGCAAGGAGGATAATTAGAGTTTTAGGACTTATCTATCAGAGAGTAGATTTAGGATATTTCTTTTCAATGATAGAGTATTACTCTAGAATGTTTAGTATTATTATTTCTTAATTATTGGTATGTAGTTTCTCTTAGTTAGATTCTTCAAATATTTGTAGTCAACTTCCCAAATTTGACTTTTATCAATAAAAATATTAGTTGATTCATTATATGTCATATGATTTCCCTTATTGTTAGTTCCCTTTTTTTTCAAAAAAAATAAATAAGATTGGAATGTCAATTTGGAATATTCTTTGGTTTAGGAAAATGGCACCGGCGTAAAAAGAGCACAAAATAGGTCCCAAAACAACCACACTAAAGAAAATACTGAACAATCAAAAGACAATGTTGAAGGAACCCCAACAGGAAGTGGAAGTGGGAGTGCAAGTCAAGCTCTTAACGGAGGAATAAGGGTTGGGACGAATACCCCACCTATAGTTGTCGCTGCGAAGTTTATTGCTGCCATGATTGGAATGGCACAAGCAGTTCAAGGACAACTACATGCACAAGTGCAAGCAAATGCACAAAGGCAAGCTGAGATACATGTTGTCTATGAAAGTATGAAGAAAGTGCACGTTCCTAATTTCAATGGACAACCTGACTCGAAAAAAGCGGAGAGTTGAGGTGGAGAATAATTTTAACTTATTGCAGGTACCGGGGGAAATGAGAGTTGATATCACTAAACTGTTTTTGGTTAGGGAAGCTGATAAGTATAAGGACTGCTATTCTCCCACCTTGGCACCCCCAGTCACTTGGAAAAACTTTAAGGAGGCATTTTGAAATTAATTTTTTTCCACCTAAGGTTATTCGCATTCAGAAGATTGAAGAGTTTGAGGCATTGAAGCAAACGCCTGGAATGTCTGTGATGGAGTATGTAAACAAGTTCACTACCCTTGGAGATTTTTACCCGAGACAATGGCTAACGAACAATTGAAAATGATCAAATTTACTAGGAATTTATCCAGCCGTATGCAAACAAGGATTTTGGGCTCTAATATAATTACTTACAAAGATTTGTTCAATGCTAGTTTGAGAATGGAAGCAAATATAAAAAGGTTGGAGGAAGAAAACAAGGGCAAGAGACCATGCCCCATTGAAAGAACTATGAGATTAGGAGATAATAGTACTGGGTGCATGGTGAGGGTGATCAAGAAAAGTAGGGGACTACCACCGCCACCTAGGGCTGGTGGAGGGTTAGTGAAGCCTGAGTGTGGGTTTTGCCACAGAAGGCATTTTGGCGAGTGCCTTTATAAGACCAATGGGTGTTTCAAATATGGACATATTGGGCACAAGATAAGAGACTACCCTCTGAAGTGAAAGCAGAAAGAGCTAATCCTGAGAAGCCAATGGAAGTGAAACCTAAGGTGAATACAAGGGTCCACGCAATGACTGAATATGAGAACGAGGGGCTAGACGACGTGGTCACAGGTATGCTCCTAGTAAACTCCGTACCTACTTTTGTGTTCTTTGATTGTGGTGCAAGCCACTCGTTTGTGACTAGAAAGTTTGTATGTGCTCTATGTGCTCAACCTGACTGGTTAGAATCACTGTATAGGGTACTAGCTCGAGGGAAAAGGATTCTAGTGTCGCATAAGAGATAAAACGACTGTGTTGTTGAAGTGGGGGATAGAGAGACTAAGGCTAATTTGATTCAATTTATTATTAATGGGTTTGGCATTACTTTATGAATGGATTGGCTGGCTAGGAATCATGCTCAAATTGACAGTAGAAATAAGAGAGTAATATTGTCTGACCCTCATAAGGAATATGTAATATACAAAGGAAACCAGGAGGAAAATAAGAGATATAAGAAATGATGCTACTATATTATATCCCCTATGTGAGCACACAAGGATTTAAGAAATGGATGTGAGGGATATTTGGCATATGTCATAGATGTTGAGAAAGAATCAAAAAAATTGGAAAATATACCTATAGTCAAGGATTATCCTGATGTTCTGCCTAATGAACTACCGGGGATACCCCCCTGGCAGGGAAATGGAATTTGAGATAAAATTGAAGTTTAAGGTTGTGTATGGACTATAGAAAACTAAATAAAATCACCATAAAGAACAAGTACCCCTTCCCCGGCATAGATGACTTGTTCGATCAACTCAAGGATGCTAAAGTATTCTCAAAGATTGATTTAAGATCTGGGTATCACCAATTGAAGATTAAGGAAGGTAATGTACCTAAAAGTGCTTTTAGGACACGTTATGGGCATTATGAGTTTTTGGTGATGCCGTTTGGATTAACTAATGCACCTGCTGCTTTTATGGACCTAATGAATCGAGTATTTAAAGCACAATTAGACCATTTTGTGGTTGTTTTCATTGCTGATGGCATCTTGATATACTCTCCGAGCAAAGAAATGCATGATGAACACTTAAGGGAAGTGTTGGACATCCTTCAGAAAGAAAAGTTATAGGCTAAAAATTTAGCAAGTGTGAATTCTGGTTGACAAGTGTGACTTTTTTGGGATATGCGACTTCGGAGAATGGAGTGTTTGTAGACCCAACAAAGATAGAGGCCACAGTGAATTGGCCAATAGCGAAGAACATGAGAGTAAAGTTTACATGGATACTTGATTGTGAGTCAAGCTTTCAAGAGTTAAAGAATAGGCTAATTTCTACACCAATACTAACCCTACTATCTGGGAGTGGAGGATTTGTGATCTATAGCGATGCATCAAAGAATGGTCTGGGTGTGTGTATTAATGTAAAAAGGGAAGGTTATAGCTTTTGCTTCGAGACAGTTAATGCCGTATGATCAAAATTATCCTACGCACGATTTAGAGTTGGCTGCTGTAATGTTTGCTTCCAAGATATGGAGGCATTACCTATATGGTAAGAACGTTGTGAAGTATTCACGAACCATAAGAGTTTAAAGTATCTCTTTACTCAGAAAGAGCTTAATATGCATTAGAGAAGATGGTTGGAATTGATAAAGGATTATGACTTAACAATAAGTTACCACTTTGGAAAAGCAAATAGGGTTGTTGATGCCTTTAGTAGGAAAGGAATGGCAACTGAAGGGTCACCATTGGAAGAGCAAATGAATAATTTTGGTCTAGAGCAGATAAAGTCTACTTCCGTGGTATTGGCTGCAATAATCCTTGTTTCGACATTGACTGAAAAGATTAAACGAGGGCAAGAGAGAGATTCAGAGACAAAGAAGATTTTGGAGAAGGCAAAAGAGGGAGCCATGGATGGCTTCCAAGTGCGAGAAGATGGAAGTCTTTGGATCCTAGGAAGATTATGTGTACTGAATGTTAAAGAACAAGAAAGGAGACAAAAACAAACTAGGCTATACTAAAGTAAAGAGGCATTGGAATTGCTAAAGGAAGTGAAATAAGATTTAAGGTTTCCGTGTACCCTGCAGGAACAAAAATGTATAAACACTTGAAGCAACATTGTTGGTGGAATGGGATGAAATGAGAAGTTACTGAATTTATAGCAAGATGTTTAATATTCCAACAAGTGAAGACTGAACACCAATGACCTGCTGGGTTAATAAAACCACTTCAGATTCCCCAATGGAAAGGGGAACATGTGACAATTGACTTCATTGTAGGTTGCCCAAAACTGAGTACTCAGAATTGATGAAGAAATATAGTTGATATATATGAGTCAATGTGTTATGTGGGTTGGTCACACGCAATCAACCATGTCGGGCACTAAGACTCATGTGTTAAATCCGACTATGACAAGAATGTAACTATATGCATGTATGTGCTTGTGAAAGTGAAAAGTTTTTGTGAAAACTGAAAATGATTTATGATGTGATTGATGAAAAGGTATATGTACTGTAACTACATGGTCCAACAAAAGATATTTGCCACCCGCTGGGCTATTTATCGCTCATCACATCTTCCCCTATTATTGATATTTTTACCCAGATAGAGATGTGGAGTATGTTATAGTAGAGGATAGTGATTCAGTGGACAAGAACAAGGAATGAGATTGAGGTGGAGCCTAGAGATGAGTAGATAATGCATTTAGTTGTATTTTCCAATAAATGAGCCTGCGTGCTCCAAAATGATATGACTCATTAGTAAAGTTTGAGGATATTTTCGTTACTCATTTTAATTTGTCACCGCACAAATGATAGTATTTATAAGTAACATTTCCGCATCATTAGTCTTACTTTTTTTTTTTTTTTGTGATTGTGGTTGATGTTGTAAGCCTTCTATTCTTGGATAAGAGTACGGTGAATGGCATGTGCGAGTTGGGGGCTTGAAATATTTAGCGGTATCAGAGCCTAGGTTAAAATATACTTGGGTAAAGGATTTATAGTAATATGAGTCATATTATTAAACCCTATATATGTTAATTTTTGCGTTGGGTTTTTGTAGGAAATGGAAGCCTATAGGAAAGTCTTTGGAGGCAAGGGTAAAGAAGTTATATAATGGAAAGACTGCTTTGGATGAGGTGAATAACAAACTTCCAGATAAAGTCTTGGAAGAGAGGCATCGAACTCACGAATGTAGGATCAACTGGAACACCAAATGTAGGGCGCAGGAATGTAAGATTAAAGAACAAGACATGGAGATAAGAGAACTCAAAAGGGATTTGAAGGATGCTGAGGAGCGCGTATTGGGTGAGGCTGAGCTAAGCAAGAATATCAAGCTAAGTCTCAAGGAGTTACACGATAATGTGGTTCAAGAGATTACTGACGCATATATGAATATGGAGTTGCGCTTAATGAATATAGAAGAGTTGAATGACCACTTCAATCCACCTGGACCTATTCCGACAAATGACGATGAAGTAGAGAAAAACCCCCAAGAGATTTTAGAAGTAGAAGAGGAAGTTGACATTTAGAATAATTAGAGTTTTAGGACTTATCTATTAGAGAGTAGATTTAGGATACTTCTTTTCAACCTATCAATAGAGTATTACTCTACAATGTTTAGTATTATTATTTCTTAGTTATTGGTGTGTAGTTTCTCTTAGTTAAGTACTCTAAATATTTGTAGCCAACTTCCCACATTTGACTTTTATTATATTGGTTGATTTATTATGTGTCATATGATTTCCCTTATTGTTATTTCCTTTTTAAAAAAATTTAAGATTGGAATGTCAATTTGGAATTTTTTTTGGTTTAGGAAAATGGCACCACAAACTAGGTCCCAAGCCAACCACATTGAAAGAAATAATCAGCAATCAAATGACAATGTTGAAGGAACCCCGATAGAAAAATGGAAGTGGGAGTCGAAGTCAAGCTCTTAATGGAGGAATAAGGGTTGGGGCGCATACCCCACCTATAGTTGTCATTGCAGAGTTTATTACTGCCATGATTGAAATAGCACAAGTAGTTCAAGGACAACTACATGCACAAGCGCAAGAAAATGCACAAAGGCAAGCTAAGATACATGTTTTCTATGAAAGGACCTCTGCTTTGTCTCGAAGAAAGTGCACGTTTCTAATTTCGATGGACTACCTGACCCGAAAAAAGTGGAGAAATGGATGGGTGAGATAGAGAATAATTTTAGCTTATTGCAAATACCCATGGAAATGAGAGTTGATATCATTAAACCATTTTTGGTAGGGGAAGTTGATAAGTGGTGGACTACAATTCTCCCAACCTTGGCACCCCAGTCACTTAGGAAAAATTTAAGGTGGCATTTTGGAATTATTTTTTCCACCTGCTATTCCCATTCAGAAGAGTGAGGAGTTTGAGGCATTGAAGCAAACGCCTAGAATGTCTGTGGTAAAGTATGCAAACAAGTTTACTACGCTTGGACGATTTTTACCCGAGACAATGGCTAATGAACAATTGAAAGTGATCAAATTTACTAGGAGTTTATTTAGCTGTATGGAAACAAGGATTTCAAGCTCTAATGTCACTACTTACAAAGATTTGTTCACTACTAGTTTGAGAACGGAAGCAGATATTAAAAGGTTGGAGGAAGAAAACTCCAAGGCCAAGAGACCACGCCCAATTGAAGGAACAATGAGATTTGAAGATAATAGTATTGGACGCGTGGTGAGGGTGATCAAGGAAAGTAAGGGACTGCCACCCCTACCTAGGGCTGGTGGAGGGTTAATGAAGCCTGAGTGCGGGTTTTGCCACATGAGGCATTTCGGTGAGTACCGTTATAAGACCAATGGGTATTTATTTATTTGTGTACATATAGGCCATAAGATAAGAGACTACCTTGAAATGAAGGCAGAAAGAGCTAAGCCTCAGAAGCCAGTGGATGTGAAACCTAGGGTGAATGCAAGGGTTCACTCAATGACTAAATATGAGGCTGATGGGCTAGACGACGAGGTCACAGATACGCTCCTAGTAAACTCTATACCTACTTTTGTGCTATTTGATTGTGGTGTAAGCCACTCCTTTGTGGCTAGAAAGTTTGTATGTGCTATATGTGCTCAACCTGAATAGATAGAATCACTGTATGGAGTACTAGCTCCAGGGAAATTAGGATTCTAGTATCTCATAAGAGATATAACGACTGGGGGGTAGAGAGACTAAGGCTAATTTGGTTCAACTTAATATTAGTGTGTTTGACATTATTTTAGCAATAGACTGGTTGGAAAGGAACCATGCTCAAATTGACTATAGAAATAAGAAAGTAATATTTTCTAACCCCCATAAGGAAGATGTTGTATACAAAGGAAACCTGGAAGGAAATTAGAGATATAAGAAATCTATTATATCCGCTATGTGAGCACACAAGGATTTAAGAAATGGATGTGAGGGATATTTGGCCTATGTCATAGATGTTGAGAAAGAATCAAAGCCATTGTAAAATATACCTTTAGTCAAGGATTATCCTGATGTGTTTCCTGATGAACTACCTAAGATACCCCCTGGTATGGAAATGGAATTTGAGATAAAATTGATACCCGAAACAAAACCCATATCATAGGCACCTTTTAGGATGGCCCCTATAGAATTAAAGGAGTTAAAGGAACAATTCCAAGAATTCTCTGGCTCATGGGATAAGAAGTTCATAAGATCAAGTATTTCGCCATGGGGTGCACCAGTTCTCTGTCACAAAAAAAGACGGATGTTGAAGATTGTGCATTGACTGTAGAGAACTAAATAAAATCACCATAAAGAACAAGTATCCCCTCTCCCGCATAGATGACTTGTTCAATCAACTCAGGGATGCTAAAATATTCTCAAAGATTGATTTAAGATCTGGGTATCACCAATTGAAGATTAAGGAAGATGATGTACCTAAAAGTGCTTTTAGGACACGTTACGGGCATTATAAGTTTCGGTGATGCCATTTGGATTAACTAATGTGCCTGTTGCTTTTATGGATGCAATGAATCGAGTATTTAAAGCAAAATTAGATTGTTTTGTGGTAGTTTTTATTGATGACATCTTGGTATACTGTCTGAGCAAAAAATGCATGATGAACACTTAAGGAAAGTGTTGGACATCCTTTGAAAAGAAAAGTTATATGCTAAATTTAACAAGTGTGAATTTTGGTTGCTACAAGTGCAAACATTTTGGGACATGTGATTTCGGAGAAATGAGTGTTTGTAGACCCAACAAAGATAGAGGCCATAGTAAATTGGCCCAGACCAAAGAATGTGACTGAGGTGAAAAGTTTTCTGGAATTAGCTGGGTACTATCGTAAGTTTGTGCAAGAATTCTCTAGGGTTGTTGTACACCTAAGCAAGCGGACACATAAGAGAGTAAAGTTTACATGGACATCTAAATGTGAGTCAAGCTTTCAAGATTTAAAGAAGAGGCTAATTTCTGCACCAATACTAAACCTACTATCTGGGAGTGGAGGATTTGTGATCTATAGCGATGCATCAAAGGATGGTTTGGGGTGTGTATTAATGCACAAAGAGAAGGCTATAGCTTTTGCTTCGAGACAGTTAATGCTGTATGAGCAAAATTATCTTATGCATGATTTAGAGTTGGTTGCTGTAATGTTTGCTCCAAAGATATGTAGGCATTACCTATGTGGAGAACGATGTGAAGTATTCATGTTCCTTGAAAAAACACACCACAAGAGTTTAAAGTATCTCTTTACTCCGAAAGAGCTTAATATGCGTTAGAGAATGTGGTTGGAATTGATAAAGGATTATGATTTAACAATAAGTTACCACTCCGAAAAGGAAAATAGGGTTGCTAATGCCTTAAGTAGGAAAGGAAGAGTGACTAAAGGGTCACCATTGGAAGAGCAAATGAATAATTTTGGTCTAGAACAGGTAAAGTCTACTTCCACGGTATTGTCTGCATTAACCCTTGTTTTGACATTGATTGAAAAGATTAAACGAGGGCAAGAGAAAGATTTGGAGATAAAGAAGATTTTGGAGAAGGCAAAAGAGGGAGCCATGGATGGTGTCCAAGTACGAGAAAATGGAAGTCTTTGGATGCGAGGAAGATTATGTGTACCTAATGATAAAGAACTAATGTTAGAATGGCTAAAGGAAACGCATTATTCAAGGTATTCCGTGCACCCTTGAGGAACAAAAATGTATCAAGACTTGAAGCAGTATTATCCAAAGGATATGGTAGAATGGGATGAAACGAGAAGTTACTGAATTTATAGCAAGATGTTTATTATGCCAACAAGTGAATACTGAACACCAACGACCTACTGGGTTAGTAAAACCACTTCAGATTCAGATTCCCCAATGGAAATGGGAACATGTGACAATTGACTTCATTGTAAGGTTGCCCAAAACTTTGTACTCATAACTGACGAAGAAATATAACTGATATTTATGAGTCAATGTGTTATGTGTTATGTGTTATGTGGGTTGGTCACACGCAATCAACTGTGCCGGGCACTAAGACTCATGTGAATCGTCAAATCCGATTATGACAAGAATGTCACTATATGTATGTATGTGCTTGTGAAAGTGAAAAGTTCTTGTGAAACTAAAAATGATTTATAATATGATTGATGAAAAAGTGTATGTACTGTAGCTACATAGTCCAACAGAAGATATTTGCTACCTGCTGGGCGATTTATCGCTCATTTCCCTATTATTAATGTTTTTACGCATATAGAGAAGTGGAGTCTCATCTATATTAGAGTGGAGGATAGTGATTTGGCGGACAAGAACAAGAAAAGAGATTAAGGTGGAACCCATAGATGAGTAGATAATACATTTAGTTGAATTTTCCAATAAATGAGCCTGCGTGTTCAAAAATGATATGACTCGTTAGAAAAAGTTTAGGATATTTTTGTTACTCATCTTAATTTGTCACCGCACAAATGATAGTATTTATAAGTAATATTTCCGCATTATTAATCTTAATATTTTTATTATTATGTGGTTGTGGTTGTTGTTGTAAGCCTTGTATTTTTGGGTAAGAGTATAACAAATGGCATGTGTCCAGCATGTGTGGGCTGGATGCGTGACAAATGCTATGTATGTATACTGCCTTTTGAAATGTTTGATGATCAATTTTCTGTTATTGCCTTGGTTGGTGTTAAATGTACTTTGAGGTTTCTACTATGCAAAAAGATGAAATCTAAGGTATAATCTTCTTCCTTTTTTTTCCATATTTCGTGGATGTTCAGCTAGGCTTCCTGAGCCGGCACTAATGTTTAATTTGCTTCTAAAAATATTAATAGGTTTGCTGATGATGTACATTGTTTTCACGTATTATCAGAAATAAGGATGATGATATGTGATTGTCACTACCTCTGGGGCTGATCACATCTATGTATCCCTCGTCTATGATAACACGAGGTTTTAGTATATCCTTAGTACAGACAAGGACAGCACTGCTCTATTGGTTTATGTTGACCAATTTGACATCAAAGGATTAAATTTAGCCTGTGTTCTTTTTATTTCTTTTGGTCCACTAGTTGACGATTGGAGACTTGGAAGCAATGCACTGCGAGCCTTTGACGGCCTCTGCATCTTCCAATTATGGATTCAGTACTTGCACCATGCGTAGTATCGAACTTTTATGCATAGTTAGAGGTATTTATTTACCGATTTTTCGATAATTCGTACTTTTCAGTGCAAGACAATTAAAATTAAATCTAAATCAAATTTTTTTCTAGTTGACTGATTAACAATTAAACTTTTCTTCGATTTATCCAATTAAGTAAAGTTCACTAGTTAATTTAGAAATTAAATGTAAAATTAAATACAAAACTAATCAAATTAATAAACAAAAACCTAAAATTATTACAACCATGACTAGAAACTAAAAACTAACAAAAAAGAACAATATTCTAATGTTAAACATATGAACAGAAAAATAATTGAGCAACTAAAAAACTAAAAATAAAACTAATAAAACTAAAAGTTCGGTTATTCGATTATTTATTTTCAATAATTAAATCAAAATCATATAATCAATATTTTTTATTCAATTCATTTGAACACTGATTATTCAAAACTGAAAAACTAAACTAATTTAGTCCAGTCAATTTGTTTGATTAAACCAAATTATGAACACCCCATGTCCTATGAATAATGCAAGGATTACTTTAGTCAAAGACGATTTAAATGCATGTCAAATGTACACAAAACTAATTTAAGATAAGTAGGAATAGTGTGTCAGGAATTTAAATCAACTTTCTGTGTAAAAAATATTTTACACTATAATGTACAAAAAATCAATTCTACAAATTAAATCATTGATAATTAAATGAAATTGCTTAAAGATTAAAACTTTTACTGCATTAGTAGTTGTTAAAACCTAAAAAGTTTATGATAACATAGCTTAGTGGTCATGTCGGCTTTATTTTTATTTTTTTTGCACGATATCAATTAGAATTGGTTTACATCGGAAAAAATAGAGATCTTGATCTAATAAAAATAAATAAATAGAACATTAAAGCGAGATTGGGATAGTGTTTGCCAAACCGAATTGTTGAGAATTAGCCATTGGAGAATTACGTTTGACAAAAGTTTGCAATCTGAAAGTTCTTTTTTTTAAAATAAATAAATTCAACATGGATTTAATGCTTCGACGAACATGTCAAAAATAGCGTTTGCGGCAACAAATGGTCAAGGAACAATTTTGCACCCCTATAAAACGATAATCTTGTGTATTCATATGTAAAAGACCAACATTTGCAAAATAGAAGAGTAACTACCTTTGTCTATTTTAGAAGTATCAGCTACCCAAATTGGAAAGAAAAAAAATCCCAAATTACATCTTTTCGCGTCTTTAGCAAAAGTAGCTATCTTTATCACTAAACTATCACTTCGATTACGTTCAGTAAAAGAGGAACACGATTGAAACATAGAGCTTAATATAATGGAGTCATCCAAAAGTTTAGCTTGAATATTGTGTGATGTATCCCTTTCCTTTAGTTTCTCTATAACTATCCTGCAATCAGATTCCACCTGCATATTTTTACACAGTTTCTCTAACGCTTTGATTATAGTAAGCCTAACAGCATCAGCTACCTCCATTTCATCATTGTCTTTATTCTGATCATTCGTAGCCCATACAAAAGAAATCTTCCCTGTCCTTCCTGTCCTCTTGTGCTTCATTACTCTAATGTTTAGCTCCAAGAGGTTTCCACCAACTCCTTATTTCTGCTATGTATTTCAGTCTTGTTCTTCTGTCTCTTTTCATCAATGTCACTGCTTCCTCATATTCTTTCCATTCACTTGAAGCTTTCTGGATTATATCCATATCCTCCTCTTCAAGCTCCTGAAATGTAAATTTGTTTCATGATTTCTAAATTTGCCATAATATGTTGGCAGTTAAAGCTCTGTGGTATTTTCTATCCTCTCTACTGTTTACTTCCAAAAGATGTTCCCACCAGTCCCAGAACACACCCTATGTTGGTTAAATCCTTCCAAGTTGATGGGGACAACTCTCCATATTTGTTCAACCTTCGTACAAAAGAAAATATGTGTTCTATTGTCTCTTCTTTTTCACGACAGAAATTTGCAGTTCTATCCCTCCACCTTCATTCTTTTTTGATAATCTCATTTGCTGGTAGATTCTGATTCAAACATTTTCCACAAAAGTGTCTAATTTTGTACTTGACATTCAGACTCCAAATTGCCTTCCAAAACTTTTTCTACCTGCTTAAAGAGCTATGTTCCCCTATACAATTTTGGTTAGCATTCTTTATTGCTCCTACTGCAAATTAGCTAACTTGTTACCTGAGTAAAGAGTGTATAAGCCATTGATATTATCTTTCTAGTAGAACCTATCCGTTCTACCAACCAAAAATATTAGAAAATTTTTTTATGTATATTTTGTGTTCACAATTGTACAGGACAAGCAAATATATAAATTAGAATACAATACAACTAAGGAAAGTCTTGCTAATCAAGACCAAAGATTAAGGAACCAAATATATAATTAACGTATCTAGACACCTTACATATATACATTAACATCCTCCCTCAAACTCAAGGTGGTTTAGCGCAGACCAACTTGACCTTGGAAACTAAATAAAGGAAACGTCCAGGAAGATGTGCCTTGGTGAAAATATCAGCAATCTGATTAGAAGACAGAGTTGAGAGAAGTTTAATAGTCTCTTTCAAAATGTGGTAGTGCATAAAATGACAATCAGTTTCAATGTACTTGGTTCGCTCGTGAAAAACATGATTGTGGACAATTTGGATAGCACTGAATTTTTGATTGTCAACATAGAGAATATTCATGTGAAATACCTATATCAGAAAGTAACCAATGGAGCCAAATAAGCTCTTGAGTGGCATTAGTAATAGCACGATATTCGGCCTCAGTACTAGAGCAAGATACAACAGTTTGCTTCTTACTACGCCATGATATAAAAGAGTCACCTAAAACGAAACATAAACTTGTGGTGGAACGTATATCAGTAGGATTTCCTACCCAATCAGTATCAGAATAGGTATGTAGTACAAGAGAAAACTGAGAAGAAAAGAGAAGACAGTAATACAAAGTACCCTGCACAGAATACGAAAAACAGTTGCGAAGTGAGAATTCTTGGGACTAGTCATAAATTGACTGATGATACGAACAACATAAGCAATATCCGGACAAGTAACAGTAAAATATACCAACCTACCCACCAACTCTCAATAAAGGGTTGGATCAGAAAAAAAGTGAACCATCTTCTAGAATAAGATTGGTATTGGCTTCAATAGGTATAGACGCAATCTTATTAGTCAGTTAACCCAGCACCAGAAAGAAGATCATACTCATACTTAGCTTGTTTAAGATAGTAACTATTAGATGTAGAAGATACCTCGAGGCCTAGGAAGAAGTTAAGAAAAACAAGAACTTTCATCTCGGAATAATGATTTGACTACCGCTTGAGTTCAGTAATACTAGTGAGATCATCTCCAGTGATGATCACATCATCAATATATAGAAATAGAAGAATGATACCTTAATCAGAATGGCGAACAACAGAGCAGAATCACAAGAACTGGACTTGAAACCAATTGTTCAATTGTACTACTGAATTTAGAGAACTAAGATCTTGGAGCTTGTTTGAGACCATAGAAATCTTTGCAAAGTTTCTAACCTTTCCAGAGTTGCTAGTGTATCTTGGCGGTGACTGTATATAAACTTCTTTCTATTGAGAAAGACATTCTTCACAACCATTTAAAACAACTCCCAATATAGCATAGCAACAATGGCAAGTAAACTTTAGCACAGCAATAGGTGCAAAAGTTTCTTCATAGTTAATACCATATTCCTGCGTAAAACCCTTGGCATCAAGACGGGCATTGTACTGGTTCACATTACCAGTTGAGCAAGCTTTAATTTTGTAAATCCACTTGTAGTCGACAAGAGATTTATTTAGAGAAAGATCAACCAAATCCCATGTGTGAGTTTTGTCAAGAATCTACAACTCATCAGACATAGATTGTTGCCATATAGGATTAAGACAAAATTCTCTGTAGGATGTAGGTTTATGCAAGGAAAGAACAGTGGAGAAATAGAGAAAATCACAAAGATGAGTAGAAGGTTCCCTTACCCTAGTAGACCGGTGAAGAGATAGAGGTGATGCAGCAAAGGACTCAGAAAGAATGGATGACTCAAGAGGAATGTGTGTGCTAGGGCCATCAGCTAGATGTTGATCCTTGAAGAAAGTGAGATGGTGGTCATTAGAGATGGATACCTTATGAACTGAGCTACGAAAATCTATGACAGGGACAGTATCTGGAATAAAGATTTTGAGTATGGGAAAGGTAAATAGGGATGGTGAGGAGGACGGTGATAGATTAAACTTGGACATTGAAGAGAACATCTTGTGTTTCCAGAAGATAACATGACGGGAAACTTGTAACTATTTAGATTGGGGATCCAACAACAATAACTCTTGTGCTCAATACTATAGTCGATAAAACAACATAACCTAGCTCGATGTTCTAATTTGGTAAATTCATGGAGTTTTAGACGAACAAAATAAGCACAACCAAATCCTTTTAGATTCTTATAGTTTGGAGAAGAGCCATATAAATACTCATAAGAAGACTAGTTGTTGGTAACGGGGAAGGAAATACTATTAATAGTGTAGATAGCAGTAAGGGCAGTTTCACTCCAAAAACGCTCTGAACAAGAAGAAGAAAGTAAGAAAATACAAGTTGTGTCTAGAATGTATCGGTGTTTATGCTCATCATGATCATTTTATTGGGATGTACTTGGACAAGAACTACGAAAAATGGTGCTCAGTTCTTGGCGAAGAAAATTAAGAAGTGATGTTTCTTTGTATTCCACGGCATTATTAATTCAAAGAATTTTGATAGGACACAAAAACTGAGTTTTTACCATTATAGCAAAATCGCGATAAATTTGAGGTAAATCAAATTTATTTTTCATAAGAAAAATCTAGGTAAACCGAGTAAAATCATCTACAAAGATAACAAAATACTTAGAACTATCCATAGTAGGTGTTGGAGAAGGACCCGACACATATGAGTGTATTAAATTAAATGGTGAGCTGAAACAGACTCACTGATAGGAAAAGGAAGGGCATGATTTTTACCAAATTGACAAGACACACAATCAACCGAATCATTCTGCATAGATCTCAACCGACCATTGGAAACTAATGATTTAATACGACCTAAAGATGAATGACCTAGACGGGAGTGCCAAAGACTTAAAGAAGAAATTTTAGATGTAAAAGCGACAAAGTGCACCAGATAAGATGATGCAAGTTTGAGGTTGTCTAACCTACTCAAAAAGCCACTTGACTTTACGACTCATTCTAAGGAGCTATCCAGTCTGACGGTCTTGTAAACGATAACCAGTAATCGAGAAAGAAACATAAATGCGAAGTTCAACTAGTTGCCCACTAGAAACAAGATTTAAAGTCAATGTTGGCACATGAAAGGATTCTGGCAGAAAGATAGAAGACGTAGATATAGTGCTCATGTAGTTAACAGACATGAGAGATTCATCAGTTGTTTGAATATACAGTATGTGTCAGGGTTGTTTGGAAGAAAAAATAGTAGAATTAGATGTCATGTGATTGGAACATGTAGAATTAAGATACCAACTAGAACTTCATATAACAGAATCTGCATTACCATAAGACAAAAGGAGTTTAAGGAGTACCTGTTTGATGGCCAGATGGAGATTATCGGGAGTTATTGGAGTTCAAGGAGATATATGATCGACTATGAAACTAGAGGAAGCCATTAGACTAACAATAATGAAGGAAACAAGACTACTAGGACCACAAAAAAAAAACATAAAGAAACAATACCTCAGAGGATGATTTTGAGAAAATAGAGCTCATAGTTGAATTTAGAAGGCTCAAAATAGTGGGGAACTAAACCAGAATGAGAGAAAACTAGGTAAAATCAATCAAACTGAATGAAAAAGAACGCAGACTAGAAAACTAGACTAGAAAGACCAAGATTGAACCAAAAAGTAAGAACCCAACACAAATGACTGGACGATGACGTGGCAGAAAGATTCACGTGATAGATGACTGGTTGATGACATTGCAGCCGACGTGGTAGATGTCATGACAGATAATTGGCTTCTATCTGGTACGTGGTTGTGACGTGACAGATGATGTGACAGTTGACACGGACTAATGATGTGGGCGAGCTAGTGCTGACTGGATGCTAATGTGCAAACACATGGCAGAGAGGTGGCAGAGTTGGTTGAAAGCATGATTTTGATTCACGCCTTTGGAACTATTAAGAGAAGGCATGATTTTAAATCACGCCTTTAGTCGACTTCAACCTGTTAAGATAGACTGATTGTCAACTAGGTCGGATAACGGGTTCAAAGCATGTCTGGGAGTGTGAGAAAGTTTTTGGCCACTGGAAAATGTGAAAACTAATTAAAGAAAGCTTGAGAACAATTGGGAAGGCTTCTGGGATCGTGGGAGTACTTGAAATTAATCAAATAATTTGAGAAAGCCCAAGAAATAAGGGTTGGAACACCAGCTAGGTTTTTGAGGAAGACCACTGGAAATTGACTGGAAAACTAAAGATTTAGGCCTAAAATAGGGCTCTAATACCATGCAAAAAATATTGGAGAAAATTTGTATGTATATTCAGTGTTTACAATTGTACAAGACAAGCAAATATATAGATTAGAATACAAGGTAACTAAGAAAGTCTTACTAATCAAGACCAAAGATTAAGAAACCAAGTGTATACTTAGCATATCTAGACATCTAAATATATACTTTACATATACCTCTGATACTTATACAGATTTGAACTATCAGTTTTGAATCCTTCTCATAAGATGAATGGCTTCTTGATTGTATCTTGACCTAAATTTTGCCTTAGTAATAATAATTTAATCTCCTAACTCACAAGTATACGAGATTTAGATATAGTTAAGGAAGTAAAGTGTGGAAACCACAACGAAATATACTTTTAGTATAGAAACCTAGTTTGAAATTTCCCAATTGGAAAATAGATTTGAAATAAACTACAAAAATTATTAAACATGCAAATCAATTAAGGAGAAGCGAAATCAGTAGAAGAATGACCTAGGGTTTCGATTTCTCCACTAGTTTCGTTTAAATTTACCCCTTACTCGAGTCCATTTTTGTCACAGCAATATGCCTTGGTATGACTAAAACTAACATGTGGACGGTACTAAAAGGCAATATTTTTAAACTCAGACTAGTGATCGAACCTACAGAGCTTCCGGTTCCCAGTTTAATCGGTTCAACCTTCTAGGTTAATAAATAAATATTAAAGAAATGCCACAATTTCCATGTGCTTGAGTTGCCCTGATTGGTCGGTGAGACAACCTTTTGACCTCAAGGTTCAATGTTCAAAACTGCCTCTCTACCTTTTCATTTTTACTAGTCTTTCTTTTGTTTTGTTTTTTTTTTTTTTTCGTTTTAACTACTTTTTTTTTAATCAATTCAAACCAAATAAAGAAAAACCCTATTTGCTTTCTTCCCATTTCTTTTTTTCCCCCTCTGTCTTTGTCAGTTCCCTCACCATCACCATTTCCTACCCCCTTCTCCCTCAATCTTTTCCATCTCCACTACTTTTCCTCTCCTCGCCCCAACCTCATGGCCCCATCCCCACTCTCTTCTCTATCTTCTCCACCTCCTTGTTTTCCCCAAGCCATCTACAACCATCCTTTTTTCTATCTTCTCTCCTTTGCTCTCCATAAAAGAGATGTTTTTGTTTAGCTTTTTTTTTTGGTATGTAGATTTGATGAATTTGGTGTATTGGTGATGGATTTTTTGAAATTGTAGCAAAATTTGTGAGATGGATCTGTAGGATTTGGATTGTGAGATGGGACACCATAAAATTGGGTTTGATTTTGGGGCAGGGAAACAAAAACTGGGGTCTACCGGTTCGTCCGATTTTTACCGATTTTCGGATTTTGACCTGTTTTTACCGATTTTTTGTAATTTTTGCATTTAGCATCCACTCGGACCGAAGCCATTGCCGGTTCGCAGTTTAATCGGTTAAATTGGCCGGTCCAATCTGAGTTTAAAAACACTGCTAAAAGGGGACTTTTGTTGTGCCAAAATGACTTTGGATGCGGAGAAAATCCCTGCTCTCCATATTTTTAGCCGTGGCTAGAAAATTTTTGCACCTGCACAAAACCATTCTATCTTGGTTTTAAGGTTCTCCTTCATTTTTCTTCCGATTTTCCTTTTCTCCAACATTTGTAATCCTACCTAAAGACGAAAACAACACAAGCATAAACTAAACACTAAAATACTATGAAATCACACAAAATATACTTAAACCAAAACACACTAATACACCTTAATTTGCAAGAAATTAGCTTGGTAGCATCTAAGCCAAAAATTGATTAAAATAACTGTACTTTTGCAGAGTTTTCGCATCCTCAACCTAAAATTTGCTTAGTTACAAGCAAACACCTAAAGACATAACACTAATAAGCAAATAAAGGACAAGAATAATTGATGACAATAAACTAATTTTATTAATGTTTTTGATAATCATAACAAATCATGACAAGATATGAAGAAGAACACTTAAGAAGGGTATAAAACAATTCAGTTACAGATTCCACTGCATCACGAAGAGTGCATATCAGTTTTAAAAAACAAGTAACTAAGCCAGTGTCAAAATTATTCGGAGCAATTTAAACTGGTATCATGGTTTAACAAGGGACACATGCTCCAGGTGTTTTGTTTTCATCGTCTCCATTTCTGGTGAAAACTAATTTAAACAATTAACCAAGTAGGTCTTTATCAGGCATGAAATATTGGCAAAGATAATAGATAGGATGTTATAGGATGTAAATTGACTCAAATCACCTTATAAGAAATTACATTTCAAGTTAATGTTGGATGGATAACCCCCCAAAATATCATCACATTCTTCAAGTTTGGAAGATCAAATAACTCGAAAAATAAATGAGTGACTGTGTAATACGTATTTTATTCATTTAGTAATCTTCCCACACATATATTAGGTCGTAGTCTTTTTTAATCACCGGATATACATGATAAATACTAATCTTTCCTTTCTTCATATTAACTTTTAGTTAATTATCAACATTTTGCTCTCTTTAATCATTTTTTTCGTCCTTCCTTTTTTCATTATTTTTTTCTTCACATCCATTCTTCTTCTTCTTTTGATAGCACCCACACCTTCCTTCGCCTTCAAAAATAATTTCTTACTACCCACAAAGGAACTTGACGATATCTAAAGGTGATGGGTATAGACAAAAAGGATTTAAATATCGACATGGATACATGGCTTATCAATAATGTTTGACAAACAACTCAAGCTTTTGAGGTTCAAAAGGAGATAGTAGAGTTAAATTTTTGAAATGCTGGTTTTCTTTTTGACTCGGTTGGTCCCCCAATACCTAATCATTTTCCTAGTCAAACTAGTTCACAACTAAAAAGAAAACGAACCATAACCCTAAATCTAATGTTCCAAACTAAAACTTGATAAGCGATATCAAATTTTTCTAATTGATTGACAAACCTTAGGATCATAATTTATCAAAAATAACACAATTTGTGCAAAATTGGGGTCAACAAGCAAAGCACCTTATAACAAGAAAGTATTCACTACCAATCGCAAGATGAAACATATTTAAATCGTTAAAGCCTTAGAAATTAAATACATATGCATGATTATCCAATTATAACTAAACAAATGACAAATAACAAATAACAAATAAAACAAAGGAAAATTGCATTGCGCCACCTTAATACCATGAAATAAACATAGAATAGCTTATAAGCAGCTACACAGTCTCCAATCCCAAAACAATACCATAAAAACATATAAACACACAAAAATAAAAAATAAAAAAAGATTAAATAAAGGACAGATTTATAAACTTCTTTTGATGTGGCTAGAAAATTCAATTATTTGCCCTTGTCCACACTTCCGCAAGACCATAAAACAAATAAGAAACAAGAGAAAAAAAAGGCCACATCTGGATTATTATTTTGGTGTATTATTCGAGAAATTATGTTAGTGATGTGATAAATAATAAAAAAATGTGAATAATTTGACTAAGTTTTTGGATTGTGAGTAATGCAAATAATTTTTTGTAAATAACTATTTCGATAATATTTTTTACACTAAAAGATAAAATATATACGCGAAAATCGAACGAAATTACTAATATCAAAATATATAATTCCGTTCACTTTGTTTTTCACACTATCAAATCAAGTACTAAAAATCACACACAAACGTAGTTGCCTTCTCGTCATTTGAAATTCGAATCTTAAAAAATAAGATATACTCACACATATATGCTAACATGTATTTATTTAATATAAAATAAAAAAAATACATTTTAAAAATTATTTAGTATTTTGTGCACTAAAAGGCACGAGACAAATACGTAGACAAAATTTGAATAAAATTATTAATATCAAAATATATAATCCCGTTCACTTTTTTTTATACCATCAAATCAAGTATTAAAAACTATATGCAAAGGTAGTTACCTATTCGTCGTTTCAAATCCGAATCATAAAAATAAATACGATTTAAAATTTACACTTTTCTGCCCATAATTCGGATTCTCCAACATGAGTTCGAAAATCCAAACCTTATATACCATTTTAAACTCTATTTTTCTACCTACATTTTAGACTCCCAAATCTAAATTTGAAAATCCGAACATTACATATTATTTTAAATTCTATTTTTTCACCTATATTTCGGATTTCCAAACTTACATTTCTATTTTTTCTATGCCCAAAAAAAATTCAGACCAATGAATAGTAGTGGATAGTAAAAAACAAATTTAATGCTAATATATGTGAATAGTAATACGCATATAGACGAATAGTAAAATAAATGATTGAATAGTGGAAAAAAAATTTGAATTGTATAAGTAATGAAGAATAGTGAAAGAAAAATTTGAATTGTGTAAATAATGAATAGTATTTTTGAAAAAAAAAAGTAAACAAAGTTGACCAAAAAAATTTTTGCTTACCAAACAAATACTTCATAAAAGTATAAATAGTAAAGTAAAAAGTGTTAAAAAAAAACACAATCCAAACAAAGCAAATTAATATAAATTTGATTGTTCCCTGTTAGAGCTAAATAACACATTTTCAACCAGATATAATAGGTTGCCCTTACACATTAATTCATTCAAATGGCTCGTAAGATGATCATTTTTGTTAGTGGACCTTTGACATAAGTGACATTAACACACCATTCAGATAAAGCATTCACTAGAGATGCTTACATCTAGGTAAGTTGACTCTCCCGGGAGCAAACTACTTGGATATCTTTCAATTCCATGCCACTTAAAGGCATTAGAAGATTAAACCTGCTTATTTCAACTAGGCCGACTTGGCACACTTACACAAATATGTGATATACTGCCTCCTCTTAAATATTATTTGTAATATTTAATTTTTTGTAGTCAACGAGTCAAATTTTCAATAATCAATCCTTCATAGTTTTTTTTAATATTTTTTTAATAAATTTTAAATTTCATATCATAATACTTTATATAGATTTCACTTTTGTTGAAAAAATATCATAAAAGATTAATTAAATAAATATATATATATATATATAAATTTTTTATTACAAAATTAATTTAATAAATCAAAAAAATCAATTTATGACAAAACAAGTGAAACGGAGGTAATAGTTAATACAAAATTGCAATCACCTCACAGGCTCCAAATGACATCGTCTCAAGAAAAAATGGGTATAAAATATACACTTTGACAAGCTGCAAGACAGATGCTCCCGTAACCACATTATTCCCCTCATTTAATGAATTCAAACAAATATTACTAGTTTGGTTTGGATTGCAAATAATAACTAGACAGTTAAATATTATTTGATCAACTATAAAGATTGTAAATTAGAAAGTATTTTTCATCAAATAATATCCAAAAAGAGAAATGTTCATACTATTTATATTTTGTCTCATTAATTATTTATACTATTTATTATTTGTCTTATTCATTATTTACATCCTACACATTCTTTGCAATTCATTTTTTCAATATCATGTGCTAATTTTTTAACTAGTCATACAATAAAATTTGTCGAATTACCACAGAATTTTATCGATTCAACTATCCAATCAGTCGATGTCCACGCTGATTAAATTGCCTAAATAAATAAAAAACCGTCAACATTTTTTACCTATAGAAGTCAATAATAGAATTTACATTGTGGGATAGAAGGATGTGGTACGTGGGGAAGACCGGAAATTCGAGGGAGCAATGCTCGAATAATGTCACCCGAAATTGAAAAATTTGTTGGTAACGGAAATTCGAGGGAGCAAGCCAAAACTCTCCCAATCCTAGTTCCTCTTGGAATGGGTAAGGAATCAAATGAATACTCGATTCTAAACTTAAAAGTACCTTTATCAGTTTTATGATCACTAACAAAGAAAGAAATAGTAAGGACACTCGGATTCTTGAATTCAGGAGGAAAGTTATTTTACAGTATGGAGCTTACTTTCCCAACTAAGCAAAATTTTCCAGGCATATGCGTATTACATCTTTTAAAAGTGCGCAAATATTTCAAAATTTTAGCACGAGTAAGGATCTGTTGAATTGCATCTTTCAAAGTTCAATTTATTTTAATTTTCTTGAAAACTTCATAAATTGTTCTTTTTTTCTATTTCTCATATCAGAGTGGAGGAAATAAAGTTTCAAGACAAGGCACCTTAGATTCGAAAGAATCAGTAGAATGAGTATCAAATAAAGAATTGGCGTGGGATTATACTCTATTGTTCTTTATCATGTTTTTCATTACCAAATCATTCTCTTTATCTTACTTATGCTCATAAGTTCCTAGCTGGCTATATACTTGTCTACCACTCCTGTGGGCTACTACCATTTTGAGCCCTATAGGGTTCTCTACAGGGTAAGTAGGTAAATTCCCTCATCCCTTCTACAGCATGATGATAATAGCATTAGCTATTTGGTCAATTTGGTTTCAAGTTTGGAAATTGAATGTGTGTGTAAATAGACCAATTGTCTTTAGCTAATGGCTAATCCTCTAAATTCTTTAAGGCCCCAACACCCTATCCTCAAGACTAGAAGAAAATTTTGAAAATTAGAATAATAGGAATTAAGTTGTTGGTACCTCTACTGTTAAAAACCAAGAAGGTGATACATACCAAATGTCCTCATTCATTGCATTACTTACCTTCTTGCAGATTCATTGCGTGTGACACATGTAGGTTCACACTTCTTTATGCCCATGAAAAATTTGGGTAATCTCTCCACTCGAGTTGTATGAGCTAAATAAAGGATTGTTGTGATGTGCATATCCATGCACGACAATCACATATTCTTACAAAAAATTTGTAAATTTAGATGCATTTAGACAGGAGAGCGAATCATGCATGAGACTAACACATATAGCACAACCTTCTTGAGATGCATTAGCTACATTTGCAGACGTTCAAAATTTTTTTTATTAATGCATCAACTTTGGATGAAACATCATTATGATCATGTGCTTGTGTATGGGACACATCATAAATACTCCCAACACTATTTTTCCCTTGGTTGCCTAATCTGGCAAACAAGTCATGTTGTTGGAAATCCTTAACTCAAAAAGACCCCAAATTTCATCAGAAGCTTTGTGTAAAAATGTCTCAACACATGATGCATCAACCATTTGTAGATTATGTCATCTAGACTCGAATAAAAACTATGACCTATTGCCATTTAGGTACTTCATGGTGAGTACAACTCCTCAACAGGTTCTTAAAACGTTATCACTTTTATAAAATTGTTCAGTAGGTATTTGTGCAAAGTTAGTTATTTCCCGCCTAAATTTAGCCAATTTGCCAAACGGAAAGTACTTTCTCAGGTATTCTTCAACCATTTGATTCCAAATTGTAATTATTACGTACTTAACCAATGTTTAGCCTTATCTTTCAAAGAAAAGGAAACAAACTACACCTAAGCCTATTGTCATCTCCAATAATTAAGAATTTTGTAGGTTGAGCACACGCCAAAAAGTTCATCTAAGTGCTTATACAGGTTCTCAGTGCTCAAACCGTGAAAAGAAGACAACATTTGGATATAGGCAGTTTTAATTTATACTGTTTAGTTTTAACAATAGGTAACTGTATTCCTGGATGAGTTTCATAAGCATTAGGAAAAAATATTCTCTATTATCATTATTGGGACTGGCACTGATATTCAATGTTCTATCCATATTAGCAATGTTAACGGATTTTTCAACTTCTTCTAATACGAGTCTCCTACGAGTATGAAGGATGCCTTTGATATCATAATCAAGTGCTTCAAAGATTGGTGACAACGAATGAAACCCAAGTTCAAAACCTCAAAAAACGAACTAAAATAAACACAAAGAAACTAAAATAACTAAAAAAACAAACTAAATGTAGGAAGTTGGAGACAAAACACCGAAAGTATAATTAGAGCTGAGTTGAAGATTATTCAGTCAAGTCCACATGTTTAGTGTCTTCCTCCAATCACCTACAAGAAGAAAACAAAAACAAGTTAAATTACTAAAATCTACAACAAAAGATAAAATAAACCACAAAAGCTTCCATTCTTAGTTCCCCAGCAACGACACTAAAAATTTGATGTGCCCTAAACCAAATTAACTTCTTTTTTAGTTAAATTCACCTGTCTATTGTTTGTGGATCGGTCACTAGTTTATTGATTAGTGGAAAAAAATACATGGAGGGGGACAGAGACCAAAATCTCCAGAAGGAACACATGCAACTCTAGCTCATAATCCTTAAGATTTCACAACCAATTCCATCTAAATGAGTTAGGGCTTGGGCAAATGAAGGAATATTATGCAAAACATAAAACAAATTACAATGAGAATGAGACCCAGTTTTGCTAAGTAATCTGCCACCAAATTTGCCTCTCTATCTATACACATGCAAAAAATAGGGTTTTAGCTTTTCAAATTACGAAAACACAGCTGTAGATAATGTTATCAATTTCCAAGGTATAGAAGCTTTCCTTGTGGTAATATTGATCAGAATTTGTGAATTTGTGAATCCAATTCAATGATGATATGATGAACTCCATTTTCTAAGCATAACTTGATTCCCTGAAACAATGCCAAAGTTCTGCCAACAAACTAGTACCCATTTAGAGTAATAGGAAGAAAAAGCTGCCTGAATAAAGCCATCAGGACTCCTTAGACCCTACCTCCAAAAACTGCTCCAAATTCCCCTTGCAAGCTCCACCAGTGTTTAGTTTATAGAATTCAGAAGGAGGACATTTCCGTTCAACAACTATAACTCTTTGTTTGTTATAGTGTTGACAATGCAGCCATCTAGGGGGAAACACAGCAAGCTTAGATTAAGACTGAACTTGAAAAGGAAAGGCCACAGAAAGATTTTGCAAGAAGCTTTCAACTGCTAGGCAATCTGATAGTGAATTTGAAAAATTACCATCAAACAAACATTTGTTTCTAGACTTAACATCTATATCTCTCAACAACCCAAATTAGGAATCACCTTGTGTAGATTACCTATAAAGTACCTGTAGTGTAATGCAACTACCAACCATTTAGATATTGAAACAAGTTCTGACCTAAGAAATTAGTCTGAAAGAGTATTCCAAAGTACTTCTAAACTTTATCAGCTAGCTAAAATTTGGAAAACAAGTGCTCCAAAGTTTCCTCTTCTTGACAAAACTGGCATTTAGAAGGAATTTTGAAACCTTTTTCCTTCAAGATGTCATCCAAAGGCAGCAAAGCATTGATGAGCCTCCACATAAAAACATTTATCTTTAATAGAATTCTTTCATCCCAAATCATTTTCCTCGAAAATCAAATGGAATTGCTTGTACTGACTTCAGTGATAGCAGAAGAAACAGAAAATACTCCAGAAGAAAATCCCCACCTAGACAAAATATCTTTATAATTTGACAGGTATATCACCTTCTGCATAAGCCAGTTAGTATTGAAGGTTGGATAACAATCATCAGCTTGATAAGATCAGCATCCCACCCATCTTCCTTCCAAGCTTGATTCAACCTTACATCATAAACTAGAGCTTCCTCAGTTTGTGGCAATCCCCCCTCATCCTAACAGTCAAACCCGAAAGAAAAACTCCATTCCTAATCTTCACGTATGTATATGAGGTTTAACCAAATCCGTTACTTTTAACATTCTCTTCCAATTAGAAGAGGAATTTCCAGTAAGTATTCTCTACACAGATAGGATGCATGACATTGAACAAGTACTTTGAGTACATAAACTTTCTCCATAATGAATTTCTGGTTCCGAAAGCCTACCAAAGTTTCATAGACATTCCCTGGACAAAAAATGATAACCTTTGAAAACCTAATGTATTTTCTTAGATAGCTTGAGCCATTTTGTGCCAGGACCACCAGTGTAACCTCCTCTCTATAATCCTGATTCTCCCCAGAAGACTTCAACAAATTTCTTCTCAACCTCTTTGATCACTGTGATACCCAAAATATCCTTGCATTAATCTCATATTAATATTGAGGATTAGAAATTTTTGGGGTCAATTTATAATTAGAGCAAAGGTTGGGGGTCAAATCTAATTAAACTAGTTTATATACTACTAAACAATTTTCTTCTTCTATTTTCCTAATTATTCCACTTAGAGCAAGGGTTTCACTTCCAAGAGCTTGAGGGAAGAGGAGAAACAACAAATTCAACCCCAAATTTCCATAATTGAGGTAAGAAATTCATTCTTTCTTGAGTTTAATTAACTAATTTGATGGATTAAGAGATGGGGTTTAGGAATTTTTCAAGAATATTGTGGGTTTCAAAATCTTAGCTTGTGGTGATGATTTAATGGTTAGAATTGGTGTAATTGGATTTATTTTCTTGCTCTTTGTTGTTAAACTTAAACCTATAGATGTATGTGTTGAATTTAAAGGATTTGGATGGTTTAATAACCAAGAAAAAGGCAAGAAATTTGCTAAATTCGTAGCTGAAAATTTGTAGACAGCACTGCGTAAATTTATTTAGAAAATTGGTCATATCTCAGCGTAGGAATATCGGAATTGCACACCGTTTGTTGCGTTGGAAACTAGACTCGCAGCCCTTCTAAATGGTATAAAGATGTTGCTCTGTTTTTCAGTATATTAACAGCAGTTAGTCCATAAAGTGGACTGAAAATCTGGTTCTGCAGCAGAGTATTTTCTGAATTGCGAGCCGTTTTTGAGCAAGTTGTGTTTTGAACTGCGAAATGTTGTCTTCTTGAAACATCTAGTAAATTGAGTCCAGTTTCTGTCAGAATCAGTTTTGTGGCTTTTGGACGAATATAACTTGAGTTATGGTCATTTTTGTTCAGCACTGTCAATGCTGAAAATATCATAGCTAGCCTACACATCTAGCTATAGATCATGACTTATTAGAACTTAATGAGGCTAATATTATTATAGATTACCTTTTAGGTTATGAGGAGGTGGTTTATGTTCTGATTTTATTATTTAGGAAGGATTAACGGGGGTTCAAGAAGCTTGGATAAAACCATTCGAATTGGAAACATTTTGATTAGTTGGTAAGTGGCTTGTTCATATTTCTATTATTTTTAAAACCGATTTCTTAAGTACTTTTGTACTAAATGATTGTTAATGCTTTGAAAATCTATTTGTGTATGAAATTGGATTGAGCATATGGATAATTTGTTTGGTGATTATATGCCTATGAATGATTGTTTATTATGCTATCTTTGGTACCATTGGATTCATTAAACTAATAAAGCAATGGGAAAGGCTATTAAATTGCTATGTCAAAATGTCGGTATGGCCCTTCCACGGGATACAATAGTGGACAAACGGCCCTGTCACGGGTTATAATAGTGACCGTAGTATGATATCCGGAACTACGTTTAACCAATATATGGCCCTACCACGGGTAAGAATAGTGAGTTACGTCCCTGTCACGGGTTATAATAGTGACCATAGCATATTCTTTAGCTGAAGGCAAATGAAAAAGAAATAGATTGTAAGAATTAAATAGAACAAAATATGAGAAAATGTGTCTATTATAGTTGTGTATGCCATGCATATATGATGCTTGATTGTGGTTAAATGATTGTTGTGAAATGATTTTCATGAAAAGTAATATACACTTTTAACGTGCTCAATCCAGTGGTGATATGAGTGAGTTACTTACTGAGCAAATGAAAGCTCATCCCACTTACCTTTTGCCCTTGCAGGTGATCACGTTTAGATCGCTTTCTGACGGAGTTTTGATATACTAGCGAGTAGAATTAGGTTTGTTATATTTCACCTTGTTTAGAAAGTCTTGTGTAGTTGTATATATATAAGGCTATGGTGATTCTAGTGGGATGTTATGATTATGCTTTTCTTCTAGTTGAAGATTTGTGGTGTTCATGGTTTGAATTTATGTAAATATTTGGGTTTGTATTTATGCAGGTTGTGTATGTATGTTTTGGCAATTGTTACTTATAAGCGGGATAGACGGCTTTGTATCCTCTTGGGAGGGTATGCCGGTGCCACACTCTAAATTACAGGTTAGACTATTTTAATTATGCCGAATTTGGGGTGTGACATTTAGTGGTATTAGAGCCTATAATTTGGGAATTGTCATAGTGTTAAGTATGAATTGATTGTTTGTCAAAGTTTAGGTCGAATGAAAGTTGTTTTGAGGTTTATGAATACTAATATCATGACTTTGTACTCTAGGTCATGGAACGGGCACGAAAGAGGAAGAATGTAGATACCGCTACTAGGACTGGCTCTAATACCATGATGAGATTCACGGCATAATTAAAAAACCACTAATTTAGAGTGTGCTCCGGCTGTACCCTCCCCTGTCTCTTATGCAGCATCAAGATGTGTATAAATAGACAGCTAGGGCAGAAGAAGCTACTTTTAGCTGTTGTTGGTTCTGCAACTAGCAGTCAGGCAGTAGATATAGGGGTTCTTTTGCAAACAATGACTCAAGTGATGCAAAATCAGAACCAACAACAGCTGCAACAACAGAAATTACAGCAGGAGCAGACACAGAACTCTTACTTTGATAAACTGTATAGAGCTAATGCTCCAATCATAATTTTGAAGGCGGGCCTGATCCTGATGTGGCACTAAACAGGATTGCGTGTATAAGAGACTAAATTTAAGGCTTTAAGGTTTCCAGAAGATGTGAAGGTCCAGGTGGTTATTCCATTCTTGGTATACAATGCAAAAAATTGGTGGAGATCAATGGAACCAATGATCGACGTTGCTGAGAATGATATAACTTGGGAGGAGTTCAAGGAGATGTTTCTTGATCAATACTTCTCGAGAGCCTTAAGGAAGAAAAGGCAAAATGATTTCTACATAAGAGACAATTTACCTATAGAAAATATGACAGTGCTTCAATATGCAAATAAATTCACTTCTTTGGGACGGTTTTGCCCAAAAGTGTTTGAAGATGAAGAGGAAAAGATGGACCGGTTTGAACAAGGTTTGAGAGAAGAAATTGGGTGCCAACTAGCTTCACATAAATTCACAACGTTCAAGAATATGTATGATGCCGCGTTAGCAGTGGAGATGCAATTCAAATTGAATGAAGGTGAAATGAAGTATTGGCAAGAAGCCAAGATGGATGATGGGGTCTAATCAAGATGTTGGAACAAACAGGGTAATTTTCAAAACGCCAACAAAAGACGAGGACCTATAAATGCTAATGGAGGCAAGTTGAAACAATGTGAGACTTGTCAGAAGTTTCATCGAGGAGAGTGTAGATTGAAGACCGGAGCTTGCTTCTCTTGTGGCCAACATGGCCATATTGCAAGGAACTGTCCAAATAAAACTAGTGTGTATAGGAGTCAAATTTTCTAAACCAGGCGAACAAAGGCCAAAGACCAATGCACGGGTATTTTCTATGACCACCATCTAGGATCATGTATAAGAGACATGTGGTTACAGGTACAAGACTTTCTAAACTTAATTCCAGCCCATGTATTGTTTGACTGTGAAGCCACTCATTCGTTCATGTCTAGCAAATTTGCTAAAAGTTTGAATCTTAAATGTGAAAAATTGCATGATCCCTATTATGTTGCTACCCCTATGAAAAAGGTGATTGGTAACTGATTTAATGTTTAGAGATTGTCGGATAGATATAGGTGGTCATGAATTGAGAGCAGATTTAGTACAAATAGACATGGATGATTTTGATGTAATTTTAGGGATGGATTGGTTAACTAGAAACTGTGCTTATATTGATTGTTTGAGGAAAAAGTTGACTTTTCTTTGCCAAGAAAGAAAAAGTTCTCTTTTCAGGGTAAATTGACGAAGCAACCTACATACTTTATACCCATCATTTCTGCCCTTAAGGTGTTCCAAGCCTTGAGAAAAGGGTGCAGTGGATATCTAGCCCTTATTAATGATACTCGAAAACAAACATTGAAACTTGAAGTTGTCCCAGTGGTACAAGAATTTTCAGATGTCTTCCCAGAAGAATTGCCAGGTTTACCTCCAGACAGAGAGATTGAATTTGAGATTAATATCGTATCCGGAGCTGGCCCTATTTCTAAAACTCCTTATAGAATGGCCCCTACTGAGTTACGGGAGTTAAAGTTGCAACTCGAAGAATTATTGGATAAAGGCTTTATTCGACCTAGTGCGTCTCCTTGGGGAGCCCCAGTCCTATTTGTGAAAAAGAAGGATGGAAGCTTGCGGTTGTGCATTGACTACCGCGAGTTGAACAAAATAACCATCAAGAATAAATATCCTCTTCCCAGAATTGATGACTTATTCGATCAATTAAAAGGGGCTATAGTGTTCTCAAAAATTGATCTGCGTTCAGGTTATCATCAACTGAAAATTAAATCTGACGATGTATCAAAAACTGCATTTAGAACAAGGTATGGTCATTACGAGTTTTTGGTCATGCCTTTTGGACTGACTAATGCACCTGCAGCTTTCATGGATTTAATGAACAGGGTATTTAAGCCTTACTTGGACCAATTTGTGATTGTCTTTATTGATGATATTTTGGTCTACTCTAATACCAAAGAAGAGCATCAAGATCACTTGAGGACTGTACTAGGGATTCTAAGGAAAGAGAAACTATATGCTAAATTCAGCAAATGATATGTGAATTTTGGCTCAAGAGCATAGCATTTTTGGGTCATGTAATATCAGAGAACGGTGTTTCGGTTGATCCTAAAAAGATTGAAGCCATTGTTGATTGGCCTCGACCAACTAATGTGACTGAAGTTAGAAGTTTCTTGGGGTTGGCTGGATACTATAGAAAATTTGTGGAAGGATTCTCGGTGATTGCTATTCCTTTAACTCGTTTGACCCAGAAACGATCAAAATTTGAATGGACTTCAGAATGTGAGAGAATTTTTCAAGAGTTGAAGCAGAAACTAATTTCAGCTCCGATTTTAACGTTGCCATCAGGGATGGGAGGTTTTACCATCTACAGTGATGCATCTAGCAAAGGATTAGGGTGTGTTCTTATGCAAAATGAGAAAGTGATTGCATATGCTTCTCGCCAACTGAAACCATATGAACAGAATTATCCTACTCATGTTTATGTTCTGATTTTATTATTTAGGAAGGATTAATGGGGTTCAAGAAGCTTGGATTTCGAATTGGACAAAAACAAACATTTTGATTAGTTGGTAAGTGGCTTGTTCATATTTCTATTATTTTTAAAACCGATTTCTTAAGTACTTTTGTACTAAATGATTGTTAATGCTTTGAAAATCTATTTGTGTATGAAATTGGATTGAGCATATGGATAATTTGTTTGGTGATTATATGCCTGTGAATGATTGTTTATTATGCTATCTTTGGTACCATTGGATTCATTAAACTAATAAAGCAATGGGAAAGGCTATTAAATTGCTATGTCAAAATGTCGGTATGGCCCTTCCACGGGATACAATAGTGGACAAACGGCCCTGTCATGGGTTATAATAGTGACCGTAGTATGATATCCGGAACTACGTTTAACTGACATATGGCCCTACCACGGGTAAGAATAGTGGGTTACGGCCCTGTCACGGGTTATAATAGTGACCATAGCATATTCTTTAGCTGAAGGCAAATGAAAAAGTAATGGATTGTAAGAATTAAATAGAACAAAATATGAGAAAATGTGTCTAATACCCTCCAGATAGTTGTGTATGTATGTTTTGGCAATTGTTACTTATAAGCGGGATAGACGGCTTTGTATCCTCTTGGGAGGGTATGCCGGTGCCACACTCTAAATTACAGGTTGTTTTAATTATGCCGAATTTGGGGTGTGACAATCACAATTTTTGGAGGAGACAATGCTAACAGCCAATATATCCGAATGAAACTCAAAACATGCTTTATAAGCAGAAGTCTCCCTCCTATAGAAAGGATCTTTGCCTTGCAACCTACCAACATTGGAGCAATTTTATCACTTGTAGCTTTAAATAAAGAATGAACTTTTCTACCTATTTTCACTGGACAACCAAGATAAATGGAAAGGAAATAAAATTAACCTATGCTCTTACTCGTAAGTATACAAGATTCAATTATAAAGCGGGAGTAAGGTGTTGATCCCACGATGAAGTTGGGAAAATCTTTGTGGAATAATTATATTTACACAAGAAATATGTTTGAATTTTTTATTGGATAAAAATAAAATTGCAAACAACAGTAAATAAAACAAATAATTGGAGCAATAAAACAAATCTATTAAAGAATATATAGTGTTCTGGATTTCACCATTAATTTTTACGAATGAAAAATTGTGAATTTAGTTGATTTTATGTAAGAAACTATGAAAAAGCTACAAGCCTAGGTGGCATTAGAAAAATAGTATAGCAAAAGTACTGGACATAATCCATCTAACTAAATCGTGGACTATTTGTTCCCATTGACCATACTTCCACGAAAACTAGTTTATTTTTCTCATACATGAATCTACAAGACTTCACATATGGCTTACCTATCCCACACATCTTTGACCTTACCCCTTAATCAACCACAAGTATAATAAAGACAAAATATTGAACATAGCATTAAAGAACATCAAACAACAAACAAAAAGACCACATAAACCAAAACTTGCATAAAAAGCAACTTTATTCATAGACCTACCAAAATCAATCCATAAAAATCTGGAGTTTCATCTAGAACCCTAGACAAAAACTAAGTATTCATAAATAAAAGTAAAAGAAGAGTACAACATTGAGAGATGCTTGTACTCCATCGACAAAGCCAATATCAACTTTTATTCAAAACTTATAAAGAAAAAAGATGATAGTGGAATGATAAAACCGTAATCTAGCCTAAAAGAAAACCCTAAAACTAGTCTAAAACCTATTCCAAATCTCCCTGAAAAGTCTCCCACCAAAGAGGGTATTTATAGGATTGGATATGAGCCAATTCAAAATATTCTAATAGTTTTTATTATTATAATCACACTTAGGTACCATGTAGCCAAAATTATCCACTCCTTCAGACATACAAATAAGCACTAGCAAATAACAACTTCAATCCTGATCTCATTTCAGATTTTATTGCCCATTTCAGTTGTGTCGGATGATACCGAAGCCTATTCGTGCTCCTTTGGTTGCATGGCTTTTCTTTATACTTTGGCTTGGAGATCAATGTATTTGTAGAATCTAGAGCTCTTTTAGAGGGACAACGGCTTTGTATTCGTCATGGTTTGCACTAGGTTGATATAGAGACAGAATCCCAAATTTTATTTACTATAGAATTGCATAACTCTTGTACATCTTGGCGTCTTGACCATATCGTGCGGGAAATCAAAAGCTTGTTATCCCAAGGGAATTTACGATTCAGGAGGTTAATGGGATTGTGGATCATCTAGCACGTTTGGGAAGTTCTACCATGCTACTTCTTTTTACACTGAAGATTCTTGCCCAAGAAAATTGCGTGGACTTCTATATATAGACGTCCTTGGATATCCTTTCCTTCGGTTATGAATTTTTTATCTTTTAAATTGATTTGTAAGATCTATTATTGGAAGGTTTTAGTTTAGTCTCCCTTCTTATACTTTTGATTTATTAATAAAATTTGAGAGTGATATCCCCAAGATATTCGTAGTTAGCCGTTTAAAAAAAATATTGCCCATTTCAGTTTCAAAATTTATAGACTTTAGGCAGCCAACCGAAACCCCGTCTCATTTGAAGTTGCAGGTACCCATAGGATGTTGAATATGCTATTGATGAATATTTGAAAATCTAATAAGTAAACATTGTTCTACAGTACGTTTGTTAATCCAATTAAAGTTGTCACTGAAATAATTAAAACCATACAAAAATGCTATCACAATATAGTCATCTATCACAAAAAAACAAACAATACACAAAATTTACACATGAATTCACCTTGTTTGCATTTCTTGCATTTTCCATTAAACTACCTATAAAACAAAATAAATATAATAATATATTGAAGTTATATAGTCTTCATCTCTATCTTATACTATAAATTATAACAGCACATAAAGTAATATATGCACTAACTGTCATTTCCCTATACAGGGAGTCTAGGGAAATGCAAAATAGTGTGTATGATAGTTTAGTAACATGAAATGCAAAATAGTAGTTGTTACATATAATGCAGTTAAATTAACTAACCCGAAACCCTAAAGGGTAACTAATAGCGTAGTTACTTTCGATCCCAAATATATCTTAAAACCCTAAAAACGGGTCTATTCTCGAGCACCTTAATAGCTCAAATAGCACTCCAATTACCTTAATAGGATGTTGACGTGGATTAATGTAAGTGTCTAAATTAGTGCTTGTTCATTCTCAAGTTATAAAATCACCTTATTTCACTTAGACTACAATCCATATTCCCGTAGTATACGAGATAGATTTGTAGCTCGTGGTGGGGGTATCATTCCCAAGAAGATGGATTGGTGATTACTAGGATTTCTAATATACGAATACTATCTAAACAACCAATTCAAATATGATTAGACTAAGAGTATGATTAAACTAATAGAATGATATATAAACAACTAAATTAGAATATAAGTTGACCAACAAGTAAACAAAAGGGATTGGGATACTATAATGATTCCTTTACTAGGTGGGGTCTTCTAATGGGTGAGATTTAATGGATACAAATGAGAACTCCCTCCTAACTTTGAACCAATTCCTTGGTCCAACTCATGATTTTAGTCTAGGTTTCTACAAGGAGTTCAAGGAACTAATTAGGTAAATTACCATTTTGTCCGACTACTTATTGATCTAACTATGTGATAAATCCGTGTAAGTACAAACAATCAACACTTTTGTTTGTTGTGTTAGACTCACAAATGTGGCCAAAGGGTGGATCCCTTTCCTCTCACCAACCATTGCAAACCCTGCATAAGACTCAAATTTTTGCCATTTACTAGTCTACCCACTTAAAATCAACCAAACATGTGCAAAGTTTACATTTTTATGGCTCAATCCCCTAGAAGTTACACATGCTTAAGGAACTACAAAACAAAGAAATATAAAGGCAAGCTATAGTTACTACTAAGGTACGAATTACAAATAGGTAATATCAACCTACACATGCTAGTCATAATGCAAAAAATATGAATGAGCATGAACATAAGAGATTTTTATACCAAATGAAATCTACGAGAATAGATAGCAACTATTATGAAGAAAATTCTAAACTTGCATTAATTAAAGAGAATAATTTTAATACATAAAATGCTGAAGATTCAAGAAGAATAATAGATGCTACAATTTTACTAAATATGGCAAAGTTCTTCTACTTCTAAAACTACCTTATCTATACTAGCTAAAACTAAAACTACTACACCCTGCACTGTGTTTTTTAGGTACACATTATAGGGTTATTTGTAATTGCTGTAACCATGCAAAAGTAGCACATTTTATTTGTCAAGAATCTTCTCTTAGACCGTGGTGACGAGATGTCCTTCTTGGATATCATCACAACGGTGTGTAGCTTAAGTTGACCAAGGTCTTCCGTCAGTTGTTAACCCCCGTGCTGAGAGTTGTATTGTGAAATCTGGCGCTGCAGTATGGGAGTTTTGATAAAGTCTTGAATGGCTTGGTAACTGCGATAGTGAGATTTCTTCTTCGGAATTCATAGTCATGGTGTTAAAACTCCTGTAGCTTGGACTTTGGTCGTCAATAGTCTTTTAATTGTAGCTCTAGTCCTTTGCTTCTTCTATCCTTCAAGTTGCTTCGTAATTGCAATTAATTCTTGCAAATATACACTAAAAACTAATAAGCACCATTTAATTAACAATTAGTGAATAATTACTACTGAAAAGGCCTAATATTGCTCTAAGACCACTAACACTACTACCATATATAAAATTCTAGTAAAAATATATAAGAACACCTAGAATGGGACTAACATATTCAAAATGGCATGATTTTTAAAGGAAAAATAACTCTATTTATTAGAGTTGTAGCACCCCAAACATAGCGTTTTGCTAGTCTCGAGTAAAGCAAAAAAAAAAGAAAAAGAACTAAAGAAACCACCAGAAGATAATAAGTGAAATTGGAAATATTGGACTCTAGAATACTACCAGGCATATGGGAATTGGGATTGAAATTAACAAACTCAATATTTTTATTCATTTCTACATTTATAAAAGTACACACTACTTTTTATTGTGAATATTACTTTACTAATTAAGTGTTCATGAAATGCCAATTCAAATACAATTTGATCTAAGGTAAACAAGTCAATTTTCTCAAAAATTTGCTTCAAGCATAGAAAGATTCTCAAGACTTCTTTTATGAAGCACAAAGTGATGCAAATGAACATGCAAGGATATTTGTTGACACCGCAAGATCTAACAAAGAACATCACTCGAAACAATGCTTTACCCCAACTTATCAAATGTCTAATAGCCCAAATTAAGGATCATTTATGATTTTTAAAACTTGTAATGTAAGTTAAGGTAATAGGGTGTGATAAACATTGATAAAAGTGGCTCAAGTCACCTTAATCATTCCAATACAAACCCTTGGACTATTATCCCAAATACAAAATTCTCAAAAACCAACATTAATCAACCAATCTATACTTTGAAGTATAAACTCCCAGCAAAACTATCATACAAAGGTAATATCAACCTCTTTTTATTCGCATACTATTTGCAAAGATGGCAAAAAATTAAATAAGAAAATTTTTTATATTACTATTATTTTTTAGCAATAGACATAGCTAGTTACAATAAGAGGAAATACAATTATCATAGAAAATTTTAACTTCAACCCCCAAAGCATTTACAAAAATATTTACTTCCAAACCATCATATAAGTTCTAACCATTATATTGGAGAACTACGTTAATTCTACAATGACAAAGGTGATGGGATGAAGAGAGGATAAGTAAATAAGGTGAAATGGCTAAATTATGTAGTTGATAAAGAAATTAGGCTTTAAGGCTCAATGAGGACACTAGGGATACAATTGAATTAAGATAGGATTTTTGGCTCAAATGGTATAAGAAAATGCTTAGATCATTTTTAAGATCCGACTATTTTACTAAAACGATGGATTTACATTACCTCAATCAGTGTACTAAAATTCAAACCATGACAAACCCACAATATATCCAAAAAAACAAAACCACGCAACAATTATCAAATGATGCTTAATTCATTTCTTTCTATACTTAAAACCAACTTTCAAAAATATGAAATGTTTAAACCATATCGATAATCAATTGAACCTGGCATTGGACAAACACTTACGAAAAAGTAATTTTTTAGGTCAAAAACTAGTGGAGAAAAATATTTTAATGAAGTGGTTGAAAACATGGTTGCGTTTCAAGGGATAAATCCCATTTCTCACATGAAGTGCAACTATGTTCAACATCCAATTCAACTTCTCCCAAAAATAAGGAAACCATAAAAACACATTCATAACACAAAACAACAAACACCACCACACTGTTCACATCATTCATACGATGAGTACAACTCATCCATTCATTTACCATTTAGCATACGAAAGAAAATAAAGGCAATGCTAATAAAGGCATATAAAGAAGAACTTCAAACATAATCTCGCCAACATGGCCCAATGAGAGATATTCATCCAAAATAACTAATGAAGCAATCTAAAACAAGTTAAAGATGTTCGTGCCAATTGGCCCAACGGTTATCATTTCTACTGATAACCTACAACCTTGGTTTTGATGATGACAAATGAAACTTAACTATCTTAACTGAAACTATGCAGGATTGTTGGTACATTTGCTCATTAGCAGGGTTTTCGAATGAAGAACACCATTCGAATAGGACTATATTTCTCATAGCACAAGCTCGTCCGAACGAGATTACCACAGACGCAATACACTGTCTGAACGATCGGGCAGAGAGCAAGATTTTGGACCATCTACAACAGATGCGCAAGCTCGTCCAAAGGAACTTGCCTTGGACATATTTCACCGTCCAAAAGAGTAAGGCAGAGTCAAGGGATTAAAGGCACCTGCAACGGACGCATCTAACTGTCCAAAAGAAGATTACATCGGACGAAGCTAATTGTCCGAAAGAAAAACATTCCCAGTTAAGTATTAAACCTTTCGGACACAATACATTACTACACGGTTCGATGTGTGAACCTTTCAAACATATGTGGTTTGAACGAAGGAACGGATGCAAGCTCGGCCGTCCGAACGGTATCCTCTACTCTCTGATATTTAAGATCGGACGATGGATCGGACGCATGACAACAACATCGGACGTCCGAGACCTATAACGGCTAGTTTTTTAGCATTTATTATTGAGCCGTTAGGAGGTGGTTAAAACCTAATTCATTGCACCTATAAATACAACTCTGTTGTATAATGAAAAATATCTTACACATTGAATACAAGCAAAAAGAAAGGCAATTTGAGTGTAAATTAACTCTTTAATGACATTGTATTAGTGTGTACTTAAGAGTGCTATTCAAAATATTGAGTGGAGTGATAATCTTGTATAAAAGTGAGCTTTGGTGTAAAATCCTTGGCTCAACTAAAAAGAAGTAATGTGAGCAAGGGTGATCCTACTTTGTACACTAGAGATTATTGGCTCACCAAGATTGAAGGAGTATCTTCGTGGATAATACTATTCCAATCTATCTAGTTTGGATGTAGTTTTGATCTCTTTCTCAATTTAATATATTCATCTTATTCTTAATTGCTTATCCTTTCATCATCTTATTTGCCAAGTGCAAGAAATTTAAATTGAGCATTATTTGTTAAGATAATTTTTTGAAACCTAATTCACCCCCCTCTTAGGTTGCTTTGGGTCCAACAATTGGTATCAGAGCATTGGTCTCTTTATTTTGCTTAAATTGCATTTGAGTGAAGATCCCTTATGGCAACCAATAATGCTATATTTTTTTAGGGTCAATCTATCACTAGACCCCCCTATGTTTAATGGGATAAACTTTATTAGTTGGAAAGATAGAATGAAAATATTTTCGCAATCCATTGATATTGACTTGTGGTATGTTGTAAATGAAGGTCCTTTCGAAACTACCATCATTGATGATCATACAAATAGAAGAAGAGAAAATACTAGGGATGAGCTCACTCTACAAGACAAGGCAAATTTGAACTTAAATGCAAAGCCTTTAGGCTATGAATGTACTATACAATGCCTTGGATGCTAACGAATCAACTCATGTCAAAGGATGCATTTCTGCTAAAGAAATTTGGGACAAATTGAAGGAAATTCATGAAGGGAGCGATGATGTTCGAAAACAAAAGAAATCCTTACTTGTTGCTAAGTATGAGTCCTTCAAGAAGGAACCACATGAAAATATTGATAAAATGTATTGCAAGTTCAATGATATCATTAAGGATCTTGAAGCCTTGGGTAAGGAGTATTCTTTGGGCGAAAAGAATAGAAAAGTCTTGAATGCTCTATCCAAAGAATGGGAGGCCAAAACTATCACTATAAAGGAAGAAAAGAATCTAAACTCCATGCCTATTGAGTCCTTAATTAACTCTCTTACGTCTTATGAATTGAAGCTTAAGGCCAAAGTGGTGGATGATGAAGAAGCAAGACCAAAAAGGAGCATTGCATTAAAGACTTCTCAAGAAGAAGATGAAATTGGTTCCATCAATCTAGAAGATCAGAAGATCTGGATGAAGGAGATCTTTCACTCATCACCAAAGGATTTCTCAAACACTACATCAATAAACGAAAAATGAGAAAAGGTGGAGCTATCAACCCAAATAATTTCAAAGGGAAGACCAAGCTAGAAATGAAAAGGCAAAATGAAAAGTGCTTTGAATACAGTCAATCGGGACACTTTGCAAATGATTGTCCTTCCAAGAAGAAAAAGGAAGGAAGAAAGTCCTGCTTCAACAATTTTCATATCACATGAGATGATTGCAACTCCGAAGGAGAAGTTGAAGAAGAAATGGAATCAACACAAATGGTCTTTATGGCCATTGGTGATGATGAGGTAACTTCGTCTTATGATTCTAATGACGAGAATGATGATAATGATCTTCAAGCCTTCATTTTAAAAATGCATGGTAGCTTAAAGGAATCATATGCTAGAAATAAGGAGTTAGTAAAAAAATCAAATGCTTTATTAAATGCTAACTCTAAACTTGTGAATGAAAATAAGATATCTAGGCTATCACAAGAAAACGCTGAGTTGAAGAAAAGAATGCATGTGAAAACAAGGATCAAGGAAGAACAAGCCTCCTTGAAGAAAAGATTGGATGGCTTGAATGTTCTCTAGGATAAAAAAAAGGAAAAAAATTTTTGGTATGAAAGGGAATAGAAATGTTTTGATCAACAAGAACCTTGTCACTTTTAGAAGGAATGATATTTGTTTTGTAAAATCAAAATCTTCTTTATATGGAAACAAAAATATTATTTGCAATTATTGCCAACAACGTGGACATGTGAAAAATAATTGCTATGTCAAGAAAAATGAAAAACTTGAAATGAATATTGTATGGATTTGTAGTAATTACACTAACTCTTATGGACCCAAGAAAATATGGGTACCAAAAGATCACTTAATTTCTTGTGTAGGTAATAAACGTCACCGAAAATGCTAAATGGTTCATAGATAGTGGATGTTCAAGACATATGACCGGTGATGCATCTCTCTTCACCGATCTCAATTGTACTCTGTCTAAAAGTAGTGGAAATGTGACTTTTGGGGATAACATGAAAGCAAAATCAATTGGCATTGGTGATGTAGGTAAAAATAGTGAGACCTTTATTAAAAATGTGCTTCTTGTTGATAATTTGAATTACAATCTCTTAAGTGTGAGTCAACTCTGTGATGAGAATCTATATGTGTTCTTTACCAAACATGAATGTTTAATTCCTGATAAAAATTGTGTCCTTTTATTTAAAGGTACTAGGAACAATGATGTTTATGTGATTTATCTTGATAATATTGGTAGTAGCAATGTAAAATGTTTAACTACTTCTATAGATGATCCTTGGCTTTGGCATAGAAGATTTTGTCACTTCAACATGGATTTAATCGAAATTCTTGCTAAGAAAGAATTGGTGAGAGACTTGCCAAAATTGAAGTTTTTGAAAAACAAAATATGTAATGCATGCATGCCAATTTGGTAAACAAGTTAAAGTGTCTTTTAAACCAAAGAATTGTGTGTCTGTGTTCATCTAAACCTTTGGAATTATTGCATTTGGACTTGTTTGGTCCAACTCAACATGCTAGTCTCGTTGGTAGCAAATATGCTTTTGTGATTGTTGATGACTATTCTAGGTATACTTGGATATTATTTCTGGTTCACAAAAATGACGCCTTTGAAAATTTTGTAAAACTATTTTCTAAAATACAAAATTTGTTTAATTTGAAAACCATTCGTTTGAGAAGTGATAATGGAGCTGAATTTAAATTTGGAGGTTTTCCCAAATTTTGTGATCACAAAGGCATTTCACATGAATTTTCAGTTGTTAGAGTGCCTCAACAAAATGGTGTTGTTGAGAGAAAAAATAGAACACTCCAAGAGGCAGCTAGAACCATGATTAGTGAATGTGATTTACCAAAATATTTTTGGGCAAAAGCCGTTAACACGACTTGTTATGTTATGAATCGAGTTCTTTTGAGACCTATTTTAAATAAAAGTCCTTATGAACTCTTGTTTCGTAAAAAAACCTGTTGTTTTATTTCAAAGCTTTTGGTTGTAAATGTTTAATTTTAAAAGTCAAAGAAAATTTTGAAAATTTTGACAAGAAATCGGATGAAGGAATTTTCCTAAGATATTCTAGTGACAAGAAAGCATACCGAGTATATAATAGAAGAACTCTTTTAATTGAAAAAGTTGTGCATGTTACGTTTGATGAGGCTAATGATATTATTTCAAAGAATATTTGTGAAGATAAAGATGCAGGTATACAAAATGAACTTGAGAAACTCACCATACATGAAGAACGTCAAGAGACCACAAGCAATGAGGACAACGTTCATCACTTGGATGAAGAAGAAGAAAAGAACGAAGATACTTCAAAAGATCTTCCAAGAGCATAGAGCTTTGTCTCAAACCATCCTCAAGATTTGATCATAGGTGATCCGTTCGATGGGGAGTTTGAGATAAGTATGATGGGAGAATTACAATTTTTTCTTGGACTTCAAGTTCACCAAACAAAAGAAAGAACTTTCATCACCTGATACAAATCAAATACACAAAAGAGCTACTCAAGCGCTTTGGAATGGAGGATTGTAAAGAAGTTGGGATGCCAATGTGTACCTCAACCAAGCTTGACAAAGATGAAGAAGGTAATAGTGTTGATGAAAAACAGTATAGAGGTATGATCGGAAGCCTACTTTATTTAACAGCTAGTAGACCGGATATTATGTTAGCCGTTTGTCTCTGTGCTAGATTTCAATCATGTCCTAAGGAATCACATTTAATTGCTTCAAAAAGAATTTTTAGATACTTGAAAGGAACATTAAACTTTGGTCTTTGGTATCCTAAATCCACTAGTTTTGATTTCATCAGTTACTTAGATGCCGACTTTGCAGGTTGCAAAATTGATAGAAAAAGCACTAGTGGTACATGTGACTTCTTGCATAATTGTCTGGTGTCTTGGTTTAGCAAGAAGCAAATTTATATTTCCCTTTCTATGGCTGAGGCCGAATATATTGCTGTTGGAAACTGTTGTGCTTAACTTCATCTGTGGATGAAACATACATTAAAAGACTTTGGTGTTATTTATGATTGTGTGCCTATAAGATAAGATAACACTAGTGCAATTAATCTCACTAAAAATCCTGTCTTGCATTTTAGAACCAAACACATTGATGTCAAGCATCACTTTATTAGAGATCTTGTGTGCAAAAAAGAAATTTGTGTTGAATTTGTGTGTACTAAGCATCAACTAGCTGATATTTTTACCAAACTTTTGCCTTTAGATTGCTTTGAATCTCTAGGAACTTGTTTGGGCATCATTGAATTCAAAATTGTATGAATTATGCCTTCGGACAAAAATTTTGTATCTGATCCTTCGGACGAATATGAACTTCCGAACTACTTACTCTATCGGACGTACAAGAATGTCCAAACTCCCCTCTTTAGTCTCGGACACCTATAAGCGTCCGAACTTTCCTTCTTATTTCTCAAACTCTCTAGAAATTCTTACGGACGCTTGTCACCGTCTGAGACTCTCTCGGATGCACAACATATAGACTTTCAGCCGTCCTTGCGTTTGCATTTGAACGCAAGATCGGACGCATACAAATCGTTTAGATGTCCGAACGATTGTTCTACTCGGTTAAAACCCTTCATTTTCTTCCTTTCGGACAATTCCCCCACCAAACCCTACCTCTTGCACCCAAGAACCTCCTCAAAATTCTCTCACTCTCTCCTTCTTCCTCTGAAATCTCTTAAGGAATTCTCCTTCCCAATTCCTCACTAATCTCAATTGAACCTTATTTCACCCATATAACATCTCATTCCTTGAAATTTCCCCCAAATTCACCCAAACTCACTTTTCCTCTTCATCTTGTTTACAATGATACGATCTCGTGGTGGATCTGCAAGGGCTACTAGAGGCAAAAAATCGAAAGGCAAGGCTCCAGTGTAGGGTTGAACATCCTCAAATCCTCAATCCATTCCCAGTCCCTCTCTACCAAAATTCATAGATGCCAAGGCATCTGATCGGTACACTTCTCTTCTTAGCAAATCTCATTATTGTTCAAAGGCCTGTTTCACAAAGTCTTTTTGATGAATTAAACTTACCTCTTATTAAATCATGCTTTGCAAACCAAAATTGGGGTCATTTAGTTCATTTGGATTTGCTTGTCTTTCATGACATGGTGCTACAATTTACTGCCAATCTTAGAAAGGGTCCTAGTATTCGTTCATTGATTTCTCATGTCAATAACAAAAATCTTGAGATTTCCCCCACTGTCATTAATTCTATTTTTGAATGTGTAGTTACCTCTCCTAATTATATTTCCTATTTTTTCTCTCTGGATAAATGGCTTGCTTTAGATACTCTTTTTGACATTAAAGAGGTCCGACAGATTTTTAACATCAATTTTAAACAGGTTTCGGAAGCCAAAACCATACTGCTTGCACCTGAACTCAACATTTTATACACTTTAGTCACTAATTTACTGCTACCGACTGATGGGCATCACACTAAGCTTGGAAAAATACAGTTGTACTTATTTTATTGTATTTTTAAAGGTATCATTCCCGCTTGACTTTGGAAATCTCTTTTGCTCTCTATGGTAGCTCTTTTTAACTAATACACGCAGAAACATTCCTTTTGGCAAATTCCACTAAAAAGTTTCGAACATTTTGGCATCCCCTTCACTGGAAAAAAACAATATCTTCCTTACTTTAACAAAGCTTATATTGAGCGTAAAGGTTTGAAGTTTTTTAATGATCAATGGTTTTCAAAAGCTGCATATGAACTTGAACGATCTAAATCTCATGCCTCTATCTCCGACCTTGCACCTCCTCACTCTCCTACTCCTCAACCCACCTCTTCCACACATCCACTATCCCATGAACCCTATATTTCTTCCTCAAAACCCTCACTATCTCATCTATGTACCCTTGTTACCTTTCTAAGTAACCAAATGAGTTCCTTCCAACGCCGTACCCTTCGAAAGCTAAAAAGGCTTGAAACTAGACAAACTATTCTTCAAGAAGCACTCAGTCTCGGTATGTCTGCCTTAGCTCAAGTTCAGTAAGATCGTTAACATTCAATCCCAATACATTCTTGAGTCATCTACAGATAACGATGACATCGATGATGGTGATCATTCCATTCCTGAGGCTGAAGATTATGAAGATCCAATTGGCAGCACCAATCTTGACAAATCTACTGGTCCTGGAGCTGATGATAATGATGACGAGGATGTTGATGACACATTTAACTACATCATGCAACGCCGAGATCCTGATGAATTAAGTAGTCACGACAGCGAGGCTACCGAGGATGATGTACCGACCAAGAAGCGCAAACTTGAGGAACGCTCCAAGATGAAGAATGACTCCACTTAGACTTGGTCTTACTTCCTTGCAATTTAATGTTCTTAGACTTTTGTTATGATTGGTAGGCTTTAGTTGCAATTGATTTCTCTAGTTGACTTCTCTAGTTGTAATTATTGACTTCTCTACCTAGCCTCGGTTATGACTATTCTGGTTTGATTTCATATTGCCTGCGTAACGTGGAGCATCCTCTTAGGGGAGCTTATTCTATTGCTTTGATGATGTCAAAGGGGGAGTAAGATGGCCATTAGAATTGTGTGTTACACTGATTTGAATTGTTTGATGCTCTAATTGTGTGATCATGATTATTGTATGTTATTCGGAAAGGACAAGGAGGACGACAATCATCATCCTCTTTGGAAGCCAAAACCATACTGCTGGCACCTGAACTCAATATTTTATACACTTTAGTCATTAATTTACAACTACAGACTGATGGGCATCGCACTGAGCCTGGAAAAATGCAGTTGTACTTATTTTACTATGTTTTTAAAGGTATCCCACTTGATTTTGGTTATCTCTTATGCTCTCTATGGGAGCTCTTTTTAACTGATACACGCAGAAACTTTCCTTTTGGCAAATTCCTCTCTAAAGTTTTTGATCATTTTGACATCTTCTTCACTGGCAAAAAACAATATCTCCTTACTTTAACAAAGCTTAAATTGAGTGTAAAGGTTTGAGGTTATTTAATGATCAATGGTTTTCAAAACCTACATATGAACTTGAACGATCTAAATCTCATGCCTTTACCTCCGACCTTGCACCTCCTCACTTTCCTCCTCCTCCTCAACCCTCCTGTTCCACACATCTACTATCCCATTAACCCCATATTTCTTCCTCAGCGCCCTAACTATCTCATCTATGCACCCTTGTTACCTCCCTAAGTAACCAAATGAGTTCCTTCCAACAGTGCACCCTTTGAAAGCTAAAAAGGCTTGAGACCAGACAAACTATTCTTCAAGAGGCACTCAGTCTGGATATGTCTGCCTCAGCTCAAGTTCAGTTTGCTAACATTCAATCCCAATACATTCTGAGTCATCTTCAGATAGAGATGACATCGATGATGGTGATCATTCCATTCCGGAGGTTGAAGATCATGAGGATCAAATTGGCACCACCAATCCTGACAAATCTACTAGTCCTGGAGCTGATGATAATGACGATGAGGATGTTGATGACACATTTAGCTACATCATGCAATGCTGAGATCCTGACGAATTAAGTAAGATCACGACAGCGAGGCTACCGAGAATGATGTACTGACCATGAAGTGCAAACTCGAGGAACGCTCAAAGAAGAAGAATGACTCCACTTAGACTTGCTCTTTACTTCCTTTCGATTTAATGTTCTTAGACTTTTGTTATGATTGGTAGGCTTTAGCTGCAATTCACTTCTCTAGTTGACTTCTCTAGTTGTAATTATTGACTTCTGTACCTAGCCTCGATTATGACTATTCTAGTTTGATTTTATATTGCCTGGGTAAAGAGGAGCATCCTCTTAGGGGGGAGCTTATTTTTCTTTAATGATGTCAAAAGGGGGAGTAAGATGGCCATTAGAATTGTGTGTTACACTGATTTGAATTGTTTGATTCACAAATTGTGTAATCATGATTATTGTATCCTACACTTTCTGATATTTAAGATCGAACGATGGATCGGACACATGACAATAACATCGGACATCCGAAATATATAACGGCTAGTTTTTGAGCATTTATTATTGAGCCATTAGTTAGGTGGTTAGAATCCAATTTATTGCACCTATTAATACCAACTCTTTTGTATAATGAAAAATATCTTTCACATTGAATACAAGCAGAAAGAAAGGAAATTTGAGTGGTAATTAACGCTTAAATGATATTGTACTAGTATGTACTTAAGAGTGCTATTCAAAATATTGAGTGGAGTGATAATCTTGTACAAAAGTGAGGTTTGGAGTAAGATTCTTGGCTCAACTAAAAAGAAGTAGCGTGAACAAGGGTGATCCTACTTTGTACACTAGAGATTATTGGCTCACCAAGATTGAAGGAGCATCTTCGTGGATTATTATTCCAAGCTATCTAGCTTGGATGTTGTGTTTGATCTCTTTCTCAATTTAATATATTCATCTTATTTTTAATTGTTTATCCTTTCATCGTCTTATTTGCCAAGTGCAAGAAATTTAAATTGATTATTTTTTTCTAAGATGATTTTTTGAAACCTAATTCACCCCCCCTCTTAGGTTGCTTTGGGCTCAACACTAAATCTACCAAAATCACTATCAAGGCTAAGTGGTCATCATTCAAGGCGTTAGTCTATTGTCACACCAACTGGACCACTTAGATAAATTTATTCAAAGCAATAAAGACTAACTGAACTAACAATCCAACCAATGAAACTAAAAATCCAACAATTCAAAAACTACAAATAAAGGAAATGTAATGGAAATGTATCTTAATGTCTCAAGCATGAAGAAATAAGAATATAAGGGTAATGGGGATAAAATCATGTAAATGTAGGAAGGGTAAAGGGTCTTCTCATTCAGGCAGGTGGTGGCAAGTGAGTAATCATCCTCCTCATTATTGTTGTCCTCCTTATCCTTCCCATAGATCTCATAGTCGTCATCGCTTAAGTCCATGTGAAATTCTGTGCTCTCATCTCCTTTATTTTCCTCAAAGTTGACCTTTCTATTGATCCCTCTACCTCGTTATCATGTTGTTGTGGTGCTTCGAGTTCACCTTGTGGTTGGAAGAAAGATTGCTCGCGTGGTGATCTGTCATGCCATAAGGGTAGAGGCCTTGGGTGAACTTGGCTATCGAGTGTTGTGACTTGAAGGGCTTGACCAACGAGGATCAAGTTGTTGTGAAGGATCATTTGGCTACACGTCCTCTAGGAGTGCATCTCATTATGCTCATTTTTCATTTGAGGGGGGTTGTACACGTGCTCGCCAGGTATGTTAATGAAAAGGGCTTGTGGAAGCAAATGTGGAAGTGGTGCACTTGGTTACTCTTCTGTTGCTTGATGCCTTCGAAATTATTTGACCATATTCTTCCTGTAGGTGTCTGCTCTAGGGTGGTAAGAGTTTGTGGGTGTCAAACAAATAATAAAATTAAAGCCTGTTACACTTAACCAATACCTGCACTCTCCCAAGTATACAAGACAGGATTATAGGTTAGTCCTGAGTGGGTGCTATTCCCATAAGGATTCGGATGGTGATTACCAGGCTTATAAGATTGTTATACTATTTAAACAAGCAATTGAGGGATTTTGTATTATCACTAACTACCAAGATAATTAACTCAGCAAGCTTCAAATAAAATAAGAAATTTTACTAATATAAGAAAGCATGTAAAGACTATCACTAACTCCTACTTTAACAAGCAATTTGTAAGCAATAGAAAGCCATAAAAACTAATCTAGACTACAACTTGGCATAAGTTTAAAGTTGTTGTCAAACTAAGTCAAGATTATTAAACTTGACTACAAAACTAACTATAGGAAATATAGTAAGTGCAGACAAAGGAAAAGTAGACAAAAAAATAGTAGCAAATTCTCTAAGGCTCTATATTATCAACTTTCATTAGCCTTACAAATGAGGTACCAAAATCTCCTATTTATAGAGTTATAAGAAGGGAATTCATGAATAAACACTTAATATGCTACATAAATCACATGAATCAGTAAGCCTTCACATAATTCAATATAACTAAGGGGATAAATATCACAATAATCAATGTACTTGGGGAAATGAATAGACATTCATCTTTATAGAATTCCAAGATAACAGTCCCCCTTGGATGTCCATGCATAAAATAATATGCCTCATTAAAACCTTATAAGGAAAAACCCATTGGAAAAACTTGGTTAAGGAAAAGGAGTACATCATTCTTTTGTAGAATACGCGATGAATCATTGACTCATTAAAACCCTTTACTAGGAAAATCCAATAGAAAAAAACTATGGTAGAGGGAAAAAAAGTACAATAATATTTATAATATAATTTTGCATGCTACCTCATTAAAAACCTTGTCAGGAAAACCCATTAGGATAAAACCATGTCTAAGGGAAAAATAGTACAGCGAGTACTTTTACTCACTCTTATAAAAGTATCACCTAATATCCTTGAGATAACATATCTCAATTTTGCAAACTAACTTCTTGAATGTTGTTGTTGGCAATGTCTTTGTGAACAAATCCGCTAAATTACCACATAAGCAAATTTGTTAGATATCAATATCATCATTCTTCTCAAATTCATGACTGAAGGAAAAGTTTGGAGAAATATGTTTTGTTACATATCTTCTGGATATGTTGGGGTTGTTGGGTCAATGGCCTTAGCCAAATATATTCAATACTTGCTTCACGTATTACGATTATTTTAGCATGATTGCAAGAAGTAGTAACTAAATTTTATTCGAACACCATGATAAAGCAATTTTTCCATATATAAGTAATGCATTCAAGATCAAACTTTATGTTAGATCAAATAAATATCCAACATCTATATAGCCAACTAATTTTGATCTAGATTCATCAAAGTAAAATAGACTCGTATCAATAATTTCTCAAAAATATTGAAGTAGATGCTTCATTGTTATTTGAATATCTTCATATCAGAGAAGAACTTGATCTACTAATGAATTTATAGTAGGTGTTAGCACTGAGATATAGTATTTCAAGACCAATAATTTCTTCACCATTCTCTTGAGGACAAAAATTTATTATTCTCGACATCAAGCGATCATAACTATTGGGGTACTCAATGAAAATATTTTATCCATATATGAATCGGTCTAATATCTTGTTGATATAAGTTCATTGATGAACAAAATATCATTCGTTAAGTGCTCGAACTATAGAGTTTTGCCTTGATCTTTTATATCAATTCATTATCATTTGAAACTCTTCAGGAGTTCAAATAATATTTATATCATCAACGTATGCAGTAGTTATCACAAATTTTGATCTTGTTCTTTTTGTGAAACCACAAAAGCAAAATTTGATGACTTTTATAACTCTAAGAGGTACTTATTGTGGCGATTATATATATCAATGTAAATTTCTTTAATCTAATCTATACATGGATTTTCATAATCTTTTTGAGCGATGCTCCTGGGAAACTTTATATGCTTCAACCTTGTTAAATCCATTAGAGATTTTCATATAGATATCGATATCAAATGAGCCATACAAAATATGCTCAATATCCATTAGACCCATTTCAATTTTTTTCATGAAATGTCATACAAATTAGATATCTAAAGGTGATCGCATCCACCACTAATATAGGTCTCTATATAATTAATACCAGATCTTTTGCAAAAAAACTTTGTTCAACAATTTGTGATTGACATGGGACAGTTTCATTTTTATCATTTCATTTTAGCACAAATATTTGTTTGTATCATACCGGCTTTACACCTTTGGGATTTTGGACTACAGGTTCAAAAATTTTCACATTTTTAAATGTAAATTTAATTCTACTTGCATTGTGAATTTCTATTATATTCAATCATTCCTATGTCGATATTCTTTGACAAATTTATATTCAAGAACTTCATTTTCTATTCAAAACATCAACTGATATTACAAACAATAATATGTTGTCGACAACAATATCTGTTCGATTCTATCTTTTTTAGTAGTGACATAACTTATCGATATATCTTTATTTTCATCAGATTCAATTACCTAATCCGCTTATGGGGTTTTATGATTAGTTTTGTCTAGGGCTTCTTTAAAAATACCCGCCTCGATTGTATGACTATCTTTAACATTTGCTTTTTTCCTCAAGGTGTGGTTGTTACGAGAATTCTTATCTTTTGAAACCAATTGGTCAACCACACCTTATGCATGGTTAACAATAATTTGTAATAGGTTGTCCTACGGGGATACCAATTCGAATTGGAGCATTTCATCTAGTATATGAGATGTCACTTATTTTAGGCCAGTAATGAATTTGGAAGTTGATTCACAATATTTTGCAAATGAATTATCTTTTGAACTTCTAGTTCATGAGGATCAAAATGTATTTCATTCAAGTTTTCTTTATCTACCTACTTATCTTCTCTCCCTAATGTCGGGAAAACTTTTTTATGATAATCGGCAAATTGTGCCTTAAATAAGTCCCCGATTAATGGTTCAAGATATTTAATTGTAGAGGGTGACTTATATCATGTATATATATTCCCACTTTCTTTTATGACCTATCTTGGTGCGTTGGGGTGGAGCAATTGAAACATATACCATACAAACAAAAATTGTAAAATGGAAAAATTAGACTCCTTACCAAAAGACAATTGTAATGAGGGAGAACTTAAAATATTTTGTTGGCATGATTGTTGCATAGCATGTCTTTATACATAAATAGAAAATTTTGTTCTCATAAATACATGGTTTAACTATTGTAGAGGCATTATGTTAACAATTCTACTAGACCATTTTGGGTATGAACATGTATTTCAGGATATTCAATAGTTATTCAATTGACATATAGATGTCTGATATATTAATTCACCAATATTATCAAGACAAATTTTTTTGATTGTATAATCTGAAATTTGTGCTCTTAATTAATCAATCTAATTATTTGAGCTAACAATCTCACAAACTCCAGGTTGCGAGTACATAACAAGTACACATGTGACCATCTAGTAGATACATTTATCAAAATCATAACATATCTAAATGGTACAATGAAGGGTGAGTGGGCCCACATATCTTACCCTTCTTTCATTCTAAAATTGCAGGGGACTCAATCACTATTTTAACCAGTGATGGTCTAATTGAATTGAAGAATCTTTTGGTTCTCAATTAAGACACAATGGAAGTCCTTGTGAATTCTCAATAATTTTTATGCATCATAATTGATCTAGAATAGTCTAACTGGTCATTGCCAAATAATAAAAGTATTTGAATCAGTAAAATTCAGGTTTACCGTAGCATGTGCTTCAATTGTACTAATATATGTATAGTATAAACCAAAAGGAAAGACATGTAACTTTTCCATAACATATTTCTTTTCTAATGTTACATATATACTCAATAATTTCCTCATTCATGGTCTTAAATGATATCCTTTGTGGCAGATATCTTTCAAGAATAAATTCTTTGAGACCTTGTAGAAAATATTGCATCATTATAATGAACTTTGTTCCTTTGGGTAATAATAGCTCTTCCAAAACTTTCAATTAGTTTAGTATTGCCTGAAGAGAAAAATATTTCTTACATTTGACTATCATATGTGTTGTTGCACTGTCCGAGGCAAATATCCTCATACCTCGGATATATTTAAATGTATATCCATATGTTTCTTATTAAATAATATATATATATAACAAAAAGAAATATATATAACAAACTAATGCAAAAGAACAAGACATATAGAATTTTAAAATTATAATGAAGACATTCTAAATAAAATATCATGTCATTTTCTTTCTTAAATATTTTCACCGTCAACCAAACAATCAATACTTCCTTTAGGGAATAAACCAATAGCACAATGATCATGATAAAGATCATTATAGAAAAAACTAGATTCTAAGGCTTTCTTTGTCTTTCAATGAAATTTAACATAATTTAAGAAGCTGTTTTGGCATATACATGACCATTGGTTATTCAAACCAAAAAGATAACATTCATTTTTCACATCTTCTATTTTGCCTATTGTTATCTTTCTCTTTTATCTCTTCACTATTCTGGCACTTCTAGTGGTGAGATGTAGTGCTACAATCAAAATAGTTACTTATCATGACCACCATCTCTACGTCCATAAGTTTTATTTAAATTTTGTTGCATTCACTTCGAGGAATGGAGCATAATCTTAGTTGGATGAGATTCGTTTGAGCAATCCTAAGAAGACATGAAAGTAGGAATACTTCTTTAAACTCTTTGCCAGTATTGCTTCTTCAGGAGCATATTTGAGGCAAGAAAAGTAGAGAATATTTTTTCTAATATGTACTCATCAATGATCTGTATAATTTTCTCATAGATCTGTTGGATCTTTTAAATAGAAAATTTTTGAATCTTTCACGGATATAATGAGAAAAATCATAGATTTTATTTGACCCTGCTTGGATATAATATTTGCCTTTTTTGATTTTGTATTCAGGATACATGAAATCCGAATAGATTTCAACATCCAAAATCCAAGATAGGTAGTTCTTAACCATTATGTCAAGGGCCACAAATTCAAATTTGGTATAATTCAACATGATTCAAACTAATCAAAATAAATTTTAATAATATTGTATTGATACAATTGAAATTATTAAAACATAAGATAGTAATTGAGAACATCCAAAATCTTTATATCATACCTTGGCTATATAAGGATATAATTTAAACTTTTACGTATCTTCGTCATGTTGAAAGTTCTAAGTTCCTTCATTTTGTTGATTTAAAATTCTACTTCAGTTGGTCAGAATTTCGTGCTGATACGTGTTGTAAAGTAAGTCAATATTATTAAACTTGACTACAAAACTCACTAAAGTAGGAAATATAGTAAATGTAGACAAGAGAAAAGTAGACAAAGAAGTATTAGCAAATTCCCTAATGCTCTATATTATCAACTTTCATTAGCCTTACAACTGAGGCACCAAAGCCCCCTATTTATAGTGTTATAAGATAGGGAATTCATAAATAAACACTTAATATGATACATGACTTACATGAATCAATAAGCCTTCACATAATTCAATATAACTAAGGGGATGAATATCACATTAATCGATGTGATTGGGGGAACGAATGGACATCCATCTTTATAGAATCCATAATAAAAAAAGCAATTAAAATTTTGATTTAGCAAGTAAGTAGGACTATTTCTAATAAAGCATTTAAACTTAGTATTAAATTAGGAAAGTTATTAAAGTACTAGAATGGGGGTGCATTTGATAAAATTGAAATCCAAAATCTGAAATATAAACACTGAAAATTAAGTGTTGAAGTCCTAATTTGCTAAATTCATTAAGTTGTATCTGTTTGATAATTAGCTAAACTTGAGCATTGAATTGAAATAATTTACATTATGTCTATTATATTGTTCAATGATAATATTATATTTTATTTTTATAGTAGGTTATTTTTTTAAATATTTATTTTTAGTACAAATAAATAGTTAATTAATATAAAGTAAATGTGACAGAGATACTATGTTCAAGAGTGTGTTTTTGTGTGGGAGAAGAAATATATTATGTGCAAGTGTATGTTTATGTGTTAGAGAAAAGGATTATAATGTGTGCAAGTGTGCATTTAGGTATGAGATAGAAGGAATATAATGTGTGCGAATGTATTTTTATGTGTGAGAGAGAAGGATATAGTGTGTGCAAGTTTGAATTTATGTGTAAGATCAATAATCAATATAATGTGTGTAAGTGTGTGTTATGTGTGAGAGAGAAGGAATATAGTGCATACACTTGTGTTACGTGTGAGAGAGAATGAATACAATGTGTGCAAGTGTATGTTTATGTATGTGATAGAAGGAATATAGTGTGTTCAACTTGTGTTTATGTGTGCGAGAGAATGAATGTTGTGTGTGCAAGTGTGTGTTTATGTGTGAGAAAGAATAAATATAGTGTGTGCAAGTGTTTGTTTATGTGTGTGAGTAGTGTGTTTAACTATGTGTTTATGAGTACGTTTGTATATGTAAAAGTATGAGAGAGAATGAATGTAGTATGTGCAACTGTGTATTTATGTGTGTGAGAGAATGAATATGTTGTATTCAAGTGTGTGTTTATGAGTATGTTTCTATGTATAAAAAATGTGTCAATGTGAAATAAAGAAAAAGTGTGTGAATTTTGCTATACTAGTAAAAATTTTATCAAATTTAGTGATAAATTTTTCACTTAAATTTGATATCTTGTATAGAAATTAAGTGGTACTTAATGTATTCAAAGGAAGAAAATTTCGATATCAAACACACTTAATACAAAAAGCATTAAGTTTAAGTACTTAATGAGGTTATCAAATACCTTCTAGGAGGAGATATTTAGGATAGGAAACTAGGAAAGCAAATAAAATTCTAAACTAAGGATGCAACTAATTGTTATACTAAGAAAGCAATTAAAATATTTAACCAGGCAACTAAACAAATGCTACACTAGGAAAGCAATTAAATATCTATATTAAGAAAGCAATTTAAGATATTAAACTAAGAAGACAAATTTAAAAGCCTAAACTAAGAAAACATAATAAATACTCAGATAGCATTACTTTGGGATAACAAGGAGAACACAAGAATAAAGTTACCAAAACAAGCATTTCCTATACTGGAAAGTAGAGTGTTCTTCATTTCTGCTATTTTTAAAAATTAAAGATATAGAAGAAATCTTGTCTTAAGTTAATGATTTAGTTTTAAAAGTCTTAACTAGATTTAATGAAAAATCCGCTAATAATTAGAACATTAACACTAAGAAAAACAAGAACAACAACAAGACCTAGTAATGAATCTAAAATTTAGACTAACTCTCGAAAATGAGCAATAACTTGAAATAATTAAATTGCAAAATTTGAAATGAGAAAATAGATAAATTTGGTATCAAATTAAACCTAATAAAAACCCAATAATTTAAGAGTAGAAAGGCTAAATCTTACAACTAGATTTAAGACTAATGGGGTGTTTGTTAATACTGAATACTGAATTTTGAGTTCAGAAATCTGAATTATTAGTTCTAAAAGTATTAATTGCTGAATTAATAAATTTATTGCTGTTTCATAATCAACTGAATTCATTTTCTGAATTGATTGTGTCACTTCATACATGTATTAATTTATTATAAATAATTGTCATATATGAGTAGAAAAGAAAATAAATAATTAAGGGTAGTATAAATGTGTATGAGAGAGAATGTGTGTGTGAGATAGGATATCTTGTATGTGTGTGAGAGAGAATCTGTGTGTGTATGTGAGTGAGAAAGAATATGCATGTGTTTGAATATGAGTATGAAAAAGTACAAGAGAGAATGTGTGTGTGAGACTAAATGTGTATATGTGTGAGAGACTAAATGTGTATATGTGTGAGAGACTAAATGTGTATATGTGTGAGAGAGACTAAATGTATATGTGTGAGAGAGTGTGTTTTTGTATGTGAGAGAGTATGTGTTTGTGTGAGAGAGTGTGTGTGCAAATGAGAGAAAGTGTGTGTGAATATGTGTGTGAGAGAGTATGTGTATGTTAGACTATGTGTTTGTACATTTATTTAAAATTCAGCATATTAAGTGAAAGTATTTTCACTTAAAATTTTGAATACAAATTAAGTAGTGCTTATTGTATTAAGTGATAAGAGAATTCTGTTGTCAAACATGCTGAATTCAAAAATCTCTTAACCAATTAATTTTCAGCATTAAGTTGAGTTATCAAACAGACCCTAAGAAAATCATGAAAAAAAAAATTAAAGACATGACTACTCCTCATGGTTGCACTACTCTATTTACTAGTACACCTACAACTATGTAATTTTGGTGTAAATTTTAGGGTATTTTCAAAAATCTGATGGTCAAAGTACTGACTGACTTAATTGATTATGGTTACTATTTCTTCTATACAAATTCAGTGACAGCAGCTAATAGCTGGTTTCTCATAATTGCTTATTGACTATAGTTACTGAAATTGCTCCTTGATGTTCTTGATTGCGGTTATTGGCACCTCGAAGTTGAAGTAGTTGATTATCGTGATTTGTCTTCGTGATAATCTTGATTACTGCCAATACAAGTTCAGCAGCCTTAGACTTGATCTTCCATTTCTACGTAATTGCAGCTTTACCCTTGGTTTTTTCACTCCTTCAACTTGCCATCAAATATCTAAACATTTCCTCCAAAGTACACCAAAATTACTAAGTCAAAATGCACATAAAATCATTTAAGTATCAATTAAGTACAATTTAGCTCATAATAACTACTACTACTCAAAATCCTAATATTACTCTAAAGTCACAAAAACCACAACTAAGCATAAAATTTGAGTTAAAACATATAAAATCAATCAAAATGAAAATAACATGACCCAAATTGCACAGTATTTAAAGGCAAAGTAACTCTATATAATAGAGTTATCACAACCCAAAATTTGGCATTTTGCTAATTCCGAGTGTGACAAAAAAGAAAAAGGACTAGTACACCACCAATGGAAATGAACGTGAATTGGCATATTGAGCTTGGGACATTTAAGCATGCGGAAATGAAGTTTTAACTCGACAAACTTACCATGGTCAACCATTTTCACATTTTGAAAAGTGTAACTAGTTCTAGTTGCAAGCTTTACTTTGACAATTGAAGTATTTGTAGAATACCAATTTAATTTCAAGTTGATCAATAGTAAATAAATCGATTTTCTTAAAAATCAGCATCAAGTGTAAAAGGATCACTAAAACTTATTTTAGGAGGTAGTAAAGATGTAAATGAACATATGCAATGATATTTGTGGATATTGCAAGATTCAACGAAGAGCACCACCGAAGGAATGTTTCACTCCCAATTCTCTAAGATCTTATAACCTAGAGGATTAAGGGTCATGTAGGAATTTCAAAGCTTGCAATTTAAGAAAGTTGAGGGTAGGATAAATATGGATAAAAGCGACTTAATTTACCTTAGTCATTCAAAACAAACCTATAGACTCCAATCCCTTAAACAAAAATTCTCACACTTGCCATGCACCAACCAATCCACACTTGAAGTACCGAACACAAAATAACTATCTTTAAGGAGGCATTTTGAATCTCCCTTATTACATACATATCTACGAAGTTATAGAATTTAAAATGAACAATAAATGATATTTTTTTGCTTTTTTCTAACATACAAATTAGAAGCTAAAATCAAAACTCTAATGCTGGAATCACAAAATCGAATGCTCCCAGAAAGATTACTGAAAATTCAAAATCTGTTGATGATGGTGTGACAGGCCAAAAGACCTATCCATTTTGAAGATGCTTTGCGCGGACAGCAACATGTTCATTGGGTTACTAAGCAAACTTTGCCCCAACAACAAGAAGCGGAGCAAACCCTTGCTCTATCGGATAAACCTGGCTCTTCTTGTTTGTCAATTTCAGAAAAATCGTTGATTCCAATCATGTCACTGCCTTCTCCAGAAACTCGAGGCGATCAAGAGAACTCTAATCATCTACTATAATCTGAGACAGAAAACCAATAGATTGATACGGTGGATATAATTACACCGCGGGCACCGAATTCAGGTGGATATGTTCCTCTCCCTGTTGACGTGCAATTAAGTGGGCAGAAGTCTCATGAAGACTCCTTGGTACGCACTCCAGCTGTTGCATCCCCCATGCAGCATGTTTTGTGGAAAAACCGCCTTTCTCTCTTTGAGCTCCATTGACGGTGTAGCTGGATATTCTTGTGGCCAAAATAGCTTCGAGGTCAGTAATTTCTTTAAAAATTCCAGAGAAGAATAATCTTATGATAAAAGCTATTGGTTGACTACCACAAACAGTTTCGAAAGGTGAAGTCTTCGGTCATTAATGATACACGGAATTAGTTGATCCCTTTGATTGTCCCTGGGTTGTTTCTATGGGAATTCTACACGAATTCTTAGAAATTCTTCAATTATTTTTGCCAAATAATGATTCGTCCGCAGCACCCCCCCAGAGATACTTCGTCTCGCAAACGAAGTCGGAAAAAGCAGTAGTATCCCATGACCCACACAATTCTTATGAGAAGTGCTTAGTACACCAACTCCAGCTTTGATCCTCACTCTTCTCAATGATTAATGCACTTATATGGAATATTCGAGGCATAGTTTGTAAAGCCTTACTTTGTCACTTGAACAAACTGATTAAACATCATCATATTTCTTTTCTTGTTTTATCTCAGCCAATGGTTGATTTTTCTCGTATAGAAGAATTTTGTATCGACTTGGGTTTTCATAGTTTTCATTTTAATATTTCCAATAAAGTATGGCTGATCTGGATGCCAAGATTTTATTGTCAATATTATCTTCAATCATGATAAATTCCTTCAACTGCAATTACGGCATGAGAATTGGATATCTTCGATTCAAGCTTCCTTTGTTTGTGCTATATCTACTTGTGTGAAAAGGAGGAAACTTGGTCAGAATTGGCTAATGTAGCTGCGGGGAATCAAGCTCCGTGGCTTATCGGAGGGAGACTTTAATATGATATCCTCTCACTTGAAGAATTATTGCCATGGAATTCAGAACTCAGAGGGGATGCAAGATTTTAATTCGGCTATGGATGTATGCGGGATATTGGCATGCCTTTTACTAGAAGCTCTTTCACTTGGTCTAGTGAACATTCTAGGGTCCGGTTTGGAAATGTCTTGATAAGGTTTTGCTTAATTTTGAGTGGTTTCAATGCTTCCCTAACTCAAGTGTTCAACACTCAAACAGGTCCGGGTCAGACCATTCTTCCCTTTTTGTCAAGTTTTCTTCGGTTAATAGGGGTTCACCAGGATTATAGTTTACAGTCCAATACATGTGGTTGGATAAATCATCTTTCTTAGACATTGTAGCTGCTGACCGGTCTCGTCCGATTCAGGGATATGGTTTGGCTGCTTTTGCTTGGAAACTTAAAAGACTGAAAGGTGCCTTGCAAACTTGGAATAAAGAGGTCTTTGGTAATGTTTTTGATGAGGTTAAAATTGCCGAAAACAATTTCCTACACTTGGAACAATAGTATGATTCCACCCACTCTCCTGAAGATAGAGAAGTTCTTCATCGGTCTCAAGCTGTTTTGTTTGATAAACTAAAAACTGAGGCTTTTTGGAGACAGAAGTCCCATTGCAAATGGCTTGCAGAAGGTGATTTGAACACTAGGTTTTTCCATTCATCTATGCTTAATAGGAGGTTGAGGCTTCAATTGTGTGGAATCAAGGACAGCTCAGGGAACTGGCTTGACTCTCTTGAGGATATACGTGGAGAGGCCATTTCTTATTTTGCAGCTCTTTTCTCTAATGGCGGATTTTGTAGATGAGAGTTGTCTTCAACAGTTGTTGTATTACATTCCTCATAGCCTTTCATCGGAGCAAAGTCTTGATTTGCTCCAGCCAATTACCCTTGCAGAGATTAAGAATGCAATTTTTTGGCTTGATAAGGATGCTTCTGTAGGTCTGGATGGTTTTACTGGCAGAGTTTTCACACATTGCTGGGATATTATCTCTTTGGATTTGTTTTTGGCGATGTAGGAGGTTTTTGCTGAGGTTCCTGTCCATCGAGCGGTTTCTAGTGCCTTTATCATTTTGATTCCGAAATTGGAAAACCCTAGCTCTTTCAAAGATTTCCTGCCGATTTCTCTTTGTAATTTTTCTAAAAAAATTCTCAAGAAAATTATTGCTGGTAATGTCTCTAATTTTAATCGTCTATTAATATTTAAAGAGTAATCCAATGTTATCAGGGGTAGAACAGCGATGGATAGCACTCTTCTAGCTCAGGAAATGTTTATGTCTTTTAAGAAGAAAGCTTGGGGTCACATAATTTCACTCTTAAATTGGATATGATGAAAGCTTTTGGCCGAGTCTCATAGAGATTCTTGGTGGTAGTTATGCAGAAATTTGGATTTTCGGACATTTTTATTTGGTTGGTGATGAATAATTTATCCTCTAGTTGGTTTTCCATTTTGCTTAAAGGCAAAGTTGCCAGTTTTTTTAAATCTTCTTGTGAGATTAAGCAAGGTGACCCTTTGTCGCCTCTTTTGTTCATCCTAACCTCTAAATCTCTTTCGAGAGGGCTTACTACCTTGATGACCTTGAATTATATTTTATCCTTCTCGACTCCTAGAGGGTGTCCTCTTGTCTCTCACTTGGCTTTTGCAGATGATGTGCAGATTTTTTCAAGAGGTGAGAAGAGATCCTTGAAAAATCTTATGCATTTTTTGGAGTTGTATCAAAGAGAGTCGGGACAGAAGATAAACTATGCAAAAAGCTCAGTTTTCATTCCCCTTAGATGCTTGACTGATTCCCTCATCTTGAGAATTACTACGCATGAAGTGAGGAACTTTCCTTTTTCTTATCTTGGATGCCCGTTTATTTTCAGCAAGAAAATGATTTATCATTTTTCCAACCTGGCAGATAAGTTTAATTACCGTTTATCAGGATGGAAACATAAACTTCTATCACCCAATGGTCGACTTATTCTTATTAAACATATCTTTGCTTCAATTCCAACACATATCTTGGCCTTTGGGGAGCCTACGAAGGGGCCAATCACTGAACTAGAGTGCCTCATGTCTAATTTCTTCTGGGGGGACTCAACTTTTGGCAAACATAAACACTGGAGAAAATGGAAGAATATTTGGTTGCCCACTAAAGAGAATGGCCTAGGAGTTCGAAGCCTTTCTAACATGGAAGATGCTTTCACACACAAATTATGGTGGAATTATTTTTCTGCGACTTCTTTATGGGCCGCGTTTATGCGCCAATGTTATGCTTTGCGGGTAGGATCTCATCCATCGTCGGTATGGAAAAGAATGATGAAAGTTCGTGTGAGCTAGCGGTCTCTCACTGTCAAACTTTATTTCGAAGAGAAATTCTTCTTTCTGGTATTCTGATTGGCTAGGAATCGGCCCTCTAGTAGACTACTTTCGAGGTTTTCTTCCTTATTCACAAATAAATGACTTTTACTCAGCCGATTCTGGTTGGTCATTAGAATAGGTTCAACTTTTTTCCTGGGGGAGGTTCTTCGATGGATTCTATCTCATTCTTTTTTCCTTTCCAATGATGAAGACAAACTGGTTTGGAATCTCATGGACGATGGTATTTTCTCAACCAAATTAGCCTATAACTTGGTAAGGCAAAAATGGAATGTTTTAAACTCAATAAAGATGGCGTGGAGTTCTCGGATTCCCATAAAGATTTCCATTTTTATGTGGAAACTTTTTAATAATTTCTTGCCATTTGATGATGTCCTTACTGAATTAGGGTTTAATATACCCTCCAAATGTTGTTTTTATCAATCTTGTGATTCTTTGGTGCGTGCTTTTCTTTTTTGTCAAAGACTAGTGGCTTTACACTTGTGGGATGTCCTAGAATCTGATTTTGGAATTCCACGAATACACATAACATCTGTTCAACACGAGATTCAAGTTTGGAATCTCTCTTCTCTACCTTCAGATGAAGGGCATTTTTCAGCTTTTGCCAATCATGTCTTTGTGGAATCTTTGGAAGGCTCGTAATGCTCATCTGTATGAAAACATCCCGACTAATCATCCTTCTCTTATGGTTTCTATTCGAAGGGAGCTTGCTGCCTTTAGTTGTCATCATCCTCTTGGTTTCCCATCCTCTCGGCTGCATGCAAATTGGAAATCAACTCTGAGCTTGAAGAGGCTGATCTATGTGTCCCCTATATTGGTCCATTGGACGCCACTTCCTTGGGTGCTTATAAACTAAATATTGACGATTCATCCCAAGGTAACCCCGGGGCAGCCGGTGGAGGAGGTGTCATATGCAATGCTCAATACATTCCTGTTGCTGGTTTCATGATAGAACTTGGTTTTAAAACTAATTGGGAGGCAGAAGCACTTGTTTAAAAGCTGGCCTTCATCTTTGTTGCGGTAACGGTTGGCAGGATTTTTTTTGATACGGATTCTTTGGGTTTTTGCAGAATGATTCGGGGTAAATGTAATGTTTATTGGCGATTGGATTCTTTAATTCGGAAATTAAGTTCTCTTCTTGCTATGGGAAATTTTCAGATCAAACATATTTTTCTAGAGGCAAACTCTGTAGCGGGACATCTTGGCTGAGTTTGCTGACATCTGGGTTATCATCTCACCTTTGGCCATATCATTCCTGACAGTATTCGCAGTCAAGTTAAGCTTGACTACATGCACACTCCAACAATTAGATTAAGACATGATTAGGTTTTTTTTCTTTTCTTTTGTCTTCTTTCCGTTCACTCTTAACTAGAAGTTTTGGTCTAGTCCCCCTCCTTGCACCTTTGCAATATATTATTAATAAAATTTGAGAGTAGCTCTCCCCAACAAGTACCCCAGGTTAGTTATTAAGAAAAAAAAAGAAGATAAAATGAACTTTATAACAACTAATTACATAAAGGAAATCTAAACAAGATTAAGCATTAAACTTCAATTTCTGAACACTTGTGAAAAAAATTGCCTTTATTGCATCATATAAACTTTAACGTCCATATTGAGATGCTAAACTTCTAAATGATTAAGGTAATGTGATGAAAAAAGGGTAACGAACAAGTGAAATGGTTGAGTTGTGTGGTTGTCAAAGAATTTAGGATTTAAGGTTCAATGGGGGGACACTAGGGAAACAATTGATTTAGGGTTGGCTTTTTGGCTCAAATGGTTCAAGAAAATGTCTAGATCATTTTCAAAATCCGACTATTTGGTGAATGAGAGAATACACTACCCCAACTAATGTCCTATGCCAAACCTTACAAACCCCACGCAATATCCTTCAATGCAATTCATACAAAATGACTAGGGATGCTTGAATTATTTCTTCTTACACTATCAAATCAATTCTCAAAAACTTCAAATATTTTAAATCCAATCAACAATTAATTGAAATTGGTATTGAACTAATACTTATGGACAAAGTAAAGTTTCACATCAAAACTAGCCAAAAGAAAACATTTTGCATGAAGAGGTTGAACGATTGATAAAGTTTATGGAGTTAAAATCCATTATGCACATGAATTGCTTACCAAGTTCAACATCCAATTCAACTCATTCCAAAACACAAACCATAAAAACACATCTAACAAGGGACACCACCACACTGTTCATATTATTAACTTGAAGAGTACCACTCATCCATCCGCTCACCATTAAGCACAAGAAATGAAAATAAAAAATAAAAAAAATAAACAAAGCATACAAACAGTAACTAAAATTGAACCGTGCTAAAATGGCCCAAAGATTCAATCAACTACAATAAATGATATGTCCAAGAAAGAGCTAAAGGGTGACCGTACCAAAATGGCCTAACGGTCATCCTTTTGAACAAAATATCACGATTGTTAATGAAAAATATTATTCCAAGATCCCAATCAAATGACTAATTAGAAATCCAAGCAAATAAACTAATTATTGTAGAATAAAAGAAATGTAGTGGTAATTTATCTCAACCTCTCAAACTTGAAATGATAATAAAAAGGGGTAATAGGGGTAGAAAGCAATTAAATATAAATGGGTAGAAGGGTCTTCTCTATAATGCAGTCAAGGTGGGGCTCAATCATCTTCCTTCTAACTGCAGTCCTCCTCATCTTCTGCGAAAGTCTCGAACATGCCATCAATTGAGTCTTTCAGGTTTTCCTCCACATCTTCTCTTCGTATTTCACATTGGTTCCTCCTTCCTTGTCATCTCCTTGTTGTGGTGCTTGTTTTCACCTTGTGGTCGGAAGAAGGTTCAATCACGTGGTGGTCCATAGTGCCACATCGGTAAAGGCCTTGGGTGGATCCAAGTATGGAGAGTTTTTTTCTAGAGAGCTTGGCCGATGAGCATTAGGTTATTGTGAATGATCATTTGACTATATGTCCAATAAACTTATACATCTCATCCCGCTCATTATAAGTTTTTGGAGGGTTGTATACATTGCCACTCGATATGCTGATGAATGGTGCTTGATGTGACCAATGCATCTTCAGTCGGATGGTGCCTATTGAATTCCTTTACCATGTTGCACATGTAGGATCCATTAATTCGCCCTTTGCATGTACTTCTTCTTTCGCTAGATTGATCTAGCAACCTACGTCAAGCCAAAATTGAGTGACATGACGAGGAAGAGAAAAGATGGGCTTTCCCGACTGTGACTTTTTCAGCAAATCAAAATAGATGGTCTTCCCCAAATCAATGCTTATGTTTTCCAAAATGCTAAACACGAGACACGCCTCCTCCCTCTGCACAAAACTGAAAGTAGAGGTCCCCATGATACGATAACAAATGAAATACAACCAAATTTTGGGTAACAATTGAAGACGCTCTTTACGCAACCCCAAAACTTTGGTTAGAGCATAGTTATTTGCTTGCACGGGCATCCTTGCAATACTTGAATTAAAATGGCACCATCAAAATTAGTCATAGCATACTCTCTCAAAGGACGGCTATTCATGTTCATCCCATTTCCATTTCCAAAGCCACCTATTCCTTGATTACCCATAACTTCTTCTTGCTCATCATTTTCATTATTCAAATTCCTTTGATTTTGGTTGAGTTTAGCCATTTCCACTCTTTCCAACTCTTGTTGAACTCTTCTTTGCTTCTAGATTTCTCTAAGATCCTTCTCTCTTTCGGAATCCAAACAAATCAGACCTTTCCTACCATGCACTACAGAGAGTAAATTCAAGTAATTAGTCACAAATGCCAAACAATTCACAAGACAAGATCACCAACATATAAAACTACTACCAAAAGACCAAATTAATAACTAAAGAAATAAAAAAGTGCCTAATCTATATGATCCGTAAAGCGCTCCATATTGCCAATATACCAAGGATAATCCCCGGCAATAGTGCCAAAATCTTGTTTGTGTGTCAGGTAGAATAAAATCAATTAAGAACTCAGAACAAGTTATAAATCTTATTTTTTCACTACTTTCTAGCCACACTCCTGCAAGTATACGGGGAAGGTACTAGATAGAGGTAAGCGAGATCGTTCCCACGAGGGTTGTTGGTTGGCAATTACTAAGATTTGGGGGTCATTGTATAGTTAGGAAATCCATAAAGAGAGAAAATACTAGCTCTACTCAAAGCCACGATTAGAATAAACAAGTGAATTAAAACAAAAGGCTACTTATTCTACTAAAGTGATCAAAAGAAGCAACCAAACATACTAATTAGTGGACTAAGGCAAGTAAATAAAATAAAGTAAAATTACCCCTAAAGTAACTAGAATAACTAAAGAAAAACTAGAACTGAAAATAAAATAAATCTATCTTAACCAAGGAAAGCAACTAGAAAGCATGCAAAACTAGTAAACTCCATCTTCTACTACTATTGACCTAATGAAATTGGTGAATAAAACCAAGTTGAAACCAAAGTTTTTTGGATTTTTGGATTAATAAAAGAAAGCCCAATGAAAATGACTAACAATTGAAGCAAGTAATTGAAAATTTTAGCTGAGGATCACTAAAATTGGAGGAAACTTAAAACTTACTAAGAATGCTTGAACTGGAAATAAAGATATTTTCAAGAAATCAAACTAGAAAGCAAGTAAAAATTATATCTACTTGTTGCTAAAGATTAACCCATTAAAACTATCTAATGAAAATTTAAACTTGCGAGAAATTAAAGATAAGATCTTAAGGAAACTGGAAGAGAACTTGTATTAACTAAAGATAGAAGTTTAGACTACACTAACTACTCTAGTAACTATGTGAAATTCTACTAATTACTCTACTCTAGGTGTGTGTGCTAACACCTAATAAAAATCTATATATAGTTGGAGTATTACACAAGTCAATACTTAAAATCTAGTAGCCAAGATTTACAAAAATGCTACTAATACAATTGCTGAACACGCCTCAATGTCACGACATCAAACTAAAGTTACATAAGCTAATTTTTGCCTCGAATGTCGCGACATCAATTCCCATGTCATGAAATCGAACTATTTTAGCAAAGGTCTTCAATTCATCTTTAATCTCTTTTTGGCCCTTAAACTTTGCTGATTTTGACTTCCAGCTTCCAACTTTTAACATGCATAATATTTTTTTTTAAAAAAAGTAACTAAGTTGACTAAAATTCAATACAATTCATAATATTCACTAAAAATAAAAATGCAAACACATAATGTAAAAATTAACTAAAATGCTTAAATAAACACCAAAATTCAGAATTTAAACCAACAAAGTGCTATGATTTAAATATAAATAACTCTAGTTTACTTGAGTTATTAGAAATTTTGAGCATAGTTCATGGATGGTGAAGGACCAGGAAATTGAAAGTGGGCCCTTTGGCTGATTGTTGTGGTAAGGAGAATTAGGTTGAAACTTGGATTGAGAATGGTAGGCATTAGATTGAGGTTGATAAAAGTTCGATGAGGGCTTCCTTTGATGTAGGGGTTGATATGTTCGGGTATGAAGAGGCTTGGTTAGAGAAGTTTTATGGTGGGGCACTTGATCTAGATGTATTGTTGCTCTATGAGAAGTATGGGTGATTTCTCCAAAAGGGATTATAGGTATCCCATACACATTGGGTGGATTTCTTGAGGATGAAGTTTGGTTGGAAACATAATACAATTGCTCATTGCCCCCCATAGATGGTTCATATTGGCTGTTCTAGTGATTTTCGAAGCAAAAACCACATACTAGGGGTCCAGGGGGTTGAAGATATAGCATTTACAGTATTGTCCCTCCCAAGATTCTTAATGGCCCATGATAAATTTATCATTAATTTAGCCATGATTCCATTTTGGGCCAAGAATGCATCATTATTATTCAAATTAAGAACACCTACTTAAGCATGTTTAACTTATGCTTGAGCATTGTTTTGGACCATGGGTTGAGCTACTTGCCTATGATAAAAATAATTAGAAGCCATTATATTTAGGAGCCTTTGGGCTTTTTCTGGAGTTTTGAAGGATACCAAAGAGCCACCCGTTGATGCATCTACAATAGATTTGGTCTATTGGTAGAGCCCGTTGTAAGACATTTGAACTTGTAGCCACAACAGTATTGCATGGTATGGACACCTTCTTAAGAGCTCCTTAAAGCTCTCCCAAGCCTCTGTTAGATTTTCTCGTATCTTGTTTAAATGATATTATTTCATTCCTTGGCTTGGCAGTTCTAGATGGAGGGAAGTGCTTTGCCTAAAACTCTTGTGCAAGTTGGTTCCATGTCGTGAATGGTCCTTGCTTGTGAGATTGTAATGACCATTTAGCTCAGTCACGTAAGGAGAATAGAAATACCCTCATGTGAACGCAATCGCGATGGACCCCATTGAACTTGAATGCATCCACTACCTCCTCAAAGTTCATGATATCTATATAGGGATCTTCATTTGGACCTCCTCCAAACATAGCATGTGTTTGTAACATTTGGATCAACACTGGCATGATTCCAAAATTGTTGACTTGGACCGGCATTCTATAAGCTATGCTTGAGTTTGCTCCCTCAAAATTTCATAGCATAATCTCAAAGTGGTCGCCCATTGACATGATGTCCACTTCCGTGATTACCCACTTCACCATTGCCATTGTTCCCCACTACTTCCTCTTGATCATCATACCTCAAATTTTCCTCAAGTAGCCTAGCATTATTTTGTGGTTTCTCCATTTAACTTTCTTCTTGGTCTTGTTGTAATATATTTTCCCTCCAGATCATTGTCAAAATCCTTTCTATCTCCAAGTCCAAAGGTCTTAGTGATTTTCTACCAATAACTAGAAACTACACACAAGACCAAACAAAGAATCAACTCCAAATAACAATGCACCAAAAACAAGAAATACACAAAAAGAAGAAAACAACAACTAATTTTAAACTACGAGTAACTACTAATGAAAGAAAGATGTCAAATCTAGTATGAGTCAAAAGTAACTAATATCACAATTGAAAACTCAATCCCCAGTAGTGGCGCCAATAACTTCTTCGCTCACATATTCTACCTTAGGCTGTTAAGATGTGTGAGTTTCAAACTAGTAATAAAATTAAACAATTTTACACTTAACCAAAACCTTCATTCTCGCAAGTGTATGAGACAGAAATTACAGGTTAGTGGTGAGTGGGTGTCGTTCCCATGAGGATTGGGATAGTGATTACCAGGCTTATAGGGTCTACTATTGAGACAAGCAATTAAGGGATTTGTCACTAGCTACCAAGATAATTAACTAAGCCAACTTCAAATAAAACAAGATATTTAACTAATCTAAGAAAGCATGTAAAGACTAACACTAACTCCTACTCTAGCAAGCAATTTGTAATCATAGAAAGCCATAAAAACTAAACTAGACTACAACTTGGCATAAGTTTAAAGAAGCAATTAAAAATTAGATTGCGCAAGCAAGTCAGACTATTTCTAATAAATCATTTAGAATTAAATTAGTAAAGCTATTCAAGTACTAGACTACGGGGAGATATTCAGTGTAGGAAACTAGGAAATAAGTAAAATGCTAAACTAAGGAAGCAAGGAATTGCAATAATAAGAAAGCAAATAAAATATTTAACCAATCATTAACATAGGTTTTTATATATTGTATTTAAATTATAGGTTTATAGATATTGTATTTAATTTTTTTCCTAAAATAGTAAATTTGAAGAACACTGTAGCCTTGGGTATAGAATTTTCCATTTCTAGTATATTTCTTCTTATCTCCCCAATCATTAGCTGGTTGACTTTAATGCTTTCCTAGTGTAGTAATTATTGTAGTTAACATTATGGCTCAATTTAATGCTCTTTCTTCATAGCTAGTAGTGGTTTAATTGCTTCATTAATGGTAGAGTAGTCTAGTTAAAACTCTAGCTTAGTTCGTTATATGTCTAGTAAAATTTGCTTCCAAGTTAAGTACTTAAAATTACCCACTTAGTGCTACCTTCCTTATTGCCATTTAGCTTAGTAAATTATTGTGACGTGTGTTTTTCATTAATCTCACTTCTTAATTGCAATGTTATACTATTCATATCTCATTTTAGCATGAATTACTCTCTTTTATGCTCATGTACGTTACACTTGTCTAATTGTCCAGTTGTAGCTTTTATTACTCCTTAATTTAGTTTAGCATTTACATATATATGCAATTTTAATATTTTAACAGAGTAGACAAATTACCCTTTTAATTCGTCATACTAGTGCATAGATTTGCATACGCTAGTACTCACCTATCAATCCTCATGGGAACGATACCCACTCGCTAATACCTACAAACCTACTTCATATACTTGCAAGTGTGTGGGTATTGGTTAGGTGTAGTATGGCTTTTTTATTACTTGTTTCTGCATTAATTTGTCTAACCAACATTTACTGAACAAGTTTTTGGTACCGTTGCCAGGGATTAATTTGCAATGGTGATATTAGATACTATCAAGTTTTACTAGATCAAATGCTCTCTTTTCTTAGAATTACTTGTAGTTAGGATTAGTGTAATTGCTTTAAAATTTTCATTATTTCTTGATTTTTGGTTGTTCGTCGTTGGAATTTGGCTCTTTGTTCTTGTTGTGTAGCTTATGGTCACGGGGAGGCAATCCTTAAAACCGTTTGATTGGGAAATTAAGCTTTCCTTGACTAGGCTCTGAAGAGGAAAAGAACAGGAAGAACAAACCGATATTGAATGGCAAATCCACAAATCAATGCTAGGGGTTTTGATGAGAATATTAGACATGACGATCAAGAAGAAGTGGTGGATAATAATGGACTTGGAAATAGAATGGGTAATGATAATGGCAATGGATTGCATGGTGAATTTGGTAATCATGGACATGGGGCTAATGCCAATGCTCGACCTTTTAGGGACTATGTAACACTAAATTTTGAAGGGGCAAACTCAAGCATTGCCCAAATGCCTGTGCAAGCCAATAATTTTGAGATTAAACCCGCCCGTATCCAAATACTGAAGCTTATGCCATGTTTGGGATGGAGCCAATGAGGACCCGTATACACACTTGGTAAATTTTGAGGAGGTTATAGTTAGGCTCACACAAGACATTCAAGTATAATGATGTGCACCTGAATTGTGTTACGATGAGAGTTTTTCCTTTTTTATTGAGAGATAGGGCAAAAGCATGGTTACACTCTTATGACCAATGACCGCAAAGCTCTGCAATGACATCACATCCTTTAAGCAAGACACAGGAAAAAGCTTGCGTGAAGCATGAGAGTGATTCAAGAATCTATTGAGAAAATGCCATATCACGTATGGCTCCAAATCTAAACTTTTTACAATGGTTTGTTTCCAGAGACGAGGTCAATAATGGATTCTAGTCTGGATGGTTCAATATCTTTCAAGAATCCAAAAGAGGAACAAGGTCTACTCAATATGATGGTCTCTAATTATTATTACCATGGGCCAGTCAATCCAACCGAAGGACAGTAACAACAAGCACCACGAGTTAATGTCCAACACAGAAGGATGTTGACAAATGACTTGCCCAACAAGGTCTCATGATGAATGTGATGACGAACTTAACTAGAGCAACTGAGAATCTTAGGGGCAAGGGAAATATAGTCAATGTAATATCTTAAATCCCTCAAGTGCCACTTTCTTGTGATTTTTGTGGGGGCAATCATCAAAATGACCAATTTAAGGTACCAATATGATTAAATGAACAAGTTCAATTTGTCTCCCATCAACAATCCAACCTACGAAATTCTCCCGGAGTGTATAGCAACATTAATAATCCTTCATGGCATAACCATTCCAATATCTCATGGAGCAAACAAGCAAATCAAAAAAATCCATCATTCCAACCCAATCCTCAAGCCGAAAACTTCCAAAACCATGCCTCAACTTCAAGGCAATATCAATACCCTCACCAAAGAAATGCTCAATCTTACCAATCTCAATCAAACCCTCCATATCAACCTCCATTTCAACCCTCAAATTTCACCCAACCCATTTATAATGATCAATGCACATGAGGATAACTATAGAAGAATTTGAAATTTTTGAGAAGTGAAATAAGACTCAAATGAGAGATTTGGAGAATCAAAGGAGAGGATACATAGAGAATCAAAGCAGGGAGTATGAGAATTTGAGGGTCACTACAAGAAATTTTTAGATTCAAATAAGTCAAATGGCCTATCAAAACAATGAAAGGCCAATGGGAATATTGTTGAGTGATACCATACCAAATCCAAAGGACAATCATAAAAGAAAGCAAGTCTAAGTCGTCACACTTAGAAGTTGGAAAGCTTTGGAAGAGAAAGTGATTGTGTATCAGATTCAAAGGATATGGAGAGTGAGGGATGTGTAGAGAACGGGATAAAAAATAGGAATTCTTCAAAAAGCAAGGTCAGACGAGAGGAAGAACCTACTAAGAACCTTAACTGACAAAATGAAGGCAAGGAACCATTAATTTCATTGACTAAAGAAGTTAGAGTCCTGTTTCCTCAAAGAATAAAGAAGGATGAGAAGGAAAATAAGCTCAAGAGATTCCAAGAGATATTCAAGAAGATCAAGATAAATATCCCTTTCGTTGAGGCATTGGAGAACATGCCATGAAGTTATTCCAAATTTATGAAGCAAATTACCACAAGCAAGAAGAAGCTTATGGGGGACAAAATCTTGTTCTTGAATGAAGGGTCTACTGCCATAATCCATGAAAATCTCCCTCCAAAGTTGAAGGATCTTGGCTCATTTTCAATTCCTTGTGAAAAAAAGGGGTTGTTTTCAATAGGGCACTATGTGACCTTGGGGCCTCAATCAACCTTATGCCTCACGCTACATTTATGAGGGAATGGGAAAGGTTTGAAAGCCACAAATGTGACACTTTGACTTGCTGATCGAAGCATTAGGCAATCGGTGGGGATTGTGAAAAACGTCATAGTCAAAGTGTGTAAGGTGTTCTTACAGGCCAATTTTATAGTGCTAGATGTGGAAGAGGACGTTGTAACCCCATTAATCTTAGGAAGGCCATTTTTAGGTACCGAAAAGGCAATCATTAACGTCCAAGAAGGAAAATTGCAATTTAGAGTCAACAAGAATGTTGCATCATTTAATGTTTTTGTATTCTTTAAAATTTCCTTCAATTCATGATGATGTAATGAGAGTGAACTTGATTGATGATCTAGTTGATGATTTTTGTAGGAAAACTTTCAAGGAACACTTTGTGGACTAGACTTGCATGCAAGCTAAAGATAAAGTGGAACTCAAAGAAAACGCGCAAGAAGGCACAGACAATAGTGATAAAGAGTTGAAAACGGAGATAGGAGAGCAAATTCCAAGAACTATAGGTAAAGGGGGTCTCTGAATAATGAATCCCCCTAGGTTGAACTCAAAGCACTGTCTTCACATCTTAAATATGTCTTTCTTGGTGTTAATGAATCTTACCTAGTCATTGTGAGTGTTTTACTTTCTTTTGTTGAGTTGGAAAGATTGATTGTTGTTTTGAAAAAGTATCATAGAGCTATTGCTTTGAGCATTGACAAAATAAAAAGAATAAGCCCTACCATTTGTATGCACAAAATCCTCTTGAATATGACTTCAAACCGTATAGGCAACATCAACGTAGGGTAAAATCCCATCTTAAAAGAGGTAGTTAGAAAAGAGATACTTAAGCTTTTAGATGTCGGAATCATATAACCTATAAGTGATAGTGAGTGGGTGAGCCTGACTCAAATGGTGCTAAAGAAAGGGGGTAACGGTGACAGTGAATGAGAAAAATGAGTTGATATTCTCTAGGATAGTTATTGGGTATCCGGTATGCATAGACTTTAGAAAGCCAAACGAAGCCACTAGGAAGGACCACTTTCCTCTACAATTCGTTGACCAAATGCTTGAGCGCCTCTCGGGGCATGCTTTTTATTTCTTTCTAGATGGTTATTCAGATTAATTTCAAATTGTAATAACCCCAGAAGGCCAAGAGAAAACCACCTTCACTGGTCCTTATGGTACCTTTGTATACTGGCGAATGCCCTTGGGTTGTGCAATACTCCTAACACGTTCCAACGTTGCATGTTTCTCATTTTCCAATACATGATTGAGAAATTCATTGACGTTTTCATGGATGATTTTAGTGTGAAGTTTTGGTGAGTCATTTGACTCTTACTTGCAAAACCTCACTTGTGTGCCTAAAAGATGTGAAGAAACCACCTTGGCTTTTAATTGCGAAAAGTGTCATTTTATGGTTAAGGATTTGGTCATAGGATTTCTTCTAAGGCCCTTGAAGTTGATAGAGCTAAAGAAGAAGTTATTGTGAAATTTTCACACCAACCAATGTTAAAGGGGTAAGAAGCTTTTTGGATCATGCCGAATTTTACCGGCATCTCATTAAGAATTTCTCTTTGATTACTCAACCTTTATGTGCTCTTTTGCAACAAAAATGTTCCATTTGATTTCAATGATTATTTTTGCATGCTTTTAATCATTTAAAGAATGTCTTGATTACCACTCCAGTAATAGTTGCTCCTAATTGGGCTTTGCCCTCCATTTGAATGGATGTGTGATGTGAGTAACTATTCTGTGGGAGCAGTTTTATGTCAAAAGATTGATAAGGTGTTGCATGTGGTTTATTATGTTAACTGAACCATTGAATGAGGCACAAATCAACTATTCAACTACCGAAAAAGAACCTCTTGTTATTGTATTTGCCTTTGATAAGTTTAGGTCGTACCTCATTAGGAACAAAATGACCGTTCATACTGATCAATTGACTCTCAAATAACTTCTTATTAAAAATAATGCCAAGCCTAGACTAATCCGTTGGATATTGTTATTACAAGAGTTCGATTGTGATGTGGCGGATAAAAAGGATAATGACAATACCATGGCCGATCACCTCTCAAGATTAGAATGACCAATAGAAAAAATCGGTGAAGAGAGCCCAATCAAGGAAAACTTTCTGGAGGAACAACTATTGATTGTTAGAGGGACTACACCATGGTATGCCGACTTTGTCAACTTTCTAGTGGAAAAGGTGATTCCCTCATTTATGGACTCCAATCAAAGCAAAAGATTCCTCTCAGAAGTTAAGTACTACGTGTGGGACGACCTTATCTATACTGCCAGTGCAAGGATCAAGTAATTTAAAGGTGTCCTGTTCCAAAAGAAGAAGTCCCAAGTGTGCTCTATCATTGCTATTCCTCACCAGTGGAAAGACACCATGGTTCTCAAAAGACAGCAGCCAAGGTCTTGCAAACTGGACTCTTTTGGCCAAACTTATTCAAGGATGCTAGAGATTTCATTCTCCAATGCAACGAATGCCAACATGTCGAATCTTGACCAACAAGAATGAGATTCCTTTGAACAACATAATGGTGTGTGAAGTATTCGACTTATGAGGAATCTAGTTCATGGGACAATTTCTCCCATCGCACAACAACAAATTCATTCTTGTGGTAATGAATTACATTTCAAAGTGGGCAAAGGCATGGAACTTCCAAAAATTGATGCTCTAGTTGTGGCGAATTTTATGAGAAAGAATATCTTCTCGAGGAATGGAGTACCGAAGGCCGTCATTAGTAATGGGGGAACACATTTCAAAAACTATTTTTTTGAATCCGTCCTTTCCAAATACGAAGTTAACCACAAGATTGCTCTCGTTACCCGTCATACCACTCTCAAACATCCGGTCAAGTAGAGATCTCAAATCGGGAGTTAAAGGGGAGAAAACTGTAAATTCATCAAGGAATGATTGGTAAAAGAAGCTTGATGACGTATTGTAGGCATATTGAACCACTTTCAAGACATCTATAGGGATGTCCTGTTATAGGATGGTTTATAGTAAACCATGCCATCTCTGGGTTGAAATTGTACAAAAGGCGTATTGGGCCGTTAAAAGCCTAAACTTTGATTTGAAAGAGGCGGGTAAGAAAAGACATCTTGATTTGAATGAGCTTCATGAATTTCAGAGAGAAGCTTATGAGAGCTCACGAATCTATAAGGAAAGAACTAAAGCTTGCCATAAAAACACGTCTTGAGAAAGAGTTTAAGGATAGAGACCTAGTTTGTTGTACAATTCAAGGTTCAAGTTGTTCCCCTGAAAACTCAAAGTTAAGGTAGAGTGAGCCTAATGAAGTGTTGCAAGTGTTTCCCTATAGTGCAGTGGAGCTAGCATAAGAAACGAAGGAAATTTCAAGGTCAATAGACATTGTCTCAAGCTCTACTTCGGAAGAATGATAGAAAACGAGCAGAAAACTATTCACCTCACAAAAACTTGATCATGTGTCGAAGTTGAGCCAAAGACTATAAACAAGAATGCTTCATGGGAGGCAACCCAACTTTTCCTTCCCTTCACTTGTGTATATTTTGCCTGTTTATGTCTAAATAGGGTTAATTTGCTTAATTTTTGTTGTTTTTATAATTTAATTTTAGTTTGAAGTATTTTTGGTTGGAATGATGATGGAATGACTCCTTAAATCCATATTTTCGTGCTTGTAGGAAATGGAAAGGCCAAGAGGATGAATTGGAGAAAAGTTGGAAAGTTGGCATAAGAAAATTTTTCAAAGTGTTTACACCTGCGGTTTCTCATTTTTAGAACCACGGTTGTTAATTGACCTAGCTCACCGAAAATTTGACAACGGTCTGGAAACTGCGGTCACCAGAGAGGTTTTGTGCAAATATTTTTCTAAGTGTCCAAAACTGCGATCTGTGTTTTCAAAGCATATTTTTCAAAACCATGGTCTTCATTGCAAAATTCTTGAAAATTTTTTCTAAGTGTTCAAAACCACATTTTTCCCATTTTTACAACCGTAGTTGTCAAAGTTTCCAATTCTTTAGAAATTTGACCATGGTATCAAAACTTGGTTATGGGACTCAGGTTTTCAAAAAAAAAATTCTAAGTATTGAGAACTACAGCTTTCCTATTTTCAAAACCGCGATTCTCAAAATGTCCTTGGTCTCAAGAAGTTTACAGCATTCTCAAAACTACAGCCATTAACTGGGTTTTCAAAATTTTTCTAGGTGATGATTACTATGGTTACCAATTTAAATCATTATTTTCAGTGACCGTTGCTACCAATTCTATTTTTCAAAAAATCCTAGCTAGTCTAGATACCGCGGTTTTCATTTCACAGTTCAAAATTTCACAACAGCAGTATCTAACTCCTCTAGTATAAATAAATTTTTAGAAGCAAATTTTTTTCACAAAACCCTTTTCTTCTTCCACTTTCTAGGCGACTTTTCTCTTCCAAACCCTTTCTTCCTAATAAATCCCTCAATTTTCATCCCAAATCATTCCCAAGTCTGATTTTACCCGAAAATTGGAAGCATTCGACACCGGAGGATCTTCGAGAATGTCAAATTTAGCATAATACACCAGTAAATTAGTTTAATCTTATTTTGTGGTTGCAATTCACCAAGTTATCTGAGTTAAAATTCTTGGATTAATTTTATGCATATTTGACCAATTACTTGTGATGAATTATAGGATACATTTTTTGAGAATTGTGGTTATTATATTAAAGTGGTGCATTATTCCATTTTCATACTTGTTTTCCCTAATTTTATTGTTGAATTGCAAGTAAATGGCTAGAGATAAGGGAAAGAAAAAGGTTGTGTCAACGGCTCTGGCTAGTAAGAAACGGAAAACAAGTAACGGTAGTGGTAGCGGTGGTGTGAATGTTAATATCTTTGTCAGTTGTATAATGCCAAGGAAACAAAAATATACAAAAATCATAGCAAGCATAGTATCATTCATAAAATAAGTTTTGACACTTCCGAGAGTTATGAAGAGTTTGAAAACTTTCAAATGGAAATCGAGAGGCAATTAAAATAGAGAGATTGGTTGGCTTTTAATGAAACAACTCCAGTAAGGAATGTTAATCTAGTTAAGGACTTTCATTGCAACTTGTGCAGGATAGAGGATGGTAAGGTGTACATGAGGGGGAAATGGGTAGATATCACCGCTAAGAAAATTAATGCATTCTTTAAATTACCAAATTTGAATGGTAGCGAGTATGGGGAGTTGATGAACCCGAAAAATAAGGGTCCTGATTTTATTAAGATGTGGCATAGGCTATGTGATGAGGAACCTAAATGGGATTATAATGCCCCCAAAACCAAATTTTTGTGTTTCAAGAAGAAGCATACGCAACTATAGCCCAAAATTTGGTTGTACTTTATCAGTTGTCAAATTTTAGGGACCTTGTACACCACTTTCAATTATTTGCAGGGGTAGAAGGTGTGCTTAGTTTTTGGGATTCTTGAAAACCTAAGTATAGATTTGGGCAAGACCATTTACTATGAGTTCCTGAGAAATGGCAAGTCAAGGAAACCTTCATTTTATCTGCCTGGTCTTTTTATGCATTTATGTGTTAATGCAGGTTGTCCTAGTTTGGAGGAAGACGAGGAGTAAGACGAAATCAATGGTGCCAATGTTCACAACATGTTGGAATGAATTTCGAAGGCATAATCCAGTAAATGTGGCACCCAGTGAACCTCCTCAAGCAATAGTTCAAGCACCCTTGCAAGAACATATCGGCACTTGGCAAACGGGGTACATATGTAATCCCCCTATTAAAGGAAGGTGCCACATGCTTACTAGACGTATAGTCACATGGCCCTCCACAGCAATCTAACACTCCTAGGCCAAGCCCTCAAGACCACAACTCTCGAGACATAGGTCCACCCACATCCTCCTCCACTTTAGCATTTTTGGACCATCTCAAAACGAGACCTCTTTCTACCTACATGGTGAGCCACAACTGCAAGAAGATGAAGACAAAGAAAGAGAGGAAGGAGAAGCGGAAGCTAACTTAGAGGACTCAAGTGAAGAAGCCTCAGGAAAAGATGATGAGAAGGAGGGAGATTTCTGAGCGACCGCACCCCTGCACAAACTTGAGAAGACTCTCTACCTTGCTTATTTATTGCTTTATCCCCCATCACCCCTTTTATCATTGCTTTGATTGAGAGAGAGAAAGAAATGCATTTCCATAAATTCCTCTTAATTTCTGCATTTTTAGCATATTATTGGTACTTTTAGTAGTTTTATGTTGTGAAATAATTCTTTTGGTTAAGGGGTCCAGTTTGGATGCTTGATTGGTTTAAACCCCTTAATGTAGATGGACTTAGTTTTTAAAGGGTGACAGTTGAGCCATTTTGGTACAGTTGACCCTTAGTTATTGTTTATTCTTTGTTTAGATGCTTAACTCTTGGATCTCATCCTGCCTTATCGACATATTCCATGCTTGGTTTATTGCTATGTTTTTGTTTCATTAGTTCATTTTGCTTTCTTGTCCTCAATGGTGAGCGGTAGGATGAGTGATACTCATCATTGCTAATAAGATGGAAGTATGGTGGTGTCCTTTATGTATGTTTTTGGTTTGTGTGTTTAGAATGGAATATATTGACTTGGTAGATTTGTTTGCATTACTTGTGTAAAGTGGTCTTTAATTCTTTAAATTCTACCAATTGTTCTACTACTTGTTTAAAAATGCTTTTCTTGGCTAGTTTAGGTGCTATGATCTATTTTGATTGTAAGTATTATTTGAATGCCCTATACATTTCATAGTGGATTGGGTTTAAATAAGTTGAAGTTTTTGGAAACTGGTAAGCATCTTTGGTCATTTTGAATGAATTGCATGACAGAATATTTTGTCGGCTAGTAAGGTTTAGTCAGGAAATTAGGTTAGGTAGTATGAACCTCCTATTTACTACATAGCCGGATTTTGGAAATGAACTAGGCAATTCTTTGGACCGTTTGAGCCAAAAAGCCTACCCGAATGTTAATATGACCCTAGTGTCATCGTTTGAGCCTTCAAGTTTTATTTCTTCAACAACCACACAATTCAACCATTTCTCTTTTATTGAATTTCTATATCTTAATCCCATCACCATAGTCGAATTTCGACTTAAGTATTGAAGTGTGATATGATAGAATGAAGTTAATTCTTTTGCACATTGCTGTGGAAATTGAAGTATCATTGCTTGAATCTTTTATCAATTTCCTTCTTGTAATTAGATACAATAAAGTTGAATCCTCTTGTATTATTATCTACTCTTCAAAAAAAATAAATTATTCCTGTTCGTTTAATTTTTGCAATATTATATATGCGTCTTGTAATAAAGGAGAATCAAAAAGATCTCCTTAGACTTAGATACCATGTTTTGGTGATTCAAGTGCTAATTGGTTTAATTGTAGCGTTTGTGGGGATTTTTCTTTATGGATTAAGATATACTAAAGTTTGTCATGAATGACTAAGGTGAAATTGAGTTAATTTTTCAAAGTTTATCCGTCCTTTACCTTTAGCTTACATTACAAGCTTGTAAAGCCCTATGGAATCCTTAGAGATTCATGGGGTGAAACATTACTCTGACTAGTTTTATTAGCTAAGTCTTATAGTGTCCATAAACATCCATGCGTCTTTACTTATACTTTAGTGCTTCTTAAAACAAGTCTTAGTGATGATCTTTCTACACTTGAAACTAATTTTCAAGAAATTCAATGTGTTTACTCTTGTTCACTTTGGAATTGATTTGGCATTCTCGTAATACTTCATTTGTCAACATGAGACGTGCATTTGAACTCTCTTATTTTTCAAACTTAGTAAGTGTTCGAACATGTTTAGTTTGAGTTAAATCACCATTTGCACATGTTTGAATGTTTCCTAATACCCTTTATCAATTCACATTCAATTCCATTGGTGGTGTTCTTAGTTCTTTTCTTTCTTATTTGCCTCGGGACTAACAAAACGTTAGGTTTGGGGTGTGATAATTCTATTACATAGAATTATTGTACACTTATTTTCTATGCAATTTTGACTATGTTAGTTCCATTCGAATTGGTTTTGTACATTTTTTAATATATTTTATACTTAGTTATGATTTTTAGGAATTTAGATATATATTAGGAATTTTGGAAGAAACATGCACCAAATTGGACTAATTTAACATTTATGATGTTAGGTGCATTTTATTTTATGTGTTGTGGTATGTTTTATAGGTAATTTTAATGATTGGCAACAATTTGAAGAATGGAAAAATTCAGGGCAATTAACTAGAAATGTCAAAGTCCGGTCAATATTTTCAAAATCGCGGTCAAGAAATACAAGCTGTAAGAATGACAACCGTAGTTTCGACCTCTTCAACCTCAAAGTGCAACAACCGCGGTCATGGAATCAAAAGAGCAAATCCAATAACCGTGGTTTTCAAACAAAACGAAGAAACTTCAAGAACCGACATTACAGGTCATCGAATTTGTACAGCTAAAATGGCTACTGCATTGTGGACAAAAAGTCAGCATTATGACTAACTGGACATTTGAAATTGCCCTAAAAAACACACCTACTAACACATAGTAGTAGATGTTGTTTAGTAGTCACCCTTAGTTAGGATAGAATAGTCTTGTCAAGCCTTTTTTTCCCTTTTTATCCTAAAGTTAATCCTAGCTTAAATTTTAGTTGTAAAAACTCTACTTTTTAGTTATTATTAATTGGGCTTTTCATTCTCTTCAATTTGATATCCATTTTGGTTGCATTAATCTAGCTTACTTTCATTTTCATTCTAGTCAAGGTTTAACTAGTTTTCTAGAAGCAGTGTAGATCTCTATTTTAGCTATTAATCTTGCCTTTAATCTTGTGTTTTCTTCATTTCTAAGCTTTAATTAGTTGTGGGTTTGCATTTAATCTTATTTTCTTGGCCTAATCATTAACATAGGTTTATAGATCTTGCATTTAAATTTCTAACCCAGTAAATAGTAAAATTGAATAATACTCTAGCTTTTAGTGTAGGATTTTCCATTTCCAGCATATTTCTTCCTATCTCCTAATCATTTCTTCCAATCATTAGCTAGTTGACTTTTAATGCTTTTCTAGTGTATTAATTATTGTAGTTTACGTTATTGTTAAATTTAATGTTCTTTCTTCATAGCTAGAATTAAAGGTTTAATTACTTCTTTAATGGTAGAGGAGTCTAGTTATAACTAGGCATGACCACGGTTTTGGAACATACGATTCGGGTTCCAAGGAGAGCCAGAACCAGAACTGGAACCTTGGCAGCCGGTTCTAGTTCTAGTTCTGGAACTGACATTTCTGGTCGGTTCACCGGTTCTATTTGGTTCCAATCCCGATTTTTGTCACGGTTTCAATTTCAAAATTTTTTTAAAGAAAATTCAAAAATTAGAAATTGTAATACTAAAAAACAAATACAAGCTAAGATGAGAAAAAAATAATATTTTATTTATATTTCAATTGAAAACTTTGTTTTTGGAAAAAAAAAAAAAAAGAAAAAAAGTACACTATTGTATTCTTTATTGAACCATTAGGTATTAAAGATACATTTTGGAAAACCCATACATTTTGAGAGTATTTGAGAGAATTAGAGAGGATTAGACATATTAATAGAATTGTGTATCGAAAATGTTAGGGGGAAGAGGTATTTATAAGTAAAATGGTAGGGGAGAATTATAATTTATTTTATTTTTTAAAAAATTATTGCCGGTTCCGGTTCCAAAAAAGTAGAGAATTGTAACCGAAACCACGTTGATGGTTCCAGGATCCATCAACGACGGTTTCAGTTCTAGTTTCGGCATCGCTAGATTCCAACGGTCCAATTCCCACGATTGTAGTTCTGGAACTGGAACTGTAGCCATGCCTAGTTATAACTCTAGTTTAGTTGGTTATTTGTCTAGTTAAATTGACTTTCAAGTGTAGTAATTAAAATTACCCACTCAGTGCTACCTTCTTTGTTGCCATTTAGCTTAGTAAATTAGTGTAGTGTGTGCTGTTTCACTAATATCACTTCTTAATTGCAATGTCATAATATATATCTTATTTTATCATGAATTACTCTCTTATATGCTCATGTACATTACACTTGTCTAATTTTTCTAGTTGTATCTTCAATTACTCCTTAGTTTAGCTTAGCATTTACTTATTTGTGCATCTTTAATTGTCTTAGTAGGATAGACAAATTACCCTTTTTACTTGTCTAACTAGTGCATAAACTTGCATAGGCTAGTATTCACCTATCAATCCTCATGGGAACGATACCCACTCACCGCTACCTACACACCTACCTCGTATACTTGCAAGTGTGTGAGTGTTGGTTAGGTATAGTAGGGTTTATTTTATTACTTATTTGTGCGTTAATTTGCCTAACCAATATTTACCAAACACTAACCAATAATCCAACAATAAAATCTAGGAAATATCCTCAAAAATTCCAATCTAAAGTTGCCTTAAGAAATTTGGAGCACTAACAATCCAAGGGCATGAATTGGAGCAAAGTCACATCTACCCGCAGAAGTAGCACTTGAGAAGACACCCGCCTAGAATCCTTGAGCAATTTCAACGCCAAGGAAGGTAGAAGGTTGAATTTTGGAGTTCAAAGTGAATTTTGAGTGATTTTGTTGGAAGAATTGAATAATTTTTGTGTGGAAGGGAAGAAGAAGAAGAATTTAGGGCTGCTGTGATTTGGGGAAATTGGGTTTCTACTAAAATTTTTTGGTTGAAAAGTATTTATACCCGTCAAGAGTCGGCACCTTAGTGATTGATTTTCCCTATTGGTTTTTGTCATCATGGTGCAGAAAGCAAATTAGGGATTTTGAAAAATGGGTTCAACACTGTGGTGTTTAAATTTTCTTCTTTATACCCACCACGCGATGTCGGGTACTTACAAAAATTTTCACTTAAACCCCTTCAACATCGCAGTTACCAGAGGCAATTTCACTTCTAGTAGAATACTTTTGCTTAACACCACGGTTGCCAGATTGGCCACCATGGTGTCCAATACATAGAAAACAATTTTTTCATTTTTGGGGCTGCTGGGCACCACGATCACTAGAGCGCAGTGCCATTTCCAAAGAATTTCATTATTGGACACTGCGGTGTCCAATACTTAGAAAATTTTGGATTTTTCAGTGTTTTTCCTTTGCTTCTTAATGACTTCCCCTTCACCTAAAATCATCAAAACATCATATCCGAGGTCATTTCCACTTGCAATTCCATCTAAACACATAAAAATAAACAATTTAACATACTAACCCTAATTTTTGACTAATTAAACCCAATTAAAACCTAATTAACTAGATAAACATAAAATTGACTTAAAACACAAATAAATGCAAGAAGAGCTTGAACTACCTCCTAAGAAGCACTTGTTTATAGAATTAGCTTAAATATGGCATGGAAGGACTCCAGACATTCACATAGAGGACGGTTATGCGCCCTTTCTCCTTCGGATCTCCATGGTAAAGCTTCAATCTATGCCCATTGACTTTGAAGTTCGAGTTCATCCCTTTTAGTGCACTCCACGGAACCACTCGGAGACACTTGGATCACTTCAAATGGACCCTACCATTTAGACTTGAGTTTTCCAGGAAATAATTCAAGCCTTGAATTGTAGACCAAGGCATGGTTATCGGTGTTGAAGTTCTTCCTTAAGATTTGCTTGTCATTCCAATCCTTGGTCTTCTCTTTGTAAATCATGGAATTCTCAAATGCATCCTTTCTAAACTCATCTAACTCGTTCAAGTCCAAGAGCCACTTCTCACATGATTCCTTCCAGTTCAAGTCCAGACTCTTAAAGGCCCAATATGCTTGGTGCTCTAGCTCCACCAAGAGATGACAAGATTTTCTGTACACCATTCTATGTGGGGACATCCCAATTGGGGTCTTAAAAGCTGTGTGATATGTGCAAAGTGCATCATCCAATTTTTGCAACCAATCCTTCCTTGAATTTTTTATGTCTATTTTAAGGATTCTCTTCAACTCCCTAGTGGATACCTCTACTTGCCCCGAAACAACACATATCTTGTGTTTGTTTAATAGAATATTGATTAGATTTTTGAAAACAATGAACAAGTAGTAAAAACCTTAATTATCCTAATCAACTCCCACACACTCGCAAGTATACGAGGTGAGTTTGTATGTAGGATAAGTAAGGATCATTTCCATGAGAACTATTGAAACAAGTATTAGGTTCACAAGCCTATTTGCTAGTTAGATGAAAAAATTGGGGGTTTTTGACTAAACTTAAAATAAATTTAATCACAAGAAATTAAAAGACAAGAATGTAAAATACTAATCCTATTGAAAGAAATTAAAAATAATTGACCAAAACCCTAATTCAATCTACCCTACTTGCAAGAATTTAATCAAGAGCAAAAATTTAAATTAACCTACTCTATGAAAGCAATTAAAAACAATCAAATAAAACCCTAACCACTAAATTATGGAAGCAATTAAGAATTTAAAGAAAATAAAACAAGAATGATAATTAAAGAACAAGAGTGCAATGAAAATAAAAATTAAAATTGCATAAAAATAAATCAAACTCAGTAGTTGCGGTGAAAACCAATGTTGATGATCGTCAAATCTTGAATCCTTGACAAGAGAACAAAATTCTTGCTCGAAAACTTGAGAAAATCTAACCTAAGGCTTAATTATCGATCTAACTATTGAAAACTAATAAACTAATTATGGCTGATGATTATTCTCGTTTCCTCCCCCTTCTCTTAGTGTATTTATATGTGTTTTTAGGCTTTTGGTTCTCCGAATGATAAGTACACAATTTTCCACATAAACAAGTCCACAGAAGGACTTTTCCTACAAAATAAGCAAACTTATAAGACCTATCCGTCAATCGGCACCTGGGCGCTACAAAAATGTTGCACTTGCGTGTGCTAAGTAGAACTAAAAATTGAAGCTTCAGGAGCTGGCGCCCATGCTCTGAAATTCTGTCACGCCTGGGAGCAAGAGGTTGAAATAGCTTCAACTTCCTCCACAATTTTGACCATGATGCAAGCCGAATTTAAGATTGAAAGAAATCTCAAAACATAAAAGTTGTAGATATATGTCTTAACTTTCCAAAACATCTTGAATCACCCAAATTAGAGCATTAACAAGAAAGTTATACTCAATCTACCAAACTATATCAAAATCGCTCCTCGCCGATGCACGTAAATTCCAATTTTGCAATTCTCCTCCAATTTTGTGATCAATTTTAACTCTTTCTTCCCTCAAATCCTAAAAAACTCAAAATAAAATATTTTAGCTCATAATTACTCAATTCTTGCTTATACATCATTAAAAACGTGGCAAACGATACATAAAATATACACTATTTACAAGCTTATCAACTACCCCACACTTAGTTTTTGATCGTCCACGAGCAAAACATAGAAATATCTCACAAACATACTCAACACATCTCATCAATTATCCACTTAAATAATCAAGAACCAAACCATTATAAAGAAAATAGTCAAATGATAATAAACCCCTATACATGAATTCCAATGTAAGTCTGTCCATAGCCATACATGAAATGTAAATTGTAAATAACTTTTGAGACACTTAGATCAAATCATGCAAACCATTTAAATTTTTCTAAATATTCCATAGCTTAATCTTCTTACATTTTTTCACTAATATAGACAATTGACTCAACTTAAATTAAGTAGGACTTTTAGCTTGTAATGTAAGGCTAGTGTCTTGGCTAACAAAGAAAGGGAAAAGGTTAAACAAATAAGAAAAAGAGTTTTAAATTAATGTGTGCCTCATTAGCATAAAACTTCTTTTTGAACACTAAAACACTCATCCTTCAAAGAACTAACCCCACACTTAATTGACCGAACACCCACAAAAATTTGTGTGCAACATGCAAAATAAAATCCCCCTTTTTCAATTTCAACCCTACTCACCAACACTTTGTAAAAATATCTCTCCTTCTCTTTTTTTTTCTTTTTTAATTCCCCAAAATGAGTACTAGTGGTAGGCACTACTTGCAAAAAAATAGGTACCAGTGATAGGCACTACCTGCTAACACTCCAATACAGGTGCCTTTTATGTGATGGGCACCACCTGTAATACTCCAACACAGGTACCGATGATGGGCACTACCAGCTATGGTCAACAAATTTTTTTTAAACAACCCTACACCTTAAATTGTACACTATTCATTCAAACATTCTCATAAAATTGTACACTACTCATTCAAACATTCTCATACTACTACCTTCCATCCTTATATCCGCTTAACAATTAATGTGGGATTAAACCTCTTAAGGAACATTTAGGATAGCTCACAAAGATAGATAAAAAATAATGAGTTAGAAAAAAAATGAACGGTGCTTCTATCCATTCAAGACATATTAAGGCTCAAATAGATCCTAGGGATAAATTTTACAGTAATGTTTGGCTTGAAAGGCTCAAATATCCAAAGAAATGGCTACCCTCATCTTTAAATCAAATCAAATTATCTAAAACTTTGCCTCGAAAATGTAATAAAGCAAGTGTCTGGAGTGTAATATAAGTGAATCTACACAATTATCTGTTAGTGCCAAAAAGCTACAACTATTCCTAACCATTATTGTAAGGCTACTAGTGCTCAAAAATTGGAAATCATGCTAGGAAAATATTAATACCAACTACCCTACTAGTGACAACTTAGCTCAAAAATTATCAAGTAGAAAATTAAAGAGACAAGCTAAGCAATTTGTGAAATTTTGAAAATTTTGAAAAGCTCTCAAATCAAAAGTTAAGCTACAAATATAAAAGCAAAAAAAAAAAAAAAAAACAAACAAACAATAGAAATTAAGAAAACTCCTTACCCCACACTTAGAGTATAGCATTGTCCCCAATGCAAAAATATAGATCAAAAAGGGAAAAAGAGAAGCTTTTCTATCAAAGAAGAATGTTTGGTACCATGTTTGTTGCTAAATACCCATGAGTCAAAGTGGAAAACATCAACCACTAAAACAAAAACAAAACATAAAAACTCTTAAAACATTAAGAAAAACAATAAAACCAAGAAACTAAACAAAAACATAAGAAATAAAATTAAGAAAAAACATGGGTTGCCTCCCATGTAACTTGTCTTTGTTTATATTTTTAGACTCGACTATTGTACTCCTGCTCATGTGACACATGCTAAGGTGGTTGGACACCCCCTTCCTTTAGGCCTCCACGAGAAAAGTTTAATCCCATTCTTCTTAACTATCATTTCTTGATTCCTGCCTTTTCCTTGAAGAAAACAATATTTCCTTGTAGTCACAAAAGCTAATGTCCTCAGTAGCACGTCCAATTCCTCTTCTTTTTGCACTCTTTAAACTTTTGGACATCCCAAATCTTTCGATGCTTTGCACAACTTTCTTGATCCGTTCTCACTCTCCACACATCATCAGGTGGTTTTGATTCTTCATTTGACCTACAAATAGAAGGATCAGATGAATGATTAGCACATTTTTCTTCAAAAATAGAAAAAATATTATTATAATAAAAAACATCAATTTCCACCGATTCATTTTCAATTTGTAAAATCAACTTGCGCTTATTAACATCTATCAATGCATGTGCAGTTGATAAAAATGGACTCCCAAGAATTTCAATGGTTTTTCATTGTCCTTGCTGATATCCAACACCAAGAAATCAACAGGAAACACTAACTTCTCTACTTGCACAAGCATGTCCTCCAACAAGCCATATGGTTTTCTTTCAATCAAGTCTGCTAATTAGGGAGTAACATTAGTTGGTTTGGCTTTGGTGATTCCTAACTTATCATAAATAGATTTCAGCATAATGTTAATACTAGCCCCTAAATCACAAAGTGAATGATGTAGCATTGTTCCTCAAATATTCATCGATATTGAGAAGTTACCAGGATCTTTGAGTTTCGTGGGTAATCTCCGTTGAAAATTTTCAGTACACTTAGCATCAAGTTAAATTTTCTCACAATCATCCCTTTTCCGCTTCCTTGCCTATAAATCTTTCATAAACCACGTGTAGTTGGGCATCCAAAGGAATGTTGACATTGACCATGTTGAACATGTTGATGAATTGTTGAAATTGCTTGTCTTTTTCCTCTTTTTTAGAATTATTGAGCCTTGCACTGAGGGAATGGAATCTTTACCAAAGGATGCAAATTCAAAGGCTCCACTACGTGCTTCTTTTTCAGTCCTTCTTTTTATCCACCTTTGTCAGCTTCTCATCATCACAACTAACTTCATTCTTCTCCTCAATCACCTTGGAGTTTTTCTTCTCTTCTTCTTTACTATCCTCTTGTTTTTCATTCAGCGAAGACAACTCTTTTCCACTTCTTAGGGAGAAAGCATTACATTGCTCTTTCGGGTTTGGGATTGTATCACTCGGCAATGCTCCAACCGGTTTCTCATTATTTTGTTGAGCTATTTGTCCCAATTGTAGCTCAAGGTTCCTGCGGTAGCCCACAAATTTTCATACTCCCTTTGAAATCTCTCAAAATCCCTTCTCAGATTATCATCATTAGGTGTATCATGATTCACATATGTAGGATAATTTGGATTTTGAGATGGTGGTCTTGGTAGTGGAGGTTGGTATGAGTTGTTTTGATAAAGTGAAAAATTATGGGGATTCCTTTATGGATGTGGTGGTTGATATAGTCTAGATGACGATGGTTGATTGGACAAATTATGTTGAGATGCATTTGACTGAAATGATAAATTTTGGACATTTGCTTGGTTTGACCAGGAAAAGTTGGGATGGTTTTGCCATTACGGGTTATATGTGTTTCCATAATTGGTGGGCTAATTTTTTGTGGTGATATTTTGTTTGGAAATGAATTGAATTTACTCACCTTGCATCACTAAAATATCATAGAAGCCATTTTGGTGATTTCTTCTGCAGAAATCACAACTCAAGATCCCTTGGGATGTCGAACCAATGGAGTTCAATGAGCTTCACCCCATATTCTCTACGGCCTTGGTCAAATTAGTAATGGCACTCATCATCAAATTAGCTAGGCATACCTCTTTGTTGGACGTTAGCTTGATTCACTTGTTGTTGTTGTCCAACTACGGGAGTTATTGCTGCATGATAGTAATGAATAAATGCCATTCTTTCCAACAATCCTTGTGCCTCCTCCTTATGCTATGTGAGTTTTATAGGGAAATAAACATCCCGCACTAGCATCAACAATCAATTTCGTCTTCAAAAATAGACCATTATAGATGGATTCGACTTGCAGCCATAGAGGTATAGCATGGTGCGGACACTTCCTCAATAGCTCCTTGAAGCGGTCCCACACCTCGCCTAAACTGTCTCTTGTGATTTGCCTGAATGATGTGATCTTGCTTCGGAGCTTAGCGGCCTTAGCCGGTGAAAAATGTTTGGCTAGGAACTCTTAAGCAAGTTGGTCCCATGTATATGACTGAAACCACGACCTTGCTCTATAGCGCAAAGAAAAAGGGAATATTCTCATCCGGATACAATCAGAGAGGGATCCATTGTACCGGAATGTATCAATGACCTCCTCAAACTTGATTAAGTGCTCATAGGGATCTTCATTGGGTTCCCCGCTACACATAGCATGTATTTGGAGCATTTGTATCAATACAAGCTTAATTTCAAAGTTGTTCGCATGCACGGGCAGCCGAGCAATAATGCTAGAACTTGCCCTCTTAAAATTAGGAATGGCATAATATCTAAGATGTTGGGTTAGCTTTAGCATTAACCAGGTTGCCATTGTTGCCTACAATCGCCTCTTGTTCATTCACGACACAGTTTGGATTCTCCATTAGATGGTTGCATTGGTTTGAATTATGTCGTCTACAGTTTCTACTTATCGTACATTCAATCTCCAAGTCAATCAGAAGAAGTGATTAATTGGACAAACGAGTATCTACCATAAACTACAAGAAAACAAAATCAAAGATCAAATATTGAAGACAAAAATCCAAACAAAATAAGAGAACAAGAAATAATTGTAAATAAATAACAAAAGAAATAAAAAGTCAAATCTAGTACAACTCACTACGCAAATATTGTTACCAAACAAAAATAATCCGTGGCAACGGCACCAAAATCTTATTCGGTAGAATATTGTTTAGGTTTTTTAAAACAATAAATAAGTAGTAAAAACCTTAATTATCCTAATCAACTCCCAAGCCTAATAGTATACACTCGCAAGTATACGAGGTGGGTTTGTATATAGGATAAGTAAGGATCGTTCCCAGAGAACTATTAGAACAAGTATTAGGCTCACAAGCCTATTTGCTAGTTCGATGAAATAATCAGAGGCTTTTGACTAAATTTAATCACAAGAAATTAAAATAAACACAAGAATGTAAAATACTAATCCTACAAAAAGAAATTAAAAATAATTGACTAAAATCCTAATTTAATCTACCCCACTTATAAGAATTTAATCAAGAACGAAAATTTAAATTAATCTACTCTACGAAAGCAATTAAAAACAATCAAATAAAACCCTAACTATTAAACTACAAAAGCAATTAAGAATTTAAAGAAAATAAAACAAGAACTATAATTAAAGAACAAGAGCGCAATGAAAACAAAAATTAAATTACATAAAAATAAATCAAACTCAGTAATTGCGGCGAAAACCAGTGTTGATGATCGTCAAATCTTAAATCCTTGACAAGAGAACAAAATTCTATCTCGAAAACTTAAAAAAATCTAACCTGCGGCTAAATTATCAATCAAACTGTTGAAAACTAATAAACTAATGGTGGATAATGATTATTCTCATTTCCTCCCCTTCTCTTGGTGTATTTATAGGTGCTTTTAGGATTTTGGGGCTCCGGAATGATAGTCAATTCTTTCTTATACATCTATTTACAATCTTATCAGTGTTTCACCTCATATTTGGAGATCAAGGTCTCAAATTGTGCATTCTTGAAGTAAGACTCTCTATCACTTATGATTGTTTTTGGTATTCCAATGCAAGAGAAAATGTTCTTCCGAAGAAATTTGTGACTACCTTGGCGTCATTGGTCAGTGAAGCTTTTGCTTTCACCCATTTAGAAATATAGTCGACAACAACCATGATGTATTTTTTTTAATGAGATATTGGTAAGGATTCAAAAAATCTATTCTCCAAGCATCGAATACTTCAAGTTCAACAATTCCATTTAGAGTCATTTCTTTCTTCCTTGAGATTACTCCACCCTTTGGCATTCATCACACTTGAGCACGAAATCCCTTGAATCCTTGAAGATATATGGCCAATAAAATCCGCTTTGCAAGACTTCAGATGTAGTCCTTTGAGACCCATGATGGCCGCCAACGTGAGAAGAATGGCACGGCACCAAGATGTTTTTCACTTTTTCTTCTGGAATACATCTTCAAAGGACATAATTGTTGTATCATCAGAGGAGATAAGGTTCATCCCAAAAGTAGTGTTTCATCTCTGAAAAAAAATTTCACCTATGACTCAAGTTCAATGAACTAGGCACCATGCTTGCAACAAAGTAATTCACCAAGTCAGCATACCACGCATGAGCTTCTTTAAACATTAGCAAATTTTCTATTGAAGACTCTTCTTGAATATGAATTTCCACTTGACCCATAAGTTTTCTCAATTCTCGAAAGTTGATCCGCCGCCAAGTTTTCTCTCTCTTTGTTATCTATGACTTCCCCATTGAACTCTTGTAAAAGAAGTACCCATTGAAGGTATCTTAGTAATCTAGGTTTAGTGTCTTAGCTCGAAAACAAATACTTCAATATGGAGCTCTTGGTATGGACAACAATCTTGGACCCAATCAATTATGAGCTTAATTTGTTAAATACAAAGACTATATCAGGCAATTCTTTTTTAGTCGTTGAATAATTTACTTGGGTCTTATTCAAAGTCTTACTTGCATAGTAAATGACATGCAAAATCTTGTAAACATTTTGACATAAAATAGCCCTTATCGCATAGTCACTAGCATCGCACATTAACTCAAAGGGAGGGCCCAATTCGGGGCAACAATTTTGGATGTGATAACGAGGGCATTCTTTAATTCATTAAAGGACTTCAAACAAGTGTCATCAAAATTAAACAAACAGTCCTTTTGTAACAAGGAACATAGATGTTTAGCAATTTGGGAAAAATTAATAATGAATCAATGGTAGGAACCTACACGTTCTAATTTTTCAATGATCTCCACATTTGCCCTCTCTACTTCTAATTCTATATTTTTGATTGAGGATACTCTATGTCCCAATCCAATGCCCTCTTTTACAATAAAATGGCACTTTTCCTAATAAGGGCCAAGTTGATCTCTTCACTCCTTTGCAAAATATTTGACAAATTAGACAAGCAATTATCAAAGTAAGTACCAAACACATTGAAGTCATCCATGAATATTTCAATGCATTTCTTAACAATGTCATGAAAGATGGAGAACATGCACATTTGAAAAGTATTTGGGGTATTGCATAGCCCGAAAGGCATTCTTCTATCTGCAAATATACCGTAGGGGCATGTGAATATGTTTTTCTCTTGACATCTAGGCATATGGTTATTTGGAAATACGCGGAATAACCATCGAGAAAAAATAATATGCAAACCTGGCCAATCTTTCTAACATTTGATCAAGAGGGGCAATAGAAAATGGTCTTTCCAAGAGTCCTCAATCAACTTCCTATAGTCAATGAAAACTCTCCACCCCATCATCAATCTAGAAGGAAAGAGCTCATTAGTGTCGTTTTATAATAAGAACCATTGTAGTTCCACCTTTCTTGGGGACGACTTGGGTTTGACTAACCCATTCGCTATCTCTAATCAGATAAATAATACCAGTATCAAGTAGTTTCATGACTTCCTTTCTAACAACCTCCTTTAGTGTGGGGTTCAACCTCCTTTGAGGTTGCCTGATCGGTCTATGCCCCTCAAGCAAAAGAATTTTGTGCATGCAAAGAGTTGGACTAATTCCTTTGATATCATCAATGTTCTATACAATGGCATTTCTATGCAATTTAAGCACAACAATCAACCTTTCAAGTCGTTCACAAGTCAAGAGGGCATTTACAAATAGCCATATGCCTAGAAGAGGTTTAATTTTAACCTTGGGGGTTTGTTATTCGAAGACCTCTCCTTCATCTTTATCCTCTTCATCACTTGCATCTTCATGCCATTGATCATCTTCTTGTAAGAGATTCAAGTACTCCATTGTCTCTTCATCATCTTGTTCACTTCAGTTGAACTCATCGTGTATAATGCCTTTTTCCTATGGAGATTCTATCAACTTATACCTACAAAAATCATGAACCAAATCATCAATCACATTTATGCTCAATAGGTCTTCATAAGTAGATGGTAGTTATCAAAAATGTTAAAAGTAACAATTTTATCGTTCATTCTAAATTCCAACTTTCCCTATTGGACATCTATGAATGGTCTTCCTAGTATGATCGGCATGTCTTTATCTTCCTTCATATCTAACACTATGAAATCCACCAGAAGATAAACCAATGGTCTTCCTAGTATGATCGGCATGTCTTTATCTTTCTTCATATCTAATACTATGAAATCCACCAAAAGATAAAACCTTATCTACCATGACAATGACATCCTCCATATTCCTCTTAGAAACTTAATGCTTCAGTTCGCAAGTTGCAAAGAGACACTTGTAGCCTTCAAATCCCATTGTTGAGTTTTTTGTAAATCGAAAATGACATGAGATTGATCGAGAAGCTCCCGCATGCTTCCTTTATCATAATCAAGGTATTGAGGATGAGCCTGGATCTTTGAGCTTTGGAGGTAACTTTCTTGTGATCAATGTACTACATCCCTCCACTAGACAAAGGATCTCATCAGCATGGAGTTTTCTCTTTGGAAAGAGAACTTTGTTAATGAATTTGGCATAACTCGGCATATTCTCTAGTGTTTCCATGAATGGAATGTTGATTTCAAGTTTTTTGAACACTTCTATAAGTCTCTTGAACTTTTTGGCTTTTTCATCCCCCTTTAGCCTTTGAGGAAATGTAATCTTAACTTGCTTTTTCAATTCCATTTGTTGATCCTTTCCTTCATTATCATCTTTATGTTGATTAAGGGGCTTAATAGGCTCATTAATCATTTTGCCCTTGCCCTTTGAAGACTCCCTATGCACATCATCATTCAATTTCTTTTTACCATCTTCACCTATCAAAGTTGAATTCATCCCAACCTTATCATCCAATATTTTGCACTTCTAAGTGTTATGGCTTGCACGTCTTCATGTGGATTTTGGCGGTTTCTTAGGTTTTGGTCCCTTGGGTTTGGAATAGTGTGGCTTGGGAGTGAATTATTGGGTCTCTTTGACTGTTGCCTATCCATTTTCCCTTCATGAGTCTTCGCATTCCTAATAGAGTCACCTTGTTTCCTCAAGAGTGCTTGTTGTTCCCTCCTTAGGATCTCATTTTCCCTTCTAAGCAGCTCAAGTTCCCTCCTTGACGCCACAAGTTGAGCATACGCATCCTCTGGTTCTCTCTAATGAGGTTGGTTATAGAATTGTTGATTTTGATTGGAGGAACTAGGTTGATATGAGAAGTTTAGCTGGGAATGTTGAAAGTTAGATTGGTGTAGCCTTTAGTGTCGCAGTTGATATGGCTTAGAAGAAGAGGCTTGATTATGGAAACTAGTAAGTGAGTTGGTTGGCATTTTGAAATGATGATTGACCACCCCATGATAAATTGGGATGATTCCTCCAAGACAGGTTGTAGGTGTTCCTATAGTAGTTCGGAGGGTTTCTAGATGATAAGGCTAGGTTACTCATTCCTCATAGTTGGTCCTTCACATTGCCTATTTGGATGGTTACTAAAGCAAAAGTCACACACTAATGGCATTGGTGGAAATATTGATATAGCATTCACCGCATTTCCTCTTCCAAGGTTCTCCAATGCTCTTGTCAATTGAGTCATCATATTGGTCATCAAGTTCTTTTAGGCCAATATTGCATCATTGTGGTCCAATTAGAGAATAACCCTTTGTCCTTGAGGTTGAGGTTGAGGTGGTTGCACATTTAGTTGAGCATTTGGTTGAGCAACCGGATTGTGTTGGTAGTAATTAGATGCCATAGTGTTTAATAGCCTTTGAACCTCTTCTGGTGTCTTGAGTGAGAGTGAACCTCCTGCCAAAGCATCAACAATTGATTTTGTTCCATGGTAAAACCTATTGTAGAAAGTTTTCACTTGAAGCCACAATGGAATCACATGATGAGGATACCTTCGAAGAAGTTCCTTAAATTTGGAAAATCCCCTTTACCAATGCCTTCTCTGGCTTCTTGCTTGAAGAGGTTATCTCATTCCTTAGTCTTTCCCTTCTAGATTGTGGAAATTACTTGACGAGGAACTCTTGAGCTAGACTGTTCCATGTTAAGAACGTCCCTTAATCATGACTTTGCAACCAATATTTGGCTCTATCTCTCAAAAAAAAAGGGGGAATATCCTCATCCTTACACAATCGGGGTAAACTCAATTGAATTTGAATGTGTCTAGCACATCCTCGAAGTTCCACAAGTAAGTGTAAGGATCCTCATCATTGACACCACCCTTAAACATGGTATGAGCTTCAAGCATTTATATCAACACCGGCTTGATCTCAAAGTTGTTATCTTGGATAGGCATTCTTGCAATGCTTGAGTGATCTCTATCAAAGTTCGGCATCACATATTCTCTCAACGGCCTACCATTACCATTCATCCCATTTCCTCCATTATCCTTTCCTCGTATTCAATTATTAGCTATTCCTTCTTCTGGATTGATCATCATGACTCTCATCCTCTATCCTTGGTCCATTTCGTTCATCCGCTATTGCGAATTCTCCTTGTATTCCACTTATCCATGCAACTCTTTCTTAATGTTCTATCAAGTTCTGGGTTAAAGGGTAATAAAACCTCTCTCTTTAGGACCATGTGCTACAAGGATCACAACCAGAAAAATAAATCAAATTCCCAATAGAAGATACAAAATTCAAGAGTAGAATAATGAGAAAAGTTGTTTGAATATTATTAAAACTAAAATTAACTAATAAAACAAATAAAAAGTCTAGATTAGCACAATATTATTGCACCTAATATCGCTAATTACCATCCTGGCAACAGCGCCAAAAATTTGACAGGGATTAATCTAAGTGTCTAAGTTAACACTCGTTCACTCTAAAGTTATAAAACCACCTTACTTCACTTAGACTACAATCTGCACTCTAGCAAGTATACGGGATAAATTTGTAACTAATGGTGATAGGTATCATTCCTACGAAGAGGAAGCATGGATTGATGATTACTAGGATTTTTAGGATACAAGTACTATCTAAACAACTAAGTAAAATATGATTAGACTAAGAATACGACTAAATTAGTAGAATGATTAATAAATATCTAAATTAGCAAATAAGTTGACACAAGTAAACAAAAGAGATTGGGCTACTACTATGATGCATTTACTAGGTAGAGACTTTTAATGGGCGACATTCAATGGGTACAAATGAGAATTCCCTTCCAACTATGAATCGATTCCTTGGTCCAGCTCATGATTCTAGTCTAGATTTCTACATGGAGTTTAAGGAACTAATTAGAAAAATTAGCATCTTGACCCGACTACTAATTGACCTAACCATGTGATAAATTCGTTTAAGTACTAATACTCAACACTCATTTGTTGTGTTAGCCTCACAAATGTAGTCAAAGGGTGGATCTTTTCTCTCTCACCAACTATTCCAAATCCTTTATCACAACTTAAATGTCCTCTATTTACTAGTCTATCCACTTGGATAGATACAGTATCACAACACATGTGCAAAGTTCATATTTTCACAGCCCAATCTCCTAGTAGTTTAGCTACACTTACTTAAGGAAGTACAAAATAAAGAATTATAAAGGCAAGCTATAGCCTACTACTAAGGTAAGAACTACAAATAACATCAACATACACATGCTAGCCATAATGCAGGAAATGTAAATGAGTATGAAAATAAGAGATATTTATATTAAATGAAAGCCAAGAGAAAAGCTAGCAACTATTGTGAAGAAAACTATAAACTTGCATTAATTAAAGAGAGTAATTCTAAGGCATAAAATGCTAAAAATTCAAGAAGAAGAACAGATGCTACAATTTTACTAAATATGGCAAAGTTCTTCTACTTCTAAGGCTACCTCATCTAAACTAGCTAAAACTAAAACTAAAACTACTACAACCTACACTATGTTTCTTCGGTGTCATTCTAGGGTAATTTGAAATTCTCGCAGCCATTCCAAAAGTAACACATTCTATCTGTTTGGAATAATCTTTTCTCGAATCACGGTGACAAGATTTCCTTCTTTGATTTTAGTACTGTGGTGTGCACCTTAAGTTGACTAGGGTCTTCCGTTAGTTAGTAATCGTGGTGGTGAGAGTTATATTGTGGAATCTGGCACCGTGTGTGGGAGTCTTGAAGCCTTAAATGGCTTGGTAACTGGGGTGGTGAGATTTCTTCTTTAGAATTCATAATCGTGGTGTTGAAGCTCCTACAGCTTGGACTTTGGTCTTTAATATTCTTCTAATTGCATGTCTAGTCCTTTACTTCTTCAGTCCATTAAATTACTACCCTAATTACAACTAATTCCTACAATTATACACTAAAAACTAATATGCAACATTTAATCATCAATTAGTGCATAATTACTATCAAAATACCTAATATTAGTCTAAGACTACTAACACTACTACTAGACATAAAATTCAAGTAAAAATACATAAGAACACCTAAAATGGGACTAGCATACTCAAAATGACATGGTTTTTAGGGGTGGGAGTATCAATTAACCGATCGGTCAATCGGTCAAATAATTTGATCAAAATTTGGAAATAAGTCCTAGAATTATTAACCAGCATCAATTTAGAATTGAATTCAAAATATAATCCAGTTAACTAAATTCGAATTCGATAATCAGTCTCATATTTGATTAACCACATTCACTAATTAGATTCATTGACATTGAACTAAAATCATTTATACAGAAACTAAAAAATTTATCTAAACCAAAACCCAATTAGCAATAAAATAGTCCATAATTCAATATCATTAAAACTATATAATATATATGTGTGTGTGTGCGCGATTAAGACTTCATATACATAAATTATATACATAAGTGTTGTTTGTGTTAGTGTGTAAATATGTAATATTATTTGTGCCAGTATATATGTATTTTATAAATAAATTATAGTTTTAGTTTGTAAGACCATTATATATAAAAAGTATATTTACTTAAAAAGAAGATGTAACGTTGCAAACCTTTAGCTTGATCCGGCAGCACAGTACAAAAATTTTCCTTGAAAGGTCTTGAATTCGTTAATACAAAATTGAATTCGGAAATCGATTAATTCCAAATTCAAAATTCAATTTTGATTTCGTAACTGATTTCTGATTTCAAAATTCGATCAGACTAATTTATTAGCCGAATTTCAATTAACCAGTTTCAAATTATTAATTTGAAAGTAAAAATGATCGTGAAATCAATTAACCGAATTTGTGTTTATCCCCAATTTTTAGACGAAAAGTAACTCCATTGGCTAGAGATATTAGATGTACCTAGTTACATCACAACTTGTCTACTTTATTTCAATTTCAACTTAAATATTTAGATTCGTTAAATGCAGAAAACCCCCTATGAACTTACGCCCCAGTTACATTTTGTCCCCTCAACATATTTAACAAACACTTTACCCTCTTTTTTATGTTTTGGAATAAAATTACCTCTATTATTTTTACTATTGTTGTATTTCTTTTTTTTTCTTCTTTTGCCCTTTTATTTATTTTATCTATCTTGTCGAGTTTTTCTTTTTTCTTTTTTCTTTTTACTATTCTCTATTGCTACTACTAAACAATTACATTACTTTTAATAATTAATTAATTAAAGTTCAAACTTTTCACAAGTGTCCAAACAATTTAATTTATAGATTAATCATGCTTTAATACAATGAATATACCTTGTTGTAATATAAATTTGTGATTAAATATTAATAATAAGATTAATAAATTTTTGAAATAAAGGAAATTAAATAATTTATAGTATACAAATAAAATTATAGAATCAAAAAAACATGTACAACCTTTTATTTGTGGTGTAATATTAAAAAATATAGTAAGAAATATCACGATTGCCTAATATAAGGGTTTGTGGAGTTACAGTAAATTCAACCAAAATATTGACATGCAAATGATAAGGCACAAAAAAAAAAAAAATTGTTTGCATACATAGAATATATATTTTAATTTTTTATAAATTATTTTATCTTTTTATAGTTTGTTTGTTTGTTAATTATAGTATTAGTAAAACTCCACAAAATCTATATTATACTATAAAAATATATGCTACTTGTATTAAAAAACTTATTTATTCTATAAATTATTATAAACATGTGAAAAAAAATTAGAACTTTTAACTAACCAAGTATTAGTAGTATAATAATTTAGCGGTAGCAAAAAAGAATGGGTAAGAAGATAAAAGGAAAAATATGACAGAAAAAATAAACAAATTGGTAAGAAGATGGGAGAAAAAGGAAAAAGAAAATTATTAAAATAGTAAAGGAAATTTTGTCTCAAAACATGAAAAAGTAAAGGACAAGTAGGTAAAGTACTTATTAAATAAATTAAGAAGAAAAAAGTGTAAATGAAATGTAAGTTCAAAGAGTTTTCTGCATTTAGCCCTATTTAGATTTGTTATTAACAAACTTCAATATTATGCCTCTCGGGACAAGTTTGATGCAAGTTTGATGCAAGTTTGATGCAAGTTTGACAGTTTAGCGTCTTAAAATTAAACTAAACATTATATAAAATTAACTTAACTCGGTCTGTTTGGATGGATGGATTTGATTTCAAATCCTCAACTCAAATTGATTTTATTATTTGGATAAAATATTAAAAAACTAAAATTTAAATTTATCTAAAATTAAAATAGATTTCAACTACTAAATATCCTGAATTTTAAATTCACTCTAAAACTTAGTCACTTTAAATCTTTTTATTTCAAATTCATATCCATTTATCCAAACACGATGTAAGAGTAATGAAACATTAAACGTTTACTGATATTTCGAGCTCTACCCCTCTGATTTACAAATCGACACTAACCCCTTGTCATGAATGCTGTTAATTTTCGTTTATGGACTAACACTTATCCCTTCCAGTGACCCCATACCATCCAGCCTTTTTCAGTCCAACCACCAATGGCGCATTGCTGCTCGCAAAATCTCTCAACAAAAAGAAAAAAAAGGAAAACATAGAAAGAAAAAGAGAAAATAAAGTATCGAAGAACGGGCACAATGGTAGTAATATCGTATTTACATCAGGATGTCAACAAAATTTAACGCCATTACTAACGAAGAAGAGATCGGTGGGAATAGGGTATAAATAAATCAACCCGGTCGCTAGTAATTCGATCAAAAGTTCGACTTAAATTTGAATTTGACCAAAATTGAGTCAAACTTACTCAAATTCAAATCACTTGATATTCAAATTTCGAACATATATATATTTTGTTCAAATATTTGTCGAACTTTTCAAGTATATATATATTTAATTTTTTATTATATATAAAATTGTTAAAATATCTATACTCTTTAAACAAATTACATATTTTCCTCTGAAAAAGTCAAACTATTCAAATTTGAACTCTAATTCAAGTTCATTTTTACCTATTTTTTTATCAAACTCGAGTTTCATTAAATTTTTCAAATTTAAACTCGAAGTTTATTTTTAAAGTTTATTCGAACTTGAAACTCACAAAAAATTTCGAGCTCGAACTCGAATAGAATTCTATTTACACTCGACTCAATTCGTTTATACCTTAAATTAGTAATAACGTAAAAACTTAAGAGGAAAGTGGGTCTCAATTAAAAAATCACAATAGAGATAGCTGGAATATCAGTAAACCTCATGGTAATTATCTATCCTTTACCCTTAAATAGTGAATAAATCAATCTCAAGAAGCTTTTGAATTGCCAAATATGAGCCAGTACATACTATTCTAATGAATTTTCATCCTTATGGTCACACCTACCATGTTGCCAAAACAATGGTGGAGACAGGATAAAGTTTTGAGGGGGCATAAATAATAGAAACTTTTCTTAGTCTTCTAAATTGTAGCTGACAATAAATATTCATGTAATAAATACAAGTGAAAATATATGTATTTAACAAAAAAATGTATGAGAATGCGAGGAACGCCAAGAATCCTACTCGCTCGATCTAGACTTCTTCGTAATCAGGCAGAAGAAAGCAAGCCTGAAACCGTGCCAGCGCGTTAATGCTTACAACTTAATGAAGTACAAACTTTTTTTGTATAAAATATCCACTTCGCATATATTCTGTCTGGATTACAACTCATTAAAGCAACAAGTTTGTACTAGTAGTCATCATTAGAGCCAAAAATTATACTTCTTTTATTTTCTTTTGTGTTATTTAAAAGTTGTAGTACAGATATTAAAATTGTTATTAAATAATCTATATTTTAAGAAAAATTGATCGTGATATTAGAGGGATAGAAAATAATATGAGAAAGAAAGAGATAAAGACAAAATTGATTAAAAAATTATTCATTGGATTTATAAATAAGACTTAAAATGGAATAAAAATTTTATCTAAAGCACTTAAAAGGAAACATAGGGAGTAATTTATATATTCTATTTATAGTGTCATACTAACAATTTTGGGATGTCCCAAAAATAAATGCCAACCTTCCAAAAAAGTCATCACTTTCTTAATATTATATCCCAATTTTATGTTTATTAAAAACTCAAATTGTAACTTTTTCACATGTTTTATCTCAATTTTGAGAACTACTTTAGTATTCGCATCATAAAATTGAATTTTTATAAAAATCGTGTCCACCTTGGGTGCAATAAAATTGGAATGAAGTGAGTATATGTTACTTGTTGATTTTGTTAATAGTTTTATCAAATTACTTATTGATACATATTTGATTTTTTACAAATTAATGGGGGCAAAATCAAAATTTTGGAAAGACTAAACACCTAAAACAAATATTTTTCTCTGGCCACTTGGAGCGTAATTACAAATCAATAGAGTAAAAATAATCGTTTTTAAACAGTTAATACCTTAACCTGATACTTTTCCTTAATTAATTTTTTCTTAAACATTTAGTACTTAAACGTGATACTTTTCTTTTGTCGGTGGGCGCACGTAGATCCGCCCTTGTGCCAAAAATTATTTCTTCAGACTTCAGCACCAATAGATATCCTAATCTATTTTAATGGGAAAAAAAAGAGATAATTTTAATCTCTTATTTTTTAGTATCTTAATTTGGTTTTTATCTATCACAACAAATCAATTTAATCTCTCAATTTCTAAATATTGGCCAATGTAAATGTAAGGTTTTTTATGAAATCGTTGGACAAATTAACGGTGAAGGCCATATGTTATTAAAAATTGTGCTTGAAAAAGATAGGGCAAAATTAAAGTTAAGGAAATGAGAGAAAAGAAAAAAAAAAATTAGGGGTATTAAAGAATACAACTGTTTAGCCTTAATTTATTTATATTTTACCCGCCACTGACATTTACATTACTTCTAATGTTAATTTGTCAATTTTTTTCCCTAGGAGGCTAACATTTGAAAGATGATAATGAAGATTAAATGACTTGTTTTGGTATATAAGTGATCAAATTAAGACACATCCTAGAGATGAAAGATCAAAAATGATCTTCTTTCTCTATTTTAAATTTGTGGGTCTTTTGTGGGTTGGATTGTGGGCATCCGATGACCTGGAGCTGGAGCGGACGAGGCATCCAACCCAAACTCCTCGTCAGCTCCAGGTCATCGGATGCCCACAATCCTCGTCAGCTCGAGGTCATCGGATGCCTGATGATTTTTTTAAATACTACTAGTTTGTGGGCCGTTTAGTGGATTCGATATTGTTAGAGCCATCCTCATAAATCAGGTTGTCTGATTTGTCAGAACTTCTTTAGGTCGGTAAAGTGGGACCTCTTTATTGCAATAAAATCATTAAATCTGTGCACTATTAATTGTAATTAATTTAAAGCTGCTCATTAATGCCATATTAAAGTATTGACTATTATTTAGGAAAATACTTTTATTTTGTGTTTGGATAAATAGATTTAGAAAAGAATTTGAAATCTATTTATTGGAGGGAATTGTAAAGTTAAGATAGATTAATTTTAAATATATTCAAATTAGAAAATTATTTGAAATCTTATATTTTACACTTTTTTAATTTGATTGGAATTAAAATCATCTATTTTAACTTTTCAAATTTCTCCAATGTGTGGAGTTTAAATCTTTTACCAAATCTATCTATCCAAACACAATATTAGAGAATTTTATGTTGCCTTTAGAGGCAGTTGTGATTTAAAAGTTCTTATATAGTTCTTCCAAAAAAAGGGTTAAATGCAGAAAATTTCTGAATTTACACTCCAATTGCAGTTTGTCCTCCTTAACTTATTTAATTAACACTTTTTTCCTTACCCTTGCTTCTTCATATTTGGAGACAAAATTATCTTTGCTACTTTAATAATTTTGTTTTTCTTTTTTTTATTTTCTTCTTGTCAATTTATTTATTTTTTCTCTCATATTGTTCCTTTTATCCTCTTAATATTCATTTAGGATACCGCTAAACTATTATACTATTAGTAATTGGTTAACTAAAAAGTCTAATTTTGTTACATATGTATAAATAATTTATATAATAAATAAGTTTTTAAATACAAGTAATGTATATTTTAATAGTATAATATGGATTTTGTAAGTTTTATTAATACTATAATAATAAATAAATAAACTATAAAAAGACAAAATAATTTGTCAAAAAATTAATATACACATATATATATATATATATGTATGTATATATTCCAAATATACAAACACGAAATTTTTTTGTGCTACATCATTCGCATGTCATATTTTGGTTGAATTGACCGTAATTCTAAAAACCTTATATTAGGCGGCTGTAATATTTTCTTACCATAGTTTGCCTATTTTACACCATAAATAAAAGGTGGTGCACAATTTTTTAGTCTATGATTTTATTTGTATAGTAAAATAAAATTTTTAATTTCCTCTAACTCAAAAATTTTATTTTTTATTTGATAATCTTATTATTAATAGTTAATCATAAACTTTATATTGTAAAAAGGTAAATTTATTATATTAAAGCATGAGTAATCTATAAAGACACATGTGAAGAGTTAGAACTTTAATTAATTAATTATTAAAAGTAATGTAATTGTTTAGTAGTAGCAAGAGAGAATAGTGAAAAAAAGAAAAGAAAAAGAAACATAAGATAGAGAAAATAAATAAAAGCGAAAAAGAAGAAGAAAAAAAGAAAAACGATAATAATTAAAATAATAGGGATAATTTTGTCCTAAAATATATGCTTGTAATAAATATATTTAGTATAAGAGGGGTCAAAGTGCTTATTAAATATGTTGATGGGGACAAAACTACAACTGAAATATAAATTCAAGGGAGTTTTCTGTATTTTTATAATTTCCATTATCTTCTTTTTTAAAAAAAAAAATTACACATTTGATGTAATTGCACACTCATTAAGTGTGCGTTTCTCTCTAGTATCTATAATACTACATATCATATAATCCAGTACTCTACCTAGTGCAAACCGTGTAAATGCAGGAATTTGAACTCCCCACCTACAAATAAAGAAATTACTTAAAGTGCTTCCGGTGATCAACAGCTATTGCTAACTCATTTTCACATGTATATATTTTGTAATTGACATCAATTAATCTTTACGTGATTCTTGTTTAATTTTTTTTTTTTTTTTAAAAAAAAAATTAAACTTTACGTGATTCTTCTTAGGAACTAATTTTTCACATGCATAAATTTAGTGAAATACTCGAACAGTTGAACCATGCACCAAAAAACAAGCCTTTCTGAAAATACGGATAGCTCGTTTCCTAGGATGATTCCACAACTGATGCAACCGTTGGAGTTTCTGGAACAGGTCAAATTCTGTTTACAAGTATGGAAAATAATTAAATAGACCAGATCTTTGACCACACTTGTAGACCTTACGGTCAAAATTAAATCTTATAAAATTTTATTTACACCAGTTTATGTCATAGATTTCATAACATTTAATCTACACCGTAAAATTTATAAGTGGGACCAAAAATCAAGTTTACCTGAGTCTTTCCCTACAAGTATTGCACAGCACATTGGAAAAAACGAGCATGATTTTTATATTGTTGGTCAAAAGTTTTTGGCTGGTTCAAAATTTGATTATCTCCAAGTTGGCTGGTTCAAATTTGATTATCCCCAAGTTAGCTGAAATTGACTACAAGAAAAGTGTGTCGATTGAAATTCAGAATTCGGCTTCTATGTTTGATCTGGAACTGTAATGCTCGTGGAAGAACGAAGAAAAATAATGACTATGCTTAACTTTTACCTGAATTTTCAAACTTTCTAATTTGACTCTCTACCAAATGAGATAATTACCATTAATGATTGAAAAATTGAATAGATCAAACTCCTCTTTGATCCGAAAATGGAGGTGTCAATTTACCCCTCCCATTTCATAAGCAAAAAATTGCAATCAGTAAAAAAAAAACTATTATTTAGACATCTAACTTTTATGCAAAAAAATTATTCAAATTTTGCTTGTTGTTTATATTAGCTAAATATTTCATGCTATGTACGAGAGTACAAATATTTGTATTTAATTTTTACTACTATATTATTAAAGTAATGATGGTTGCATAAAACTTTTAATAATTAAAAAAATATAAGTACAAACAAAAGTAAGTAATAATATCTTTAAATTTTACTAATTATAAAATAGAAATGAGAGAAAAACAATTACAAATATAATTAATAAGCAGGCATTTGAAATGTTTATATTTCTATCATATAAAAGTGATTGAAAACTAACTATAAAACTTAATTATTAGTTGAAAAAAATAAATTAGAAATGTGTATACTATAGTAATGAAATTACTATAGGTTTCTTTTTGATATATAATAATATTAATATGACTTAGGTACGTGATTGTTTTGAAAACCTACAGCTATAATGTGTTCCATGAAAAAATAGAGAAAAAACTCATTTTGTTGAATGTGAATGAACATAATTTTTTAGTTGTAAATTCTCAAAATCAAACTCAATATTTTGAAGTATTATTTCGTTAGTACGAATTAGTGTGATTTTATCGATATATATCATCAATAAAAATATTTTAGAAGTATTTGTCACAGTTTTTGATTAGTAGTATTTCTGTCGTAATCAAATATACTTGATATATATATATCCTAATCAATGATTATTTGATAGTTATAATGATAAAATTCTTAATTAATGTGTATAGATCAATTTTTCCTATTTAAGCATTACTTGATAATATAAAGATAAACTAAAACTTTTGAATATTAAAATATCGTGTTAGTTATGTGCTTTATTATAGTAATTTTTTAGTATGTAAAGGAAGGATGAATATTAAATTTTAATTTTTTAATAATTAATTTTTTTTAGTTTGAAAAATTGTGCTATGAACTAGTAGATAAAAAAATTTATATACATATATATTATTCTTAAGATTATATATATATATATATATATATATATATATGTAATTATTACAATAAAATGATTTAGTAAATTAATAATGATGGTATAAAACTTTTATCAATTACAACAAATAAAATTAAGTGACAATATCAAAAAGTTTTTCAAAACCAAAAAATAAAAGTAAGAACATGATATAATTACTATCAAACTAAGCTAAAAAAATGCCATTTATCAACCCGAAATTTTTTTCTGCTACTTCCAAAAAAAATAGCATTTTGCTAGCTTTAACATGTGGTACAAAATCAATTTTATATACTATAACTAGTATTCAACCCATGTTGGAATTATATTATTTGTATACTTCTTTCAAAATTATGTTATTTCTGAAAATAATTTGTGAAGATCACATAGTAAAAAGAGGGTTGGATTCTGTTTGTTTTTTTTTTTTCTAGATTAGAAAAGGAAAAAAAAAACTCTTTTAGCAATAAAAGCATAATTGATGTAGAGAATATATATTATTAAAGTTTCTTTGAAATATAATATAATTATATTGTCACAAGTTCAGCATTTAGGACCCATGATATGTACAGGATAATGATGAATTTTACGTCTATTTGTCCAACTTTAAAAAATTAGTGTTCTTTAAATAAAATTATTCTTTAAAAGACTACCAATAAACTTTAAAAACAAAATTTAAATGAGAGTTGAGAATAAAATGTGAATAAGTATTTGATTTTATTAAAATTATATAAATAAGATGTCATAATTATATGGAATATAATGAAAATGATAGCTATTTTGTACATGTAATAGGAAAAAATAAGATTTATAAAAATTGATTTTACGTCTCACCATATAAAGTATACATATAAAATTGATACCCAAAAGTAGATAAGCAATAACTAGTAATTCATAATATTAAATTATTTTAAAAAGTATGAATACGATTATATAATCACTCAAAAGTAATATTTGTTGATATTTAATAATTAATTAGCAATAAATATAAATTCGCAAGAAGATGCAAAAAAAAAAAAAAAAGAAAGAAAAGAAAAGAAATTGATATTAAAAGTTTGTCATCTTTTTTGTTATCTAATAAATTATTTTTTTTATAAATACTATCTGGATGCAATTAAGGTACAAGAATGATAGTATTATTTAGATGTAGTAGGCTAGAAATCCGTGAAAGTTATTAATTGTAACCCTTTATATATATGTGTGTGTATGTGGATAAAAGTTTTGCATAATTAATAAAGGCTAGTAATTTTGGCACTTTAAATAAAACTTCGGACACTCCATCATCATTTTTGATTAATCAAAATGACTTAAATGGCCATATACATTTCTAATTATAACATTCACTTTTGTATTTAAATTTTTTTATTAAATGTCTATTTATGAAATATTTTTATATGTTTTATTGGATTAATTATGGTATTTGTAATTTTCTTAAAATAAATTATATTCTACTTTTTCAATTAAAAAAGAGCATTAACTTTCTTAATTAACAAGAAAAGTGGAGAACTGTACGAGAGATAATTCATTTACATCAAATATTATTGGAAAGACAGGAATTATATATTATAATTTTTTTGTTTAAGGATATTTTAAATTGATAGGATTTCCTTTTGTTCATCCTAAATTGGCTCTTACAATTATAATTAAAATGTATGGTTTATTTAATAATCCTTTCAAGTTGTCCATAATATTTCACATTGATTTTATTTTTCAACTTATTGGGGTATTATTTTATTGTAGGTATTATTAATTTCTATTAAATAATGTATTTTGGCCAAATATAATGAAACAACTGATTTATTGTCTTGTCGTTAGGTAATTTTGACATGTGGTTATCGAATATAAGTTATGAATATATAAGTCATTTCAGTCAAAGAAATATAAGAATAGAGTATGTTAAAACTAAATTTGGAGTGTCAAAATCATTGGTCTTAAATTTTTTTTGTTTTCTTAACTTATTTTTAATAACATATATATATATGTATATGATAATTTAGAATAAACTTCATTGTAACTCTTTTCTTAAATATATACATAGACAAGAGATTTGCATAAATAGAGGATTTTTTTTTAAAAAAAAAAGGGTACCTAAAGTTAATATTTAACTAATTAATTTGAATTTCATTGTTAATTAAGTAGCTGATTTTTTTCCTTCATTTTTTATCAAGTAAATTTTTTTACCTTATATGCCTCGTGTCAAGTTCTTATGACTTTTCCTGAAAAGGGTTTTGCTATAATATAGTATATATATATATAATAGTAGTACTTCCTCTGTCCCATGTTCTTCTTTTTATTTTGATTTATCTCAAATTATTTATCACTGCATAAAAATGCAAATAAACATATGCCAATTTATTTAATTTACCCTTCATGCAAGTTCCTAAAAAAGAACATTAATTTCATATTTCAACATTAATTACTCTCATAAACCATTTCAAATTTTGTGAAAACAAAAAACTAAAAAATTTTAAATTTTAATTTAGCGACAATAATGAAAAAATAATTTTAATAATTGTTTAAATATCAACTATTTTTAAATTATGCGTAAGATTGAACGTGCCAAATAAAATGATATAGAAGAAATATATATTAAGTGAAGAGCTGTAAAGGATATCTAATTGCCAGCAAAATGAGTTGTCCCTTGAAGCCATGCCTCCAACAGATCAGGATTTTAAAACTGGGGACTGTTTGATAGACGTGAAATACAACACCAGAGACAGCGAAAACATTGAGTAACACGTGGAAACTCAATCTTCCATCGAATCTATTGTTGGATTGACTCAAATAAGATATTGGCATTTGGCAAATACCAGGCAATGATCTTCTGAAAACTTCAAAGGGTTGCCGGCTAAGCCAATATGGGTAACAAGTAACCACATCATGAATTGAAACTTTAATGGACATTGAAAAGAGTAATGCAAAAAATTGTTAGATGAATAATTTCATATATGTTCCTAGTCTACCCCTAAACAACCAAGTCATCTTAGTCATGTAGGCACGCTAATTAGAATCAATTATTTTCAATGGCTGAATTTGTAATTCTTGAAAATTCATATAAAACGGGTATTTCATTGGGTGCATTATTATATACCTAGTCTAACCCCAAATAGCTTATAAATAAAACGTGTAATAGTTAGGAATTAAAAATATATGATTTCTAAATGGATAGAGCCCTTCAAATTCTTGAATATTTTGACCATAAAAATGAAGTACGACGAGACAATCATTATGGTAATATTTATTCAATTATGAGAAAAATGGGGGCCTGCACCCAAGCTGTTACTGAACAGAGAATTACACAAGATAAAAACAATCTTAGAAAGATAGATTGTATTTAATTATGACATAATTTCAAATCCATAATGGATTAACCGATAACGCAGGGCTTATCCAAAAAAATCCAGAGCCCTGCTTGTGGAAAACCCTCAATGATTATGTACATCCAGAAAGCAAAACTTATCTTTAAAAAAATGGAGCTATTAATTTGCTCCATAAGAATTCTTCTAGGTCTAATAAATCTCTAGATTAGGCCATCACAATAGCAGTACCGTCATTGATTCCCATCTTATTTTTATCTTTAACTAAAGAATTGTTGAAATCTAAGCCATTCAACACCAGATCTTCCATTTGCCTATCCTTCCTATTGTAATCTAATGACACATTTCTTGATACCTCCCCAGTTGAGGCTAAAGCCAATAGCTCAGACTCTTCTAGTCCTCTTGCTGGACCGAGACTACATCGATCAGTCCCATATTTTCCTAAAGCATCCTTAAATTTCTTGATCTGCAACAAAAGATTATGAAAACAATTAAGGATTTTTTTATTATTTATGACATAATGAACATAAAAATGTAGAGATTCATTCGTTACCGTACCGTTGCATTAGTACAACTGAAGCTACATAATCTGCCTTCTGCTCCTCTATAGAATCGAAAAAATGGTAATACATGTATATGCAAACGCATATTGTGGCACATGGTCTTGAGTTCTTCATAATTGACTTTTAGAAAAATTGCATCAGGATTTGATTCAGCCAATTGACAGATCTAAGAAAACAGAATAAAAGGGTAACTATTAGCAATAAAATCCATGCCATCCAAATTAAGAATCAATCTTAACAAATGGATCTTAATTACAAGTGAAATGGTGTTATAATAATACCTTTGGATGCAAAGCCTTGCAACCTCCACAACCAGGGGAATAAAAGTCAACTATAACCAATCTATCACCAGCATTTAACAAAGAATCCATCAGTTCTTGTGCAGAATGGATCTCAATCATGTTGGGCTTAAGAGTCTTTTCCCACCATCTCAAAGATCTGCTGACACAAATTGATGCCTGTGCCTAAAAATCATGAAAAAAAAAAATGAAGAAATTTAACTTTTTGAACCTAAATGACATTCAGAAGGGAAAAAAAAAATAAAAGTGAAGAAATGATTTGATTTCATACCTTAATAGAAAAACTTCTTGGAGAGTTAACATCACAATTGCCTAATTTCTGGACGGATAAGTCTAATGATTTGCCCATAAAATCTTTTGACCTTGAATCTGTAAATCGAACGGCCCCAACTGAAGGACAAAGATCCAGAGACCCTTTGGTTCTAAAGCTGGGAAGGGTATTATTTGACCCTGAAAGAGAAAAACTAGTCTTCAAAGAACAAGCCATTTCTACAAAGTCTAACACGAATTTTCAAGCTTGTAACATGTGTCTCTATAAAAACCCACAAAAACCCACTTCTCCTTTTGGATCAAGAACCAATCTTTTTATCAATCGAAAATCAAATCCAAGAAATTGCAAATTTAGAGCAAATAAGGAAAGAAATTTTTTATGGTTGCGCGTTTAAGAGATTATGAGGCTTGAAGGGGGGAGAGGGAGCAAGATTTGTAAAACGTAAAATGTGGAGAATAAAAAGCAAGAAGTTGTAAAAAAAAGGAAAAGAGGAGATGTTGGTGGGGCCAATGAAATGGATACGTGTAGTAATCTACTATTTACTTTATCCAAAAAAATAAAAAAGAAAAGATTAGATATTTTAAATTTTAAATTTGTTCCTAAAAAAATTAGAGTGGGGATACAAATTTTAAGAAAATTCTAGAACTATTCTCTTATATTTTAATATTTATATATTATTATAATATGTAATTTAAATATTTATATTGTATAATTTTTTAAAATTTTAGAATTGTTAAAGTTTTGATTAAAAGATAATAAATATGGGAGAATTTTATAATTTTATTAAGAAAATGATTGTTTTAATTTTAAATATTTATATAATAGAAATTTTTAAAATATATAATACTATATTATATAAAATCTTAAAATATAAAAAAATATTTTTTCAATAAAATTATAGAATATCCTATAAATATGTCTGATAGGATTGAGGATTGTTTATAGGATTTGTTTGAAGTTTGAATACTAACATGTGCTGGCTTTTGTTTCGGGATGGTCACTTGGCCTAGCTAGACCTATATTATCGGTTTTGTTAATTTGGCCAGTGTTGTTTTGCCAGGCGTAGCTGGCTGACTGTGTTCTTTGTTGGAAATTTGGATAAGGGGACACATCATTCTTCGTATCTGGAAAGAAACAACAACAAATGCCTATCTAAAAATTAATAATGCTATTTAAGCCAAAAAACAAAATCAGTTGCCGAAGACAAAAGAAAGATTGCAAATTTAAGAATTAATAATGGCTTGATAACACGTTGGCCCGGTAAATGCACCTAATGTTCATTTTGTATGTACATCCTGTCATTCTCCAACGCTCAATGGTTGAACACGTTGTGTTCAATGATTTGTCACTAAGGATGATTTGTCACTAAGGTTGAATTTGGGAGTTTAGGAATGAACACTTTGTGTTTAATGATTTGTCACTAAGATTGAATTTGGGAGTTTAGGAAAAAAGAGAAAATAAGGGAAACTTTTTAACGAGAAGAGAAGTGAAGGGAAGGGAAGAGAAGAAAAGTTTTCTTTAAGTTATTTAGAAATTTAAATTACAAATTAATGGAAGGAAAATTTAATTAATGTTAGTATTTTATTAAAGTATTCCTTCTTTTAATATTTTTGTATTATGTTTGAAAGACAAATATGATATTTCATAATTAGTTGTAAGTAATATAACTTCTCCTTCCATTTCCTCCCACTTATAGAAGGAAAGTTTTTGTTTAACTTTTATCCCTGCATCTCCCTCCCTTTTCTCTTCTTTTCCATCTATTAAAAACTCCCAAACAAAATAAAAGGGTTAACTCTCTCTTCCTTTCCTTTCTCTTCTTTCCATTTCCTTCCATCCAAACTCAGCCTAATGTCTTAATTTTTGAGATGACACGACAATTTGATATAAATATGATATGAAGGATTGGGTTCTAATTGTAAACAGATCACCTTATTTACGACACGCAAATAAATGGGTCGGTTCGGCAGGCCAGCCAATCCAAATAGATTCCTCCCATACGTTATTGACCAACTACTAGGATGCAACTAGTTGGTCATTGACCACCATAAACTTTAGAACTTTGTTGCTATAACTTATTTTTGTGATTCAAACTTGAAATTGATCCTCAAGAGTATTGGTGGGGTAGTATTTTAGTCTTATATATATGGTGAGTACACCCCCTTTTTTGTTTTGAAACAATAAATTATTAATATTGCACTGGTTAGGCATAAGTTAGCAGCAGACAAGTTGGTCATTCGATTATTCCATATAAACAGACAAATAATTATCTCTATAATTATTGCACTTGCAGGGTAATAATCCATTATTAAGAATAGTCAGTGAACAATCACATTTTGAATCTTTTGCACAGAATAATTTAGTTCGTTACTATGCATATGAGTTATATTTGAAATTGGCATATGAACATCACATAGTGAATAGTAAATACACTTTATCAGTTGCTACTACACCAATTATCACTTTAGAAATTAAAAAGAACAAAAAATTACTAGTAAATATTTATTTTTGTAATTTATTGTACTCTGTTTGCAATTATACAAATATATAAAATGACTAGTGAAATCTGCTCTAGATGGGTTAGATGGGTTGAACACAGTACGATACAACAATGAGTATGATATGACATAAATCGATTATTAATTAGATAAGATCAGGATTGGAACTTCTTGACCCGAACACAATTACGACACGACACGACACGATTACTATACTACACAATTGACAGCTCTATATGTCAGGTAAGGCGGTGTAAGGTTATAAGTACACCAAATCATACTTAACATTTTGTCACGGGTGATTTGCACTTTGGTATCTAATCTATTCTTTAAACAGTATGTCCTTTAAAATTAGGTGGTTTAATTTTAAAATCCAACATTATGACAAAAATACTTTTTCACCCTGTTGAATGCTTGAACTAATTTTCCATTTAAATCCAATATTATGACAAAAATCTTTTTTCACACTACCGAGTGCTTGAACTAATTTTCCATTTAATTTTTTTCAGCATCATTTTGTCAATGTTGGATGAAAAAAAAATTAATGATCATTAGTTTTAGAGGGTATTAAGAAACTAAATTTAAGTATATGGCAATAATGTGCAAATCCACCTAATTTTACAGTGGGAAGTATAATTAAGAAAAATCAAGGGTATTTATGACATTGCACCACTTTCTTAGATGAACAAATTAACAAAAGTATCCAACTTTTAAGCTTTGGGGGCAATGTATATATAAAATGAAGTCATAGAGAAATTTGCAATTGAACCCAAGTTGGAGGATGCAAAATGTAGTTAAGCTATTAATAAACCAATTTTTTTTATTAAGGTATTGAAAATTAATATGGATTGAAATATACAATTTAAATAATAGAAAGGTTGCATAACATTTTGCCTCCCTATATATATGTATATATATATACATAAACATTTTATCCTCCCCATATATTAGCGTTTATACTTTGTAACGCCCTAGAAGAATGTGAATAATTAACTTCCGATTATGCATAACCTTATAAAGAGTCATCCACAAATGATTAGTTTTTAATTCATTACGAATTCTCTTGCCATATGATGCAAAAACAGCTGAAAAATAGGAAAATTTTGGCATAAAATTAGCATTTTAGATTCTCAAATTCTTTCCATGATTTAATTGGCTTACTACAAAATTTGAAAATTTTCCAAGCACTTAAATATTTTTATTTTACTTTTTCAAAAAAAGAGTTAAATGGTAATTTTCAGTCTAAGAGTATACATCAAGTGTTTTAAAATTTTAAAATTCACTTTTAATGTTTTTAAATATCTCTTTAAATTTTGGTAAATTTTAAAGGCCATTTAGTATTTATTTTTGAAAATTTTCTTACTATTTATTGGCTTTCCAAATTGGCTTTCACATCGATGTTTTTCAGTGAAATTTTTATGTAAGTTTCGTTTATATCAATTTATTTCTAATGAAATTCTCATAACTTTTGGAATCCATTGGATATTTATTCCAATTTTAGTAATTCAGTGAAATTGGTTTGACGCTTTATTTCACTTGAGTTTTTAATGTCTACAATTTGGAGGCATAAGATATCTTTTGCATTTACAAGTACTTATACACGAACTAAATTAATTAAATAAGGTTAAACTTTTTTTTTTTTAAAAAAAGAAATTTATTGATTAAACTAGAAAATAGTCTAGCACCAAATGATTGACAAAAGGTGGAGCCGAGCTCCACAGAAACTCGAACTGATTACTCCTTTTAGCATATTGAGCCAGCTCATGAGCTAACTTGTTAGAAACTCTACTAATCCATTTAATATAGATGGAAATTAGACTAAATAAGTGCTTAACTCTATCTCTAGTTCTCAAAATCTCTATAAATACCCTAGTACTCCTCTCTACTTGATTCGCCATTAACATACTCATTCTTAATATTATTTTCACTCCCTCACAATCAAACAATTCATATTCTAGTGAAAAGAACACTCCATAAAGAAAAGAAGGAGTTGACATAATCATTATAATTAGAGTCCGGATCTTGCCATTTTCACCGTATAAATTTGTCAAAAGTTTGTAAGTCTTTAATTATTGTTTTTTTTTTTTAAATGTTTATGCTATGAGACGCCTAAATCATTGTTCATTTACATGATTTCATATGATCCTTAGCCTGTTTTGATATGTTCTTTGTATGTTTGCATATGAGTTTATGAATTTGAAAAAAACTTAGTTTACTATATTTTATTCTTTTTTTATTTGATTTTTTTCTCTTCTAGAATTCATGTGAGCCCAATATTTGGATGTAGGACTACGTATTTTTTATTTAATTTATTGTTAATTTCAATCGTTTAGCATGAATCAACTCACTTTTTGGCCTTCAAATGAAAAGGTTAAATTAAACTCGCAATTGGTTTCACCGCAAGTAAAAAAGGATGCCTAGGTTACTTGTAGAGTAGTCTAGCCTTCCATTTCCACAATAGAACTCCCACACCCAAATCTCTAGTTTTTTTTGAAAGACCATGAGTTATCTAAGGGTTTGAATGTATGAAAATGATCCAATCTTGGTGACTTGGTACACCGAAAAATTCAATATTGAGTGGTGACTCCTATATTTAGAAAAACCATGTTCCCTAGATTCTGTTTAATTGGGCTTGCCTTGCATTTTTTTTTCTCAATCCCATTTTGGGCACATCTTTCTTTTATTTCCCTTATTTAATTTTTTTTATTACTATTCATTTTTGTTAAAAAATGAGGTGCGACACTTGGTGATTCTACTGGGGAATCTAGAAAGAATTTAGAATCCACACTGATGAAAATTTTATATATATATTTTAAATATACTGATGAGAGGAAAATTTGTAGTGAGAGAAAGAAGTAGAATAGAGACAGAAATATGGAAGTTGTATTGAGGTTAAGTCCTAATTAGGCTTATGGACCCTCTATTTATAGAAAATGATGAGGGATACCTATGATATTACCTTGCCAATTAGGCATGAGTTCTAATTACATTAATGCCCATGAGATGGCCACATAAGCATTAATACATAAATATCTAAAAATATGCAAAATACTAATTTTACCATTATCATTAGTCCCCTCAACTTGGGACTGAGTATTGCCTCGAAGCCAAGCTAAAAATTGCTACCGAAGTCCCTCTTGAGAGCTTTTTTGTTATAGCTCAAAGCTTGAGTTACAACTTTGAAGACACTTGATCTTGAGTTCCAAAACCGAGACCTGAAATTAATTGGTTCAAAGTTCCCAAATCCTGAGTCCTCGAGCCGAATCTCTTCAGAGGACATCCTTTATAGACCTTAGCTCTCAAAGTCTCCCTATGAGTCAAATACTTTACTTCTTTCTTGCTTTAAACCCGAGCCGAAGTCCCCAAGGTCGCATTCATGGCTTGGCTTTTATTTGTGCAAACCAAACTTTCCCCATTATGAGCTCATATATTCCCATAATTATTTTTCCAGAGAAAAGACATGCCGTTTCATTTTCCCATACACTCCTTAAATGCTTGCACCACTTTCGAAAAGACATGCCACATCATTTTCCATACATGTCTTAAATACTTTTACTGCTCACCCCTTCATTTTTCACACATCGTGTTTAATGTAATTATGCCCAAAAAGACACACCGCATCATTTTCTGTCAGTTTCTCATACATGTCTTAAATGCTTTTTACTTCCTCTTAATAACACAACCCATTCGCCCATATTCCGCTCTATCCCATCTCAATTCCTTGATCCTCTCGACCCAACTCCTATAATTGTTTACCCCTTTTTTCATCTCCCTAGTATGCCCATTTGGCCCAATTTACAAGGGTATTTTTGCCCTAGCTTAAAGCTTTCCCCTTTACATTTATCTTCCCCAATTTTAATGCTTGCTGCAATTGCTACTGCCCCTGCCCTATTCTACATTCTTTAATTTTTCTTCACAAGCCTTCCAGTGACTCTCTTGACTTTCTATCGCTCAATCATTCCCATACCCTTCCTTCTCTTTCCCAAGCAGTTCTTCAAAGAATTTCTCACTCAATTTTGTAGTTTACCATCTTCTACCACTTCAAGCCCAATTTCCAAGTTTTTTGCTCTCAATTTTATCAAACGAACTATGGCTGGTACGTTTACTTCATCCTCTCTTATTAACACTTCTCAACCCCCTTGTCCTATGTAAATAATATTGATAGTCTGTTAAATCCCCATGATGAGGCCCTCCTCGTTGTGGTTCCCTTGAATTTTCCAGGAAAATCATCGTTTTCTGATCCTTCTGCAAATGACTACCTCAAATTCCAAACCATAAACACCCCAAATATTCTTGAACCAGAGGACATCAAAATCCTAAGAGACAGATACCGATTCCTTAGCAATGTTTACATTAAATATCCTTTAGCCATGGACCGAGGCCACTTGCCTCTCTCCGGATACTTAACCATATACCAAGAGCAGCTCGAAGTAGGTTTAAAACTCCCCATAGCTCCCTTTTTATCCCAACTATCCAACCGTTAGAATATTAGCGCTTCTCAGTTGACCCCCAATGCGCTTAGGGTATTAGCTGGGTTCTGCATCTTATGTAAGTTATATGAAGTTCCTCTTTCCTTAGAGACTTTTCAAATGATGTTGAAACCATCTCTTTCTCATGGATTTTTTTAAGCCTCTTCCCGAGCCTCGGGTAAGCAACTTAGACCTCGGGTAACCTCTCTTCCATTGATGAGTCTTTTTTCTTTATCCGTTACCTTGACCCTACAATGCCTCAAAGCTCTTGCAACCCGTCAAAGAAAACTTGAAGGCAAAAATTGCTGCTTTTCCAGACTCCGACGATGCCAATAAGCTCATTAGCGCTACCCTTAGGATAGACTTTCACAATCAACTAGTTATCCTACCCAATAATGTTTTGACCTAGGCTAGTTTGTTCCCTGGGCATTTAATTTCAGAGAACTATGACTCTTACAAAGGTTTATCCAATATTATATGTTACTTTTGCATGCCTATTATTAATAGGCTACCTTTATCTGAACTGAGCATCTTGGCTTTTACTTGTGCAAACCTGAATGCATTCTTGAGGGGCTTTATCCCTACTACCCTGCCACTAGGGCCAACTGGTCGAGCCAAACGACCCTTACAATTACAGATGGGCCATCCTCAGTCATAATTGATGCCTCTAGCGCAATTGACGCCATTCTGGTGTCTAGTGAAAATACCTTTATAGATTTATCCACCACTGCAAGTGGTTCCTCAAGAAGTTAAGTAGTCACGGTAACTGTAACTGTAGGGCCTCAAGCTGAATCGGCTAGAATTACGAGAAAGAGAAGCCGTTCTACAAGTGCTTCGGGTGCCAAGGCCAATCCTTATGAGGAGAAGGAAGAAAGGCAAATCATAACCTCCTTCTCAATTCTTCATATTTCCTCGAGGCCCAGCCTCTCTACTACTTTTGCCGATGGTACTTCTTCTGGCCTAAGCTCGGTAACCAGGGTCGCCGGTTAAAGTGCTAGAAATTTACCTCTCTCCACGAATTTTCTCTCCGCATATGGTAAATAATTCTTCTCTTCCATTCTCATACTATATAGATTTATTTGAGCAAAGAGCACTTATTATATATATCACTTTCTTGCCCAGGAAGCAAGAGGCCCATCCTCGAGGAGGAGAGGAAATCTGCTAGATCTCGAGACCTTCCCTGATCTCAAAGATCAATTGACCCTATTCCTAGGCTCTTCGTCTTAGGAAGCACAAACTTCAAGCCCATCCCACCCTTGGACATAAACGACAAAGGTCAATTTGCTAGGGTGGCACGAGAGTAGGCAAAATTCATCGGCTTACCTCGGGATGTGGCTTATGTGAAGAGGTTGACTCCTCAACAGAATGTCATCTTTATGAATGTAAACTTCTCAGCTTTCATTATTTCCTTCATTTACTTTCTACCTTCTGATTCAGATTCTCACGACTTTCTTTGTAGGATATAACCATTCTCTCTGCCATCGTGGAAAGAGAATCTAATTTCGCCTCGAATATAAGTGCTACGAGGCAAGAGGTAGCCCACACAAAGGCTGAAACTAGACAAAAATTAAAAGAAACTATGAAGGCTAATGAGCTAAAGTGCAATATTGAAGCTGGCAAGAAGTATGGTGAGTGGAAAGCTCAAATGGATGAACTTAGAGAGAAGCTTTGCCAATCCAAAATGGAGAAGACGATCCTCAATGTGGATGTTGTAGATAGGGATAAGAGGATTCTGCAACTTCAAGAATAGGCTCAAATGGCCGAAGCCAAATTTGTGTCGAGAGAAAAAAGAGTTTATGATCTGAGATTGGAATGCATTTGTGGATTCGGATGAGGCAGATCAAATGCTGAAGGACTTCACTAAGTAGGTCTTCACAATAGGATTCACTATGGCCTGTGATCACTTAGTGAAGAACCCAGAGTTGCACACTAGCCTTCCATATGACACCTAGGTAAATGATGAGGTGATAAAGAAATTGGAAGCTAATTTTAAGGCCCAAGTGCCACTTCTTGGAGTTTCTGAAGCGAATGATCAAGCTGAACCTGCTTCCGATCCTACTCAGCCCAGCTCTTCCTTTGATTCCACTCACCATACTTTGACCGCAGATGATGATTCTCAACTGCTCCTTCTTCGGCTCAATAATTTCTTCTTGTGTGTAATAGCTAGGTTACTGCTATTAATAAAATACCAGTTTTTTCAATTCCTCTCTTCAATCCATCTATTGTGTATAAGAAGAGGGTATCAGAAAATATGCTAAGTACAAAACTTGCCTTATCTTATCTTGGAAATTTCCAAACACAAAGTGTCCATTACACCCCTGCAATCTAAGAAAAATTCAAAGTACATAACTTAAACTTTTTGTATGTTCAACTTTGAAACCCCAAGGGTCTTGGCCCTCCAAGTGCTCATACTCTTTTCAATTCAATTGATTTTTCTTTTCTTCTTTTTCGAACTTGGTCTGGTCCCCTTAAGCATATTGGCTGGTTAGAGTGGCTCATATTCTTGAAAGGGGACCACCAAGTCTCAGCCCTCATAGCACTCATGTTCTTTTCAATTCAATTACTTTTTCTTTTCTTCTTTTTTCGAACCTGGTCTGGACCTCTTAAGTACATCAACAGGTCAGAGCGGCTCATATGCTTAAACCTTAAGAGACTAGGTCTTGACCCTCCTAGCACTCATGCTCTTTTTAATTCAATTGCTTTTTCTTTTCTTCTTTTTTCGAACCTAGTCCGGACCTCTTGAGCATATCAATGNTCTTAGGTCGGAGCGGCTCATGTTCTTGAGGGGAACCACTAGGTCTTGGCCCTTCTAGCACTCATGTTCTTTTCAATTCAATTGCCTTTTCTTTTCTTCTTTTTTCGAACCTTGTCCAAATCTCTTAAGTACATTGGCAGGTCGAAGTGGCTCATGTTATTGAATGGGACCACTAAGTCTCGACCCTCCTAGCACTTATCCTCTTCTCAATTCCATTGCTTTTTCTTTTCCTCTTTTTCGAACCTGGTCCAAACCTCTTAAGCACATCGGTAGGTCGGAGCAGCTCATATTCTTAAGGGAGGACCACTAGGTCTCGGCCCTCCTAGCATTCATGCTCTTTTCCTTTTTTTTTTTTTTAGAGAGAGAGCTTACTTCATGATCCAGAAAGAATCTATATTTTGCCATAAAAGGGATCAATTCTAACCCCATATAATATCTTTTCAAATTTACAATATTCCAGATTGTGGAATAGGATCCCCCTTCATATCAATGAGCTTATAACAGCCTGATTTATGAATTCCCTAGAGAAGGAGCCTCTATTACTCGGTAAGGGGCTTCCGAATTTGGATCTATTTTCTTTGCTCCTTCCACTCTACTGGCCTCATTCTTTCAGAGTACCAAATCTCCTGGTCTCAAATATCGATGTTTCACTTTAGACTTATAATGTTGAAACATGATTTATTTGTACTTTGCCACGCGAATGAAAGCATTTAGACTTTGTTCTTCCAACAAATCTAAACTAACTCTTAAGGCCTTCTCATTCTATTCTAAGTCCCAAAAGGCTGTTCAAGCCGAAGGCAAACCTATATCAACAGTGATAACAGTTTTAGAACTATATACTAAGCTAAAAGGTTTATTCCCATTAGCTATTCGAGTTGTGGTCCTATAGGCCCAAAGGACACTGGGCCGTTATCAACCCAAGTACCTTTAGCTCATTGTAACTGAGTCTTAAGACCCATAAGGAGAGTTTTGTTACACACCTCCATTTTTCCATTTGCCTGAGAATATGCCAGCGACTTGAAATGCTGTTTTGTGCTATCGAGATTAGAGCAAACTTTTAAAAGGTTCCCCTTCAAATTGTTTTCCATTGTCAGAAACAAGAATTGAGGGAATTCTGAACTGACAAATAATGTTTTTCCAAAATAACTTTTCAATCGACTTTCCTCAGATAGAAACCAAAGGTTCTACTTCAATCTATTTAGTGAAGTAGTCAATTGCTACCACCAAAAAGTCCATCTTTCTTGCTCCCTTTGGCAATAGACTAAGCCTTGACAGCTGTCCGAGGCTTTAATTCGATATCAAATTCAGATAACTCTATAGACCATTTCAAACTCTTCTCGAGACATCAGGTTTAGTCAATATATTCTTCAAGGAAAAATTTGTTAACACATTACGGTCTCAACTTTCAAATTGAGATCACCAAACCGAAAGCAACTTTTTCTATAAGTGAGTAATTCTTTTCTAGTTCTTGAAGCATTTTGCTTACAAAATATATAGGACGCTGATTGCCATTTTCATCTTCTATAATCAGAACCGAATTGACAGTTGGTTGAAGAGAATCTGAAGTGGAAATATACAAGTATAAAGGTTCACCTTTTCGTTGAGAAGTAAGTCTCAGAATACTTCCCAAATACTCTTTTAGCTTGTCAAAGGCTTTTTGAGCTTCATCTATCCACTGGAAACCATTTACTTTTTTTAAGAGCAAATAAAATGGCAACTCCTTTTCTGTAGACCAATGATTGATAGAGGCCATTCCCCTCCTATCCGTCTCTTGTTCTCCCATTTGATTTAGAGCAGCAATTCTACCAGTTAGCCTTTGTACTTCTTTTACTGAAGTTGGAGGCTTCACTCAATAATAGCCCTAATTTTCTCAAAATTAGCTTCAATGCCTCGGTGAGACACTGTAACCCTAAAAACTTCCCCGATGGGACCTTAAATGTACATTTCTTGGGGTTCAGCCTCATTTTTATTGATCTTAATGTTTCAAAGTCTTCCTTAAGTCGTCCAATGTTTCTTCAAAAGTTCTATTTTTGACAATCATGTCATCCACATAAACTTCCATATTTTGTGACCTATTTGTGATTTGAAGACCTCATTGACCAGCCTCTGATATGTTGCCCCTGTATTCTTAAGTCCAAAAGGCATTGTAAGGTAACAATTGGTGCTTTGGTCAGTGATGAAGGAAATTTTTTCTTCATCCTCCATGGCCATAAATATTTGATGGTATCCTTTAAAGGCATCTAAAAAGTGCAAGCTATAAAAATCCTACAAAGGAATCAACTGCTATAACAAATCAAGACAAAGGGTAACTATCCTTCAAATAGAGTTTATTAAGATCAGTAAAGTTTTGATACATTCGACATGATGAATCAGGCTTAGTTATACGTACAGGATTATATAGCCAGGTCAGATACAACACTTCTTTAACAATTTTTGTTGCAAGAAACATGTCAACCTTTGGTTTATGTGTTGGATCAATTTTGAGCCTATGTTCAATAATTTCTCAAGGAATGCTAGGCATATCTTTGACTGTCCAAACAAATATGTTCTTGTACTTGCACAGAAGCCTAAAGAGAAGGCTAAGTCATTTTAGCTCGGCAGCAGAATGGCACAAATTTTTATTTTTCTATTTGGGAAGCTCGGGTCAAGGGCCATTTCTTCAATTGGGACATCATCTTCTAGCTCAATTTTAGCCTTTCCTTTTCCTTTCAGATCAATCAAAGTGGGCAATTCATGTACAGGCAAAGGGCGTGAAGAATCAAATGTTTCAAAATAGGTTTTATCTGCTATGGACATAGCTTGAGATTGAGACAGGAGAGATATCATAAAACATGCCGGAGCTTCTTGTTGATTTACAATCACAGTTTCTTCAAATCCATCCCTTAGTATGAACTTAATACCAATATGGAATACAATTCTGTAAGTATATTATGTGGGTCGACCCAGAATCATGTTGTAGGAACTATCTTTTTTAACAATGACAAAATTAGTCATTCATTTCTGTGTTTCGAAGGAGTTCCTAGGGTCAAAGGTAAGATAATTTGGTCTTCTAGCATAACCGACTCTCCACTGAATCCAACAAAAAGAGTTAGTATTAAACGGCTTGATTAAGGACGAATCAATATGCATTTTCTACCAAATGTCCCAAAAGATGATATCAGCCAAGCTTTTTGTACCTACAAAGACCCAAATGCATTTCATTACCCGGTACTTGAACATGAATCACCACTGGGTCATTATGCGACAGCCGACTTGGAATAGGATCATTAGATGTGTACTCGAGCTCATGAAAGGCTTCAATCCTCTTTTCCTATCTTTGCCTGCAGGGACATATCTTGCATATTTCTTTCTTGAATTATTAGTGTCTTCTATTACTGGCCCACCAGCAATGGTGTTAATCACCCCAGCGACAACAGTGTATGGATCCTCCTGAGGATAGTAATTGTTTGTGCTTTGATTATTCTGATTTGGCTGATGAGGAAGATGTTACCGAGATGATTATCTCTATTGTTGTCATTTAATTGAAATTTAGCAATATTTTTTTGAATGAACTATGGAAGATGACCTTCTTGAATGGCTTTTTCTATCCCAACCATAAGGTATTCTCAGCCAAATTGCACGCTTGGTATCATGGCCATGTTGGCCATGGAATGCATAGCATTTTGACTTATCTATTTGGTCAAGACCAGTTTACATCGGCAGGGGAGGCAAGAATTCCCAGATGTTGAACTTGATATAATTTTCTTCGTGAAGTAGGTAAAGTCTGAATCTGGTAGAGTTCTTGTCCTTGGCGATCAATGATATTATTGTTTGGATATATCACCTGATCTACCAAGGGTCGCCTATTGGGATAGCTCAACCTGTCAACTACTTTCAGTTTTTTTGATAAGGAGAGGTCCAAACTAGTTGCATTCTTGTCTTTTTGGGACTCGTATAACTCTTGCTTGGTCCTGTTGGACTCTTCTCCTCGTATGTATTTTGAAGCTCGCTCTAAGAGTTTAGAATATCTCGCAAGCATAAGTTCTGCTAATTTTGCATTGAAGTTTTCTGGTCGGATACCACAACAAAAAGTAGCTATCATTATTTTTTCATCAACATTTTTAATCTGAACTACTTCACAATCATTGAATCGATCCACAAATTTGTTTAGAAGCTCGTCAAATTTCTACTTGATATTCATAAGATGTGAAGTATCCTTCTGTATTATGGATTTGCCTTGAAAATGCCCCAAGAAAGATTTTGCCAAATAACAAAAAGTGGCAACTGAATTCAGCGATAGTTCCTGAAACCATTTTTGTGTTGGGCCACAAAGCGTTGTAATAAATAGCTTGCATCGAATAGCATTACTATAGCCATAGAGGCTAGTTACAGCTACCACATGAGAAAGATGATTCAGGGGATCTGAATCGCCTCTATATTTATCCAAGTCAGGCTATTTGAATTGTACTGGCAGAGGTTCCATTTTAATGAAAATTGTGAATGGATCTTTCTCGACCTTTGTCAAAACAGAGGCATTAGTCATCAAATTATTTTTCTTCAAAATTTCTTGAATTGTTCTTTTGAGGCTCTGCTCCTCGAGCTATTTTGAAATAGCTAGGAAGGAACCTCTGTGATCGGTACTCCTAGAAAATTATAAACCAATTTGTTTATGAATGGGTAGTCTAGCTGGTCGGCTAGTAGCAGTTAGTGACTCGACCTCGCATTCCTCGAATGCGAGGTCAGTCAACAACAATTTTATTTATTTATTTATTTTTATTTTTTTAAATTTTCTGGAACTCGCATTCTCCGAATGCGAGTTCCACTTCTTCGGAATCCCACTTTGAAATAGGCACACAAATAGAATACATTTGAAAAGTGGCATAATCTTAGAAATTTTCCTAAATTAAAAAGACAAAAGATGCATGAAAACCTAGTTTAAGCATGACTTGGACTAAGAAAGACCACTCAATACAATCGAACGCCTTGCTCATGTCAAGCTTGGTGATATTAGACCATTTTTTCCTTTCGATTTGTTCTTATTAAAATGATGCAATTCATAGGCTATAAGGACATTATCAGTGATGAGTCAATTAGGGATGAAAGCAGATTGATTTTTAGAGATAATATTAGGGAGGACAGTACGAATCCTTATTAGCTAAAACCTTAGATGCTAACTTATAAATGACATTACAAAGGCTAATAGATCTAAATTGAGAAATTAGTTCAGGGTTTTTGCATTTAAGGATTAGAACAATGTGCGTGCGATTTCAAATGGTCATGAATGATGCCAGTTTTTAAGAAAGACAGAACGTGATTAGTAACAATAGAACCAACAATGTGCCAATATTTTTGAAAAAAGAGTGGGTTTAGACCATCCGGGCCCGGTGATTTGTGAGAATGGATTTATGAAAGAGCTTTAGTTACCTCTTATGGTGAATAGGGACGGAGAAGCTGTTTATTCATTTCATTGGACACTTCAATTGTACCCTTTCCAGAACTCATTTGATGTCCTCATTAGAAAGATTGGATGAAGTAAAAAGTTGCCCATAATGATCCACAATAATCTGTTCAATGGAATTTGCATCTTCACACTACTGCCCATCCTATTCTTAGGCCCTCGGATTGTATTGATGCTCTTTCTCTTACTTGCATGGGCTAATTCAAGGAAATAGTATGTGTTCCGATCACCATTCTTATACCAATGCAAGTCTCTCCTTTGCTTCCACATAGTATCCTCTCTGTCAAGGATTTCCTAAAGTTCATTTGTAGTATCCCAAACTACTCTTTCACACTATTCGTAATTGTACCAATGTGAAGCCTATGAATCCGAGATTTCGGAGTCAAAATTTTCTTCTTCTAATTAAGGAATTCATGATTGGGTGAAACCACGATTAAGGGGTTCATATTTGAGTTGAACTAGGATTAAGGGTTTTATTGTTGGGTCGAACTGTGATTAAGGGGTTCATTGTTAAGTTAAACCACGATTAAGGAGTTCATTATTGAGTTGAATCCTGACTAAGGGATTCCATTATTGAGTCAAATCATGATTAAAGGGTTCATGTTTGAGTCGAACCACTTAATCGTGGTTCATTGTTGAGTCGAGCCATGACTAAGGCATTCATATTTAGAGTTTCCAATTGAGGAACTTTCCATTGAGTTGAACCACACCCTATCACAGGTGATTGATTAAAGGGTTCATTTATTTAGTCAAGCTTCTGATTAAGGAGTTCATTGTTGAGTCGAACCTCAATTAAGGGGGTTCATGATAGGTTGATATCCCGACTAAGGGTTCATTATCAAGCCGAGCTACCGATTAAGGTACTCAATATGGAGTCAATGGTCTATTGAGAGGATAGTATCCCTCGTCCATTGAGAGGACAGTATCCCAGATCGTTCTTTACTAAACAAACAAACTTATTCTTAAATATATTATTATGACAAAATCACCATTTAGAAAAATAACGAAAAGATCATTTCTATGTATTTGTTCATATTAAAATTATATGTACAAGAACTTAAAATGAACTTCTATTTTAATATAGTTAATTATAACTTTTAGCTCAATTATTATAGAATTCATTTATAATTAATTAAAAGGTTGATACGACATATTTTATTAATATTTTTACTATATGTCATATATCTAAAATTTTAAAGTATTATATATTCATAAAATAATATTTTTAAGTTGACCTATCAGTTGAACTAGTATTCCATTGACTCATATTCTTTATCGAGTTTCTTCTTGAGTCGAATTTAATAACTATGGTATAAAGTAACACTTGTCATCTCTTGAGCACTTATCACGAAAGAAAGGTTTTGCTATATTGTCCAAATTCACTCACTTCATCTTCAAGAGGCTTATTTAATAGTTCATACTTCACAGTTATATGGGTGAATTTGAATTAAAAGGTTTATCACACTAATCATTGACCCGATCTACTTAATTTTTTTTTACTATCTAGTATATTTTTCTTTTATCAGCTAAAATGTTATCCAGGTGTCGGTAACGTGATTTTGGAGAAGTCAATATGTTTTTTTAGCGCACGTATACAAAGAAAAACCACTAATATGTCATTAGATCCGAGAAAAAAAGGAACAAAACCTTGCAGAATATCTAAAATCAGAGAGTTGGTGATTTAACATGATTTTAACATGCGAAGTTGCTTTGACAAGTGGTACTGAGTTTGTGATTGGAGTTGTAAATCATTTTCTATTTTTCTTTTGTTTTTTTCCCTTCCAGGTGTATCATTTGTGTAAGTATAATTGGTAATAGGATGGTCAAAATATTTCCACTTTTTGTTTCTACATGGTAACAAATTAATTTAACCAAAACCAAATAAGCTTAATCAACATTGCAATTTACACATCATGCAGCAAGAAAAATTCATTTGACAAGCTCTTCTTTCTTGCCAGCTTCTTCCAACTCTCTTGGACCCTCAACCTTTTGCTCAATCTCCTCTGAGTTCTTCATGCCATAGTTGTGCTCGAGCTGTTTCTTCTATCTCTTCTTGCTGTAGCATCTTGGATTCATAATTTAGATCTCAAAACTAAATTTATATATACAATTGGAGAGATGTTTTACAATATACTCAAAAGGTACAAATTTGTTGATGTTGAGTGATCTATGATATATGTCAAGGATTAATAGTCTTAGAGCTCTAATGTAACCGCATTCAAACGCTTATAATAGATTAGAACTTAATAACATGAGAGCTCAAGAAATGCTTCGATTCCCAGAATTCACAATAAATAATTACCAGAATTTATTTTCAAATATTTAATCCTCTATTTAGGCAATAAATCTTATTTGTATACAGATTAAATTTCCTTCTCATGTATCCAATGTCCAGTACCATCCCCTCCATCCTTCCTGTAATCCTCCGAGTCATAGTAAGGATCCTATAAAATTTTGATTGTTTGGTTATGCTGTTAGGAACACATTCTATATCAGCATCCCCAGCATGTGAACATGATATAGAATGTGTCTAAAATGTGACGGATGTAAAATAGAAGTTAGAAGTATGCAAAGCATATTTTCATCCAATAGAAATCTAATTAGCAATTGATGAATGAGAAACAGAAGGATATGAATGATCTTACAAACATTCTTTATTGCTTGATCACTCAAGTGCCAAATGGATTTGTGGGTTATGAGATCTCTTTGCCCTTCAGCATGCTCAACTAGCACTGTCATCAATGGCCAATCTGGGAAAGCATTTGCTTTACATATCGAACTTCTTTTGCAACTGATTCCTCCAATCTATTGTGTAATTCAAAGAAGTTTGATCAATTTCAGTGCCAAATTGTGAAATATCACCAAACATGAAACTGTAAATTTCTGTACTTTGCTCCTTAATATTACTTAAATATTTATTAGAGCGCTTACCAAATTCCTGTCATTGATAAATCCTGATGTTGCGCGAAGCCTAAGCTTTTCAAGACACAATAAAGAACAGAAACATAGAGACTGTTAGTTATGAATGGAAGTGCTTACCGATTTTGTCGAGGGATTCAAGTCCACTATAGTTGTCTGGACAGAAGTATTTTGGAAATTAGGCTTGATGACTGAAAAGTTCATTACAGCTTCAGCCATTTTTCAAGCTTATTGGGAGCAGAAGCAGACGCAGAGGCAGAGGCAGAAGCTGTTTGAAATGGTGGCTTATTTTAAAGAACTTTACGCTCTTGTTGTTTGAGGGAGAGGAAAGGGGTTGATTTCTAAATTGCTTTAGCTATTGCCCCACACATCTAAGGATGAGGAACCATTTCTATCCACCCTTCCACTACGCAGACAATAGAGTCTGTTTGGATTTACGTAGCTGCATGCTTAGAGCAAAGTCTAACTAAATTTGTGATGTAATATACACCTCCTGACTGGTCAAAAAGTTCATTATTCATCAATTTGATATTTAATTGGGGCAATAGCTAAAGCAATTTAGAAATCAACCCCTCAAGCGTTTCATGCGAAAATTAGAAAAGAAAAAAGAAACGTAGTTAAGAGATTAAAACAACTAAATGTAAATTTAACAAACGAAAAGGTGTGACGGGAGTTGCATTGTTATTTCTAGCCATTTTTTTTTTTTTTTGGAAGTTGCATAGTTCAATTTATAGGCCCAGTAATAGATGGAAAAGATAAATGTTTGAAATTAGGCTCAAGTTACAATCGTTCCACAAATTAGTATTAACTTCCGAAAAAACAAATTTGTATTATCAGATTCGAAGAACCTAAAAACGAATTAGGATTCACAATGGTTAATTCCATTTGTCATATACTAATTTAGAAAAACAACAAGAACTGGCCTAACGCGAAGGTCGCATGTTCAAGACCTGCATGGGCCATTTCTTTCGTTGGCTACATTTTTTTTTTAACCCGACTCCATAATGATATAAATTATTTGAAAATTTTTAAAATGGATCAACTCCACGGGCTATGCCGTGGACAACTTTTAATGAATAAGTGGCTGATTATGGATGGTTGGGGGTGTTTGTTCGCAACACCGTGCCGCCCCTCAAGTCATCAAGTTTGGCCTAACTCGTTCGAGAAAAAATTTAAAACTCTTCACCACAAATGTCATGCATCTCTTAATTTGTAATGAGCAGCATACTCGTGTGAATGATTTGACTCGTTATGGATCAAGAAATTTACAGTTAAGAGTGTTTGTTTTCCCGATAAATAACTTCTAGACTTATTTGACTTCTAACTTGAAATCGTAAATTTAAAGTCAAAGTCATACAAATTTAAAGTCAAAACAAGTTGATTAATTAAATTGACTTATTCAATGAGTGAATAAGTCCATCTATTCTATTTTATTTGGTATAGTTAATCCGACACATAGTTTAAGAAGGATGTTTGACCAACTATTCAATAGTTTTTCCATTATTATCCCTCTATTCAAATAAAGGTCAATTTATTTATTTTACCTTTTATACAAGTCCCGAATAATAGCATTAAAGTCATTTATCCTAAGGAATTATATTCCACTAATAGATTTTTATACAAAAAGTTTTGTATATTATATTACATCCTCTTATGTTATACATTAAATACATATATTGCCAGGAGTATTTGATAATAGGGCAAATTACCTTGGGACCCCGTAATATTTTAAGCTTGTAAAATTTTGGACAACAAACTACTAAAAGTATCACTTTACACATTGAACTCTTAAAATGTATACTTTTGACCATTTAGTCTAACTTCATCATCAAGCCTAATAGTGTAAGGGATAAATTTGTCATTTCATTATTTTACCCTTTTTTTTTTTTTTTTTTTTAACAAAAAAAATGACGCCGCCTAAAAAAACCACACTACAAATATTAAACACACACAAGACACGCACCACACTCTTCACCAGAAACCCTTCCACCTCCCTCCAACCGCCTTCCTTTCCTATTCTGCGGCAACTTTCCCTTCCCCTTCTTGCAGCCCTCTTCCTCTCCTGCTTCGCAATTCCTTCCTTTCTCAATGCAGCCCCCTTATCCCTCCTTTCCTTGTCTCTGCCAATTCCTTCTGCTCCCTGCCTTCTCCCCACAGTCTCATCCTTCCAGCCCCTTTCCCTTCATTCTCTCTAGAAATGTTGCCTTGCTACGATGGAAGTATTATTTATTACCTATGATTTTATACGCCGGTGATATACATTGTACAGTGGTTAGATAGGGATAAAAATGCACTATTTACCTATGTTTGGAATTAAGTAGATTTGGATTAATAATTATTGTTTAGTAGAATACTCTTGGCTTTTGTCTCCGGCTTTCATGTGTGTAAACTCCATAGAAGTTGATGAAGGATTTGATGAATATTTAATTTCTATGGTTTTGCACTAGTAATACTAGGCTTTTGGCATAAATGTGTGTATTGTGTATAGTGTGTTTTTGACTTGGATGAAAATATTCAATAATCTATATCGTTTGTGGTAAAGAACAAATTGAAAATAAAATAAAAAAAGAACCCAAAATGATAAAATGACAAAATTATCCTAACACATTAGAATTAATGAAAGATTTAAGTGGAATGGCCAAAAGTATATACTTTTAGACTTTGATGGTTAAATTAATTACTTTTAATAGTTCGATGGCAACTTACAAGCTTAGGTTGCCCTAAGATAATTTGCCCTTGTTGATATATTGTGAAAATATTATTATTTTCAACAAGTGTTATAAAATAAAATAAAAAATTAGTATTTATTATTGTGCCTCGAAAGTTAACCTGGCACTGTCCCTGTTCGGCAGCCTCCATTTTCCCGTCTATTATGTCACCAATTTGGCAGGCAATATTTAAGATTATTTTTCTCATCTGGGTTTAGATGGTAAATAGATTCAATAGTTGTTTGATTGTGTAATTTTTGGTATGGATTATTTGAATATTCAGAGATGTGATAAAATGGGATTGTAAATTTGAAGAAGGATTCTTTCTGCTTTTCCAGAAGCAAAGAGAATTGGAGGAAGCACAATAGGCTGCTAATTCCCTTCATTAGAGTAGTTCCCTAGGAGAAAGATCTTGTTTCTTTGATACAGAACCATATGCAAGAGTAACTCATATGTCGTAGAAGTGGCCCAAGAGAAACATCTTGGTTTCATTCTAAATTAGAGAGGGGTTGAGATCATCTACATTACTTTTTCTTCTAATTTCCTTCAATGACATATTATATACGAACAACTAAAATTCTTAAAATTATTAGTTTATATCAATCGTTTTGATGAGTAGACTACCATACCTTTAAACCTAATATATTTAAAAATATTTTATTACTCAATTTACATGAAACATTAGCACACAATGGTGTAAAATGGATCGAAATAAAGACAAAAAATTAAATGTTTAATCAAACGAAAAGTATTAGCCTATTTATTTTCAAATTTTACGTCTAGAAAACATGTGATAAATGGTTGTGATTTTTTTTAAAAAAATAATTTAAAATTACATTTTTGTACGGTATATTGGAGAGAAGCCTAGCCCAAAGAGCACAAAAAGAGAGATCTGGGAGGATTGGAACAGGAAAGTTCCTTACTCAATCATCATAGAAAATTAGTTTATATCTCTCTTTCAGTTATTCACTATTACCAACTCACATGGAGATATTGGTAGAGATACACAGACTTCTAACTGGGGGTGGATAAAATTACTGGTCGACAGTCCAACTTGCACTACTTGATCCACTCCGAACCACAAAAAATGTGTCTCCGAAAAGCGTTAGTTGGTCGGGTCAAATGAAAGTCGGGTACCACAAAACTGTGAGTCGGATGTGAATAACACATTCAAAAATCCATAGGTATTTTAGTAGAAAAACAATGAAAAATAAGTTTTGATTTCGATTTCTAGCTTGTTTGTTTAAATTTCTTTTGGTATTACTTCATATCTTTATATTCTTTAAGAAGTTACCATACATTTTTTAACTTTTTAATTATTCATTTTTATTTTTTTTAAATGGACCATGAATTGATAGGGTCAGATCATATGTACTCCAACCTGGCCCATTCATATTAGGTAACCAATGACTTGAGGAGAGGGAAAGGGTCAAAAAAAGGTTAACCCAAAAATGAAGGTCAGATCAAGCAAATCTCTTTAGGGATGCATATCCAACCCACATCCACCACTGGTTCTAAACCTGCCATAACATTTCAAATTGATGTGATGACTAGAATTCATCTAGTTTTTGAGTTTAATAACCAAATTCACGAAACAAATATATTAGTGACCTAAGATAAACTAGCCAATAGTTTAGTGACCGTTTTTGTTATTTTCTTACCTTTTAAACACCAAATTACAAAATATTAATGACTAGACTATATGGCTGTGGCTGTTTACACTTGATAGATAATAATTATTGGCATAGTGGAAAATGATTGTTTGTTTCACAATATTAATAAGAGCAAATAGTAAATAAGGTAACTAAACTATTTAGAATTTTGATTTAAGGTTATTGAAATACTAAATTTGTAAATTTGGTAATCGAAATCAAAAAAGATTTGAATCCAAGCCATCCTATCAAGTTTGCCACTATGGTGGGTGCAAAGTCATTTTTTTTAGGGGTAAATTGTCAAACATCTTAAAAATAATAAATGGGGGTCAAAACAAAAAAGAGAAAAACTTAAGGGTAATATCACAATTCAAATAATTGTATTTCTTCTTATTTCTTCTCTCTCTTTCACCTCTTCTCACCAACTACCCAGATCCTCCTCTCTTTTTCCTTTTCCGCCACCTCCCAATCCTAAATCCACCATCCCACAGAGTTTCTATTATCACAAGTGACACCTACCCCATGATCTACAAGGGTTATGTTAAATTCTAAGATAAAGCTCGAATTTGGATAATACAAGCCTATGCTCCTGCTGAGCTCAATGGTAATATTCCATGTAATGACACCTTCCCTGATGAATTGCGTGAAATTAGTGATGAATTTGGTGAAAATTGTGGCAACTGAATCTGAATTTTTGATAATCTCACCAACCCGTGACAACACACCTAATGGTGCTTGTAGGCTTGTGGTGCCATGGTAGTGGTTGCTGGTGGGCAAAGAAAAAGTTCAATTTTTAGGGCATTTGATGCCCACCCTTGAAAAAACTAACAATTCATGAGCCCTAACGCCTGAACTTGATGGAGTGACTCAGATTCAAAAGTGTTTTAGGATTCAATAACCAAATTGAAAAAATAATAGTTTGATAACCTTAAATGAAAAAACCAAAATATTTAGTGACCTTATTTATCGTTTGCTCTATTAATAAATTACAAATTTCAAAATAATGATAGTTTAATAACTTATTATTGAAATTTTCACATCTTATATATGTGTTTTTTATTTTGAATTTTGATTAAGAAGGAAGGGTATTGGAGTATTTGAACAAAAATTAAAAAGAATGAAATTAGTTAACAACTAAGTTCCTTCTCTTCCCTACGGTTTTTCCTTTCATAGTTGCCCTCAGTCCTCGACTGAAGGGCAACACCTTTCTTTTCTTTGCTCTTTTGCCGATGTGGTGTCGGGTAAAAAAGAATCTCTAACCCTAATTACTCCAACAGCTTATAAAGGCAAACCAGCCATCTTCAGCCCTTCCCCGACCCCTTTCCCAATAAATTAAGCATTTATCTAAACCTTCTAAGCATTTAGTGAGTAAGTTTACACAGGCCGTCCTTATATGGATTAGCTTCATAAAAATATTCATGTAGTTGGCTTTAAGGGTCCATTCACACTTAGATTGCTAGATTATTGCCATATTCTCATCTATTTCGATCTAGATGACTATTTAAGATGTTGGTGCAAAGGATTTTGGACCTTCAATGGATTTGGCATAAGCATTCTACAACTCTGGATTCTAAATTATAGTAATTACGAATTACAGGAATTCTAAGCCACAAATGATTTTGATTGAGTTAGAAGTAAATTGACAAACAATAATACCCATGTAGTCTGCTAGATTGAAGTACAAGGAGTGGATCAAAAAGTGAAGACCAACTATGGCTGATCCTTAAACATATACAGTCATCCACCCTACAGGTAATGTGTGGGGTATGTCTTATTAGGAAGCATAATTTCAACGTCGATTGGGAGGTCGAAGTCATCCCATAGAAATGTGATCTGTCAGGGTGATAGTTGTTAGAATTGGTGAATGAGAAATTGATCTCAATGAACCTTTGAATGATAATTTATTTACTAATTTAGTCCCTGTCTGATCAACTACTTTCTTGTACATGAATAAGACATTAATTCAAAGTGATAAACACAAATGAAATTAATTTGTTCAATGAATTATTTTGTGTCTATGAACTATATATAACATTAATCGGATGATCATTCATCCATATGTAAATTATGTTGTACAATTCATGAATTGTGGACTTATTACAAATGATGTGTTCATTAATACATTCATAAATTGTGGATTTACATTCATAGATAATTAATGATGTGTTCATTAATTATGAAGATTCATTCATGTGTTATCAATGTTTTGTTTTTGAATTTTGTGTATTCATGAACTATGAGTATTCATTCATGTATTATTGTTATGTCTATTCATTGACTCCAAAAATCCTATAAATATGTGTGTTGTCAAGGAGTTGGAGTACACATTTACACATTCAAGTTCAAAAGTCTTCTTTCCATTCTTCATTCTTTCTTGATCTTCTACTCATACTGCAAAGTTTTAAGAATTTTATTTCGTGGAGTAAAAGTTGAGTAATATTCCACAAGTTCGTAGACCTTGTTAAGTAGTACAACTTACAAAAATGAAATTGTTAAAATCTTGGGAGGCAATTGCATGGAATCTGTTTGCACCAAGTGACGGGAAATTATGCCTTAAGGTCAAAGGATTTAATCCTTAGCAACAACTATATCAATTGGTTCATAGTATTGATTGACATCATTTTCACCAAGTACTTATATGTTTATCTTTATCTATAGCATATAATTACATTTAATCAAAGATTACAAATAATAATATCATTTTTTTTCAAATAATCTTAAGGCGTTATTTTATTATTTGTCTTCTTTGTCAATCATTAGCATATTGTTAACCAATATTTTTATTTGTTAAAAAATTGGTGATTGCTCTTATATCTACTCTTGATCAAAATTCTACTTGTAACTAATATTTATTTGTTATATATTGGTCATATATTATTATGGTAACTACTGTAAATACTTCGGCACCTATCTCTTATAAGGTGAGGATTCTATCTACCACTTCTATAGTGCATGGTGAGAAAGCTGAGAAGTTTAATGGGTTGAACTTCAAGCGGTGGCAACGAAAGATGTTGTTCTATCTAACCATCTTAAATTTTGCAAAGTTCTTGACAGAGATGCACCTAACCTCTCGGGAAAGGAATTCCATCTTGTTGATATGGCTGCTGTACTCCATGCATGGAATCATAGTGATTTCATGTGCAAGAACTATATTTTGAATGGTTTGAACAATGCACTTTATGATGTGTTTAGATCCATTCCTAGTGCTAATGTAGTATGGGGAAGCTTTGTATCGAAAGTACAAGGCTTAAGATACTGGCTTGAAGAAATTCATAGTCGGCAAATTCCCTGACTTTAAAATAATTGATTCAAAAGATGTAGTAAGCCAAGTTGAAGAACTTCAACCCATCTCACATGATATTCATGCTGAAGTTATGCTTTTTAGTGAATCTTTCCAAGTAGCTAGAATCATTGAAAAGTTGCCACCGTGTTGGAAGAACTTTAAGAACTACCTTAAGCATAAACGTAAAGAGATGAGTATTGAAGATCTTATTTTAAGGTTAAAGATAGAAAAGGACAACAAAGTGTCTGAAAGGAAAGCAAGACCTTCATTTTTTGGGTGCAAAAGCAAATATAGTTGAACAAATGGAGAAATCTCACAGAAAGAACCATAAGAAGAACCTTGCTGTGAAAGGAAAAGGCATTGCTAAGAAGTTCTAAGGCAAATACTATTCTTGCAACAAGGTTGGATATCTAGCCAAGGATTGATACTAGTGCCATAAGACATGTTTGTGTGAAAAAAGAAGATGTTTTTCACCTACAAAGAGGTGGATGGTGAGCTATTCATAGGAAATGCATCCATCACCAAGGTACTTGCCGTTGGAAAGATTATTCTAAAAATAATTTCTAGAAAGCTTCTCACCCTCAATAATGTATTTCGTCTAGTTAACATTAGAAAAAAATTAGTGTCTCACTCATTGTTGAGCAAAAATAGTTTTAAATTGGTCTTTGAAATTGACAAATTTGTACTTACTAAGAATGGTATATTTGTAGGAAAGGGATATCTTTGTGATGGCCTATTTAAGTTAAATGTAATGATCATTGTAACCAAGGATGAGAATAATGATAATGCATTTTCTTCTTACTCACTTGAGTCTTGTAATATGTGGCACGATAGACAGATTGGACATGTGAATTAAAATTCTATACAAAAGCTAATAAATCAAGATTTATTACCAAAGATGTTTTTTTTGATAAAAACTATGTGTGAAATTTGTGTAGAATCAAAATTTACATTAAGACTTCTTTTCATTCAGTTGAAAGAAGTAGTGAACTTCTAGATTTAATTCACTCAGGTATTGGTGATTTAAAATACGTGAAAACTAGAGGTGATAAAAAGTGTTATGTTGCTTTTATAGATAATTATATGAGGTATTGTTATACCTATTTCCTTAAAAACAAAGATGAAACTCTTAAAATGTTTAAACATTACAAAACTGAACTTAAAAATCAACTTAGTAAAAGGATAAAGGTGATTAAAAGTGATAAGGGTGGAGAATATGAGGCACCATTTGGTGAATTTTGTTCCCAACACGGTATTATCCACCAAACTACTTCTCTTTATTCACCTGAACAAAATGGCATTTTTGACCGCAAGAATTGAACTCTGAAGAAATTATGAACTGCATGGTTAATAAGTTCGGGAGCACATTAGAACTTGTGGGGGGAGAAACTTCTAACTGCCAACAATATACTAAATAAATTCCCTCACAAGAAGTTAGAAAAGACACCACATGAATTGTGGAAAGGAAAGAAATTGTCCTTCAAACATTTAAAAGTTTGGGGGTGTCTTGTAAAAATGGCAATCCCTAATCCTAAAAAGGTCAAGATAGGACCTAGAACAATAAACTGTGTTAATTGGATATTGCCCATAATAGTAGCGCATATCGCTTTCTTGTACATAAATCTGGTACTAAGGATATTCATACTAATACCATTATGAAATTAAGGAATGCTACATTCTTTGAAAATGTATTTCCTTCTAAAGAGGTAGAAGAAGTTTGTTTACTGAAAAAAAATGAATGAGAGAAGTTCAAGTAGAAATCAACACTAAGAAGTTGATGAATTTGAACCAAGAAGGAGACAAAGGGCTAAAATAATGAAATCTTTTGGTCCTGATTTCCTAACTTATTTGTGAGTTAGAAAATTAACCTCGAACTTTCATCGAGGCTATGTCTTGTCCTAAAACTTCTTATTAGAGGGAAGCAGTCAATAGTGAAATTGAGTCTATCATACAAAATCATACATGGAAGCTAGGGGATTGTCCTCTTGAAAATAAATTATTAGGTTGTAAATGGATCTTCAAAAGATAGATGAAAACTTATGGAACTATTAATAAATACAAAGTAAGGCTTGTTGTTACAGGCTACAAGCAACAAGAAGGTGTAGATTATTTTGATACATACTCACCTGTATCAAGAATAACATCGATACGAACATTAATAGCAATTGAAACTATTAATAAGTTGGAAATATATCCAATAGATGTAAAGATTGCTTTATTAAATGATGACCTTGATGAAGAGGTTTACATGCAGCAAGCCCAGGGGTTTGTTGTTAAAGAGAAAGAAAAGAAAGTGTTTAAACTTGTTAAGTCATTATATGGCTTCAAACAAGATCCTCAACAATGGCATGAGAATAGAATATTTGAAAAAGTTATATTGTCAAATAAATTCAAAATCAACGAGATTGATAAGTCTGTCTGTATAAAGAACACTGATAAGGATTATGCCATTGTATGTCTGTACGTAGACAATTTGTTGATTTTTGGCCGTAATGAGTACATGATCAAGTCTACAAAAACTATGTTAACTAAAAGGTTTGACATGAAAGACTTGGGTGTTGCGGATGTCGTACTAGGAATTAAAATTTCTAGGACATACGAAGGATTGATATTGTTCCAATCTCATTACGATGACAATAGTATTGTTAAAACAGTATTAGACTTAGTGTACATCTATCCAAAAATAAAGGAGAAGGGATACACCAATTGGAGTATTTTCGAATTATTGGTAACTTAATGTATGTTATGAATTGCACAAGATGGAAATAGCATCATTTGTTAGTAAACTAAATAGATTTACTAATAATTTTGGAAAGGATCATTGGAAAGCTATTAAAAGGGTATTCAAATATTTGAGGTAGTCTTATTTAAACTACGGCCATCATTATACTAGATACCTAATAGAATTGGAGGACTACAGTAATGCAAATTTGATATCCGACACTACAGACTCGAAATCTATAAGTGAATATATCTTTATGCTCGGTGGTGCAACTGTGTCTTGAAATTCCTCTAAACTAACATTTTTTGCAAAATCCATTATAGAATCAGAGTTTATTGCTCTTGATAAAGTAGGAGAAGAAGTTGAGTGGCTTTGGAATTTCTTAGAGGATATTTCACACTGGCCAAAACCAGTGCCAACTATTTGTGTCCATTGGGACAATCAATCAGCAATTAGAAGGGCACAAAGTAGCATATAAAATGGTATATCTAGACATATTTGTCGTGGATACAATACCATTAAACACCTACTCTCGAATGGAATTATTTCCATTAATTATGTGAAGTCAAAAGAAAAAATTGCAGATATGCTAACCAAAAATTTGACTACAGAGCTTGTGTATAAGTCACAATGGGAATAGGCATAAACTTTCGTGAATGACCTTTGAAAGACAAAAGAGTGTTATGATGGTAACCCTATCAAGTTGACTGGAGATTACAAGATCTAGGTTCAAAGGACAACTAAGTCATATTATACTCTTAGTAGTCTTCGGGGAAATTTATTTCCTACCTATTCCTATGATGACAGGAGTACTAGCTACAGCAACAAAAGGATGAGCGGAGTTCTTAATGATTCTCATAGTTTGATTTCTAAATGGGATATATGCAGCATACTCTTAATGAGAGATCACCTATATGAATGAGAAATGTGGCTGTTTATTTGAGAATTTCAAAAGACTTGATTCTTTAAAGTATTCATGAGATTCAGAGTTGTTCATGGCCAAAATAAACATAACTGTGAGAACTAACAGAATATTTAGGAAGAGAACTATGTGGATAATATTGTCTTGCTTTATACTAAAGGCTAAATAGTTGAAGACATCATGTTCACTAATTACTCGAGTAAATCCAACAGTATTTTACTATGGAAGGTTCAATGCCAAGACTAAGGTTCCTCTCCTAATGTAAAGATCTTCAGTACAATTCTCTCCGTGAATTATTTGAGTCTTCGTACTAGTTAGACAATTTCTATTCATGTGGGGGATTGTTGGAATTGGTAAATGAGAAATTGATCTCAATGAGCCTTTGAATTGTAATTTGTTTACCAATTTAGTGACAGTCTGATCAACTACTTTACTATACATGAATAAGACATTAATTCAAAGTGATAAATATGAATGACATTAATTTGTTCAATGAATTATTTTGTATTCATGAACTATGTATACCATTAATTGGATAATCATTTATCCATGTATAATTAATGTTGTATACATGCATGAATTGTGAACTTATTAATGATGTGTTCATTAATATATTTGTAAATTGTGCATTTACATCTATAGATAATTAATGATGCGTTCATTAATTATGAAAATTCATACATGTGTCATCACTGTTGTGTTCATGAATTATATGTATTTATAAACTATGAATTTTCATTCTTGTATCTAATGTAATGTCTATTTATTGGTTCCAAAAATCCTATAAATAAGTGTGTTCTCAAGGAGTTGGAGTACACATATACACATTCAAGTTCAAAAGTCTTCTTCCATTCTTTATTCTTTCTTGATCTCCTAGTAGCTACTCTAGAGTTTTAAGAATTGTGTTTCATATATTGAAAGTTGAGTAATATTTCACAAATTCGTAAACCTTGTTAAGTAGTACAACTTATAAGGGTGAAGTTGTTGAAATTCTGGGAGGCAATTGTATAGAATCTATTTGCACCAAGTGACGGGCAATTACGCCCTAAGGACAAAGGGTTTAATCCTTAGCAACAACTACATCAATCGGTTCGTATTTATTGATTTCATCTTCACTAAGTAAATACTTATATGTTTATACTTTATTTATAACATATAATTATATAAAATAAAAAATTACAGATAATAACATCATTATTTTTTAAACAATAATGTGCGTGATGAGGCATAAAAGTGTTAATCATTATCTTGACACAGTAAATTGCTATCCAAGAGATAATATGAATTGCTGAATGAAGAGTTGCACAATTATATGGACTTGTATCAAATGTCAAGAGGCAAGACTCCTTGTGTGACTTTCTGAGAATACATATCTTCTTCAATATTAAGTTATAACGAAGAATGGTTAATGCCCAAGTCTCAAGCCAAAATTGTTGTGGAAGTTGGAACTATGGGGATGAAGGACAACAAGAAAATGTTGTCAATATACTTTTTGGTGAAAAATATTCTCAATCTTGAAGTAGGTCCTGTGATACCCAAAACAAATTCAAAAAGAAAAGTAAAGGAATAAATTATGATTATATTATCTTCACTTACATACGTCTAATATCATACTCCTATATAGAATGAAATACAAGTGTAAATGATCGTAGAACCATAGTCTGAATAGCATGTAATTAACTAATTAGTCAACTCAATTCTAAAAATTAATTTAACATGGTGCTAGTGAATTCATACTTCATAGTTTGTAATCCCATCTTAATTATATGTTAAAAAAAAAAAAAAAAATTGAACTCATATACTTCTTCATTTGCTAACAAAAAATCATACATTCGTTGGTCGTGGTCTCCTTTTTTTTTTTTTTTTTTTAAATAATATTAAAAAAAAGGGCAGTGACGAGCTTATTTAGAAGACAACAAAAAGGGGGACAAACGGCCTCCAAAGAATGGAAATGGGATATACAAATATAATATTGAAAACAAATACATTGTGTTATAATGGATGGATTTGAATTGAATGAAAGATTTGAAATATATGAATTTGAATTGGGTGGATTTAAATGACATAAAATTTGGGTGAATTTCAAATCTATTCATTTAACTATTAAAATCATACTCTTATTTATTAGTAAATTTTAAAATTCATAACTAAATCAATTACCTTATTTGAATAAATTATTATACATTAAAATTTCAAATTAAATTCATCCAAATCTCTCTATTCAAACACAATCATATATTATTCATAATGCAAATCTTTTATGATCACTATCCCTTATTATCAATCCATTTCGTTCTCCAATCAACATACACTGCCTGAAATTTTTATACTGATAAAATTATTGGATTAGTAGTAATTTCCAAGCAATTTAATATAAACAGGCATACAGAATTTCTTTCGTAATTTGAGGAGGAAGCATCTTCTCTTTGCCGGGATTGGGCCAGCATTGTGTAATTTTCTCCAGTAAGACGTCATTACTCCTTTTGTGAACCTAATGGTCAAGACAGTAACCGATTTTGAGCTGCATAATTAAGAATTTTAGTATGATTTTTCCCCTTAAAATTAACGACGATACACGTGCGTATGGATCAAAAAAAGTCTAATTGAGGACACAAATGGACCATTTGCTTTTAAATAAGATAAGTACCTACTATTCAGGCAAAGAAATGTGATGGATTAATCTGGTGCACCTCTAGGGTGTCATCATTAGTTTATATATGTAGACAAGAAACATAATATAGAAGGCAAGTAGGATTGTCAATTGGGTCTTGTGAGTCGAGTTACTCTTGCAAAGTCGAAGCTCGGTTCACAAATTTATTTGGGTTTCGGATATTAATCGGGCCGGACCAAGTTCACAAAGGTGAATCTCATACTCAACTCACAAAATTATTCAGCTTTCGGGTTTTAATCGGGCTAGCCCAAACTCACAGCATCCAATAAATTTTTTTATAGTTTTTTTGAAAAAATTTTGTTTTTTGCACCGGTCAATACAATATAGAATAATATATACTACTTATGTCAATAAACAACTATTAACTATATCATTGAGCCACAATATTTCAACTAAATTGACTAATGTTGTTAGGTTATTATTTTTAATTACCCGAGTATAGGTAAGTTAATAGAATACTAGAATTATTAACTATTATCCACATAAAATTAAGTAGTACCATTTAATGTAGGATGAAATTAGTATTATATATATATATATATGGGCCGGGTTTTAATCGGGCCGAACCTAATAAAACCCAAACTCGGCTCACAATTTAATCGACCCTAATATTTAAGCCCAAACTCAGCTCAGCTCTCTTTAACATAGGTTTAGCCCAGCCCGCCCAATTGACAGTCCTAAAGGCAAGTATTTTCCATACAATACATACCTCATACAGTCCCCCTCAAGCTGAATAGGGTGAATCCACATAAAGATTGTGCTTAAAATACAAAAACTTAGATAATGATAAATTTTTTGTAAAAATGTCGGCTAGTTGTTCAGCTGTCAGCACATGTCTAACTACTACATCACTAGAGGTAACCTTTTGTCTGAAAAAATGAAAGTCAATCTCAATATGTTTGGTTTTGAACATGACAAATGGGATTGACTGCAGATATGTAGCACTAACATTATCACAAAAAAATATAGGTTGGAAGAGAAACAAGAAAATGAAGAGTGCGTAGTAAAGAACGAAGCCAAAAAGTCTTAGCAACGGCAAAAGCAATAGAACAATACTCAAACTCAATACTAGAGCGAGAAACAGTGTGTTGCTTCTTAAAACTCCAAGAGATAAGATTAGACTCAAAAAGAAAATAGCATAACCAGTAGTAGATCTACGAGTATCAGGACAACTAACCCAGTCAACATCAGTATCAGCATAGGCTATAAGAGAGGTAGAGGACGACGGAGAAAATGTGAGACCATGTTGTAAGGTTCCCTTGACATAACGAAAAATTCTTTTAATAGGCTGACAATGTAGAAGATGAAGATTTTTCACGAATGGACTGACGAGACTAACAGAGTAGGCTATGTCCGGCCAGGTAAACGTAAGATATTGAAGGGCACCAACCATACTATGGTATAGAGTAGGATCAGACAGGAGTTCACCTTGATTATTAGACAATCTGGTACTGGTAGAAAGAGGAGTGGAAACAAGTTTATAATTTTGCATATGATACTGGTGAAGAAGGTTAGTAGCATAACGAGTCTGACTTAAGAATAATTGAGATGCAGTGCGATTAGTTTCAACACCTAAAAAATAGTGCGAATCCCCCAAATCTTTCGTAGCAAAAGTAACAAATAAGGTCTAGATAAAATCCAAGAGATGGGCAGACTACTTCCTGTAAGAATGATATCATCAACATAGAGTAAAAGAACCATGATATGGGACTATGTGCAAGAAACAAACATGTCAGTATCTACTAGACAAGAAAAAAAACCAAGGTGGAGAAGATAGGAACTAAAATGTTGAAACCATGCTTGAGGGCCTGTTTGATCCCATAGATGGAACGCTGTAATTTACATACATAGTCTGGATGACAAGAATCAACAAACCCCGAAGGTTATTTCATATACACCTTCTTAGAGAGAGAACCATGTAGAAAAGAGTTTATAACATCTAATTGTTGAATGGGCCAATGAGGAATGGCAAGAGATAAAATGAGACGAATAGTGGTAGGTTTAATAACAGGACTAAATGTCGCAGTGTAATCAATAGCAAGTTGTTATTTATATCCCTGAGCCACTAGCCTGGCCTTGAACCGATGAATGGTCCCGTCAGACTTTTGTTTAACTTTAAAGACCCATTTACATCCAACATATATATTTTTGTTCGGAGGGGGCACTAAAAGGCAAGTATCATTATCTAGATGAGCATTAAATTCATCTACCATAGCAATGTGCCACCTAGGATCCTTAACAGGTTGAGTGAAACAAGTCTGCTCAACAAAAAAATTATGAGAAGGAGTAACAACAGTGGTATGGGAAAGAATTTTCTTTGGCTTACAAATACCAGCTCGAAGACGGGTAGTCACACATCTTGAGTAGTAGAAGAATTAGCAGACAATGAGAGCTCGGGAGGACCAACCGTAGAAGAATGCAATGTAGAAGAAGATGGAAAAATTAGTGACTCATGTGCATTGTAGAATTAGATGTATTTGGATATGAATGGGCAGGCAAGGAAGTAGGGAAGAATAGGGAAGAGCCTGATAGGGGATGATCTAGGCTACTAAAATGAAAGGAAGACCCAGTAAGCATGGGATTTGAAGAAACAAAGACAAGAGATGAAGAGACGGAATCCATAGAGGGTGTTGGAGAACTAAATCGGTGTTGAAGAAAGAGTTAAATATGGAAATGATTGTTCATGAAACTACATGCCTACTTACGTACACTTAATTAGTGCGAGGATTAAGACAGCAATAACTCTTATAATAAGGTGCATAACCTAAAAATATACAAGGCTGGAAACGAGTATCTAACTTATAGAGTGCCCGATGTTATTTGACTAATAGAGTGCCCGATGGTTGAGATAAGGATAACATTCTCACCCAAATAGGTGTAGAATAGTATAATCAGGTAGTTTGCAAAAGAGGCATTGAAAAGGAGATAGACCTAGTAAAACAGGAGTAGGTAAACTAATTACAAAAACAGATGTGTGGAGGGCCTCAACCCAGAAGATAGGTGGAAGATGAGTTTGAATGAGCAGTGTCCTAGTAGTTTCAATCAAATGGCGATGTTTAATCTCTGCAACACTATTTTGTTGAAGTGTATATGGACAAGAAAGAAGAAGGTTAATACCATGGTCATTTAAAATTTTCCGAAGTGGAGGTATTATAATATTCACGACCACCATCACTCTAGAGAATTTAAGTTTAGTGGACAAGAGATTTTCAACAATATTTTTGAAATTACTAAATTGAGTAAAGAATTCAGATTGATTGCGCATTGGATAAAACCAAGAAATTGATTAAAATCATCCACAAATAACACATAATATTTAAATCCATAATAGGAAATAACGGGAGACGACCAGATATCTGAATGGACTAAGAAAAAAGGCACAGTACTAGAATGAATTACATCTTGAAAAAGTAAACGTTTAGACTTTGCTAATTGACAACTAGAACATAAAGCCGGTGGCTTTTTAGAAACGTGAACTACCCCAGTAGCTTGAAGATGAGTAAGAGTCCAAGGATGAGGATGACACAAACGGGAATGCCACACCTTGGCAGGAGCCAGACGAGCAACTAGTGCTATTGGCGTAGGAGTAACATAATGGGAAGGAATAGAATATAAACCACGAAACATTTTAGTGGAGAGAAGTGTTTTCCCCTTGCATCAAATTGTCCTTCACAAGAAAATTAGTAGAAATAAATTTAACAAAGCACTGGTTATCTTGACATAGTTGACGAATAGATAAAAGATTATGCGACAAACGAGGAACATGAAGGACATTATTAAGACGTAAACTCCTAAAATTAGTACGAAGTGTGAAAGAACCAACATGAGCAATAGGCAAATGAGAACCATTGCCAACTACAATTTTGTCCGAGCCTCTATAAGGAGTAATGAAAGAAAGATTACCATGGTGCGGTGTCATATGTGCCGTGGCGCCACTATCGTCCGGATAGGAATTTGACTCAGACGGATCTGTTAGAGACATGGCATTGAAGGACTTAAATGAATCATCCGTAGCCTTGCATGACTTGGCAGTGTGTGCAGCTTGGTTGCACAATTGACAAACAACGGCCAACTCATTTGGTGGAAAACGACTAGTAGGTGCAGCCCCAAGAATATCAGGAGAAGACAGAATTCATGGTGGGACAGCATGTGTAGAAGTAGATCAAGTAGACATCTGTGGACATAAAGGTGAATAAAACGGCAACGACACAGATTCATCAGAAGGTCAGAATTGGTGCGAAGACAAATTGACAGAGTATTGTTGTTGCAAAGATCCAGTTGAGGGACGGACTTGATGATAGAATTGTTGTCCTCGACCTCCACGAAAAACATGGCCTCGACCACTGCAATTAGAGCCACATCCTCGACCACGTCCACGAGCAGATTGTGTGGAAGCCGCAAAAAATGCAGTTGTGGAATCAATAGGAATAGATTGAAAATGATTAAGGTGTTGCTCATGTTGAATTAACTTTGAGCGTAAATTCTCGAAGTCATGAATTGAATCTATTGTAGTGACAGTAGTGACAAACGACTCAAATTCAGTCGGTAATCCAGCAAGAGCATAGATAATGAGATCTTTGGAAGAAAGATGAGCTGCAATTGCTGCGAGAGAATCGGCAATCTTCTTCAATGTGCGAAATTACACATCAATTGATGGCGAACCCTTTACTTAACGTTTGTAATTGAAATTTTAGGTGCATCTCCTTAGCCATGGACTGTTCGACAAATCACTTTTCCAAGATGATCCAGACATCACGAGAGGTTGGAAAAGCATGAACATCGTGAAGAATTTCTATGGTTAGGGTGGCATTGATCCAGGATCGAAGACTTTGGTCAGTTTTGATCCAAGCAATGAAATTCAAATTAATTTGAAGGCTGCCCGAGAAATCAACAATTGTTTGAGAAAGACAGAGAAGACTACCATCAACATAGGGAAGAAGATCATGACTGATCAAAATTGAGATGAACTGAGATTTCCAAATAAGATGATTTGAGGAATCCAATTTGATGGAAACTAAATTTGTAGTATTTGGTGCGGCAAGCATAGTAGGAGGAGAAAACGATGACTGCGGATGCAAAGGAGACCATGACAATGGATGAGATAGTCAGCGAAGAACTAGGAACAGAGAACGGAAAAGAGGAGGACACGACTGAGGGCAACGACACAAAAGGGATGCTTGTCGCTGGAAAAGTGGAACTAGATTGCATGCTGGAATAGGAAGGGAAGGAAGACGTGAGAGTGGAGAGTTGTGATGAAGCAGTTTGAAAAACTTGTGTTGAAATATAAGATAGGAGAAATTGTTTCTGGGACTAGCGATGTAACAAGAGAGGTATGTTACTTGTTTGAATTGAGTTCCGTGTATTTTTATACGTATAAAAAAACCACAAAAAGAGTTTCGTTTTATGGTTGTTCCGCCTTCTTTGGCTCGAATGAGAGTTGGCCGAATTGGGCACTAAACACTTTTGGGGAAATCTCCTCCAAATCACTGGTATGCATGGTATGATTAAAGCTAAGGAGAAATGTCCAATTCGATGTGTTAAGCAAAGTTTTGCCTGCCTTTTTCTTTTCCAGACTTCATTGTCATCTTTCCTTAAGTTATTAAATTAAGAAAAAAACTTCAAAATGGTGAAGGCCCCCGTCTTTTGTTTTAATATTAGGTCAATCAGTGAGATTGGGATTATACACTTTGTAGAAAGGCAGGCTGTCACGATTGAATGATAAAGTAGAGTGGGTCGTTTACTTAGTGTAACCGCACCTACAGGTTTCCTCACCGACCCAGTGACACACCAACCACGCCCCTTCTCTTTTTTCCTGTCTCCCTCGCCGATGTAGCTGGTCACACTCAATTTAGGTGAACCACAATGAGAAACATACTTGCCCCATTAGCATGCATATAACAGAGCAACCAGCCCCCTTCAATATCTCTCATAATGTGTTCTACGCTGTTGAAAGCTAGATCCACATGAGGTCTGTAATGCATAGGTAAAAAAACGTTCGAAATGAGAATTGGGCTACCTGAGACCAACTGATTATCCAAAAGATGAGACTGCTTTCTTAGCAAGGCCTTGCTTGGCTCAACTTAGTCTAGTCACGTGTGAGTCATGTGACCATTAAGTTAAAAACAAATTCAAACCAAATTATAAATTCTAAGATATTTTTAGAAAATAGTCCCCAAAGTTTGTCCAGAATAAAGTTTCAATATCAAATTAATGTGCCACAAGAAATTTGGGGAGAGAGGAAATGATTTTGGAATGTAAAAAATAATCTCACTAATTAATGATCACATTCAGTAAACACTATGTGCAATAGGACTTTAGGTATAGTTGTGCTGAATAATTAGATTTGAAATAAAATTTTGAAGATAGATGACATTTGAATTTCTCAAATGTCAAAATACAGTATTTCTCAATAAACTAATTTTATACATCTGATGTAAAATTTAATTCTTAAAAATTAAACTTTCGTAGTATTATAGTGATATTATAATATTGTCCTTAGTATAACAACCTTTATATAGTTGGGTGACCTTTTAGTCTGTTTGCTCTTATTATTATTACAAGAAACGGTATAAAATTAGGATTAATTAATGTATATGTCTTATTTTTCTTAACAACCTATTCAACATTTGTGAACTATTCAGTGTAAATATCAAACAAGTTTAAAACCAATTATAACACTTTAAATGTTAACTAATACTCTAGAGCCAACCAGGCAAAATTTGTGACTTAATTTTACAAAATTAACAGTATAAAGTGTCATATCACATGTTCTTTCCAATAATTCCTTGCAAGTATTTTATTTTTACCCAGACAAACAAATGTTAATATATAAAATGATAACATAATTTTCATGCACACAAATTGACCTATTTTTTTAATTAATTTGGTGTGTTGTAATTATGTAAGTGGTCCGTAATCACATATATCATCCCAATTAAAGTAATTGACAAAATTATCTTTAAAACATTAGAGCAAAAAAAAAAAAAAAACTTGCTTAAATGATACTATTAGATGTCATTATATAAAATTCCTCATATGATACTCATGATGGGGATGATCTACGTACTATATCATATATATATATATATATATATATATATATGTATATACGTATGTATAAGTATATGTATAGATAGGTAGATAAATGCTTTGTTCCCAAAGAAGGTAGTCCATTATGTATCATTGCATTTTCACTTGTTGAGGTACACAATGATTTAATGTCTTCATTGTTGATCAAATTTGATAAATTGAACGTTGTTCATTTTATAAAGAATAATCTCTAGCAAAATCTAGCTATTCTCGACATCTATGGTCGCTCTAATAATATTAGGATATTTTTAAGTGAGAATTACAATTTTGATCCCCAAACTATAGGTAGTGCTCAAAACTGGTCTCCAAACTATGAAAAATTGCAATTTTGGTCCCCAAACTATGTAAAATTGCAGTTTTGGCCCCAAACTATCAATTATGCCCGAAAATAGGACAAATGATGGAAAAGTGCCAAACCCTAACGAATGTGCTGTTAACTCTAAAAAGCTTTTATCAAAGTTCATCAATTGTGTGCGCAAAATTGGTCCCCAATCTTTATGGATTTTAACTAAACAGGTTCCCGCTTTAGAATAGTTTGCCAAATTATAAATAATTTAAACAAATGTCATTCAACCCATATATTAAACATTACAACAATATCTTAATACAATTCAACGCTCAATTAATAATACCCAATAAACTTACCAGAAGGCATTTGTACCATAATCGGCCACCCAAGATTGATTTTATAGTAATCGATGAATTTTTCGACCTGTTTACTTTGATAGCAGGGATTCCTGAAAACCTATCAAAGAAGCCATCCAACATTATAGGTCTCACATTTCTCTTATATTTTATACATTCCCTCTACTATATGTTCTAATTTCTTTGTTTTATGTTATTTTTTATGATAAAAATTGATTAATTTCCCTTTATTTTTAGCAGTTTGCAGAAGAATTTTGACTATGACATTCATGCAATCCTGCAATTATAATTCATTATAATTTTGGAGGTATGTAGTAGTAGTTATCTTTTTGTTGATGTAAAATACCTATATTAGTTATGAATGTGATTTGTGAATTAAGCTAACAAAGTTTGGTGCCAATTCCTTATTGAGAAGCAGCTCTTATTTTGCTTAATTGATATCTACTATACTAGTTTATTATATAATCATTGGCATATTTTTTAAATATTTCCCTTCTCTTTTTAATTTTTTTAACATTTTGTTTAACATTAATAATACTCAAAAAATAAATTAGAAGCCATTTATATTAAGATGTTGTTGTTGTACTGTTTAATATATAGATTAAATGACATTTGTTTAAGTCATTTATAATCTAGCAAGCCATCCTAGAATGGGGACCTATTTAGCTAAAATCCATAAAAATTGGGGACCAATTTTGCACACAACTGCAAGAACTTTGACAAAATTTTTTAGCTAACGGCCATGTGCACTGAACATGAACAAAACCATTAGGTTTTTCGTCTTTTCCGTCATTTGTTCTATTTTTGCACATAATTGATAGTTTGGGGACCAAAACTACAATTTTGCTTAGTTTGGGGACCAAAACTATAATTTTTCATAGTTTGGGGACCAATTTTGAGCACTACCCATAGTTTGGGGACTAAAATTGTAATTCTCCCTATTTTTTAATATCACTATGATACTATGTAAATATAGTTTCTAAGAATAACAGACATGTTTTAAAGTAGATGTATACGATTTGTTTCTTAACAAATATGTATTTTATCATTTAAAGAAGTCAAATGTTATCTATACATCTTAAAATTTTCATTTGAAGTCTAATCATTCATCACAATTACCCCTTATTAGATGTGATCATTATTTTATTGAGATTATTTTTTACATTAAAAAATTATTTCATCTCTCCTCGAATCCCCAGTAGCGCGGGTTATTCTAACATTGCAAAATTTTAAAATTTCCATCGTTGAAAAAATTTTATTTTATTTATTTTTATATCTTTGGGGACCTATTTTTCTTATTTTGACATATTTTTTAAACCACTTTTGTACAATCTTAGAATTTATAATTTTATTTTGAATATTTTTCTAACATAGCCATGTGACATGCACATGGCTATTTTTTGTTAGAAATTATAATTTGTCCCGACTTTGTCTAAATTTTAAAGCATTGAGGACCAAATTTATTTTGTCTGAAATTTTGAAAAATAATTTATTAAATACCCTGAAAAAGAGAAATAAGTGGGACAAAAACGCATTTTTCCCCATAAAATTTAAAGGCTGTACAGTATTATTGTCTATGTATTAACATTGGAGGTTACCTTTGACTGGACAAAGTATTTTTAGGGAGTAATCCTGATCTTACTAGTTAATATTTGTATTGATATCTTCCCCTTAAAAGAAAACAAACTTAAAATCTTCAGATGCTGCTTGTTAGTTCCAACACTGCACATACTATGGATTATAGAGTAATCAAGTAGAATGGCATTTATTTATTTTGTAGTAAGTTGACTTCACTCTCAAAAAAAATTTCTACCCGATAATTTTCTTCTTTTTCACTATAAATCACATATATATATATTTTTATATATTTCCCCATTAAAAAGTTTCAATAATCAATGCAAATGCTCATGAGAATATAGTCCAGTCATCGACAACAAAGTGTAATTCAAACAGTAAAATTATATATATATATATATATATATATACTTCTTTTTCACTATAAAACATATTTTTCTATTATTTCCCCATTAAAAAGTTTCAATAATCAATGCAAATACTCATGAGAATATAGTCTAATCATCGACAATGAAATGTAACTCAAATAGTATATATATATTCCATCAATCAGAGATCTTGTTTCTTAGAAGATTCAGTCTCCACTATTCCTAACACTAATCAATTTTCCTACTAATTTCTTGTTTCCCTTTAAAAAGCCAAATACTTCAACCAAACAAAAAGCATAAGCAAGAACCAGGAGACAACTTGAAACAGAAAAATTCATTAACCCACATGATCTCGAGTCAAAGTCTAAACAATGTAAAACCATGGGAAAGTGGTTAGTTCTTCATCTACACATAAAAGGACTTGTATATTTGGCTCCTAACGAAGCACCATACCAAGCAAATATATAAAGCCACCAACAATACCGCAATTGATAACGCAAAACGCTTTAGTTGTGCATTATTTTTTGATTGGACATCATCACGTAATAATAAAGCATTTATCTTTAACCGCCATCTGTCTGGTTTTGACCAAAAAAAAAAAATTAAAACAGACCAACAGCAAAGTTAGGTACATGAAATGTCAGAAACTTTAAAAAGTACTTACAGAAGATTTGAAGTCTTAAAGCAAATCACAAACAATTCTTACTGTGCTGACTGACTTATGCCCAATATTAGGTTTAAAATTTAGAATAATTTGTCACCTTAGTTTTCGGGTTCTTGACCACTATAACGGCACCAAGTGGATCTGTCCCTTGTCATGGTACAAGTTGGAACGAATGAAACAAGGCCCACAGAGCCGAATCCAGAGTTTAGTAGTCAACCCTTGAGTTAGTTAACTTAACCCTAGTTACTTATTTTCTTTAGGGTTAATTTGACTTTATCCCTTTAACATTTGGAGTCAATATCACACCATTTTCTAATGTTATTGTTATTTTTTGAACATTTAAACTCTTCCGTTAAATTCAACTCATCATTGCTGCTCCATTTTACAAAATACCCTTAAAACTTTGTCTAAATAAAATATTAGCAACTTTCTACCAATCTCGTTCTCTTCTCTCTCTTTTTTTTTTCCTTCTCATTTTACTTGATTTATGTTTTACTTTTTCCCTCATTCTTTTGACATGATTCAGTAATTTTTTATCTTTCATTATCATATTCCAAAATTCATCAAAATCTATTTATGGAAAGAAAAATAAGATAGTTTTAGTATCATGGGAAAATTTGTCCACACATTAATAGTTTTAGGGAAAAATATCATCTTAGTTGAACATCAAACATGTTATACTTGACCGTTAGTAGTGAGACTTTAGTACTTAAAGAATAACATTAGAAATTGAAGTGATAGTGACCCCAAATGTTAAAGCGAAATTAACCCTTTTCTTTATAAAAATTTCACATCATGAAATAGAGTTAATCTTTTACACACTATCAGTGTAAAAAGTTTTCTATACCATCATGTGTTGATGCCCGTCAGATGTACATTATTTAAATTTCAAATATCATTTTTGCACATGTGTCATCCATTTACACCCAATGATGGCATAGAAAATTTTCTTATACTAATAGTGTATGAAAGTTTAATCCAATAAAATAGCCAAGAGGAATGTTATTTGGTGAGATATGTTAATAGGTTAATCTTTCAAACACTTCAGTGTAGAAAGTTTTTTAACACTGTCGAGTGTGGATACATGTTATTTGTGTAAAAATAACATTTAAAATTTAAATTGTAAACACATGATATGCATTCACACTCAAGTGTAAAAAATTTCCTACACTAACAGTATATCAAAGACACTGTCAATTTCTTCTTATGGAAAAGCTTAAGTGGCAGATATGCAAGTTGACTGTTTAGATTAATGAGAATGGTTTCATTTTTTTTTTTTTTTTGGAGATTAATGGGAACGTTGATTATTTTTCAGAGGTTGAGAGGTCACTAAAGGGGAAAATTCTTTGTTGGTACTGATTTAATACAGTGTTTTAAAATTCAGATCAGATCGACAGGTTTGACCACTTTAATCAGAAACTAGTCATTGATCTAGTCCAATTCAATATTTAAGCTTGAAAGATTAAAAACTTGAAATGAACCAGTCAAAACCACCAACACGGTAAAAATTGAAGAACCATTGAACCAGCAGTTCTTACTTAATAAACCAATTTTTTACCAAAAAAAATCAAAATCAAGCCTTGAATCTTCTTCAATGAATGCACAGAATTAGCCAATTTACCAAAGTAAATTATAAATCAGCCTCCAATTAATATCAATAGCCAAATTATCTTAGAAAAAAAGATATAAATTAGAAAAATCAACACTGCTACTAATACACCGAATCAACAAAATTGAATCTTCTTCAATTAACATCAAATTAGCCAATTTACCCCCAAAAAAGCACAATGAATATAAAAATCAAACAATTACCAAAAAAAATCAACAACAACAAATTTTTTTCTTTAAAAAGATCAAATCTTGAATTACTACAACAAATTAGCTTTCTCCATCACCCTATTTTCAGTTTCTCCATCCATACCTTTTTCAATTTTAGGTGGTGGTCGTAATAATACTGTGTGGTGGTGGAGAGGTAGTGAGGGTGGAGGGATTCGGGCACTAGATGGAACTGGCGACTGAGAAAGGGTAGAGGAAAGAGGCACACTAGAGGAAAAGGGGTAGGAAATGAGGAGGGACAAGAAAGTGGAGGTGATGAAAGTCTGAAACGATGCAGACAACTACTAGAAACTAGTAAGAGGGAAAACAAAAGGTTCCCAAAAAATGAGAAAATGATAGGAAAAATGTTATTAAGAATTGAACCCAAGTTCTCAAATAGAAAGCAAGAACAACTAACCACTCCACCACTTTGAATTGGCTGTTAATTTTTTTTCTTAAGTTACAATAAATAGAGTAAGTAAACCTATAAAAAAACTTTGACTCGTGTGACCTGATCGGTTGAACTGGTTAAACCAGAAACTGCCAACAAGACCGAGTCACCTTACGGTCTGAGTTTAAAAACATTGATTTAATAGATAACTATTCTTAGTGTATTAAATACAAATGTCTACCATTTACGAGGGGCAATGACATTACCACAAGAAGGGAAAGAAACAAATATCTTATTGTCAATAATGACATGAGTACCTTATTAGTATTCCCACTTTTCTTCTTCTTTCCCTTATTTCCTTCCTCCTTCTGACCCCCAGTCCCATCTCTCTCTTCTCATTCACTCTGTGACAGCAAACTGTGAGCAACAGCCTGAATGCCAAAATTGCCAGTCAATGGTCAAGAGCTCTTGTTGATGCTGAAATTTGCTCAAAACGAAGTCCAAACGTAATTTAGTCTAATGCTTAAGTAAGGATCTTGTGCATAGTATTCTCGTTTGGAACATCTGAGCAAAAAAATTGCGAGGTTATGTCCCCTAAAGTAGGCTCTGATGCTCAAGTCAGTTACTTTGGACAAGAGAAAAATTCAAAGCTAATGAGAACAAAAAAGTGAGTGTTATAAATTAGAGCTGCCATTTCGATATTTATGTCTATGATTGATGAGTCGGGTCGATCCATGGTTTATTAGTATTTATTTGATCCATTTAAGCTTACTTTGTTTATGAGGATAAAGATTACTAAAATGCCCCTGATGAACACGGGTTTGGAGCCACGTGTATATTTTTTGGTGCCTGTATAATTTTGCCATCACCATCTCCCATAAATTTTGAAACACAGAAATTATCCATAGCAAAAGAAAACTAATACTCACAGTATTTTTAAAGGAATGAAAATTTCTCTGATCAATTTCCACCAAAATCAATCCACCACTCCTCCACAAAAAAACCCACATCCATCAAAATAGTGCCATCTTGAAGAACAAGAGGCGGAGGAAAAATAATTGAAAAAATAGGTCCGATTATCTGCAAAAGTGAAAGACATGAAAAAGATAATGAGATTTGTAGAAAATAACTTTTATTTAAACAAGTTGTAAGGATATTTTTGTCAAAAAGAGCACTAATGATGAGTTAGGTTTAATAGAAAGATTTAAGTACCTAGAAATAACCTTAGGACTAAAGTGACACTGACTCTAAACATTAAAGACTAAACTAAAATTAACCCTATATTATATAATTGAACGATGTTATTTTTTTAAAATATTGACTTTTAGTATAAACAAATAGTTTAGTAATATAGAGTGTGTGTGCATGTGCATGAAAGAGAGAGAGATACTATGTGCAAGTATGTGTTTATGTGTGAGACAAAAGGAAAATAGTCTGTGGAAGTGTGCATGTGATGAGGAAAAATATGCATGAGAGAAAGAGAGAGTAAAATTATGTATGAAAGTATGTGTTTTTATGTATGTGAATGAGAAAATTATGAGTAGCAGAAAAACAATATTTAGCAACAGATTTTTTGATGAATTTGGCACGTCGGATAATACCTCGTCGGTAATATGTAACGACGGATTTTCTAACAAAAATTTAGCGACGGATTTTTTCCATTGGAAAGTTCGTAGCAAAAGTTGGTTGTGAGCCAACATGGATTGCATTCTTAATGATGGATTTTTTAGTCACTAATTTGGCAACGAAAAAATCCATTGCTAAATAGGGACATATAATCAAAAATAAAAACATTGGCGATGGAAAATCCCTCGCTAAATGTAAAATAATTTTAAAAATTAAATTTTTTAGTGAAATTATTGGTGTCAAGTAAATATTAAAAATATTAGAAAATATTATTGATGCAAAAATCCGTCACTAAATATAAAATATTTAAAAATAAAAATAAGAATGCCAAACCCTACCAAGAATAACCAAATATGCAAAATATGTATTCAACTATGTGTCAAACCACAAATCAACCATTGTAATAAGAATACCATAAAAATAAATCCCAACAACAAAAGCAAAAGTAACAAATAAAAGTAAATAAGTACTAAGTTTATCGACTTCATGATAATGATAATGTATAAAGTCACTCATCATCATCACAACCACTATCATCTACATCTTCATCTTTATCTATTAGACGTAGTGATTTTGTTCATTTTTTACAATACTTCTACCCTCATAAGATACCTCAAGTATCGTAGTAAACCGAACAAGACTTGGAGACAGATAATATGGCGGGAAATGAGTCAAACCTTTGAGGTACACTAGGACGCTGAAAGATCATAGAACTTACCCTTGAGACATCATTATTTCAGACGACTCTATTTTATACTTTAAGCTGTCATCTGTATACGTGAGTGGATTATTGCTTATTTATAATAATACAATTGTGTTTTGAAGGGACTGCATATGTTTGTTCTGTTCCTGAATCATGCTTTCTCAGTTGGCAGGCATCCCACATGTACCAGAAGAGGTACCACTATAAACAAATCTAGCATCACTTGCCAGCCCAACCCATCTTTTTTTCATCCCACCATTCTATCCATACTTCAACTTCACTAGGTAAGGAGGACTGTAGTAATGGGTCACCCTCAACATTAGAGCCCTAACTGAATTGAATCTCAGGCCACTTAGCAGTGAAATTTTCCAGTTCATGTGTCAACCAATCATTACATAGATAAAATTTTTATGAAAGTAATTATAAAAATTCATTAACACAAAAAATAGTACTTCCATGAATATTTTGTGCTTGCTAGTTTGTTCATGGCTTAATTCCAAATATCCATGCCTGCCTTCTTTGTATAGGTGTGTAGAGAAGCACCAGATACATCAAGATCACGGCCTTTTTCTTTTATCTAAGAATTTTGAAACATGTGACATGATGCATTAGTAAAACTACAGTATTAAAAAAATAACTAAGTTATAAATATATATTAGTTTATTTGGATGAGCCAAAATAAACCTAATTTATAAATATATACCAATTTATTTCATGCCAAATAGGTAATGTTGTCACCAGTATGAAATGGATGTCCTTTACCATCACAAGTGGATGCATGGTTCTACTTATTTGTTTTATTTACGGACTTGAACTTATCTCCATTCCATATTTGCTACAATTGAGGCCGTATAGATCCCTTAATCCAGTCTAGTTTATTTGCATTTTCATGAATGTCGTGCGTTACATTCTTCATGCGTTCTTAGCCATGATGCTCAAGTATCTTGCGAACTTCTTTGGCGTCCTTCAATAGCTCTTTTGGTATTTGAAGAAGACTTTTTGCATGTATAATACATCTATGTGAGCTAGCCTATCAATTTTCAAAAAAGTGTGGGCCTATTTTTTTTTGACTCTTTGGTACATGGGTCATTTCCTATTTCCCAATAGTTGCTTAGAGTTTTGTTACTTCTTGGAGATAATATTGCAAGGGTAGTTCTTTGGTAGTATATTCTCTGACAATTTGTTAGACAACCAGATTGGAGATAGTGAATATTTACAAATTCTTCAAGCCTAGGTCTTTGGCTATCTTAAGCCCAAAAACCAAGGTACTTTGTTTCATGACTTCAGGGTATATATCATTTTGTCTCCCTTCGGGGATGTTAAAATGATTCTAGCTCTGCATCCCTCTTGGTTGTTAAAACCATCCCTATACATTGTCCATTGGGCATGATGTTCTGAAAATGGGTTTTGTGACTCTATTGCCAATTGTAAGGGTAGTCCATTGCCCTGATGCTCTTTTACTGTATCCTTTCTTTGAGAAAGTTGGCTAGGGTTTGTGCCTTGATGGCGGTGCGGGAGAATATGGTTAGAACTAGATATCATATTCATTTAGCTCAATTTCCTGCTTGACATATCGTCCTAATGCAATAGTCTTTTGAATGATTTCCTTAATCTGATGGTCTATCAAGATAATCACCAGGTGGTTTAGGAAATACAGCCATAACTTTCTTGGAGCAACAATTAGGGAAAAGAAGAGTTTTTTGATATCTTGATTCCAAGATTTCGCTTAAGTGAGCACTTTGTTAACATAGTATATGGCCTTTTGGACTCCTTCCACATATTTTAGGAGCTTGACATTAATAGTTGTTAAGGAAAAAGAGAGGTAGACATATAACCTGCTCGTGAGTCTTTGCACTTCCTTAATATTTTTTGGGAGGTTCCATGCTGAGTATGACTTGAATTTTTGAGGGATTAACTTCGATCCCTCAGTGTGTGATCATGAACCCCAGGAATTTTCCTCCTGAAACTCTAAATGATCATTCTTTCGGATTGAGACTCATATTGTGCTTTCAGATAATAGTGAATGTATCATACTATTTCACGATAGTGATTAACATGATCCTTCTTATTCTTGCTTTTCACTAGCATGTCATCCACATATACCTCCATATAGCATCCTAATTGCTTGGCAAAGTTCACTAATCATTTATAAGTTGCTCTGCATTCTTTAATCAAAAAGGCATAATCTTGTAGCAGTAGATATCGGTGTCTGTGACGAAGACAACCTTCTCCTGGTCTTCAAGGTTGAGTAAGATCTGATTGTATTCTTTATAGGCAAACAAAAAACTCAATAGTTCATGTCCCAAATTCAATCCAATAATATGTTAATGTGAGGTAGAGAAAAGTAATATTTTGGGTAGGCCTCATTTAGATAGCTGAAGTCATACACATTCTCTATTTTCCATCAAACTTAAACACTAACACCACATTAGCTACTCACTGGTGGTATTTGACTTCTTTTATGAATCTACCATTCAAAAGTATTTTGTACTTATTCTTCTACTACTTTGCTTCTTTCTTTGTTTAGAGTTCTTTTCTTTCTGTATTATTGACTTTTATTCAGGGTCTACAACTCTGTATCCAAATAGTGCATAATGAAGTTAGGGTCAATTCCTAGCATATCCGAAGGACCCCAGACAAAGATGTCTTTGATTCGTTTTAACAAAGAGATCAATTAGTCTCATATTTTCTTTTAGAGATAATGATTTGCCTATACTAAATTTCTTATCGGGTTTAGTAGTATCAAAAGTGATTTCTTCTAACTTTTTTGAGGGCTCACTCTCTTACCCTTTACTAGTGTCAATTTCAAAAAAAAAAAAAAAAAAAAAAAAAGTGATCTTGCTAGTTTTAGGATTTAGATAAGGTGTAACTCGCCATATAAGGTTTTCTTTTGTCCTTGCTAGGTGGCCAATGATTCTGTAATTCTTCGACATTTAGTTTGTGGACGCACAAGAGAATTCTTGCCAAAAGAGTTGAGTGTTTGTCTTTGAATTTCTAATCCATGAAAGCTTCAAAAAGGGAATGAGTATTAGCCATATTAGTTTTAAGTAGGAGGTAAGATTCCAAAAATCTTAGGTAAGCATGCTACATGGTCATTTGTTGGTTTTTCACCAATAGTGCCAAACTGATTATGATAAAACTTGCTTGGTCTCAACTTATTGTTTCTGCTACAGAGTGCATGCAAAAAAGATGGGTTTACCTAGAAAACACTTTGATGCTTAAGTCAGTAAGGATTTGAAATCAAGGAGTCGGGACCTTGTAAAAATTACAGAGAGAATTTGTAGTTGTGCGCTTTCTTGTATTTAATTATGAGAGACGTTAGAATGAGCTTTACCGAGCTCGTTAAGATACTGGTCTTAGCTAGGAGGCCAAGTCTGTTAAGTGATTGAGATTGAATATTCCTAGTCAGCGTAAATATAGTCACGTGGCGATGTTCTACTGGCGAGCATATTATATCATAACAATTGTTGTTTAAAGTGAGATGGATGGGAATGGTTGATTTTATAGCTTGAGAGGTTATTAAAAAGTAAATATTTGATAACCCCATTAAGTGTCTTGTTAAATTGAATTCATCAAATGTTATTAAGTGTTTTTTGTAACAAAAATTTTCCTACCTTTAAATACATTAAGTACCACTTAATTTTTATACAAAAATTTAATGAATGATCAATCGCTTAATTTATTAAATTCTTTATTAGAATAACAAAACTCACTCAAAAAAAGTTTTATTTCAAATTCATACACTCTTTCACATATACAGATATATTCACAAACATACACTTGCACACATTTTATTCATTCTATCTCACACATTATATTCATTCTTTCTCACACATAAACACACAGTTGAGTATACTATATTATTTTTTTCTCACACTTAAATACACACTTGCACATATTATATTGATTCTTTTCCATACATAAACATACACTTGCACGTATTATATTCATTCTCCCTTATCACATATAAACACACACTTGAACACATTATATTCCTTCTCTCTCACACATAAACACATACTTGCAGACATTATATTCCTTCTCTCTCATGTATCGACATAATGAATACTTGCATATAGTACCTCTCTCACTCTCACACACATACGTCCCACACACACGCACACACTATATTAATAGACTATTTATTTGTATTAAAAATATCATATTTAAAAATTAACCTAATATAAAAAAATCATATAATATTAATATCGAATTATATAATATATACATGGCAAAATACTTCAATTCAGTACTCATGCTTAGCTGATTATCAAACAGATACAAATTTATCGATTCAATAAATTAAGATTTTAACACTTAAATTTTAAATTTTAATTTTCAATTTTACCAAACGCTCCTAAGAGAAAAACGGAATCTCTTTTTTGGGATAAAAGCTGAAACGTGTCTCACCTACATTATTTTCCTGAATGGGAAAGGCAAATTTCCACATAGAAATTGAAAATCTCTCGGTAGCTATAGGTTGAAAACTAGGTTAATTTCTAAATTATCCGAATGACGGATCCTTTTTAGTACATGTGGAAAACTTACTGTGTATGCTTAAACTTTTGAGTCATGGTTTTGTGTATGGTAAAGTTTTTCTCAACCCTATTAGCTAATTTGATTAGGAAAATATTTTATAGAGCCAAAAATCCTACACTAATTGCTAAAGTTGTTCTACGCGGGAAAATCATATTAAATGACTAATAAACCAACTCCTGATTTTATATATTTAGTCGAATTGTGTTCCTTTTCTGATCTAGTAATACATCAATGATTTTATCATTCTGTCACTTTATATAAATGCATTGAATTAAATTAAAAGAATTCGTTCTTTGCACTTATTTGTAATCAACATGATTTTCTGCAAGTTCAAGAATATTATGAGGCTTTTTAAATATGTACTACTCATCAGTTATTTAATTAAATAAATTAAAGCCTCGTTTATTCAAAATATAAAGTGTTTATATATGATAATCAGTTTTTAACTACAAATCATAAATAAACTAATTGAGTTGAGAATTTTTCTTCAGTACTTTTTTTTTTTTTGTTTAATTGAATTTTCGTGAAAAAATAATATTATATTAAAAGATATACAGTTTTGGAATGGAGGGGGAGTCAAACTAATTTCTGAAATTTCACAAAAAATAACTTTAGTTTCTAATGTTTCAATTTTGGCAGAAAGTGAAAAAAAAAGGGCCAAATTTCAAAATCAAGTTATCAACAGTCAAATGTTTTGATTTGCTTGTTGGTCTGACAATGTTTAGACTTTTGATTAATACGATCCATTAATTGAGTGACTTAACCCTCATTTGTCAGCTCAATCATTTTCAAATTTTTAATCATTTCTCATATTATCCGAGACGAATACTCAATTTAATAAGGTTCAGCCTCACTCGTCGGATGAATCATTTTCTAACTCTTAACCGACCCTAGGTATTTGAATAGCTAGTGTCCGGTTGAAGAGGATCGCGGACTAGTGGATCTAAGTTATGTGTAGCTATACATGACTGAGTGGGTCTAAGTTATACTTCGTGAAGGAATAGCATTTCCACCAAAAAAAAAAAATGACTGCGGGTTGATTTATGAGTTGGAATGGGAACCAAATAAAAAAGGTGAAATATGGTTGTCACAGTAAGCCGTCTATACGATATCACTCTAGATTTATATAAGCAAAAACTATCAAATAAACAATTAAAGATCACGAAATCGTATCACAGCAATGAGTGACTGAGAATTCAGTGCCATCAACCTGGAAGAAGTTTCCGTCATGATAAAATACACTTGAGAATTCTTCGATGACTCACTAATGATCACAACATTAGCAAGTGGTGAGCTAAAAACAAATCACCCCACCTATTCAAATCTCGTATCGCTATCACGTAAAAGGCCTTGGAGATCACAAAGACATTGGCATTTCCTCTGCCTAATACTATTTTCAGATACAGGTGTCCAATTGAAAACTCAAGAATACTATACACACACTGCTAGTCTCTCAATCTCTACATTCCTTTTTCTCTTTGAAAAATGGAAAGTCCTAAGGAGCTCAAACTGGTCATTGTCGCTTAAATAAATGGGATTTTCAAGCTAATTTTAGGTATCTGATGTTAAGTTTCAGTAATCTTCTTTTACTCATGCAGACAGCTGTTTTCACATCCTAGTAAGAATTTTGGATAAGGGAAGCCAATTTCACCACGCTTTTTTTAAAAAAAAAAAATTTGACCAATACAAGTTATAACTTGGGTAAGCAGTAAGAAATAGAAGTGATGAGAATCTGTTAGAACTACTTACCAACCATACAGAACATCATCTTTAGCCATTTTGGTGAATACATAGAGACTATATATAAAAATAAATAAATAAATAAATAAATAAATAAAATTGATTGTCGCAAAACAAAAACATGGGTTGTTTCTTTAACCGATGATGACAAGATTTTAAAAAAAAAAAATAGTGGTTTGAATTCTCGCCGTTAAGAAAATCGAGATATCATAAAAAAATTTGTCTATGAATTTAATTATAGGCTACTATCTAGGATATATATGGCAGATATGTATGACACTATGTAGAAGCATATAAATTACTATCTCTAATGAGAGATAGTAATTAATATATATACATAAACTTAAACATATATCTCTTCATATGTATACATATATAGTTCAACTTGATATTTTATTATAACAAAAATTAATTAATGTAAGACTTCTCACGAAAATTATAGACAAACTAACGAAACTATTAATAACACAGTTATGTACATGCCTTTCTCCGCTTAGTTTGTCTATCATTTCTATTACATGTCCCATATTGATTAATATTTTTAAAAATTAAATTTTAAATTGGTCTGTTGTGATTGATAAGAGACTAAATTGATCGATACTTAAAGACAACAAGACTTAATTAGCCTTTTTCCCTAATAGTAATTATCTGAAAATCTCAAATTAATCTATTGTAATAAATAAAGAATCAGATTAATCAATATCCAAAATTAAGGAATTTAATTGGCCTTTTCCCCTAATAATAATTATTTGAAATTCTAACCCAATCAAATCCCGTGACGCAGCCGACAAAGAATCTTAAGATTAAGGTTTTTTTTGACTTACCTGAAGGCTTCAAGTAGGTATACATTAAGATCAGATATATGTTCTCAAGCTTGCATATCATAGTTTGTTTAGAATTTTAGGTTAAAGGGCTTTTCAGTCTTGTTCTTTAATGCTGAAAATTTTAGTAATTCTGTATTTTAGCCTTAAAGCAATATTTAATTATATTATTTTTTTAATTAGAGTTGTAAGTGTTATTAGAATAGTTCTGAAGGTCTTTTGGTTATCTATTTAGAATAGGAAGTATGAATTATATTCATGATAAAATTCGGATTCTATGTTTAGTTAGTTTACTGTTAATAAATAATTGTGTTAAGACAAAGAGAATAATGAATTTATATGTTGACTTATTTGTTTTTTAATTGTCTTATTTTTTGTTTTAAGTTTCCTTGGATTCTTCTTCTTTGTTGATTTTCTCCATATTAGTGTTCACAAGTACTGCTTACAATGCCAGAATGATCTCTAAATCTCCTCTTTTTTTCTTCTCGTGTTTATAAACAACATGCCCAATAGATCTTATGATACATCATCCCGGTTCTTATAAGTGAGAAGAGGCGTGTCTAACTATCCTTACATTTAATTGCACGAATGGAAAGTGTTAGATATGTTCAAAGCCTAATTAATTGCACATTGAACATTTTATGCGTGCAAATTGGACAGTTCTCGCATAGAGTTGAAAACACTGGCCATCAACATAATATTCAGTGGGCTGCCTGCCCGCAACCTTGCCAAATTACCTTGAATACTACTAAAAAATTAAGGAGGTGTTTGGTTTATGGGTATGAAAGGGGGGAATGGGAATCAAAGTTAATGATACCCATAAATAGTATTTGGTTGAACACTATGGGAATGAAAGTGTTAGAAAATACCTACTTTCATTCCCCACTTGTGACATGGATTTTAAGTTGAGTAACTTAGGAGGTGTTTGGTTCACATTCGGGAATCGGAATCGGAATGGGAATCATAAACTCTACTATTGGTATGAATTTATATCATTCCCCCTTACTTGTTTGGTTTAATAGATAAGAATGAGTTTCATTATGTTAATAAGTTACTTAACTTGAAACCCATGTCACAAGTGGGGAATGAAAGTAGGTATTTTCTAACACTTTCATTCCCATAGAATGATTCCCATAGTGTTCAACAAAACACCATCTATGGGTATCATTAACTTTGATTCCCATTCCCCCCTCTCATACCCATAAACCAAACACCTCCTTATTAACATAATGAAACCCATTCCTATGTTAAACCAAACAAGTAAGGGGGAATGATATAAACCCATACCAATAGTGGGGTTTATGATTCCCATTCCGATTCTGATTCCCGAATGTGAACCAAACACCTCCTAAGAAGTTAAAAGGCAGATTGCCCGACTAATTTATTTTAAGAGAGATAGTTAGTTTACTTAGTTTTGGGTTATATGCACTAAAACCTTTCAACTACATCACAAATTGTACTTTACTCCCTTTTACTCATTTTATAGACAATTTTGTATTATTGAACAAAAAAACCCTTGCTAACTTAACTGCAGGATTTTGTTTTTCTTCTTTCCTATTATTTTTTTCCCTTTTCTTCCTTTTTTCCTTTTACCTTTTTTATTCCTTTTTTTTTTTTTTTTCTTTTTCCCCTATCTTTGGTACCATTAGCTACATTATTCATTTAACTATCAATAATTATACACAAGGATTAAATTATTTTAATTTTTAACTAATTCTTTATTTTCGTTATACTTTGTTTATTTGTTAATTGTTATTATAACAGGATATATATTTTTTTTGTTTCAAAACCAGCTAATGTTAATTACAATTAAATCATATAAAATATATAAAAAAACTGGACATATATAAACAAACTGGACTTATAATCAATCAATATAAATGCTCAAAAAATTAAGCAAATTAATCAAATAGTAATATTTATCTATTTTTTATACTAATAAAATCCCTTATTTTTATTGTGATCTTTTTTCAACTAATATTTGATTAGTTAAAACAAAAATACAAGATTAGTTAAAAACTCTAAAATTTTTAAATTGTTGAAAATTAATTTCTTTATATATATATTTAATTTAATTAATTTTTCAAATATAATGTAAGAGACATATATTTTATTATACAGGAAATTGTAAGAAATTAACAAAAGTGAAATTTAACATGCTACAAGAAAAATAAAAGAATTAGTTAAAGCAAATTAAAAAATTTATATGTCGTAAATGTACAAATAGTAACAGTATGAGGAATGAAGTAGCTAGTGGCATAAAAATTAAAAAATAAATAAATAAATAAAAAAGAACAGGAAAAAATAAGAGAAACAAAAGAAAAATGGGAAGTTAATAAGGAAAAAAAAAATGGTTATTTTTTACCAAAAATATCAAGAAGTTGTCAAGGGGAGGGGGGGTTAAATGACTATAAAATGAGTATAAGGGGATAAAGTGCAATTTGGGGTGTAGTTGAAGGGGTTTAATACATTTAACCCTTTGGTTTTTGATCTACAAAAACAGAGATTTCTTCTTCTGTTCTATCTTTTGTCTTTAATCTATTTTCCATGGGTGGTGCCCTTCATCACATATTGTTGTTTGGATTACTATGAAATTATGATTAATGCAGTACAATAAAATATGTTTTCGTCTGCAAATAAAATTATTTTTTTTTAGCATCCAAAACTTTTTTCAAATCCTAAATCAATTACAGATAAATGGAAATCCTGAATTCAATAAGTTCTAGTTGTCTGCTGTCAATCAATATATGCATCATATGATATTTGCGAAGTTTTGCAGTTGTATTAACCTAAATTTTAAAATTTGGAAGAATATGTCATAGTTATCTAGAAAAAAATTTGTGAAGCCAAAGTTTCACAACGAAAATGATAGAAGGTATTGAGAACATTGATTAATCTTTTGAGGGCATTAAACTTTGCCCCTGGCAAGAATTTCTTGCTCCACACCGTTGAAATAACCATGAAAGTGACCTTGAAGTCTTGGTCCTGAAACTAATGAACAAGAACCCTTATACAAATTCTTTTATGATGTATTTAATTAAAGATTTGAACATAATACCAAACTGTTGACATATAGTTCTTATTCCACTGTTTAATTACATGCATGGTACAGTGGCTCTTAGGAAATGACCTGTATTTGGTCAAATTTGCAAGGGGACAGATTTATTGCACTTTAAATAAGAGAAGGCCAAAATAACCTCTTCATTTCCTTAGATATCACGTTTCTATCTCCCCAAATAGCAGCTATATATTTATCATCCTTTGCTCTTTACTCTGGTTTTTATCCCAATCTTTCAGGACAGTTTCATGGCTTCTTCTTTTATCACATCTTTTCCATTCTTTCTGACTTTCCTGCATCTTTGTCCCTATTCACTGTCCATCTACCCTGTATATACAAATCATCAATAGGATTGAATAACCTGGATTTCTCTTCAGTTTCAAGATTTTGGTTGATTGGGCATAGAAACTGAGGCTAAAAACAGAGTTTTCTTAGTAAAAAAAAAAAAAAATCAGGTTTTAGGAATGGAAAACTATAATGGTATCGTTAACAGGGAAGGTCAACTGGAACTTCCACCAGGAAATTTCGATTTCACCCGACTGATGAAGAGCTGATAACTCATTATTTGTCCAAAAAAGTCGTCGACAACAACTTCACAGCAATAGCTATTGGTGAAGTGGATATGAACAAGGTTGAGCCGTGGGAATTGCCCTGTAAGTTCTCAATTCCAAACCACAGTGTCTTCTTCGAGTCTTGTTTCTTTTTCTTCAATTTGTCGATCTTTTTTAGGGAAAGCGAAAATGGGAGAAAAAGAATGGTACTATTTTTGTGTGAGAGACAAGAAGTACCCAACTGGCCTGAGGACAAACAGAGCTACATCAGCAGGATATTGGAAAGCCACTGGAAAAGATAAGGAAATATTTCAAGGAAAATCCCTGGTTGGAATGAAAAAAACCTTGGTTTTCTACAAGGGAAGAGCCCCAAAAGGGGAGAAAACCAATTGGGTTACCCATGAATTCAGATTAGAGGGCGAATTCTCTCTTCAAAACCTGCCCAAAACTGCAAAGGCACAGCTCTAATCTTCCATCTGTTTTCCCCTGTTTTTTTTCCAAGGTTTCTGAATGTTTACGCCCTTCTTTTCATAATATTTATACAGGAGGAAAACATTGATTCTTTGTTTGTTTATTTTGCAGAATGAATGGGTAATCTGCAGGGTCTTCCGTAAAACTGATGGTGGGAAGAAAATCCATATATCAGGACTGGTGAGATCAAATTCGACCGAAATTGAATTGGCTCCATCTCAGCTGCCACCATTGATGGATTCTTCACCCATCAATGCAAACTCAAAGCCAACCACCGAGATGGAATCTAACCACGTGCACTGCTTCTCCAACCCCATTACTGCTCAGAAGAGCCAGGAAGATATGTTGATCAGTTACTTCAGCAATCCTCCTTTCGCTGCTTCTAACAATCCCATGGATATTTTCCCAAGAGGGCCTTTCCCAAATGCATTTTCCTGGAGTCAATTTGCTACTGTTCAAGGAAATTTTCAATTTTCAGGTTCAATTCCAGTGCAAGATTCCAATCTAAACTAGATGTGAGGGCTTCGATTGAAAGTTGTGGCCAAAATGTGAAAGAGTTTCAAAACAGAAAAAGAGAGGATTAGTGGCTCCCAGGAGATGGGTTTAAGCACTGATATGTACACTGAAATTTCTTCAGTTGTCTCAAATCTTGAAATGGAAAGAAAATCATCACTTGAAGATCTAGAGGCACCATCAACCTCAGTTGGGCCACAAGACCTTGATTCTCTTTGGAATTACTGAAATTCTGGAAAAGAACCAAAAAAAATAAAAAATGCAATAAATATAAAATGAACCAGCAAAATAAAGTTTAAGTGGAAAAATCAATCCCCTAGTTTTACTATAATTGATTGACAATTATTGTTATGTCTACACTTAATTTCAATTTGAAAATATGTCATGTATTAAATCAAGATTGTAATGATTTTAGTTGTTTCGTTTTGTTTTTTGTGGTGATTAATCTATGATATCACGTGAATATTAAGTTGGTTTCTTAACTAATTTTTTCTTACGTTTGAAAATCTCATTCAATTTCCTTGTCGTTTAGTGGTTGCATCATCCAAAATATGATTACATTTTATATATTATTTGTACTTTCTTTGAGCGATTTTAAATCAAGATTGTAATGATTTTAGTTGTTTCATTTTGTTTTTTGTGGTGTTTAGTCTATGATATCATGTGAATATTAAGTTGCTTTCTTAACTAATTTTTTCTTACGTTTGAAAATACATTCAATTTTCTTGTCGTTTAGTGGTTGATCATCCAAAATATGATTACATTTTATATATTATTTGTACTTTCTTTGAGCGATTTTTTTCCCTAGGAGGGCAGGTGTGGGGACGCTACCGTGGACCTCTCTCACCCAACGATTTAATGTTTTCATATTATTCTATGCTAATAAAATTAGGTGAGGATCGCATTAAAATTCTTTTAGGTTGTATTTGGATCGATAGATTTTTTAAAAAATTTTGAAATCTAATTTATTAGAGTAATTTTTAATAATAAAATTAGTTAATTTTAAATTTAAATTTAAATTAAAATATATAAAATGAATGCTTTTAAAAAAAAAATAATTTAAATAAATTTGAAATTTATTAATTTTAAATTTACAAATCTATCTAATAAATGAATAAATTTTAAATTTATCTCCAAATTTATTGATGCCAAGACAACCTTATGAAATTTATAGAAAGTTGTTTGTGATGATTCTTGTTCTCCATCTCTATCAAACACAACATAAAGCACTCATTTTAGTTAGTATATTTTAATTATTGTGATGATTTGATCAACGTTTTGAATCTTGGACGGAAAAGAACCAGTCACAGCTTCGGTACAAGTGCATGTGGGAAAGGAAAAAAAAATGATTAAGCGCCGTCAAATCCAGCAAAACCAGTCGAGCCGGGCAAGACTGGATTTTTGTTTCGCTCAACGAAAATCAATTGGAAAATACTGCTTTTCAATGGGTTTATGCAATTGTCATGGAGCAAACCTTGTTTGTTCTAAAGCTAAAGAACAAGTGGAAATAGTTGCATGCATTCATAATTTCTAAAACATGATCAAACAAGACTTATGTATTAGGTTTAACTAAGGGGTGACTAACGTGCGACCAAAAGTTCGGGCTTTAGCACTAATTGACAGAACTTGACCGGATCTCAAGGTACTTGTCAACATGCTAGTATAAATAGGCAAGGGGTGTTGGAAGTTTTCATCCTCCAACCCTCTTTCCAGCCAAAATTTTAGAACGAAGTAGACAAAACACATGTTGGTAGTGAGGACAATTCAATACTTTCAACCATTAGGGCAAGCGCATAGGTTTTATTCAAAATTTCTCTCTCTCTTTTTTTTTTTTTCTTCTCTCTCTTCTTATTATACTTTTTTCATCTCTTTTTCTCCTTCCACCATCAAGTTTCCTTCATTTTTGCTACGCACCATGTCTCTCATCTCCACCGGAGGTCCTCATCTCCTTTCCAAGAAGGCTCAAAATATTCTAGGTTTATATGTCTTTTTTTTTTTGGTTTTTATAATTATTTTTCTTTCGCTTTGCATGTACTTCATCTAAAAGAAGGTTTGTTGTTTGTATATGTGTAGATGTTTGTTGGAATCTAACATTCTAATCTTCAAGGATAGAGCCCTCTTCATTTATTTTGTTTTTTGAACTTGGTTGCGATAAAATCTCTGTGTTCTTAGTTTGTTTTGCTTGTTAATTTTTATTTTATTTTATTTTTTTTATGTTCATTGCAATAAAATTTTGATAGCAGAAGAGATCTTCACCCACAATGTCTAGTTTTTGATCTTTACCCATAAAGAAAAATACAAGAAAGTCATTCAGAGTGCATATCTTCCATTCAGATCTGATCTTTAGCTTTCGATTTTTGACTTTGTACATATTTGATGTTAGTTTTCTTTTAATGACTCGTAGGTGTCCAACGGTGATATCATCGCTCGGCTCGTCATCTAGACCTTCTCCAAACACTAATTTTAATGGTTTATTTAATTTTTTTTTTTTTGCAAAATATTTGCTAATCTATTTTTTTGTTGTTCGTTACATATATTATTTTGATGAATTCCTGATCACAGTTAATTACGTAGCAACAGACAGACCCGAGGACTGAGAAGAGGAAGATTGGAACTGTAGAACAAATTATTCAAATTTTTTTTTGTTGCTTGTTCTCTTTAATTTTGACTTCAGAGTTTTCTTAGGTCTTATATTTATATCATTTTTGTGGTTTAAAATTAGCTTCGTGATTGATAGGTTGTAAGGCTTGAGAGATAGATCTACTGTACAGAGGATTAACTACATTTTTTCAGTACAGTTTTATCAGATGAACTTATTTCAACTGATTTATTTGTTCTTTCTCCTGAATTTTAAAAAAGAAATATATCTTTTTTTTCCCTCTTAATTGAGTCTTATCAGCTCTTCTGGAGAAGTTGTTTTTTTATGAGGATTGATGATTGAAGATGATGAGATTTATCAATTCATCATCTATCAGTATAGTATGTAGTATTATATTGTGCTTTTTCCTTTTCTTTTTGCTTGAGTAAGAATGATCACAAAAAAACTTGGGAGATTGAAGACCAAAATACCAAGTTTTGGAAGTGGTCCTGGTAGTTTATAATTCTTTAAATAATTTGTGTATTTAGTCTTATTTGGTCGATGACTATTTGTATTGGAAGTTTTTCCTTTAGTATTTCATGAACTCTCGTAATGGGTCTTATGGTGCATGCCATTATCTGGGTGGTGTATACTGTATTGTTATAAAAATGGTGCATGAGTTTTGGTCTTTCAAACACTATTGAAATGGTAGTAGAAATGCTACAAGTGAAAAGATAGTATACAAGAGACATAACAGGAAGACTATCAGTAAGAAAAATGAAAATACTTGACTTAAGTATACAAAGTTGAGCTAAACAAAAAAGGGCTTTCGGGGGAAAAAATTACAGAATTCCATCTTGAGCCATAAATATCATCCACAATTAAGAAAAGCATTTTTCATAAAGAATTTTAGTTTTTCAATATAAGAAAAGTGTTGCTGCTAATATTCTGTATTGAGTTCATTGATTTCTTATATATGTGGAAGACCTGTACACTTCATAAAATTTATCTGAAAGCTCACCAATCTAATTCCAGATTTAGTTAGTTGATATGCTTGTTTTGTGTTTAGCATTAAACAAATGTAAGTCATATGGATAATATAGTTACATGTCAATATATCTTGAATTACCTGACATTAGTCACACACATCTCTAGACTTCAAAAGCTATTTGTTGCTTTTTTGTTTCTTGACCTTAATATTGACACACGGTGCGCAGTGAAAATATAGTTTGATATAAATACCTAATAAATTTGTTGAAACTACAAAAGCGCAAAAAATAGCGGTTTATATTGGATCATGATGGGGGAGCCCTCTTTATAGGGTAAGAGTATGTGAACTTACCCAATAGCATATTGCCCTAATTTACGAATATAATCAAGATTGATATGGGAAGTATTATATTATTTTTCCCCTAAACCACTTAGCTACCGAATATGTGGTTTATGTTGGATCATGATGGGGGAGCCCTACTTCTTTATTTGGTCGTAGTTAAAGGTAGGGTTGGCTAAGTTGATTTGAGTTAACTAGAGGCTGCTTAGGTTTTGACTGATAGAGGAGAGAGTTGTTTGCATCTGTGCATAATTATAATCACATAGATGGAATAAAGGTTTCAGTTGAAAGACTAGAGAAAGAGAGTCATCAATTTTTGAACTGCAAGGATCATGATTTTTTAAAATGCCTTACCTGAGATAATTTTTAAATCTGATATGGTCCTTCGTCTATTTGCTAAAATGCCTGAATCAAGTTAAGCTTTTGAGTCAGGAATTAGGGTTGGGGTGTAGTAACTGTGCTTTGAATTTGGGATTTAAGGAGTTGATTAAAAGTAGCCTGCTTAATTTGTTTAAATACCTTTAAAGTTTGGTAACTTGCACTAAGATTATACAATTCAATTGAAATAATAAACAAACTAGATATCATTTTTATTGAACGTTATTTATAGTCTTCTTTCATAACAGTTCTGCTTATAGATAACTAGAGTGAATAGAAGAACATAATCTTCAATATTTTCAAAGAACACGCTGGTATTTGAATCCCGTAAGCGTCCATAAGCCAGCTAAGATATTTGGTGTTTTTAAGTTTTAAGTATTGACTTTGGATATTTCAGTGCATCACCTAATGCATGGTGCAAAATGCTATTTGTGTCTAGAAATATTTTCAGGTATTCTTTCACTTAAAATAAAAATTGTTGCTTAGACATTACTTGGATGGATCAATTTATGGAATGTCAACTAAGAACTTAAAGTTGTCAGAGCTACACATCTATTTTGGATTTTAATCTGGTTCTACATTTTCAATTTTTGCAAAATTTAGTTATTACTTTTTTGTCGTATTTGTATTAGTATCTCATATTCACTAACAATTTAAGACACCATAAGTGTAGTTTTCTCAATCTTATGTATATTCTAAACCAATAAAGAAGTTCCAATTCAAGGTGATTTTTAAAACAAAATATTTGCATGAAAAAGTACATGTCTTTTATTTCTTGTAGTAAAAGAACAAAATAAAAATAAAAATTAAGTTAGAAAGATGTTAAATTTTATTTCAAAGCCTAATATGCTTTTTTTTCTGTTGAAAATCGCAATTGTACTTCCAAAACGAGATAGTAATACTTCTTCCAGCACTCACTATGAATGGCTTCTAAGAGTTCCATAAACTCCATATATAGTTCACTTTACTTCATTAGTATTACCTCGCAGATGTACCTAGCAAGGGCTTCTTGTCACACACCATGGATCTCTATCTTCACTACAAGTTAATCGGTGCTCATTTCAGCTTTACTTTGTTTTAATTCTTTGACATATTTGATTAGTAAAGCTGTAGAATTTGTGGAAATATTGAGGAAATAGAGATTGAGTTACAATTACAAAAGTATAGATTCGCTTGTGTGTCTAATCTACTATTTTCCATATATGTGTATGTGTGTGTAAAATATAAGAGATTGCTAATTGTAATTTCAAATTTGATCACATTTGTGCTAAAGTATTTATTAAAAATTGGCTTCAAAAGTTGAGCGTGCAGGTTAAGTTTTAAACATCTACACATGCAAAAAATTAACTTTCTTCAAATCAATAGTTTATTAACTTCAATTAGACTACTGTAGTTTTTGTTTCTGTGTTTCTTGTCAAGATGTTAAAAATAATTTCCCTTTTTGGGTAACAAACTGTTTCCTTCTTTTTCTATGTTAGGGATGGTGATGGAGAACTTGAGATTGGTATCTTATAGAGCTACTTGTGTAGAAAGTTGTTCTAATTTATTTGAATCTGAAGAGCTACTTGTGTAGAAAGTTGTTCTAATTTTTTAGCACCCAATTGTTCAATGTTAGTATATATCTTCTATAATTAATGTTGTATCTACAAGTGTTATGCCTTCATTAGTCCTACTTTCTGATTCAAATAATAATTGTAATGTATAAATAGTTTGAATGGATCACAATAGTAATGTGATTTAACTTATTATTGTTTGGTCAATACACTGAACTTTTTTTTTGTCAACAAAGATGCTATTGTTTTTTTTTTTTTGTCTAAAAGAAGTTTATTAGGTGAATCTATTAATGTGTTTGAAAACTTAAAGTTCCTTTTTGATGTTTAGATATCACAATGAAAGTAAAAGATACTTATTTTGCTATTGGCTTTGTGTTGGGTTATATTTAGTTGGTCATTTGATTGGAATGTTTAATTTCTGTAATTATGTGAGACTATTTATACTAGCAATTTTTTTGCCTAAATTTTGTGGAATGGGAATAGTGAGAGGGCATTTATGAAACATTCTAGTTATGATTAAATTAATTTTAAAATCTTGATTTTAAGTTTCTTGGCTTGGTAAAAATTGTATGAGCTGAGAACTTGTCCAGATTGTGAATGTTCAACCCTAGTTATGGAAATCATAGTTTGATGATGACCAAATAGTCCTAATGGCCTAAAAACAGGTGTGCAAAAAAATAGGAAAGTTCGTAAGTAAATGATCGTCCAAACACAATTAAGAAAAATAACTAAAATATGATCAACAGCCTTACAGATGATGAAGAGCATCAAAAGGAAAAGAGTTCGGATGCAAGAGAGTGGCCGAAACATGACTAGAAGCTTTAGGACGCATATGACCATCCGAACCAGAAGCTATGGGATAGGACACATATGACCGTCCAAACCAAAAGCTGTAGTACGCACATGACTTTCCGAACTAGAAGTTGTAGGATAGGACGCATATGACCGTCTGAACCAGAAATTGTAGGATGCACAAGACTGTCCGAAGAAAAGAGTTCAAAATGAAGAAGTTTCTATCAAACTGTAGGATGCATATGACTATCCCAAACACTACTAAAAAAGCAGTAGGACGCATGATCGGACGTCCGAACCACCGTTCGAACACCTAACGGCTAGTTTTTAACAGGTAGTTTTTTGACCATTAGAGCTCAAATTTCAGCACATCTTTCATCTATAAATAGCCCAAGAACATCCAATTAATGTAAGGAACTACTACATTCAATACAAACACTTAAGAGTTATTTGGGGAGAATATAGGCAAAAATATTATGGGTTGTATTAGTTTTGGTAGTATAGTTCTCTTGGTTCAACTAGAGAAAATTAGTGTGAGCAAGAGTAGACAAGTGATTGATCTTCGAGTGTAAGAGTGGAGGGATAACAGGTGTACAAAAGTGAGGTTGTAATATAAAACCCTTTGATTCAACTAGAGGAACTTAGTTGGTGCAAGGGTGAGCCTACTTTGTGTACAAAAAGGTTATTGTCTCACCTTCTTTGAAGAGGCACTACTAGTGGATATACTCCAAACTTGAGGTGTTTGGGAGTTTGGTTTGATATTCTTCATCTCAATCTTTTTATTTGTTATTTAAGTTTCAATTGTTAAATATTTATCTTTGATCATTTGTGCTTAAGTGGTCATTTGTTGCAAAAGCGTATTTTTATTAAACATATTAAAAGGTTTATTTTTATAGATAACCTAATTCACTCCCCTCTTGGGTTGCTTTGGGGCCAACAGTAAAAAGTGAAAAGCATACATACAAATAGCAATTGAATTGATTTGAATGTCTTATATTAAAATAATAAAAATGCGGCCATTATTGATAGATTTTGAGCAAGTTTTTATTGATTTTATCCATCTATGTCATTTTAGTAGATCTTTAATTGCTCCGTGACTAAAACTTGTGTTGTGCATGTGATTTGCATTGACTTTTTTTTATCAATATCAAAATGGGATATCATCATTATTATATTCTTAATCCTTAAATGCTTGTGGGCACCAATGATTATCATTCATTGCATACAATGGATATACAAGGTATTGGCTGGTAGAGTAAGCTTAATTGATCTCATCTCGGTGAGTTCATTGATGATGTACAACTAACATCTGATGTGATGGTGTAGGAATCACATTAGGTGGCTTCTGATGTGATGGCTGGTGGGCCTTAGATAAAGAATGGTGTAATCGGTTATATATTTCTAGCTGGATTATTATAACTTCATGGCGACTTAAAATCTTGCTAGCACAACTATACATTCTAACTTTTTTAGATGTACAATGAATTGAAGAAGTTATTTTTCAAATTTTTATTAATTTCTTTATATTCTCATATCATCTCATTGAGTTGCAATATAATATCAAAATACATTATACTTACATTCGATATTATTGGGAATTTACATTGAAATATTTAATCATTGAGCGAAGCGTGGTCATGTAGTTTATATAAATGAGTCGAGCTTGACAATCATAGGCTCGAAGTCTTGTGAGATTAAATGAATTTTATTTTTCCTTTTTATTTTTTACTACATGTGATTTAATACCTTATCCAACTGCTAAAACTTTATTTTTAGAAAATCCAATGCTTTTTACTACATGTGATTTAATACCTTATCCAACTACTAAAACTTTATTTTTAGAAAATCCAATGCAAACCCTTATTTCACGGTAAATCTTCACCTTATCTCCTTCTGATCATCTTCTCTCTTCAATCTAGTATTTTCTTTATCTCTTTCTCGTGGTTTTCTCTTAAATCTTTTATCCTTCATCACCTCTTATTTCATAATGTTGTTCTAGAAACATTCTGGTCACTTTCCCTTTCTTGGCCGTTGTATTCCAATTTTGATCTTTTTCCTTTCGGTGTATAAATTTTATAGTATTTTTGTAAGTTTTTCATTTGCTTGATTTGGAAATTATTTTTGTCCTTAATATGTACTCCAATATGGAAAGGCTTCCCTAGATTTAGGTGGGACATAGTGGTGGTAACGGTGGTGGATGTCAGTGAGTGGCGATGGTGGTATAATTTTTGTTAGAAAAACAAGAACATAGAAGTGATGGTTGTGACTGCCATGGCTATTTCTCCGGTTTATGTGTGAGCATATTTAAGCTCGAGTAATCTATGAGACAAGGTCGAGCTTGAATTTGAGTAAATTCTTTTTGAGTCGACCTTGAATTTAAACATGGAGGTATTCTAAGTCAACTCGATTCATTTATCCCAAAGTTTTACTAGATAGTATATGTTTCACTTGAATGTGCTTGGGGCTAAGTAATTCATTTAAATAAAGCTGAATCTATAGAAATTCATGCAAGAAGTTTTACAGATCATTATTCATTAGAGACAAGATTCAAATCAGATGCTAGATTACTTCACAACCTCTTGGATCCGTCAAGCAGTATCTGATAATCTATGTGCCTCATGTACAAAACCCAAGAAAAAAGAAACAAATGAAACATTCAAAGGTGATAGTGGTGGTGATGGTAAAGGGTGAAAGGATCACAAAAGAAGGGAAAGGGTTAGTAGCAGGGAGATTAGTATGCAAAAGGGGTGATGGTGGTGGAGTAGGAGAGGGTGTTGATAACTCTATAAAGAAATATTATTTTCATTAATTTTTGGTTTGGATGTTAACTAATTGCTTGAGAATTAGGTATATTTGTATTTTTTTTATGTCTTTTAAGTAATTTCATAGTTATTTAGTGTTTATTGATGTTTGTGTTATTTTAGTATTTCGATTGAAGTACTAAATTTGGTAAAGAAGGAAAGTCATGAGAAAAATAATGGAAAACCATAACAACACATTTCTGGCTATGGCCGAAGTCATTTTGGCCATGGCACAAGGCCTTTTAAGCACGAAAACAGTAGCATTATTGGTTGTGGTGAAAGAGATGTTATTTGCTATGACTTGAGTGATTTTTCAGTAGATTCTAGCTTTACAAATACTTGTTTTGTGGGAGACATTTATTAGAGCTTTAGAATAGGTTTTAGACTATGTTTAAGATTTTCTTGTAGGCTAGATTAGGGTTTTACTATTCTCATTTCTTATTTTTTCTTTAAATGCTGCAATCATTTGGAGTATCTCCGGATCTTGTCTGTGAAGTTCAAGCATCTATCAAGATTGCAACTATATATACTTTTTATGGGTTAGTTTTCTTTTATTTATGAATAAAGTTTATTTTTCTGTAAGTTATGGTTTATTAGACCTTTATTTTTATTGTTTGATGTTCTTCAACATGTGATTCAATCTTTTGCCTTGATTATACTTGTAAGTGCTTAAGCAGGAAGATTGGAATTGATAAGGCATACGTGACTACAAGTCTTGCATATTCATGTACAGGGTCGTGAACTAGTAAACACAGATGTTCAATTGTAGACGAGAGCATATAATTCATGTTTTAGTTAGACAGTTTATGACCATTAGTCTAAGTTAAGTTGTCTTTCTAGGATAATTGGGTTTGTATCTTTTCATGGTCCTTCATGAAAAATCAATATAAATCATAACTTCTTGGTAAATTCATTTGTAAAAGTTAGTGATGAAATCGAGAACCTTAGGTTTTCTTTACTTTGATAATACTTATTCTCTTTCTCACATATTTGCTTTTTTTACTTTTATTTGAAATTTTATTTTTAGTTCAATCTGAATCTTAACACTAAACTTTAGTACCTTGAATCTCGCTTAGCAAGTCAAAAATTAATGTACTAGTTATATTGGTTTATGCATCCAGGACTATAATTAACATGACACTTTAATTTGACATGAATACATGTTTTAGTTGTTAATAATTCAACACATTTATTACATGATAAATAGGATACTGGATAAACATAGATAATTTTGGCATGAGTAAAATTGCAGTTCCCACAAAAGTAATTGTTACTTGCACAACTCTTAGAATATTTATATCTTATTCATCTATTTTTTTAAAAAAAATAAAATCTGAAAGGACATTTATTGATGTGGAAAATTGAATCACACTTGGGCATTGTTACATTTTCATATGTATGGAAAACCAATTGCATCTAAAGAAACAACTACACTAATGGTGGGGGAAAGGGAACTATGGTTGTGCTAGCCATTCTTGCCAAACATTCTGCTATCCATTATATACATTGGAAGTATTTTGGTAAAATTTTGTACTTGTTAAATAGCTTGGCTTTGTGGATACATGTAAATTTAAGGAGAAATAAATATTTTACTCATACTCGAATAATATTATATTATTTTGATAGAGTATGAATTTATTTTTATATTCATGAGCTTATATATATATTTAATAAGTTGCTTTAAATATTTTCAGTAAAAATAAATATATAAAATTGTACAGAGAGAGGTTATTTTGATCATATATTTCTGTGGGTCCTTTGCCATGCAAATTGAAGATTACTTGAGAATTCACTATTGGGTAATAGCTCTTTGGCCATCACCTTTCCGAATCTTCTAATTTATTTTCTTTTCAAGACTGCTACCATAGATCTGTTACCAACCCCACCCCGAGCCTCTCTAGTGAATTTGTCCAAATGCTTATCTAATAACTTTTATCTCTTCATTTCAATTTTCTAACTAGAAACTATATCCAATACAAGTTAGAGTCCCAGCTAAACTAACTTTTTTTTTTTTTTTTTAATCAAAAGCGATAATAACCTAACTAACTCTTGTAGTTATATTTAATTGTTCACTAATCAAATGTTTGTAATATTGTTGTGAATTATTAATTGCTTTATTTTGAGATAATTTTAAAGAATATTTCAGAATAAAGGGGAAAAAGAACTCCTTTATTCATATTTTGGTGATAGATAAAAAGTTAAAATTTGTGCTACTACCATGGTGTGCTTTACACTCACACGAATTAATAATCTATATATATCTAATGTAGATGCACCAATAATTATGTATTTTGTGCAATTTCTTTAGTTGACAATATCATAACTCCAATAAAAACTTCATAACGTGATTTTGTTTATAGTTCTTTTTTTGGAGTTAGAGAGTACTATAATGGTTAATTTTCTTCTAGTAAAAACATTATATCTCTTTTTGTTTAAGGTCTTGGGTATTAAAAATATCTGCAATTTAAAACTCTTGTTCTTCTTGTACCTTTTTTTTATGTATTGCATGACAATTAGAATACAAAAGTGAACAAACTGACCTTTTCTATAAAGAAAAATGAGAGGGGTGAGATGTAAAATGAAGGAGAATTGAGAACAGTAAGTATATGATAGCTCTATAATATAGAGTTATATATTTAAATGTTCAAAACCCTATTATTATGTTAGGTTTTTCTCGATTTTTAGTGTTTTTTTAAATATTTTATGTCTTTACTCTTTTATCATTTTTTGGATTTCTTTAAAAGTTAATTAAGCTATTATTAATAGTTTTTTATGCTAATTATGGTTTTTACTAAATTCATGAAGACTAATTGAGAAAGGAACGCCTAGCACAAGAATTGTTATTTTATTTATTTATTTATTTATTTTTTGTAGAATTTGCAGAGAAGAGAAGTTGGTCATGGGTGGAAATTTGAAATGTATTCCATCTCGCCTCAATGTGAATCAAGCTACATATGGCCATTATGAAGACATAGGTTGTGGTGAGAATCTACAAGTGTTAAATAATCCGCTGCGTTCTGCAATACTAGATTTGGGAAAAATTACTTTGTCAACTTATTGTACTAAATCATGGAGGCTAAGTTAGGACATTATCCAACAACACTAGTTAGTAGATAGAAAGGGAAATAGTAGAGTAGTAGAGTAGAGAGAGAAATTTTCTTGCATACCAAATATTGGAACCATGAAGTCCATGATGTTCATCTACTTATGGCAAAAAGAACATGGCTTGGTTTGAATTGGTCATAATAGGTTCGATTATTCCCAAAATGTTATTTGGCCAAAGCTGAATGCTGTTTGGCTAGCAAATATTATTTCCTAGTAATGACCAATCAATATTTCACTATTCATTGTTTTATCATATTCATTATTTCCACTTCATATTATGCACACTATCACATTTTAGTATTACTCGTATTAATTACACTATTCAATTTTTTTTGCCTATTTACTAAATACAATAATCCTCACATTTTGTACCATTCCAACTTCTCGATTGTCCAAGAAAGAAAAAGAGGTAATCAACAAAATAAAAATGCTTAAATAATATATACGTTATCATAGAATATTATAAAATTTTATTTGATGTTTTGTGCCTAAATGATTGATGAGAATTAATACAATTTTGATACTTGACTAAAAAAACAAAAAAGTGTCCAGCATCCTAAAACGAATATAAATCAATTCTTCAATTCAAGTGTTATTCACTGAAAATTAGCTTTACACCCACTCAACCCATTGTTTGTTTGGCTCATATTTCAGCAAGAAAATTGTAGAGTGGCAAAATGGTAATAAAGAGGCCAAACATGATTAACTAGGATTTGTAATGAAAGGTGAGTTCTTTAGCTAGAAAATAGAGTTCAAGGTAGAGAATTAACTACTAAAAGCAAAAAAGAACGCAAATACAAGAGAAATATCTAAAAGGAACTAGATATAAATTCACAAATAATAAAGGTGAGCTTACAAAGTTTTCCAAAGGAGAACTTCAAATATCAACTAGACTAGAGAGAAAACAATTAACAGCTACTAGTTTTAGCTAAAGAAATGAAAATGGAAGCTCCAAAGTACCTGAAAATGGAAGAGAAGTACAATGAAAAGACCACTCTAGCTAGAGGGAGAAAGTCTAAAAACCCTACACTAAACTATATGTCTAAAACTAAAGCTACTTGTTTTTTTTCAGCAGTCTAATAAGTTAGCTTGTGTGGTAACCTTGCTGGAGGTGAGGTGATTTATACTGGGACCCTTGCCGGTGGCAAGGTCCTTGACTAGCACTTTGACTACTAAATTGCCAAGCTCGCTGATAGTGAGGAGATAGCTCCCCAATTGCAACAATGTTTCTGTGAAGGCTTACTAGCGTCAATCTTTTTTGCCTTGTACCCATCATCGGAGGTAAGGGTGTTGACCTGTATGGTTGACTTTTTATCAATTTTGATAGTTTTGACTTTCCATCTTCCAAGCCCAAAATTGGATGGTTTTGCGCTTAGTTCTACAAAATAATCATCCATACATAAGTAGCTAAACTCTATTGCAAATTAAGGTACAAAAAGCATACTAAACACATAGTTAACACATGAGACCAAATTATAAAAAAAACCTTCTAATAAAACGGAAGTAGCACATAACTTGAGACAAAAAGAATGTAAAACCATGTCCAAAATGTGGAAAGATAACCCTATTTGCTAGGGTTATTACTCCTCCAATCTTAGTCTTTTGCTCATCCAGAGCAAAACCAACAATATAAAAACCACGACAACGAAACATAGGAAATAAGATATCAGTAACACAAACAACAAACAAAGGTTCAGTGTGAATTAATGGAAACCTGGATTATTGGTCCAAGCGCGCTCATCTCACACTCCAATTCTTGAAAGATCAAGTTGCCCAAAATCATTATTCTCACAATGCACTTCTGTTTTGAAGACCATAGAATTTAGGGTTAAAAGCAAAATGCACCCATGAACTTTTATCATAGTTGCAAAATGCCCCCTTAACAAATTTTATAGGCATATAACCCCCCTTGTCAATATTCAACAAACGGAAAACGTAACTCCGTTTATCTAAATCATTAAATGACTATTATAGCTTTACCTCTTTAATGAACAGACAAAATTGTCTTTTCTAGACAGAAATAATATTGTGTTCTTCCAGTTATGCCCCGGATCTGGAGGGAAGCAAAACACATGCTAGTGTGTGGGGTGTGTGAAAAGCCTTATAATAAAAGGGAAACAACTATGAGAAAATTAGAAATCTCCCCCTTTGATTTTGATTTTTTTTTTTGCTGACAACCGAACACGATTTCAAGTTATTCCTTCTTTATCCTCAAATAATTGTGCCAAGGGAACTTGAAATTGCTGCAAAAGAACAGAAGATTGATAACTTGACTGAAGGAATTCCATGCGATTATTCAATATCAAGTGATAAGGAAAAAGACAAAATATTGTGGGAAAGGTATGACTTTTTTAATGGTTGTGGATATTGGATGGGGGACCGCATGTTTGAACTAGTTTATGCTTGTGTATTTTACTACTTGTTTATGTTTGGGGGACTGCATCTTTGATGTGGTTTATGCCTTTTTTTTTTTTGGTAAAAGTGGTTTATGCTTTTATTGACCATTTATGGTTTTGGGTCCCTTGTCTTGAACTTTCTATAGTACATATGATATTTTTGATTTATCTTTAAATCTTTTGTGTTGCATGTGAGTTGTTGACCTTTTTTTCTTTTTCTTTTTTTTGGAAGGGGAAGGGAGCTGTGTGTATTGACTGAAAATTATGCCCTAATTATATGAAGTTATGTTTATGTATCAGTGATTTTTGATGGTGAGCAAAAATGTTTACTTTGGAAGTACATCATGGTGGCCAGTTTTTGTAAAATGCAGATTTAACTTATGTGGGTAGAAGTGTGAAGATATTTGATAATATTGATCCCGATTATATGACTAGATTCGAATTGTTCTCCATTCTAAACGATCTTACTGCCATAAATATGCAAGTTAGTTATAGAATGGCAGATGGTGAATTTGCTTTATTAAATAGTGATCTTGCAGTAATGGAGATGTTTGGGATGTTAGAGATGAACCATTTATTCGCATTTATATTGAAGAAGTAGCAACTAATGATCAAAATGTAGGTAATGGTGAAAATGTTAACCAAAATGATGATTTAGGCCAAGACGGTAATGATGAAAATGTTAATCAGAATGCGGGTAATGATTAAAATGTTGGTAATGATCAGAATGAGGGTAATGATCAAAATATAGGTAACGGTGAAAAAGTTGGCAATGATCAAAATGTGGTCCTAGAAGGTGACATTGTTAATAGTGACTCATATGAATTTGATGAATCATATGTTGTGGACAGTGATGAATCCACGAAAGATGACTCAGATTTTGAATATTTCTTGGATGGTCATACACTGAATGACTCTTGCGGTATAGATGACGATGGTGTAGTAAATGATGAGGTAGTTCACAATATTAACTTAGGGGAGTATGCTGCTTATGTTGAGTTGATTAGAGATGATTATGCATCATTTCAAAATTTTAGAAAAGAAGGACATGTGGTTGAAAATGAAAATATTGTTGACCATGATGTGTTAGAAATAGCTTTGAATTCTTTTGATGATGAAAATAAGGAATCTTTTCCTGAGTTTAATGAAGAAAAAGATATTGCCAATCCCCAAATTGAAGTACGCCTTGTCTTCTCAATTGTGGAAGTATATAGAAGAGCCCTCAGAATGTTCTTTGTCAAAAAAGATTTTGAATTGAAATTCATAAAGAATGACTCGGATAAAGTGACTGCCATATGTATTAGGAACTGTGGGTGGAGGATTCAGTTGTGCTAGCTTTTATCGCGGAACTAAAGCATTCCAAGGAAGAGTATTCGTGGTACTGCACATAGGTGTCCTTGGTCTTATAATAATAGCAGTGCTAGTGCTAAATGGTTGTGCAACAATTTCTATAAAGAATTGGCTGATGATCCGGAATGGAGGTTGAAAGGATTTAGGAGGACAATTAGAAGAAGGTTCAAATTGCATGTGTCTAAGTGGAAAATATATAGGGTCAAGAACCAATCAATTCAATCAATCCAAGGAGAGCATAGACATCAATATTGTAGATTAAGGGATTATTGTGGAACCACAATGGACAAGAATCCAGGTTTAGTTGCATATGTTGTGTCTGAAATGTTAACATTTTCAGCAAATCCAGTGTTTAAGAGAATGCTCGTGATGTACGGTGCACAGAAAGATGGATTTGTTCAAGGTTGTAGGCCAGTGATAGGTTTAGATGCTTGTCACCTAAAAGGAATGTTTGGAGGGTATTTAATGCATGTTGTTGGAAGTTACAGATGGTAATAACCAAATGTATCCATTGGCTATGGCTTGGGTTGAGTCAGAGTGCAAGGATAGTTGGGCATGGTTTTTGACTTCCTTAACTGACCAAATTGGTGCTCCAGCAGACCGCAATTGGGTGTTCATTTCTAATAGACAGAAGGTAAATATTATTTTTACTTTTCACCATTTCTTCCTTCTTTTAAGTTTTCTGCTACAGGTTATTGATTTTATATCATTATTTTGTAGGGCTTAGTTGAAACTTTTGATGAGTTGTTTCCTGGAGTGGAGCACAGGTTTTGTGTTAGGCACATGTATGCCAACTTCAAACTGAGGTTTAAAGATAAAGCTCTTAGAGACATTATGTGGGCTGCTGCAAGGGCATATGAACCAGAGATTGGAGAAGAAAGATGAGAGAACTTGAGATGACTGATAAGGATGCTTATAAGTAGTTGAGTGCAATTCCAAATTACTTGTGGGCTAGGTGAATGTTTAGTCCAAGATAAAAATGTGATCTTTTATGCAATTACAGTTCAGTGAAATATTGACCAGTACATCAGCACAGCAAGGGATGAGCCAATATATACTATGTTTGAGACCATAAGAAGGCTTATCATGTGTAGGTATCAAGAGAAAAGAGAGCTCATTTCAAAGATTAAAGGAAATATTTGTCCTAGAATACATGACAGGTTGGAGGAGATAAAATAGAGGTCATTTGACTATGAAGCCATACTTTCTGGTAATGGCATCTGGGAGGTCACTTACTACAACAAACATTTTGTTGTCAATTTATATGGAAGATCATGTACCTGTAAGGAATGGGACTTGACTGGTATCCCTTGTGAACATGCTTGTGCTGCTATAATGCATAATGGAAAAGAAGTGGTAGATTATGTACATCCATTCTACACTATTGAGTTCTACAAAAGGACATACAAGCATGTAATAATACCTATTCCAGAAAAACATCTGTGGCTTGAAACTGGTGAACAACCAATTGAGCCACCGAAATTGAGGAGAATACCTGGCAGACCTAGAAAGTAATTTTAAAAAGAAAAGGTCTTAATGAGAGAGTTGATAGTAGTGTCGTCACTAGGAGAGGTACTGTTCTCCATTGTAGCAACTGTAAGCAAGCTGGACATAACAGAAAAACCTGCAAGCAACTTCAGGTAAACCAGCAAAAATGTGAATGAACAGGTTATAGTAAAGTTCTTTGAGTATTTGACATGTTATATTATCTTTGTTACCATTCTAACTTGTATTTGTTGTAGGATGGAGGTTCTAATCAGTCCACTGTTCAGAGTGACATAACTGCTGGAAGAGGTGTTCCAACAAATATCGGAAGAGGGACTGGAAGAGGTGCAAGTGGAAGAAGAGCTAGAAGAGTTAGACGTGGAAAATGGGTTAGAAGAGGTGTTTCTAACAATCCAAGTGGATGGGGCAGGGGTAATTCCAGTAGTTTAAATGGAAGGGACAAGAGTGATTCTAGCAGCATAAATGGAAGGGGCAAAAGTGCTTCAACAAGTGCAACTGCAAGGGAAAGGGGTTTTGGTCTCTTCCACCAGTGTAGCTAGACGAGTAGGGGAAGAGGTCGAAGTGGTCCAAATCCAAGACCATATTCTGGCATTGGCAACTGGAATGGCATTGGAATGTCAAGCATGAATCATTTCATGCCAGCTCTCCAGGTAATTACTTTTTACTTAATATCGACATGTTCACTATTACCTCTACAATGATAGTATTGTCATTATTCTTTGTTTCAGCTTGTTAGGGTGATCATGCAGCAAGAAAGTAGTGGCAGAACTGTTCAAATGGTAATTGATTTAGTTTAACATATAACTAAGGAACTTCTTGCTTTCATTGGACTAAGTATTTATCAATTTTTGACAGTGGGAAAATAACTCTCAATCCCAAAGTTAGTTAACTTCCAATGTTCAGCAATCTGGTACCTCTACTCAGGTAATTTTATGAAAAGTTGTCTTTATTTTTGTCATAAATTCACCAAAACATGCCTAAAAAATTTTACAGTAATTAATTTTTACTTTTGTGAACTAGATACAAAGGCTAACACTACTAGGTTAGGTGATGTAATGTTCTCTAGCCAAACCTCAAGCATTGGAATTCATATTCACAAAGACACAGGTTCCATTCCTAATGAAGGCTCCTTCAACTTTTGAAGTACACAACAGTGCAAGAAGAATGTGGTGCAGGTTTTAGTAGTATTTGTAGTTTACTTTGAACCTTGTTGGTTGGTCTTGTTATTAGAAATTGAGATACTTTATTTTGGATTGTGCACTACATATTTAAATTTCTTTTGACAAGTCTAGTCATGGCATGCACTCAGATTGTGACCAACTTTTTGGTATGGGACTTATTTCTTTAGCTTCTTTAAGTTTTTGTAAGAATTTATGTCCAATCTCGAGCCTTTTTTTGCATATTTCAGGTTCTACGCATTAGAAGAACCATTTTCATAAATTTGGTTAGTTACTTAAATGAGGAGCTATATGTTTGTATTTTATATTAAAAATCCAATATTTACTAGGATTTTACCTTCTTATTGGAGCAATATAAGAAATTTCCTTCCTGGGTTATAAAAGAACCATGAAGTGCACAATGGTGTTGTTATACGACACATGCAATTTGTTGAGTTTTTATGACTTGATGGTGAAGAGTTGATTTTCAATTATCTGCAGTGTGCTGGATTTTGTCCTTAATTGAGCAATGTGAGAAAATAACCTAGGAGAAGAGAAATGTGCGCATTTTAATGGCTTTTGCTGGCTTAAATATATATCTGCCTAGGAATCTATACGTTAGGAGCAAAGGGCATTTTTGTCCAAATTTTCAAATGGTAAAAGTGAGAGTTTTAAGACCCCTCACACTCATGCGTGTCACTCAATGGCCAATCAAGCCGTTAACTTTTACCATTTAGTTTGTCAGAGGGGGCTATACGCCTATAAAATTTGTTGAGGGGGCAATTTGCAACTGTGATAAAAGTTCATGGGGGCATTTTGCTTTTATCCCTAGAATTTATTACAAATGAAAATTCCAAATAACAATGATTTTCCTAAGACAAAAACTTTTTCATAAAAGCGTTCCGGTTCATGCAAAACAAGTTTGACTTTCACAACTTATCTACCCTATTCTCGACTAAAGATAATGAAAACATGGGTGGATCATTAACACCCAAAGTAATCAAAGATGAAAATGACACACAAATAAAAAGCATTAGTCTAGTTAGGAGTGTTTAATTCAACTTGATGCTGAATACTACACAATGCAAAACCCCTTCCTTATTGGTATTCTGGTCCTAATGGTTTATTTCGAAACTTTGCTTCTACTTGCCTGACTATTTTGAATGGCATTTTCAAAGGTACGACATTTGTGTTGTTAATTTCTCTACTTGCCTTATTCCTAGAACATGCAACCAAGCAATTTGTTCTTTTCTTTTGAAACAGAAGGAATACTAAGCCAAGAGAGAGAAATAGATTGCATCCAAGATCATATTTAGAATTAAACATCCATAAGATAAATGAAAATACTTTTCACATACAGTTCAAACATATGATCAAATTAAGACCGATTAACTCCTTTCCAATCATATTCTCATAATAAATGAGGCATACAATAATGAGTTTAGTAAACTTAAGAATAAGGTGTTACAAACCAAAGTTGCCTCAAATAATCACATTTTAAAAATTGATACCCCATTTTTTTGACATAGAAAATCATTGATTTCAAAAAATTTGACTTGTGACTCAATCTTTATTTTTGCTCACTAGTTGCATCAAAAAACAAATGACTAATAATCTAGAAAAAGTTGAGTTAAATTGATACTCCTTGGCTAATTTTATCATCGATTACCATTCAAGGACCACTGTGTTCCATTTTTCCATTTTCCAAATGCAAACCCAACAAAAATACACAATGTGATTAGTTTGCCAAAATGGACCAAAGATATCACCTTCACAAAACAAACACACAAGCAATCTTTAGAAGGAAACACAAATGACATCATGCCGAAAAAGACCCAAAGATGACACTCCACTAGCTAAACAAAAAACACTAACAAAGACAAGTACTTCACGTAAATAAACAAAAAAATCACCCAATATAAAAAGCCATCCTAGTGAGCCATTCACAACCAGAAAGTAAATATCAAAGCAAAATAAGTACGTCTTCAAAAGAAAAAAATAAATAAATAAGAAACTACTTGTCCTCATGATAAGTTAAATGCAACAAATGTAAAGAGATTGTTCAAGGTTAAGGTAGAAAGAGTGTCTCCCAATCAAGCAGTCTTGGATGGTCCACTTTGTCTCCAAAACCGGAAGGTCCAGTTCCGTGATCATTACCGGTTCCACTACCTTCTTCATTGTCACGTCATTCTTCCTCCTTCTCATCATCTTCGGTCTGTTTGGTGGCATCACTATAGTGCCATTTTGGAGGTTTGGGCTCCTTGGGCCAATTTGATATGTTGAAGGGATGAATGTTGTTGATCTTTATTGCTAAAATTTCCATCTTCAAGTGAAATTCATTGAGGCTTTTGTTGTGGTAGGAGACTACGGTTTGTATTTCTTCTTTTGTTTCGTGGGCATTAAAAAGAGTAGTTGACCCGCTCATCCATAGGTGGCTCCCAAAGTCCTTATTGTCTTGTTCTTGTCTTGCTTGTCCTTGCATATTGAGTGCTACCCATGCCTGCCAAGCCCTTGTATGTTGTTGAATGACTATCTTTAACCACTTGATGTTCATGGGCTGCTTGGGATGGATTCTCTAGCCAAACCCTCAAATTCACACCTATATTGGTGCATAAATAAGAGATAAGATTAGGAAAAATATAACCCATGTGATCCTCTCAGTGGTCATTCCTTGTAATTTTGTTTGAGTTCAAACTTGACATCAATACTCATTCTCTTCATAATGGCATAAATCATCAAAGCCTAGTCTTTAATGACCTTAATGACATGGGAGATAGGTGAAAAGAGGGAAAAACTAAAATAAAACCAAGCCAATGCCTCCAAAGACAAGAAAGTTCCTACAAATTGTTTATGGATCCTATCTAGATAGAAGTCCTAATACACTGCCTCCTTAGGCTACTTCCTCATCTCAAAGGAAGTTCAAACCTCATTATAATCAATGTTGGATATAAAAAATTGAGCATATTTTCTCTCTTCTTCAATGATGAGCAATTGGTAGTGGGTATTGATGATATTTCTCCTAACGAGAATGGACTTTTGCCTCATCATTACAACATAACCATCAATTTGGTAAGAACTTGCTATAAACTCCTTGGCCATTTCATTTCCTATAAAGGTCAATTTTTTCACAAATTCCCCCAGCCCTTTCTATATATCTTCCTAACAAGATTACTTTGGAGATATTTGGCTTTACTTTGGTATTTAGCCTATCCATCTAACACAAAGCCTCTCTCAATGTAAGGATTTTTGGCTAATTTGGCATGCAAGAATTGCGCCTCTAAGGAAATAAATTTGGTTTCATCTACTCTAATGGGTTCCTCTTGAGCGATGGTCTTCCTCTTTTTAGTCATTTTTTCAAGTTTAATCAACACAAATCAACAAATATAGAAATAAAGTAAGGGTCTTAATTTTCTGATAATCAAAATATACTTTAAAATCAAGCACACCCACTTGAATTCTCACCCCACACAATTCAAATATACCAAGAAATTGAAGAATTAACCACCAAAATTCTCAAATATGGACAAATAAATGCTAAATCTCTTCAATAACCAAATAAAAATAATGATGTAGTTTAAGAGGTCTTACTTTTCACCTCGAAGAAGAGAAAATTTGATGAAGTGTAACTAGGTCTCCTTTGAATGAATTTGTGCAAGAAATCCTCTCTACTTGCCTTGAATCTTTCAAATCCTTGATTAAAAGTGGTGATTTGTGGGACTTGGTGGAGTGGATGAAAAATTTGGTGGATTACTGGGTAGATTTGTGATGGTCATAGAGGAAGGTGGTGGTTTTGGAAGAGAAAAGATGGAAAACATTGGGTTTGGAGGTTAAAAAAATGTGTTATAGGGCTATGGTTCGTGACCCTAGCAATTATAAACTTTTAATGTCTGAGGGTCATACCCGCAGTGAGAGTAGGCTTGCAGGTGTTCCAAGACCCTTTATATTTTGGCTTGCCTCCAGCAAGCTTTCATACTTTCATCCTCTAGTTACTGTTGAAGGGCCTGGAATTTGACTCTTTGACTTTTGGACCTCAGCGTCGACAAAGGGTTTGGAATTTACCCTTTGACTTCTCTACCTTCCCATCAAAGAAGATTTTCCTTCTTCCGGGCTCCTTGTCGATGAGATTTTTCTTGTAGTCTCACCAGCGGTGAGGCTTATTCCTTGGGGACCCTCGCCGGTGACAAGGTCCTTTTTCTAGTCCTCCAATTTTTAGTTATGTGTAATCCATTATCAACCTAACAAAACCACCAATTGAACCCAAATTAATACATTTCAACATAGCTCATCATTGAAACATATAATTCAAAACACAAAATAACTCGTTTTCACACACCAAATAGCAGAAAAACATTATGCATCACATACAAACATAAATTAGCAACCACCATACTAAAACATAAGCACAAGACATGAAAGCAAGTAAACTTGGATCTTGCCTCCCAAGAAACGGTTGTTTAGAGTCTTTAGCTTGACTATGGGATGTAAGTGATCAAGTAGTGACAAATTGGACAGTTTCCCGCCCTTCCTCAATCACACCACCATAGTAGAGCTTGAGATGATGTCCATTCACTTTGAAGCTTGGTTCTTTGCCCTCTAGCTCCACTACTTCAATATGAAATACTTGAATTACTTCAAATGGTTCACTCCATCTAGACATTAGCTTGCTTGGAAACAATATGAGCCTTAAACTATAGAGCAACACCAAGTCACCGATTTTGAATTGTTTTCTCAAGATTTTCCTATCATGCCAAGCCTTACTCGTCTCCTTGTAGATCCTTGAGCTCTTGTATATATGCCTCCCTTCTAAATTCATCTCGTTCATTGAAGTCCAAGAGTCTTTTCTCACTAGCTTCTCTATTCAACTAGGAGGTACAAGATTTCCCATAGACCATCCTACGGGGAGACATTCTACATTGTTCTTGTAGGTGGTCTGATTAGTCCAATAGACTCACGGTCAAAACGGACTCAACTAGGGAATTCTTGAAGTGTGTTCCTCCATAACTAATGATTCCTTTGGGGACTCCAAATATTAGAAAGATGTTCTTTCTAACAAAGACGATGACTACCCTTGCATCATTTATGGGTAAGGTCACGGCTTCTACCCATTTCAAAATGTCATCCACTGCCACTAGAATATATTGTTTGAATAAGAACTAGCGAATAGCCCCATGAGGTCTATCCCTTACATGTTGAGCACTTCACATACCAAGATATTATTCAAAGGCATTTCGTTTATTCTTGGTATGTTGCCTATTCTTTGACATTCGTTATATTGAAACACATAATATCTTACATCCTTGAATAAGTTTTTTTTTTCTTGAATAAGTTAAGCCAATAGAAACCACATTAGGGGACTTTTACCACTGTTCTTTATGAACCATGGTGACCACCAAGTTGCGAAGAGTGGCAATGGTGGAGAATATTTATCACATTTTCTTTTGGCATACCTTATTTTTGAAATTATTTGGTATCTACATTGGCAGTATAAAAGAAGTATTTTGCTTCTGAAAATAACTTTTTTTGTTGATTGACATTTACAGAAGAAGGTGCCACCTTTGCTACTAAATAATTTACCAAGTCCGCATACCAAGGTTGAGAAGTTCCCACTACCAATAGTTGTTTCAGAAAAATCGTCATTGATAGGCACCATTTCTTGGTCTTGATCCTTATGTCCTTCAAGGAGCGAGAGGTGGTTGACTATGGTGTTTTTGCTTTCCTTCTTATCTACCATCTACCAATTGAACTTTTGCAAAAGAAAAATACAATGAATTAGTCTAGGTTTAGCATCATGCTCTACAAGAAAATACTTGAGAACCAAGTGATCGGTGTGAACAATCACCTTACTCCCATTCAAATAAGACTTATACTTATCAAGAGTAAAAACTATGGAAAGAAATTCCTTTTTCAGTGACGGAGCAATTTATTTGTGCTTCATTTAATGTTCAACTATCATAACCGCTATATTACATGCAAAACCTTATTGACCTTTTGACATAGAACCACCCCCATGGCATAATCACTCGCATCACACACGAGTTCAAAAGTTTGCCTTCTTGAATATCAATCAAAGCTATTTCGGTTGCTAAGAATGGATTTCAAAGAATTTTCAGCATCTCCTTATCTTCTTCTATCTCAAGGATAATATAATTAGCAGATAGGAACACTTTGTCGACCTTCACAATGACATTTGTTTACAATACCGTCCGGATACATTATGTTTCTATTCGTCAATTTAATTGATACATTGGTGGGTTTTAACTTATCCTCCATTGAACTTCTTCTAGATGGAGAGTGGCATTAGGTTGATTGATGTGTCAAGGTCATGCAACGCTCTCTCAAAGTTTAGTCCAACAATTTTACAAGGGATGGACAATGATTCGGGTTCCTTCAATTTAGGAGATAAGCTCTTTTGAATTAGGGCACTGCATTCCTCATTCAAACATGTGATCTCATCCCCCAATAAGAAGTCTTCCTCTTTCTTGTCAACATTTGCTTCATAAATTTCACATAACTTGGCATGTTCTCCAAGGCTTCAATAAAAGGAATATTAATCTCAATTCTTTTGAATATTTCCAAGAACCGTTTGGACTTCTTCTCTTTTTTATCGCCCTTTAGCCTTTGAGGGAATGGAGTTTGGACGTTGCTTGATGGCTTCAAGGTTTATTCTTGTCTTTATTTCTTCTTCTTGCTGGGATTTTGATAATTTTAGTCTCTTTATGTTCCTTGCCTTTACACCAAGAAGATTTTCCAACTTTATTCTTAATGGCGATTTTGTCATGTATTATCACATCATTATTTTTCCCATTCTTTCTCCGATCACCAAGAATGTTGTTGTTCAATTCCGTTCCATTTCATATGACAATTGCTTTAGCTTGTTCTGTTGGATTGGCTTCCTTGGGTGAGAAATTGTATCACTTGGAAGAGTTCCTTTGGGCCTATTGGATAATTACCTAGCGATTTGGCCCATTTTTGGTGTTCCAAGATTTTGAATGATGATTCTTGACTCCTCATAAATTGTGCAAACATGTCTTCCATAATCCTTGAAGGTTGTCCTTGGAATTTTTGTTGAGTGTATTAAGACATTCAAGCTTGTTGGTGATTGTGGTACAATTGAAAGTGATATTGGTATGGTTAGAAATAGTAGTGAGGTGGATTTTGGTAATGTTTTTAAGGATTAAATGGTGGTCGTGGTTGTGGGAATGAGCTTCGACATGGACTTGTTATTGATGATAAGTTCGACCTCATGAAAAGTTGGGATGGTTTCTCTAACTAGGAACTGCAAGTATTAGAATATAAGTTGTTTTAAGATTTGGATAGAATAGTTGATTCAAATATTGGATTTGTTCTTGTTAGGGTGGTTTTTGAATCAAACATTGGCCGTTGGGATGATTGCCTCCACAAAAATCACACAATAAAGCTGGGGGTTGCATTGCATTCACTGCATTCCCGTTGAGATTCCCTATTGACCTAGATATCTTAGCCTAGAATTATGTTTCCATGGCTTAATTTTAAGCACGGATGGCATTCATAGCATCAAGATCATGCATTCCTCTCATTTATGTATTGGCTTGAGGAATGTGTTGGTAATGATTTGAAGCCATTGTTCCCAATAGGCATCCTCGGAGACATTATGGCCTTTATGTTATGGAATAATTCATTCAAGAAAGTTTGGGTATGTATCCAAAGTGGGATTCTACGTTGTGAGCATTTTCAAAGTATTCCTGTGTACCAATCCCATTCTTTACTAAGGCTTTCTCCACCTTCTTGCTGGAAAGAAGTGATGCCATTTTTTAACTTGGTGGTCTTTGAAGGTTGGAATTATTTAATAAAGAACTCTCGAGCCAATTGGTTTCACATGGTAAATGTTCTAAGGATCGAAGCTTTAGAGCCAAATCTTTGCCTTATCCCTCAATGAGAGCGAAAAAAACTTCAACCTCATAACTTTGGGTGGAGCACCATTAAAGTTAGAAGTGTCTAGTACTTCTTTGATATAGAAAATTGAGAAGGTAGGTGTAGAGGTCTTCATTTGGTCCTCGCTAAACATGGTATAACCTTGAAGCATTTGGATCAAAGGAGGCCTAAGTTCGAAGTTGTTAGCTTGCATGGGTATTCTTGCAATGTTTGAACTTGCCCCGTCAAAGGTGGGCACAGTGTATTCTTGGAGTATTCTATTCCCATTCCCATTTTTATTCCTATTTCTTATACCATTCTCATGGCCATCCCCTTTATTTTCATCCCTTTCATTCCTCTCATTCCTTTTATTCCATATTACATCCGCCAAGGTGTCTTTGAGCTCTTGTAGTCTTCTTTTTCTCCTAAGTCCACCTCAAATCCCTTGCACTCAAGTTTCCTTCTTCAAGGTTCATAAACTAAGGAAAAAAACAATAACACACAAATCAAAAGCACCAATGATAGATGAAGAGATAAATGAAGTGAAACAACAAAGCACGAATGCGACTAAATCAAAAAAGTAAAAGAAAAAGATCTAAACAAGCAGCAACTTGTCTAAAGTGGCTTGATATTGCCATGAAGAGATCCTTGGCAACGGTACCAAAAATTGGTTACATGTATTTTAGTTCGACCGCTATCTAATTCTATACTCTTACATGCTCTGCAAGATTACGGGTCATATAGTTGTAAGGAGTGAATATGGACCGTTCCTCGAAATAATTAATAAAAGTGATTTTTGGTGTTTTTAAATGATTAACTAGAAGAACAAGAAAATTAAAAAACTAGAATAACATAGAAAAATACTAATAAAACAAGTGTGCCATTTTAATGAGAGCCTATGACAAAAAGGGGTCGAATGTGAAGTTAGCCGATTTTTGGGTTTCACCTAGGTTGATTCCTTAAGAGGAATAAGTTACCAATTGGGGTTTGGTTCTCAATTTCATTCAATCACCAATCCTTTGGCTAATGAAGTCTATTCACTTATCTATGCTAAACAAGGATCCCTCCTACACCTCACAAAGGTTAACTAATCTATCTAAGTCCATAGAACTCTTATGGTACTACCAATTAAGCAAACTAGAACTAACAAAAGTATCTAATTTACCCAACCCAACCACTAGTTTAGGTCTAAGAGGAGGTTTAATGGCCTATATCCTCTTACTCATAATTTAAGCTAGCTAATTGACCAAATTACACAACTAACTATTAGGTACACTAATAGTTGTCCAAGGTTCCAAAAGCCCTCAATCAATTCTTCAATTGAAGTGTTACCCACTAGAAATTAGCTTTACCAACATTCAACTCATAGTTATTTTAGCTCATATTTGCAAGAAAATAATAGAGTGGAAAAATGGTAATGAAGAGCTCAAAGACAATTAACTAGGATTTGAAATGAAAAGGAGAGTTGTTTGTCCAGAAAATGGAAATAAGGTAGAGAATTGACTACTAGAAGCACAAAAGAACAGAAATACAAGAGAATCTCTAGAAGGAAACTATATGTAAATGCATAAATAGTAAAAGTGAGCTTACAAAATTTTCCAAGTGAGAGTTTCAAATATTGCACTAGATAGAGAGAAAACAACAAATAGCTGTTGGCATATAAACCAAGCCTAATTAGGATTTGGAAATTTTAATTATATTATATTTAATAGTTGAGTTTGTAAGGGATTTATTCCCTAGTTTATTTGGGATTAGGAAATTGCGTTGGTTGAATCCCTTAAGGATTTAGATTAGTTTGTACCTATTTAAAGGCATTGTGCCTAGTTATTTCAATTGAGGAAAATTATATTGACAAGTTTAATAAAATTATTTCCTCCCAAAATTCCGACTGCTTATTTTCGTTACTGTCGAATTCAATTGATCAAAGTTTTAAGGCCATCATTGTTTAAATTTTTCTTTCTTGCAGCTTTACACGGTTTAGCAATTTGGATTGCTTGTTACCGTTCTTGTTCGTTTGTTCCCATTGGTTTCATGGGTATATTTTATTTTTTGGCTTACTTAATTGAATATTAGTTTTGCACTCCTACAAGTGGTACCAGGTTTGTGTTCCGCTGCATAATTTTTGAGTACTCTATGTCAAGTCTTTCAAATTGGTATCAGAGTTTTGGGTTCAAGAGTTTGATCTTGGGACGTTTGTCAAAAATTGGAGAAAAAGAAGAGTCCTAGGCTATGGTCTTGGATGTGAAGACTATGGTAGAGTACTCAAATTTTAAAAATTAGACCACAAGAGAAGTTGGTCTAAGAGTGCTCGTTTGACAATTAGGATGTAATGAAATTAACCCTGTTTGGGACAGCGATTTGAAAAGAGAGGTCCTGTCATGTTAAATTATTAGTGTTGGACAACTAGAAAAAAGTCATGCCAAATTTTTAGTTGAGGAGTAAGGTAGCCAAGAAATTCAAGAATGAAAACATTTGTTTTCAAGGTACGTAAATTTTTTTTTTTTTTTGAATTGCCATGATGGGTAGAGAATTTATTAATGGTGAAAATTTTGAAATTTTGCACATGTTTATGGGTAGTGAAAAAAGATTTGAATGGGCAAACATCATGGAAGAATATTTAAAAAGATGTGGTTTAGGTGATGTCATAGATCTCTGCTTGAGATTATCCAACCCTTTGCCAAAAGAAATCTCTTAATCTACACATCAAAATTGTTTTCAAAATTATTCAAATGCTTCAATGGTCAATTTAATTTTTTTCAAAAGGTTTATTGTTAATGCTCACATCACTTGAATTTTTTTGGTCAGATCTTTTCTATATTGTAATGGAATTTACGGATGAGCGTGATACAAATTTAAATTTGAATTGGAATGGAAAGTTGATTTTGATGAAAATATGTATGTTGACGAAGAAATAATTTGTGAAAATTTTTATGAGGTTGAAAATTTTGATTTGCATTCATTATTTGGGTTGCTTGAGGATGAAGAATTTGTCCATGAAAAAGAAAAAATTATTGAATTGGACGACGATGATTTTGAAATTTGTAGTTTGGTTGGGAAAGTAGGAAAAGAATTTGAAAAAGACACTATTGATGTTCTTAAAAATATTATTGAGAAGAATAATGTGATGGATAAAATTGATTTTCTTGGAGTCCATGAATTATTCGAACAACGAAAAGAGTGATTTTAAAATTATTGTTGAAAATCATGGTGGAGTGGACCAACTAATTAAAGATTGTGGTATTGCAAAATTTGGTGGTTCAAATTATCAAAAAGAAGGGTATGATTTCTTGGTTTTTGGAAATAATTTGGAAGATTATTGTGTGAGACAAAATTATAGTGTCGTCAATTGTGATTGGGTAAGTATGAATCTATTCTTTGATCGAGAAGAGTAAGCCATCAAATTATATGCGAAGTACAAGATCCATCCACCACCACGTGTGAAAATAAAGATGAAGACCAACCATATGTTGAAGTTGCACATCGTCTATACAGTGACTAAAATTTCTATTGAGACTGTGGCTTGTGATGGCGTTGGACCGAATTTCATGAAGGTTTGGTTTAAGGGAGGCAATGTTGGCATATAAACCAAGCCTAATTAGGATTTGAAAATTTTAATTATATTATATTTAGTAATTGAGTTTGTAAAGGATTTATTCCCTAGCTTTTTTGGTACTCTCTTAGGAAATTGCGTTGGTTGAATCCCTTAAGAATTTAGATTAGTTTGTACCTATTTAAAGGCATTGTGCCTAGTTATTTCAATTGAGGAAAATTGCATTGACAAGTTTAATAAAATTATTTCCTCCAAAAATCCGGCCGCTTATTTTCGTTACTGTCGAATTCAATTGATCAAAGTTTTAAGGCCATTATTGTTTAAATTTTTCTTTCTTGCGGCTTTACACGGTTTAGCAATTTGGATTACTTGTTACCGTCCTTGTTCGTTTGTTCCCATTGGTTTCATAGGTATATTTTATTTTTTGGCTTACTTAATTGAATATTAGTTTTGAACTCCTACAAGTGATATCAAGTTTGTGTTTCGCTACATAATTTTTGAGTCTTTCAATAACTACTAGTTATAGCTAAGGAAATGAAAATGGAAGCTCTAAAGTACATGAGAAAGTCTAAAAATCCTAGGCTGAAGTATCTGTCTAAAACTAAAGCTAATTGTTTTTAAATGACTGCTGAACCGGCAGTAGTTTAATATGTCAGCGCTTTTGGTGATCTTGCTGATAGCAAGGTTCTTGACTGCTAAATTGCTAAGCTTGCTGAAGATGAGGAGATACCTTGCCAGTGGTGAGAGTGCTTTTGTGAAGACTCGCCGGCAATGAGCTTTTCTGCCTTTTATTTCCTAGCCGACGATGAAGGTCTTGACCTGGATGGTTGACTTCTTAATAGATTTTGGCTGTTCTGATTTTGCAGCTCCCCGGTTCAGAATTGGAGGATTTTTCCCTTTGTTCTAAAAAAATAATCATCCAAACAAAAGTCACCAATATTTATTACTAATTAAGTTATAAAAAGCACACTAAAAACATAATTAACATATGAGACATAATTATACTAAACCATCAAATAAAATGGCATAACACCAAACTTGGGACTAAACGCATGTAAAACCAAGTCAAATGCATAAAAATAACCCTATTCACTAGGGGTTATCAGGAGTGTTTGTTTGCTCTTAGTTTGGACTATTTCATATTATTAGATTAGATTGATTGCGTTCTTCTACAACTGAAAAAGAGTCTTGTTCTCAGCTATAGAGTGTGCGGATATTTCAGGTTGTATTTTCTTTTTGCCATGAGTGGTTAGACCTTCGATCTAGAGTTTCGATGGAATCATGGTTCCTATTATTTGTAATCATGGCAAGCACTATTTTATTATTTTAGTGTGAATTTATAGTTTATTCTCCATATTCACTATGTGAATGGTTTCTTGGTTAATTGAAATTGTTTATCGACTATGTTTGTAGTTTTTCGGTCAATTATTGTGATATTTGGAAGGATCTGTGTGTAGTACTTGTAACCCCATACATGAGAACTATAAAGTAGAAATCAGTTAGTGTAAACGTGGTTAGATGAGTTATAATTATTAGTTTGTCCTTTTGGGGACATCTTATAAAATTAGAGTTATGATCATTAGTTCACATTAGACTAAACTTTCTTAGGTAATTAGACTTGTAACATTCAATCTTTTAATATGGTTATAAGTGGATTGAAATTGTAATTGATTGAATATGAATTAATTGGATTGTCCATTTACACATGTTTAATCTCTTATTTATGTGTTGCTTAGTTTAATGGGTTAATTTCACATTCCTTTCTCGAGGTTTGGTATAATTATAGAAACTTCCCCTTAAGTTCTAATAATTACACATACCTCCCTTGACAATGTACAACGACTATTATAACCTTCCCAGTAAAACCTACACCACCACTTCCTTCGTCACCATCCAATCACCATGGCCTCTATCACAACTTCCACCTCCTCTTCTTTCCTCACTACCCAATCATCCCCCTCCAAACATTTTTCAAAATATATATATCCACAACACCCACCTCAGAAAATTCCTAAATTGCCACGAGAAGCAATGGTCATGGACGTACGAAATCTTCTTGGCCAGATCTAATTGGTCATATTGTTCTGTCGGAACTAGCAGATAATAGCTCGTCCCGTAGATAAAAGTCCGTGACTGTGCCTCTCCGATCTCGGTCTCGCTGCCACTGCTCTGTTACTCTGCATCGACATCTCTGATTTTTCCCTCTCGAATATAGGGTTAGGAGAGGGATTTTTTTGTGGTGTTTTGTTTATCAAATGTTATCAAATGTACTAATCCAATATACTACTATTATATTAAGTAGCAGCGGTACTAAGTGTGGCGAGCAATTTTGGAGTTGGGATTTGAGATCGATTGTGAAACCCAGTATTTTAATAGTCTTGTTCTTTGATTTTAACTGGTTTAAAATGTTTTTCATATTATAAATAGTCATATAGTACTTCAACTTATTCGTTTTTCAATTCGGCAAAGGCACAGTCACGGACTTTTATCTACCTGTCTCTTATACACATCTAGATGTGTATAAGATGTATATGTAAATATCTATAAGAGACAGATTCATTTGTGCTCAAAGAAAACGGGAAAGAAAATGCTAAGTTAGTAGCAAAAAAATTAGTTTTTGGGTCAAATAGTCAACTTGGAGACTATTTGGTCAATTTGGCATAATCTATTTGGGTCAACTTTGGAATTTCTTTTTAAGCCTTCTTCTTGCTTTATTTTTCCTCATTTCTTCCTTGCTGCTGGCCGACTCTTCTCCTCCATTTTTCCCTCAAAAATTTTCTTGGATTTCAAGTAGAAATCACTTGGAAGGTAAGATTTTATGTATTTTAGCATTTATGGCTTATGGGCTTTATGATTTAAGCTTTAATTTCAAGTTTTGTAGGATTATTTATGGCTGAGAAAACCCTCTTTGCAGCCTTATAAGTTGTGATTTATGTATGTTATGGGTTGTTTTTAGTGTTTTGGAGGTTGGGAAGTGATTGGGGTTGATTTTTAACAACTTTCCATGGTTAGATTACAAATTTTAAGATTATGAGTTAGGGTTTTGTCTTCCATATGAGCCTAGAATGTTATGCTATGAATGCTTATGTCTATGCTTGTAATGATGTTTTAAGAGTGTTTTAAGGTTAGTTTGGATAGGAATTGAGACTTGAAACCAAGTGGAATTCTAGTGGATTTCCCTTCATTTTGTAAGTAAGCGGAAGTTTGGCGCAACTAGGATAATTTGGATAATTGGTTATGTTTAAAGGGTCTTTAATGATCTTTTGATGGTTTTAGGTGTTTTCCATTGTTGTGGAATGCTATTGATATAGTCCCGGCCATTGCTCCGGTGAATCTTTCCGTTTATGGATTTTGTTGGTTGAATATGTTGTTTTGAGTTGGGTTGTAACCAAGGTCCCTTGAATACCTTGGAAATGGATTTTGTTGGTTGGTTGTATATGTTGTTTTGAGTTGGGTTATGACCAAGGTCCCTTGAATACCTTGGAATTGGATTTTAGCATTCCACAACCTGTCTCTTATACACATCTGAGCTCTGATGGTTTTCGGTTTTTCTGGAAAGAGCTTATTATCTCCTAATCTAGCCGTAATACGAATTTGAGGGATTAACTAAGTGTTTTGAGGGCTAAAACCCCTGTCTCTTATACACATCTGTCTAGGCCAATCAACAATGGCCTCAATTCAAAAAATGTTTAGATGGATTTTAAAATAGCTATGATATTTGGAACTGCACTTTTACAATGTTTTGGAATTATTACATATGAAATCGGGACCAAGCTATTTTATGTTAATCAAATGATATGTTTGTAAACTCTTTTGATATGAAAGCATTTTATGACTGTTTTGGCTCATAGGTGACCTAGGTATATAATTTTGGATGTGTTTGGAAATGTTTGATTTGTGGAGAACCGGTTCTATAGTCATCCATGGGACGCCATGTGACTGCTGTGAATGTGATGAACTATTTGCTGAGGTGTCTTGAGTGATGGGATAACTTGACCTCCCGGTCAGACTAGTAGGTGTGGTAGATTACTAGATCTGGCTACACTCTAGATGTGTATAAGAGACAGCCTAAAAGATCGATTAAAAGATACTCATAAGCCAAAATAAATCAAATCCAAAGTAATTTTCAGGGGAATTTGTTAGCTATGCTTTAGCTACTGCTAGGCAGGAAATGATTGGATCTTTTTGGCTATGTTTTGGAAAAGCATACAAAGTTTTGTACATGTTTGGATCTTCTTGGCTATGTTTTGGAAAGTGTCTGTAATTAGTAGAGATGTTACATTTGATGAACTTTCTATGATATAGAACGAAAAATGAGCCTTCTAGTTCTTGTGAGAAACTCGCTTTATGACTATGGTTTTCGCAAATGTTATTATCTTTATGTTTTCTTTGTATCGAAACACTTGGCCCCATTTGAAGAGCTTTTATGATATCCACTGAGCTAGTTATGCTCACCCCACGTGATTATAATTTTTAGGTATAATGATTAATCATTACTCATATGGACTCTGCGGATAATCTTCCAAGCTTCTCTTTTGTTTGGAGAGGGGTAGTGTATTAGATAGGTTTTGTATTTATGAACTTTGTTTTTGTTGTAGCATCTTTTGTACTAAGAAGAAATTTTGTAATTCGTATTTTTGTGTAAAATGAAATATTCGGTTTTATAGTTAAGAAATGGTTTGATGGTTCTATTACATTGTGGTTAAGTTTGTTGCTCTGTTCGTTTGTGCCTTGCGCTTTGGACCGGTGTGCCATTAGCGCGGCGTGTTACGGCACACCGGTCCAAAGCGTAGTATGAATTGGGGCGTGACATTTAGTGGTATCAGAGCATAGGTTTGAATCCTAAGTCTAGTAATAAGCATTCGATGAGTCTTTCGAGGTTTAAATCGATGTGCTCGGGCTTAGAATTATATAGATTCTGTTTTGTTCGCGGCATTACAGGATCTGTGGAATTCTTTTAATCAGCCGGGATTGACTTGTTTTATCAGGTTTTGAGAGGTCCTTGCTTATGTAATTTTTGTTGTACCTCTTTTGTTGAATCTTGAAGAGTTATTCTTCGCTCATGATTCCGTCTTTGACTCTTATCAGCTAGTATGCCGCCTAGGAAGCGTTTTGGTTCTAGAGGTCGCGGTAGAGGCTAAGGCAGCAGTACTCTCAGCCATAAAGAATCGGCTATGAAACTTGAAATTAAAGCTTGTCTCTTAAAGCCCATAAGCCAAAAAGTGCTAAAACTAGGCTCGCGGTCTACCTTAGGGACGAGGCGGGGCCGTCGCACCTCCTCCTCCGACCGGACCACCGGTGGTTGATTATGGCGCCATTGCGGCGGTTGTGGCACAGTTATTCGAGGGTTGGATGCTGAGCGCGGTCCCGGAGCAACGGGACCGCGTAGCGTCCATTCTGTCCCTGTTTCAGACACTCAAGAAGTGCCGGGCTACCTACATTTGATGGGGCTCCGGATCCGCTTAAGGCGGAAGTCATGGATGGGCGAGATCATAGAGGGATTTTGAAATTATTTCATAATTTCGGTGGAGTCCTGTCTCTTATACAATCTAAAATCTGTATAATTATAGACATCAACCTGTCAAGTCTCAATACACATCCAGACTAACCTTAAGACACTCTTATACACATCTAGATGTGTATAAGAGACAGCTTGGTAACAACACATATAGCAGTCTCATCCTCAGTCTCAGTCGCGTGGACAGTCTGGCCCGGACAGGGACTTTAGCACCTCCAGCTGGGAGTAGGAGGGGTCCGTCGACAGGTTCTTCTGTTTCTTCTTCAGTTGGGAGCCAGCCTCAGAGATCTCAGACGGTGACAGTTCAGCAGCCGTCGCCGCCATGCCGGTCTTGTGGTCGACTACACTCTGGGGAGTGTTATTGGAGGACTGGAGCTTGCTTTAATTGTGGCGAGCACGGTCATTTGATCAGAGATTGTCCTAAGTTTGCACCAAATCGAGGGCAGACTAGTGGAGTGCAGGGTGCCTCTGTCTCTTCTACACATCTAGATGTGTATAAGAGACAGGGTATAACCTACAGTACTAGCCAGATCTAGTAATCTACCACACCTACTAGTCTGACTATTTGGCTTATGTGATAGACTCTGATAAAGTAGAGCCAGACATTGAGGAATAAAGTTATCCCCTACGTGAAGGTTTTATGGTCTAATCATTCTGAGCGAGAAGCTACCTGGGAGCTTGAGAGCCTCATGAGATCGAAGTATCCAGCTTTGTTTGCTTCGTGATTTCGTAAGTTTCGAGGACGAAACTTTGTTTAAGGGGGTTACTGACTGTCTGTTAAGTTAGTAGCAAAAAAATAAGTTTTTGGGTCAAATAGTCAACTTGGAGACTATTTGGTCAATTTGGCACTATTTGGGTCAACTTTGGAATTTCTTTTTAAGCCTTCTTCTTGCTTTATTTTTCCTCATTTCTTCCTTGCTGCTGGCCGACTCTTCTCCTCCATTTTTCCCTCAAAAATTTTCTTGGATTTCAAGTAGAAATCACTTGGAAGGTAAGATTTTATGTATTTTAGCATTTATGTGTATAAGAGACAGACCATGTAAGATTTAGTTGTTGACGCCTTATAAGTAGTGATTTATGTAGCCTCCACACTGGGTTGTTTTTAGTGTTTTGGAGGTTGGGAAGTGATTGGGGTTGATTTTTAACAACTTTCCATGGTTAGATTACAAATTTTAAGATTATGAGTTAGGGTTTTGTCTTCCATATGAGCCTAGAATGTTATGCTATGAATGCTTATGTCTATGCTTGTAATGATGTTTTAAGAGTGTTTTAAGGTTAGTTTGGATAGGAATTGAGACTTGAAACCAAGTGGAATTGATTTCCCTTCATTTTGTAAGTAAGCGGAAGTTTGGCGCAACTAGGATAATTTGGATAATTGGTTATGTTTAAAGGGTCTTTAATGATCTTTTGATGGTTTTAGGTGTTTTCCATTGTTGTGGAATGCTATTGATATAGTCCCGCCAGATAGAGCCGGTGAATCTTTCCGTTTACTACTTTTGTTGGTTGAATATGTTGTTTATTGTGAAAAGGTCATTTTTGACCAAAGAGCTTTTGGTGTCGTTTTCTATCGTTTCGCGTCGTTTTCGCTTCCCTAGTCATTCTTTAACTTCTACATCTTTTCTAAGAGTCCTCTTATATCTGTTTTAGGTACCACGCCACCTACCGCTGGCGATCGCATTCAGTGATCTTTTGTGCAGTTTTGCTTTGATAGGTGGGTAACATAGATTCTCTTCCACTTGCACTTTGTTTTGGGTAGGTTATACCTTGGAGCCTAAAAGATACTCATGCTAAAAGATACTCATGCTATTTTATTAAATTCCGGATTGAAACTGTACTTGGATTTGTTAGCTATGCTTTAGCATACTATATTTTGAAATGATTGGAATCTTTTTGGCTATGTTTTGGAAAAGCATACGATGTTTTGTAATGTTTGGATCTTCTTGGCTATGTTTTGGACATGCCTGACATTTTAATGGCATGATACATTTTAGAAACTACTTATGATTATGGTTTATTGACGTGTTAAATGGCATGAGACATTTTAGAAACTGCTTTATGACTATGGTTTTCGCAAAGTTGTTTCTTTATGTTTTCTTTGTATCAAACACTTGGCCCCATTTGAAGAGCTTTATGATATCATCTAGATGTGTATAAGAGACAGCCCCTTCCTCTGACACCACATGACCTAAAAATGTTTTGGACTCTCCACCGCGTTAGCGACTTTAGATTTTCTCCGCAGTTCCACATTCTTGGTCTCCATGCGGATAATCTTCCAAGCTTCTCTTTTCAAAAGTCTGTCTCTTATATTAGATAGGATGTGTATTTATGAACTTTGTTTTTGTTGTAGCATCTTTTGTACTAAGAAGAAATTTTGTAATTCGATATTTTTGTGTAAAATGAAATATTCGGTTTTATAGTTAAGAAATGGTTTGATGGTTCTATTACATTGTGGTTAAGTTTGTTGCTCTGTTCGTTTGTGCCTTGCGCTTTGGACCGGTGTGCCATTAGCGCAGCGTGTTACGGCCCCGTTTTTGGGGCGTGACATCGATGTTCTAGGCCTGGTGATGGGTTTATGAAATGGTTTAAGCTATGAATGTCGAGGCATAGATATAGTGTTTTTGAGGTTTGGAAAAAAGATTTTGCTATAGTAAGAGCATGACAAATAGAGACTTTAGCCTTTTTTTTTTGTTGGAGGCAGGAGTGCTTTTTGTTGAAGGCAGGAGTGCCTGGGAGATGTACAATATCTTTTTCGGCTAGCAAAAGTTGAATAGGGAAAATAAGTTTTATTTTCAATTTTGTTTTTAGTAATGCAAGCTTTACTTTTAGGTAATGTTTTGAAAATCAGATCGGCTATTGAACCGGTGGCTTGTTCGGCTGAACCGATCGGTTCACTAAATTTAGTTTTTTTTTTTTTTTTACCAAAGTGTGATATAATTTAAAATGATCTAAAATATATTTATATAAAATCTAAAATAGAAGTGAAACACTATTTTTGGAGAATTATAGTTTTAATACCCAAAAATATTAATCAGATTTCTAATAAGAAAAGTGAAATTTATACAAAAATAAGTATAAAAAAGATGAAAAAAATAATAACTTAATAGTTTAGGTTTTGGTGTGTTCAATGTTTTGCCATTTTGGAGTTTATTTCACGATTTTTTAATTTTTCTCTTTATTTAAATCATTTTTTATTCTGAAATTTAAAAAATCGATTGTTTACCGGCTCTCGATTTTTTACCAATTTCCAGTTTTTGACAGATTCTGTCCGATTTTTTGGACAGACCGGATATATAATTGGACCGGACCGGTGGTTCTTCCGGTTCGCAGTCAGACCGGTCAAACGGGCCTGTCCGGTCTGATTTTCAAAACATTGCTTTTAGGTTGATAAGGGCATTCTAGGACTTCACTAGGAACTTTTCGTCTATGTCAACACTTTGGGTTGGTCTTATAGTTAAAAAATTAAAAATAGGAGATGTAAGTGTAATTATTCAAACTTGAGGGGAGGTTCTTATAATTATATTAAATCTTAGGAAGGAATGTGAAATTAACTCTAGTTTAATTGTGTTAGTCACTCTTCATTCTTGCTTAGTAAATTCCGGGTTTTTTTTTCGTTTTTCTTTGACTTAATATTTCTTATGGGATCGACACCTTCCTTTAGTTCTACAATTGAATCTCATATACGTGGGAATAGGATACTAGTTTAATATAATTTGGTTAATTTAAGACATGCCAATTCTTTGGCGCTGTTGCTCAGAAAAAGGTTTATTCTTGAAAAAGGAAAACTTATTAGTAGAATTTGCTCTTTGTAATTGTAATTTGGTATTACACTTTTGTACATGTAGGATTTCTTGAGGTTGAGAATTTTCCACGAAGTTGGATCGCGCATAGCTACGGAATCAACTACCTAATCTCCGGGAGTTCTTGCATGCCTCTTAATATCTTACATTTTGTTTTTTTTTTTTGATTTTATTTCTTTTATTTTCTTTATTTCAATTTGGTTCATGCATGGTTGACAATATCAATCGCCATTGCTTGCTACACTAAATCCTCAGATTAGAAGATCCACACATGCATGTAGCATTTGCATTTAAATCATATAGAGATACCTAATGAGCCTACTTTTAACACAACGGCCAATGAAAATAATATTCCCATTAATCTGAACAATGAAATAATTGTGCCATAAAGAGCATTAAGAGATTATTTCATGCCATGCATGTATTCCAAATGTTGGTACTCATTTACCTGAGATCTAGGCAAATTATAATGAGATTGAACTTGCCTATATTAAGATATTATCCTCATATCACGATATAGGCACATATTTATGAGTTTTTAGAGGTGTGTTCTGCATTTAAATTTAGACTTTTTCCTTTTTCTCTGAAAGATAAAGTTAAGTTGTGGCTAAATATTGTTGTGATTACTACAAGTGATGACTAGCTGGTCTGAGAATTTTTACGAAAGTAGTTTCCTATAGACAAGTTGACAAAATTGAGGCGTGAAATTCCAAATTTTTCTCGATGGACTTCTAAACAGTTTTATGAGAGTTGGGACCTTTCCTGAGACATGTTGAGAAGTTATCCTCATCATGAAGTGCCAAAGTCACGACAGCTTAACAGTATTATTCATGTCTAGATAAGAGAAACAGGCAACTAGTTGATGCATCTTGCGAGAGGACATTCCTTAATAAAAACCCCAATAAGACTTGAGAAATGCTTAACCATTTGAGTGACAATTCCCAGCAGCACGACATATCAGCCAAATTAAGAAATAACAAACCACTGAACACGAGAGGAATGTATGACATTTAACAAATACAGTCCACTGAGCATGCACATTTCCCATTCATAATGCGTTTGATTCTCCTAGTTTTTCATAGTTTTCAGAATTTTCGTAGGAACAGGCCAATGCAGCGCAGGATATTGAACCAGGGGCTCAATCCTTTCTTCAACTTCATATAATCCTGAATGGTGTAACCATCCTAATTTTTGCTACATAAAAGGAAGTGCAAGCTAGTAGCATCCAATTGGAAATGATTAGTAGCAAGGTATGCATTATCATCTCGAAGACCAGCAGTACGTAAAGAAAATCGAGAAATTTCTGAAATTGTGTTCGTTTTCAAAATTGTTCTTTTTTTATGCCGATTGAAAAAATGATTTCCGGGAGAGGGGAACTCGCATTCTGTGAATGCGAGTTCCTTGAGCTCGCATTAACCGAATGCGACCTCAATCACTATTTAAAAAAAAAAAAAAAAAATATATATATATATATATATTTTCCCAGACCTCGCTTCACCGAATGCGAGGTCTGGAACTATTTTTTTTGTATGACATCGCATTTATCAAATGCGAGGTCATACAACTATTTTGAAAAAAAAAAAAAAAATAGTTTTAGCAAATGCGAGGTATGGGAAATTTTTTTTTTTTTTTTTTAATTTTGCAAATTTGAATTTGTATTTTGCGAAGGGAAATTTTGCACTATTACAAAAATAGAAAAATGTTTGATATTTTTGTTAATTAAAGAAGGATTTGACTGTAAGATAAAATCACTTAAATACTAAATTGTAAATTATAAACTATAACATTAACGAAGTAGTACGATATTTAGGAATACTAAACCATTATCTTTAAAACATAAACTATAACATTAACGAAATAGTACACGAATGAAACGTGTAAACCCGCAAATTTATTAATTTATCATATTTTTGGATAAAATTTTGACATAACCTCCCATATTTTACGAACATTCTCCCTGCCAACTACCAAACCCAACAAGGGCAACAAACATCCATAAAAGCCCGACAAGGGCTAAAAAACATAAATACAAACCTAATAACAATAAAAAGTACCCGACTAGGGCGAACAATGATATACAAATAACGGACATCAATCACACATAATTGCGAGAAGTAATAACAAATGTCAATGTCAATGATCTCCAAATCTCACGCCCGTACCGCAATCATTCTCTAGGTTTAGGCACCCTTTTTTATCGACAAACATAAAATAAAGGAGTGTCTTGCTGTTGAGTATGGTGAGCAATTTCTGCCTGCGAAGGTATGTTTTGTTCGTGTTCATGTTCTTCATCTGAAACGGTTGGACCAGTATGCTCTGGATCAGGCCCAGTGGACGACTATCCGAAAGATGATGGTCCCACCGGAGTGCGCATTGGCGAAAGTATGTGTGAAGTATCACCCTCGAATGGTATATTAACATGAGGGGATCCAACATCTACATGGGGTCAAGGAGATGGAACTCGACGACGTTGACGACCACATCCGCGTTGCCCGCCTCGCCGCGGAGCCCGCTCTACTCTATGTGGATCATGTGCCTGGTGTGGATGTCGAACGTGAACAGGAACTAGAGGAGGCCGAAGATCAAAACGAGTAGATTCGCCTACTGCATGTAGTGATTGAGAAGTGAAATGTCTGATCTGTGCCCATGTACTACTATCCGGAGTATCGTCCTTAGTCCAGGTTGTCTAACGACATGTAGTACAATTTAGCCATGGAATCCATCTACCGTGAAAGTTGAAATTAGTTTTACTGAAGTCATTTGGAAAAGAAAAATAATAAGAAAAAATGAATAATTACTTACTAGATAATCTGCACGTACACCATCGCCGTGGTACCCTTCTGGAAAAGTAGGGCGTTGACTAGGATTGGATATGTATATCACCGTCCTCGGTCGATACCATTGCATGTAATCACCCGATGCATGTGTAGTATCAACACATGGGAGACCAACCTCAACTGTATCTATATATTGTCGGTGGGTCAACTCCCAATCATTATTCGCCCGACCACGGTGGTCTATCAAATGAAGTGCACCTTGATTACCAATCAATCTCTGATCTGGTATGGGTTGGTGCAAACCGAACTGTCGCATAACCCGATGAGGGAGGTAACATTCCACGATCTCCCAACATATCAAATAAGTAACTGTACGCCATATGTCACGACGTGCAGTGCAGTAATGGTCTAAGAATGCATATCAAGTAGCTCATCAGAGAATGGCTGCCATATAAACTAATACCAAAGAAGTCGACAAAAAGTTAGTAAATAAACGAAATACGAAGACGACAAAGTGCAAAATAAATGTAATCGACGGATGTACCTCATTGGGTCGCAAAGTATGTAACTGATCTCGAAAAACAGATAAAACATGACGAGGAGCATTGCGCACATCAAATCCAACATCCCACCTGCAATACAAATTAATAAATATCAAATCCAATGTAAACATGTTTAATTAAACAGTTTAACAAAACATATATACCGAGATCCACATGCTCCGTGATGCTCTTGTGCGGGCTCTAACCGGATAGGACGCAGTGTCGGCATGTGCTCCCAAGCCCATAACTGTATACAATAAATGAATATAAAGTACTCAAATATAAAAATATGAATATAAAGTACTCAAATATACCTGTACTAATAGTACTGATCCGTAAATATTTCTAACTGTGGGTGAAGTGGTATCACACAAAAATTACCTACGATACAGTGTGCCTAAAACTGCTGATCCCCAACTATAACGGCCCACAGTCTCCAAGTCCTTAAGCAACTGAAGATACAGTAGTGGCACTTTATTGCCTGAATTGTCTGGAAATAAAATACCTCCAACAAGTACAATAAATATGTACGTGCCATCTGCCGACACATGTCATCAGTAGTATCATCGGGAAGCGGATGATCTAATGCAGCAAACAAACATCCAACTTTCAAACAACCACCGTCAATGTCTGATCTGGTAGGCATGAAACCCAATAACTCCATGCATAACTGGCTCCAAGCATCTGCAGAATGAGTAGTGTCTCAACCCGTCACGAGCGGTCTGTCAATGTGTAAACCCCACAGTACATGATCAAAGCATGATCTACTGAAATACGTCCTAAAGATGCGATGCCCTCGAAACATGCCGAACAAATATAATGCCATACCCGCGCCGGTATAGGCATGTGATCCCAAAAAGTCTCATCACAACGCTTAACCTGTAGTGTGGAATCATCGATAAGACCGTCAAAAATAGATCTAGCCCTATGCGGTGTCGTAGGTGATATAATATCATCTATATATGGTCTAGGATGAACAAGCTCTCGCGACTGATCATCCACACCTAAACAAAGTAATATGAAAAGAATGAATGATAGTACAATATTTTTTGATAGTAATCAATGATCAGACAAACATTTTTTGATAATACAATATTTTTGATAATACAATATTTTTTGATAAACGAATACATTAAAAACAAACTACATTCATAGAATACAATAAGTACGTAAACAATACAATACAAAGACAAATCATTGTTGTCGCAAAGGGCAGCTCCTGCGATTATGTCCCGATTCATGACAATTCGTACATCTTCTAGGTTCACGGTGATCCCTAATATCCATCTGGTTTCGTATGCGCCTCGCACGTACACGGCTTGCCCGGCGTTCAACGAACATAGTGTCATCACCACGTAACTGCCAATGAATATGCGGCAACTCATCTGGATTAGATGATGCGGAACAAATCTACTAACTCTGTACTAGTCTCAATATATGCGAGTGGTGTAATGGTCCGCAAGCAGTCGGGTTGGTTCATCACCCTTATGCCTGCAAACTGCCAAAGCATGCGAACATGGAAACCTGTACATTTGCCACTTACCACAGCTACATGTCTGCTGTACATAATTGACAGTTTGTACATTGCCACCACGACCAGTCACACGATGAGGTGTTTTAATTCTATAGACACCAGTAGACTGATCAAAAACCATGACTGTGTGTCCTCCACCTTTTTTTTCTGCTGACAACAACCTTTTCCAATTCTTTGGTATAATTGATGTGCGACAATGTTCACCCCGTGCAATATTATCAACAAATAGTTTGACGGAACGATGGAATGTACTATCAATTATAGCCTTTATCGGAAGTAGTCTAACTCCGCGCAACACGTTATTGTAGCTCTCAGAAGAATTTGTACCATGCATTCCCCACCTACAATTTCTATCGTGAGCAAGGCACCAATCTGGTCAGGCCAATATCTGCCAGATATCTCCAAGCCTCTGGATGTTACAGCTGTATCGTTTGTTGGTGCTTATTCCATTTCCGATCTGTATCTTGACACCAAGAGACTGTTATACACAACTTCTTCATAAGATACATTCTTATATTTGGTCATCAAATTACTCCGAACGTGACACAGACAGAATCTATGATATGCAAATGGTTCCTGCCATAAAGGGGACACACTCATAGCATGCAAAATGCCACGATGCCGGTCAGATATTATGCAAACAGTCTCCAAGTCACGTACAACATGGTGTCTCAACTGCTCCATGAACCAACCCCAACTTTGTATTGTTTCATCATCAACAATTGCATAAGCAACAGGTAAAATCTGATTGTTAGCATCCAAAACGAACGCAATAAGTAATTTACCCCGATACTTCCCTCGTAGATGCGTGCCATCAACAGATAGGACATGTCTACACATGTGGAATGCATCAATCGATGGCCGAAATGCCCAAAAGATGTATTTTAGGAAAATTTTCACAACCTCGCTACTGTTGGGATGATGTAGCCATTGCACCACAGTTTGGGGATTAGAGCGTAGTACTTCTGCAACGTATTGGGGTAATTGTTGAAAATTAGGTGCCCAACTCCCATATGCAAGCACAATCGCTTTCCTGCGAGCATACCAGGCTTTCTTGTAAGTGATGTCAACCTTGAAATTGTTCTTAACATATGCCTGAATTTGTTTGACCTTGTGCCCAGGATCATTTTCAATTAAGTGCATAATTTGGTTAGAAATGACTGTGGATGTAAGATTTCTGTTGTTGTTACCGGATATTTCACCGAGACATACGTGATCTTTTACCCATTTCGTGACCTTTCACACAGTAAGAGATTCATTTTCACATACCCGAATACTCCAATCACAATCTCCGGGAGCTAATCTACCGGAGGACGCAGTCTTGCATTTAGCCGCCCATGTTCTCTTCCGGCTCTCTATGACTTTGAATTCTCGTTTTTGACCTATAGACTACATTAGAGATTCTAACTGCCTTACTAACTTTCTCCTTGCTTTCAAAGTACATGTGCAACCGAATATTATCATTTTTTTCTTCATTCCAATAAACTAGCCCATCTTTATCACTGCGGTCCATGGGTTCGTAATCACCGTAGTTACCAATATCATTGAAAAAAGCCATCCCCCTGGGTTGATAAGCAGGAACATCCTCTTGTGTCTGACATTCATCGTTATTTGTCCCCAAATCCTCGTCAGAATCATCATTCGATATATCTTCAGAGTCTGACCCTGACTCGTAATCCTCTTCTAATGCATGCCACGACGAGTCACTATTACCATTATCCGCTGTCAAACCCTCATCTACGAGACCTTTCTCTATATGTTGATATTGCATGGTACTTGGGCTTTCACCTACTGTGGTGTCTCTATTACATTGCGCACCAATAGTTTGATCAGATTGCATTGAGTTTGACATTGAAAACAAACAAGTTGGGTTGTAAAACTCAAACGACCAAGGATGTTCAAAGATACTCCGCAGCATTGGACTGCAGCGGCTAGTCGTCCATGGTCGAATGCATGAGAGACATCATTGGCCCCATACCATACACCCCTACATTGTTGGTTACAGGTACGTGGGGAATTTTCTCTATCTCGATAAACAACTCAGCACAAAAAGTAGGATCTGCATCAAACAAATCAAAAATACCATCCATACCATGATCATCTGTCAATGGAATGCCAGAGTAGACACCACGACTAACGATATGCTTGTACAAAGTATTCAATTTCAATTGCTCCCTATCAACCTCCATGAATTCGTATATCTTGTCAACAAACTCAACAAACCTAATCCGTTCCTTTATTTGGAATAGTTTCTTGCACACCATTGGCCGGTAGGACACAGTACCGCCTTCATAGGTTATTTCTCCTCCCCAACAAAGGAGAATGTGACGGGGTCTATCAAATGTCATTTTCCTGTAAGGATGTAACATGTTTAGACCTCATTTTTGGATACGGAATATGTTTTTTTTTTTAAAAAAATTGACATGTTTGAGTTCCTCAATATCTTGAAGATTCCCTCTGACGCCGGTCATACCCGATAAGGGTTACAAACAACATAACAAATCGGCAACACTTACAAGTAATACATGCCCGACAAGGGCTACAATCAATGCAATAACCCGACAAGGGTTACAAGTAATATATGCCCGACAAGGGCTAAAAACAATGCAATAACATCCCACAATTTCAGTATAACAAACAACATAATCACAAATTTCACCGCAATCATGAGAAACCAAACATACAACATATATCCCGAGCCAAAGACCATTCTCTCTAAATATTCAGACAAAAAAGAAGATATAATCAAAGCAACATATTATTACACTAAAATACAAAAACATAAAAAATATAAGCTACCATCACAAAATATATTTCTAAAGTACTTACATTAACAAAATTAATTATTTAAACAAAATTAAAAAAATTAATTAATTAAAATTATTGGACTCCATAAAAAAATTTAATTTACCTGAAATATGTTGGTGGTGGGTGTTCGCGGTGGTGGTGGAATGGAGGTGGTGGTTGTTGTAGAGGGGAAGGAAAAAGAGATGGTGGTGGAATGGAGGAGGAGGAGGAGGAGGAGTAGGAGGAGGAGGGGGGTTTCTGCAGAAATTTTGAAGGCAGAGTTATATTCTGCGAGGCCGAAGCCTCGCAGAATATAAGGTCACCTGACCTCGCAATTCGGCGATTGCGAGGTCAGTCAAATGCGAGGTCAATTTTTTTTTTATAAATAATTTCCAGACCTCGCATTCGGTGAATGCGAGGTCTGGGAAAATATATATATATATATATATATTTTAAATCATGATTGAGCTCGCATTTGGTGAATGCGAGTTCCCCTCTCCCAGAAATCATTTTTTCAATCGGCATAAAAAAGAACAATTTTGAAAAGGAGCACAGTTTCAGAAATTTTTCAAAGAAAATCATTCAAGATTCAATAGCCGAGATATTTTCCTATCCAAAATAAACATAATAATCCCCTAAATCCCTCTATCTTTTGAAAATAGTCTTACTGTTTCTACGTTAAAGAATTAAGAGGGGCAGCATGTAGATAGGAAACAATTAATTATTCACATAGTTCATAGTTAAATTAGAGACACAGATTTGTCAATTGGTGAATGTCATGAATAGGAGAAACGAGGGGAGATTGGCAGCTTATCCAGAAGCAAACCCTAGAAACCAATGGCCATCAGAGCAAGACAAAACAATCATTACTTTTAGAAGTGACAAAGAAATATTGAATAAAGTAGGAGAGAGTAACAAAGAGAAAAATCTAAGTATGGTAAATTATGATAAAGTGCAAGAGACTTCCCGAATTGCAAGCCCAATATCTTAGACACTACTTAAGTTTTGTAATTCTTCTTCGTTTGAGTTAAAAACAATTTTTCCTTTAGGTCTGCATGACTCTAGTTTTAATAAAAAGGAAAAGATTAAATAAAATGTTTATGAGCTTTTTAAACGAGTGAAAATTAATTTACCTATTTTGGATACTATCAGTAGATTCTGACATATGCTAAATTTTTATAAAAGACCTTTGTACCTTTAATGAAAATCTAGTGCACATAGACAGAGAAAAGTAGTCTTTATTAAGCAAGTCAATTCCATTCTACTTAGTAATATTCTTTTTAAATTTAAATATCCCTGTGTCCCCACTATCACTTGAGCACATAATGGACAAAGAACTTATTGGTTTGGGATGTAGTGTCAAGCTAATACCTTACTCTATATATGAAGAATTAGGAATAGGAGAATTTAGACCTGCTGATATTATTTTCCAACTTGTTGATAGATCTATTAAATTTTCAACAGGTAAAATTTATGATGTGTTTGTGAAAGTTGATAAGGATTTTTTATTTTTATTTTTATTTCGTAATTCTTGACATGGACCAAGAAAATACTTCTAAATGTCAAATTCCTATTAGCCTTGGTAGAAATTTCTACCAACCGCCAATGCGAAAATTAATTACCGGATGACTGTTATAGAATTGTCAGTCTTGAACATGCGAGTGAAACAAAATATTTTTAAAGCCTTACTTTTTCGACTCATGCATGATGATAATTTAAGTGATTGTTTTTATATAGACAGTGGATGGACTTGTTGAGGAACTGCTTATTTTTATACTTGCTAAAATTGAATCGAAGTGTTTCTTGACTGACGGCTTGAGTGACCATTATGATAGCTTGTCTACTAAATTTGAGTTGTTTTTGCTGAGTACTAAAGAATGGAAGAGTTTTCCCGATCAACTTGTCTAGTTGCACAAGTCTGTAAAGAGTTGTCCTAACAAATGTCTGTATTGTCTTAGCTGAGTTTGTAAATCTTGCTTTTGAATCTAGAATATGTATCTCTACCATTCATTGTTTCCCCACTTGAATTTGAGTTCAAGCCTTTGCCTAAAGAACAAGAAAAGGCTCTAATTCAAGTTTTGACTAAGAACAAACAGGTGATAGGCTGGTCTATTTCTAACCTTAAGGGTATAGACCCCTCTGTATTATGCACAAAATATATTTAGAGGACAATGTATATCTAGTAATGAGATGCAAAAAAGACTTAACCCAAATATGCGTGAAGTTGTCAAGAAAGAAATTGTGAAATTACTTGATGCGAGTATTATTTAGCCAATTTCTTATAATAAATGAATGAGTTCGATACAAGTTGTCACAAAATAGTCAGGAACTATTGTTGTTTTAATTGATAAAGGTGAATTAATTCTCTCTCTAAAATAGTAACAAGTTGGTGTGTTTGTATTAATTTTTGAAAACTCAACTTGACTACTAGGAAAGATCATTTTTTTATTTTCTTCATTGACCAAATCTTAGAAAGATTAACTAAAAAGGGTTTTATTGCTTTCGTAATGCTTATTCGGGATACTTTCATGTTATAGTATACCTAGAAGGTCAAGAGAAAATCACTTTTACTTGTCTTTTTAGTTTTTTTGCTATCGTAGAATGTCATTTAGTTTGGGTAATGCACCATCTACTTTTTGAAAATGCATGTTAGATATTTTCTCTAATATAAATGTTGCCACAGCTAATAGATGATTTGATAAGACTACATTTCTCTGACTAGGTCTAAGTCACTAATGGGTATACCATTTTTTTGAAACAAAAGAATGGTGACACCATTATATTTTACATTGGTTTGATACAGGAAAATTCTTTGACAATAATGGCAAATTTATAATATCAACTCTCTAGAAAATGTCAATTTTCTTCATCCTTTGGATTTCACATAGAAGAGGTGGCTTTGATGAGAAACTTTGGAGATATTATTTTAGCTAGTACAACAGTGAATTTTAGGTAAGCTACGATTTTTCATTCATTCGATTACTGTTCTACAATAAAACAACGTTGGTTGATGTAAGAATATTCTTAAAAGTTTGTTACACTAAACCTATGAAAGAGTATACTCATAACATCGAAAATAATATTTGACTCATTCACAGATTAAACCTTGAAATACACATGAAAATAAATGACGAGAAATGATAATTTATAAAATCACAAGTAATGATGCTCAGAGTTAATACTTGGTGTGATCATAAATGATCATGTTCTAGAAGTGCTTACGTGGCAGTCTTATTAAGGGCATTTATGTAATTTAGGTTCGGTTTAGCTGGCAAGATAGTGGCCTTGAAACTCCTCATATGTGCCTATAAATAAGGCGTTCATGAGCCTGAATTCTCATTGTTCCTCACAATTCCTCATAATCTAATTTCCATATTCTTTCTCACCCTCCTCAGCTCTTTCTCTCTCTACAAACCCTTACTTTTTATCATTACCTGTGCCGTTTGCGGGAATTGAAAATTCTTGACTTTTCTCACTTAATTACAGCAAGTTCAAGGTTCAGCTTCGCTTTTGGAAGAAATGAAGAATCGAGGTGCAAGACGCATAGCTAGCAAGGATGCCGAGACAAGCAATCAGTATCTTTTACTTCAAAATGACGAAGTGGAGTATTTTGGAATATCAAATGTTGCACAATACAGACAAAACGATGTCCTTAAGTATATCTCTAATCATTTTAAATCTTTTCGAGCCTTTGTGGAGAAACATGATGAAATAACACGCCATTTGATCGGTCGCACCGAGCAAATAGACACAGAGTCGAGCAGCAACAGGCCCTTGGCTGGCGTCCTAGCAAACAGCTAGACATCGTCGTAAGTCCAAATGAATTGAGACACAAAATCATAAGACATCGCTTGGATGACCGAACCGAGAAGTCCCAAATAGCTACTAGCAGACCTATGAGAATACCTGTGTATGAGAGAATCAGCTTACAATCTTCTAAAAGTGCCGATCACAATGACCCTTCCCCTACTATTTTAAAACAACTCGAGGAGCAGAGTCTTGAAAACAAAATCCAAGAAATTTTAAAGAAAAATAACTTGATGGTCCATATTTCCGCTCCAACAAAAATAGACAGAGGTCTATTCACAATCTCAATAAAAACGGAGCCTCTGCCACAACAGTTCAAGCTGCCTGATCTAGATAGGTACAAAGGTGATTCTGGCTTAGTTGGATCATCTTTCGCATGTAGTGGCCATCACTAGCCTCTATAGCTATATCCTTATAGTGGCGCCATCCGGTCTAATTTGTTCACCACAATGCTCTAAAGCCCTACACAGAAATTGTTCTAGGGGCTATTTTTGAATTCAATTGCCACTTTTTATGACTTAGTGAAGTCCTTCCTCGGGCATTTTCAAACTAAATCTGTGATACAGAAGGACAATTCGCATCTCAAGAATATTAGGCAGAAATCAGACGAGCCTCTAAATAACTTTTTAGATCAATTCAATGATGAAGTGATTCAAATAAAGAATGTTGATTAGAAAATTTTAATAATTGCTATCTATAGTGGCATCCAACCTGGGAGTTTTAATGCCGAATTGGCTAAACGGATGCCCAACTCTTATTCCGAGCTTCTGGAGAGAGCCTTAGAATTAATAAGAGGCGAGGTGTCCAACGGAACTAAAAGGGAAAAATACGAATCCCAAAAGGATAAGAATACATGTACTTCAGACTCTTCCTCTTCTAAGAAGCCCAAAATTGTGGATAGACTGAATTATCCCAACAAAAGACAGACAGTAGCGAACCGAGTAGTCCGTCCTAATAATAATGTTGCTGATCGACCTCCGAGGACAAAAGTCCTACCAGATTCAAATTTTACATCTCTTAATACTTCAAGGAGGGAAATACTGTTTCAGGTGCAACATCTCGAAATTCTTGAGCCTCTTTCCCCAATGGTGGCTGGACCTAACCAAAGGGACAAATCAACGTACTGCGTGTTCCATGGCAACATGGTCATGACACCGAAGCTTACAATCAATTGAAGATTGGAATAGAAAGGGCTATCTAGGAGGGCCATCTGTAGTAGTTCATTAGCCGAACTGCTACCGAGTTTCAAAGGAATGTTAATAACAGAGCCAATCATATGCCGCCTCAGTAATATTCTCCTTGCTAGTCGAATTGAAACTATCAAAACAGAAATAATAATCAATCTCAGGAAGAGTAGATTCGTGTGGCTAGAGTGATAAACACTATAACTGGAGAACCGGTGACTAGGGATTCTAACAATGTGAGGAAAAAGTACTTATGTGAGGCATGTGCCTACAGGAGAGGATCTAGAAAAAAGGCTAAAGCCTTTCATGAGTCTTGGATACACCTCGGACGATCGTATTTTCAGCCGTATGCCACATAACGACCCAGTGGTAATCCGTGTACAAGTGGCAAGCTTTGAAATGCACAGAGTAATCGTTGATACTAGAAGTTCGATGGATATTATTTTCTAGGATACTTGAGAGAAAATTCACATCGACCTATCTGTGATTAAGCCTTTCAAAACCCCTTTGGTTGGCTTAACTGGAGAGTCAATCATGCCGAGGGACAAATTATATTGCCTCTAACCCTTGGAACTCTTCCGAAGCATAGAGTTGAGATGACTAATTTTGTTATTGTAAAAAGGTACAGTTCCTATAATATTATCCTAGGTTGACCCACGCAATATACATTTAGGATCCTTCCCTCTATTTTCCACGTTGGAATAAAATTTATGTTGAGAAATGGGTTAGAAGGCACAGTGCTTTGGGAATCAGCAAGAGGCTCGAGCATGTTATATGATATCCTTGCGATCCTAGTCATAGACCATGTCTATTTCAGATTAACCTTTCCTCCAAACGTTTGATGCCCTATCTACCTCAGGTATGCCGAAAGTCTTATCGTTCGAATTGATGGAAAAAGGAAAGAACACAGACCCTTCAACTTCAGGCGCACAAAAGATACCAGAATTACCCGAGTTGAAGGAAAAAGGCAAGGTAAAATCGAGCCAGAAGATGAGGTTCCCATTGAAGAAATTGCTTTGGACCCGAGCTTCCCAAACAAAAAGATAAAAAATTGTGCTATTCTTCCAACAAACTTCATCATTAAGTAAACAATTTTTTGAAAGAAGAAAAGTAAAGAAGAAGCTTACATCATTAAGTTGACGTGCAACTCGTCGAGCCTCTGTTGAGGTGTTAGTCTCTATACATAGGTTATATCTCGAGGAAGGGTGATAAACTTCGCCTGTTCCTGAGCCATCTTGATGAACTGTGATTGATCATTAATATCAATTGGAGGGCTTGGGTCAGAATTGAGTACTACTCGAGGTAAAAGGACTCAGGAGAGAATCGATAGGCATTTGAAACCAAGACAGTATTGGTCCTAAAGCAACCTAAGAGGGAGGGGGGTGAATTAGGTTTCTAAAAATACTTTTAGAAATATTAAGATTTTCCAAATAAAAACTAATATAATAGAATCAATGAAATAGTGAAGTAAGAAAGAGAGAAAATTAAATAGCCAATACTTCCAAGCTAACAAGCTTGAAGTAACAAATCACTAAAATGCTTCACACACTTGGTGAGCCAATAATCTTTACAAAGTAGGGAAATTCTTGCTCACACTAAAACTCTTTTAGTTGAGCCAAGAATCTTACTTACACCCACACTTTCGTACAAGATTATTACTCCATTCAAAGTTGAATTGCACTCTAAACTGCACACTAATACAATAAAGCACTATAGCCAATTTGTACTAAAATTGCTCTTTTCTAAGGCTTGTATTCAATGTATTAGATAGATTTTACAGAAATAGTATCAAAGCAGTTATTTATAAGAGCAATAAATGGTGGTTGCAACTACTTTCTAACGGCTAAATAATAAATGTACAAAAATTAGCCGTTGTCTGAGATAGATAGGATGCGTCCAACACAGCATCTGATCTCCATGCAGTTGGTGAAGAACATAGTTCGGATGTTCGTGCATGCGTTCTTCCATCGTCCGAAAGAAGCTTCAGACGGACATGTTCGTCTGAAGAAGACTTCGCTCGGACAATTGTGTGTGTCCGTTTGGAGAAGCAGTAAGATCCTTCTTTCTACCTGTTGGTTCGGACAGTGGAATGCGTCCGAGAAGCTTGACATAGTTCAGACGGTACAGTGCATCCGAAAACCCTGTCTCTAGCAAAACAAGTAACAGACCTGCAAAAACTTGTTTATGGAGTTAAGTGTTTATGTCATCATCAAAATAAGGTTTGGAAAATATCAGACAGGTCTCTTGATCCAGTTGACTCCTTTCCTCCTCGGGGGTAGGTTTTTTGCCTCTTGTGAAAGAAGAAAAGAAAGAGATTCAGTAAAGCTTTTACTTAAAGAATGTAAAGAAGGATAGATGTGATGTGTACAGTAAGAATGCTTACCATAAGCAGTAAGGAACTTCTTGGATGGAGGCAAGTTCGTAGTAGCTTCACCAGGAACCCTTACCACTGAGATAGTACCAGAAGGTCTTGAAGGGGAAGGGATTGATACAGGAGTGCCTAGGAGAGAAAGTGTGGTTTCTGCTCTTGACGTGCTGGCCTCCTTACTTCTCTTTTTTGTCACCCGAACTAATTTGGGTTTGGCTTGGGAAGAAGAAGGAATGGCCACAATACCACTTGATTGCTGCCAGAGCCACCCGAGATGGCTTCCACGGGGGCCTCAGTTGTAGCACCAGCAGCGGTGGAAGTATTTGCAGCAGGCTTTGAGGCGGCACTTGCGGTTGCTGACGAGGAGCTGTTGATGGAAGATAGTGTAGTTTGGTTCGAATAGCTGGCCCCAGTTGCTATAGTTGTGGGAACCAAACCCCTCTAGAAGGTGCTTAAATCTACAAAACAAAAATAAATTCATTCAGATTGGTTCAGCTCGGGAAAGATCGAAGTAAACCACAAGCAAGTAATATTAACCTTGGTGAGGGTTGTAGCCCTTAGGGGTAATGTGTCTATGAAATAGGCCAGCCCAAGCCAAGAGGTTATCAGGAAGAATGCCTGGCTAGTTATGGAAGTCTATCCTAAGGTTGGACTGGATGAGCCTTTTATCCTCATCAGAGTTCGATGGTGAAGCATTTTTTGTCTTTAAGTCTTATGAGGTTCCAATGATATCAAGGCATTGGAGGATCTAACTAACGGAAAAAGAAAAAAGGTTTCTTCCAATTATGGATAGAAGAAGGGTTGCCAAAGGTGAGCTATTTGCCTAGACCTCGGGGAGAAACATAAAAAAAAAAACCCTTTGAAGGGGAGAGTTTTAACATCATTATAAAAGTATCTAAGGAAAAAGGAATGTCATATAATTTACATAAAAAATAGAAACCAGAAATTAGCTCTGATTGCATTGAGGCTCAGCCAGAATACATTGAAGTCCCAACGATCAGACAGTTGATTCAGAAGTGGAGCTATGGGGAGCCTCAGCCCTGCTCAAGTTGCTCCTAGTAAATGGTCAAGTAACTAGAAGGGGCAAGTGGCCTCGGTCCTCAACTGTGGGATACTAAATATGAACATTTTTAGGGAACCGGTATCTATTCCTAAGAGTTTTAATGACTTAAAGCTCAAGGATGTTAAGGATGTTTAAGGTCTGAAGTTCAGAGTAATTATTCAGGGAGGTTCGGATGAGAAAGGTTCGATAAGAAAATTGAGAGGGGACTACGGCTAGATGGGATTCATCAAAAGGGTTTAGCAATTTATCAATAGAGAAAGAGGGTTTAGGAGTGCTGAGTGAGGATGGAGTGAACGTACTAGCCATGGCTCCTTGACAGGCATGAAAAACAATGATAACTTGGAGGAACTTGGGAAATGGCCTAAAAACATACGGTGAAGCAGTGCTTAAACAGTTGATGGCAACGGTGAACGGGTGTGACCAGTAAAGAAACATAAGAAAGAGGGAGGATTTGCTTGAAAAAGGGTGAAGGAATGAAGGTTGTAGGAAGAAGGGGAGGAAAATATTTGCCTAGAGAAAATGCAAGAAAAAGGGGAAGAAGAAATTTGTTGGGAAGAAAGTGTAAGCGTAAAATTAGGGAAAAATAGGAAACTACAAGATAAGGGGGTATAAATATTGCTGGACTCGTATTTGGGAAAGTGAAAAGTTTGCCCTAATTGGGGAAAAAATAGAAAGTCTTTGCCCTAATTGGAGGGAAAATGAAAATTTTCGTCTCAATTGTGGGGAAAATGAAAAGTTAAATGCCATCCCAAATTTGAAGCCGGTCTGCCTTTTTAAGAGGCATTAAAGGCTAGGTGAGGAAAATGAAGTACTGCACAATATATGCATTAATTGTGCATGGGGACTTGGTGAGCCACAAGATTTAGGAAAGAGTCATCATTACAAAGCAGCAGACTTTATGGAACAACTCGTTGTCATTATAGAAGAAAGTGAAAGAGTCTTGGGTTTCAAAGTGAGGGACTTAAAGTGGCTTGAAAGAACACAAGCATGTGCCAAAGTGCTAGAAGGTGGTCATGACTAATTGGGGCTCGTATATCTCTCAGTTCGGAGCATCGCAACAAGGGATACTGAGTCTCGGCATCACGGTCAGGAAAAGAGTTATAGGGGACTTTGTTAATTATTATCTACTTAGCCCCGACACTAGAGTTCGGTACCTAGTCGAGGGGACTAGTGATGATACTCAGAATTAATACTTGGTGTGATCATGAATGATTGTTCTAGAAGTGCTTATGTGACAGCCTCATTAAGGGCATTTATGTAATTTATGTTTGGTTTAGCTAACATGATTTGCTGGAAGAGCGAAGACTAGTTGGGGCTATTCGAGAAGCCAACTACAAGCAAAAAATAAGCATATATTACAATTCTGCTATTCGACAAAGATATTTCTCCCAGTAGACTTGGTCTTGTGAAGAAATAGGGTCTTAAAGTTGATGGTGTCCATAAATTAGACCTTAACTGGGAGGCACTTTATCAAGTGATTGAAACCTGCAGATTGGGCTATTAAAGTTAGCTGACCTTCAGGGATGAAGTATACCAAGGATGTGTAATATTGTTAATTTGAAGAAGTATCATATTGGAAATTAATTAAGCAGGTCTGAATGATCTGTGTTTGTATATAGAAATTTTCCTTTATATGCACAAGTTTGTAAGTACATAGAAGTCCTATTCTATTACAAAAAAGACCATTGCTACTCAACGGCACTTTGGATATTCGCTTCGCCATAATCCCACCATCATTTTCATCTTTTTCGTCTTCTATTAGTACTCCTTTGAAGTGAACTTCTGCAATTCGAGGCTCGATAAATTTCTTACCCAGATTGGTGACCAGCTCATTGGTTATGTTAGCATCATATCTCTTGAAGGAAGCCAAGTTTAAGGGATAATCAGGATACCTAGTCTTAACATCTTGCAAGCCCTTCTTGAAATCCTAAGCGACTCATGTTGAAGCACAAAATTGCTGATGTTTTCCAAACCTTATTTTGATGATGACATGAACACTTAACTCTGTAAAACAACCTTTTGCAGGAACAGATCTTTCGGACGCACAGAACCGTCCGAACTAGGTCAAAACTCCTCGGACGCATTGCATCGTCCGAAAGAACTGGCACAAAGAATGGGATCCTACTACCTTTCTTTTGGACGCTCAGGACCGTCCGAAACCTCTGTCGGATGAAGGACCGGACGCATGCACGGACGTCCGAACGAAGCCTCTCAACAAAACTGAAAGAAGATCGGACGCTGCCTCGGACACATTCAATCCTTCTCGGACGTCCGAAACCCCAACGGCTATTTTTTGTGCATTTATTACTTAGCCGTTAGGAAGTAGTTGAAACAACTATTTATTGCTCTTATAAATAGGTGCTTTAATAACCTGAAAAAACCATCTAATACATTGAATACAAGCCTTAGAAAAGAGTAATTTGAGTGCAAATTGATCACTCTATAGTGCTTTGTTGTATTAGTGTGCAATTGTGAGGGTAATTCAACTTTGAGTGGAGTGATAATCTTGTATGAAAGTGTGGTTGTAAGTAAGATTCTTGGCTCAACTAAAAGAGTTTTAGTGTGAGCAAGAACTTCTCAACTTTGTAAAGATTATTGGCTCACCAAGTGTGTGAAGCATTCAAGAGATTTGATACTTCAAGCTTGCTAGCTTGGAAGTATTGATTGCTTAATTTATTCTCTCTTTACTTTACTGTTCTATTGATTTTGTTATATCTGCATTTAATTAAAAAGCTCACTATTTTCCGAAAGTATAATTTTTAAGAAACCTAATTCACCCCCCTCTTAGGTTGCTTTGGGACCAACAATTGGTATCAGAGCTTGGTCTCATTATATTGCTTAAACTGCTATTGAGTAAAGAAATATGGCAACTAACAATGCTCTATTTTTTGAGGGCCAATCCGTTACTAGGCCCCCCATATTTAATGGGGCAAATTTTATTAGTTGGAGAGATAGAATGAAAATATTTCTGCAATCTATTGACATTGATTTGTGGTATGTTGTCAATGAAGGTCCATTTGAAGCATCTATCATTGATGATCACACAAATAGAAGAAGAGAAAAGACAAGGAATGAGCTCACTCCACAAGACAAGGCAAACTTGACGTTGAATGCAAAAGCCATGAATGTGTTGTATAATGCCTTGGATGCAAATGAATCAACTTGCGTGAAGGGTTGCATTTCTGCTAAAGAAATATGGGATAAGTTGAAAGAAATTCATGAAGGGAGCGATGATGTTCGTGAGCAAAAGAAATCCCTACTTGTTGCCAAGTATGAGTCCTTCAAGATGGAACCACATGAGAACATAGACAAAATGTACTGCAGGTTCAATGACATTATAAAGGATCTTGAAGCCTTGAGTAAGGAGTACTCTTTGGGTGAAAAAAATAGAAAAATCCTAAATGCTCTATCCAAAGAATGGGATGCCAAAACCATTGCTATAGAGGAAGCCAAGAATTTAAATTTAATGCCTATTGAATCACTAATCAATTCTCTTACATCTTATGAACTCAAGTTAAAGGCCAAGGGTGTGGATGATGAAGAAGCAAGGCCAAGAAGGAGCATTGCTCTAAAGACCTCTCAAGAGGAAGATAAAAATAGCTCCATCAATCTAGAAGATGAAGATCTTGATGAAGGAGATCTTGCACTCATCACCAAAGGATTTCTCAAACATTACATCAACAAACGAAGAATGAGAAGAGGCGGAGCTACAAACTCAAATAATTTCAAAGGAAAGTCAAGGCTTGAAATGAAGAAGCAAAACGAAAAATGCTTTGAATGCGGTCAACTCGGTCATTTTGCAAATGAGTGTCCTTCCAAGAAAAAGAAGGAAGGAAGAAAACCGAGATTCAATAACTTTCAAATCACATGGGATGATTGCAACTCCGAAGGAGAAATTGAAGAAGAAATGGAGTCGGCACAAATGGCCTTTATGGCCATTGGAGATGATGAGGTAAATTCTAACTATGACTCCAACAATGAAAATTATGAAGATGATCTTGAAGCTTTCATTTTGAAATTGCATGATAGCTTAAAGGAATCATATGCTAGAAATAAGGAGTTAGTTAAAAAGTCAAATGCTTTATTGAATGCTAACTCTAAACTTGTGAATGAAAACAATAGGCTATCACAAGAAAATCGGGATTTGAAGAAAAGAATGCATGTGAGATCAAAGGTCAAGGAAGAACAAGCCTCTTTGAAGAAAAGAATGGATGATTTGAATGCTCTCTTAATTAGAAAGAAAGAAAATATTGTTGCTATGAAAAGAAATAGAAATATAGCTATCAACAAAAATTTTGTCATGTTTAGAAGGGATGACTTATGTATTGTAAAACCAAAATCATCTTTGTATGTTAATAAAAGAATTATTTGTAGATATTGCCAACAACATGGACATGTTAAGAATATATGTTATGTCAAGAAGAACGAAAAACTTGGAATGAAAGATTGCATGGATTGAAAGCAATTTCACTAACTCAAATGGACCCAAGAAAACATGGGTACCAAAAATTATCAATTGATTTATTGTGTAGGTACTTAACATCACCAACAATGCTAAGTGGTTCATAGAGAGTGGATGTTCAAGGCACATGACGGGTGATGCTTCTCTCTTCACAAATCTCACATCCAAAAATAGTGGAAAAGTCACTTTTGGAGATAACAATAAAGCAAAATCAATCGGCATTGATGATGTAGGTAAAAATGGTGAAACCTTGATTAAGAATGTGCTTCTTGTTGATAATTTGAACTATAATTTATTAAGTGTTAGTCAACTTTGTGAACAAATTTATATGTATTTTTTACCAAGCATGAATGTCTTATCCTTGATAAAAATCGTGTTGTCTTATTCCAGGGCACTAGGCACAATGATGTGTATGTGATTCATCTTGATAAAATTAGCAATAGCAATGTAAAATGTCTTACCGCTTCCATAGATGATCCATGGCTATTAACATTGGCATAGAAGACTTTGTCATTTTAATATGGATTTGCTTGAAAAACTTGCCAAGAAAGATTTGGTAAGAGGTTTGCCAAAACTGAAATTTTTGAAAAATAAAATTTGTGATGCATGCCAATTTGGTAAACAAGTCAAAGTTTCTTTTAAACCAAAGAATTTTGTGTCTACTCATAAACCTTTAGAATTGTTGCATTTAGACTTATTTGGACCTACTCAATATGCTAGTTTAGGTGGTTGCAAATATGCATTTGTTATCGTAGATGACTATTCTAGATTCACTTGGATATTATTTCTTGTTCACAAAAATGAAGCATTTGAAAAATTTGTAAAATTGTTTTCCAAAATTCAAAACTTATTGGATACAAAAATTATTCGTCTAAGGAGTGACAATGGTGCCGAATTTAAATTTGGGGGTTTTCCCGACTTTTGTGATCACAACGGTATCTTTCATGAGTTTTCGGTTGTTAGAGTCCCTCAACAAAATGGTGTTGTTGAAAGGAATTTCCTGTCTCTTATACAAAATAGGACTCTATAAAAAATGGCTAGAACTATGATTAGTGAATGTGACTTACCACAATACTTTTGGGCCGAAGCGGTTAACACGGCTTGTTATGTTATGAATCGAGTTTTATTAAGATCCTCTTTAAATAAAACTCCTTATGAACTCATATTTTGTAGAAAACCCGTTGTGATCTATTTCAAAGTTTTTGGTTGCAAATGCTTTATTTTAAAAATCCAAGAAAACCTTGAAAAATTTGACAAAAAATCGGATGAAGGAATTTTTCTAGGATATTCTAGTGACAAGAAAGCATACCGAGTTTACAATAGAAGAACACTTTTGATTGAAGAAGTTGTGCATGTTACATTTGATGAAACTAATGATGTTATCTCAAAGAATTTATGTGAAGATGAAGATGTAGGTATTTTAAAGGAGCTCGAAAAGCTCGTTATTCATGGAGATCATCAAGAGATTACATCAAGCGTTAATGTCAACAACCATCAAATTGATGATGAAAAGAGTAAATGAGGATGCCCAAAATGATCTTCCGAAAGCTTGGAGATTCGTCTCTAGTCATCCTCAAGATTTAATCATAGGTGATCTATCCGATGGGGTAACTACTGATCATTAATAACACTTTGAATAGTAATTGTGCATTACTCTCTCACATTGAACCTAAACATATAGATGTTGCTTTGAGTGATGACTCTTGGGTTAATGCTATGCAAGATGAACACATCAATTTGAGAAAAATAATGTATGGACCTTAGTTGAAAGACCTTCTTCTCATCCCGTTATTGGTACTAAATGGGTTTTTAGAAACAAATTAGATGACAAAGGTGAGATCATAAGAAACAAAGCTAGACTTGTTGCAAAAGGTTACGCTCAAGAAGAAGGTATTGACTTTGATGAAACCTTTGCACCCGTGGCTAGATTAGAATCCATTCGCATGTTTCTTGCATTTGCATGTTTCAATAATTTACAATTATTTCAAATGGATGTCAAAAGTGCTTTTTTAAATGGTTTTATCGACCAAGAAGTTTTCGTCAAACAACCTCCGGGCTTTGAAAATAAGAATCTTCCAAATTATGTTTTCAAACTTTCCAAAGCCTTATATGGTTTGAAACAAGCTCCAAGAGCTTGGTATGAAAGATTAAGTGGCTTCTTGATAGAAAATGGTTTCAAAAGAGGTATAGTTGACACCACACTTTTTACAAAAACGGATTTAAAAGGATTGTTAATTGTTCAAATTTATGTTGATGATATTATTTTTGGAGCAACTAATGAAAGTTTGTGCAAGGATTTGTCACAATTAATGCAAGAAGAGTTTGAGATGAGTATGATGGGCAAGTTGCAATTTTTCCTCAGACTACAAGTTCATCAAACTAAGGAAGGAACATTTATTACACAAATCAAGTACACAAAGGAGCTGCTCAAAAGATTTGGTATGGAAGATTGCAAACAAGTTGGTACGCCAATGTGTACTTCAACCAAACTTGATAAAGACGAAGAAGGTAATAGTGTTGTATGAAAAACACTATAGAGGTATGATCGGAAGTCTACTTTACTTAACTGCCAGTAGACCAGATATCATGTTTGCTGTTTGTTTATGTGCTAGATTTCAATCTTGCCCTAAAGAATCACATTTGATAGCTGTGAAAAGAATTTTTAGATATCTAAAAGGAACAACAGATTTTGGTCTGTGGTATCCAAAGTCCTCTACATTTGATCTGATTAGCTATTCTGATGCTGACTTTGCTGGGTGTAAAATTGATAGAAAAAGTACCAGTGGTATAGCACATGTTATTTTCTGGGAAATTATCTTGTGTCTTGGTTTAGTAAAAAACAAAATTCTATTTCTCTTTCTACGGCTGAAGCCGAATACATTGCTGCCGGAAATTGTTGTGCTCAACTTCTTTGGATGAAACATACTCTGAAAGATTTTGGTGTAATTTTTGATTGTGTTCCTATATTGTGTGACAACACTAGTGCAATTAATCTCACAAAAAATCTTGTTATGCACTCAAGAACCAAACACATTGATGTTAAGCATCATTTCATTAGAGACCTCGTTTGTAAAAAGGAAATTCGTGTTGATTTTGTGCCTACTTCAGATCAATTGGCTGATATTTTTACAAAACCCTTAGCTCTAGATCGCTTTGAATCGCTCAGAAAATGTTTGGGGATTTTACAGATAAATTTGGCATAGGTTCATAGTTCGGACGCACTCCTTCGTCCGAACAACTTTTCTTTCGGATGCTCTGGATCGTCCGAAAGCATCTGTTACCTCTCGGACGCTCATATTCGTCCGAACAATATTCTTTTTTCCTAAACTCTCGAAATCTTCCGACGCGCAGATCGTCCGAAAGAACTTCGACGACCGGCTCCTCCTTCGCCATCTGTTCACAAAGCTTTCGGACGCTTTGTCGGACGCACACCAAACGTTCGGCCGTCCGAAAGGTACCCCTGTTTGATTAAAACAGTCCAAATTCCCCATTTCGGACTCACCCCCTCCCCCGAAAACCCTCAGGCGAAATTTTTTCTCTCCACTACCCTTTTTCCAAATTTCCAATCTCTCTTCCAAAATTGATTGGAAAATCATCCTACCCATAGCCCTTATCACTTAAATCACATCTCATTTCCCCCATCCACCATCTCATTTCCTCAAAATCTCACCAGTCCTCAAAATTTTTCAATTTTCTCTTCTTTTATTACAATGGTGAAATCTCGCGGAGGTTCCTCTACAGCAAATCGGGGTCAAAAAACTAAAGGGAAGGCTCCAGTACGAGGAGAATCCTCAGCCAATCCCCAAGTCTCCACCACTCCAACTCTATCAAAATTTATCGATGCCAAGGCATCCGAACGGTATACTTCCCTTCTAAGTAAATCTATAATCGTTCAACGTCCTGCTTCTCATAGTCTATTTGATGAATATAATCTTCCCATTATCAAATCTTGTTTTGAAAAACGAAATTGGGGTCATCTTGTGCATCTTGATTTGCCTATTTATCATGACATGGTGCTTCAATTCACGGCCGATCTTCGGAAAGGTTCTACTGAAACTTCGCACTCTCATTTCTCGTGTTAACAACACTGATCTTGAGATTTCATCAAACATCATTAACACCATTTTTGAATGTGAAGTCTCAAACCCCACTGATTTTTCCTATTTCTTTTCGTTAGACAAATGGCCCGCTGATGATACTCAGTTTGATATTGATGAAGTTAGAGCAATTTTTAACATTCATTTTAAACAGGTCTCGGAAGCCAAAACTACATTGCTCGCTCCTGAACTTAATATTCTGTACACCCTTGTCACAAATCTGTTATTGCCAACTGACGGGCATCGTACTGAGCCCTGAAAAATGCAACTTTACTTATTTTTTTGTGTTTTCAAGGGTATTCTTCTTGATTTTGGGTATCTTTTTTGTTCCCTATGGGAACTCTTTCTCACTGATACCCGAAGAAACATTCCTTTTGGAAAATTTCTCACCAAAATTTTTGATTTCATCTTGCATGGCATTAACCCAAGATTCAATATCAACCCAATTTTAACAAATCCTACATTGAAGTTAAAATTCGTAACATGAAAGAAATGAGACTTCTAGAAATTGAAAAGAGGTCACTCAGTCTTGGCATGTCTGCTTCGGCTCACTCTATATGACATTTGCTAAGAGAGTACTCAAGTCAGTTCATTTCAACGTCGCACAAATCGAAAGTTAAAACGACTTGAAACTCGTCAAATGATTCTCCAAGAGGCACTCAGTCTTGGCATGTCTGCTTCGGCTCAAGTTCAATTTGCTAATCTTCAGTCCCAATATCCACTTGAGTCATCTTCCGACAGTGATGAACCTGAAGATGAACATACACGTGAAGACAATGCAGAAGCTGCTCAAGGAGCTGCCGATGACGATGACGACGATGACGACGATGATGAAGATGTTGATGACACGTTTGACTTTATCATGCAACGTCGTACCGGGGAGGAGAGGATGACAGTGAAGCCACCGCTGAAGATGTTCCATCCAAACGACAAAAGACTGAAAAGCGCTTCAAAAAGTGCAATGACTCACATTAGTTCTTTTTCCCATTTTGTACTTTGTTTTCAGCAGTTCTCTGCTTATTAGAACCTTTCAGTATTTCTTTTGGTTTTCAGCAATTCTGTGGCTTGGTTATGTATTTACTTGACTTTAGCACCATTAAACTTTTCAGTTGGATGTATTAAACTTGTTTCCTTTCTATCAAACTACTTGCATGATCTAAGGGGGAGTCTTTTTGATTGATGTCAAAGGGAGAGTAGTTATATTATTGTGCTTTGATATGATTGATATGTTGTGCTTTGATATGATTGATATGTTGATAATTGATATCCAATTATGATATATTGCAAATTGATTAGTCATATCAAATTGAGGTTTGTCATCATCAAAAAGGGGGAGATTGATGTTTTTCAAACCTTATTTTGATGATGACATGAATACTTAACTCTATAAAACAAAAAGCTTTTGCAGGAACAGATCTTTTGGACGCACAAAACCGTCCGAACTAGGTCAAAACTCCTCTGACGCATTGCATCGTCCGAACGAACTGGCAGAAAGAATGGGATCCTACTGCCTTTCTTTCGGATAAAAGGACCTAAAGAAACCTCTGTCGGATGAAGGACCGGACTGTCTCATTATATCCGAATGATGCCTCTCAACAACACTGATGGCTTTATCGGACGCCCTCGAACAAATTCAATCCTTCTCGGACGTCCGAAACCCCAACGGCTATTTTTTGTGCATTTATACTTAGCCGTTAGGAAGTAGTTGAAACAACTACTTATTGTCTTATAAATAGGTGCTTTAATAACCTGAAAAAACCATCTAATACATTGAATACAAGCCTTAGAAAAGAGTAATTTGAGTGCAAATTGACTATAGTGCTTTGTTGTATTAGTGTGCAATTGTGAGGGTAATTCAACTTTGAGTGGAGTGATAATCTTGTATGAAAGTGTGGTTGTAAGCACACTAAGATTCTTGGCTCAACTAAAAGAGTTTTAGTGTGAGCAAGAACTTCTCAACTTTGTAAAGATTATTGGCTCACCAAGTGTGTGAAGCATTCAAGAGATTTGATACTTCAAGCTTGCTAGCTTGGAAGTATTGATTGCTTAATTTATTCTCTCTTTACTTTACTGTTCTATTAATTTTGTTATATCTGCATTTAATGAAAAAGCTCACTATTTTCCAAAAGTATAATTTTTAAGAAACCTAATTCACCCCCTTCTTAGGTTGCTTTGGGACCAACAATTGCAAGATTGTCCTTTAAAGCGTTGAAGCTGATAAAATGACTTGCATTGTTCACCAAGGAATTGAGGTGAACCGTTTTAAGTTCTTTGACCTCAGCCTTGTGCCTATTCACCTCCTGTTTTGAGTTGAGGTCCCCAGCAAGTTGACAAATTTCCCACCTAAGCTCTTTGACGTCAACAATATGCTTACTCTCTAAGAACTACCAATTAAGAAGGGTCACCTGACAAACTTTTGTTGTAGTTTGAGCAGAGCTATCTCATTCTTGTCATTCAATCTCTTTACTAGAGAGGCTTCAGCAGTGACCCTCTCTTCTTTTTGATTGGCAAGTTATTTTTCGAGAGCCCAAACTTCTTTTCGAGCAGCGAGAAAGCGATGGTGCCCTTCCTAAACCGCATTACCAAGCTAAACCAAGAAGAGAAATCTCATTAATGATCTATATGTATATTTGTGTACATTTTCTTAATGACGTTCACTTGCCGCATAGTATTACTGATTTACTTTAGTGTGGATCTGTTCATCCATCTACTCCAAACTATATATCTGATCATAGGGCAGGAGACATTGTTCATCTAGTTGTTGGCTACCAGACCATGTTGTCCTCTATCATTAACAGTCAAGGACCATTCATGCCCGGATGCCTCTCGGGAAAGTTCCCCGTCCTTTATCCGAATTGGTTGGATTGATCTATAAGTCCACGATAGGTCTTGGGATCCACTAGTGACCCAATTCTTCTTGGGATTCTAGTCTCGAGTCCGTAGAGCTGCATATCACACAATCATCCATTTATTCCATGGAACACAAAAAGCCCATGGTTTATAAAACCAAGGACAAAAAGACCTACCTCAAACTAGAAGAATGGTATGTGGGGAATGGATTAGAGACAAAACTATAGCAGAGGAGGAATGAGGAAGAGAAGGACTTTTCTTCTTACGCTGTTGAGGTGAAACGATCGGGATGTCTGCATTCAAGCTCAAGGCCACCGATGTAGAAGAAGATTTGGCCTTCTTCTTTGCCGCTTTTAGTGCAGGAGCTTTCCTCTTGGATGAACGCTCCTGGGCACCACTAGGTTTGGGAACAACCCATGCTGCCGAAATAGTCACAGGAGTTGGCTCCACTGCTTGAACCCATACAGTCAAAGAAGGGCCTCACTTTTCAAAAGTGGGAGAGACATCACGGGCTTTAAAGTTTCCCCTGTATAAGGTAACAAAAATTAGAATAAATATGAAACACAACAACGGAACGGACTTAAAACCTATAGCTGGACTTCCCCAATCTAGCAAGTTCTAGTCAATCATCAAATTCCACCCACTAAAGAAAAGGATTAATTTTGACTAATCAACTTTGTCAACTCCTATGAACGCCGAGTCCTCCAAGTTATTGATCGGGTCCTTATTCAGGATAGGTTGCACTTGGAAAAAGACCAACAGGTTCAACCGCTGCTCATATCTTGTTGCCTAACAAAGAGAAAAGATTTTTCCATCCTGTGATCGAACTTAGGTACTTGGTTATCAGCCTCGCTCAGTTCACGCAGCTTGCAAAATATAAGAACTCGATGTCCATGCTATGAGACAACATATAAAAAAAATGGAAGGCATCTACCATTGCCTGAATGCCTATGAATTTGCAGGTCTGGCAGAAAGAGGTAATTAACCTAATTGCGTTTACAACCAACTGCGATACGTAAATACCAAAATACACGCACAATGTTTTGATGACCCAAAACAATGGGAAACATAGACCTCATCGATCATAACTCTAGAAAATTAGAGTTATATGTACTCTAAACTTGATGGTTTTACTATTAGTTTCCAACATTTTTTGTGTTTGCATGTGTATTTTTCTTTATTTTGCTTTTATACGCAATAATGTGTTAGTATGTGTTTATTAAGTATTTTAGTACTTATTTAGGTGCTAATTAGCATATTTTATTAGGTTTTTGCATTTAGAGTTGTGTCGTGTCTTTAACTTAACTTCGTTGAAAGTTAGGTTTTCGTTCATCTTTGTTTGTTTTTCATTTTCTAGCCTATTTTGAGGGAATTTTATTATATATTTAGTTGTTATTTTAAGTGTTTATTATAGATAATAATGTTCTCCTACGTGTTAGGGTCACATGAAAAAAACGGCGCATCAATTGGATATCGGATAAAGATCTTCAAAGCAAAACTATAAGGTGCTGCTTTTCAAAAGTTTCCGTTCATGTCGCGATATGAATTTTCCAAACCGCGATATGGAGACAGCTAGAGCAACTTAAATGACTTTGTTCGGGGCTGATTTTTGCTCCAGTATTACCGCACGACCCTAGCACTATTTATACTCCTTTTAAGCCTTATTTGAGGCATAGAAGACCCATTAGAAAGCTAGTAGAAGTAGACTAGATTAGAGAGTAATTTTCTTCCTTTTTCCTCCCCATTTGGGGAGGATTTTCTTAGATTAGGACTTCTCTTTCTTGTAAATTTCAAATCCAAGCTAAAGATTGAAGCTTTTCAGTTGTAAGTGCTTTATTTATGTTAAAACTTCTTTAGTTAAGCTTTGATTTCATGTTCCGTTACTTAATTAGTTTAATTGGTTTATTCTAATTGCTTCCTTTACTTGTTTTCTTAGAGTAATTGTTAGATTAGTTTATGGGCTTTCTTTAAAAATGCTTTCTTAGTGATAATTTGTAGTTTAGATTGGTTAAATAGGATAAATTAGTTTAGGGGCTTTTCATTTAATTGCTTTCTTTACTTTCTTTCTTAGTTTAATTGGTATATTAGTTAATGAGTTTTCCTTAATTGTGCTTTCTGAGTTTTAGTTTGTAGTTTATGTTTGTTAATTACTTTCTAAAAGTGCTTTCTTTTTGCATGCTTTCACAGAATACTTTACGGGCTTTCATTAATTATGATTTCTTAGTGGTAATTAGTAGTCTAGATTATTTAATTGCTTCTTTAAGTTATTTTTCCCTTTTCATTGCTTTCTAAAAAAATGACTTCTTTTTACATGCTTCCATTTTGCTTGCTTTCTTAAACATGCTTTCTCAGTGTTAATCTTTACTTTAATGCAATATATATTCTTTAAATTGCTTTCTTAGTTCTTTAATTCTAGTTTTAGTAAAATCTCTTTATTAAATCAACAGCTTCAACTTGTAATCTATCCAAATAATAACAAGTGTTTTTTTTCATAAATACGTCATTTAAAATTCAAAAAAGAGTTCAGTACAAACAGCTAGGTGATCCTAAATAGTGCCAATCTTGACTAGATAAGCAAACGAAATGAAAAACCCAACTAGAAGAGCATCAAGTGATTCGAAAGTCCTCATGAACTTCAAGGATGAACCTTCCAAAGAGCTTTATGTGGTTCAAAAATCGTTACAAAATCCAAAGGATGAGCTTTCTGAAGAGCTGTAAGTGGCTCAAAGTCCTTATATATTTGTGCAAAATACACAAGGTCCGCCGAAGCACCCTAAGTGACCTATACAACAATATGAAATGACCAATAATGTTGGACAATTAGGATGATTAGTGATTGGATTATCAATATGAACAGGTATAAGACAAAGGATGATTAGTCATCAGATTGCACAAGAACAAAAAAACAGAATAAAAGAATACAAGTACAAAACATAGAAAAAATTTTATTCAACAACCAAAGAAAAATTACAAGTCACCGGTCAGCAATTGAAAAATTATTACAAATGCCCTATTCCAATCGGCTGGCTTTTGAGGCTGACTATCTGTGAGCTCTCCTGACAATTGATCGGCACCAAAATAAGGACCCCAAAAGAAGTTAGATGGTTTCGACGAGAACCTGACCAGCAGAATCAAAATCCATTAGTATATGATCATGAAAAAAGTATCATGGTCAAAAGAATATGCCTAGCCTAGTCTTCGGTTGTAGCAAGTACTTCTGAGATGCTTACCTCTCGTTCAGGAGCCAAACTAGCAGCCTGTCCCTCCATGTCCTCCTCTTTTTCTTCTTTAATCAAATCTACCATTGATAAAGGAACTACGGATTGAACGCTTGACTACAGAGTTGAAACAAACCTTGGCTTCCTGAATTCGACCCCTAGCTCCATTATCAGCTTGAGGTAGCTTCCTATTTGAAGCATGAGAGCTTTTGTTGTCAAATTCCAAGGTTGGAAACCATTCTTGAACTTGTCCGAGGGCCTTGCCAAAGCCTATTTTACCACTGATCTTACAAAACTTGGTCAAATCCTTACCAAGCCCATCGTACATAAGAAACTTGTTCACACTCTAAAGAGGAAACTGATCTTTTAGCTCCTAAAGAGATGATTGAGATATTGGCCAATTTAGCCTTCACTTTCTCGAGCTCAGCCGGAGAGGCTTCCAAGTCGGATTGCCTCACAACTAGACTCTTGGCTGTTTGTTTAGTATCTACTTTTAATTTTCTTAGGTCAACAACATAAAGAGTCTGGACGTCCTAGTACTTTTGGGTCTCCTCTTTGAGCATCCACTCTAGGTCAGCCACTTTCAAATAATGCCTTATCCTTTCTGTCTCCTAGAAAGCAACCATATTTTTTTGCTTGCAAGTCTTGTCGTTCTCTGCTTCACTTTGTAGGCAAAGAATTGTTTGCCCATTCTGCCTTACGAGGAATTAAATGTTCATCTTCTTCTTGGGCCTGGGAACTTGGCAGAATTCTAATGGCAATGGGTAGGATTAGCACAGATGATGTCGACCTACTTGACGTACTAACCTCAGCACCTGGGTCAGTTTTATTGAAGAGCCTATTCGCCCTACCTTGTGGACTTTCTTAACAACACAGCGAGGGACATCTTCTGCCAACATCATCCCCTCTCAAAAACTTGTTGCCTTGTCAGCCAAAATATTGGTGTTAACAAAATCCTTACTAGAAGTAGAGGCCATCTCGCAATTATAGAATAAAAATATGAAAATAAAAAAGGGCAAAGGAACACAACAGGGATTATATCCTCTTAAAGAGCAAAATACTCAATGATTCAATAGGAAACAAACTATAGGGAGAATTTTTGATACGGGTTGATGCCCAGGGTATGTAGAACTTGGTCACAACCGTAGGGTTTATATGCACAAGCGAAAGGTAGTTGTTAATAGACCTCCTTGATTAGCCACAAGGCAATCTTTTAACTATGAGCAAGGAATTGATCCAAAGCCTAATTGACAGAAAATCAATACCGGTGTTGGTTATAACCTCAAGTGCTCAATCTTGAAGCCCCAACTAGATTCCTAGTCTAGACAAGACTAAAGAGAATCTAAAATTCTAATTCACTCGTATGAGAGGAAAAAGAAAAATTGAAATCTTATTGCCAAAATTCATTCTTCTAAATTGTGTACAAGACCCCCTCTATTTATAGTTGAGGGTGGAGGATTCTAGGACTAAATTATTCAATGTGGGATAGCTAGTTTTAATAGTTGAGCTGGATCCTACAGCCCATTAGCTTTTAAACCCAATTCTTGTACACTTAACTAATGGCCGAAATACACGGCCCAAAAACAAATAATTACGTCTTGAAACCAGCCCAATTAAACACACTAACACTTAAAACAATTGGGCTCAAAATAAAAGACTAGACAACTAAATAAAAAGAATATTCCATGGCCGAAATAATGAGGCTAAATTTCGGCCCTTCAGCTTCTCATCCTAGGCTTGATCTTCAATGACTTGGACGTCCATTACTAAGAACATCTTAGACTCTTTAGTGGACTTCATCTCCAAAAGGTTTGTGAGCTCTTCTTGATCTTCAACAACTTCAACTAAGCCCAACATAGCTTCATTGAGGTTCTTAGCTCTTGATCTCGTAATTGGACCTTGTGGAACTTGAAGTGCGGGAGTTATTCCGTGAGCCTATATCGAGCCTTTGTGGACAATTGATCACTATCAAGTCCTTGGGATGTATCAATTTTTCTCTCAATGGTATGCAAAAAATTTGTAAAACGACCAAAAGATATACATGGAAGAAGGCGAGGGGTATTTATTGAGAGGGAAGATGAAGGGACACAAACTGGTGTGGGTCAACACATTTCGACTCGATCAAAGCATTAAAATCTAATAAATGAAGAAATGCAAGGGTCTGACAATTGGAAAATATGAAAAATGAGGAAATATTGTAGCACACGATTCAATATGCAGCGTCAATAAAGGCGTCGAGATAGTTGCCTGATCGATGGAGCCCGATCTATGATGCCAATCCCATCGAGAGAATTCTTGATGATATCTAAGGTAGCCCACAAATGGTGGGTTGACATGTGGATGGTCTGCACAACCATAGTAGACTTGCTAGGGGGACATGTGTAGGTCGGGTTGTGGAACTCATTCCATATGAACTACCAAGTGCTCCTGGGTTGGTAGAACTGAGGCCTGAGAGCCATCAATCTAGCTTGACCTAGTTTCGAGGTCAGAACATTAGTCAACTTCTATAAATAGAGGTACCAATCATTGTACAAAGAAAGCAACACATACAATAAATACTCACTTCAACCACCTACTCACTTTTTTGAACACAAATTTACGCATTAGTGAAGCAAGTGAAAAATTAATGACTATAGAATAATACACTTCCAACACAAAGCGATCATGGTTAACATGCAAAGGAAATGGACAAAGAGCTAAGATCGATCAAATTAGAGAAGACGAACTTTGATCAATCAATTCAAAGAAGACGAACTTCAATTTTTGTTCGACGGCGTTGAACAAACAACTTGGCATCCAAAAAATTAGAGTTCAAAGAAACAAACTCCAATGTTCATTAAATCTAAGAATAAGAAAAATAGTACAAAGATCAATGCAAAAATATGGTTTAGAGAAGACGAGCTCTAATTTCCATGAAGAAATCAAACAAACGGGATTGAGAGTTTGGGAATACAAAAATTCCAATCTTTGAAAAATTGGTTGAACACTATGAAGAGAAAGAATATGAGATGAAGACAAGAAAGCAACTATTGGTTTATTTTCTTTCTTTTATGATCACATGAATCAACTGATGTTCACATTAAATGACATTTGAGGTCATTCACAAATCTCCTTCAAGGTCTAGTTTGGCTATAAGTTTAATAATAGCTGAAGATGATCCCTTATAAGTTAAAATCAGAGATACATGTCGTCAACTTGTGACTCAGGAAGCAAACAACGTCGAACTAAACTGATGCAAAAGCTACGTTGAGCTAAGAAACGAATGAATTGGAGTTCTAACAGGAAAAACTCAATATTAAAAGACCAACCAATAAATTGGGCAATGAGTCGTGATCGATCAACTTGAAATTTGGAAAAGATGATCTGAATAGAAGTTCAAATTAAGACCCAGATCTAATATCTAATACAATAAGCTCGGGTTTTCTCAGACCAAAGAGGAGATTTATAGACTTCTAAAAGTATGTTAGAAGGACCCACTCATAAGAGCCTATAAGCTTTCATCACGTGCCAAACAAAATATAGGTTTTCAACACTTTTGAAGCAAAATGGGTTAAGCTACATGCCAATCAAACAAAAAATACAAATCTTTCCCTAAAGTGCATGAAAGAAGCTAGTCAAGACAAGTGCTCATGCTATGGGACCAATGTAATTGGAAACAATGCAAGTCATGTAAAACCATGCAAGGCATGAGTACGATAAGTCTTAGAGGTTGAAAGGCGACCATAAAATGAAAATGAGGCCAAAAGACCAGTTAAAGTGCATAAGTGGTCGAAGAGCCCGAAATAGAGCATGACGTCGATTATGATCAATGGTCCCAAAAATGAAAATGAGCATAAAAGACCCGCCGAAATGCTAAGTGGCCGAAGAACACAAATAGACGCATAATGTTGATTATGATTGATAGCCTTAGAAAATGAAAATGATGACAAAATACTTGTCGAAGTCCTCTATGTAACCGAAGAGCCCAAAGTAGAGGCATAGCATTGATTATGATCGATGGCTCCAAAAAATGAAAATGATTCCAAAAGAACCACCAAAGTGCTTAAATGGTCAAAGAGATCGAAATAGAGGCATGACATCGATTACGATCGATGGTCTAGAATAGAGATTATTATACCCGAGGTTTTCTTGTGTAGAGTTAGAGAAAGAAAGAGATGTATGTGTATGCGGCCCGTAGGCTTTGTACTATTCAATTGCCTTGAGCAGGCATAGTATGATTTGTTGTGTCTTGTATTTTATATGTTATCATCTGGTATTTATAGGCAGAGGTTACCGCCTATTGAGGTCAAAGCCTCTTACTTATAGAAGGTCGGACCTAGGTGGTTTGCTAACCGACCATATCCGATCGATCATCTAAGTGAGTATACATCAGCAGTAATGTCGTGTTTATAGAATTACCCTTGCAGGGGTTACAGGACACGTGTTATTATTATATAGGGTGAACACTTCAGGTATTTTTATCATCAAGAGTACTCTCTGCTAGATCTGAACTTGAGTCAGGTCTAGCCAAAATTTATGCTCTGTCCTATCTTTATGAAGATCAGCTCAGTCCCTAGAAAATCTTCCTTAGAGGCAATGAACTACCTACCTGGGCATTTACTCTCCAAAGTCCCCATTTTCAAGTACTGTATTTAATTTGCACGAGTCCCTAGGAAAGAACAAGCTTTTATTTAATATGTCCTCTTTTGTTTTGACTTCCATGTCTTGTCAGAAAAATTTTTAAATGCATTGCCTTTAATACTTTGACCCCAAACCTGATTATAGTTAACTTGGGTCTAATTGATCATTTCAAAGATCTTGCGAATTTTATAAGATGCCTTCACTTCCTCAAAAGAGAAAATTCTACTAAAAGAGTAGCTCAGTCTCCGAGAGATCTTTTTTAGAGGTGGTAAACTACCTACCTTAGTATTTACCCTCCAAAATCCCTAATTTCAAGAACTATATTTAATTTTCATGAGTCCCCTTTAGGAAAGAACTAGCTTCCTTCTTATCTGCGTCCTCTTTCAGTTTGACTTCTATGTCTTGCCGAAAAATGCTTTAAAGGCATTGCCTTCAATACTTTGACCCCAAGCATGATTATATATAACTCGAGTTTAATTGACCATTTTAAAGATCTTGCAACTTTTACAACTTGCTTTCCTTTCTTGAAAAGGGAAAATTCTACTAAAAGAAATCCTTATTCTTGATTACTTATGGCTTCTTATCAAGGAGACGACTCTGACATGGCATTCTCTTTGAATCCTACTCCTTTCATGTTTTTTCTCAGAAGAAGAATTTATGGATCTAGAAGGGAAGCAAATGCGCCCAGAGTTGTAGTTTTCTCTCCACCCCCTACACCACTAATTTTTCCAGTTGTGAGCCAAGCTATTGCAGTGACCCATGAAGTCTTCCTCTGCACTGGCTGATTCCTCTTTGCCCGTTACTATAGTGACCTTTTCGGAATCTACATCTTCATCGATCACTGTAATTCTATCCTCAAAAGAGCAAGAGTCCATCTTTAAATGTGTGCTTGGATTATGGGAAACCAACTGGTCATTCTTCCTCAGATACATCCATACAACAACCTTTGGACCAAGATGTCGAGCTAAACTGATCAGATTTAAAATTTATCCAATGAGCCCATCCTGACAAGCTTTATGGTTCGGCAGTTGATGACTCCCCTAAGAAATACATTCCCAACTGGGAGATCACCACCCATAGTTGGCTGAATACCCTAGACACCATCCCAAATTTTCTTTATCACGTTTTCCCTCCAAAAAAGTTATTTGAATAATTGTTCCTATGATGAGCTTTGTGATCGAGCAGCCATAGACAATATTTCTTCCATTTTAGCCACACATTTCTTGATCCGAAACTTAGCCGATGCTTGCATGGTCACTGCCTCAGTAGTGGCTAGCATGATTGATATGAAGATAAAGTAGGTTGAGGTATCAAAGAAGTTTCAAGAGCAATATGCCAAGGTTCTGTCCCTTTTTGAGAGGAAGAAAACGATAAAAGAGAGATAGAAGAGATGAATAAGATTTTTGATCAAGTCTCTAAGGACTTGGAGATTGCTTGCACTAAGGTCAAGTCTTATAAGTCTAAGGCTAGACACCTGAGGACTGAGTTAGATTTACTGAAGATTTAGTGGGTTGACTTGGAGTTCAAGCTGCCCCTACAAAGTGTGAACAGTTTTCTTTCATCCAGCACTTTAGCAAATGACCTAATGAACCTCTGTCAAGAGGTCCATAGGCTTGGACTCAAGGATACGACCGACTTGACTAAGAATGAATTTCCAAATATTCCTTTACAATGGGAGAAGAGTGAATTATTTGATCATTCTATGTCCAAAGAATCTATGGAGGCCTTGGGAGACCTTTTTAGGACTATTCAGACGGAGCAAAACATGACTCAAAGCATTCTGCCTAATCGTTCAACTAAAACCATTAAACATGGCCAATCTTCTGAGGTAGTTCATATTTCTGATGTTTTTATTTCTACAGACTTGATCTTTTGTTATAGATTATCTGATGAGTTATAGTTTTGATTTCCTTGATCAAGTTTTGGCTGGGACACCTTTTACTTTGGATGTTCTTCTCCTAATATTGGTCAGCCTCCTACTAATCAGAATCAAGACCAGGATAACGATGATCAGCATTAGGTTCCTATATATCTTAGGGATCTTTTGTACCATTTCCCCAGCAATAAAATATTGTTTCTTTCCTTTCATTTGTTTGTTTTCATCTCAAACAAACTGGGGATTATGAAATATCCCCTATTTTAGTAATTGCATTTGTACCTCTTTGCAAATGTTTCGTGTTCTTGTGCTGTAAGCATGCATAAACATTTTTTGTGCAAAAGTTAATTGAAGTAAAATCACCAAAGTTCAAACTTTTGCCTATTTGTTGAGTGTTCGTCCAACGCAAACCTTAATCTAGATTGTATGACCTTTTAATACCCATCTTCCATAAGATTGAGGTCAAATGATCAACCTCCAGATGTTCATCCTTTGAGGAGAAATCTTGGGCCTTAAAAGAGCATTTCTTTGCTTTGTTTGGCCTTTTCGAGTTCATTCTATATGAACCTTTAGGCCTCGAACCCCTTTATTACCCATCTTCTATGAGCTTTTGGGGTTTACTTTGTATATTAGTATGTCCTCATATCGCCCATTCGTCATGAGCTTTTAGGTCATAATTTATGTGTGTATCCGACATCTTGTCGCCTATCTTCTATGGACTATTGGGTCTTAGTTTTTGTATGTACTTGACCACTAGTTGCCCATCTTCTGTGTACTATTTGGGTCTTGATTTACATATTTGTCTAACCTCTAGTCGTCCATATTTTGTGGACTCTTGGGTCTCAATTTACATATTTGTCTGACCTCTGGTGGCCGACTCTTGGGTCTTGATATATATATTTTCTGACCTATGGTCATCCATCGTCTGTAGACTCTTGGGTCTTGATTTATATATTTGTCTGACCTCTAGTCATCCATCTTCCATTGACTCTTGGGTCTTGATTTAGAAATACTATAATTATCTGACCTCTAGTTGTCCATCTTCCATGGAACCTTTGGTCTTGATTTATATATTTTTTTGACCTCTAGTCGTCCATCTTCCATAAACTCTTGGGTCTGCTTGGTTTTCTCAGTTTCTTGTTGTTTTTCTTTAATGCAAGTCTTTAAGTAGGCATCAGATAAACTCAAACGGCTTGACATCATGATGCTATTGCTTTTTTGGCATTTAAATGACTTTTTCACTTCTTGATGAGTGTTTTTCAAAATAGTATTGTAGTAATTCTGCCATATCTCAAGATGAGCTCCCTATTGTAATTCTTCTATTCATGAAATGAAGTATATGTAGTTTCTTGCTATTATCGTGCGCTTTGCATTTCTTTGTTCGTCAAATCGCCTAACGCGATCTTAACAACATTGAGCATTGATGCTTCTGAATGAACAAGTACACTGACCGATTGTAGGCTAGCTTTTGTTATTGTGTTGACCTGAGCTAAGGCCAATTCTTGCTGATATATTCTGCAATTGATATGTTGACCAAGACTTAGACCATCTTCTATATAATACATCGACCAGAATTTAGGCTAACTTCTCTTAGATTCTCTGACCTGAACTTAGGCCAATCTTATGCCTTTAGTGTGTTTTCTGAGAAATGCCTAAGCTAACTTTTTCAGACCCTCAGGAGAACTTCTTTAGGTGATCCTCAAGTCAGATTATTTTACTAATTTCATTTGGTTTGGTTTTTGAACTTTTAATGCACTTCGGTGGGTTTAAACCAATTCAATATATATTCTTTTTTGTTTGGTCTTTCAGAAGCTCTTGAGACACTTCGGCGAGCTCTAACCAAATCAATATATCTTTGTTCACCTAATTGTGGCTGAATTAGATATCTGTTTTAGGCTTTAAGCAGAGTGGTAATATGACCCTTGAGTTTGTTGATCAGTACTATATCTTGATGTTATCATCAGATCTATCCTGAATCTGACCAATGACCTTTGGGCGTCTTCTACCAACTAGGATATATCTTTTGATTTTTTAGGGTCAGCAGATCAACGTGCTAGTTGAACAATAGTTTCCATGATTGAGTTACAAAGAATCGTGCCCCTGGCAATCACGTGCATTTAATGCCTCGTCTTTTCACTCATTTTGCTAGCTGTTCCTTTTTGCCGTTTGGGTTTTCCTGTTGTTTGATGAGTAAGCCCAAAAGACTGATACCCATACTATTTAGGGTTTTTTGTACTATTTAGGGTTTTTATTTTACTTTCTATTTTGCTCTTCATTCTCTATTTTAATTCTGAGCGACCAATACTTATTTGCTATTCCTTCTCTGCTTGATATTTTTTTGATTTGCATTATCAATGACTCTGGCATCTGGTACGAAATCCCTTGTTAGTTCTAAGCATATTCTAGATGCTATAGATCCTGAATCTCTTGAGAATTCTAAAAACTTATCTCTCGAGTGCTTTGAAAAAGTTATTGTATTCTTTTAGAGATTACACTCCAATTACCCAATGAGAATGACAAAGTAGAATCTCCAACCGAGGGGTTCATGACTATACTTTGAGACCAATTGCAGTCTGGTCTCCGTCTTCCCATTCCTTCTTTCTTTGTTTTCTCTGTCATTATTTTGGGATTTGCTTATCAAAATTGGCTCCTAATGCCATGAGATTCGTAGTTTGCTTTTGCATATCATGCAAGCATTTGAATAAGAATCCCATGGTCGATGGCTTTAGAGCTTTTTACAAGCTAACCCCTGGTGGTAGGGGTTCTTACTCCTTCCATTTTCAATCCTGTCATACCTCTGATGTTTTCATTCGTCGATATCTCTCCTTGATTAAAGAATGGAAGACGTACTTCTTGTTTACCAAATGTAAGGACATGTTTGGAATTCAAACGAAATGGAAGAATCAAGTAGTCCAAGAGAGTTTGAATAAATCCCCTCTAGGCATGAAAGATATCATCTCCACGGTTAAAAAGTCTGCAGTTGAGTTCGACGCATGAAATTGACACTTGTGACAACTTGAAACAAGCTGATAGGCGTCATTATGCATGGTCAACCAATAATATCACCCATTAATAGCTTTTTTGGCCAGGTTCCTTAACCCAATGTGACTTTCATAGATGATTCGTGTATTTCTTAGAGCACATAGTCAGTTTCATCAAGATATAAGCACTAAAGCAAGGGCGATAAATATGATTTCCTATATAGGATACCCTCAATGATCACATACTTCATGGCATAAATTTTTACCCCAATGATCACATACTACATGGCCTAGATTTTGAGTCTTTGAACATCCACCCTTTCTTCAGGAAGAATTTCCTGGAGCAGGCAGTCGTGTATTGGCTTCATCCTACCCTGGTCTTCCTTAACATCTATAATTTCTTTTTTGTCGATCGACCTGTAGGTCTGAACTTTTACCAATACCTCTTTTTTCAAGTGAGAGTATATGGCATCTACTAATTTTGCTAATGCGTCAGTATGGTTGTTCTTTGCCCAAGAAATCTTGGCAATTCTACTACCTTGAAAGATTCTTAAGTTGTTGAACCCTCTAAAGTTATTTCTGTAAGATTACAACTCTTAGATCTCAAAGTTGTCAAGGTTTTGATTAACTACCAACGAGGAATCACTATTTACTTTGGCTGCTTGGATACCTATCAGTTTTTCTAGCTTTAGACCAGACAAGACGGCCTCATATTCGGCTTCATTGTTGTTAGCCTAAAAGTTGAATCTGAGAGCATATGTGTAACATTACTCTTCTAGATATTGGATAATTATTCTAGTTCACAAGGCTTCATCCACATGTAACTCCCAAATTAGATAGTTCTGATCATTTTCTAGCAAACCCGGATCTTAAGAGATCAAACTAACCTATTGTGGCAAAGTTTTGCTTTCCACAGTGAAACTGACTAACACCTGAGCTTTTATGGTTAGCCTTGGCTTAAATGTTATGTCATGTACAAGGAGTTCTACTAACCACTTAAGCATTCTTCTCGAGACGTCTGGTTTTTCCAAGACAATTTCAAAGAAAAATTAGTGTAGACAATAACTTCATATCCTTAGAAGTATGGCCTTAACTTACTCAAATGTTGAGCAACAAGGACAAGAGAGAAGGCCATTTTTTCAATTGATGAGTAATTTACATCTAATCCTTGGAATACTCTACTGATGAAGTAAATTGGTCTCTATATCTGGTCTCTTTCAAAGATCAAAGCCACACTTATTACTTTTTCCAGAAGCCGAGATATAGATACATGGTCTCTCCAGGCTGTGATGCAGTCAAGGTCGGTAAATTAGCCAGATACTCTTTAACGCATCAAAGGCTTGCTAGCATTGATTTGTCATTCAAAGTTTTTGGCTTCCTAGAGTACTTGGAAGACTAGCAATCCTTTCTCAATTGACTTAGATAGGAATCTGTTTACGTAGCCATTAATCTTGTAAGATGCTACACCTCTTTAACTGACTACGGAGGCCCCATGTCTAGCAGTGCTTACACTTTCTTTGGGTTGGTTTCTATATCACTTTCAAAGGCAGTAAAGCCCAAAAAATTTCATGAGGAGACCCCAAAGGTACATTTGTGGGGGTTCAACCTCATGTTAACACTTCTTAATATCTCAAAGGTTTTCCTCAAATCATTGACAATATCTTCACGAGATCGACTCTTCATTACATTATCAGTATAAACTTCTGTGTTTCTTCCAATCTGATTTTTGAAAAGCTTATTAACGAGCCTCTGATATATGGCTCCTATATTTTTTAACCCAGGAGGCATGGTTTTCTAGCAATAGTTCCCATTATCTGTGATGAAGCAGGTATTCTCCTCGTCTTCCTTACTGAGGAAGATCTGATGATACTCTTTATATGCATCTAGGAAATGTCCTATTACAAAGCCTACTAATGAATCAACAACTATATCAATCCGAGTTAAAGGGTAACTATTTTTAGGACAGGCTTTATTAAGATTAGTAAAATCGATAATATTTGCCAGTCCTTACCATGTTTCCTTACATGTACAGGATTGGAAAGCCAAGCAGGATACAAGACATATCAAATTATTCAAGCTGCAATAGCTTATCCTTCGATGCCTATGACCGAGCTATCAATGTTCTGGACTGATAAGTCTTTTCTTCGGCTTGGCAAGCTTGCACACGGGGTCAATTCCTAACTTGTGTTCAATGACCTCTCGAGGAATACCTGGCATGTCAGCAATATTCCAAGCAAAGAGATCCCTATATTCATATAGTAGCCTGAGCATATCACTTTTTAGTTCAGCAAGGAGAGTGATGCACATTCTCAATTTCCAATCACGGTAGGAAGGATCAAACGTAATTTATTCTATTAGGATTCTGGGATCTGGTAGGATTGCCTTCTCTTTCTTATTACTCAACTCCACATCTTTTCTCGGGATGCCTGAGCTCGACCATTCATCTCTACTCTTTTTCTCACTACTAGAAGAACTCCCCACTTTGACTTGAAGATTCTTTTCTTTAATTAGTATGCTTCATAAAGACATCATGTAACATTCTCAAGCCTCTTGCTGACTCTTCTATATAAATTCCCCTAATCAATCACGTGAAGCAAATTTAATCCCCACGTGATAGACTATAGGCAAGTATGATAATGAAGGCATATTAGGAATATCGCCCCAATGTCTTCTTATAAGGAGAAGGCTTCTTAACCAAGATAAATTTAATCATCTCAGTTCAGGACTCTCCAAAGGTCAAAGACAATGTTACCATTCCTTTGGGTATGACTTAATCCCTTGTGAATCCCACAAATGGGTTGCAAATAGGCATGATGTGATTGTTAGTGATACTCATTCTTTTGCAAGCAGGCCAATATATGATATCTGTCGAGCTACCACCATCAATGAATACCCAATGTACCCTGTAGTCACCTATTTTGACATGGATGACTATCGAGTCTGTATGTAGATGCCGATCTAGTACTAGACTTCATTTGTAAAATGGATACTTAGATTAGCATGAGCCTTTTTTGGAAGTACTTCAACGTGTGGTACGAGCTTAGCATAATGCTTTCTAGCATTCGCCGACTCTCAACCAGTTCCACCTCTAGTAATAGTATCGACGATGTCTGGTTCACTTTCCCATACCCCAATTCGAGTGAACTCTTCAATTCCGATGATCATATTTATTACTCCTTCAACATCATGGTTATCAGTAGGAGGTCCCTTATGATGGTTTCTTTGCTTTGAATAATGAAGCCTAGGAGGGCTATTATCATTTTGAACTCCATACCATTCTGTCTGACCTGATCAACTGCTTTGAGGATCTATTTTTACAAGAATCCATCCTTAATAGCTCGCTTTATACAAATTTTTAGATCGTTGCACTCCTCATTGTCATGTCCATGGTCTCCATGGTGTGTACATTAGCGAGATCTATCTCGTTTGTGTTAGTCTGGTCACAAAGGAGGAGCATGTTAAAGGATTCCTTCATTTTGGATTTGTAATAAAATCTCCTTATGAGAAGAGTTAAAAAGGGCAAAATTCGTGTCAGGAAGAACTGGGGTCTGTGGACATCGGAAAGCATTTGAACCAGGGAAATTGAGCCAGCTAATGGTCCTTGATTATTTTGATAACTTCTAGGCACGAAGCTTTACTAATCTGATTCTTTCTGAACTTTTTATCATTCCTGCTATTGGTACCTTCTTTATGTTTAGCCTTATTAGATCCAAGCTCAGGGATTTTCTTTCCTTTTCCTTTTAGATCACAAAGTTCCCTTTTTGTTTGATTCAACTCTTCTCCATGAGTATGACTGTCTGCCCTCCAAAGGAATTCATTGAAAGTCTTAGGAACTCACAGAAAGCTCTGCATTGAAGTTTCCAAGTTTTACTCCACTCATGAAGGTTGTGATCACAATTGCTTCATCAACATCTCGAACTAGAATGATCTCATTGTTGAAATGACCAATATACTGCCATAAAGATTCATCAGGTTTTCACCTAAAGTTCATGAGGTACGCAAGTTCTTTTCAGATAACTTGCTTGCTCATGAAGTGCCAAGCAATTTTTTGGGCAAGATCAGCAAAAGAGTCAATAGAGTTAGGGGATTGCTGGAACCACTTTTGAATTGATTCTCTTAGCGTTGTAGAAAAAAGCTTGCATGTGATGGCATCAGAGCTGAGTATCTATACAGCTTTGTAACTGAACTTACGTGGCTATATGGTTAGCATGATCAGTGTTCCCTTTACAAATATATAGATTTAGCAGCTTGAAGTTGAAAGGGATTTGTTCAGCTTGGATAGCCATTGTGAATGGATCTTTATCAGTTAATGCCAAGTTCGTGAGATTGACAGTGTTTTTTCCTATAATCTCTTGAAATTTTTATTCCATCTTAGCCATGAGCTACTCCTCAGCTTGAGATGGGGTTTTAGCTATATTTTATTCTGACTTCTTAACAAACTTTGGGTCAAGACCTGGGGTTTCATGGAATGACGATGACTACTACTGACAGCAAATCTAGCACCACCAAGGGAAGTTTCTATATTTTTGTCCATGGCTTCTATGAAGATTTGGAAGGCTTGGAAATTTTTACAAAGAAACCATAGCAATTCTTCCTCCGTCGGTCCTCGTGTCTGCTGTGCAGATCCAAGAGCGGATATAGATTCAGATGGTATAGTTCCATGTAGCAGCACTAGAAGGTTGTGCAGTCTTGATCCTTTGTGCAGTCTTGCTGCTTACTTTCTTTCTATGCTTTCCTATTTAATGATAAGAAATGTTAAGAAATGGGTAAGCCTGTTATAATGTTTGTTTAAATTCTAAAGTGATTAAGAAAATTTAGAGAAAGTCTTTTTGCTCGATTCCCAAAAATGGTGTCATTTGATGAAACCCGAGGTTTCCTTGTGTATAGATACAGAGAAAGAGAGTTGTATGTGTATAAGGCCAATAGGCTTTGTATTATTCAATTGCATTGAGGAGGCTTAGTATGATTTGTTGTGTCTTGTATTTTACGTGTTATCATATGGAATTTATAGGCAAAGGTTCCCGCCTTTTGAGGTCGGAACCTCTGACCTATAGGAGGTTGGACTAGGTGTTCTACTAACCGACCATATTTGATCGATCATTTAAGTTATTTTACATCAACAGTAATGCCATATTTATAGAATTATCCTCGCAGGGGTTACAGGACATGTATCATTGTTTAGGCTATTCTATAGGATGAACACTTCATGTATTATCAGGAGGCATAATGTCAATTATGATCAATGGCCCGTAAATGAGAGTGACGACCCACCAAAGAGCTTTAAGAGGTCTAAACCCAAAAAGATGCATAACATCGATTATGATCGGTGGCCCAAAACATAGAGGCAAAATGTCGATTACGATCAGTGGCCAATAAATGAGCGCAACAACCTGCCGAAGTTCTTTAGAGTTCTAAACCCAAAAAAGAACAAAATGACAATTATGATTGATAGCCTATTAATAAGTGTCATTACCCACCGAAGTGTTTTAAGATATCTAGACCTAAAAAAGAGGTAAAACATCGATTACAACCGATGGCTCAAAAAATAAAGGAAAAACGTCAATTGTGATTGATGGCTCCCAAAAAATAAGCAAAACATCAATTACAATCAATGGTCCGATAATAGAGGTCTGTGAACCCAAATTAATATTATTATTTTAAAAAAGTGAGCCTAAAAAGAGGTGGTGAGCCCAAAAATACAATAAAAAAAATAAAAAAAGAGGTGAAAGTGATGTAAAAAAGGGTCAAATTCAAATACAAATAAATAAAGATGACTAATCGACTACGACGATCAACTAAACTAATCAACAAGCAAAGATGCAGCCAAGTTGGCCAAAACCAATCCAAAAATAAAATTTTGGAGACTGAAGTGTAGACTAAGTGTCAAAGCATAGAAAGAGCATCAATCAGACAACTAAAATCAAAGAATGCTAAAGCATTATTGATTAGAAACATAATTAGCATTTGATGGAGATTCCAACACAATATCAACTCAATCCTGAAACTCAGTTTAGTATTAAATTGAGGGGACTATTAATGGTACATAATTAGCACACCTATAATACATTGACATGTGACTAGTCCAATGCAGCTCAGTAAGGGTAAATATGTAATTATTATATAATAGTTCGGACTTCACATGGTATCAATTCGGCTTAGCTGTGGTTGTTTCGGGCAATAGGGTATGAACCCCTGGACCCCGTGACTCATTGATACAACCTTTATAAATCGGGTCTTACCTCTCAATTGTAAATGGCCCCAATTCTTTTCACAAATTCAATATAAAACATCACTCTCTCTACAAGTATTCTCTCTACTCAAATCTTGTTTCATCACCCACAAAACTATAAGGCTATATAAAGCTGCGTTATGATTGAATGACTGAAAAATTTTAGTAATTAGTAATGAACTATGATACACTCAGAAAATGCAAACCAAATATGACAATTCTTTAACCTAATTGTGGAACATGGTAGTTTCTGATTTCATGTGTCAAGATTAATAATTAATTTGATAATTGCTCGTGTTATAATTTATTATAAAGCAAAGCGAAAAAGTATCTTGTTAAATAACTAGCATTTGAATCATTCTTCTTTTAGCAACATTTAGAAATAAAATGATTATATTTGCAAAAGTTTGTCTATTATTCGTGGTGTCAATGTTAACAATCATGGCTTCATTTTCACTACACATTGCATCATATCCATGACAATTTCAACTTTTTCTATTCTTAGCAAATTATTAATTTTCATACTTTTATCATTATTTATAAACGTAACTATTGATAGAAAAAATTAAGCTAGGGATCGTAGTAAAGCCGAAAGCAAAGGTTGAGCACAACTCATAGTATCATATCCGAATCACCTGAAAAGAAAAGGGCTGGGCTTTGTTCCTCAGGATAGGCTCTGACACTCAAATCAATACTTTGACCAAAGAGTAAATTTTATAAAGAAATTAGAGTTCACGAAATTAGGTAAAGTAATACACGAATTTGATTTGTCATTTTTATATTATACATATGGTTGATGGGTCAGACCGATCTACTTGACCCATTTAGGCATACTTGAACCACGAGAGTAAGTTTACTAAATTACCCTTAGGCCCGGAGGCACGTGTAATATTTTTAGTGGAGTGAATTATATTAGCATCATTATTTGCTCCTAGTCTGAAGTCAAAATTTTTGAGTTGAGATTAACCAGTATTTGATATGGTAATCATACCCCTGACCAAAGCCGTATAATTGACCGTAGCCAATTTCAATGCTAAGTTATTTTTTCTAGAGGAAAACAATTTTGTTGGTGGAGGATTGTTTTAAATGATCTATCTCCAAGAACCGGAATAGACAATTTGTTTGATAGGATAAGTTATTTGAATATTTGGCTATGGTTTTTCTCCAAAATAGGATACTTCTTAGAATTAAACTTCACAAACCAACATGTTCCAAGCCACCGCTTCACCATTCTCCAAGTTTTCTTCTTTCATTTTGCTTCCTTACTTCTTTTGTTATTTCCATAAACTACTCAACCGCAAATGGGATATATAAGGATTTAAGCATATGAGCCCTTACCTTCAACTTGGACTTTCAATTTAGAACTTTGGTGTCCACGAATTTAATAACCAAGCACCTCTTCTAAGCATTAAACTCGTAGACGAGTATGATCCACAAAAATTGAGATAATCTAACAACAAGACTTTTGCCTCGAGTCTCTTTATTTTTTTAAGGTGTCTCTCCAATACTTTTTAGTATTTGTTTCCTTTCGTAATGATGGGTGTTGTGAAGGAAAGAATGAAAGTAGAGGTGGGTCACATAAGGAAGGTAGAGGCAACGATGATGAAGGTGGGGCAAGTGGTGTAGCGAGATGTAGAGTAAAAATATTGGGTAGAAGTGTTATAGGTGAGGTAGAGATAGGTGTAGTTAAAAACTTGGGTTCAGGGAGTAAGTGGAGAAGAGATACGTGGAGTACGCATAAGTGGAATAAGTGAGGTAGGGATAGGTGAAGTAAGTGGAGGGAGGAATAACTTAGTCAGAAATGATATAAAGTTTTCCCAAGATACAATATGAGGGTGTCTAGTAGATGGAGGCCCTTTAAACAATAATTTATCAGTCAGCCGCTGCGAGTATTCAGGTGAGTCTTCCACTGCTGAGTTAAGTGGAGTACCTCAGAGAAAGGGTTATCCCCTGGTCGATATTCTTTGGAAGAGTATGTATCTTGGTAGATCACCAAAAATTGGGATTGATTCTTCTCCTAAACTCCAATTACTTCTTTGATAGGGATGCCCCTCTTATACTACCACCCCAACAAGTCAAACTAAGACCACTCAAAGGTAGCCCATGTGATGGAGACTGAAAATGAGGATAAGTCAGGGGACAGGTTAGAAGCTGAGAAGGATAAAGAGGTAGAGGAGGAAAATGACGAAGAAGTAGAGGAAGAAACTGAGGAAATCATTCAAATACCTTGTAAGAAATAAGGCAAGAAGAAATTCTCTCCACCATTGACCTTGGAGTCAATGTATTCCGAATTACCTATTCCTATTGTTAATTAGAACACAATTGGCCCTTGGTTAAAGAATTTCCATATTCCAAATTGGATGTTACATATCAAGGAAGAAACCATTGACCTTGCGAGTGTATTGAAGATTATACCCCAATTTATTTAGCATAGTTTAAAGCAAGTATGTGATTTTCCCTTCACCTTTCATCTAGGATATTTTGGTAAAATACTAGTTGGGACTTGGTCAAATTTCTCTTTTACCCTAGGTCTTTTAGTCGCATTAATGCTTATATCATTACTTGTAGGCTAAGAGAGATCAATCACTCGATTGAAGAATTTAAGTAGTGTTTTCGGATAACATCCACTAGAGTGGGGTATACTTTTTCTTTCAATAAAAAGATAAGTCTACATGAGGAAGTGAAGTCAAAACAAGTGAAATGGAAAAGCAAGCATTTCTTTCTTAAGGGTCTGGATGAATGAAAGTTCCCTACTTGGAACTTTCAAGTAGACACGACGAGTCTTCACAAACTCATTCTGTTTAGTATGCATGACTATATTGGCCCAAAGAAACTCCTAGGAGCAGAGAAGATCCCGTGACGGGTAGTGACTAATGAGCAAGTTTTAGTGTCCATAGGACTGAGTCCCGCTTCTCTTGATCCTGCCATCCCTTTAGGTTGATATGCATACACATTTTTCTTTGTATTATATTTTGCATACGCACTTTTCCTTGCATATAACTTAGATAGTGATTTTGCCTAGCCTTACTAGTAGAATTTATTTGCTCTTTTACTTTTGTAGTTGATGCTATAGATACTACCATTTGTGACTAGGTTCTAAAGCACAGGAGAGCTAAGCATCACAGTTCATCTGAGAAAATTGATGTTCTACTACTAGATAGAGGGTTCCAAGAGGTTATCTCAAGTTTCTCTTCTGTAACCCATAGGTGGGAAGAAAATCAAGCTCCCCTCTGAGACTACCTTGCCAACACTACCTCCAGTTGATGCTCATGCTCAAGTCACTCTAGCTCAACTAGCACCCAGCTACTCATCCACCACGAGTTCAAGCCTTGGCCTGACATGAAAGTTCTTTCTCTACTCATGAGATTTATGTTTCCTAGTAGGAGGTGCACCATGAATGTGTTTTACAAGATATGAGTCATCCCTAGGTAGAGGCCTTAGACTTGCCTAAGGAACAACCGAAAAGAACTAGGAAGTCTTTGGGTTCTACTAGCTTTGCCAATGCAAATCAAATGTGAAAACATAATGCTCAAGTGCAAAGACACTTCTTTATTCCTTGTAAAATTTTCTAAAGTTTTTTCTCAAACTGGAAACCTTTACTGTCATTTGCATTGGGCTAAAGTGAAACACTTAGCTCATATTTTTGAATTGGAGTTCAACCTCAGTAAATGGGTGAAAGTCCAGGATAAAAATTTTGAGGCCTGGAAAGCATCTTCCATGCAAACTAAGATGGCAACTGAAAAATGCCAAGTTGAGGGCCGAGATGAAGAAACTTAAGGAGTATCACAAGTATGAGCTTAAAGCTATGTAAAAGAACAACTAGGATTGCTTAGAGAAGCACTTGGCAGACTATCATGAAAGCAAAGAGTTTAGTACCCTGGTGGAGGAGTGTAGCATAAAGTTTTTCGACATAGGGTATGATCATGCCTTATCTTATGTGAAGAAGGTGTATCCAGACTTGGACTTGGGTGACTTGAACCAAGGCATTGTTCCTCAGAGGTTGTTGAGGAGAAGGAAAGAGCTCAAGCAGACACTTCAACCATACTCCTCTTAGCTTAATTCCTTTAATTGGTTTTTCTTTTTGGAGACTTTAGAGCTTAGGACTTTCCTCTTGTAGGAGCTCCCAAACCTGACTATGCATTATTCTTTTACTTATTGCTTTTCTTTAATAGTAGCCATTGCTATGCTTTGCTGGACTTTGAGTTGGGGCCTCTTCATGTACCAATTTCACTTATGTCATGCTTTTCTTTCATTTATGGTAGTACGCACTTCTTTTACTACTTATTCACAGTAGCTTGGGTTTAGAATTCTCTACACTTTCCTCAACCCCTTGGTCATTTAGCTTTTGTTGAATTGACTAAATGTTACTTTTTTGTTGTACCCTCGAAAGGTTGCATTTATAAAAGTGTTGATATTTCCCTTAGGAGGAAAGCACTACTCTAGAGAGTAGGTACTGCTTAGGTTCTTCACATTAAGAAGACCTTAGAGTTGTCCTCAGAATGATAAGTTCTACCCTAGAGAGTAGGTGATATGTAGGTACTTCACTTTGAGTAAAAGACCTAAGAGTTGTCCCTGTAGGGGTAAGTTCTACTCCGGGGAGTAGGTGTGACGTAGGTACTTCACTTTTAGAAGACCTTGAAATCACCCCAGAGAGGTGTGAGTTACTTCGGAGATGCCTTTTATTTTGCATTAGTACTTCTCATCTGGAAGTCATTGGTACAGCACTCAAAAGGGTGTAACCTATATCGGATTGTAGGCAATAGCATTTTCCACAGAGGATGGAGTTGACCTCGGAGGGAAGTAGAATCCCAAAGGATTATGTTGTTATTGAAGATCAGTTGGTCATGTTACTCTTGTAAAGAATTAACTTAATAATCTCAACACTTAGGAAATTTTATTCATTGGAAACTGAGAAAGTACAAGTTGCACAAGTTTCACTCCACCGGGGAAACGTGTTACTTGTCTCTAGGAATTACAATTGAAAAGCTTGAACAATGTACATGAAACTTAATAATAAATTTTTTTAAGGTTCTAAGCATTCCGAATGCAAGGGAGGACTTTGACCCTTCTTTGGTTTTAAGTTTCTAAGTTCCATGAGTAGATGTTTCAGTGACTTCATAAGGTCCTTTCCAATTTGGTAAAAGTTGTTCATAGGTTAGGGGCTAACTTACTTCCACCTTCTTAGTGACCCAATCACCTACTTTGAACCTTCTATTGACTTGTCGATTATAGTATCGAGCACACTGCTTGTCTACTTGCATTTTAATGTATGCTTTGTCGCTTTCCTCTTCAAACAAATCAAGGTTGGACTCAATCCTTCTTCATTTTTCTCTAAGTTGAAATTGTAGACTTGGAACCCCGGCAAACCAACCCCTACTAGAATGAGTGCCTCGGAACCATAAGTAAGATTAAAGGGAGTCTTTCCAATTGCATTCGTGTAAGTGGTGCAAAATGACCACAAGACATTAGAGTGTTCCTCTGCTAAGTTTTCTTTAGCACCATTTAACCTTTTCTTGATCCCTTCCAAGATAGAGTGGTTGGTGACTTCTGCTAATCTATTACTCTGGAAAGATGACTTATTAAGGAGAAGTATTGCTCAATTCCCAATCCTTTACAAAATTGTTTGAAAGTTACCACTTGGAACTGTAACCTATTTTCTGAGGTAAGTGTTTTGGGAATGCTAAAGTAGCATATCATATTCTTCTAAAAGAAGTTGACGATTTTTTGAGGAGTGATTATTGCTAATCCTTCTACTTCAACCCACTTGGTGAAGTAATTAATTGTGATTACCACAAACTTCTTCTTACCAAGAGTCAATAGAAAAGGTCAGAGGATGTCAATACCTCATTATGTAAAAGGCCAAGGGATAAAAATAGGACTAAGCTACTTAGTTGAAAGCGGGGTTGGTTGGAATATAACTGACATTTTTCACACTTGCGCACATAATTTATGGCATCTTCCAACATCCATCACCAATAGTTGCCCTGCCTTTGCACTTTCTATGAAAACTCCCTGTCGCCAGCGTGGTGTTAGTGTCGGGCAAAATTTTCATATTTTGAAAATTAAATTCTTGCACTCAACTTTATCTCTCTCGTACAATTTAATTGCATGAGTTTTTATTTATGTGAGTTAGATTCATTCAAGATATTGAATTCTTAATTACATTCTCTAATTTTAGAAAAATACTTTTGATTCTAAGTATTAATTAATTAATTTAGCTTCCAATAAAATAAACTAGAATGAGGGCATTTATATAATATTTATTTTTAGGGTTGTACCTAAGTAATATACTTAGGTTTTCTATGTACCCATTACCAGGATTTAGGTAATATACTTACGTAGTTTGTGTGAATTGAAATTCACTTGTATTTGGAGTATTTATTTTGAATTTAATGAGAAAATAATTTAACTTTAACCCACTTTAATCTTTTGATGGGTTATTTGAATTTGACCCATTTTTAATTTAGTGGAATTATAGTTTACAGAAAAACTCCATCAAATAATGTATTTTGTAGTTCTCGCGACTAAACCAGTTTGAGGGGTGTCCTACGTATTTAGATCGAAATCAAGTCACACGTAAAAATTCTAGACAAACTACGATTGTTTAAATATCAATTTTTCTTGGCCATTTGATGCAATTGACATTTATTTGAGATTTGGCCATTAAAAGAAAAACTAATTTAAACGAGTTCAAAAAAACTTATCTAATTATTTTATCTAATATTTTTGTGATGCCTTGAAAGGCAAAAGGGTCATAAAGTCTAAATTTAATTCATATCTTTGTTACCGTAAATGGTAATAGGAGCACGGAAGTCAAAGACAATTCAACTTTTCATCTTATAAGACAAATTTTGAACTAAAACCGATTGGTGCCGTAAATGGCAAATTTGGGCACTAAAGCCAATTAGCTTAATTTATTACCTTACAAGGTAATTTTAGGCACTAAGTCCATTTAATTTGATTTATTACCTTAAAAGGTTATTTTGGGCACTAAAACTAATTAATTTAATATAATGTCTTAAAAGGCAATTTTGGACACAAAGGTCAAATAATTTAATTAAATACCATAAAAGGTAATTTTAGAAGAAAATGGTATTAAAATCAATTGGTTTGATATAATGCCCTAAAAGGCAATATTTTGGGTTTCAAAGCCAATTAATTAAATTTAGTGCCTTCAAAGGCAATTTTTTGGGCTTCAAAGCTAACTAATTAATTTAATGCGTTAAACGGTACTTTTTGAGCTCCAAGGCCAATTAATTAATTTAATGCCTTAAACAGTAATTTTTGGGTTGCATGACCATTGAATTTGATTTCATGCCTTTAAAGGCAATTTTAAATATAAGGCACTAGAATTAATTTCGTGGTACTAAGACCAAATGATTTAATTTAGTGCCTTAAATAATTTGAGAGACAAATAAGGCACAAAAATCAATTTTATTTTACTAAAACTAATTGATTTAATTTAAAGCCTTAAAAAGTAATTTGATAAAATAAGGTACTAAGATCAACTTTAGAGTACTAAAACCAATTGATTTAATATAGTGCCTTAATAATTTGAGAAAATACCAAGGCCAATTAAATTAATTTGATAAAACACAAAAAGCCGGCTAATTTGATTTGATTTGATTAATTTACATGGAGAACAAATTGGGTATGAATGCCAATTCATTGTCTAGGTGTTTTTATCCATGTCAAAATTATTCTTTTAAGGAAAGAAATAAAGAAAATTTTCTCCAAGACAAATATTAAAGTAATATTCTACTGCCTTATGATACGATTTTGTATACTACAATTGCAAAAGTATTTGATCATATGATTTATAATTTTATTAGTTAAACAACATGACCAACTAAAAAATCATGCATGCAGGAATTGGGTGACTTTGGAATTCAAAAGGAACAAACTCCATTTTTTTTATCAACTTTGACTCGTAGGACAACTGATTTTAGTCATAAAGGAATAATAGAAACTTTTACAAGAGTTCGACTCTTGGAAATAAGAAACTTAAGATTTTATGAGTTTAAAATTTCACTTAAAACAAAACTCCTTACTCAACTGGAATGTTGGAAACTTTAAAAGGAATTAAATGATTGACGTGATGAGTAGTTCCGGAATATGCCCCAACAGATAATTTAATTTCTCTAATCTCTAAAAGAAAATAATATGTGCGTTCACAAATAAAAACAGAACTCAAAACTATTTTCTTTAGAGAATTGGAATCAGATAAAGAAAATAATGTATAGGACAAAGAACTAAAACATTCTAAAGGATATATAGGTGGAAATTACCTTGGTATTGATTTTCCTTCTAATCTTTTGAAACCTTCTTTATATATATTAATTATTTATACAATACTCTCCCCTCTATACAGATTCTTTCCTTTTTTTTGTGCATGCCTTACAATTGCTTCTGACTGCTCTACCCGAATACTCTCTTTGCCTCTCTCAAATTGGCCTTTTTTTTTTTTTTTTTACTTGTAATTTTATGCCTCCAATTTATCTACACTCTCCCTTTATTTTTTATTGCCTTTTTCGCCCCTTCTTCTTTTTTTGTTGTGCTCCCCTCCTTTTGAAGTTAACTCTAGTGTCACATGGATGTAGTTATAAAATACGTGACCCCCTTTTTTTCTAATCACCAAACGTGATTTGAGGAGTTAATATTTTTTTTTTTTTTGTTGGTTGTTGGCCAATGAAAGCATAACTTGAACATGTCCTCATTTCTTTGGCTCACGTACTCTAACTCCCAATGTAGTGTTTGTTTTCATTGTGCATGACCATTAGTTGTTTTTTTCTAACAACATGTCATGCTACTTTTTTTTTCGTTCACTTTCAAAACTTGCATGTTATTGCCATCTAATGCCTTGGGGATTATGGGCACGTCCCTTAATTTTTGGCCAGATTATGGAGTGGTCAAATTTGACTGCTCCATGATTATATCATTTTTTTTTGAAATTTTGATTTAACAGTTGTCCCCTCAAGCATTGTACATGAAAAAAGGTCATGTGTTTGACATGTGTAAGGCTCAGTTATTTTTATTTATTTACTTTTTTTTTTTTTGAGTTTTTCATGACTTTAGATTAAATATAAATCTTTCAATCGGTCTTCGCACTCAATTTTGTTGTGTGGCTATAAGCCACATGATTTTGAGACTTTGGCTTGCTGTACTTGGGTTACATTTGTATTTCTTAACCTCAAGCTGACTTTTTTTTTAGGCTTGCATTTTTGCCTCATTATTTTTCTGTAAACTTGCAATGTACTAGAAAAATAGTACACCAATCACATGAAATCTATCAACTCTTTGAAGAATTCATATGATAAAATGATTGAACATTAATCAGTTTAACCATTTGAAAATTGGTGAATTTTCATTTTTAAGTATTAATCAGTTTATCCACCAAAATTGATTGGTGGATTTCTTTGACATACTAATTAGTTTAACCACTTGAAAATTTATTAGTGGAAAAACTTTTTTTAAGGGACAACATATATTTTTGATAAGAAGGCTACATCCAGTAGATAACTGGATTGCCTACGTAACTACTTTATGCGTAATCAAGCCACTCGTAGTTCTGAAGCACTATTTACATTGTCACTTTGGCAAAGAACCTTCTAATGAATTTTCCATTTACACAGTAAACTAGAATATACGCATTTTCCTTCAGAATTTGAGAGTTTGTCTGCTCCTTTTGGGAAAACTTTAGTGATAACGTAAGGGCTTTCCCATTTGGTTTCAAATTTTCCTTTCATCTTTGTTGTAATGACAACGAGTCTGCTAACAGTCAACACTAAGTCGCCCACTAAGAAATATCTAAATTTGACCCCCTTTGTTAAATGCCCTAGCCACTTGGGATTCATAGACTTCCAGTCTTTATTGTACTTCAAGTTTTTTCTCGTCAAGTGCTTCTAATTCAGCTAATCTGATTTCTACATTATCATTAGCATTTGTTAGCTAAACTACAATTTTAAGAGATGGTAAATGAACTTCTAGGGAAAGTATGGCTTCGGAGTATGAACCATAGTTTTGTACGCCCATAAAGCCTTAAGGAGTCACTCATGCCAATCTCTTTTGTGTTTAGACACTACTTTCTTCAGAATGTTACACATAACCTTATTAAAGGCTTTTGCTTTTCCATTGGATGATGGGTGATTATAACTTGCAGAAAATTCATGTCGAAACTTGTACTTTTCACACAATTTCATGAGTGGTGCACATTTGAAGTAAATGGCATTATCAGAGATAATCAACGAAGGAACCCCAAACCAATAAATATGAGATTTTTAATAAAGTTAGCAACATCCACCGCTCTTGCTTGAATTAATGGCATTGCTTTAGCCCATTTTAAGAAATAACCAATCCTAGCCAAAATGTACGTATGCAATCTTGACGAAGATGGCTTAAAAGGACAATTACATCTAGTCCTAATGTTTCAAATGGTCATGATAGCATGGTGGGATTGAGGCAATTGATGGATGAAATCTGAATAAAGTTGACAAACAATTTCTTGCAAATTTCATCACGTCTTTTATGAGGGTCGGCCACTAATAGCCCAATCTTTTAATTTGAGAAGCAAGTTAACTTGGTGTGCACCACATCTTCTAGCATGAGTTTCATGAAGAGCTTGAGCGACCTCATATTTTGAGAGACACCTGATATACCTTAAAGAGCCCCATCAATAGATCTTTTATATGAAGTGTCATTCAAGTAAGAGAACCTCAGAGCTAGACACCTTAAGTTGACTAAGAAATTTACCATCAGAATCTCGTGAATTAGAAAATTTATAAAAGGTTGACATTAATCAAAATCCTCTTCAATTTCTAGGACCGTTACCTCATTTATATTTTCTTCTTCTTTGATCCTAGTTAAGGTTGGGGGATAGAAAATAACATTTTCCAATTGTAATTTGTACATCTCTATGCTCAGACAAGGTCAAAGATGCTACTAAGTTTGCCAGAGCATCTGCTTTGTCATTTTCTAACCTTGGTATGTTGTTAATTTGTATGTGTTGGAATTAAGACAATAATTGTCTTGCTGTTTGATGGTAAAATACCAAATCTTCATTCTTGACCTCATATTGGTTATTTAGTTGTTCAATAACCAACTGAGCATCCCCAAATGCTTTTACGTAATCAATGTTCATCTCAAGCACGATTTCTAAGCCAATGAGCTTTTGATGTTTTCCAAACCTGATTTTGATGATGACATAAACACTTAACTCTGTAAACAAGTTTTTGCAAGTCTATTACTTGTTTTAATAGAGACAGGGTTTTCGGACGCACTGTACCGTCCGAACTATGTCAAGCTTCTCGAACGCATTCCACCGTCCGAACCAACAGGCAGAAAGAAGGATCTTACTGGTTCTCCAAACGGACGCACACAACTGTCCGAACGAAGGCTTCTTCGGACTAACATGACCGTCCGAAACTTCTTTTGGACGATGGAACGGACGCATGAACGGATGCCCTAACGATGTTCTTCACCAATTGCATGGAGATCGGACGCTGTGTCGGACACATCCTATCTATCTCTGACGTCCGAAACCCCAACGGCTACTTTTTGTGCATTTATTATTTAGCCGTTAGGAAGTAGTTGCAACCACCATTTATTATTCTTATAAATAACTGCTTTGATATTCTGTAAAATCTATCTAATACATTGAATACAAGCCTTAGAAACCAACAGAGAGCAATTTTAGTACAAATTGGCTATAGTGCTTTATTGTATTAGTGTGCAGTTTAGAGTGCAATTCAACTTTGAGTGGAGTAATAATCTTGTACGAAAGTGTGGTTGTAAGTAAGATTCTTGGCTCAACTAAAAGAGTTTTAGAGCGAGCAAGAATTTTCCTACTTTGTAAAGATTATTGGCTCACCAAGTGTGTGAAGCATTTTAGTGATTTGATACTTCAAGCTTGTTAGCTTGGAAGTATTGGCTGTTTAATTTTCTCTCTTTCTTACTTCACTATTTCATTGATTCTATTATATCAATTTTTATTTGGAAAATCTTAATATTTCTAAAAGTAATTTTAGAAACCTAATTCACCCCCCTCTTAGGTTGCTTTGGGACCAACAATTGGTATCAGAGCTTGGTCTCATTTTGTTGCTTAAACTGCTTTTGAGAAAATAACTATTATGGCAACCAATAATACTTTATTTTTTGGGGGTCAATCCGTTATTAGCCCCCTATGTTTAATCGGGGCAAATTTTATTAGTTGGAGAGATAGAATGAAAATATTTTTGCAATCTATTGACATTGACTTGTGGTATGTTGTCAATGAAGGTCCTTTTGAAGCTACTATCATTGATGATGACACAAATAGAAGAAGAGAAAAGACAAGGGATGAGCTCACTCCACAAGACAAGGCAAACTTGACGTTAAATGCAAAAGCCATGAATGTGCTATATAATGCCTTGGATGCAAATGAATCAACTCGTGTGAAGGGATGCATTTCCGCTAAAGAAATCTGGGATAAATTGAAGAAAGTCCATGAAGGAAGCGACGATGTTCGTGAGCAAAAGGAATCCTTACTTGTTGCCAAGTATGAGTCCTTCGAGATGGAACCACATGAAAATATTGACAAAATGTATTGTAGGTTCAATGACATCATTAAGGATCTTGAAGCCTTGGGTAAGGAGTATTCTTTGGGTGAAAAAAATAGAAAAATCCTAAATGCTCTATCCAAAGAATGGGATGCCATAGAAACAATTGCTATAGAGGAAGCCAAGAATTTAAATTCAATGCCTATTGAATCGCTAATCAATTCTCTTACATCTTACGAATTGAAGTTGAAAGCCAAAGTGGTGGATGATGAAGAAGCAAGGCCAAGAAGGAGCATTGCTCTAAAGACCTCTCAAGAAGAGGATGAAAATAGCTCCATCAATCTAGAAGATGAAGATCTTGATGAAGGAGATCTTGCACTTATCACCAAAGGATTTCTTAAACATTACATCAACAAACGAAGAATGAGAAGAGGTGGAGCTACAAATTCAAATAATTTCAAAGGAAAGACAAGGCTTGATATGAAGAAGCAAAACGAAAAATGTTTTGAATGTGGTCAACTCGGACACTTTGCAAATGAGTGCCCTTCCAAGAAAAAGAAGGAAGGAAAAAAATCTAGATTCAATAACTTTCAAATCACATGGGATGATTGCAACTCCGAAGGAGAAGTCGAAGAAAAAATGGAGTCGGCACAAATGGCCTGTAAGCTGTTATGGCCATTGGAGATGATGAGGTAAATTCTAACTATGACTCTAATGATGAAAATGATGAAAGTGATCTTGAAGCTTTCATTTTGAAATTTCATGATAGCTTAAAGGAATCATATGCTAGAAATAAGGAGTTAGTGAAGAAATCAAATGCTTTATTGAATGCTAACTCTAAACTTGTGAATGAAAATAATAGGCTATCTCAGGAAAACATCTTGAAGAAAATAATGCATGTGAGATCAAAGGTACTTACAGAACAAGCCTCCTTGAAAAAAAGATTGGATGATTTGGATGTTCTCTTGACTAGAAAGAAAGAAAATGTTGCTGATTTGAAAAGAAATAGAAATGTATTAATCAACAAAAATTTTATCATGTTTAGAAGGGATGACTAATGTTTTGTAAAATCAAAATCATCTTTATATGGAAATAAAAACACTATTTGTAGATATTTCCAACAACATGGACATGTTAAGAATATGTGTTTATGTCAAGAAGAATGAAATCATTTCATCAACTTGGAATGAAAGTCGCATGGATTGATTGCAATTTCACTAACTCAAATGGACCCAAGAAAACGTGGGTACCAAAAGTTATCAATTGATTTATTGTGTAGGTACTTAATATCACCAACAATGCTATGTGGTTCATAGATAGTGGATGTTCAAGGCACATGACGGGTGATGCTTCTCTCTTCACAAATCTCACATCCAAAAACAATGGAAAAGTCACATTTGGAGACAACAATAAAGCAAAATCAATTGGCATTGGTGATGTAGGTAAAAATGGTGAAACCTTGATTAAGAATGTGCTTCTTGTTGATAATTTGAACTATAATTTATTAAGTGTAAGTCAACTTTGTGATAAAAATTTATATGTATTTTCTACCAAGCATGAATGTCTTATCCTTGATAAAAATCATGTTGTTTTATTCACCCATCTTCAAGAATAAGAGCTTTTTTGGAATCAAAAGTCAAGGGTCAAAGGGTTATCTGAGGGCAATCGCAATACAAAATTGTTTTCTATGGTGTGGTAATGCAAATACAAGCTAAACTTAATATCCAAAGGATAAAAATACTTATGTCAAATGAAAACAAGGATGATATACCGAGGGAAGACATCTCAATTTTTCAATGCCTTTATAAGTAGTGCACAAATTATTTGATGAACTTGGTTCCGCAACTTGTAATTACTCTCCAAAATGTTGAGCTTTTGTAATTGGTTACTATGCATTAAGTTAAAAGAGTATTTTTTGAATTTGATAAGGACAGTGCCTCAATCCAGATGGATTCTTGGGGATATTTTACACTCATTGTCAAGAAATTATTACAATTGATATTCTGTTAGGTGTACAAGAATACTTTGTTGGTGTACCACTTCTTGAAGGTATCAGCAGTACTCTTATTGCCTTAATTCCGAAGAAGAATAATCCCCAGAATTTTGTAGATATTCCATCTCATTGTGTAATTTTGTAACTAAGATGTTGACTAAGATCTTAGCTAATAGTCAATTATTCTGCCACATATAACACTTTATATTTCCAAAATAGATTGCATTTGTTAAGGGTATTGTCTTCGATAATAACGCTTTGCTTGCTCAGGGCTTCTATTTTCTTTGGAGGTCAGGGGCATAATATTCTTCTCAAATTGATTACTTGAGAAATTGATTTCTTCAATAGTATTCACCACTTGAATCTTCCTTGATATTTTGAATTTTAGGCTCTGATTGTTCTTGTTCTTGTCCTTTTCTCTTACTAAAAGCCATATTAATGAGGCGTGAAAGGAAGGAGAGGAAAAAATCTTTAAAAGAAATTAAAGGAGTCTGTTTGAACAGAAAAGATTCCTGATTTTTTTTTTTGTACATACAAGCCTTCTTATAGTTAAGTTTAGAATTCTAGTTAGATTTTTTTAGTATGCCCCTTCTTGTTTAGATAATTTAATTTGGCCGACTAGAACAAAAAGATAATTTTTGACTTGAAAAATCACTTTTTTAATAAGTTCGGTCCTTCTTGTTTAGGTAATTTATTTTGACCCATTAGATTGGTACAAAAAAGGTAATTTTGGCCGAAAAGTTACATGCCATTGATGTCAAAATTCAAGAGAAAAAAAAGGAAACTATGGGGCAATTTGCATATCTTATCACATATCAGGGGTTTACTTGCAAATAAAAAAATCTTCAAACCCTCTAAGATTATTATTTTCTTCTCCAACTATTTTAGACCTTCTTCTACACGACTCTGAGTCTTTGTTTCCTTCTTTTTCAGCCAGCCTAATCAGCCTCTTCCAAATTCATAATCTCATAAAAAAAACATGTAGATTTGTTCTCCTCTTGTCAAGATTTACTTTCTCTAGTAACAACATGCATTTGAAACCAAGAAAAAAGATTAAGGAGATGGCTCTCGCCATTACTAGAGGTCGAAGTAATGTTTGTCGGTTTCGGCGTTGACGTTTATGTGATTCATCTTGATAAAATTAGCAATAGCAATGTAAAATGTCTTACCGCTTCCATAGATGATCCTTGGCTTTGGCATAGAAGACTTTGTCATTTCAACATACAATTATGGATTTGATTGAAAAACTTGCTAAAAAGGATTTGGTAAGAGGTTTGCCAACACTAAAATTTTTGAAAAACAAAATTGGCGATGCATGCCAATTTGGTAAACAAGTCAAAGTTTCTTTTAAACCAAAGAATTTTGTGTCCACTCATAAACCTTTAGAATTGTTGCATTTAGACTTATTTGGTCCTACTCAACATGCTAGTCTTGGTGGTTGCAAATATGCCTTTGTTGTTATAGATGACTATTCTAGGTACACTTGGGTATTATTTCTTGTTCACAAAAATGAGGCTTTTGAAAAATTTGTAAAATTATTTTCCAAAATTCAAAATTTATTGAATTTAAAAATCATTCGTTTAAGAAGTGACAATGGTGCCGAATTTAAATTTGGAGGTTTTCCCGATTTTTGTGATCACAACGGTATTTTTCATGAATTTTCGGTTGTTAGAGTCACTCAACAAATGGTGTTGTTGAAAGGAAAAATAGAACTCTTCAAGAAACTACTAGAACTCTTGACCTGTATGATTAGCGAATACGACGTACCACAATACTTTTGGGCCAAAGCAGTTAACACGGTTTGTTATGTCATGAATTGAGTTTTATTAAGATCTTTTTTAAACAAAACTCCTTATGAACTCCTTTTTTGTAGCTATTTCAAAGTTTTTGGTTGCAAATATTTTATTTTAAAAATCAAAGAAAACCTTGGAAAATTTGACAAAAAATCGGATGAAGGAATTTTCTAGGATATTCTAGTGACAAGAAAGCATACCGAGTTTACAATAGAAGAACGCTCTTGATTAAAGAAGTTGTGCATGTTACATTTGATGAAGCTAATGATGTTATCTCAAAGAATTTGTGCGAAGATGAAGATGTAGGTATTCTAAAGGAGATCGAAAAGCTCACTATTCATGAAGATCATCAAGAGATCGCATCAAGCAATGATGTCAACGACCATCAAATAGATGATGAAAAAGAAAAGAACGAGGATGCTCCAAAAGATCTTCCGAAAGCTTAGAGATTCGTCTTCTAGTCACTCTCAAGATTTAATCATAGGTAATCTATCCGATGGGGTAACTACTCGTTCTCATAAACCTTTGAATAGTAATTGTGCATTACTTTCTCACATTGAACCTAAACATGTAGATGTTGCTTTGAATGATGAATCTTGGGTTAATGCCATGCAAGATGAACTTAGTCAATTTCAGAAAAATAATGTATGGACCTTGGTTGAAAGACCATCTTCTCATCCCGTAATTGGAACTAGATGGGTCTTTAGAAACAAATAAAATGACAAAGGTGAATTCATAAGAAACAAAGCTAGACTTGTTGCAAAAGGTTATGCTCAAGAAGAAGGTATTGACTTTGATGAAACCTTTGCACCCGTGGCTAGATTAGAATCCATTCGCATGTTTCTCGCATTTTCATGTTTCAATGATTTCAAATTATTTCAAATGGATGTCAAAAGCGCATTTTTAAATGGTTTTATCAATCAAGAAGTTTTCGCTGAACAACCTCTGAGCTTTGAAAATTATTTAATTAAAAATCTTCCAAATCATGTTTTCAAACTTTCAACAGCTTTATATGGTTTGAAACAAGCTCCAAGAGCTTGGTATGAAAGATTAAGTGGTTTCTTCATTGAAAATGGATTTAAAAGAGGTGTGGTTGACACCACTCTTTTACAAAAACAGATTTAAATGGGTTGTCAATTGTTCAAATTTATGTTGATGATACTATTTTTGGAGCAACTAATGAAAGTTTGTGCAAGGATTTTTCACATTTAATGCAAAAAGAGTTTGAGATGAGTATGATAGGCAAGTTACAATTTTTCCTCGGACTACAAGTTCACCAAACAAAGGAAGGAACATTTATTACACAAATCAAGTATACAAAGGAGCTACCCAAACGATTTGGAATGAAAGATTGCAAACAAGTTGGTACGCCTATGTGCACTTCAACCAAATTTGATGAAGACGAAGGAGGTAATGGTGTTGATGAAAAACACTATAGAGGTATGATCGGAAGCCTACTTTACTTAACTAGCCAGTAGACCAGATATTATGTTTGCTGTTTGTTTATGTGCTAGATTTCAATCTTGCCCCATTGAATCGCACTTGATAGCTGTTAAAAGAATTTTTAGATATCTGAAGGGTACAATGAATTTTGGTTTGTGGTATCCAAAGTCCTCTACATTTGATTTAATTAGTTATTCTGATGCTGACTTTGCTGGGTGTAAAATTGATAGAAAAAGTACCAGTGGTATGTGTCATTTCCTGGGAAATTGTCTTGTGTCATGGTTTAGCAAAAAACAAAATTCTATTTCTCTTTCTATGGCTGAAGCCGAATACATTGCTGTTGGAAATTGTTGTGCTCAACTTCTTTGGATGAAACATACTCTGAAAGATTTTGGTGTAGTTTTTGATTGTGTGCCTATAAAGTGTGACAACACTAGTGCAATTAATCTCACAAAAAATACTGTTATGCACTCTAGAACCAAACACATTGATGTTAAGCATCATTTTATTAGAGATCTTGTTTGTAAAAAGGAAATTCGATGTTGATTTCGTGCCTACTTCAGATCAACTGGCTGATATTTTTACAAAACCCTTGGCTCTAGATCGCTTTGAATCTCTCAGAAAATGTTTGGGGATTTTACAGATCAATTTGGCATAATTTCTTCGTTGGACGCACTCAATCGTCCGAACAACACAATCTTTCGGATGCTCTATATCGTCCGAAAACTTCCTCTCTGCCTCAGACGCTCATAATCGTCCGAACGATATTCATTTTCTTTACTCACTCTCTGGAATTCTTCCAGACATGTACTATAGTCTAAAAGAACATCGGACGCATTGGCTCTTCCATCGGTCGTCCGTTCATTAGCTTTCGAAAGCTCTATCGGACGCATACCAAACGTTCGGCCGTCCGAACGGTCCCCCTATTCGATTAAAACCGTCCATTTTCCCCATTTCAGACTCACCCTAACCCCCGAAACCCTCTCTGGCGAAATTTTTCCTTCAAAATCTCCTCCAAATTTCTTCCTTCTCTCCAAAAATTGATTGTCGAAAATTATCATCTCCAAAGTATTCCTCACCATTATTGTATCTAATTCCCCCCATCTACTGTCTCATTTCATCAAATTCTCACCAATCTTTCAAAAAAATTAAATTTTTTTCTCCTCTTCCCTTCCTTCATTCACAATGGTTAAATCCCACGGAGGTTCTTCTACAGCAACTCGTGGACGAAAAACAAAAGGGAAAGCTCTAGTGCGTGGAGAATCATCTGCTAATCCTCAAGTCTCCTCAAATCCAACTTTACCAAAATTCATTGATGCCAAGGCATCCGAACGGTATACATCTCTTCTGAGCAAATCTATAATCGTTCAACGTCCTGCATCTCAGAGTCTTTTGACGAATATAATCTTCCCATTGTCAAATCATGCTTTGAAAAACAAAATTGGGGTCACCTAGTGCATATTGATTTACCCGAATATCATGACATGGTGCTTCAATTCACAGTCAATCTTCTGAAAGGCCACTGTTCGCACATTAATTTCTTGTGTAAACAGGTCCAAGCACCAATCTTGAGATTTCCTCCAGCATTATCAACACTATTTTTGAATGTGAAGTCTCAAATCCGAATGATTTCTCTTATTTCTTTTCTTTAGATAAATGGCCCGCTATTGATACTCGATTTGACATTGATGAGGTCAGGGCTACTTTTAACATCAATTTCAAACAGGCCTCGGAAGCCAAACCACATTGCTAACTCCTGAACTAAACATTCTGTACACTCTTGTCACGAATTTGCTATTGCCAACCGATGGGCATCGCACTGAGCTTGGAAAAATACAGCATTTACTTATTTTTTTGTGTTTTCAAGGGCATTCCTCTTGACTTTGGGTATCTCTTCTACTCCCTGTGGGAACTCTTTCTTACTGATACCCGAAGAAACATTCCTTTTGGAAAATTCCTCACCAAAGTCTTTGATTTCCTTGATGTTCCCTTCAGCGGCAACAAACAATTTCCCCCTTATTTCAACAAATCTTATATTAAACGAAAAGGCCTCCAATTTTTGAATGATCCTTGATAAATGGTTAACTAAGGCAGCTTTTGATATTGAACGTTCAAAATCCCAGGCTTCTACCTCTGGTTTGGCTATTCCACATTCTCCTCCTCCTCAAACACCCCCACCATTCCATGATCCTCATCCATCTACCTCTGAACCCTCACTTTCTCATATCTGTGACCTTCTCACTTCCTTGAGCACTCAAGTCAGTTCATTTTAACATCGCACTAATCGTAAGTTAAAACGACTTGAAACTCTCATCAGGTGATTCTCCAAGAGGCCCTTAGCCTAGGCATGTCTGCTTCGGCTCAGGTTCAATTTGCCAACATTCAATCCCGATATCCACTCGACTCATCTTCCGACAGTGATGACAATGCTGAAGATGGGAATGTTCATGAGGACGACGAAAAGGACGGAAATAATCAAGGTGCTGCCAATGAAGATGAAGGCGACGATAAGGATATTAACGATACGTTCAATTTCATCATGCAACGCCGTACTGGAGAAGAGAAAGACAGTGAGGCCACGTGATGAAGATGCTCCTTCCAAATGCCAAAAGATTAAAAAACACTCCAAGAAGAAAAATGACTCGAATTAGTTCCTTTAACAATCTGTTTTTAGTTTTTGGCATTTCTCGGTTTTTTTTTTTTGTTTGCTTAGTTAGGACTGCTCTCAGATTTACCTTTCTATGTATTCCCTTAAACTAGTCCTGTTAAATATTTGAGTTTTCTTCTGTTGAATATTTGGGCTTCTTTATGCATTTTTGCACTATTTCTGTTGAATATTTGCACGTTCTACGGGAGAGCTTTGTTTGATGATGTCAAAAGGGGGAGTAGTAATCTATATTACAAAATGATTGGTCACCACTCATATCTGATTGTTTTCACATAATTATTCCATGAATGTCTGTCATCATCAAAAAGGGGGAGATTGATGTTTTCCAAACCTTATTTTGATGATGACATAAACACTCAACTCTATAAACAAGTTTTTGCAGGTTTGTTACTTATTTTGCTAGAGACAGGATTTTCGGATGCACCAGCAAGACTAATGTGTATAATGTACCGTCCGAACTATGTCAAGCTTCTCGGACGCATTCCACCGTCCGAACCAACAGGCAGAAAGAAGGATCTTACTGCTTCTCCAAACGGACGCACACAACTGTCCGAACGAAGTCTTCTTCGGATGAACATGACCGTCTGAAGCTTCTTTCGAACAATGGAACAGACGCATGCACGGAAGTCCGAATGATGTTCTTCACCAACTGCATGGAGATCGGACGCTGTGTCGGACACATCCTATCTATCTCGGATGTCCGAAACCCCAACGGCTACTTTTTGTGCATTTATTATTTAGCCATTAGGAAGTAGTTGCAACCACCATTTATTATTCTTATAAATAACTGCTTTGATATTCTGTAAAATCTATCTAATACATTGAATACAGGCCTTAGAAAAGAGCAATTTTAGTACAAATTGGCTATAGTGCTTTATTGTATTAGTGTGCAGTTTAGAGTGCAATTCAACTTTGAGTGGAGTAATAATCTTGTACGAAAGTGTGGTTGTCAGTAAGATTCTCGGCTCAACTAAAAGAGTTTTAGTGTGAGCAAGAATTTCCCTACTTTGTAAAGATTATTGGCTCAGCAAGTGTGTGAAGCATTTTAGTGATTTGATACTTCAAGCTTGTTAGCTTGGAAGTATTGGCTGTTTAATTTTCTCTCTTTCTTACTTCACTATTTCATTGATTCTATTATATCAATTTTTATTTGGAAAATCTTAATATTTCTAAAAGTAATTTTAGAAACCTAATTCACCCCCCTCTTAGGTTGCTTTGGGACCAACATGATTAATGCCTCATATTCTGCCACATTGTTTGAGCAAAAAGATAGAAGGGAAAATGAATAAGGTAATAGTCCTCTTGACGGTCTCACAAGCACAACTGATGTCCCCGCTCATTTTCTTCTTGATACCCAATCAAAATACAGCTCCCATGATGAGGTACTAGTAGTGAAAACCTCTTCATCTGGGAGGTTGTCTTGAATTTCTTTATCATCAAGGATTGGGTGAGCAGACTAGGAAGATTGCTAGTGCCTGTCCCTTGATTGCCTTTGGAGAGACACAAGTAATGTCAAATTCTGTCAAGAGTAAAGACCATTCGGCCAATCGTCCTGACAAGAAAGATTTAGACATTAAATATCTCAATGGATCAGTTCTTGAAATTCATGTCACTGAGTGAGACTGCAAACAATGCCTTAACTTTTGTACCGCACAAATCAAAGCCAAACAAGTTTTCTCAATTGGAGAGTAATTGTGTTTAGCTCCAATAAGTGTTTGGCTAAGATAGTATAGTACATTTTCTTTTCCATTCTCAATATTTGGGCAAGCAATGCCCCAGAGACTTTTCAAGAGTTGCGATGTGATAAGCTCGTAAATGTCATATATTTTATGTGTCTTTTACCTCCGTTTTTAATGTAATTTGAGAAAGAAATAAGTAATTATGAGCTAAAATAATTTATTTTGAGCTTTGTACGGTTTGAGTGAAGAATAAGTTAAATATTGGAGAAAAACATTATGTTAGGAGTGGAGCAAATCAGATATAGTTTGGACGATCAAGCATAACTCTCTTCTTCGAGCTTCAATTGCTGTGATTTTTGATAATTTGGAAAGCTATTAAAGAGTTCTACAACTTTCATGTTTTGAGTTTTGCCAAATTCAGTCTGCATCAAGGTCAAAATTGAAGCTAAATGTGAAGTTAGTGTCAAGGCCCAGTGCACATGCGCCCAAATCAGGTAGCGCATGTGTGCCGAGACCAGAAGGGAAAATTCCAGCACTGCCTAGGGTGCACATGTGCGCATTCAGGCAGCGCATGTTAGCCCAAAACAGCAAGGCTACGTGATTTTTGGATTTTTGGCAGATTTCTTCACCCGGTTGGACTCTTTTTCATATGATTTCACGTTCTCATCCTTAGATAATTTTATAACCCTAGTACACATTACAAATACCCCATGTAGGGTGAGAATAAGGGAGAGGGCACTTTATTTTCTTGTTTTAGTTGAGGTTTACAGTAGAAAAAATCTTCTCTTATAATTATTTTTTCATGGCATTTAGTGCCTATACCCTTTTTCTTGGTCGATAGATTTGAAGCCATGGTCAATTCTACTATGTTGTGAGACTCTTTGTTCTTGAACTTATTCAATTTAATATCAAGTATTGATTATTTTTCTGCGATTAATTTTATGATTTTTCTTTTTAACTTTTTATTGCTGCAGAATAATTAAATTATTGGAATTAATCTATAGCTAGATTATTATAACTACGTGTGCTTAATTCAATCTGTGAAGCAACTAAATTTAATAATTGCTCGACTAGTGTTATTGAATTTAGGAAAAATAATCATCTAATTGGCATAACCACGTGTGTTTATATTAAATTAGCCTAATTGTTCTTATAGATTCAATGCTTCTATTAATTAATCTTTGGCGCGTGTCTGGGTTAAATTAATAGTTATGGTTAATTGGATCGCGTGTTGAAAATTAGCCAACTTTAGGAAGAAATAAGAATGAACTTTGAACTGGAATTCGAGCTAATTTTACTATCTCAATTAGCGCTTGATATGGAAATTGAATTATCTTGTTTGTCAAGGATCGACTAGTAACATTTCCATGGTGGATATAACCGAAACCAAGATTTTTCTTACATCGAATTCTCTTTAGTTATTTTATTGCTTTAGTTTTTAGTTCAAAAGTATTCGAAAACCCCCCCTTTTTTGTTTAGCACAAGAATAAATTCCGTTATCTGTGGGACGAACTTGACTCACCACTACTACGTTATTATTGAGAGTTGTTTAATTTTGGGTGGCTACGACAGCAATTCATCATTTTACCCAAAAATTTTGGTGCCACTGTCGAGGAATGCTTTAATTTATTTTTATGCTTTAAATTTTTGTATTTAACTGTGTATACTTATTACTTTATCTCTTTTTGATCTCCATCATGGTTACCAATTCACATGAGGTATATTGTTCCGATTTCGTCATCGAGCAATTACCACCACAACCTTGGTATGACCCCTACACGTATAAGTACAATCAAGGATGGATAGGTTGTATTATCCTGAGTTTGGTTATCCATCACAATATTTTCACTATATACAACCAGTTCCACCACAACAACCTTATACCCAACCTTGTAATTCTTTGGAAGAATTAATTAATTCTTTAGCTGCTAATACTTTGCAATTTCAACAAGAGACAAGAGCCAGTCTGCAAAGCTTGGAGCATCAACTAAGTCAACTTAATTCTTCTATAAGTAGACTAGAATCTCAAGTGATTAAGAGTGGAAAAGATGGAGAAAATGAGCGAGAACTAGAGATGGGATTAGTAGATGATGAGCCTTTTGAGGGTAATTCTAGTTCATTGTTTTCGGTTTCACTGCCTGAAGACCTTCCAGAGCAAGAACCAATCAAGGTTTTAGACTTAGTTATGGAGGAAGCACAAGAGATTCTAACTATTGTGAACGATCACCACTTGCCTGTAGATGGGGATTGTATTGTAGTGCCGTTATACCTCACATTCTATTATGGTTCGACCTTAAGAGTTGAAGATCAAGAGAGTGGTTCGCAAAGGGTTCGACATCATTGAGTCTCTTAAGGGTCATGAGGAAAGGATTAAACTAGTTTACATAGACGACAATGGGGTCAGAGTTGAGTTTATAATTGATAGAGTCAAGAATGAGGTTAAGGATAAGTGTATGGTGAGAAATTATAAGGAGAGAGCCTATGAATGACTGCTAACAATTATTAAGCTCTCTTTCCTCTTGTATAGAGATGGTTATTCTGACCAACTTGTTGAAAGAGGACCAACAACAGTAAACAAAAGCACTGCATGGGAGGCAACCCATGTTTATTTACATGTTATTCCGTTTCTTTATTTTTGAAGTTTTACTTTTGTTTATTTTATTTTTTAGGGTTAGCATAGTTTTATTGTGTTTTTAGTGCTGAAAATAAACTTAATTGATAAGTTAAACTAATAAAATGGTATTTTGAAAGGGAGCGTAGAGAGGACCCATCGACATTTCCACCTTCTCCTCCTTTCCAGCAGGATTTGGGGCCGAGTATTTATGCTCAATGATCTTTTATATGTTCAATGCCCTATTTTTAGGGACATTTTGTTGATCTTTTAATTTTGCAGTTGATTTCCTGAACAATTTAGTTGTTTTTACTGGTTAGACATTTTAGGTTTCACTTTTGTCATGGTTTTTTCATTTTTTTTGTCGTGTATTCCCTTAAGGGAGTAAGTTTTTTCTCGAATATTGTAGGATTCTTTTCAAAAATATTCTTGTTTTTCTTATTGTCTCAAGGGAATTATTTGTTTTGTTCTTTTTTGTTTAGCATTACTCCAGTTTTCATTTACGACAAGGGGATATTTACATCGGATACTGCTCCAAATACAAATTAAATCCAGAGACACTTTTCTTTTTTCCATTTTATACTTTTATTTTTACATTGTGGACAATGCTTTATTTTTAAGTGTGGGGTGGGGAAGTTATTTGGATTTTTTTTAAAGTTGTTTGGTGTACTTTGCTTGATTTTGCTGTAATATTTTGACTTTTCTTTTGATCTGAGAGCTTTAAGTCAAAATTTTTGAAATTTTTTGTGAATTAATTGGCCATTTTTAAAAACTTTTGAAAGTTTTTCCTTAAAGCATTTTCCCATTTTTCTACATAATAAATCTTAAATTGGACCATGCATGATGAATGAGTAATCGGGGTTAATATTTTTCATTCATGATTTTTAAGACTTTTGAGCACTAAGCCATAAATTAATTTTTGATTTAGAATATTTAGAGAAATTTATGTAGACTCAATTATTTTGAATCCCAAAAACTCACTTTATTACATTTACGAAGCAAATTCTTAGATGACCCGATTCAGTTTAAAGATGAGGGTAGTGCCTTTTTCGTTTGTTGAGCCATTCTAGCCAACCATTTTAACAGTTTATTTCTAAGTACCTTATTTGAGCCTTATTCTTGTGAAGAGAAACATCATTCACCTTCTTTCACTTAAATTCAATTTACTTACCCTTGAGCTTAATGTTTTTTTTAATTGTTTTATCCTAAATTTTTCCTTTAAGAGCTTATTATGGTGCTCTTATATGTTAAGGAGATATAAGGGTGAAAGCTTGTGAGAAGTAGGTGGTGTACATTTATGGAGTAAAATAGGGTATTGGAAAACATTGTTGAAGAAGAAAAGAATAATAATAATGGGAGTTTTTTATATTTACAGGTAGTGCCTAACATTGGTACTTGTATTTTTAGGTAGTGCCCATCACTGGTTCTGCTCGTTTATATGTGGCGAGTAGTGCCTACCACTGGTACCCGTACTGTGAGCGAACATAAAAAAATAAAATATTGATGTGATAAATATATGTCCGGAAGAAGGTTGGCATGTTTGACTAATTCGAGAAAAGGGAACTTATATTATTATTTGTTGTTCGCAATTTTTCATGGGTATTTGTTACTCAAGTGTGGGGTTGTGAATATATGATATTTCGCATGCGAAGAGAATTTTAATTTTAATGTGTAGCTACCATTACTATAGAGCTCGCTAACAAATATTCTAACTTATAGTTCGAACTGAAAGTTCCTACCTAAATTTAAATTGAATCGGTTGTGTAGATTAGTGGAAGGGTGTAAGAAGAGTGAGCTATGGGGTGTTTAGAAAAATTTTGAGGGTCTTCATGATTTAATCTAGATATTTTCAAATCTAAATTTTTGAATGGCTATACACACATACACATGAATTTCATGTTTTGGTTTTTATTAGCATTTGAGCTCTTTGGTTCTTAGACTACTCTGATTGGTGGATTGATTATTGATTATTTATATGAATATTTGAGAAAATATGTTGGGTGGAATTTTGTTATGCTTAAATGTTTATTTCTATGTTTTTCTCAAAGACGATCAAAAAGTAAGTGTGGGGTATTTGATAAGCTCGTAAATGTCATAAATTATGTGTCATTTACCTCCGTTTTTAATGTAATTTGAGCAATAATTGAGTAATTATGAGCAAAAATAGTTTATTTTTAAGTTTTGTAGGGTCTGAGTAAAGAATGAGTTAAAATGGATCACAATATTGGAGGAAAAACTCATTCACTGGCATGGAGCAAATCGTATATAGTTTGGAAGATCAAGCATAACTCTCTTGTTCGAGCTCCGATTGCTGTGAATTTGGATGATTCGGAAAGCTAGTTCTACAATTTTCATGTTTTGAGTTTTCCAAGATTCTATAGGCATCTTGTTCAAAACTGCAAAGTTGGAAATATACACCGGCGAGGAGCGATTCTGACATAGTTTGGTAGATTGAGCATAACTTTAGTATCTAAGCTCGAATTGAGGAAAGTTCAGACATAGAGCTATAACTTTCATGTTTTGAGTTTTGCTAAATTCAGTGTGCATTAGGATCAAAATTGAAGCCTAAAGTCAAGTTTAGTGTCAAGGCCTAGCGCACATGCCCCCAAATTAGCCAGCTGATGTGCGTCGAGACCATAAGGGAATGCATGTGCGCTTGAAACAACAAGGTAATGTGATTTTTGAATTTTTGATAGATTTCTTCACCGGGTTGGACTCTTTTTTCATACGATTTCACGTTCTTAAATCCTTAGACAATTATTATAACCCTAGTACTCATTATAAATACCCCATGTAGGGTGAGAATAAGAGAGAGGGCAATTTATTTTCTTTTTTTAGCTAGGATTTTCAGCAGAAAAATTCTTCATTATTCTTTCATAGCACTTAGTGCCTAAGCCCTTTTTCTTGGTCAAGGGATTTGAAGCCATGGTCAATTCTACTATGTTGTGAGACATTGTACTTGAACTTATTCAATTTTATATCAAGTATTGATTGTTTTTTCTACGATTAATTTTATGATTGTTCTTTTTAACTTGTTATTGCTGCAGAATAATTAAGTTATTGGAATTAATCTATAGCTAGATTGTTGTTACCGCGTGTGCTTAATTCAATCTGTGAAGCAACTAAATTTGATAATTGCTCGATTAATGTTATTGAATTTAGGGAAAATAATCATCTAATTGGCATAACCGCGTGTGTTTATGTTTAATTAGTCTAATTATTCTTATAGATTTTAATGATTCTATTAATGCTCTAATTTGGCGCATGTCTAGGTTAAATTAATAGTTAGGTTTAATTGGATCACATGTTGAAAATTAGCCAACTTTAGAAAGAAATAAGAATCAACTTTGAATTGGAATTCGAGTTAATTCTTCAATTAGTGCTTGATATGGAAATTGAATTATCTTGTGTGTCAAGGATCGACTAGTAAAATTTTCATGGTGGATATGACCGAAACCAAGATTTTTCTTACATCGAATTCTCTTTAGTTATTTTATTATTTTAGTTTTTAGCTCAAAAGCATTCAGAAACCTCCATTTTTCGTTCAGTAAAAGAATAAACTCCATTCTCTGTAGGACGAACTTGACTCACCACTACTACAATATTATTCAGAATTGTTTAATTTTAGGTGCCTACGACATCATTTCAACTCACACCACGATGTATAAGATCAACGACTTTCATTTAATAAGAGCCATCAATACTGGAAGCTTGGATGAGTATTCCTTCATTTTTTTTCTAGTGCATTTTGACATATTGCGTGATCCCACACAAATAGTATGCATTTCTTCACTAATCTTGTAAATGGCTGACATCTTCCAGATAAATTTGACATAAGTCTTCTTATGTAAGCCAATCTTCCTAGAAATCCACACAGTTCTTGCAAGTTACAAGATTGAGGCATTTCCATGATTGCTTTAATTTTTGTGGGATCGATTTTGATTTCTCGGTGTCTAACAATAAGCACAAGAAACTTTCCAAAAGTCACCCCAAATACACATTTTAAGGGTCTCATTCTCAATTGATGCTCTCGGAGTCTATCAAAAAAATTTCTTAAATCATTCAAATGATACTCTCTTTCTTTCATCTTGACAACCAAATCATCAACATAACACTCAACGATGTTATGAACAATGTCAATAAAAATGATTGTAATGGCTCTTTGATAAGTTGTTGCAACATTTTTAAATCCAGAAGGCATTACTGCTTGACAATAATGCCTTTTGGAGTGCAAAAAACTATAAGCTCTTCATCTTTAGGTGCCATAAGAATCATTATTTTATTGTAACCAGAAAATCCATCCATAAAAGATAATGCACCAAATCCAGTTGTAGCATCAACTAATAATTCGGTGATTAGAAGTGGAAATTCAACTTTGGGACATGCATCATTAAGATCTCTAAAATAAATACAGATGCGTACTTGCCCATTTTTCTTTTTACCGACACGATGTTTGCAAGCCAAGTTGGATACTAGACCTCACGAATGAAACCAACTTTTATCAATTCCACCTCAGCTTTAATTTGTGCAATTAATTCAGGTCTGAATCGATGTTGCCCTTGTTTAATCAAGCGCTTATCATTTGAAATCACAAGTCAATGGACTGCTACTTTAGGGTCTAACCCAGGCATATCTTGGTAACCCCATGCAAACACATCTTGATATTCCCGAAAAAGGGCTTCGTAGTTCATCAACTATTTTTCAGAGATAAAAGCACTTACAAAGATGGGTTTAGGGCTTTAAGTAGTGCCGAGGTTAAGTTTTCTCGACTCATTCTACTGTGCCTCGACCACCACCTTGGAGTTCAGATGAAACTAGTTGAACATTTTGAATGAATTTTTTGCAATTTTCTTACAAAAGATGAGGATCTTGTCCTTCTTCTTTGGGACTTTCAACCGATTCTTCTTTGTAGGAGGTACGGCTTACCTCTACTAATGAATTAGCTTCTACTTCCTTCCAAGGAGGAAGTTCTTTCCTACTCTCCTTTTTCAAGGTCCATTTCTTGTTTCTTCTTAACTGGACTTGCTTTGGTTTTGAGGGCTTTTTCAACCTTTGAATATGGAGTGCTGAGAAGTATGTGTCTCATATTCCTCTTCAATTTTAAAAAGCCCCTAAAGCCTTTTAAATACAGAGATTCGAGGCTTACTTTCATTATGTTCCTTAGAGAGCAAAGTTGTTTCTCAATTGGTGAAAATCACTAAGTCTGAGGAAGAAGAGGTTGGTTCCAAAGGCTTTTGCAACCTTGAAAATTTGGAGGACTAAGACTTGTTTTTCTTAGACTCTTCTTCAATTTTTGGAAACCCTTGAAGCCTCTTAAACACAGAGACTCGAGGCTTACTCTCAATATGTTCCTTAGAGAGCAAAGATATTTCTTGCTTAGTAAAAATCACCGAATCTGAGGAAGAAGAAGTTTCTAATCTGCCACAATCTTGATGTACTATGACACCTTTCATATCCTTTTTGACAAAAGATTTCTCCTTCTTGAGCTTTAATTTCTTTTGAGTTTGCAGGGATGATCATTTTTCACCTAACACCACTTTTCTACTTTGACTTCCATCTTTTTGAAAGTTATTCACGACCGTTACTTGTGGTACAGATTGTTCTACCTTGCGAAATGGACATTCATAACTTGTGGTCAAAGTATTCATTGTTTCTTCAATTGAGATTATTGTCAATTGTCCTTCATTTGGTTGACTTTTTCACCTCGATTTCAAAATAATCTTTTGTCTTGGGTATTTTTTGGTGTCGTATTTTTTTCTTCCTTCTTCGAAGATTCAAGAAGTTTTACTTTAAAAGGTTGTCCTTGAGAAGAAGCTAAAGTGGTAGGAGAGCCAAATTCCTCTTTTTCTTCTCCCTTTTTGTCTTTTCTTTTCATTTCCTTTGAGTGAGATGAAGACGCAAGACTTTTGTAAAACTTTGCATCCGCATAATTCATTTCTTCAGTACCAAAAGGTCTTGAGTCAGCTGCCACCATTTTTTCAAGCTTTATACCATCTTCCAGCTTTTTGACAAACTTAAAGCATTGATGGAGTGTTGATAGCAGAATGCCATTGGAATGAATCCAAGAATGACCTAACAAGGCATTATATGAAGTGTCAGCGTCAATCACATGAAATAATGCCTCGGTTTCAAGGTCTTCAAAATTCATCTTTAATTCGATGGTGCCTAGTGCTCTTTGTCCCATTTGGTTAAAGTCTTGGATTGTCAAGTTTGATGGAGAAAGATCTCGAGTCGATAACCCAACGAAATTAAGGGCTTTCAAGGAAAGAAAATTTACCACAGAATCCATAATCAAGCATTATTCGAGTTACAAACATGTTTCCAATAATACCACAAACATAAAGAGGTCGATTATGATCATATCCCATTGGCAGCTCCTCATCATTGAAAGTGATACAAGCCATACATGAAGCACAAAACTCCTTTGACAATCAGACTAAAATCAGTCGCATAGAGATCAGGTGTCATCAAAGCTTGTACTAATACCTTTCTTAGATTTTTTTATATTTGTAAAGCATCATAGACACTTAGGAGAGCCATAATGCGTTGGACATGTGTTAAGACATCATATTTAATTTGCTGTTTGTGTGGCGCATTTCATAAGTAAGGCTTGAGAGGGACTTTAGGATAACTCCTTAAATTTTCAAACTTATTTTCACAAGTTTAGGTAGAGATTCTACACCCTCCTCTTGAATTGTGGGTTCTTTAGGAGTGGATTCTTTTCAAAATGGGCCATTTAATTTCTTACTTTGTTGCACTTTTTGCGGTGACAACAATCGTCGACTACTTGAACGCAAAGTGATTTCATTGCCTTCTAAACTTGAAGACTCTTCTTCTTCAAAAACCACCACGCAACATTGTTCCATAATCTCACTTCCTTCATCTTGTTGTTTTTTGAAGAACTTCGAAGGGATATATTCACTTAGAGTAATGGGTACTCTTTTAGGTTGAACATATTCATCCTCTATCGGCACTGTTTTTTTTTTTTACTCTTCTTCTCTTTCTTGCCTTTCTTTTGTTTCTTTTTTCCTCAAAATTTCATTCCAGGACGTGTAGTTTGCATAGATGTTCGGGTAAATATTGATAGTCAATTCAATTCACAAACAAGTAATAAATTAAGCCTTAATAACTCTAATCAATACTTACACACGCTCTCAAGAATACGAGGTATGTTTGTTGATCAGATGAGTAAGGATCATTCCCACGAGTACTATTAGGCAATTACTACGGTTCACAAACCAACGAACTAGTTAGACAAATTAATTACAAGAGTTTTGTTTTACCTAACTAGATTGATTCGTTTTAACTACTAAGAAATTAAGAACGATTACCAAAACTAATTTAACTCATTGAAAATGTGCGCCTGCATTCAGACAAGTTTTGTTTTGACCGTTAGACGATCTTATAATTGGTGTAATTTTTTGATACTCCTAGAATGAGGTCATCCTTTAAGCATTTCCAGCTTGCCTCTTTGCAGCTTTAACAATCGAAGCACTTTCTTTATGCCCCCTTGCAGTGTTGACAGTTGTAAGTAGGGTAAGTTTCATTCGCTCTTTGCGGACTTTGGTGGTCAGAATGAAATCATTTCGCTCCCTAATAGCCGGGATGAGCGTATTTTGCCTGCTTTCAGTCATGACAGATACGACGACCTTCTTTTTCCCCTTCGGGGCCTTGGTGGTCAGAGCAGGCTTTTTTTCTACCTCAGCAACCATTGTGGTTGGGAGACCTACTTTTGTCCGCTCGGTGATTTGGTGGTCGAAGTGAACATCTTTTTGACCCCAACAGCCTTTGAGGTTGTTAACCGAGCAAACTGCAACATGTTTCTCTAGGTCAGTTCCAGAGAAATCTTTGAGTAGTCCACCGTGAATGTCACCGCGTAGTCGCCCTTTTTTTATCCTTCTCCCCTTCTGTGTTTGGTTCTTGGATGCCTATGAAAATGAATCACGGTCTTTGATGCCATATTAAACCTTTAATATACATCACAATAAAATTAATTAATTGAACAATTACAGATAAAAAAGATAATGGGTCCCACCGGGCGTGCCAAAAATCATGTTGGGCAAAATTTTCATATTTTGAAAATTAAATTCTCAATCAACTTATATCTCACTCGTACGATTTACTTGCGTGAGTTTTTATTTATGTGAGTCAAACCTATTCAAGATATTGAATCCTTAATTATATTCCCTAATTTTAGAGAAACATCTTTTGATTCTAATTGTTGATTAATTAATTTAGCTGCAAACTAAATAAACGAGAATAGAGGGATTTATATAATATTTATTTTTGGAGTTGTATCTAAGCAATATACTTAGGCTGCCTACATACCCGTTACCGGGATGCTCTTAAAACCTTACGTAGTTCGTGTAAATTGAAATTCACTTGTATTAGGAGTATTTATTTTGAATTTAATGAGAAAATAAATTAATCTTAAACTACTTCAAAATTTTGATGGGTTAATTGAATTTGACACATTTTTAATTTAGTGGAATTTTAGTTGGTAGAAAAACTCCACCACATAGTATATTTTGTAGTTCTGGTGGCTAAACCCTTTTGAGGAGTTTCCTACGTATCCAAATTGGAATCAGGTCACATGTAGTTCTAGATGAACTGCAATTTTAAATGTCAATTTTTCTTGACCATTTGAGGCAATTGACATTTATTTGAGATTTGGCCATTAAAGGCAAAACTAATTTAGACGAGTTCATAAAAACTTCTCTAATTATTTCATTTAATATGTTTGTGATACCTTGAAAGGCAAGACAGACATAAAGTCCAAATTTAATTCATATCTTTATTACTGTAAATGGTAACATGGGTACGAAAGCCAAAGACAATTTTATTTTGTTTATGTCTTATAAGACAAATTTTGAACTAAGACTGATTAGTGCCGTAAATGGCAAATTTGGACACTAAAGCCAATTAGTTTAATTTATTACCTTAAGAGGTAATTTTAGGCAATAAGGCCATTTAATTTGATTTATTACCATGGTAATTTTGGGACTATGACCAATTGATCTAATATAATGCTTTAAAAGGTAATTTTGGATACTAAGGTTGATTAATTTAATTAAATGCCTTAAAAGGTAATTTACGCATTAAAATCAATTGGTTTGATATAATGCCCTAAAAGGCAATTTTTTGGGTTTCAAAGCCAATTAATTAAATTTAGTGCCTTAAAAGGCCATTTTTTGGTCATCAATCCAATTAATTAATTTAATACCTTAAATGGCAATTTTTGGACTCCAAGGACAATTAATTAATTTAACACCTTAAAAGGCAACTTTTGGGCTCCAAGGCCATTTAATTTGATTTGATGTCGTTAAACGCAATTTTAAATATAAGGCACTAGGATGCACAATTTCGGGGTACTAAGACAAATTAATTTAATTTAATGCCTTAAACAATTTGAGAGACAAATAAGGCACTGAAATCAATTTTATGACACTAAAGCCAATTGATTTAATTTAATGCCTTAAAAAGTAATTTGACAAAATAAGTCACTAAGAACAACTTTAGGGTACTAAGGCCAATTGATTTAATATAATGCCTTAACAATTTCAGAAAACAGCTAGGCCAATTAATTTAATTTGATAACAAAAGGCCAACTAATTTGACTTGATTTGATTAATTGACTTGGAGAACAGATTGGGCATGAATGTCAGTTTATTGTCTCGGTATTTTTATCCATGTCAAAATTATTCTTTTAAGGAAAGAAATAAAGAAAATTTTCTCCAATACAAATATTAAAGTAATATCCTAATACCTTATGATATGATTTTGTATACTACAATTGCAAGAATATTTGATCATATGGTTTATAATTTTATTAGTCAAACAATATGACCAACTACAGGGGTTAGGTGATTTTGGAATTTGAAAGGAACAAACTCCATTTTTTTTAACAACTTAGACTGGTAGGACAACTGATTTAGTCATAGAGGAATGACCGAAACTTTTACAAGAGTTTGACTCCTGAAATAACAAACTTACGATTTTCTGAGTTTAAAATTTTACTTGAAACAAAACTCATTAATCAACTGGAATGCTGGAAACTTTAAAAGGAAGTAAATGATTGGTGTGATTAGTTCCAAAATATACCCCAGTTGACAATTTAATTTCTCTAATCTCTAAAAGAAAATAATATGGGAGTTCACAAATAAAAAGTAAACTCAAAACTATTTTCTTTAGAGAGTTGGAATCGGATATAAAAAATAATATACGGGACAAGGAACTAAAACACATTAAAGGATATACAGGTGATAATTACCTTGGTGTTGATTTCCCTTCTGATCCTTTTGAAACCTTCATTCTATGGATCAATCATTTATCCTTTACTTTCTCCACTAAGTAGATTCTTTATCCTCTTTTTTGTGCATACCTTACAATTGCTTCTCAGTGCTGTGCCCGAATGCTCTCTTTGACTCTCTTAAATTGGCCTCCTTTTTTTTTACGTGTAATTTTATGCCTCCAATTTATCTACACTCTATTTTTTTATTGCCCTTTTTTTCCGCTTCTTCTTTTTTTTTTTTTTTTTTTTGCTTCCCTTCTTCCAAAGTTAACTCTATTATATAGAGTGCCACATGGATGTAGTTATAAAAATGTGGCTCCCCTTTTTCTAATCACCAAACATGATTTAAGGAGTTAGTTTGTTTGGTTGTTGGCCAATGAAAGCATAACTTGAAAATGTCCTCAATTCTTTGGCAGACATACTCTGACTTCCAATGTAGCGTTTGTTTTCATTATGAATGACTATTAGTTTTTTTTTTTTAATCGCATGTCATGCTACTTTTTTTTTTATTCACTTTCAAACCTTGCATGTTATTACCATCTAATGCCTTAGGGATTATTGCCACGTCACTTAATTTTTTGACCAAATAAATATGGAGCAGTCAAAATTGACTCCTCCATGATTATATCATCCTTTTTTTGAAAATTTTGGTTTAACAGTTAGCAGACCCCTTATGCACCTTAGCCAAGGCAATCTAGGTGTCACTTGGACTTAGGACCTGAGATAAGGCATTGAGTATGATCTTTTGTATTGTGTCTCTCCAATGATCAAGTATTTTGCTGACCTCCTCTCAAACCTTTGAGCTTCCAACTTGTCATCTGGTAGTTTTCCTTCCTCAAGATATTGAATGAGCGAAGTCATCCAATTCGGAGTAATGTCAATATTCATGACTTCTACCTGTTTAACACTCTTTTCCTTCAACACTTCAAGGAAAAGTTTCTTTAAGACATTTGAATGCACTAAGCTGGCTATTTTGGAAAAGGCATTCGCTACCCTGTTTTCTTCCCTACTTACGTTAGTTATCTCCAATTTGTCTAAGTGAGAGATCAAACTCTTCACCTTAGTTAGGTAGAACTATAATAATGGTTCTTTTGCAGGTCAAACACGCCTTTAACTTGCTGCACTACTAGGTTGGAGTCCATGTTCACCACCAAGTCCTTTACTCCTAAATTATTGGCTATCCTAAGTCTAAAGACTAATGCCTCGTACTCAGCTTCGTTCTTACTTGTACAGAATTCAAACCTTAGGGGCATAGTTTGTTTTGAGTCCCTTCAAAGAGGTAAGAATTATGCCTACAGAACAACCACCGAGGGGAATCCTTAACTTGCCCCTCAAGTGAGGTAGTTCTTCTTTCTTGGGGTTTCTTCCTCTACCCTTTCAATGTTGAAATTGACTAAGGCCTCAGACTTGATTGCTTTCCTTGGCTAGAAGCAAATGTCAAACTCAGTTAGTTTAAGGGACCACCTAACCAACCTTCCTGAAACTTCTGGCTTTTTGGGAACAAGCTTAATTAAGTTGATGGTTAGTCAATACCACTATATGATGACTTAGGAAATATGGCCTAAGTTTCCTTACAGTTGTCACCAAGGCCAAAGCCAACGGACTTTTAATAATAGGATACTAGGTCTCAGGTGTAGACACCTATTTTTAAAAATATTAGTTTTGCTATTTATCCTTTTTTTAGGATGATTAGGAAAACTAAGATTTTGAAAAAGTAGGGATTTATGTTTGTTCTCTGTATCTATCACTTAGCCATTCCTATCTCGATGTCTAGAGTTTGTCTTTATTCCATCTTCAACTCTATGGCCATCCTATTATTACTCTATCTCTAGTTCCCAAAACCCCTATAAATACCCCACTACTCCTCTCTACTTGATTCACCATTAACATACTCATTCCCAATATCATTCTCACTCCCTAACAATCACACAACTTATACACTACTGAAATTCTGTTAGAAGAATACTTTATAAGGAAAAAAAGGAGTAGCCATTATCATCATAATCAGAGTCCGGATCTTGCCATTCCCATCATCTAAATTCGTCAAAATGTTGTAAGTCTTTATTTATTGTTTTTTTAAATGTTTATGATATGAGACGAAATCATTGGAATGCTTTCATTTACATGACTTCATATGATCCTTGCACTATTTTAATATGTTCTTTGTATGTTAGCATATGAGGTCATGCATTTGCAAAAAACTTAGTTTAATATATTTTATTCTTTTATTTATTTGATTTTTTTCTCATTTAGAATTCATGTGTGCCCAATATTGGGATATAGGATTAGGTATTTTTTTAATTATTTTTTTACTTTATTGTTCATTTCAATCGTCTAGCATAAATCAACTCACTTTTTGGCCTTAAAATGAAAAGAATAAATTAAACTTGCAATCGATTTCATCGGGAATGAAAGGGTGCCTAGGTTACCTATAGAGTAGTCTTTCCTTCCCTTTCCTTAATAGGATTTCCAAACCCAAATCTTTAGTTTTTTGAAAGACCAAGAGTTATCTAGGTAAGAGTTTAAGTGTGTGAGAATGTTCCAATCATGGTGAATTGATACACCAAAAAATCTAATACCGAGTGGCAACTCCTATTTTTTGAAAAAACCATTTTTCCTAGATTTTATTTAATTGGGCCTATTGTCCCATTTCTCAACCCCATTTTGGGCCCATTTCTCTTTTATTTCCTTTAAAAATTTTCTTATTACTATCCATTTTTGTTAAAAAATAAGGCGCGATATTAGCATCACTCAGCACCTTGCTGACATAATATACTAGCTTTTGAACTCTATTCTCCTCCTTGATAAGGACTACACTCACTGCCATGACTAAACAAGCCAAGTACAAGTGCTGTGTTTCTTCTGGCTCATGCTTAGCAAGGAGAAGTGGTAAGGTCAAGTAAACTTTCTATTCTTCAAAGGTTCTGTAGCATTCTTTAGTCTACTAAAAAATTTTAGCACTCCTTAAACGCTTAAAAAATGGAAGTTTCTTTCCCCAGGTCGACTAGTCAACCTTTGAACATCTTTTACTCTTTTGGGAGGTTCGATGTCTTGAATTTCTTTTATTTTAGAAGAGTTTGCCTTGATTCCCTACTGAGTCACCATGAATTCTAAAAACATGCCCCCAAGCCACTCCAAAGGCATACTTTTCTAGGTTAAGTCTCATCTTGATCATTCTCATGGTGGTGAAGGTTTCCCAAAGGTCCTCCATATGATCAACTTTCTTTTTTTCTTTTGACGAGCATGTCATCAATGTAAGCTTCGATATTGCATCCCATCTTACTTGCTCTTCATCCTGAGAGAGGTGATGCTCAAGCTATTGCGATATGAGCATGTCCTTCAGTAATGCATTTGTTGCCTACGCTTATGAATCTCTTCAATCTTTGTCCACAACTCGAGGAAAAGAATCCCTTTCCTGTCCTCCCTGATGATCCATCTCCCTAGAGGATCAGCCGGAGTGATGCTTAGTTGAAATTTCTTTTCCCATGCCAGTGTTACTCCTATGAGTGTTACACGTGCTGGGTGTCATGCTAGAATATGACTTTTAGTTTAGTATTCCTACAGACGGCGCTAAATGTTGATACAAAAAATTAAGGTAAGGTTAGCTCAAGTGTAGTATCGTCCAAAGAAAGGTTGAGCACCACACATAGTAATATGTTCGGATCGCCTGAAAAGAAAATGGTAGGGTTATGTCCCTATTCGGTAGAATATTGATTGGGATTTTTCAAACAATGAACAAGTAATAATAACCTTAATTATCCTGATCAACTCCCACACCTCGCAAGTAGACGAGCTGAGTTTGTATATAAGATGAGTAAGGATCATGCCCACGAGAACTATTGGAACAATTACTAGATTCACAAGCCTATTTACTAGTTAAACAAAATAATCAGAGGTTTTTGACTAAACTTAAACAAAATTTAATCGCAAGAAATAAAAATAAAGAATAGAATATAGAATTCTAACCCTATGGAAAGCAATAAAGATAACTAACTAAAACCTTAATTTGATCTATCCTACTCGCAAGAATTAAATCAAGAACAAGAACTTAAATTAATCTATCCTATGAAAGCAATTAAAAATGATCCAATAAAATCCTAACTACTAAACAACAAAAGCAATTAAAAATTTAAAATTAATGTGTAGCAATAACACAAGAATGATAATTAAGGAAGAAGAAAGAAATAAGAAAAAAATTAAATTGCATAAAAATAAATCAAACTCAGCAATTGTAGCAAAAATGAATGTTGATGATCGTCGATTCTTGAATTCTTGACAAGAGAATGAAACTCTAGCTCGAATGCTTGTGAAAATCTACCCTATGGATAAATTATTGACCTAACTATTGAAACCTAAGAAACTAATGATGGCTGATGATTATTATGATTTCCTCCCATTCTCTTGGTGTATTTATAGATATTCTTAGGGTTTTGGGGCTCCAGGGATGATACACTTTTCCATGTAACCAGGCCCACAGGAGGACTTTTCTTGCAAAATAAGTCACCTTGAACGACCTGTCCATTGACCGGCTCCTGGGCGCTGCAATTTTCCAAATCCTAGGTGCCGCTTCCAATGAGCTAAAGTGGCCTTTCTAGACTTGGCGCCTGTGTTGTAGCGCTTGGGCGTTGGGTCCAGTAAGGTGGGTTCAAGCGAATTTATCTTCAATTTTCTCCATGATCCAGAAAGAATTTGGAAACATTCAAACTACGAAAATTGTAGCTCTATGTCTTAGCTTTCCAAAATATCTTGAATCACCTTAATTGGAGCTCAGACACTAAAGTTATGATCAATCTAACAAACTATGTCAGAATCGCTTCTCGCTGGTGCACGAAATTACAATTTTGCTATTTTCCTCCACTTTTGTGATCAATTTGGACTCTTTCTTCACTCAAACCCTACAAAAATCAAAATAAATCACTAGCTCATAATTCCTCAATTCTTGCTCAGATTACATTAAAAATAGAGGTAAACAACACAAAAAATATAAGACATTTACGAACTTATCAAATAACCCACACTTAGTTTTTGATCGTCCTCGAGCAAAATATAGAAATAAATCCCAAACATACTCAATATATCTCATCAATTACCCACATTAATAACCATGGACCAAATCATCACAAAGAAAATAGTCAAATGATAATAAACCCCTATACATGTTACTAAGGTTTGATAATTCCAGTGTAGGTGTGTGTATAGCCATACAAAAATAACTTTTAAAACACAAAGATCAAATCATGCAAACCCTTAGAATTTTTTTTTAAACACTCCATAGCTTACTCTTCTTACATTTCTCCACTAATGTAGACAACTGACTCGACTTAAATTAGGTGGACTTTTAGCTTGTAACGTAAGACTAGGGTCTTGGCTAACAAAGAAGGGAAAAAGGATAAACAAATAAGAAAAAGAGTTTTAATTTAATGTGCGCCTCATTAACATAAAAGTTCTTTTTGAACATTAAAACACTTATCCTTCGAAGAAGTAACCCCACACTTAATTCCCCAAACACCCATAAAAATTTTGTGCAACAAGCAGAATACAATCATACTTTTTCAATTTCAACCCTTCTCACCAACACCTTGAAAAAATATCTCCTTACTTCAATTTTTTTTTCTTTTTTCTTCGACTCTACAAAACGGGTACCAGTGATAGGAACCACCCACAAAAAATAGCTACGCAGGTACTCACCCAGTGATAAGCACAACCTGCAAACATTCCAATGTAGGTGCCAGTGATGGACACCACCTGCTATGTTCCAACGCAGGTGCCAGTGATGTGCACCACCTACAATGGCCATACAAATTTTTTTTTAAAACACCCCTACACCTTAAACTGTACACCATTCATTCTAACTCTCTCATAAACTACCTTCCATCCTTATATCCCTTAACAATTAATGTGGCATTAAAGCTTTTAAAGGACATTTAGGATAGCTCACAAAGGTAGATTAAAATGATTTAGAAAAAAAAAATTAATGGTGCGTCTATCCATTCAAAACAAATTAAGGCTAAAATAGGGTTCTAGGGATAAATTTTACAGTAAAGGTTGGCTTGAAAGGCTCAAACGTCCAAAGAAATGCCTACCCTCATTTTTAAATCAAATTAAATCATCTAAAATTTTGCCTACAAAAAAATATAATAAAGCAAGTGTCTGGGGTGCAATATAAGTGACTCTACACAATTATCTCTTAGTGCCAAAAAGAGTAGCTACAACATTGTAGGGCTATTAGTGCTCAAAAATTAGGTATCATGATAGGAAAATATTAACACCAACTACCCTACTCATGACAACTTAGTTCAAAAATTATCGTGAAGAAAATCAAAGAAACATGCTAAGTAATTTGTGAACAAAATTTTTAAAAATTTGAAAAGCTCTCAAATCAAAATTTAAGCTACAAATACGAAAGCAAATATTGAGAAAATGAACAAACCGAACACCTAATAAATATAAATTAAGAAAGCTCCCCACCCCACACTTTAAGTACAGCATTGTCCCCAGTGCAAAAATAAAGATTAAAAAAGGAAAAAAGGGAAGCTTCTCTGTCAATGAAGAACGTTCGGTGCTATTTATTTTGAAATAAATTCACCGGAGTCGAGTGGAAAACATCAACCTCTAAAACAAAAACAAAACATAAAAACTACATTTAGAAACAATAAAACAAGAAACTAAACAAAAACATAAGAAATAAAATTTAAGGAAAAACATGATGTGTGTTGCCTCCCATGTAGCGCCCTTGTTTATAGTCTTAGGCTCGACTTCAGCACTTGAAATCAGTTCAAGCACTTAAGGATGGTCAGCCATCCTTTTCTTTTCGGCTCCCATGGGAAAAGTGTAACACCAGTTTTCATCACTCTTAATGCTTGATTTCCGACGTGAACTTGAACTTGCCCTCGTTCCAAGCATTTACCAGAGATAGTGCAAAAATGATAGGCTCAAGTCACTCTTTGCACTGCTATTTCTTCTTCTTACTCATGGTCCTTTTTCCCAAACCCTGACCTTTCTACACCTATGACACCGATCCATGAATCCTTCCCATCTCACTTTCATCATCCAGTGGTGTGTTTTCCAAGTCAATTTTGTAGTCTTCATTTATTTCATCATCCTTTTTGCATGCATTACCTTGACCCACCTTAGGTACCTCGTCTTCAAACCTATCAACGAGTAAACCAAGGAAAAAATTAGCACATTTTTTCTCAAATATTGGAACATTATCATCGATAATTAAAAACATCAATTTCAACAAATTCATTATCAACTCAAAAAATCAACTTCCCTTTATTAACATCTATTAAAGCATCTGCAGTTGATAAAAACGGCCTCTCTAGAAGCAATAGAATTTCATTGTCCTTGCCTATGTCTAACATAAAGAAATCCACAGGAAACACCAACTTTTGCACTTGAACAAGCACATCCTTCAACAAGCCATATGATTTTATCTCGGACAAATCCTCTAATTGAAGTGTAATATTGGTTAGTTTTGCATTGGTGATCCCTAGGTTATCATAAATGACCTTCAACATAATGTTGGCGCTCGATCCCTAATCACAAAGTGAACGATGCCACGTTTGTCCTCCAATATTCACCGGTATAGAGAAACTATAGGGATCCTTGAGTTTGGGGGTAACCTCTGTTGAACAATGGCATTACACTTGGCATGAAAACAAACTGTCTCATCATCATTCATCGCTACTTCTTAGCCAATAAATGCTTCATAAACAGCGCATAATTGGGCATCTTGTTGAGAACATCAACCAAAGGAATGTTTATATTCATCTTTTTTAACATCTCAAGGAACTTGTGAAAACATTTCTCTTTTTCCTCCTTCTTTGGATCAATGAATCATTGAGGAAATGGCAGTTTTATTACAGGATCCAATTTAAAAGGATCATCCACTTTCTTCTTTCTCGACTCCTTCATTGCATTCTCCTTAGTCATCTTCTCATTGTTATCTTCAATTTCAAGTTTTTCTTCAATTGTCTTGGATTTTGGCTTCTTAGCTTCAGTATCAACCTTTGTCTTGTCATTTTGTATAACCAATTTCTTCCACTCTTTACTGATATAGCATTGCATTTCTCCTTTGGATTTGGAATTGTGTCGCTTGGCAATGCTCCCATAGGTCTCTCACTATTTTGTCAAGCTATTTGTCCCAATTGTAGCTCAAGATTTCTCGTGGTAGCTCGCAAATTTTCATACTTCCTTTTCAACTTCTCAAAATCCCTTCTAGTTTAGATTATCATCATTGGATGAATCATGATTCACATGTGTGGGATAATTTGGATTTTGAGATGTGGTCTTCTTCGTGAAAGCTGGTATAAGATATTTTGTTTAGGTGGAAAGTTTTGGGTATACCTTTGATGGGTGGTTGATATGGTCTAGATAATGAGGTTTGGTTGGAAAAATTTTACTATGGTTGGTTGGGCTGAAATGAAGGGTTTTGGACATTATTTTGGTTAGTCCAAGAAAGGTTCTGGTGATTTCACCAAGAAGGGTTGTATGTATTGCCATAGTATGTGGACTGAATATATGAGTTAGAATTTTGATTCGAAACGTATTGAGCCTGCTCATCTTGCATCACTGAAGCATCACAGAAGCCATTTTGGTAATTTCCTCTATAGAAATCACAACCGAGCTCCTTTCCATATTCTCTACGGCCTTTGTCAAGTTTGTAATGGCTCTCATCATCATGTTCTACTGAGACAAAAAAAAATCATAGCTAGGCATACTTATTGGACACGTTGGCTTGGTTCACTAGTGGTTATTTTTGTCCAACTAAAGCAGTTATTGCCCCCATGATAGTAATGACTGGATGCCATTCTTTCCAACAATTCTTGTGCTTTCTCCGAAGTTTTATATGGGAAAGAACCCCCAGCACTTACATCAACTCTCAGTCTCGTCTCCGAAAATAGTCCATCATAGAAGGTTTGAACTTCTAGCCATAGAGGTATAGCTTGGTGCGGACACTTCCTTAACAACTCCTTGAACTGGTCCCACTCTTCGCCTAAGCTCTCTCTAGTGATTTGTCTAAATGATGTGATCTCGTTTCAGGGGTTAGCAGTCCTAGAAGGTGGAAAATGTTTGGCCAGGAACTCTGGAGCGAGTTGGTCACATGTTGTGAAAGTGCCTTGTCAATATAATTGCAACCAAGACCTTACTCTATCATGTAAGGAAAATAGGAATGCTCTCATCCGCATACAACCGGGATAGACTCCATTGTACCGGAATGTATAAATGACTTCCTCTTAAATCTAATTATGTGCTCATAGGGATCTTCATTTGGGCCTCCTGTAGACACCTATTTTTGTCCCTTAAGTTCACCCCTATTTTCCTCTTAATTTGACTCTTAATTTTCTTTTTAATTCACCTTTTAATTTCTTCTTAACCTGCTCTTTGATTTCCTCTTAATTTATCCTTTAATTATCTCTTAATTTGTCTTATGGTGTTTAATTATTATGTGTTTTATGCATTTTGAAATACTAAGAATGAGTTTTAATATTATTAAGTTTTTGGATTTTTAAAAAAAAAAATTATGGGAGTGAACAGTCCGCACGTACTGTTCACGCGCCGAACAGTCAGCTCGACAGAGCTGTTTTGGCCACGTTTTTCTCTGCATTTTTTCACCCATTCTCACCAAATTTCAGATGCCCCATATCCCCAACATGACAAGGAATGGTCTTTGACCATTTTTACCCTCAATCCACCTCTTTAAAGAGCAAAAAACTCAGCCTAAAAGAGAGAGGACGAAAATTCTGCAGAAAAGAAAAGAGAGAAAATTTTTCTAAGTTTAAAAATCTTCCAAACAGCCAATTTTGAGCCAAAATTCCAAATGATTGAAAAGGAATTAGACTAAACTCAAAGAAGAAAAGTCGTAGAGGGTACCTGGGACTACAACTTCTCTTTGTAAATCTCAAGCAAAATCATTCATTTGAATGGTCAAAAACGTGGTATAAGAAGGCTGGTGGCCAAGAAAATCTGCAGAAAAAAGAGAAATTTTTCTAAGTCTGGAAAATTTTCCAGACAGCCAAATTTGAGCCAAGATTCCAAGTGATCGAAGAATAATTAGACTAAACTCAAAGAAGAAAAGTTGTATAGGATACTTGGTATTACAACTTCTCTTTATAAATCTTAACCAAAATCGTTCATCTGGTGGGTGAAAAACGTGGTGGAAGAAGGCCGGTTCATCAACCAGAAGGTTGGAGGTGCCGAAAGCAAATTCGGCTCAAACGCACTCCAAGCCAAGCATAACCAATTCCACCACATTCCCTAAGGCTGAGGTGAGTTAAATGGGCTTTTGAATCGATTATTTTGGAGACAAAATGCTTATCTTACTATTTTTACATTATTTATGACTTAATTTTCTTTTTTTTCTTTTTTTTTCTTTTCAAATTTCTTCTAAGTTACATTTTTAATGACAATAACCACCAAGCTTTAATTTTATTTTTGTTTGACATTTTAATATGTTTAATTACCCTTTGATTATGAAATTACCGTTTTGCCCTTATGAGTATTAAATTGTAAATAGGCTCTGATTTTGCACATAAAGAGATTAGTTTCTAGAGCCATTTAACAAGTAAGGATTTTTTATGTTTGTTGGTCTCGATATAGAATTTAACTTTTCCTTACTTGTTAAATGATGTGAATTTACTCTTCTGTCCTCAATTTTTGTTTAGTTGCACGACTAGACATTAAATATTTGAATCAAACTCAATTTAGTCCAAGACTTAATAACTGTATCAATAATATAAAATCGGGCTAGAAGTAAACTCGGCGTGCATGACAAACGACTGTTTTGCCCCAAGTAAAGTTAAAGGGCACTACAAGCTAAATGTGTGCAACTTTTTCAAACTACCCTGGGCTAAATTTACCTGTCAATGTTTTTATTTACCATTTATTTTCATTTCCTCATTAATATGTACATATTTTATTACTTTTAAACTATTTTAAGCACACGTATGCTACAAAGTCGGCAATAATGAATACTAAAATTGAAAAGGGAAACGCGATAAAATCATGCAACCGGTCCACAATGTCTCTTATACACATCTAGATGTGTATAAGAGACAAACCTTCCCATTTTAGATCAGGATAAGGCCAATGTGTTGACTTTTGAATTACGTGACCAAATGCAAATCTAGACTAGGGTTTATTTTTTCTTTAAATTTTGATGTATTTTTGTGTCTACTGAGGCGCACCAACACACTGGGTGGCAACTCCAATCCTGTGTTCCCTAGCTTAGATTATTTTTGTACAATTCATAGTCACATTTAAAGCCCCGTTATGCCCCAATAACTACATTGTAATAGTAAATAGGTGATTCATTTAAATTGGTAATAGTAAGTAGGTAATTTATGTTTGCAATAGTAAATAATACTTTTGCATTTAATCACCTTTTTCACAAGCAACACATTGGCGACAGTGCCGATCCCAAAGGTGCCGGCCAGACCGCGGGTTGTGGGGGGGGGTGCGACACCTCCTCCAAACATAGCATGTATTTGGAGCATTTTTATCAGTGTAGGCTTGATTTCAAACTTATTCACATACTCAGGCAGCCGAGCAATGCTAGAACTCGCCCCCTCGAAATTAGGTATGGCGTAATCTCTAAGATGTCAAGGGTTAGCATTAACATTAACTAGGTTGCCATTGTTGTCTGCAACCTCCTCTTGTTCATTGAGAACACGGTTTGCATTCTCCATTAGATTTTCACCCCGGTTTGAATCTTATCTTCTACGGTTTCTACTTATCGTACGTTCAATCTCCAAGTCAATCGGATGAAGGTGGTGCATTGGATGAACAAGTATCAACCATAAGATCACACTACAAGAAAGGAAAACCAAAGATCAAATATTGAACACCAAATCCAAACAAACTCGATAGAACAAGAAATAATTTTAAATAAGTAACTAACAAAAGAAATAAAAAGTCGAATCTAATAAGACTCACTATACCTAATATTGTTACCAAACAAAAATAGTCCCCGGTAACAGCGCCAAAACCTTGCTGGTAGAATATTGATTGGATTTTTGCAAACAATGAACAAGTAATAAAAACCTTAATTATCCTAATCAACTCCCACATTCTCACAAGTATAAGAGATGAGTTTGTATATAGGATGAGTAAAGATCATTTCCACAAGAACTATTGGAATAATTACTAGGTTCACAAGCCTTTTTACTAGTTAGACGAAATAATCAGAGGTTTTGGACTAAATTTAATTACAGGAAATTAAAATAAAGACAAGAATATAGAATTCTAACCTTATGGAAAGCAATTAAAGATAATTAACTAAAACCCTAATTTATCTATCCTATTCGAAAGAATAATCTTAAATCAAGAACAAGAATTTAAATTAATCTATCCTATGAAAGCAATTAAAAATGATCCAATAAGATCGTAACTACTAAACTACAGAAGTATTTAAAAATTTAAAAGCGATAACACAATAATGATAATTAAGGAAGAAGAAAGAAATAAGAACAAATTAAATTGCATAAAAATAAATCAAACTCAGTCATTGTAGCAAAAACGAATGTTGATGATCGTCGATTTTGACAAGAGAATGAAATTCTAGCTCGAATACTTGAGAAAATCTACCCTACGGCTAAATTATTGACCTAACTATTGAAAACCTAAGAAACTAATGATGGCTGATGATTATTATGATTTCCTTCCCTTCTCTTAGTGTATTTATAGATATTCTTAGGGTTTTAGGGATCCGGGATGATAAGTACACATTACAAAGAGATTCTGTCTCCGGGCCCACAGGAGGACTTTTCTTGCAAAATAAGTCACCTTGCATGATCTTTTCGTCAATTTTGCAGCGCCTAGGCACTCGCTTCCAGTGAGCTAAAGTGACCTTTCTAGACTTGGCACCTAGTTACATCTCCTTGGTGCTGGGTCTAGTGAGGTGGCTTCACTTCATCTTCAATTTTCTCCATGATGCGGGCAGAATTTGGAAAAAGTCAAAACAGAAAAGTTGTATCTCTATGTCTTGACTTTCCAAAACATCTTTAATTGCCTCAATTGAAACTTGGACATGAAAGTTATGCTCAATCTACTAAACTGTATCAGAATCGTTCCTCGATGGTGCACAAAATTCAACTTTTGCAATTTTCCTCCACTTTTGTGATCCATTTGAACTCTTTCTTCACTCAAAACCTACAAAGCTCAAAATAAATCATTTTTTCTCATAATTACTCAATTCTTGCTCAGATTACATTAACAACGGAGGTAAACGACACATAAAATATATGACATTTACGAACTTATAAGTCCCCCAAGGTAGGTTCTGATACTCAAGTCAGCACTTCGACCATGGAGTAAATTTCAAAGAGAAAGATTACCTGTCTTTATCAGAACTTATGAAATTCAGAAAAGTAATTCATGAATCTAAGTTGTCATTTTGATATTTTTACCTACAGTTAATGGGTCAAACATGTATTACTTGACCCATTTAGGCATATTTGAACCACTAGGGTAAATTTACAAATATACCCATGAACCCGGAGCCATGTGTAATATTTTTACTAGGGTGTTTTATTTCAGCATCATCATTAACTATAAGCAATAGCAGTGATGTGTTAAAAAACTTAATCTTGTAGTAGAATCAGATATAATTCCAATGATGATTAAGAATATTATATGCACTAAAATGAGAAGTTGATCCTAATTTCGATATTCTCCTTCTCTCTCTCCCATATAAAAATTTATGAAAGAAAATACAGAAACATCTATATTGATAGAACCAAAGGTAAATCGTTCATAAGTTCTAATGGCCTAGCATAAAGTTACAATGATGGAAAAATGTGAATGGATAATGATGGTATGGATAAATTAGCTACGTCCTTTGCAATTGTTTTAAGGATCTTGGTCAAGTCTGGAAGACCATAACAGAATGTCAAGAGAATTATACACTTCCCTCACATTGCTATTTTCTCTCAAACAAAAAATTTTAGAAGAGAGTGATTGCCATTTTTGGGCAATTTTAAAGATTTCTTTTATGTTAGTCCTCTCAAATCCTACATAGTTCTTAGAATTCGCAGCTTGCAAAATGTGATACTATACTTTAGTTGAGTGAATAAATTTAAGAAAGAAATGACGGGGATTTCTTCTCTGGGAAATATTCTTTAAGAATAAATTACGGGCAAATGGCGGTATAGCTCATTGTATAAAGTCACTAGGATTACCCACTAAATTTTTTTTATGCAAAAAAATAGCCACTCAACTCTCAAATTCGTCAACCAATAGCCCTTTCGCTAATTTGAAAAGTTAAGTAGGCGTCTTCTTCAAAATATGAGAGGTATGTTATTTTTTGATAGGGTAAAAATGTCCAAAATGCATAAATTTGTTTGTTTTTCTTTTTCCCAGTAAATTTATTTTTTCATTTTTCTTTCTCCTCCCCCTTTCCTGATTCGTTGCTTTTATACTTCCCAACACCATCACCTCTACCAACAACCCACCACAACCATTTCACGAATACCACTACCTCTCCTCCTTTCATGTTCCTTTTTTTCTTTCTTTTTCTTCTATTATGTTTCCTTTTTAAGTTCATTTTTTTTCTATCATGATCTTATCTCTTCTCCAATCTTCAACTATTGCAATGGAAAATTACTTGGCTCACTCCAATAGATACTCTCTCGTTTTCTTAGAAGATTTAAGCAAAGGTTTCGGATCTCATTTTATTTCAAACAAATCGTAAAAAATTCTTGGAGGAACAAAGATTCAGATCTTTTTTGGACCAAAGATTTAGATCTCTTTTTTTTTTTTTTTTTTTTTTGAGGAAGAAATATCGGAATCTCTCTTTTTTTCCTAGAACAAAAATCTGGTTCTCTTTTTTGTTGAAAACAAGGATTCATATCACAACTTCCAAAGGCAACTATATTTATGTATTTTTTCTAAGTTGGTTTTCTTGGGATATTTAAAATTAATTACATTGGGATTTTGTTGGTTTTTTTTTAGAACAAGGATTTCAAATCTCAACTTCTACATGTAATGATATTTATCATTTTAGGTTGTTTTTTATTATTTCGACTCATATGGAATTTAATTCCTTGTCTCTTAGTTTGGATTATTGGATAAGAGAAGATGGGATAATGAGTGGGATTTAATATTCATCATCACATCTCATTTTTTGTGACAGGATACATTGGTATTTTATTTTATGTGAAAATTGTTGTTGGGTTATGTATTTTTTTTTTTATTAAAATGCACCATTTTTACCGGTAGCAGATGGTGGCATTGCCAATGTATTGCCCTTTGATTACCACTCACCAGTGGTAATCGGTGGCTCTCCAATTATCTATAACTAGATTATTTTACCCCTTTAAATATCATGTGTCTTGCACATTCTAATAACTAACATTCAACTTAACGAATAAAATGGATGAAACGGCTATTGGAGGTTTATGAATTTTAGAATTCAATGACCATTTTCGCCACCAAAAAAAAAAAAAGTTGAGTGAATAATTCTAATGACTTGGGAAAATTTAGTGGGTTGTAAGGCCTTTTGTCCATAAATTAATGCACTTAATGCTATGTACAGACTAGTGCATATTCGAAAGAGAAAACAGCCTAAAAAGTCACTCAACTATACAGGGGTTGCCGATTTGGTCATTGGACTATTTTAGTGGTCTAAATGGTTATTCATCTTCTAAAATACTTTTTCGAGATCACTCAATCTATTTTGTCCATTAAATGTTCCGTTTTTTCAATCATGTGACTTTTCACATGTGTTTTTATGGGGTAAATCATCAGAAGTAAGATTTCCTCATTTCCTTCCAATCCAACACTGAATTTGGGATTGCGAAGTTGAAGAAAAGGGGTTCAGATTGGGAGCTGAAGAGGGAGAACCAGAGGAAGAGCGGTGGTTAGATCTAGGGATAGGAAGGTTAGGTGGGAAATGGTGGCTATATAAAAGGGGAGAGTGAGAGAAGAGTGGTAGGCTAGCTAGATAAGGGGGTGACAGAAGAGTGGGAGAGGATGGTGGGCTGACTAGGGAAAAGAGTGACAGAAGTGGGTAGGAAGAAGTGGATTTTGAGTTGGCTAGCTGGGAAGGGTTGGTAGGGGTAAGTTGGCTGCCTAAGGAAGAGAGATCATGGAAAAAGGACGAGAAAGGTTGGCGGTGGCCTGACTGGAGCAAGTAGGAATCGATGGAGTGGTAGGCTACCTAGGGAAAGAGGGGGTGATAGGAAGAAGGTGGTGGTATGTTTTTTGGGGAAAAGGATAGCATAAGAAAGAAGATGGATAGTAACGGCAGACTGGTCGGTCGAGGGGTAGTTAGGGATTCAAGTTGTAAACTTTTAAATGAAAATTATTTAATTTTTTATCCAAAGTTTTTAATACCGTTAGTAAGACCTCGCTAATAAATTTTACATTTTTATTGTCTAATTTTGGCCCCAAATTTTTCATAATGTCAGTTCAATTTGGGGCCACTAAAATTAAAAAATTATAACCCTCAAAAAATTAATTTTCATTAACACTAACGGCTCAAGTAGACGAAATGACCCTATAAGCTCAATTTTTTAATTTTACATCTTTTCGACTACCAAAATAGTTTGGAGACTAATTCGACAATTGGAGCACAGTTTAGTGACCAAATAGGTCGTTTACTCTATTCGGGATGTACTTTAACTTTATTTCAACGGTTACTAGCCACAAATCTATAAACATGAGTTTGTTTTGTTAGTTAGTTGGCCTTTGGCCAAAACTGTATACCTCAAAATTTCTTTCGTTTGACATTTGTGTTTCTATCCTTTTTTGCTCCCAACATTTGTTTAGTCACTTGTTCCACATTGAACCTTATAGGAAACTTCTAATCATGTATATGAGAAGTGTTTTGTATTTTCTCATTTTACTAGTTGGTGGTCAAGACCATGTCTAGTTGGTAGTTTGAGAAAATTTCCTACATCCGCCCAATGTGACAGAGTGTGGTTCTTCTTTGTTTCTGCTTTCTCATTGTTTTAGTCCTAAGTATTACTCTATTAGACTCAACACTACGCTTACAATGCGACTGAACTTATTATTATATCTTGAAGAGTGACCACTTAGTGGTCTCTTTTACACTAATGGATATGATCCCATGGGGTGCGAAAATGTTCTCTATTCATTCGTTGTTGTAGTCCAGACTATATATTCCAAGAATATTAAAACTGATTTCTATTCTACACTAATGCGATGGCTAGCGTTGGTATTCCTGACGTATGCCCAAATTTCAATTGTTTGATGTGGAGAACTATAAACGCGAGTCTGAGAAGGTTATGCTATACTAGCAAACCCTTGAGGTCGATTATGTTTTTTTTTTTTTTGTGGTCAAGCACTAACATATTTGACAAAGGTTATATCGATAGCAATCAAACTGCAAAGGGTCATACTTTGAACTTCATGTCTGACACCCTACTCAATATGTATCGCACATATAAAACTGCATAGGAGATATAGGTGGAATGCTTTAGAGAAAATGTAAAACTTTGAAGAGGGTGGAAAGATGAAGTACGTGGTAGGAAAGTTCTTGTATTTCAAGATGGTAGAAGACAACCCTATCACCAAGAAAATCCACGTGTACTAGAATATTGTACTATATATAACTCATGCGACAAAAGGATTGATGATACTTTCTAAGCTACTATACTGATCGAGAAGCTACCACCATCCTAGAAGGAGTACCAGAACATGATAAAATATTACAAATCCAATCTAACAATTGACGAGGTAATATCCTATATCCAAATCAAGAAGGAAAATTACCTAAAAGACATATCTGATCTGGCTCAAAAGTTTGTGACTAAGGTGAACCTAGTGGATGTCAAACCCGAGGGAACTTCTTAAAGGTTCAAAGGCAAATATCATGGATCCAAGAAGGGATGGAACTAGAATAGCGGTCAGAACCAGAACAATCAAAATCAAAACAAGGTAAGTTATAAAGTTTGGTAAAATTAAGAAGATGTCCAATGATCTGAAGACCTTGCTATGTCTATAGAAAAATACGTAACAAAGCATATATGTGAAACTTTTGCAAGGGCAAGAGCAACAAAGAGCCAAACATGTGAATCTGACTGAGGGTGATTAGGTGATTATTGTTGTTGTCTTAGAAGCAAACATGGCTCACAGCGTGACCGAGTAAAGTATGGATACTAGAGCTAGGACATTACTGCTGACAAAAATCACTTCTTTGAGCATGAAGGAATAAGTAATGGGGAGCAAGTTTTCTTAGGAGATGCTCGTGCTACTCCAATTATGGGCATAGGGAAGGTCCTTCTTAAACTTACCTTTGGATGGTCAATCTCTCTGACCAATGTGTTGCATGTTTCGTTCATTAGAAGAAATTTAATTTCTGGTTCTCTGCTTAATAAGACTGGAATGAAACTTAATTTATGAGGGCAATAAACTAATTTTGACTAGAAATGAAGAATTTATGAGAAATCGTTAATTCTTAGTGTGGGGCTTATTTGTTCTTGACATGCAGATACAACAAAATAAATAAAATTGCTACTTTTTCTTATGTTGTTGATTCTATTGATATGTGACTTACTAAATAGGATATCTGGATAATGATTTTATAAGAAGAATGAAAATTTTAAATTTGATTCCTAATCTAACTAAAAATAAGTTGACCTGATGTGAAGTTTGTATGGAAGTCAAATACCACAAAATACCCTTTCTATTGAAAAGAACAACCCAGCTTTTAGAATTAATTTACAATAGCCTTGAAAATTTTAAATTAACATGAGTAGAGATGGAAACAAATATTATATCATCTACAAAGATGGTGCTCAACACGTACTAAACTATATCTGCTAAGTCAAAAAAGATGAAGGCAAAAAGATGTTTATTAAATTTAAATATAAAGTTGAAAAGAATATTAAAAGATTTATGTCTAAGATACGACGAATAGACTCAAAGTTGCTAAAGAAAATTTATGAACAAGGGAATAATTCAAGAGACATCCTTACTTTACATATCTCAATCAGACCTAACCTGATATGCCTTCTTTTCTCTTACTCGTTTTTAACCCCTTTTCAATTATAAAAAAAAAATCCCTCACCCTATGTATAAAGTCACAAAAAGAAAAAATGAGACTCTAAAAAACATGATGAATGAAATGTTAGTAAGTTCTGAATTACCTACTAACACGTGGGGTAGGGCTATTTTGCTATCATATATATAATAGAATACCTCACAAGAAAATTTCGAAGACACCTTGTGAATGTGGAAAGATCATGCTCCAAACCTTGAGAATCTTAAAGTGCGAGGGTGTCTAACTAAGGTAGTAATACCAAAGTTTAAAAGGATAAAATTAGGTTTAATCAATTTGTAGTGTCTTTATAAAGTATGGACAGCATAGTGCAAGCTATAGGTTCTTGGTTTTGGAACCTAATTACATTATAGAAACCAAAGATATTGAATTATTTTTTAGAATATCTTTCCAATGAATAAAAAATCTGTAAATACACCTTCTCAAGAGACTCAAAAAAAAAGAAAACCAAACAAGAAAACCAAAAAAAAAAAATCAAGAATTAAGCAGTAAAAGGGCAATGGTGGAAACTAATTGACTTCACCTCTTATTTTGTAGCTCCTTTTATAACTAAAGAAAATCCAAATACATATCTAGAGTAAATGAATTCAATGGATGCTAGTTTTTACAAAGACACAATTAGGAGTGAACTAGAGCCTGTAATGAGTATCAGACCTGAGAATTGGAAGATTTTTCTAGAGGGTGCAAAGACATTTGGTGTAAGTGGATGTTTGGGAAAAATTAATGTATGATAGTTCCATTGATAAATTTATGGCACAATTTGTTTAATGGATTCACACTAAAGCAAGACATTAACTAGTTTGACACCTATTCACCAGTCACTAAAACCACTCTCATTAGGTTGCTTGTTACTATAGTTTCTATATATAATTGATTGTGAGCCAAATTGATGTGAAAATTGATTTCTCAAATTGCAATCTAGTTGAGGATATAAACATCCATCTACTTGAGAGGGGATTGTTGTACAAGAATAAAAACATAAAGTTTTTACACTAGTTATTTCCTTATATGAGTTAAAACAGTGTTCTAAATAAGGGCATGAAAAATATGATAAGACTCTTATTTCCAATGGTTATAGAATAAACTAATTTGATGGAGGTGCTTATAGCAGATTAGTATTGTTGGATTCTTGATATGGTTGTATGTTAATAACATACTTATATTCTAGAACTGTGAAATTGTTGTTAAACAAACCAAATATTTTCTTAAGACTAATTTTGAAATAATGGGTATAGCTGATTTATCTGGATCTTAAATTAAGTGAACTTGACAATGGTTTCATTCTTTTTTTCAGTCACAATGTATTGAAATGATTCTGAAGAAATATAATCACTTTGATTTAGTACTCCTTATGATCGTAGTAAGCACTTGAGAAAGAACAAGTGTGATAGTGTGTCAGAATATGAATATGCCAAAATAATTGAAAATGTGAAGTATTCGATGAATTGCGCTGCGTCCAAGATTACATATACTGTTGGTAGATTAAATATATACACATATAATCCAAATAGGAGTACATTCTAGATTAGTTAGATATTTAAAATGGACCATTCATCTAGCACTCTAATTTCCTAGTTATCTTTCTGTACTAGAAACTCAGTGTGATGCTAATTGAGTGTATGATAATGATGAGACTAACTCTACAAGTTGTTATATTTTTACTCTTACCGGAGGTGTTGTTTCATGAAAATCATCTAAGCAAACATCTATTGCTAAATCCACTACGGAATTTGAATTTTTTACTCTAAACTTCACATGTTCAAAAGTTGAGTGGTTTTGAAATTTATTAACTGATATTCCTTTATGGCCAAAGCTTGTGTCTTCTGCTTCCTTACACGATGATTTACAGGTGGCAATTGCAAGAACCAAAAAGAAAAATAAGCAATAGAAAGAGTCGGTGTATCCATTTGAGTCACAATATTGTAAGATAACTTATGAACAATGGGGTCATTACAACCTAGATTTTGTAAGGTTTGAAAAGAATTTGGCTGACCATTTAACTAATGAAATGAAGAAAAACTTGGTCAAGAAACATTGACGGGTATGGGACATAGACTCATTGAGGGAGTTGAATATGATAGCAGCCCAACCTACACTAGTAGAGATCCTTGGAAGTAGGTTCAATTGGTAATAAAAAGTCACAAAGAGATTATATTAGCACTATCAAATGTTGTCCCTCCGTATGGTCTAGGAAGTGCTTACAATCTAATTTCTGAGGAATGAATTTATGACACTTAATGAAATTATATCCTTTATAGGTGGTGTATGGAAACACTTGACAAATTCACCTATGTGAGTGTAGAAGTGGAGGCAATTTCCTAAAAGAATAATGAGTATATCTCTAGAGAATTAACCTACTTGCAGGTATTTTTTTTAAGAAGTTCTTTTACCCGCTGACTGAAAAGCTTTACTAATAAATAGGGAGACTGGAAACCGAGACCTCCAAGACAAGATAGCATCACGGTCCCATTGCTCTTTCGCTTACCAGAAGGGGTAAAGTACTTTTTAGTTCTTCCTGTGCCGAGTCTAATAAGGCGAAGCGCTATCCAACTACAACCCGTTTTTGCTCAATGGATACAAAACACCCACGCTTTAGCACCTGGTGCAACAGCAAGCACCAGTTTAACTTGGGGAGGTAGTGATTTAGTAGCGGTGGGTGGCAAAGTGGCTTTGTTACCTACTTATGCAAATCTATACAACAGGATTCATTTCCCTAAATAGAGGTATGAATGATATTGTATGCACGATACTAATAAAAAGCAGCTATTGTAGCTAAAGAAGCCTTAGGAGTTAGAGCTTAGAGTTGCAGTAATCGGGCCTCAATTTCATGAAAGGAAATTGCAGAAGGCCCTTACCTTTCCATGTAGCTAAACTAGACCTCTATTTCATGAAGTGAAATAGCAGCAGGTCTGGTACCGATCCTATACTTGTTGAGTTGAGGGTTTTATAGTAATAAAACCCGCTAGAAAGGGGGGTTTAGTAAACCCCCCCTATTAGAGGTGGAACTTCCCCTTCCTAAAGTTATAGATTGTTCATTCTATGCCCTTTTTTCCTATAAGAGGACCTTGGGAGAGTATATCGGATTATGGGGCCCCTCACTGAACACGTCCTAGACGAGGGCAAAAGTTCTACTTTTGCTCTACCTCCTGGGGGGTCGCAGAGGGCCGTTAATCCTATTAGCTCTTCCTTCTTCTAGTCCAGCCCTTTGCGGAACCAAAAAGAATACAAGCACAGCGAAGTGCTAGAAGTCAGCTATCAGGCGCCCTAAAAGCAACCCAAAAAACTCCCTCCGGCTTCTTCGGTTTCCCTTAGCCTTTCTTAAGGCTAAGTAGCGAAGCTCGGCTTAATCTTATCGTGGCTTGGTCGCCCAACCAAAAAAAGAAAGAGCCTAATAGATAACGCAGCGGCTTTCCTCTCCCGAAGATCTCGTTTATGAAAATCCAATAGGGTACATGGTATAAAGATTATTGAATCGAGAGCTTATATAGATTATTGAAGTCTAACACGTGTTTAATTTTTGAAGTGTGTTTAAGGAGGAAGATTCAAAAGTTTGGTCACCTATTTTTCATACTTCTCTATTGCATTCATTAATTTGCAATTCAAATCCACAAGATATAGAGTCATTATGTGTTAGGTTTCTTTCTACTCAGTAACACTTCCGAATTTTAAGTCACGTGGAGGATTGTTAGTTAGTTGGTTGTTGTCCTAAAATATGTGCCTCAAAATTCCTATTAGAGAAATTGAGTTTTCTTTCTTTTTGTTCTCTATTTGTTTAGTCATTTGTCCCACATTAGGAACTTGTTAGGAACTTTCTCAACTTTATATATGGGAAGTTTTATGGTTTTGGGCATCATTAGTTAGGAATCAAAACTATGCATGCCTGGTCAACTAGGAGAATTTTTTATCACGTGTGTGCATGACAGACAGACGTGGCATTGTATGGTGTGGTGTGTCATTTTTGTTTTCTCTCTATTCGGGTAATGAGTCGTCCTGTAGTAGACTCGAAACTTTAATTGCCAATGCACACGGTTAAGGTTGCCATTGAATCATGAAAAGTGACTTCCTAATGAATTCTTTTTTACCGAGGGATACGATCTCGTGGGGAGTGTTAGGCAAAAATTTAATATTTTTGAATTAAATTCTCACCAAACTTGATCTCACTCGTACGATTTGCTCTTACGAGTTTTTATTTATATGGGTCAAACCTATTCAATATATTAAATCTCATAATTACATTCCCATGTTTGAGAGAAACGCCTTTTGATTCTAATTGTAAATTAATTTAATTGATTCCCATTTTAAACAAACTAGAATAGGGAATTAATACAGTATTATTTTTGAAGTTACAATCAAGTAATATACTTAAACTACCTACGTACACATTACTGGGATCAAACCTAACATATTTCATATAAATTAAAATTTACTTGTTTTTCGGGCATGAAATTTGATCTGTTTTAAATTTTATGACAGGTTATTTGAAATTGACCCATTTCTATTTGGTGTTAGAATTTTAGTTGATGGAAAAACTTCGCAAATTTTGTAGTTCTTACAGTTGAACCCTTTAAAGGGGTTTCCTATGCATCTGAATTGGAATCAAGCCACAGTACTTACAGATGAAGTACGATATCAATTCTTTTGGCATTTGGAGGAAATTGACATTTAAACAGAGTTTACTCATTAAAAGCTAAAATAATTTAGACGAGTTCAAAGACCGGTCTAATTATTCTATTTAATCTTTTGTGATACTTTGAAAGGCAAGACGGATATAAAAGTCGAATTTAATTCGTGTATTTGGTTTCGATTACCTAAAAGGATAACGTGGACACGGGAGCCTGTCAATTTGGCACTAATGTCGATTGATTTAGTTTGGTGCCTTGAAAGGCTAATTCGGGCACCAAGACCAATTAATTTGATTTATTACATTAAAGGTAATTTTGGGCATTAAGGCCAATTATTTAATTTAATGCTTTAAAGGGCAATTTTAGCACTAAGGCTGATAAATTTAATCTTTTGTGCCATAAAAAGCAATTTTAACAAGATGAGGTGCTAGCATCAATTTCAAGGGCAGAAGGCCAGTTGATTTAATTTATTACCTTAAAAGGCAAATTTAGATACTAGGCCAGTTGATTTGGTTTATTACTGTAAAAGGTAATTTTAGGCACTAAACCCGATCAAATTAATTTGGTGCCTTAAAAGACAAATTTAGACACTAAGCTAATTGATTTGATTTATTACCTTAAACTGTAATTTCGGGCACCAAGACTAGTTAATTTAATTTAATACTTTAAAAGAAAATTTTTGTACTAACACTAATCAATTTCATTTTGTGCCATAAAAGGCAATTTTGACAAGATAACGCACTAGGATAAATTTTAGTTTACTAAAACTAATTGATTCATTTTAGTGTCTTAAATCATTTGAGAGGAAAACAATACACAAGGATCAATTTTATGGTACTAAGACCAATTAATTTAATTTAGTACTTTGAGTAATTTGAGAGAACATCAAGAGATTTATTGCCATTTAGTTTAATTCGGGCATGAAGACTGAATAACTCAATTTGGACACTGAGCAGGAGCAAAGACTATTTTTATACCATGAGGTTTATAGGATAAAAAAATATCACATTATATATAAAGTTGATCTTGAATGAACCACAAGTCATTCATGCATATGCACGTCAAAACTTCTGGTATTAAAACAAACTCTATCCTTCAACAATTATCCTTCTTTCTTTTGTTTTAAAAGGCTATAGTTGTACTCCACAAAATTTGACAGTTATATTTGGTCTAAAACTCTTTGTGGTCTTTTACTTGTTGTGAGTGCAAAACTAGACAATTTGATAATGTTAGAAAATCAACAATGAAAGAAAACTAAATTTCATATCGTAAGTCAGAAAACTGGTGTTAGAGGAAAATAGTCAATATCAGAGAAATGTACCGTTGAGATAAATATTACCTATGGTATACTTCCCTTCTTAATTTGAGACCAACTTTCCTTCCTTCCTTTACACACTAGTACATAATTTCTTACGAGCTTTTACAAGTTTTCTTTCTCTAAGTTTTTTTTTATTCACGCCTCCTTTGCGCTCTTTCTTAATATCCTCCCCTTTTTTTAATTGCCCTCTAATGCCTTGTTTTCTATAGAGGCTTAATACGTTTCCTCCAAGAATGTTAGTTTGTGGGATTCCCCACTATGTTACTTAACTGAGATAATATGATTGTGGAGAGACATGGGATGACTTCCCCATTTCTGGTTTCAATTGTTGCGGGGCATTGATCAATTGACAAATTCATGTCCCACGATTTCTCATTGCTTTTTTTTTTTTTTTTTTTTGAAAATTTTGGTTTAACAGTTGTCCCCTCGAATATTATACCTGGAAAAATATTATTTGCTTGACATGTACAAGACTCTGTATACTTTTTTATGTGTATAAGACGAATTTTGATGATGTATATTTTTTTTCAATAGGTCTTTGCACTCAATTTTTTCAAAACAAGCCCATATAATTTTTAGACATTGGCCTAATCACACTACACATGAGTTAAACTTGTATTTCTTAACCTCAAGCCACCTTCTTTAGGCTTAGCATTTTTGTCTTTTTCTAGATATTTGCATTGTACTAGAAAAATAGTACAATTATCGTATAAAAAATCTATCAACTCTTTCAAGAATTCATGTGATAAAATGATTGACTATTAATCAGTTTAACCATTCAAAAAATTTGCGGTTGAGTTTTGAATTAATAAATTAGTTTAACCACTTGAAAATGTATTGGTGGTTTTCCTTTGAAACATTACCAGTTTAACCACCTGAAAATGCATCGATGAATTTTCATTTTGATGACTAGTCAGTTTACCACTTGAAAATGTATCAGTGGATTTTTATTTTTTTTTGAAGCATTAGTCAGTTTATCCACTTAAATTGATTGTTGGGAATTTCTTTGCAGTTTGATAAATTTAACTACTTCAAAATGTAGCAATGGATTTTTTTATGGAGCATTAATCAGTTTAACCACTTGAAAATGTATTGGTGGAAAAAAAATTTTAATCGGGGCAACCTTTTCATAAGGGGGCTACATTTGGTTTAGGACTAAACTACCTACATACCCAAACATTAGGATCAAGCCATTCGTTGTTCAGTAGTTAGGTCATATTATCATTTACATAAATTACCTTTGATAAGTTTACCATTTATATGGGGATACACACATTTGCATTTGAGGAGATCATGTGTTCAATTTTTAGCAAACTTGAAAAACAACTTAGGTACCTATCTACTTGAATTGAAACTTTTACTTTATCCTTCATTTGATTTCAATTTTTTTTTTCAATATTTAAGAAGGATATAGATTTCACCATTTGAGTTCTCTCAGTGTTCTTAAGGTGGTAGACGACAAGTCTCCATTTCATTTTTTCTTTTTCTTTTTTTTTTTTTTTTGGACATTTTTATTGTCAAAGATTTTAAGAGAGAATATCCAATCAAAGTAATAACTACTTATTAGATCGAATGACTCATCCTCAATAGCTCTTGTTCTTTTATTTTATTTTTTTTAAGCTCTCAAAGGACCATTCTTATCAATTGTAGATTGGATGAAATCTTCAATGCGATGACTAACAATCTGATGAATATATTTTTGGATCAGTTTTTTAATTTAAAGACACCTTTACTTTTACTCAGGTAATGTCATTACTTTTACTTTTATGTAATCTATATCCTTATTTTGGAAATGTGTCTTACATTTTTTTTTTCTTTTAGAGTAGGTCTTTTGTGACCTTTCTTTTTTCTTTTTTTTCAATACTATTACCAAAAACTTTTATTGGTATTGACAAAGATTGCCATTGATTTATTTTTCTCAAAAACAACCTTTTGTCTTTAAATCGTTTAAAAGTCCACTTTTTTGTGTTGTCTCTTATCGAGAAATTTGTCTCTCGACATTGCTAGCTTTTGAAACAAGTGTTTTGAATGTTTCAGGTTCAACAGTGTTAACTAATGTTGCTATTTTGAGCAACAAATTGTTGTAGCACATTGCAACAGTAGCTTGTTCATTTAATTTTTCAGTGATTGAAGATTGCATCAAATTCGTCAATTTTATAAAATAAAAAAAATCAATGACACTTTCATTTGGATTTTGTCGTGTATCAGCTAAGTCAATACTAGAAACCTTCTTTTTTGAGTTTACAAACTGAGCAAGAAAGGCTCTTTGCATGTCATCCCAAGTAAAGATCGAATCGGGTTGTAGTTCGATGTACCAACTAAAAGCAGATCTTTAAGGAATTGCACAAATTGACAGATCAACAAGGAATTAACATGAGTTGATTAACTGTAGGCCAAGTAAAAATGAGCAAAGTGCACACGCCATAAGCCATTGATTCTGTCAAATTTATCAAATTTTGATTTTTGATAATTAAATGGGTATGGTGCCGTGTCACAATAACAAGGATATGGCTTACGATATTCAAACACAAGAGAATTTAAAGATGTTTGAAACTCCCTTATTCCCTCAATTATCAATCTTTTAATATTGGCTCATGTCACAGATGCACTTGAATTTTGGATGTTTTCATGAGCTTTCACATGCTCATACAAGCAGAAGTACTTTCTTGGTTGGCAATTTGAGTAGCCAAAGCAATTATTTCAGCTTCCTTTTCAACTCTTGAATCTCTTCTTCAAGAGAAGTTATATTAGTAACTAGTACCGATATGCATTCATTTTGTACCCCTTCGTGCATTGTTAGATTTCTTTCAAACTCTTGTCGAGTTGTTTGTTTTTACTTTGAAGGAAAATCTTGCTTCATTGCTTTCTCTAATGGAGCTTGGTTATCAAAATTTTTTATTTTAGATCCTTTCACTTGTTTTTGGATCTTCTTATTTTTTTCTCCATCTCATTTTCTTTTCAATGTAGTCTAAAATGATAACTCTTTTAGAAACTTTACCAACCCTTTCTCTTTTGAGATTGGTGATTTGAGTTAATTTTAGGCTTCAATGATATTTTTTCCTTTTTGTTTGTAACCTTTGAAAAGCATATTACCTTAATATTCCTCAAGGTCTTGGGTATTGGTGCTTAAGAAGTCAGGGAAATACTATTTTCAATTCTTCTTGAGTAGATATTGTCATTATAGTTTCAATTGATGGCAAGTCAACTACAGTTGACCCAAGAAGAATTTGGCTGGCTTTGAAATTGACCTCCTCAACCGTGATTAATGCCAACATAGTGTTTGTTGGACTTAGTATCGACAATAGACTTGCGAGACCACTTTTGAATGGGGTTTGTGTCTTTTATCAAAGCCATTTTAACTTGATCATTACAAGCATTTGTAGTTGGGACAATCTTATTTTGCCCATTTGATGTCAAAATAATTTTTTGATACTCCTAGTACAATGGCATATTTTGATACAAATACCTTTTATTCAATGGGATTATAGAAATAGTATCTAACGTCTCCTTTGAATATCTCATAAATAGGTTTTTATCTAACTTAGTTTCAATTTTGTCAGATTCTACCCTCTTCACATAAGCAGGGCAACCCCAAACCTTCAAGTATGAAAGTTTAGGTTTCTTTCGAAACCATATCTTATACGGAGTGGAATTAATAATTTTTGATGGAACACGATTTAGTAAATAAGAGGCTGTATTAAAAGCATAGCCCCAAAACGATTTTGGGAGGTCTGCAAGACTCATCATTGATCGAACCATATCCAATAGAGTTCGATTACGTCTTTTAGATACACTATTTAGTTGTGGTGTATAAGGAGGAGTCTATCGAGGTAGAATCCTATTCTTCTTAAGAAAATCTTGAAACTCTTGGTTTAAGTATTCCCCACCTCGATCAGATTGAAATATTTTAATGCTTTTACCAAGTTGTTTTTTAACTTCATTCCTGAATTCTTTGAACTTTTCAAAGGTTTCGGACTTATACTTCATCAAGTTTACATAACCATATCTAGAATGATCATCCGTGAAGGGAATGAAGAATGAAAAACCTCCTCTAAAAATTTACCTTTTTCTGCACAATTCATCTAAGTGCAACTCTGTAGCCAAAAAAACAATTCATCTAAGTGCAACTTTGTAGCCAAAAAAAAAAAACAAAAGGTAAAAACTCCAATCAATGCCAGTGGAGTTGGAATCTCACATGCAATGGAAGCAGATGGCAGGGTTAAGAGGTCGTAGGGCTAGGCAGGAAAAGAAAGGAATGGGTTGCGGAACTGGTGGAGGAAGAGATTGCGAGGCTAAAGAAAAGCTGAGCATGTGAGATTGGAGATGTAGAGAGGAACGTTTGGGGGGCTAGCTGACTTGGAAAAGGCCAGGGGTCATCGAGAGATGGAAGGGTTCATAGGAGGTGAGGTTTGGGTGAAGAGGAAGAGTAGGAAGGAGAGAAACAATTGGATTTTCCTTTTTTCCCTCAATTTTGGATTCAAAGTTGAATTTCTCAAAACCTTCAAACTACTCAGAATCATCAATTTCGAGATTTTTTCAAATGATTCCAAAGTCTTGATTCCAATAACCACCATGAATTGGAATCACTCACATTTCAAAGTCCAAAATCCATAAACCAAGTAGCCACTTAGTATTACGTTTACATTCCACTCTCTTCATGCAGACAACAATAGCTTTCCATAAGATCAATGGAGAATACTCGTCAAATCATCATTTTTAGAGATTTTGATGCCAAAACTACGTAATATTGATTTTCTTCCCATTGGATATTTAATTAAATTAAAAATTCCTTGTCACTTAAGAAAGTTAATCAAGTTATTTTATTAACATCCTTATTATTTAACCCAAAATATAAAATTAATTTTTTGCCACAATTAAAGATGTATAACAAAATTAATATAGCATTAAATGTGAAGTAAAATAAAATATATTTTTACTCTATTAATTTTAAGAAATTATTTTTCTTGGACAAAAACTTTAAATTTACCATGTAAATGCAAAATGATTTAAAACTTACGTAGTTCTAAGTATTAAATCAATCTAATAGTGATCTGGATAAAATCCAACATGTCAACCATCCAAAATAATAAATACAGTATCTTCTAATATCATCCTGTTTGGTTGTTGAGCTTTGCATCCGCCGTTCTCATGAGCTATAAAAAACATCTAAATAGTAGGACCTTTAATTTTTCATTAAAGTCGGTTGCTCAACATCAATTTTAGCCAATTTAGTTTTTAAACTAAATTTTTGTACCCAATTTGATAACTATTTAACTGCACCATCTAAAATATTAGTTCTTTTTGTATTTTTGTAGGCTTATGACCAAGGGTAATCACCGATGTTATTATGGGTGACGCAGTTGGTAAAAAGTTTTATTTTGGGCTACACAACTAAATAAGGATAAGAATTAGCATAAATATTTAGTTGATGGACTAAATCGACTAAAATTAAAATTGATTGGTTTTAATGAAAATGTTGAAGACTATTTAGGTAATTAAAAAAAACAAACTAGCAGCCTTGTTTTTAACTTGACTTATGATTTTTTTGAACGATGGTATTTGCACATTCTTTTTTAATTTTTTACACATCTTTGTAATATTTGTTAGTACAAAATGTTCACTTGATTGGTGTGTAAAAACCTAAAAAAGGTGTGTAAAATTTGATTATCCTAATAATAATAAAAAGGGTGTGCAAGTGACTATAAAGGATGCTTAAATATTTTTTTTTTTTTTGGAGGATAAATACTTGACTCGTTGCTTATACAATAAATTAAAAATTTCCCAACCCACCACAGCAGAATAACAATATGGAGTTGCCACAAAGGTCTCTTTCTCTTGCTTCACGTTACAATTTAGTGAATGACCAACAGAAACAGAATGGCCAACCATTCCAGATAAGTAGATCCCCCTTCAGAAAACAAATCTGACACGTGTCAACCCCATATTTCATTATAGAGTTCTCCTACAAACCAAACCTGTTTCGTTCCTCCCTCTCTTGCCTTCAAACTCTAAACCCCAAAAAAAAACCCAAAAAAAAAAAAAAAACAAAAAAACAAAAGGATTGCCATTTTTTAATCAGTAGAACGATTTTGGGCGCCAGAATTGAGGAAAGGTTAAAGAAAAGACATAGGAATGGCAACAGCATCTTCTTTGGGGACATCAACTCTAGCTCAATCACAAATTTCTGGCCTTGGAAGGTGCTCTTAAGCTGCAGAAGCCTTCTGTTTCCAATCCCAAGTTACCCACTTTCACTAGGTAATTATTGTTCTTTTTCCAATTATGTCTCTGTTTCTTTATGTAGTTTTGTTGGATTTTGATTCTGTTATGGTTTTGAGGTCAAAGGGCCAAGATTTTTCATTTTCTTATTGGGAAATATTAAATGGATCAAGTGTTCTGCAATTCAGATGAACAATAATAATTTTTTGGGCCTTTGTAAACGAATGGAAATTGTTCTGGTTTTTTTTTTTTTAATTTTTGCTTATTTTGATGTTTGCTGTGATTCAGTTGGTTTGTTTGCATAAAAGCATGTAATTTTTCGCTGCATATTTGGGTTTTGGCTAAGTTGTACTATTCCATACTAATTGTTTGGTCCGAATTCTGAATTACGCCAAGAAAAATAATGAGTTGTCTTAGGAGTTTCATTTACATGATGATTGAGTTCTTTTCTGATTAAGAGAAGGTGAGGCTTTGTAATCATTCGGAAGTGTCTCAATAGTGAAATAGGTGGATTTGGTTCATTTCATGTTTGTGAATATACAACATTGAACTTTATGCTTAATGACGGGTGATTGGGTTCTTTTCCAATTAAAAGAAGGTGAGGCTTTATAATCATTAGTGTCTCAAGAGTGAAATAGATGGATTTGGTTCATTTCATGTTTGTGAATATGCATCATTGAACTTTACGCTTAATGACTGGTCAATGGGTATTGATAAGAGTTTGAATGTCTGATGATGATTTTCGGTGATTGTGAGACTTAGGTTTAGTTAGGATTCTCCTGCTGTCGTTATGATTGGTTAAAAAATTGCCTGGAGTGTTCCTTGAATCAAATGTTTTATCCTGAAACCTATGACTTTGTACATTGTCTAGGTATTCGACTAGTTTTATACATCTAATTGGTCTCAACATATATTTTACCATCATCAAATCAGTTCTTACTGATATAGTTTTATATATATGATCAAGCAAATTCTATGATGCGCTCGCTGTTTTCTTTTCTTTTCATTTCTGCTATTTGAAGAAGGAATTTTCTTTGGGCTTATGATCCAAGGAAGAGAAGAGTTGCAAAAAAATTTGTTTTCAGACTCCATAACTGGCCTTTTATCAGTTATGTCCACTTGGAAGAACATTCTGAAAGTGGCCCAAACTTCTTTCTTATGTTAGATTTGCTCAATTTTGGTAAATTTATTCTTGTTCCCAGCTAACTATGTTGTATTGCTTTTGTATTTTCTTAAATCAATACCAATAACCGATAACATTTCTACATGCCTTCTTTGTTCAAAATATTTTTTAGTTTGTTGTTTGGAAAATTCCGCCTCTTGAGGTGTTATTCCTATTCACTCCCTCTTGATAGGTTAGTGTCATTTGGATATCCTGTTTTGGTATCAAAACAAGTGCTTGCATTGCCCTCCCAATTCTTACAGATACATGATGCTCGTGTAGGATGTTAGCGCACCACTTTGAATAAACATAAAGGAAAATTATTGGTTGAGCACCAACTCTACTTTCTGTGCTCTTTCAACCAAAATTTGCTTGTATTATATTTCCCTGGTAGTGTAGTTGTGTTAGACAAAGTATGTTTTAGCTCCACACCTTCCTGTTGTCTTATTTTTATTGTAGCAAATTTTTGCTCACACAATTTCCTTCTGCTGATTTTGGGGTTGAAACTATCCAATCCAATTTTGATGCGTTTTTCTGGTTGGCTGATGACATAATGGAATTATCATCTTCTGTTTTCCCTCTGTTTTTTTCTGGTTATCTTTCCAATAAATCATGGATAACATAGCATTTATATGGAATGACAACACTTAAAGGAATTCTTACCCATATTTCATGGTCAGATATAGAAAGAGTTAATTCGAGAATCTTGAAAGCTAATTGTTGTTTCTTGTATGCATCTAGGAGAAAATCTCGAACTGCTGTGAAAGCAAGTTCTCGGGTTGACAAGTTCTCAAAAACCGACATAATTGTTTCGCCATCTATCCTTTCTGCAAGACTTTTCAAAGTTAGGAGAGCAGGTATAATTTGCATTTTGCTGATATTTTTCCATCAATCTTAGATCTTTGAATCAGATGAGAGTCAACTGTATGAAGGCCAATGCCACAGAAAAGCATTTGATACATGTCTGATTAAGTTCGTTAAGATATTAAGTCTTCCACATTATATGCATCTAGGTAAAAGCGGTTGAGGTGGCAGGTTGTGATTGGATTCATGTTGATGTCATGGATGGTCGTTTTGTTCCAAATATTACTATTGGACCTCTAGTGGTTGATGCCTTGCGCCCTGTCACAGACCTTCCATTGGATGTGCACCTGGTACATCTCATTGTTCAAATGTCAATAGATGACCTTTAGCAGAACCATGGGATGACTTTGCTAACACCCAATTAAAGTGTGCAGATGATCGTTGAACCTGAGCAGCGAGTGCCTGATTTTATAAAGGCTGGAGCTGATATAGTTAGTGTTCACTGTGAGCAGTCTTCCACCATCCATTTGGCTGACATCGTACGGTTAATCAAGTAAGTGTTTTTCTTTAGATTGTAATTCATACTTTGTTGAGTTTCTGCTTACTGAAAATCAACAAATTTTTTATCGGATTGTGATTTCTCATCTTTCACCTGGTAAATGAAAGCATTTAAGACAAGCATACATCAAACTAGATAATCCTAAGACTGTTAAGGTCACAAGAGGTGTATTCTTGTTGAGATGTAATGAGATATCCTTCAGTTCATATGGGTATATCCATTCCTTTTCAGATTGTCCAAGTCTGTGACCTTGGTTTGATGTAAGGATGCATTGTTGTGCTGGAGAGTCATCATCTAACAGAATGTGTGGAGTTCCCTATTTGATTATTGAACATGCCCCAGGTGATAATGTCTATGTTGAGAAACATTCATGTAAAATATCTAGAAGAATAAAACGGTGGTTGGAGCTACTCCTACTTGGCCATCGACTGCTAAATGATCTTCATCATATTCTAACTCCATATAGATTGGTCAAATAACAGAATTTACTATAGAAACTTACTGAACGTGTGGCACCATAGGTTCTTCATGATCATATGAAATCCAGGTCAAATGCATTAAATATGAACTGCATATGAAGTAGCAATGCAAGTTTATTTCTTCCAACCAGCGTCTCTCGTATTTGTTGAGCCTCTTCTATTCTATTTCATTGGAATACTTTTAGAAAGTTTGTTAAAGAAGTTATTAATGTGCTGAAAGTATTTACGTATATGAAGTTAACAATTCTGATGTCATGAAGATGCGTACACTATGATGCCAATGTTGTTGAATTTTCTTTTTATACTGCAACTAATTATTTGCTTTTAAACATCACAAAATTATGCTTCATCTCTTTAAACATAAATATCTTTTCTTTTGTTCAGATTAAAAGTCTGGGAGCTAAAGCTGGAGTTGTTCTGAACCCTGCATCCCCATTGAGCACAATAGAATATGTACTTGATGGTAAGACTGGGTTATATTGGTACTTATCAAAGATCAAAAAAAGGAAAGATACGTTTGCTTCGCTATGGATAGTCTCTTTGCTTAACTGCTAGAAAAGGGATGATACCCAACTCTATTCTTCTTAAGTTTGTGTTTGATGGAGTGATCTTAGTACAATCCAGACAATAAATCTAGAAGCAGAACTAGCTTAGTGTCTAGAATATCTTTAAAAGAAATGATAGCCATATTGCTTTTAAAAAAAAAAATACATGGTGCTGCTGTTAGGTGTTTCCCCATAGGATTGATTAGAAAACCTTGCAAGAGCCTAAGTTATCTCAATTTAGATAGGTGAAATGAAAATCTGGAATTCACCAGATGAAGTTCTTTTCTCATTTAGATTCAGAGCAAAATTCAATATTAAAAATGTAGGAAGATTCAAAGATTTCTACATGTTGCTCGATATAGCTTTTTCACAAAGACTTATTTTCGGAACCAAAATCTGGCAAGAGAAATGTCAACATGAAAGAGGAATCAGTAAACCACCCAAAATTTGTTGTTAAAGAGACAATGAAATAAATTTTATACATCCTTTCCTTCTTTCAGTGGTTGATCTAGTGTTGATCATGACGGTGAACCCTGGATTTGGTGGACAGAGCTTTATTGAGAGCCAAGTCAAGAAAATCTCAGACTTACGAAGATTATGCGCCGAGAAGGTACTGCATGCTCATTTTCAACCAATGCCTTAACAAAGTAAGAGGATTACAGTTTAACATTTGATTTGCAGGGGGTGAATCCATGGATTGAGGTAGATGGTGGAGTCGGTCCAAAAAATGCTTATAAGGTAAGATATTTAAATGTTATTTCTCTGTCTCTCTCTCTCTCTCTTGGTCAAACCCACCCCAACCGCCGGGCGCCAAAAAAAAAAAGAAGAAAAAGAAAAAAGCAAACTGCCAATAATCCTACTATTTTTGTATGGCACATAAGGTTTGGTTTTTTCAGTCAGGTTATCGGGTACATTCTTGATTTGGGTGGAAAACCAACCCAACCCTCTGCCAAACAGCAAATGTTTTCATGCTTGTTACCTTACTCATGATTGACGTGTTCTAAATTTTAACTTTACATTCTAATCCAGGAATAACTTTTTCAGTTTGGCTCAATTACTTAACTGTGAAATAATGCATGCATTGCACCACATGCTATGTGCTCAGCACTGTATTTCTAGTCTCTCATTTTGTGTATTTATCTAGAAGGCAATGGTTATGATTTAAGATGCCCAACTTTTTGTTCTGGTATTGGTTGCCAGGTGATTGAGGCTGGAGCCAATGCTTTAGTTGCTGGTTCTGCAGTCTTTGGTGCTCCAGATTATGCAGAAGGCAAGGATATATAGAATTGTTACTGGAGTCTAGTCATAAAAATTGTCACATTGAATATTCTCATGGATTTCAAATATCTCTCAGCATGATTTTTTTGCTTTACAGCTATTAAAGGAATTAAAACCAGTAAAAGGCCAGTAGCAGTTGCTGTCTGAAGTTTCTAGCTTTGGAATGTGATTTAAGTCAATTGGTGGATCTCGAGCTCTCTTCATTCCCATGTGAGCCCCCAGTGTGGAATTCTTAATAAGCATTATCCTGTTTTTTATTCTTCTACAACTTTTATATTTGTCCTGATGGCCCAGTATTTTTAGCCTTCACATTTGATTTAATATTGAATTTCTATAGATAATGTTAAGAAACTGAACATGACTTGGATCATTTATTGAAGTTTAAATCGTAAAGGTGATTGTTTTACTGGCCAAGTACTACCAGGAAGCTGAGTAGAATTATTCAGAAGTGCAGTTAACAAATTAGCTCTCCCAAGGTTATCTTGGTTTATGTCTATGGTCTGAAATGTGAAAGTAAGTGGAGGTTAGAATTGATAATGAAAAATAAATTCAGTATATGAGGAGATTGAAGCATAAAGTTGATAATTGATAAACTAATGTGTAAAGAACATAGTGTCCTGAAGAAGCCAATACACAGCAAGTGCAGAGTAGTTTGCTAATTCATCTTCTGCTTTTCGAAATGCTGTGACCTCACGACTATCGTGCTTGCTACTCTTTTAATTCGTTTACGTGAGCCTGATCTAAACTAGGTTGCACTTTCACTTGCAGAAAGTGTGCAGGAGGACCGGATAAAGAAGGAAAATGCAGTTTTTATGTTGTTGTCAGATATAGTGTTCATAAGTTGATTTTCTGGCCTCAAAAGTGAAAATCAGTAAGAACCAAGTGACAAACAGTAAGTTCATGACTAAGGTAGCTTCCTGTGACGAGATGAAAGAATCAAATATTTGTTATTTTATTTGTCCTTGTAACAAACTCTTTCTCCAACTAGTGCCCACTTCAATAAGTATTTGAAGCTTGTAATTTTGTACATTTAGTCTTTCCTCTGTTTTTCTCCTAAACCCCTCAACCTCAAGTATTACATTTGCCTATTTATTTAGAATATCTACATCCTCCACATTTTTTTAGTACGACTGTGCCCATGTGTTGATTGTCACTAAGTTATCAAATTTCCTTTCATGACTGATTAATTCTTCACTACTGTTTCAAAACTGATATAGAGCGAACTTTAAATGTGGTTTTAAGTGAAGTGGATACTCCACTGATCCAACTGGTTCTACATCGAGCGAATGTGGAAACAAGCAGGAACTGCAGCTTAATCTTCCTATAAACAGCACCATTTTATCATGTGGACTCGTCATTGTCTCCTGTTAGCATCTGAACTATGCCTATAAGCCTCATTTTGATATCTTTATTCATATTTCTATTAAAGGGAAAAAGACCAATTTGGTCCCGTATTTTTAGAATATCGTCCAATTTGGTCCTTTGTCTTTTAAAAATATCAATTTAGTCTTTCATCCTTAAAAAAAATTAACTAATTTCATACTTGTAAAGGAAATTATGGATAATTAACAGAGTCGTTGATAAAAAATCTATTGCAAGTTAACGGCCACCTAATTATCATGTGATTTGATCTATTAATTTGTCCATAATTTTCATTATAGACCTTAAATTGATTAATTTTTTTTAAAGATAAAGGATCAAATTAGCCTTTGTTAAAATATAAAGGACCAAATTAGTCGATACCCTAAAGATAAGGGATTAAATTAATCTTTTTTCCTTCTGATTTGGACCATTCATCGAGCATATAACTAGTATCTAGTGAACAATTATAAGAGATACATTTTCTTCCTCACACTTAGCTTTAGGTGCACCTACATATCACTTGAATGACAAACTGATTTATAAACTTTGACCAGTGACCTCTCCACCTTAAACTTGAAAAAAAGATGTAACTCAACAGTGGCTTACAAAGATACACATTTAGTCATTCCTCCAGGTAAAAGTAACCGTGTACATAATGTTGGATTTGGATTCACCAAATATGGGTTGGCCCATGATCTATTATCAAGTCATATTTGATTTGAGAATTAAAAAACCCAAAAAGTTTTCTTCTTCCCTAGAGAGTGAGTAGCCACAAGAAAGCAAAATGAGGAGGGAGAAAATTGAGAAAAGGGAGAAAGAGTGCTAGAGAGAGAAAGAAGAGTTGCAACTTTGAAGCCATGATTGGACGGTGAAACAAACCTCGATTTTGATGAAATTTTTACCACGAATTCCACTCAACAAGTTCTACGCATCTACTAATTCTGATTTTAGTTTGCTTCTCATTTGGTAACATCCTTCTAAACCCACTTTCTTTGAAGTAGTAGTATTTGGAAGTGAATATTGTTGATCCACACTTGTGTGTGATGATATTGATGTTGCTGTCATCCGGATGCTCCGGGTAGAATTTTGTATTCACATTATTTGCATGGAGAGATCATTTGACTGGACTAGATCCTGTGATTTTTCCCAGTTGGGTTTTTCACGTAAAAAAAATCTTGGTATCCTTTGCTTATTTATTTTTAGCTTTATTTTATCTACTGATATTGTTGCTTAGTTGGTTTGATTATTTTCATTTTATTCAGAACTTGGAGAAAGTGAAATTTGATCCTGGTTGTTATTGACTCTGATATTTGTGTGCCTGCACCGGTACCTCTTTCCTAACAAGTGGTATCAGAGTACCAGATTATAGCATGCTGGGTTGATTTAAATTTATATTGATTAAAATAGATAATTCAATAGATAATAGTGTGATGATTAAATTAATACCTTCAAATTATTCAATTTGGAATCCTAGAATGGAAGACTTGTTACACAGTAAAGATTTTTATGACCTTGTTCTAGGGGATAAGGAAAAATCAAGTGAAATTATACACAAAATGGGCTAAAATGCACAGGAAAACTGTTGGTAACATTAGACAATGGATTAGCCAAAGCATTTCCAACCATTTTGCCAAAGATATTAGAGCCGATGAACTGTGAAAGAAATTTGAAAATATGTATGAAAGGAAAATTAGTTTAAATAAGTTTTCTTGTTTTAAATAGATTACGCATTTAAGGTATAAAGATGGTGCTGACATGTCTGAGTACTTGAGTGAATTTCAGGACTTGATAAACCAGGAAACTACTTTGAATTTGTTGGTCCCAAAGTAACCTAAGAATATGGGTGAATTAGGTTTTTTAAAAATTAATTTGCAATATGATGCATAATTAAAATCTTTTACACTAACAAGTAAGTTGATATCAATATAATCTATTAAGTACAAAATGTATAAAATGAGTAGAGAGAGAGATTAAACCAACAACACTTCCAAGCTAGCTAGTTTGGAGTAGTAATCCACTAAGATGCTCTTTCAAATTTGGTGAGTCAATAATTCCAAATGTACACAAAGTAGGATCACCCTTGCTCACACTAATTCTTTTAGTTGAGTCAAGAATTTTGCACTCAACCTCACTTTTGTACAAGATTATCACTCCACTCAATCCTTTTAAAAAGCAGTCTTAAGTTCACACTAATACAATATCACTAAAGAGCTAATTTGTACTCAAATTACCTTTTTACTTGCTTGTATTCAATGTGAAAGATAATTTTTCAAAATACAAATGAGTTGGCATTTATAGATGCAATAAATCATCTCTCAATCACTTCGTAATGGCTAAGTAATAAATGCTGAGAAACTAACCGTTATAGGTTTCGGACGTCCGATATAAGTGTCCGAACAAGCGTCCGATCAGAAATATCATGGAGTTGAAATATTCATTCGGATGGCCGAGATTGCGTCCATTCCTTTGTCCGAAATAGGTAGATTAATGAGTCTAATCATCGAACAGTGTAGTATGTCTGAAAGGCTTAGTGCTTGTCCAGGTTGCTCTTCCTTCAGATAGTTAGGCGCGTCCGATAAAATTTTCTTCGAACAGTCAAGTGTATCCGTTGTTAGTTCCTCAAAATCTCACTCTCTGCCTAACCTTTCAGGTGGTGTGTTACGTCCGAGATAATTTCGTTCGGACGAGTTTCAGTGTCCGAGAAACTTTGTTCTGTTTGGAACGATGTGCATCATCCAAAAACCCTATTATGAGCAGATAAAATAGAATTCCTGCACAACTTAAGTTCAAAATGTTAGATTGCATTTATCATCATCAAAACCAAGATCGTAGGATAACAATCTCTTTCTTTTTGATGATGACAAATCATAGGGCAAGGCAAACAATCAATTATACCTAATCATAACTCAAATAATTAATCCAACAATCATTAATCCATTAGCCAAATCACACAACCATAAGCAATCACCTATATCCATAAGCAATCAACTATATTTCTCCCTATTTTGGCATCATCAAAACAAAACACGCTCCCCTTGAGAGGATGCTCCCCCTTACACAAACCCTAAGATAGGATAAAATAGAGATAAAAGGACCACCATTAAATAAAAGAAATAGTCAAGAAGATACATCCAAGTTAATCAAATAGAATTTAAGTTCTAACACATGAATCCAATGACAAACAAGGCAAAGAATAAACACAAGAATCCAAGGATAAACTAGGGGGTTGAATCATTTTTCTTCTTGGAGCGCTCCTCACGTTTGCACTTTTTGGTAGGCAAATCATCATCCATAGCCTCACTGTCATGTTCACTTAGGTCTTGAGGATCATGACGTTGCATGATGTAATTGAATGTGTCATCAACATCTTCGTCATCATCATCAATGCTGGCACACATCAGGAACAGTGGACTTTTTAGGATTGGTTGTACCAACTGAATCCTCACGGGCTTTGGGCTCAGGATTGGTTGCATCAACATCTTCAATGTCATCGTTGTCACTGTCGAAAGAGGACTCGAGAATGTATTGCGATTGAATGTTGGCAAATTGAACTTGAGTTGAGGCAGACATTCCGAGACTTAAGGCTTCTTGAAGAATAGTTTGTTTAGTCTCTAGCCTTTTTAATTTTTGAAATCTGCGACGTTGAAACGAACTCATTTGATTGCTGAGATTGGTGACAAGTGTCCATAGTTGAGAAAGGGAAGGTTCCAAAGAGTGAATGTGTGAGGAATGGGGTAGTGGAGGTGTGGAAGAGGAGGTTTGAGGAGAAGGGGAGTGGGGTAGTGCATGTCCTGAACTTGAAGCAAGTGTTTTAAATTTCTCAATCTCATAATCAGCCTTAGTGAACCATTGGTCATTAAAAATACACAAATCTTTACGTTCAATGTAAGCTTTATTGAATTTATATTGGGGATATTATTTTTTGCCAGTAAAATGGATATCAAAGTAATTGAAAACTTTAGTTAAGAAATTTCCAAAAGGGATGTTTCTTCAAGTGTCAGTCATGAATAGTTCCCATAAGGAACAAAATAAATATCCAAAATCAAGTTTGATTCCCTTAAAAACACAATAGAATAAATACAATTGCATTTTTCCTGGCTCAGTACGATGTCTATCAGTTGGTAATAACAAAGCCAAGGAGTACAAGATATTGAGCTCAGGACTAAGCAAAGTGGTTTTGACTTCCGAAACCTATTTAAAATTGACGTGAAAAAATTGTTTTACTTTCTCGATGTCAAATCGAGTATCAATAGCAGGTCATTTATCTAACGAGAAGAAATTGGAGATTTCATCAGAAGGAATAACTCCACACTCAAAAATTGAATTAATGACATTGGAAGAAAATTCAATATTGATGTGATTCACACGAGAAACTAAGCTTCGAACAGTTGAACCTTTCCGAAGATTAGTTCCAAAAATGCCTGTGTGCAAAAGGGTGAATTGTAAAACCATATCATGATAAACGGGCAAATCAAGATGAATTAAATTCTCCCATTTTTGTTTTTCAAAGCAATCCTTGATAAGAGGTAAGTTTAATTCATCAAATAAGCTTTGAGAAACAGGACGTTGGATTATTATGGATTTGCTAAGTAGAGAAGTGTACCTATGTGATGCCTTGGCATCAATGAATTTAGGTAAAGTGGGATTGGAGGTGGGTTGAGGATTTGTTGATGTTTGACTTTGTACCGGAGCCTTTCCCTTCAATTTTTTCCCTCTAGTAGCTGTTGAAGACCCTCCATGTGAGCAAACCATCTTGAATCAAAAAAGAAACTAGAGAGTGTAAAAATGAGAGTGAAGGGATTTTTAGGAAATTGAAGAAGGGAAGATGTTAATATGGTAAAAAAGAGTTGAAATGGGGTAGGTGAAGAGTTAGGTAGAAGAATTTCTTGATGAATTTCAGAGGAGAAATGGCAGATTGAAGGAATTTGATGGTTTTCTTCAATTGTGAGATCGCCAGAGCAAGGGTTCGGTGGGAATAGAATGTCCGAAAAGGGGAAAATGAAAGGTTTTAAACAAATAGAACAGTTGTTCGAACGTCAAAACAATTTATATACGTCCAATCGTGCGTCCGATCTCAGATGAACAGACGGATGAAATTCTAAACTATGCGTCCGAAAGAATGTCGGACGGTGGTGATCGTCTGTACCATTTTCTAGAGAGTTCGATGAATAAGAGGAGCTGTTCGGACAGAGAGAAACGTCCTAGACGAAAAGTAAGAAAATATGGAGTTTGGACGGTCATTTTCGTCCGAGAGAACAGAGGACTTAGGACGCACATTTGCGTCCGAAAACATAACTCATACAATTTTGAAATCAATAATGCCCAAGCAAGTTTTGAGAAATTCAAAATGATCCAATGGCAAAGGTTTAGTAAAAATATCAGCAAATTGATCCTTTATACACACAAATTCAACACAAATTTTCTTTTTGCAGACAATATCTCTTATAAAGTGATACTTTTGACATCAATGTGTTTGGTTCTAGAATGCATGAGAGGATTTTAGTGACATTGATTTCACTAGTATTATTGCATCTTATAGGCACACAATCAAAAATAGCACCAAAATCTTTTAAGGTATGTTTCATCCAAATAAGTTGAGCACAACAATTTTCAGGAGCAATATATAGTAGATAGAGAAATAGAATTTTGCTTCTTGCTAAACTAGGATACCAAACAATTATCCAAAAAGTGACACATACCACTATTACTTTTCCTATCAATTTTACAACCAGCAAAGTCGGCATCTGAATAACTAATTAAATCAAAACTAGTGGATTTAGGATACCAAAGTCCAAAATTCAACATCCCTTTCAAACATCTAAAAATTCTTTTTACGACAATTAAATGTGATTCCTTAGGACAAGATTAAAATCTAGCACAAAGACAAAAGACAAACATAATATACAGTCTACTAGTTGTTAAATAAAGTTGACTTCCGATCATACCTCTATAGTGTGGTATTTTCATCAATACTATTACCTTCTTCATCTTTGTCAAGCTTGGTTAAGGTGCACATTGACGTTCCAACTTATTTGCAATCCTCCATTCCAAAGCGCTTGAGATACACATCTAGATGTGTATAATTTGTGTGATGAATTAAAAATTCTTCTGTTTGGTGAATTTGAAGTTCAAAGAAGAATTATAATTCTCCCAAGATACTCATTTCGAATTTCTTTTGCATTAAGCAAGAAAATTCCTTGCAAAAACTTTCATTAGTAGCGCCAAAAATAATATCATCAACGTAAATTTGAACAACCAACAAATCATTAAAACTAGTTTTGGTGAAAAGAGAAGTATCAACAACACCTCTTTTAAAACCATTTTCAACCAAAAAATCGCTTAATCTTTCATACCAAGCTCTAGAAGCTTGTTTCAACCCATATAAAGCCTTTGATAGTTTGAAAATATGATTTGGAAAATCTTCATTTTCAAAATCAGGAGATTGTTCAACAAAAACTTTTTGATCGCTTTAATGAACCCATGTAAAAGGCATTTTTGACATATATTTGAAATAATTTGAAATTGTTAAAGCATGCATATGCAAGACACGTATGAATAGATTCTAAACGAGCAACGGGAGCAAAGGTCTCATCAAAATCAATTCCTTCTTCTTGAGCATAACCCTTTGTAACAAGTCTAACTTTATTTCTAATAATCTCACCTTTATCATTCAATTTGTTTCTAAAAACCCATTTTGTTCCTATTACGGGACGAGTTTAGGGTCTTTCAACTAAAGTCCACACATTATTTTTCTCAAATTGATTAAGTTCTTCTTGCATAGCAAGAACCCAAGATTCATCATTCAAAGTGTCATCCATACGTTTAGGTTCAATGTAGAAAGTAAGGCACAATTATTATTCAAAAGTTTATGAGAACGAGTTTTTACCCCATCAGACGGATCACCTATGATTAATTCTTGAGGGGGACTTGAGAGATCTCCATGCTTTTGGAAGATCTTTTGGAGAATCTTCATTCTTCTCTCCTTCTTCATCCAAGTGATGAGCATCGTCCTCATTGCTTGCCTTGGTCTCTTGAAGTTCTTCATGTATAGTGAGCTTTTCAAGTTTCTTTTGTACACCTATATCTTCATCTTCACAAACATTTTTTGAAATAACATCATTAGCCTCATCAAACGTAACATGCACAATTTCTTCAATCAAAAGAATTCTTCTATTATATACTCGGTATGCTTTCTTATCACTAAAATATCTTTAAAAAAATCCCTTCATTTGATTTTTTGTCAAAATTTTCAAGATTTTCTTTAATTTTTAAAATGAAACATTTACAACCAAAAACTTTGAAATAGCTCACAATGGATTTTTTGCAAAACAAGAGTTAATAAGATGTTTTGTTTAAAATAGGTTTAAAAAAAACTCGATTCATAACATAACAAGCCGTGTTAATGGTTTCGGCCCAAAAATATTCTAGTGAGTCACACTTACTAATCATGGTTCTAGTGGCCTGTTAAAGTGTTCTATAGTTTTCCTTTCAACAACACCATTTTGTTGAGGTACTCTAATAACCAAAAATTCATGCGAAATACCGTTGTGGTCACAAAATTTGGGAAAACCTCCAAATTTAAACTCGGCTCCATTATCACTTCTCAAACGAACAATTTTTAAATTCAACAAATTTTGTATTTTGGAAAACAGTTTTACAAAATTTTCAAAGGGTTCATTTTTGTGAACAAGAAATAGTACCCAAGTATACTTAGAATAGTCATCAACAATCACAAAAGCATATTTACTTCCACCGAGACTAGCATGTTGAGTTGGACCAAACAAATCCATATGCAATAATTTCAAAGGTTTAGAAGTAGACACACAATTTTTCGTTTTGAAGGAAACTTTAACTTGTTTACCGAATTGACATGCATCACAAATTTTGTTTTTCAAAAACATTAATTTTGGCAAATCTCTTACCAATTTTTTCTTAACAAGATTTTCAATTAAATCCATGTTAAAATGGCAAAGCCTTCTATGCCAAAACTAAGGATCATCTATAGAAGCGATTAAACATTTTACATTGCTACTACTAAAATTATCAAGATAAATCACACAAACATCATTATGCCTAAAATCTTTAAATAAAATATTAAAATTTTTATCAAGAATTAAACATTTATACTTGGTAAAGAATACATATAGATTTTTATCACATAATTGGCTCACACTTAAGAGATTGTAATTCAAATTATCAACTAGAAGCACATTTTTAATCAAAGTCTCACCATTTTTACCTATATCACTAATGCCAATTGATTTTGCTTTCATGTTATCCCTAAAAGTCACATTTTCACTATTTTTGGACATAAGTTTGGTGAAGAGAGATGCATCACCAGTCATATATCTAGAGCACGCACTATCTATGAACCATTTGGCATTTTTGGTGATGTTCATTACCTACACAAGAAATTAAGTGATAACTTTTGGTACCCATATTTTTTTGGGTCCATAAGAGTTAGTAAATTGACTACAAATCCGTATACGGTATTTATTCCAAGTTTTTCATTTCTCTTGGCATATCAATTATTTTTCACATGTCCATATTGTTGGCAATAGTTGCAAATAATATTCTTATTTTCATATAAAGAAAATTTTGATTTTACAAAACTTAAGCTATTCCTTCTAAAAGTGACAAGTTTCTTGTTGATCAACATATTTCTATTCTTTTTCATATCAACAATATTTTCCCTTTTTCTATGCAAGAGAACATCAAAATCATCCAATCTTTTTTCAATGAGGCTTGTTCTTCCTTAATCTTTGTTTTCACATGCATTCTTTTCTTCAACTCAGCATTTTCTTGTGATAACTTATTGTTTTCATTCACAAGTTTGGAGTTAGCATTCAATAAAGCATTTATTTTTTTGACTAACTCCTTATTTCTAGCATATGATTCTTTTAGGCTATCATGAATTTTAAAATGAAAGCTTCAAGATCATAATTATCATCATTTTCATCATTAGATCATAAGTAAATGTTCCCTCAGGTCATCACCAATGGCCATAAAGGCCATTTGTGCCGATTCTATCTGTTCTTCAACTTTTTCTTCGGAGTTGCAATCATCCCAAGTGATTTAAAAATTGTTAAAGCGGGGTTTCCTTCCTTTCTTCCTTCCTCTTCTTGGAAGGACAATCATTTCCAAAATATCCCAGTTGACCACATTCAAAACATTTTTTATTTTACTTCTTAATTTCCAGCTTGTTATTCCCTTTGAAATTATTTGAGTTGATTGCTCCTCCTTTTCTCATTCTCTGTTTATTGATGTAGTGTTTAAGGAATCCTTTGGTGATGAGTGCACGATTACCTTCATCAATTTCTTCATCTTCTAAATTAATGGAGCCATTTTCATCTTCTTCTTGAGAAGTCTTCAAGGCAATACTTCTCTTTGGTCTTGCTTCTTCATCATCCACCACTTTAGCTTTGACCTTCAATTCATATGAACTGAGAGAGCTAATCAATGACTCAATAGGTATGGAATTTAAGTTTTTTTTCTTCCTCTATGGCAATAGTTTTTGTCTCCCATTATTTGGATAGAGCATTCAAGAATTTTCTATTCTTCTCACCCAAAGAGTATTCCTTCCCAAGGCTTCAAGATCCTTAATGATATCATTGAATCTACAATACATTTTATCTATATTTTCATGTGGTTCCATCTTGAAAGACTTATACTTGGCAACAAGTAAGGATTTTTTTGTTCTCTAACATCATCGCTTCCTTCATGGATTTCTTTCAATTTGTCCCAAATTTCCTTAGTCGAAACACATCCTTTGACATGAGTAGACTAATTAGCATTCAAGGCATTATATAGCATATTCATGGCTTTAGCATTTAAGGTCAAGTTTTCTTTTTCTTGAGGAGTGAGCTCATCCCTTATTTTTTCTCTTCTTGTATTTGTATGATCATCAATAATGGTGGTTTCGAAAGGTCCTTCATCAACAACATACCACAAGTCAATATCAATAAATTGCAAAAAAAAATTCATTCTATCTTTCCAACATTAATAAAGTTCACCCCATTAAACATAGGAGGTCAAGTGATAGATTGGCCTTCAAAAAAAAAAGCATTATTGGTTACCATAAAAGATCTTTATTCAAATGCAATTTAAGTAAAATAAAGAGACCAATGCTTTGATACTAATTTTTGGTCCCAAAACAACCTAAGAATATGGGTGAATTAGGTTTCTTAAAAATTAATTTGCAAATGATGCACAATAAAAATCTTTTACACTAACAAGTAAGTTGATAGCATAATCTATTAAGTACAAAATGTATAGAATGAGTAGAGAGAGAGAATAAACAAACAACACTTCCAAGCTAGCTAGTTTGGAGTAGTAATCCACTAAGATGCTCTTTCAAATTTGGTGAGTCAATAATTCCAAATGTACACAAAGTAGGATCACCCTTGCTCACACTAATTCTTTTAGTTGAGTCAAGAATTTTACACTGAACCTCACTTTTGTACAAGATTATCACTCCACTCAATGCTTTTAAAAAGCACTCTTAGAAGTTCACACTAATACAATATCACTAAAGAGCTAATTTGTACTCAAATTGCCTTTTTACTTGCTTGCATTCAATGTGTAAGATAATTTTTCAAAATACAAATGGCTTGGCATTCATAGATGTAATAAATCAGTTCCCAACCACTTCCTAACGACTAAGTAATAAATACTAAGAAACTAGCCGTTATAGGTTTTGGACGTCCGAGATCTTTATTAAGTGTCCGAACAAGCGTCCGATCAAGCAATATCATGGAGTTGAAATATTTGTTCGGACGGCCAAGGTTGCATTCGTTCCTTCTTCCGAAACAGGTAGATTAATAAGTCAGACCATCGGACAATGTAGTACGTCTGAAAGGTTTAGTGCTTGTCCAGGGTTGCTCTTCCTTTGGACAGTTAGGCGTGTCCGATAAAATTTCCTTCGGACAGTCAGGCGCGTCCATTGTAAGTGCCTCAGAATCTTGCTCTTTGCCTGACCTTTCGAACGGTGTGTTGCGTCAGAGATAATTTTGATATGGATTTCGGACAAGTTTCTACGTCTGAGAAACTTTGTTTTGTTCGTAATATGTGCATCGTCTAAAAACCATGTTATGAGCAGATAAAACAGAATTACTGCACAACTTAAGTTCAGAATGTTAGATTGCATTTGTCATCATCAAAACCAAGATTGTAGGACAACAGAATCTAAATTGGATGATGAGGTACAGGCTTTATTGTTATTCAACTCACTGCCTGATAGTTGGGAGACAATGGTGGTTTCAATTAGTAATTCAGCTCCAAATGGAGTATTGACTATGGCAATTGTAAAAAAGGTTGTGATGAATGAAGAATTCAAGAGGAAGGAAAAAGGAATTGAAGGCAATTCTCAAGCTTTGGTGACAGAAAAGGAAAAAGAAAAAGAAAAGGAAGAATCAAGAGCAGATATTCCCACAACAAGAATGACAAATCGAAAAGCAGGTCCAAGTCAAGGAATAATAGAAAAGATATTAAGGAACAACAGAAAAGATATTAAATGCTATCATTGTAGAATTCAAAAATGGGACACTATAAGTTTCAGTGCAGACTTTTAAAAAGAGAACAATCTAAGGAAATAAGTAAAGGCAAGATTCAGGAGAAGAATGAGAATGAAGGAACTACAACAATAGTGGTATCCCATGATGATATGTTTGTACACATGTGATGATGGTTGTGACAATATTACTTGCCATGACAGAGATTGGGTCGTTGACTCAGGTGCATCATTTCATGTTACTCCACACAGGCACTTCTTTTCAACCTATATTATAGAAGATTTTGACTATGTCAGATTGGAAATGAAGTCTCATGCAAGTTGTTGGCATGGGAGATATACACTTGGATATAGATATAGGGTGCTAGTTAATTTTGCAAAATAGAAAACATGTTCTTGATTTTGTCTTAACCTTATTTCTTTAGGCAAACTTGATGATGGGGCTACCATAACAGCCAAGGAGGAGGTAAATGGAAGGTCACTAAAGAAAGTCTCATTGTTGCTAGAGGAAAGAAACAAGGTACTCTTTTACTTGATGCAAGGCAAGTTGAAGAAAGGGAAAGTGAACACAGTTCAAGATTCTTCTATTGGCCTTTGGCACAGGCGACTTGGATACATAACTGAAAAAGGTATTTAGATACTTGTTCGAAAACAGCTCCTTTCTTAAGTAAGAGATAATGTACATAAAACTTATGTTGACTGCATATATGGAAAACAACACAGAGTTGCATTTCAAAAATTTCCTCTATTTAGAAAATTGAATCTATTAGAATTGTTATACACTGATGTTTGTTAGATGAAAGACAAGTCTCTCGAAAGTGTTTTGTATTTTGTTAATTTTGTTAATAACTTTGCTAGAAAAGTGTGGTGTTTTGCCTTGAAATCTAAAGATCAGGTTTTGGAGGAATTCAAGGACTTTCACAGCAAAGTTGAGAAAGAGACTGGCAAGCAGTTAAAGTGTGTGCATGCTGATAATGGTGATGAATACAGGGGACCATTTGAAGAGTATTGCAAATCCCATGGAATCAGATTGGATGAAATATATACCAAAAACTCCTCAGGAGAATGGTGTAGCAGAGAGGATGAGCAGATCATTCGCTAAAAGAATTAGGTGCACGCTCTCCAATGCTAAACTGCCCAAGTCCTTTTGAGGGAAGGCAATGAAGACAGTTGTCATCTTGATCAACCTTTCTCTTTCAATTCTTTTGGAGGGTGACATTCCAAAAAGAGTTTGGAAAAAGAAAGATGTATCATTCAAACACTTGAGAGTTTTTTGTTACAGAGCATTTGTTCTTATTCCCAAATATGAGAGGCCATAACTTAATGCCAAATCGAAGCAGTACATTCTCTTGGGTTATGGAAATGAAGAATTTGATTACAGATTATGGGATCTTGTAGATAAGAAGGTAATCAGAAGCAAAGATATTGTTTTCATTGAAGATCAAACCATTGAAGACATTGATAAAGATGATAAAGCAAGATCCTCAAATGAAGTTCCTGCTAAAATTGATCCAGTTCCTCCGTTACCAGTTCATCTTGATCGGAATTATGGGAGAGTTGAGCTAGAGCAGGGAGAGGATGTTAATGATGCTCCTATTGCTGATGAACATGAGCAAGAGCCACCACCAGTTCAACCGCAACAAGATCAGCCTAGGATATCTACTAGAGATAGGAGGCCTTCCAGCTGGTATTATTCTAATGAGTACTTGCTACTGACAGATGGAAGAGAGCTAGAGTGTTACAACGAGTCTCTAGACCATGAAAAGAAAGAAGAATGGTTGAAAGCCATGAAAAAAGAGATAAAATCCTTCCATGAAAACTACACTTATGATTTAGTGAAACTGCCTAAGGGCAAGAGGGCACTCAAAAATAAATGGGTGTACAGGTTGAAGACTTAAGAAAACAACTTGCATCCAAGGTACAAGGCAAGATTGGTTGTGAAGGGATTCAGTTAGAAGAAAGGTGTAGACTTTGAAGAAATATTCTCTCTTGTGGTCAAGATGTTTTCTATCTGGTTTGTTCTTGGAATTGCAGCCAGCTTAAACTTAGAAATTGTAAGCAGCTTCAAGTGAAGACAACCTTCCTACATGATAATTTGGAAGAAAAAATTTACATAGAGCAACCGAAGGGGTTCAAAGAAAGTAGCAAAGAAAATCTTGTATGTCTTCTCAAGAAGAACTTGTATGATTTAAAATAGGTATCGAGGCAATGGTATAAGAAGTTTGACTCTTTTATGACAAATCATGAGCATCATAGGACTATATTTGACCATTGTGTTTATGTGAAAAATTTTTTAAATGGTGATTTTATTATTCTTTTTCTTTATGTTAATGATATGCTACAAAATGGAAAGCTATGGTTGTCTCAAGAAAAGTACATTAATAAAGTACTTGACAAGTTTAACATAGGCAAGAATAAGGAAGTCTATACTCCACTTGCAAGTCACTTCAAATTAAGTAATACATAGTGTCCTTCAAGTAAGAAAGACAAAACAGAGATGAAGAAAGTTCCTAATGCTTCGGCCATTGGTAGCTTGATGTATCCTATGGTTTGCTCTAGCCAGATATAGCTCATGCAGTTGATGCAGTCAGTCGATATCTCTCTAATCCTAGCAGAGAACACATGAATGCAATTAAATGGATTCTCAGATATCTTAAGGGTGTTTCCAAGTTATGTTAGTGTTTCGGGAATGGCAAGACCATGCTCGATGGATATGCAAAAGCAGACATGGCTGGTGATCTTGATACTAGGAAGTCCACAGTTTGATACTTGATGACCTTTATAGGGGGAGTAGTGTCATGGCAAAACATGTTACAAAAATGCATCGCCTTATCCACTACAGAGGTAGAGCATATCACAGTCACTGAAGCATGCAAAGAAATTCTCTAGCTGCAGAAATTCCAAAAGGAGTTAGACATGAAGCAAGAGAAAATGTTCTTCACTATCGTTGATCTTTTGAAAAATTCTACATTTCATTCTCGCTTTAAACATATTGATGTGAAGTATCACTAGATCCGAGATGTGTTAGATTCCAAGGTGTTGTGACTTGAGAAAATACATACTATCACGATAATAATGGTACTGATATACTGACTAAGGTACTGCTTAGGCAAAAGCTCTTGTTTTGCAGACGTGAAGCAGGTTTGGTAGTACCTTCCATATGAGGTGAAGGGAGAGATTATTGGGTTTGGATTCACCAAATATGGGTTAGCCCATGACCCATTACAAGTCATATTTGACTTGAGAATTAAAAGACCCAAAAAGTCTTTTTCTTCCCTAGAGAATGACCAGCCACAACAGAAAAATAAGGAGAGAGAAAATTGAGAAAAGAGAGAAAGAGTGCTAGAGAGAAAGAAGAGTTGCAATTTTGAAATCACGATCGGACTGTGAAACGAATCCTATTTTGATAAAATTTTAACCAAGAGTTCCTCTCAACAAGCTCTACACATCTACCGATTCTAATTTTCAGTTTATTCCTCGTTTGGTAACATCCTTCCAAACCCACTTCCTTTAGGGTGTGTTCGTTTGGATTGAAAATATTTTCCAGAAATTTTTTTGGTGCCAAACACCGAAAAACAAATTTTTGATGTAAAATATTTTCCAATTTTCCTTCCTCTGGCTGAAAATAAATTACGAAATTTTTGAGAGTAAGTTATTTTCTGGATAATTCAAGAGTGACATTAAATTTCAAATACTTACTTTTAGAATTTCGTTTGCTAAACTTATTTTCGTTTTCAATTCTTTTTCATTCGTTTCTTCTCTCAATCATGGGTCCCACACTAATATAACTATCATTATGCATATTTTACTACTATATTGACTATCATTTAATTTTGAACAAAATCAATCTTTTATTAATCACAATTACTTATAAAGTATTTATTACCATTGTTATAAGTTTTTATTTTTTAATTTGTATTCATAAAATTAAAGATAAAACCTTTAAAAAATTTTGTTTCAAAATATTTTCATTTTGTCAACTGAACACCGAAAAATTGTATGAAAAATGGACTTTTTCATGTAAAATATTTTTCAAGGAAAATCAGTGCAAACGAACACACCCTTAAAGTAGTAGTATTTTGGAACGAAAATATTGTTGATTCATACTTGTGTGTGATGATATTGATATTGTTGTCATCCGGATGCTCCGGGTAGAACTTTGTATTCCCATTATTTGCATAGTAAAGATCATTTGACTAGACTAAGTCCCGTGATTTTTCTCAGTTGGGTTTTTCACGTAAAAAAAAAAATTGGTGTTTTGTACTTGTTTATTTTTCAACTTTATTTTGTCTGTTGATATCGTTGCTTGGTTGGTTTGGTTATTTTCATTTTATTAAGTACTTGGGGAAAGTGAAATTTAATTCTGGTTGTTGTTGACTCTGATATTTGTGTGCTTGCACCGGTACCCCTTTCCCAATATATAATAACATGACTATAGATGAAAGTTAATCCTGCAACTTAAATAGGCTTGTAAACGTGCCATATTTGAACCGAAACTAATAGATCTAGACTCGGATTCAGATCTAGACTCGGATCCAATTAATATATCCTGATTTGAAGACGAATCTGGATATCCATCGGGTATACAAAAGTATCTAGATCCATATCCGGATTCATCAGATCGGATCCATATCCAAATTTTATAATATTTTTTAACTTTTAAAATTTTTATACAAAAATTTTGTAATTTATAAAAAAATTATTTTTTTAGTAATTATAAAAAATATTTACATCAAAATGTATATTTATGCATATGTTCTACAATATAATATAAATTTCATTGATAATTTACACTATATATATATATATATATATATATATATATATATGTGCATACATACATATTGAATAACACTAATAGTTTATAATTTTATTATAGGTTAAATCGAATTCGGATTCTAATCGAATCGAAACAACAAGATTCATATCTGATTCGTTTATCATAAAATAAATTCGGATCGGATTTGAATAATTGAAATCTCTCATAAATCCAGACTTGGATAAATAGGTCCGGATCGAACTCAAGTCTAGACCCAACCCATTGACGCCCTAAACTTAAACACTTACCTTTCTATTTGCAAGAAGCCGTTTATTCATTTTAGTTAGGAACAAAAATGTGTCTGCAATTCCAACTAAAGGTTGCAAGAAGCCGTTTATTCATGTTCCGGAACAAAATGTCTGCAATTCCAACTAAAGGAAACAATCACCAGTCAATAGAAACAATTGAGACAGAAAACAAGAATCTTTATTGATTCTCAACACATCCAGTCTGTCAGAATATATTCCACTCTACTTGCATATCTTCAGAATCTTATTCCCAGTTCTTAAGAATAATACAATTTTACTTTACAAGTGTCTGACATCAAAGCGCCCCCCTTCACTTGAATGACAGACTGATTCAGCTATCTCATTGGTGATCCCTTCACCATAGGAATGACTCTAAGATATAATTTCTGAAACTACTTCCAAGAATATCCAGTTTACACTACATTCGTAGAGGTAATAGTAACTCAATATGTACACAATGACAAGATTAGATACACATTTATACATCTTGTCTACATACTGGACAAGAACCATGCATAACGAGCCACCTGTCCACACAACATGCTAGCCAAATGGAATATATGGTGGCACTGTGGCAAGCTCCGTGCAGTATCCCCTGCTACAATATCCTGCGAAAGATATTTTCTTTTAAGATCAAGAATACAAAGATGACGATCAACAAAAATTCTTCATAGTTGATAGTAAATGCCAACCTGCAAACATATGGTGCAGCTTGCCCCTTCTGCTGCCTTCATTTCATCCAATAATACATGGCATGGTAGATTTTTTAGTGAATCTACAGACAAGCCTGATGATGCAGCTTGACTAGGACCAGCAGTATTCTCGCGATAACTTGTATTTAAATGGTTCACCTGCTGATTCCCACAAACTTTTCAGATGCCAACAGTAGATTTCAAATGTAACTACGACCTCGAAGGCTAGTGCAAGTAGCAACAACTTAAGCAACTTCAAAAGGAAAGAATAGAAAATGTCTAGCAGAGAAGGAGGTTCTGTTGAAAGCTGTGGCTATGGCAATGCCAATTATTCAATATCCTGCTTCAAGCTATCTTTAGAAACTGTGTAAGGAACTAAGTAACATAATGGCAAAATTCTGGTGGGGTGCAAAGCAGCAGGAGCAGAAAATTCACTGGGTATCCTGGAAGAAGTTGACTGGGAAAAAAGAGAACGGCGGACTGGATATCAAGGACTTATATTGTTTCAATTTGGCTATGTTGGCCAGACAGCTGTGGAGGATGATTACTCAGCCTAACTTATTGGTGAGCAAAGTGATCAAATCAAAGTATGTTAAGGCAGGTCCTGTTTTGGAAGCTTAAGTACCTAATCTTGGTTTTGGAAGAGTGCCATGGCAGCTAAAGAACTCATGAATAAAGGCCTGAGATGGAGAGGGGGCGATGGAAAGTCAATTGATATTTGGAGGGATAAATGGGTGGTATCCAAACCTGAGGAACTATTAGTTCAAGGAAGCCGCCAAATTGTCAACTAAAAACTGTAAACCAATTAATCACAGGGTTTAAATGGAATAAAGACCTGATTAGAAGCTACTTTAATGATTCGGGAAGACACAAAGCATATTCTGCAAATTCCCATTAGTATAAGTGGCACTAAGGACAGGTTCTTTTGGATTTTATAATCAGGCGGGGGTTTATGCAGTCAATTCTGGGTATCAGGTTGCTGTGAAAAGGAGAAGGAAATAAGGAAGGAACAGGCTGGGGAAGCAAGTTCTGATGGTGGAGAGAAGCTGGTATGGCAGGAATTTTGGAAGTTGAATGTGAAATACAAGATCAAACATTCTTTGTGGAGGTGTTTCCATCATGTCCTTCCAAGTAACTCCTGTATTTTTGACAGGATTGGAAAAGGGAACAAAGAATGTAAAGTTTGCCCAGGAGAGAATGAGACTATTGAGAATATCTTCCTCTCTTGTCAGATGGCAAAAGAAGTATGCAGAGTAGCTCCCCTTCAGTGGCATGGGCTGCAGCAGTTCACTGACAATTTTTGGAGTTGGTGGAAACATGAATCTATGGCTAAAGAGAAGAAAGATGGAGAAAATCATATTGCTGAAGGGGACTGAACTAACAGCTAATATTCTCTGGCAAATTTGGAAGGCAAGGAATATGTTTGTCTTTCAAAACAAGGAGCAGGTAGGTTTTGGGATTGTACAGAAAGCAATAGTGGAGTGGAATGAGTTTGATGGAGCTCTGTCTACATGCAGCAGAGAGAACAAGACAAACAATTTTAGAAAGAAGACAAAAATGGATTCCACAGAAGTCATCAAGATCAACATTTCCTTGAGCAACAACCTGGACAGGAACAAAACAGGTATTGGCATAGTTGCAAGGGATTATGATGGGAATATTCACTTGGTTTGGGCTACCACTGAGGAGGGGTCAGTAGATCAGGAGCTTTTGGAAGCTGTAAGGCTGACTATGATGAAGGCCTTGGAGAAAGGATGGAGCAAAATCCAAGTGTTGACAGGGAACAAACTGTGGATGGAAAGGTTGAAGAAAGAAGAGGATGATCATGCAACATTTTCTGTCATTGTGGAAGACATTCAGAATCTAAAAAAACTGTTGTTGTATCGTACTTTCATTCATAGAAGTAATTATAATAGTGACTAGTGCTGTTTAGCGGCTAAATTTGCCAGTAAACTAAACAAAGAGATTGAATGGGAAGATTTCTTCCCCATTTGAGTTGCTAGTGCAGCCAAATCTGATATTGGATAGTTATCAAAATACTTGTGTAATGACTTTTGGGATTATCAATATACTTCTTATCGCTGATGAAAAAAAAAATACTGAAATATAGGTTGAAATATGCAATATTTAAAATAAGGCTTGATGTTAGAGGTAAAATAAAGCTTAATTGAAATCTTATTGGAGGTAAAAGCTTCATTGAAATATGCAATATTGAAACCATAAATTGCTTTAACAGAAACTATTACTTGAGGGAATGTATTATAAAGAAAAATCCATGCTAAAGTAGAGTAAGACCTGCAAGTCATAAGTTCTTGAAGTTGCTGGTGGAAGCAGTTCGATCTGTTCATTAACAAATCTACCATGAACAAGTTCCAGCAAGAAATCTGCCTGAGATAAAATTTTGAGATTAGACAGGAAATCCAATTTCAGGCAACCATAACTGACAAACATTTGTTCGTATTAGACACAGAATGCCATGCATTACAACAGTAAATAGAATAGCAAGAGCCAGGAGATAAAGCACAAACAACTTGAATTAAACATGCTGACCATAGATGATGAGTTATATGAGTCGGGGAAGTCTGAACACCAATAAGTACGAAGAGCATCCAAAAACTCCATGGAGATACTAGCCCCAGCTATAGCAACTACAGCAACACCACGAACAATACCACCATTAGAAACCCAACCAGCAAATGCCCCAGCTATGCCTCCAGCAAAAGCCCCGCCTATGATTCGACAATCAATACATTTTGATCAAAGGCAGAAATTACACAACACCCATTAGCACAATGTTCAGCGCATTCATATGTCCTGAATGTTAAAATTTGTGATTAAAACATACAACAAGAGAAAAAAAAAAATCTGTTTTCCATTGTAGCAACCATATACCAGGATGTGCCACTTCCACAAAGATGACAGGTCTAGAAAAAAAATTCCATGCACATGGATCATGCTATGTATATGCAAGACTACTTTCACTTATCATATATAACAAGTTAATAGTGTAAGCAGTGATAATTCTTCACCAGTCACTGAAATATTAATTGCACACTATGCCAGCACACGATTAATCTAGAACAATGGTATAATGTGTCCACGAGTGAGGCATTCTGGTATAAAGGAAGCTATAACAAGCTTATTGGCACCAATATCAAATGCCTGCTATTGCAGAGAACTTGAAATGCCTCTGTTCTGGGTGTAAACGAGTCTAATTGAGATAAAGACTATAGTTTTCAAGCTGGTTCGATTTCTGCAACAAGCTTAAGATTGTGTTCAAATATTCTTTAAACAAGCTTTTATCAAGCTAAGCTCGAGTAGCTTGACTTGTATGTATGTATATTTGAAATCTTATACTTATGGAGCAGACTTGGAAAGTTAACTATTTATTTCATTCTAGTATCTAAATCTTGTTGGCTTGGTTTGATTTAGCAGTTGACTAACCAATATTGTCTGAGCAGTTACTCCTGAACTCCGGTATTGGGTAGCTTATCCTTGTTCTCTATAATTCAAAGGATACGGGAACTTCTACAATCCTCTCAGGAACTATACAAATTTTTAAATTACAAGTAAATGGTTCCGTAGCCTGAAGGACAGTAGAATCTTTGTATTCATAGAAGAATAGAAAACTTGACATATTGTTTCTAAGTAATTAACAAGAACATTAACCACAGCAAATTAAAAGGATTTTTTAACCCAAAAAAAAAAAACCAAAAAAAATTCCAGCCTTTCCAAAAAATTAAAGTCTCTCTAATAAACAGTAACAAGTTATCTCCTAGCATATTGGATTTCTTTTTTCAAATCAAATTCCCAAGAATGATAGAGGGATAACAAGCGGAATCTAGGAAGGGGTTAACTTGAAAGCATTTACCAATTGCGAAGACTACAGTGAGAGCAGTGGAGAGTGTAGCTCTAGCAATCAACCTAACTACATAATAGAAAGCATCTATCCCAATATGCTTCCTCCTAGCCCGGCCCGAAATCGACCAGCATGACAAGCAAGCTTGCTCCAAAGCCATACGGGTAACAATCAAACAGGAATTAATAAATTCTAAAATTTTGCAAGTCCACTGGGAGGAAGAGGAGGAGATGAAGAATGAAGAGGCGTGAAATGTTAAGCAAAGACTAGAGTGCCAATGCTTTGGACTGCGACCATCGGGAAGCGGCCCCGTTATTTGTAAACCTGTAAATGAGTCCAAATGAATCAAACAATATACCAGTTTACCGAAGACTAAAATTTGTATTTCAAGTTTAACTTGATTATAAACATCGTCAAGTTTTTATCAAGTTAGTTTTAGTTTAATTTTAAACTTTTTATTTGGTAGTTATTAAGTCCAACTCAAATAGAGTTTGAGAAATTAATTCAAAATTTATTTTATTTAATGTAGCATTAGTTTAAAAGTCATATTATTTTACGACCATTTAAGAAGTGATGTAAGGTGACGTGACTTTATATGAATCAAAAACTTCATGCCACTATGTAAGAATTTCTCTATCTTACATGGGTTGAATCCATAGTTGGAATACTTTGTCTTTAGGCAAATGATATTATCAGAGAAAAATTCTATGGTCGTTTTAGAGTTTGTGAGAGAATTATTTCTCTATAGCTATTCAATACCTAGTTGACACCTCATTGAATAATAATAAGGATTGTTACATAGTAAAATTGTATTATTTGCTTGTAAATCTGTTATAGGTTATCTTATCAATTTTTCTATTTTATACATTTTTTAAAAGAAAAACTAAGTTTAAAATCAAAAAATAATTTCAAAATTAAGACAAATGAATAATTTATATTGAAGTCTCAAATAATTTGATATTATGAATTATTTATAACACTTGAAGTGTAATTATACTTATAAATAATAAAATAGTACTATAAGGCATAGAAATTTATTATCAAAATATCAATAACTAGTATTGTCCAAAATAACTAAATGAACTATTCCTTACCTAAAGACTAAAGTAGTATTATATGTATTATTAGATTATTTGTATCAACACAAAATAAATTTTCATAATAAAACAGATATTTGGATAGTAATTTTGTGATGCAAAAAATAATTCGATAATAATATGGAATATGAAAGAAAGTACTATGAAATATCTAAACAGTATTTTCTTGTACAATAAAAGGTACTACTAATTTGTATCAAATTGATTAAGAAAGTCAATGCATAATGGATAAAATTACATTATAGGTCATTGGTCATGTGAAATTATCAACTATAATAGTAACGAATAATAAAATTATACTATTTAAAGTAAAAAAAAAAATGTACTATCAAAATATTAACATAGTATTACTGAAATGACTACAATATACTATCCCTTTATGAGTGATCCTATTTTGAATTCAATTAAATGTATTATTAAACTATTCATATTATTACAAATAAAATTTTATAATGAATCAGATGAGTACATAACTATAATAGTAATTTTTTGTGATAAAACAAATAATACGATAGTGTTATAAAATATGGAAGAAAGTACTGTGAGATATATAAACGACATTATCTTATATAATAAAAGGTACTATTGACTCCATTATATCAATTTGATTAATTATAAATCTTATGATAAGTTCATCTAGTGATTTATGAGACATTAAATTAACGATATTGATAGATTATCTATATTATATCAAAATAATTTATGGTAATGAAACATATATTGCATTAGTAATTTTTGCAAATGAAAAATATTACGATATAACTAAGGAATACGAAAAGAAGTATTATTAAGTATCCAAATAGTATTCTCTTGTATATTAAAAGGTATTATAAATCTATTGTATCAAGTTGATTAAAAAAATCAAAGTATAAATGAAGATAGACAATTTCACAAATAAAAAATGAGAAAACTTATATTAAATTTTACTAAGGATGTGTTTGGTTCATAATCAGGAATCGGAATGGGAATTATAAGACCCCACTATTGCTATGGGTTTATATTATTCCCCCTTACTTGTTTGGTTTGAAATAGGAATGGATTTCATTATGTTAATGAGTTACTTAATTCGAAACCCATGTCACAAGTAGGGAATCAAAGTAGGCATTTTCTAACACTTTCATTCCCATAGAATGATTCACATAGTACTCAACCAAACAACATCTTTGAGTATCATTAACTTTGATTCTCATTCCCCCCTCTCATACCCATAAACCAAACACCTCCTAAATGTGACATTAAGGTAAAAAAACTTTTAGTCTCTAAACTTTGGCCCAATGATATTTTTGGTTCTCAAAATTTCACAAAAAATAAATCACGTCCATCATTTTTTAAGTTTCAACTCTATTAAGACAATTGACATAAAAATAACATAATTTTCGATTTCTATGCATCTACCCTAACAAACACTTAATTCCTTATCTGATAAATCCTAAAAATTACCCTCTATCTTTACTTTCTCTTCGTTAAACCAACAAAATTGCTCTTACCTTAACACTCTCATAAATTTTAACAAAAATTTATACTATTTTTCTAACAATTATCCTAATCTAGTAGAAATTTAGAAGATGAGAGATGTGATTTATTTTTTTGTGAAATTTTGAGGACTAAAAATGTCATTGGACCAAATTTTGGGGATTAAAAGTATTTTTTACCCTGTGACATTATCAACAAAATTGTAATAGATAATAAAATACTACTATAAATGCAAAGAAAGCTACTATCAAAGTATTAGTGTAGTATTATCTAAAATAACTATAATATACTCTCTTCTTTACTGAATGATATTTCAAAATGTTTTCATCTTTAATTATATAATTGGTCATGAATTACATGTAAAAGTCAAATTTATGGTAACAGTAGTATAAATTGTAATTAAAACTCATAGCACCAAAGTGAATAAGTTATTGTATTAATCCAATGATGAATTGGAATCATAAATTAAAGTACTTAGAGAAACAAAAATAGTACTAGCAAGTATGTAAAAGTTAAAAACATGTTAAGGTTGGTTACTAATACAAAATTGTACACAAAAGCAAAAAAAAAAAAAAAAAAAAAAAAAAGTAACGGAAAGCTATTATTCTTGCCAATAATATGCAAAATGTAATGAATAATATAGATTTAGTATGTTTATATAACGAATTACTACTATCTATATATTATTATAGTACTATCATATAAATAATATATAATATATGTGTTGCTCTAGTATCTAACATAGTGTTTAAGGCACAATCTAATTTGAGCAACAAATAAAATTTTAGATAATATGCAAAAATTATATTTTTATATATAACAACATTAAAAATATATATAGATAATTTTATAAAATAAAAATATGGAGTAATTATTTAATAGTTACTTATTTTATTATCAATAATGGTAAAAATATTTTGTTTAACAAAAACTTACAATAAAAGATGAGTTTCACAAGTTAATTAATAAAATATTATTCGAATTTCACCACTTGATGAAACAAAGCCAATTGGATATTATTGTTAAACTGTGATAGGAAGCACTGTAGGAAATAAAAATATTATCATCAAATATCATAAACGGTAGTACACCTCACTATTTTAATTGATAGATTTTAATTGATAGATAAAGTAATATATAAAATATAAAATATTATTAATTATATGATTTGTACAAAAATTAGAAATATCACAATAATTTTCATAGTTACCTTACATAAAACCAAAAAAAAAAATTATTTCCTTGATGCAAAATCTTACATATGAAAAATTAAAAAATAAAGTAAAAGAAAAATCTATTATTTTTGTCATGAATAAAAATGGTAATAAATAATGAAACATTAATATACAAGAAAGGAAGTAGTAGTAAAGGTTGAGTAGGAGTTCTATAAAAAATAAGGATGATGAAAGGAAACCAATTCTTAAAATTTAACAAGTTCCAAAAAATCTATTATTTCTGTCATGAATAAAAAAAGATAATAAATAATGAAATATTAATATATAAGAAAGGAAATAGAAGTAAAAGTTGAGCAAGAGTTATCTGTAAAAGATGAGGATGATGAAAGGAAACCTAATGTTCAAAATTTAATAAGTTCCCTATTTATAAAGAAAAGGTTGAGTGTGAAACCTTTCAAAATCGGTTAGTTACACCCAATATAATTTAAGAGTCCAAAAATTCTCCTACATGTCTAATAGTGAATATTGAATCAAGGGTATGGTACTCTGAAGGGACTGTAGAATCTCCCATTATTAGAACTCAAATTATTAATGGCAGAGCTAAAAGTATTAAAATGTCAATAGTACCCTCACAAATATTTGAATCAATTTTAGTGTGTTCTACTACTGTCATTGTTATATTCCAATAATCATATCCTGAAAATCATTCATCGGTTTTAATTTTTCGTTACTTTCTAAAAAATGCAAGTGGCCTAAATAGTAACTCAAATATTCCTCCATTGCAAAAATGATCACTAAACAATTTTTGTAACTTAAAAGGTCACTCAACTACTAAAAACGCGTGATAGTCCTTCAAAAAAATGCATCTATATTATCAATCTAGTGTCATTCCATCTATTTTCCCTGTTCTGTTAATCCACTCATGTGCATTTCACGTGAGTTTTATCAAGGTATAACTGTCCATAAAAGAGGCCCCTTATTATAAGCATCCAAAACTTTATTCCCAAATTAATTACCCTAATTTGTCTAGATAAAACTCTCGTCTAAATCCAATCCAAAGTAAAATTTACCTAAATCAATCAACCCTACCCCTACCACTGGTCTCCCCCCCCCCTAACCTCTCTCTCATCCCCTCCCCCCTCTCCCATTCCCCATTCCCCATTCCCCATTTTCCTATTTCAACAAGAAAAGATAAATCTCCTAATTATTACTTGATGCGTGCTAGAAACACTAGGTTGTGCACTAGTCAAATAAGTAATAAAATGACACAGTATTGAGTTTGATTTCCTACGAGGAAGAGCGAAGGATTCACAAATAATTACAACTTAACTACAAGTTTACCTAAGCAAGCAATTAAACAAGAAGTTTAACTAACAAAAATTAAACTAACTTTCATTTAAGCTAACATAATTAAATAAACGAAAGTATAAATGGAAAACAAGGAATTAAGGATTTTAGGGAATTGACTCCACTTAACTAATATAACCATGAAACTTAAATCCTAACAAGACCTGATCAAAATGTACATAAGATGGCAAAATTCTCTAATTTGTATTAGACTTTCTCAAACTAATAACTATCCCAATTAGGTTTTCAAAATTAATCTAGGCAAATAGAATCAGAACATTAGAATCTTTGGAACCTTGGGCTGTTAGTGCATCCATAAGAATATCCTGGTGGCCCTTATTTAGTCGGACTTCCTCATGCTTCACAACATGTTGCATAATGCAGTTTCAATACCATGGAAGATTGATCATGTTGTTCGTGAAATTTTTGGCTTGTTGGGGAAGGGTTCTTTTGTTTTTAACCACATATATAGAGAAGCAAACAAGGCAGCGGATCACCTAGCTAGTCTAGGTTCAAAGTCAATGGCTTCAAAAATTTTCACTCCTACTAATTTTATGCCTTCGTTGGCCTGTGGTACATGGATCGCTGGAAAATCCCATCTATAGGGTGGCATTCTCACACCTGAGGCTTTGGTGACCTTGCTCAAAATAGTTGATAATTTTTGTCAATCATGTACTTACTTATTACGAGAGGTTTTGGTTGAATCCTCCTCTTTGTACTAAAATTTTCATATTAATAAAAATTGGAGTAGCGCCCCTCCACCAATCGGTGGTTTGCCAAAAAAAGGAAAGATTGAAGATCAAGTCATATCAAGAAAAGTAATACGAATAATAACCCATACTCTTATAAACTGACATGAAAAGATTGAGTCTTTATTTAAAATAAGAACTCATGAAGTATGTAGTTAGACCACATCAATCCTTACTACAAAACTAATACATAAAAGCTAAAGACAAAAAATAACATGAAAGAAAACACTAGAAGGCATGAAGTATTGAGAGGAAATCATTACTTTGAGCCTCCAATAGGATGAAGAACGAAACCCTCTTGACAAGTCCCCGCTAAACCCTTTTGGAGTTGTAAAACCTAAACTAAGATATCTAGTCTACCCTACCCTACTCCTATAATACATGTTAAATAGATCCTTGAGGGTCATATTTATAGATACAAGGTGCCTTGAGGAATTGGTTAGGGTTTTAAGTCGAGTTGAGTTCATGTCGGACCAAAACTAGATTTAAAAGTTGTAAAAATCATGAAGTCCACCCTCCAAGAAATCCCCTCAATGCTGCCGAGCTAAATTCAGCCTTAACCAAAATAGCACGGCATTCTACTCCCAAAACCTTAGGTTTGCTGATGAATGTCGCAGCTGATATAGGCCTATTTTAGTACATCATGCCACTTAGCTTACAAAATCACTTCACAAAATTCAGCTCCACTTTGGGTTTTCTTCATGTGCTTCAGCTCCAAACTATCCACCAACACATTAACAATACATAAACACTACAAAAACACAAGAACACAAGGAAACAATAAACCACAAAAAGTACTAAGACACACACCAATAACCCTAAAACATATTCAAATCATAGCAAGCATCTAGAACAAAATGAATAAAAAACAACTTGATTTTATAGATTTATCACACCCCTAACACAAACAGCAAATAAAGAAATAAATAACACAAACAAGACTGTATATACATCACAATCGTAGTAACAATCAATGACAAAGGAAAGGAAGAAATGAACCATTCAAGTCCATTGAACAATTTGATCTAAGATACCACACAATATAAAAATAATGACACTGAAATCCCTCAACAAAGAATAAAACTACACAAAACCTCATTACAAATAGTCACTCAACAAACTTATCTAGACAAAACCATTGTGATTACAAGGCGTAACAGAAGACATCACAGTCAAAAGTAGTGCTTCATCCCCACCGTCACCAATACAAACCAGCACAAATCAAAGATCAATTAAAATTTTACAAGCTTGTAACATATGTCTTGGGTGATAGGGAAGGATAAATTTAGATATAAAAGTGATTATACCACCTTAGACTACACGTTAAATAATATTGGACCATGATCTCATAGAATCCCATTATTCCACTTAAACATTTGAAGGCAATTACAACATTTTTTATTTGTCACTTCAATTTTTTTTTCTGCTTCTCTTTTTTCTTTCTTGTCTTTTCTTTCACTTTTCTTCTTTAATTTTCTTTTGAGGAAAATAATAAATTCACAGTCTCACACCAATTAAGGGAAAAATATTTTACAAATAACCAAATTTATTTGACCTCTTCTCCAATGAATAAAATCAACCATCTTCCTTTTGCATTGTAAAACACGCTCTCGAAAATATTTCATCAACATGGCATTGAAAAATTTTCAAATAGGTCAAAAATGTCCAAGGTAATGGATAGAAAAAGAAAATAATAAAAAAACAAAGGAAATTAGGGTAAAATTTTTGGTTCAAATAAGAAAATTCAAAGGCTTAGAAAGCTCAAGCAAGGACAATAGATCTTGGAAATGGTTTAGGCTTTCTTTGATCATTTGATCCAAATTTGCCTACCATACAAAACCACCATAAACTACAATAAAAAGAAACAAAAACTAAAATCATAACCAATGTTTTTGAAACCTTCTATAATACTTCAGGTAAAGAGGGTATAGAAATCTTGAAGGTTGTTGAGCGGTACGTAGAGAACTTTTTAAACAAAAGTCAGATTCTCAAAACTAATAAAATAAATAAAGAAAGAACATAAATATGACATGCCACATACCCCAAGAAAAAAACATAAACAAAAAATGAAAATAACGCAAATACTCATTCTAAAACACAACCCTAACATTAACAAAAGAAAATTTCAAAAACAATGAATATTCCTCTGGTGAAGTCAAGGTGGTTTAGGAATCTTCAATTAGTTTGCATCCCTCAACCATTATGAAGCTTCAGAACAATTCCATGGCGGTTTTTTGATCTTCAAATAATGTGCTTCCATCGCCCATGGAGAAGCACCATCACAAAGCTCAACTAGCTTTACACTTATCAAGTAGTCATGACCATATGCAATTGTTATGATCCATCATTTTCATGGCAACTTTGATTAGCATTGTTAGTTATGACTTATGATTGAGGGCATCTCTTTGGCGAATTCTGCTACCTCAACCTCCTTAGTATAACTGGGCCTGTTCATAATTATGCCATTCTCTTCCACTGCAGCATGTATCTTCACATTTATAGTTGGCTCTTTAGGTTGTTTTACAATTATGGCCCCAATTTTCTCAATTAGAATAGGAACAGTAGATGATAGTGGTTCTAGTTCGATTCTTTCTGAAACCACAGCGGCAAGTTGTTCAATTTGCATCTCCAGACATGGGATAACTCTTTTTGATTTCTCAAGATTTCCTCCATTGATTCAATAAATCGTGTTAAAAACTTCTCAAGGTTGGACTTTGCTATAGCAAGAAAGTTTACTATTTCTTCAAAAAAAAAAAAAAATCCCCCCTCTAAAAATATGTCCCCATTTTCTCTCTCTCTCTCTCTCTCTCTCTCTTTCTTTTTGTTCTTTTTCCTCCTCTGTCTTCTTATCTAGAAGTTCTTCTTCTTTTTCCCTTCTTCCCTTTTCCTCTACAACCCCACTATCCAACTCTTCTCTTCTCCACATCCTCCAATTTTTCTCACACTACCATCACAATCTTTTCTTCTCCAGGTGTATCCAATTCTTCTCTTTCTTAGATTTTTCTCACTATTCCACCATCAACCCCATCACAACCACCACCATCTTCTCATTCTGTTCTCAATCTTCTTCTATTTAATTTCTCCACACCCACCATAATTCTTTCTTCTTCTTCACCACCAACATTCCATTCTTGGAAGGGTTTTTCTCCAACAAAGTTAAGGTTTTCAATTCAAGATTGGAGGAAGATTGGTCTACTTCAAGATTGGGATTTTTCACCACCTATTTTCTTTAATTGGTTCAAGTAAGATCTTGCCACTTTAATTCTTGCTGGCAATTGATGGTTTAAGGTAAAAATTACAAATTTTCTTTGTTAGTTCTTCTAAAAATTTGATTTTGCCTAGAAACTTTGTTTATGGTTAAAGATTGTTTTAAAAATTCCAAATTGCGTTTGTCCATTACTTCTTGTATATTTTGCTATTTGTAATTTTGGGATTGTGGTTGTGATTTTCTTCTCTCTTGTTTTCTTGTGCTTGCTTGGTTTGTGACTTATGGGCAATAAAAGTAAAGCCTTGACTTTCATGGCTTTTGTTGAGTCTGGTATCGTTAATCTTCCGTCTAATGAGCCTAAAATTATACTTGACAAAATTAGATTTGTGAGTATTGAGGCACAAATGTTTCATGACAAACTTGCTTTAATTGCTTCATCTTGTTTAGAGAGAGGGATTAATTTTAATGGCCCGAGGGACGACAAAATTGGTACTTACACTGCACCGGGTGATGTACTTCGTGCTTTACGCTATGATAATTCTAATCGTGCTTGGTATAAATTTGTTAGGGAAGATACTACTGTGGGTAATGATATACTTGTTAGGAAATTTATTGCTAGCACTCACAAACTGACTGGCACTTGTTGGCCCTAAAGCAACCTAAGATTTGAAAAAGGGGGGGTGAATTAGGTTGTCTCAAAAAACAATCCTTTTGAAGTGCTTAATGAAAATGCAAACTTTGTGCAACAAATGAATACTTAAACACAAATGATCTAAGATAAATATTTAACAATCAAAGCTTAAAGAACAAATAAAAGATTGAGATAAAGAATATCAAACCAAAGTCCCAAACTTCTCAAGCTTGGAGTACATCCACTAGTAGTGTCTCTTCAAAAAAGGTGAGGCAATAACCTTCTTGTACACAAAGTAGGCTCACCCTTGCACCAACTAACTTCCTCTAGTTGAGCCAAAGGGTTTTACACTACAACCTCACTTTTATACACTTGGTATCTCTCCACTCTTACACTTGAAGATCACTCACTAGTCTACTCTTGCTCACACAATTCCCTCTAGTTGAGCCAAAATAACTATACTACTCAAACCAATACAACCCACAATATTTTAGCTTATTTCTCCTTAAATAGCTCTTACAAGTGTTTGTATTGAATGTAGTAGTTCCTATCATCACTTGGATGTCCTCGGGTTATTTATAGATGAAAGATGTGCTGAAATTTGAGCTCCAAAGGTCAGAAAACTAGCTCTTTAAAATTAGCCGTTAGGGATTCAGACGGTGATTCGAACGTCTGATCATGCGTCCTACAGCTTCATGAACAGTGTCTCAGACGGTCGTATGTGTCCTACAGCTCGATGAACAGTGTCTCAGACGGTCATATGCGTCCTACAGCCTGACATAAAACTTTCTTCATTTTGAGCTCCTTTCTTCGGACGGTCTTCAACGTCCGATCCTTTTGCCTTCAGATTCCTTGTCTCGGATGATCTTTTACGTCCGAAGCATTGTTTCTTAGACAGTTATTTGCATCCGAAAGATTTGTTCTTCCTTCAGTATTGTCTGGTCATATTTTGGACGTTTCCTTGCATCCGAACTCCTTTCTTTCGGACGCTCTTCATCGTCTGTAAGGTATTGTTCAACTTTTGGTTGTTTTTCTTGATTGCATTTGGATTATCAAATTTTGTCCGAGCCTTCCTGTTTTTCTGCACACTTGTTTTCAAACTGTTAGTATAATTTGGTCATCGTCAGAACATGATTATCATTACTGGGATCCAATAGCACTATAGTTCAGTTTAGACGGTGACTGGTAAATTTTAGTCGTGAGATTACCAATGCTTACTACCAGGTACTGAATATTGCTGAAAGTGAGCTTGCTATTTTTAAACATTCTAATATTAATTATGATTTGCTATTGCGGGAGTTATGTGATCCAAGTGTTCCCGAGAACATGGCTACATGGAAATTTTATCCGAATAGGGAACATAAACAATTTTTGAAAACTTGGTTATTTCATTACGCTTTAGTTTGGTATCAGTTTTTGACTTCCCGTATTCTTCCTATTACTCATTCAACTAAAGTGGCTTTGGATAGGGTTGTACCTCTTTATGCTTTGGTTAAGGAGTGGTCTATTGATATTGGTTTGGAGATCCCGAAGGAGATTCTCTGTATTGGTGCTAAAGATTAATTTGAGTTTTATTTTTCCTAATTTGATTACTTATTTTTGCACCAATGCAGATGTCACTTTATGTACCGGTTTAAAAATTTCTCCTGACAAACCTATCACCGATCCTTGGATACACCTCACTTTAAAGAAGCATGACAAGTCCCCCTAGGATTTGTTTACGAAACACCAATGTAGGGAGTATGTGGTGCACGTTGTTGGTTTGGACCCACAAAGTCACGGCCCACAGAGGACTTGGGAGCCTCCACCTCTAGCCAAATTGGATTATTCTTTTGTTGACCGTATACTGAGGTAGGGTTGCGTTCTTTAGCTGTTTATCATAGTCGGAGTCTTCATGCACTACATCGCAAATTAGACATTTTAGCTCACCATTTGAATCATGTCCATCCTCTTAATATGGCAAGTTGGCCACCGAAACTGGATACCTCTCAATGGAACTTTGGCGTACCTGATGATGAATTTGGCCTTGGATTTGAGAAGTCAAAGGAGGAGTACGGTGACACTGGGGATGTAGTGATGGAGTTGGTTCTTCGCGACATTCTTAGAGGGAGCTTTCTATCTCTTTACTTGTCTATTTGTATGTGTTTCGTTGCTTTCCTTTTTCTTCATTTTTTGTCCTCATGTTGGGTGTGTTAGTTTTTGTTTCTTCTTCCACATTTGTGGAAACATTGGGGACAATATTTCACTTCAGTTGTGGGGAGCGGTCTATGGTATAGTAGTGTATTTCTGTCGTATATGTTGTTTTAGGCGCTTGTATTTTGTGTTTGTTTTGTTAAAATTTGTCTGAGGAGAATTTATATACTTAATTAACTCTTTTCTATATCATATTTTGAAAAATCTTTGAGTTGTTGAATCCACACATATATAGGAATTTTTGTTCGTTAACCTCATTGATTCATAGAATGTGACATCACCCTTATATGATAATGTGTCAGTTTGTATGGTAGTTTTGTTAATTTTTAAATGAGTGATAGTCTTGACAACTTATTGTAGCCTGGATTTTACTTGTGACATATTAGCCATTGAGGTCATTTCATATTTACGAAATATGAGTGAAGTTTGGATCACGGAGATGATTTAGGCAATTATTTTGAACCATTTGAACCTAAAATGCCTACCTTTTTTATGATTATCCCTCGGGTAATTTTTTGAGCCTTAAGCAAATTTTTCATTGGTAACCACATTATTTAGCCACTTTGTCCTTTTGTTTTATTTTTCCATCTTTCTACCCGTCACCTTAGTTAGTGTTGATGACATCAATACTGTTAAGTTATTTTTGGTGGAAGATTGTGATGTGTTGTTTATTAGGACTAAAAATTCAAGAGGATATTTTAATTTGTTAAAGTCCTTGTTTATTACGAAGTTATTGTGAATGTTAGTTAGTATTGTGATTATTGTTGTTATTATGAAAAAAAATGAATAAAAAAAGCAACAAAAAAAATGCAGAAAAAATGAAAAAATGATTGAAATTTTTTTTTGTTTGTTATTCAAGTTCAAGTTTTTTTTTTTTTTTTGATAAAGAGGGCATGTTGTTAACCTTCTATCTTGTTGGTTAAATGATGATATGGTTCGGACATGTATTTGATGGATTTCAGTTAGATGTCGTCAAGTGATGTAATTAAGGTGATTTGAGCTATTTTACCTAAATTTATCCTACCCTTGTCCCTTAGCCTACATTACAAGTCAAAAAATCTTATTTGATCTTTGGTCTGAATTAATTCTTATTAGTAATTATGGGATGGAAACATTCTTTTGAATGTCTGACTAGGTTGTCCACTTGTTAAACTGTGGTTAATATAAGTCTTGTCAAAATGGGTTAGGGAGTGATTCTGCTTTCCACACTCTTTTTTTTGTGAGTGGAGCGTTTGCATTGTCATGATGAATGTGGGATTATAGATCTAATTTTCTTATGTATATGTGGAAGTTACTTGAATTTTTTGTTAAAAAGTTTACATATCGATACATGGGAAAGTTAGTTTTGTGTGGATTTTCTTTTTGTTAGTTCTTGTGTTATTGTATTAGTCTTTTCTTTTTGTCACCGCGGGATGTGTAAAATGTTAAGTTGAGGGGAGTCGCCAAAAACTTGATACGTGTCAAAACCTAATTTAAAAATTAATTACGTACTAGCACACGTCTCCACAAGTGCATGGGTCGCGTAGTAGTTTATAGGTAATAAGGATTGTTCCCACGAAAAGCAAATTAGTCAATTACTGAATACCTAGTATTAATTACTATTTAGATGATCACAATTGAAAAGAATTATTTTTGGATTTTTTTCTTTGTTTTTTGAATTTTTATAAAAATAAATTAAATAACGAACTAATCCTAGAAAATTATGGAAGAATAAATTTGCGTACATTGACGACAAACTAACTAATTTAACTACGAAAGAATCACTTGACGGAAACCCTAACTAAAATTAACTAAAAATCTAACGAAACTAAAATAAAATAAATAACAAAATTGAACTACAAATTAACCCTAAATAAAATTAATTAAAATAGACAAAAAGAAATTAAATAATTAAAACAATTAAAGTAAGAACTTTTGTCTGTAATTAACTAACAAATATTAAAGCATACGAATCCTCCGAAGATTGTTCACAGGTTCTTCGAAAAATCTACGAATCCAAAAACACAAAGTATAATAAATCCAGGAACAAACTCCAGAAATCGAGATTTGAAAATTGCTAAAGTAATTTAATGTAAAAAAAAGTATGTAATATTGCTTAAGAGAAACCCTAGCGGCTACTCTCAACAATACCCTAAAAACTAACTTCAAACTTAATGAGAGGAAAGGGCTATTTATATAAGTATGTGGGCTTCCTTTTTAATAAACCAATTTATAGCCCACGTTTTGAATCCTTCTTGTCTTATTATACTCCTTGCTCGCCCTCATGTGTTGCCTTTGCACCTTAGATTCCTTTGCTGCAGCAAGGATCTTGTCTGCCAAAATAATTTGGCCAGGCTTACAAACGAGCCTGGCTTTGAGTTCTCCCCTTTTTTTTTCTTTGTCCAAAATTGCAAGTCTCCACTTTTGAACTTTCAAAATTATCCTTTCCTGCAAACAACACAAACATACGAACATTACTAATAATTTTAACACAAAATTAATATTGAAAATTACCAAAACACATTAAAACACACAAAACCTAATTTTAACCTACTACTTTTAAATCACACACAAAGCACCTAAAATTAGGGTTACAAAACATCAAATTAGGGTTTATAGTAAATAAATTATCTCTAAATTTCTAGTGTTATCAAACTTCTATTCCATACGAGACCATTTGTCTTGTAGCCATAGTATGAGTTCATAAGATGATTATGTGTAATTTGGCTGATCCATATACCATGAATAATCTGGATAAATTTCCTCCCAACTAGGATTGTATGTAGGATACACAGATAATCATACCTATAAAAAGAATTCAAAGAATCATAATTACAATAAGAAACATAATCATAGGTAGTACCTGTTTGACATTCAAAACTTTGGTGATTCACACCATAAAAGCTATAGGCATTTTGCGATTGTTCCAATTGATCGACTTTCCTAGGCAATTCCTTGTAATTTAATTACTAACTTTATAGGCACATCATCATTATAAGAACAAGTAGTTCCACCATATGACCATGGACACATATTCATTATAAAAACTAAACAACAACAAATTAAAACAAAAAGAAAATTTAACAAAAATAGTAACAAGTCAAGTTACAATCAAACTCATTCTCCAGTAATGGTACCAAAAACTTGATGCGTGTTAGACACTAGCACATGCACTAGTTAAACAAGTAATAAGCTGATAAAGTTTTAAGTATTGTTTCCCACGAGGAAGAGTAAAGGAATCACAAATAATTACAACTCAACTACAAGTGATATCTGAGCAAGTGATTAAACAAGAAGATTAACTAAATAAAATTAAACTAACAACTAAATAATTAAATAAACGAAAGTATAAATGGAAAACAAGAAATTAAGGATGCTGAGGAATTGACTTCACCTAACTAACATAACCATAAGACTTAAATCCAAACAAGATCCAATCAGAATGCACATAAGATGAGCAAAGTTTTGTAATTTGTATTAGATTTTCTCAAGCTAATAACTATTCCAATACATTTACTTTCAAAAAATCCTTTCAGAATTAATCTAGGCAAATAGAATAAGAACATCAAGATCTTTGGAACCTTGAGCTATTAGTGCTCTTTCAAGTATACTAAATGGACCACATAATTCATTCATATTCAATCTTCCGATTTAAGCATAAACAAATTATAACATGCATTATTCTCGACTACTATTCAAATATCAATTTCAAACATTATTGAAGATCAAATCTTATCAATAAAAGTATTAAGAATAATAACACACACTCGTATGAACAAACGACATGAAAAGATTGAATCTTTATTCAAAATAAGAACTCATGAGTTATGTAGTTGGCCTATATCAACTCCTAACACAAAACTAATACATAAAAACTAAAGACATAAAAATAAAAATAAACCAAACACTAGAAGTAGGGATGGAGGTAGGACCTGATATTAGGAGGGACAACGACTTGAAAATAATAGGTATTTAGAAACAAATAAAGTAAACATAGCTTTTTGTATGATAAGTAAGTTTTACATGCAATTATAGGAATATGATAGTGGTTGGTATAACTTTTTATGAAAAATATACTAGAATTAAGAAAACCACAAATGCGTAATTTTATACTATAATACTTGGAAAATGAATTTAAAATTAAAATTGTACATCCATTTTATGTATTAAACTTCAAATTATTTGAAAATTTTATGTTTCTAAGTGCCACTTGCACTTAAATTTTGAATATGTCATCATTCCTTAACTGTATAATTAAAGGATTTTAAATTTTGAGGGACAACATAAAGAAAAACAAAAAATAAAATAAAAAAAATATGGGGTGCAATCATAGGATAAAATTAAAAATTTTAAAAATTTTCCTTGCATATTTTGTAATTTTTCAAAGTTGAGGGGGGGCAATTGCCTACCCTTATGTACACATGGCTTTGTCGCTAACTAGAAGGCATGAAGTATATTATATTGGAAGAGGAAATTGTTGCTTTCAACCTCTAATCGTATGAAGAACAAATCCCTCTTGACAATTTTTCACAAACCCTTCTAGGGTTGAAAAACCTAAATTAAGAGAGAGATTATTCTAATCTAATCTACCTACTCCTATAATATATGTTAAAGTAGATCCTTAAGTGTCATATTTATAGATATAAGGTGTCTTGGAGAATTGGTTAGGGTTTTAGGTCGAGTTAGGTCCATCGAGCCCACAACCAGATTCACAAGTTGTAAAAATCGCAAAATCCATCGTCCAAGAGAATTTCTCGCAATGCCGTGGCACTAAGTTACACCATCACCAGATCGTTATGGCATTCTGCTCCAAAATCTTAGGTTTGCTGATAAATGTCGTGTCACTAAAAATAGCCTGTATCAGAATGTTGCGGCTTTGAGTTTGTAGAATCACTTGATAAACTCAGCCCTGGTTTGGGTTTTGTTCATGTCCTTCAACTCCAAACCATCTGACAACCTAAGAAACACATTACCAACAAATAAACACTATAAATATAAAAGGAAACATCAAACCATAAAAGCACTAAACACATGTATGAAAACCCTAAAACTACTCAAATCATAATAAGAATCTAGACTGAAATAAATGGAAAATAATTCTATTTTGTAGAGTTACCATTACCATTGTTAATACCTCAAAAAATTCATCTTCAGAAACTTCTCTATAAAGTCCTGTAATTATAAAACTATCTATGCAGTTTGTGCATAGTTCACATCGAAGATATATGTCTCCAATTACAATGTTAGAGATATCATATTCTAGCATAGCAACATCCTTTCGTTCACACTTCAGAATAACTATTCCTTTACTGTATCTACAAGGCCAACAAAGTTTTTCTTTGAGAATAGGAAAAGGAAATAATTTTTGGTCACCAGCATACGTGTTCAGTAAAGAAATGACCTTCTTCCCATTTTTCTTTTTTTCTATCAAATGGAGCATTAGTTATTTATTTTTATTAATCACCTAATTTGCTGTAAAATGTGGAGGATGGTGGTGATGGAGAGTGGGGAGGGAAAGAAAAGAAAGGGAAACGGGGATGGTAGTTGTCGAGCGAGGAGGAAGAGGGTGGAGTTGGCTGGGATGGAGAAGGAACGATAGTAGCAGTTTGGGAAGGGGAAAGAAATTGTGGATGATTTTAATAAGGGGCCTCTTTTTTGGACAATATACACCGATTAAACTCATATGAGATTCATGTGAGTAGATTAACGTACCACTTAAAAAGAAAATAGTCAAAATGACCCTATAGGCACATTTTTAGTAGTTGAGTAACCTTTTAGGCCACAAAAATTGTTTGATGACTATTTGGCAGCCGACAAATAGTTGACTGACCATTTAGGCTGTTTGATCTTATTAAAATGTTAATTATAATCTACTATCTCTACTAAGGCTATAATTATTTTATCCTAATCCTCAACCCACCAGCCTCCAGAATTGTTCCATCTCTCCATTTTTCTTGTTTCTTTCCTTTCCCACCAAAGCTTGAATATCCTTTTCTACCGTTCCCACCTCCACCTGCCTAAGACTCAATGTTCTTCCCTTCTTTCTCCTCCTTCTCTTTCTCTCTTCCTGATAAGTTCATAATTGTACTATATCTTATGTGTCAATTACCATATTTTTATGTGTTGTAAGCAAGATTTGAGTTATTATTGAGCTTAATTTGGTTATTCGTAGTTTTTGTAGGGTTACAGTGAAAAAGAGTTGAAAATATGCAAAACGATGAAAGAAAATGCTTAGTACGGGACATGCGCGAGTACGAAGTCATTTCAGACTGTGTTTTATATTTCAAGCATAACTTTTGATCCCGAGCTCCGATTGAGGTAATTCAAGATGCATTGGGAAGCAAAGGGATAGATCTAGAACTTTTGTGTTTTACACTTTTCAAATAATGGAAGCATCAAGGTGAAAATCAAAGCCAAAGGTGGAGCACAGTTGAGAAAGCCAGCGCACATGCGCTGGAGTTGTGCTGCGCATGTGTGATGAGTCCAGAAGCAAAAATTCGTAGAAGCAGCTCGCGAGCACATGCGCTAGGACCTCAACGCATGTGCACGGAGGACAAAATATGCCTGGAACTTACTTCCTCGCGCGCACATGTACGCAAAAACCTCAGCGCATGTGCGCGGAGAGCAGCAGAAGCGTATTTTTGAGTTTTTTGGTAGATTTCTTCGGCAGGTTGGACTCATTTTTACCTTATTTCACGTTCTTATCTGTAGGAATTATTTGTAACCCTAAGTACGCATTATAAATACCCCATTTAGGGAGAGAAAAAGGGATCGACACTTTTATTTTCTCGTTGGCTAGGGTTTTTAGCAGTAGAAATTCCTCTTTATTCTTTCATGGCACTTTGTGCCTAAACTCTTTTCTTGGTATAGGGATTTGAAGCCATGGTCAATTCTATAAAGTTGTGAGACTTCTTGTGCTTGAATTTATTCAATTATATGTCAAGTATTGATTATTTTTCTGCGATTAATTTTATGATTGTTCTTTTTAACTTGTTATTGCTGCAGAATCAAGATTAAGTTATTGGAATTAATCTACTACTAGATTGTTTTAATCGCGTGTGCTTAATTTAATCTATGAAGCAACTGAGTTTGATAATTACTGGATTTGTGTTATTAAATTTAGGAAAATTAATCATCTAATTGGCATAACCGCGTGTGTTTATGTTTAATTAGCCTAATTGTTCTTGTTGATCTTAAAGCTTCTATTAATTGATCTTTGGCGCATGTCTGGGTTAAATTAATAGTTAGGGTTAATTGGATCGCATGTTGAAAATTAACCAACTTTTGAAAGAAATAAGAATCAACTTTGAATTGGTATTCGTTCGGGTTAATTCTTCAATTGTGGTTGATATAAATTGAATTATCTTGTGTGTCAATGATCGACTAGTGAAATTGCCATGGTGGATATGATCAAAACCAAGACTTTTCTTAATTGAATTTTTTTCAATTATTTTATTGTTTTAATTTTAGTTAAAAGCATTCAAAACCCCCCTTGTTCCATTAGCACGAAAATAAATATCCCCGTTCTTTGTGGGACGAACTCGACTCACCACTACTACATTAGAGTTGTTAATTTTAGGTGCTTAAGACGGCATTGCAACTCGACAGCAGCATCATTTTGCGCACACCAAAATTTTGGCGCTATTGCCGGGGAAAGGTTTGAATTATTTTTGTGCTATTTATTTTAGTTTTTCTTTTTCTTTCTTTCTTTTTATTATTGTTCTACCACTAATTGTGTATGCCTGTGACCCGGTCTGCTGGACAAGTTGAATTCTAATTTGATCTAAAAATACAAAGAATATTACGCAAATTGGGAAAAGAGATACAAGAAAGACAATTAGGGGAAGAAAATTTGTTCAATTATATATTTGCAGGCGAACAGGAAGAACAGCAGGAAGAGACTAACATGGCGCAACGCACTTTGAGAGAATTAGCCGCGCCCACTTTGAACCAACAACCCTTATGCATTACTTATCCAGATTTAGATGCTAATGTTACATTTGAATTAAAATCTGGACTAATCCATTTATCACATACCTTCTTTCCATGGATTGCCAGGTGAAGATCCAAACAAGTATCTTAAGAAATTCGATGTGGTTTGCACAAGTATGAGACCCACCGGGGTGTCAGATGAGCATATCAAGTTAAAAGCATTTCTGTTCTCACTCAAGGATGAGGCGAGGATTGGCTGTCCGATTTGCCTTCGAGTAGTATCACAACTTGGGAGCAAATGAATAGACCATTCTTGGCTAAATACTTTCCAGCTTCTTCAATTGCAAATATTCGCAAGGAAATTTGTGGAATAAGGCAGTTCAATGAAGAATCTTTGTACAAGTATTGGGAGCGCTTCAAGAAACTGTGTGCAAGTTGTCCGCACCATCAGATAAGTGACTCCTTACTAATTTAATATTTTTATGAAGGGTTGTTGCCCAATGAAAGGAACATGGTTGATGCCACAAGTGGAGGGGCGTTAGACAATTTGACCATTGACGCTACTCGTGAGCTTATATCGAATATGGCTGCTCGCTCTCCAAAGTTCCTGGGACACGACGTGATCAACCTCTCAAGCGTGTAAATGAGGTAAATATTTCTTCATTAGAACAACAAATGGCTAGTTTAACTTCTTTTGTTCGACAGTTGGCTTCAGGTACCACACCAACTGCACAACCATGTGGCATTTGTTCAAATGATGGACACTCAACAGATTTGTGTCCCACATTACAAGATGAAGGTCAAGAGCAAGTAAATACAGCCGGAGGATTCCCAGGGTAGTCACGACAAAGTTATGATCCCTACTCGAACACGTACAATCCTGGATGGAGGGATCATCCTAACTTGAGATACGGGAGCCAAGCCCAAAGTCAACTTCAACAAAATCGGCAGAACTTCCAACCATACAGGCCGCCATTCGCTCAGAGACAACAAGCCAATTTGAATAATCAATCTGGTAATTCTATAGAGGAACGACTGACTATTTTTACCGATAATACTATTCAATTCCAGTAGGATACAAAGGCTAGTATTCAGCAGTTGCAACATCAAATGGGACAAATGTAGCTACCGAGATTAGCAAGTTGGAAGCGCAGAGCTCCGGGAAATTGCCGTCTCAAACTATTATCAACCCCAAGGAGAATGTGGCGCAATTACGTTGAGGAGTGGTAAAGAGATTGAAGCGCAAAGCAAAAAACATCCTGAACATATGGAGGCCGAGAAGAATAGAATCACAGTCGAAAAAGAGGTTGAACCATGTGAGAAGAAAAGCAGCAGCAATGCAGATAAAGCTATTCCTGTATGGCCTGAAGTTAAGCCTAAACCCTCATTCCCCGAGGCATTGAAAGAGTTTTCAAAGGAGGATCCTGACAAAGAGCTATACGAGACTTTTCGTAAGTGCGAGGTAAATATTCCTTTATTAGATGCTATTAAACAAATACCTCGCTATGCTGAATTTTTTAAGGAGTTGTGTTCCCATAAAAGAAAGCACAAAGAGAAGAAAGTTAGAAAGGTAGAGGTGGGGAGAAATGTTTCTTCTATTATTCAAAAATCCCTACCTGAAAAGCGCAAGGATAACTCCAGGTATGTTCTCTGTTCCTTGCAAGATAGGCAATACACACTTGGAAAAAGCCATGCTGGATTTAGGTGCATCTATTAATGTAATGCCATATTATGTGTATGATGCATTGAAAATTGAACCATTGAATAAAACTGGTATAGTAATTCAGTTGGCTGATAGATCTTTGGCCTATCCTAAGGAATCATAGAGGATATTCTAGTTCAAGTGGGAAGTCTAGTTTTTCCTGCTGATTTTTATGTGTTAGAAATGGAACAAGGTGATTCCAATGCTCCTATTTTGTTAGGAAGACCATTTCTAGCTACTTTCCAAACAAAGATAGATGTTCTTAAAGGCACTCTTAGTATGGAATTTGGAGATAAAAGTGTTGATTTTAGCATTTATGATGATGTTGAACCAACTGACCATACTAAACTTGTTTCTGAAATCGATGTGTGTAAGCCTCTAATACAGGAAATGCATGACTATACCGATAATCTGGAGGTGGACACTAACCGAGAAGAACATGCGCTTAAACTCAAAGAAAAGAACAAGGACTTGTTGCAACAAATAAGTAATGGAAGCCCTAACGCTTTATCACTTTCTAATGAGAAATTGAAGTTATCTGTTGTGTAGGGAACAATTTCAGATTATAATCACCTTCCTGGTCATCTTGAGTACATATTTTTGAAGGATAAGGAGAGGGTGATAATCTCAAGTCAACTTAGCAAGTCGCAAGAAGAGCAACTTGTCCGGGTTCTGAAAGAACAAATGAGAATGAATTCAACATTTTTGAAAATAGTGCAGCGAAAGATTCTTGGACTCCTCCACATGGGAGTTACTTGATTGATTGGTAGAAGGGCATCAAGTCGATCCAACGACAGTAAACAAAGGCGCTGCATGGGAGGCAACCCATGTCCGTTTCAATTTTATTCTGTTATTTAATTTTTGTAACTTTATTTTTACTTATTTTCATTTTAAAGGATTCATATTTTAAATTCGTAGTTAATTGGGAAATCAATTGCATTTAGAGGCTAAACAATCATGATAAAATAGATCTTTGAAAGGTTTATGTTTTATGAGGGTCTTAGGAATGTTCAAGTAAAAAATAAAAAAAAGTGTAATTTTTCATTCTGCCTTCAGCGCACATGCGCGCTCAAGGTTCTGCGCATGTGCGCTGAACCCCTTTTCAAATTGACCCTCAGCCTCACGCGCACATGCGCGCAGAGAAAGCTGCACACGTGCGCGCGAGGGGATAAAGGAACCCAACCGTTCCTAGTTCCCTTGTTTCTTCAAATTCCTATTCTATTTCAACTCTCCAATCCCAAAATCCCCCACTTTTAGTTCTTCAAAAACCACCCCAATTCCATCAATTTTACACCCAAATTTCTTCTTTTTTCAAGGACAATCAAATCAAGGTATGAATTTCTCTTTCTTTCTACAATTTTTTTTATGGGTTTCAATTAATTTTCAAGAATATGTAGAGTCTTTTTATGCTTTGAATTGATGAAATCTCATAGGGATTGATCTTAAAACATAAATTTGGTGTGATCACCCAACTTTTGTTTGGATTTTGATTGAGGATGGATTGCATGTTCATAATATACCCATGAATTTCCTCTTTCTTTATGCATGCCATGTGTTCGATATTATGTCTCAATGAATAAAAATGTTCAAACGTAAGGAATTGATGCATGAATTTAATTCCTAGGCCATTGATTATGCCATGTGAAGTCTGTCTAATTGGTTTTCATGCATAAGAATCTTCATGCATTATATATAAGCCTTAGTTTTAGGCATTGTTTTATTGGGATTTTCATGTATAATCTAAGGCTTATGATTTGGGAGAATGGCCTTTTATGTAAGTGTGGGGTGTTTGTTTGTTTGTTGTTTGGGAGTTATGATGCTTGTTTATATTTTATAGGAATGGGAAGAGCAGCCAAGAAAACAGCCACAGGCAAGGGTACCGGTGAGTCTTCATCATCCCGGGCTACACAATCAAGGGTTGGTGGTGGTTTACGTTTCTTAACGGCGGTTGCCAAACAAAAGTATGATGATGATCAATCTCTAAACGGGCTGTATAAAGGAAATAGGCATTCAAGTTCCATTGGCAGGGGTGCCAGAAATAAAGTTAACGATTGTCAATCGTGGATGCGAGCTTCTCACTTCAACCCCCATAGATGCCGTCCTCCCAGTGGTATGTGAGTTTTATTCTAACTTTGATCATTATAGCTCCACCAGGGTATATGTACGGGGGAAGGAAGTAGATATCTCTGCCAATGAAATCAATAGAATTTTGAAGGTCGCTCGTGTTCGTAATGATGAATGACCCGACACCCGTAATGCCAATCTAGAGCTTCAGTAGATCACCAGTGTTCTTTGTGACGGGGATGTGGATTGGACCTTTACGGCGGATGGCACGGCGGCTCGGCATTTCCATGCAAATAAACTTAAGCCAGCATGGTTTGTCCGGTTTAAATTCATTTGTGGCCGCCTTCTACCGGTAAACCATCTTACCCATGTCACTATAGAACGGGCTAAATTGCTTTATTGTATTGCTACCGAGAAGGATGCTACCATTGATGTGGGTCAACCCATACGTCAACAAATTTGCTACTCCGCTACCAGTAGACAATCGGGATTGTGGTTTCCTCATCTGATTACGACACTATATTTGGAAAGTAGGGTGTTTATTGAGCTTTCGAAAGAAAATTTGAGGCCAGGTCAGATGATTGCAATGGAAGGTATACGGGCTCTGGTTAAACATACTAGAGCCCAAGCTTCTACATCACAAGTGGAGGAAGCTAATGATTCGGATGATGAGCCAGTACCTGCTCCTCCACAATCTCAGGAGGACCCTCTACATCAGATCTTGGCTGAACAACAGCGGATGAGCCAACGTTTTGATTCGTTTATGCAGTATCAGTTTACGTGGCAAGAGACATTGGAGGCTCGTCAGATGGCCAGAGAGCGAGGCGAGGACTCTTCGACATTTCCACCCTTTCTCCCTTTTCCGCAGGATTTGGGGACCCATGCGCCTTGAGTTTTTATGCCCTATCTGTTGGGCCGTTTTCTTTGATAGTTATTGCAAATTGATTTCCTAACACAATTTGCTTTGTTCTTTTATTCGACATTTATTTTTGTTGGTTAGGTTTCATTTTAATTGGTTAACTTACTTTTCGTTAGGTTTCTTTTCGTTATTTTGGTTGTGTATTCTCTTAAGGGAGTAAGTTTTTTCTTGATTATTGTAGGATTATTTTCTACAATTTTCTTGTTTTTCTTATTGTCTCAAGGGAATTAATTATTCGTTTGTTTTGTTTAGTGTTCTCTAGCTTTCATTCGCAACAAGGAGATATTTATAGAGGATACTACTCCAAACGCGAATTAAATCCAGAGAAACTTTTCTTTTTCCCATTTAATGCTTTTTTTTTTGCATTGAGGACAATGCTTATTTTTAAGTGTGGGGTGGGAGTTATTTGGATTTTTAAGTTGTTTGGTGTATTTTGCTTAATTTTGTTGCAATATTTTAACTTTTTCTCTGATCTGAGATCTTGTTAAAATTTTGACCATTTTTTGACAATTTTTGAAAGTTTTTTCTTCATAACGTATTTTTTTCATTTTTCTGCATAATAATCATTAGTTGAACCATGCATGAATGAGTAGTCGGTGTTAATATTTTTCATTCATGATTTTCAAGATTTTTGAGCACTAAGCCATACTTTAATTTTTGATTTGGGATATTTAGCGAAATTTATGTAGACTCAATTATGTTGCATCCCCAAAACTCACTTTATTACATTTTTGAAGCTAATTCTTAGACGACCTGATTTAGTTTACAAATGAGAGTAGTGCTTTTTCGTTTGTTGAGCATTTCTAGCCAACCATTTTAACAATTTATTTCTAAATACCTTATTTGAGCCTTATTCTTGTGAAGAGAAATATCATTCACCTTCTTTCACATAAACTCAATTTACCTATCCTTATTGAGTTTAATGTTCTTTTTATTGTTTTATCCTAAATTATACCCTTTAAGAGCTTTATGGTGCACATTATTTGTTAAGGGGATATAAAGGTGGAAGTTTGTGAGAAGTGAGTGATGTACATTCAATTTGTTGCGAAATGGGGTATTGGAAAAAAATTGTTGAAAAAAAATGAATATGGAAGCTTTTGTATATGCAGGTAGTGCCCATCACTAGTACCTGCATATTTTTTATATTTACAGGTAGTGCCCATCACTGGTACCTATATTTGCAGGTAGTGCCCATCCCTGGTACCTGCGTGTTGATAATTGCGGGTAGTGCCTACCACTGGTACCCGTACTGTGAGCGGACATAGAAAAAAAATGATGATGTGATGTATATATGTCTGAGAGAGGTTGGTATGTTTGGTTGTTCAGAATTCTTCATGGGTGTTTGTTACTCAAGTGTGGGGTTGTGGATGTATGATATTTTGCAAGGGAATAGAAGTTTTATTTTAATGTGTAGCCACCATTACTATAAAGCTCTTGTTATTATTTGTTATAGCCTTTCCCTTATTTGGCTAACAAATATCCTAACCTATAGTTCAAACTAAAATTCTTACCGAATTTAGATTGAATCAGTTGTCTAGATTAGTGGACTTGGGTGTAAGAAGTGTGAGCTATGGGGTGTTTAGAAAAAATTTATAGGGTCTTCATGATTTAATCTAAATATTTTCAAATATAAATTTTTGAATGGCTATGCACACATACACACGAATTTCATGTTTTGGTTTTTATTAGCATTTGAGCTCTTGGGTTCTTAGACTATTCTGATTGTTGGATTGATTATTGATTATTATGTGGATATTTGATGGAATATTTTGAGTGGAATGTGTTAAGCTTAAATGTTTTAATTTTATGTTTGTTCAATGACGATCAAAGTCTAAGTGTGGTGTAATTTGATAACTTCATAATTGTACTATATTTTATATGTCAATTACCACGTTTTTATGTGTTGTAAGCAAGATTTAAGTTATTATTAAGCTTAATTTGGTTATTCACAGTTTTTGTAGGGTTACAGTGAAAAAGAGTTGAAAAAGATGCAAAACGATGAAAGAAAATGCTTAGTACGAAGTCATTTCAGACACTGTTTTGTATTTCAAATGCATAACTTTTGATCCTGAGCTCCGATTGAGGTGATTCAAGATACATTGGGAAGACAAGGGATAGATCTATAACTTTCATGTTCTACACTTTCTCAAATAACGAAAGCATCAAGGTGAAAATCGAAACTGAATGTGGAGAACAGTTGAGGAAGCCAGCGCACATGCGCTGGAGCTGTGCAGCGCATGTGCGGTGAGTCTAGAAGCAAAAATTCCAGAAGCAGCTCGTGCGCACATGCACGCTAGGACCTCAGCGCATGTACGCGGAGGACAAAATATGCCTGGAACTTACTGCCTCGCACGCACATGTGTGCAAAAACCTCAGCGCATGTGCGCGGAGAGCAGCAAAAGCGTTGAGTTTTATGGTAGATTTCTTCGGCCGGTTGGACTTTTTTTGACCTGATTTCACGTTCTTATCTGTAGGCATTATTTGTAACCCTAAATACTCATTATAAATACCCCATTTAGGGTGAGAAAAAGGGATCGACACTTTTATTTTCTTGTTGACTGAGGGTTTTTAGCAGTAGAAATTCCTCTTTATTCTTTCATGGCACTTTGTGCCTAAACTCTTTTCTTGGTACAGGGATTTGAAGCCATGGTCAATTCTACAAAGTTGTGAGGCTTCTTGTGCTTGAATTTATTCTATTATATGTCAAGTATTGATTATTTTTCTGCGATTAATTTTATGATTATTCTTTTTAACTTGTTATTGCTGCAGAATATTAAGTTATTGGAATTAATCTTCTGCTAGATTGTTTTAATCGCGTGTGCTTAATTCAATCTATGAAGCAACTGATTTTGATAATTACTGGATTTGTGTTATTGAATTTAGGGAAATAATCATCTAATTGGCATAACCGTGTGTGTATGTTTAATTAGCCTAATTGTTCTTGTTGATCTTAAAGCTTCTATTAATTAATCTTTGGTGCGTGTCTGGGTTAAATTAATAGTTAGGGTTAATTGGATCGCGTGTTAAAAATTAACCAACTTTAGAAAGAAATAAGAATCAACTTGACTAACTATCTGAATTGGTATTCGTTCGGGTTAATTCTTTAATTTGTGCTTGATATAAATTGGATTATCTTGGGTGTCAATGATCGAATAGTGAAATTGTCATGGTGGATATGACCAAGACCAAGACTTTTCTTAATTGAATTTTCTTCAATTATTTTATTGTTTCAATTTTAGTTAAAAGCATTCAAAACCCCCCTTGTTCCATTAGCACGAAAATAAATCTCCATTCTCTGTGGGACGAACTCGACTCACCACTACTATATTAGAGTTGTTAATTTTGGGTGCTTACGACTGCATTACACCTCGACAGCAGCATCATTTTGCGCACACCACTTCCCTTTCCCCAATGCCACCACCACCCCACACCATGAAAGTTTCAAGTCAAATTAGTCAATCAAATCCTCAAATTCAATCTAGAAGCTTAGCAAAGGTCTAGAGACTTCCCCGACAACGGCGATAAAATACTAAAGATTCGGATTTCCCCTCCCCCGCCTAAGCTTGAATATGCTCTACTACCCCTCCTGCCACCACCCACCCAAGCCTTAAGGTCCTTTCCTTCTTTCTCCTCATTCTCTTCCTTCCTTCCCTTTCCCAACGCCGCTACCACCGCTCACCATGAAATTCTCAAGTCAAATTAGTTAATCAAGTCCTCAAATTCAGTCTAGAAGCTTAGCAAAAGTCCAAAGACTTCCCCAACAATAACACCAAAATACTAGAAATCTAGATTGTCATATGTTTTCTAGCCTTCAAAAGAGTAGCCCCTTCACATTTTCAGTGTCCTAAAGAATTGCTCTATTTTCGGTTCAATAAGCAAACTTGAGTAAAGGGATAGCCTATTTTGTCAAAGTGATGGTCCACCATTACAACTACACACAAGCTTTTCTTAGCATAGAAGAAAAAAAAAAAAAAAAATCGGATCTTGAATAACAAAGCTAATTAATTAAGAGTTAAATGAGACATAAAAGAAACTTAGAGCTTTACCCATTAATAACAAGCTGTTTCAACTTGATAAAATCTGAAACCAAACAAATATATAAAAAAAAAAAAAAAAAAAAACCACTTGGATTTGTGATTGAAAAAAATAAATAAAAATGGTAACTGACCAGTGATGGCCTTCGAGGGGTTTGTTGGTGCTGTTGTCAGTGTTCTATTCCAAAATGTTAAACATTTGGTAATTGAATAATGTTATGATACATGCATATATCCCTTTTTTTCCTTTAAATGGTGGGTCTTCTTCAGTTGTCTTTGTTAATATGGTACGGCCCATTAAATTTGGTGATAGTTGTGAGAAGGTAGTCTTGGGATTTTGTAAAAATTTCTCTCTAGTTAACATATGAGCTATGGCATTATCACCAGTCTTTGTATTTATATTCGCATGAACCACCAAGTCATGAATTACCAGTTTATCTGGAAGAATTAGAAAATTATTGAAAGTTCTTTGTTTTATCAAAAAAAATAAATGCTTAGAAGTTTGCAATATATTTTCCTAAGATATGAAAAAAAACTAGTAGGGCGAATCATCTAAATAGTCCTCCTTAATAGATAAATCATCTAAATAGTCCTCTAAATTTTACATTATAGTCGACATGATCTCTCAAATTATATTTTAGTTGATTTAGTCTCTAAACTAAATATTTGTAGCCAAATTAGTCCCTATTTGGATGCAATGCCTAAAATATGAGTTTTTTTTGGTGTTTCTGGTAGTGACTAGGGGTAGAAGTGTAAAATCACACCACTCACCACCCCTGTTCATCACAGGGATAAACGAAAAAAACTTACATTTTAGGCGGCACAACCAAATTGATACCAAATTGATTACAAAGATTTAATTGAGGGACTAAAACACTAAAATTTAATGGGTAAATTACAAGGATCGTCCTAGTGGTTTGACTCATAGTTCAAATTACCACTCTATGGTTTGCAAACCTATGATAAGGACCGAGACAAGTCCACTCCGACTAATATTTTGAGATGCTTTCCTTCATTTTTTCCTCTTTGTGGGATTATAACATCATGAACACCATTAAACACTTCCAACTTTTACTGTAGGTACACATCTTCCTCACTCAGCCAATGAGTTGGTAAATTCCATATATGAATCAATCAAAGGTAAACTAAAAAGACCATTACATTCTTCTCAGTATTCTATACCCTGTAACAACAACTGATTGGTTAATGTGTCCTTCCACCACTGTAACAACAATAACTGATTGTCAAACAACCATGATCTACCCCTCAAGACTCTATTGAGACCGTGTTCCTTTTTAAAATTTGAACCAAAAAAAGTTTACTCCTAACTCAGACACTGAAGTTTTTGAAATATCCGCGCTCTAGCGTAGTAAAATTTTTTATTCTAGTGAAGTTGGCTACCTTCTCAATGTACACTTCACCCAGATTCAACCTAAACTTATACATACTTTTTTTTTAATAATTATTATTGAAATGATAAGATATATTTAGAACTTAACAAATATTAGTCAAATGCCTTATACCAACTCAAATATTAGTCAAATGCCTTATATCAACTTATACTTCATGCAGAATCCACAAGGGGAAGGGGTACTTCTAGTTTATTTCATGATATCTTTACAAAGACTTAAAAGCAAAAGTAACAAATTTATAACTAACTTTATTACCAGATCTCTTGACAAAATTAAAGGTACATGAACAAAATGATTTTGCAAGACTTAAAATATCTTCCAGGAGAACACCCATATCTTTGTCATCTGTCCTTCCTTGATTCGACAATGAGCTTAGTATGGCAGCATCAAATTGAAATTCAATGGCAACAAACAAACATTTTTGAGCTTGAATTATAGCAAAATGAATAGCTACTATTTCCAGAATTATAATATTAGATGTGTAAAATCTCTTAGATGCCCAAGCTGATTTAACACAACCAAAAGGGTCCCTTGCCACCATCTCAATACCAGCCAAACCACTCAGGTGATGAGCTAAAGCATCAGTATTGAACTTCACCACACCAGAAGATTGACAACACCAAAGTACATTATTATCTACTTGGACTGAAGTAGCACTAGAATAGGAGGGTAGCAATTAATAATATACCAATCATCATAACATAATGAACATATGAAACAGTATCAACTTCATAACACTAAGATTGTTCAAAAAATCATTTATTTCTCGCCTTCCAAATATGCCACAATAAAAAAGGAGTAAAGGATAACAGATCACTTTGGTCAGGCACATTAGAAAGATTAATCAATGCCTCCCACTAATGCCAAAAACAAGACTGATAACTTTAAGATTAGGCCAATGAATAGGTTCGTATTTTCCACACAACCTAGGAATAGACATAATAAAAAATAAATGCTCGAAAGATTGCTCAACCTTGCCACATCTAGGACAAAGAGGATAATGAACACGAAATTTAACAGACAAAGCACCTTTAATAACCACAGTCCTAAACAAATACTTCCAAATAAAATATTGAGAAAATGGCCTAAAAGATTACTCAACTATATATTGGTTGTTATTTTAGTCATTAAACTATTTTTATGGCCAAAATGGTTACTTAACTCCTAAAAATGCAAATTTATGGTCACTTTGTTTATTTTGTGAACTTGATAACTGCTCCATTTGGCTAGTCACGTGTGACTTTTTCAAAAGGAAAAAAATAGAAAAAGCTAAAATGTTAAACCGCCACTTCATCCATCATCCTCCAACTCAAATTTCCAATTCTGGCACCATTCTCCACCACCACCAATGCACCAGCCTTTCCTTCACCATCTTCAAGTCTCCTGCTTCTATAAACTCCTCTCTTATCTATTGAAATATTGATCCTCTAACTATGAGACATCTTTGTTGCTGATGTATTTTTCAATCTCCACAACACTTAGGTAAATCCATCCCCTACTAAGGACCATAATTTTTGTTGGTAAAATTTAAATCACAAAAATCCATATACCAAAACTCCCCAATTTTCAACTCAAAATCCTTGAATTTTATGGTTTCACCTTAGGAATCAAAGTCATGAACCCATTCTTTCTTTTACGTTTATCACTAAGATAATGTAAATATTCATGAGCTATCACATTATCTAAAATTTGCCTCTCTAGGATAAACACAAGACTGGGATATATGGAAACCCTGAGACAAAAGGGATTTCAACCTATTAACTAGAATTTCAACACAATTTTATAAAGTATGTTGCACAAGCTGATAGGCCTATAATGAGACACCAAAGTTAGATTTGAATCTTAAGAATGAGGGAGATGATAGTGTGATTCACAGAAGTTAATAACTAGATAGAATGAAAAATAGGAGATTGATGTAGTAACAACCAAAACTTTTGGAAACATGGAGCAATCCCATCTAAACCTGGTGACTTATTTGAGGACATGGAAAAATAGCAACTTTGACTTCATCCATGGATACATGCTTAGTGAGTTGATATAATTGCAAGAGTGATTAATTTAGAGATACCATGCAAAACTTCATCATAATTAGAAGGATTAGAATTGGCAAATACATCATTATAAACTATAGCTAACTCCTGAATAACATCAAACAATTCCTCGCACCTTGTCCCATCTGCTAGACTTTTAGTCCTAAATCATCTACTTTATTGCCCACCATTGTGTCATAATACTGCAAGTCCTCAAGGCACTGAAAATCAGATCACGTAATCACAGAATCAATATGGCCTAGAAAATTAGATCAAGTAATCACAAAATCCACATGACCTTGAGATATGTTGCTGCATATTCTCCCCCCTCTTCCCTGATTCATCTTCTATTGGCTGTAAAAATAATTTTAATCCAGCCATCATCCAAAATTTCCTTCCATAATTGCAATTTTTTCATAGACAACCACAAAATTATATACCTTTACACTTGAACCTATAATATTATTTGCCCACTCGCTGCAATATAGAGGCCTAGATTTCAAACTTGACAATTATCAAAATCTACTTAAAAAGACAGCAAAAATTTAACAATCATAGTTCAATCAGACGGAGAAAACAATAAAGACAATAACTTGATTTAGATCCCATACTTGGAACATCAAGTACAAATCACTAGAAATTTCACCTTGTATTTTGTTTTCCGCCAAAGAACTGAAGAGGGTTTTGAAATGGAGAAAAAGGTTTGGAAAAGGGACATTAGACAAGGGAGGGGAAATTCGAGAATTGGTGGGAAAGTGGCTGTACCGCTAATATTTGAATGGGTGAAAAATAAAAAAATAAAAAGAACACAAATAATTAAAAATAATCTAAAAGGATCAACTTTGTTTTGATTAACATAAAACATCTCTAATTTTTTTTCCTTTTTTAGGCAAAAAGTGTAAAATGTGAAACTTTGATAGCATTATTAATTTGTTAAATTTTTTTTTAATTTAATTGAAATATTATTAGTTTCTTTTTATAATTAATCAATTTTGGTTAAAATTTTAATATCAATAGAAGTATTTCCTATAAACAAAGAAAAATTGGAAAATAAAAATATAAGTTAATTTCAATAATTTCATTTTTTTTATTGAAAAATGTGTAATTATATTTTAATATGAGTTAAACTAGTACTAGTAGTCCATTAACACCAATAAGATTTTATGTAATGGGCCAAGGTGTAGATCCTATCCCAACCGTTTTATACTGGACCTTTATCCAGGACGGGATTCATGTGTAATTTTAATTGCCCAAATCGACCTAGTCAAAATTAGTTCAACTATTATGATCTCGTTATTTCAATCATATTAGAATTCGGATCTTATTAATTTTTTTTATATGTATATCGATATTAAACTATCTAGAACACATTCATGTGGTAAAAAGTAAAAATATTTTAGAAAGATGATAGTTATAGATCTAATGGAAAAGATAAAGTTTTATAGCCCAACCTTCATAGATGGTGTAGAAAAAAGATAAGTTTTATTAAATATAAATTACTTGTACTTATTGCACACTATTAGAAATTGTGGCCAAAGTGATCTTTTTTTTCACATATAGCACAAACTATGGTAAAACAAACTATTTACCATAATAGCTCACAAATTGTGATAAATATCTGTATATTTAGCACAGTATATTCCTGTGGCAGAAAGTACTGTGGTAAAAATTTTCTAATACCACAGTTATTAAAATCGTGTCCAAAAGACATTTAAGAAACTTTTCATATAGATTTAAAACTGTGTCAAAAAATAGTGTGATAAATACTTATTTTTTTTTATAGTGACTCTCTCCAAATTAACCAAGGAATTAATCTTTCTTCTTTGAATAGTTGTTGCATGAAAGTATTGTGTTTTTATCCCTTTGTTCAATCATTAAGTCCTAGAATTTTGCCTCCCAAAAACTTCCTCCTGATAAGCAAATTTCAATTCTTTCTTCAAGCTTTTAAGTTTCCCCACTGTAAAGTCAGAACTCTACTTCAAATTATATATCTCATACTTCAACTGTTGAATTTTTCGTTTAGAATTGCAGTTAGAGGATCTTCTCCAATCTAGCATACCACCCTAGCTACAAGACTCAATTTTGTGATGTAACTTAAAGAATCTAGACCCATGAATATTAGAACTCCAAGCTTTATGAACTACATCCTAGATAGCTTCATTTTTCACCTATCTTTGGTAAAAAGAAACTCTCTTATGTGAAATAACATTAAGGAAATTATTAGTATAACAACAACATTACATGGTCTGAAGACATAGTATGATAGTGTGTTTAAGTTTGAAGAATTAAAGTTAATTTTCCAAGATTCAGAAAGTAATACTCTCTCTAATCTTTTCTCAACATAACCTTCACCAGGCCAAGAATTTGTTCAAGTTAATGTTAAACCATAATGACCCATATCTAGGAACCCAATAGATCTAAGAAAATCTCTAAAAACTCTAAAAGAACATTTCAATCTCTGCCTCCCCCTCTCTTCTCATCGACAAATAAAATATCACTAAAATCCCCTAAAATAAATTAGTCACTACCCCACAAACCCTTCCTGTGAGAAAAGACATCAAATTAATAAATTCTATTGTTATCAATACAACTAAAATAAATACATATACACCATTAAACATTCCCGAACTCATCCTTAACTTGCAAATCAATACAGAAATCAGAATAACACACATTGAGTATCATTGAAGGATTATTTCAGAAAACAACCAAAGCAGTGGTTCCCATATATAATCAACAACAAATAATCATAGCAAACAACTTTCTTGCACACTTTATCAATAAAAGAATGATTATGCATAGTCTCGGACAAGAAAACTATATCAGGAGCATCATAGAGAATGTCTCTTTAATTGAGGAATTTTTAAGGACCCCTAGGCCTCAACAATTCTAAGACATAATTTTCATTTATGAAGGTAGCCCACTCTAGGCTGGCCACCACCACCTTATCAGCTTGAGAAGGGGAACTTACTAGAAATTTCTTCCTCTTAACCTTAGCATCCTCATTAGAAATTTCATCTTTACTCAGAGTCACTCTCTGTTTAAAATGAAACATAGGAAAAGATGATTCACCCTCAACCATCACAGAAACTCTATGTCACAATTCTTCAACCACCATTGAAAAACTTCCAAATCCATCGCAACATAATCTTGAATTATAGCAATATCCACAAATTCATTAGATTTACTTAAATGAATGGTGGGATTCAGTAGCATTCGAAAAGGAATCAAGACAAGGTTCAATAGAATTAGGGTTAGTAGGTAAGGAAGGTAAAGGTAAGTCATTTACCGGAACAATTGAGAACGACAATGTTTTTGGAACCAAGGAAGGTAGTTTTGGGAAAAAAAGGTTGGTGAAAAGAGATTATGAATTTTGGATTTTTGTAACTACCTTTATCCTCTTTAATTGTGACCACAACTTCCTTTGCAATTTCAGCAGAATCTGATATCTTGCCTGAATATTCATCGGAATTTGATCTAGAATCTTCAGAACTCCCACAATTTGGTTTGATCACAGTCCTATCATCCTGAACTTTCTCTTTGATTTTTTTTCCCAGAAACCTACAAGGAAGAGTCTCTCAAAAAACAAGCCAAACTAACTAGAATGAAGACACTGATGAATTAAATCTACTTTCTTTGTAGGTCAAAAATTTTCATTATACCCTACAAAGCCACAGTAGAGATAGAAGAGGGGAAAGTCTTCATATTTAAATGAAATCTAACTAGAATTTCCTACATATAGGTTGAACCATTCGCGCACACAGCAATGGTTTTAACAGATTCAAATTGACCATCACTTTTATATGTCTTCCCTCACAGCCACCAATTTCTAGAATGATAATGCCTACAACTTGATCAAATATGCTCACAATATTGTAAGCAGTATTAGTACTATACCATTTCACCGGGAGATTCCACATTTGAATCCAAATAGGAATGCATGAAAATTTAGAAACTTGATCATCCAGACAACATTAAAAAAAAAAGGGAGATATTAACCTTTTATTCCACAATCTTAAGTCCAACTAGGTAAGACCAAGCAATTTGTAAGGTGTTCTTTAATCCATTGAAATTATCAACTTTATTGCTATAAATCCTTCCTAACAAACTTAGACTATACTCATGAAGTCTACTACCCATATTAGAACAATCCAAAGTAACTTTCCCTCCTTCTTCTTCTTCTTGTTGTTGTTGTACTTAAATTAACCGCTTACACCCTTCTTTTGCTTCGGGATTAACAACCTATAAGTGTTGGCCCTTTTCAACTTGAACTTTCATGAAAAACTTCCTTTCTTTTTGTATGGGTCTTCACTTCTTGTCCAAACCCAACCTCTTACTTAAGCCAAGTCAATCCTAGATTTTATATTTTTTAAAAGCCAAGATTATAATGAACAAAGAACTACTAAAACAAGATGGCAGAAACAATCAAACAAATCCACACACTCTAAAGGAAAAGATGATACTCAACAAAGAGAAGTGAATCTCTAACTAAAGAAAAGGAAACTCTCGTCTCACTGTGTGTGTGAGAGAGAGAAAGAGAGAGAATTCCAACATGGGAGAAGTAAATCCATGTCCGTTTCATTCCTTTAACTTATACATACTCATGGTATTATCCACTCTTTGAAAGCCAATCTCACCTCTTGCCCTATTTGAGAGAACAAATTTCATAAAACTCCCACTAACTCATCCACCATTTTGACTAACTTTAACTTTTAGGGAGACAACTTAACCAATCAGTTAGAGACCAAACTAGAATTGGGAAGAAAATAAGCAATGCACGAGCATGAAAACCATGCACACACAATCTAAAAAGAATGAAAAAAAATTACTAAATTAAGCTAAAAGAAAAATAAGAGTGGTCACTAATTAAGTTGTTGCTTTAAAATAGATCTTGTCCAGACATGTCCTTTCCTTTTGATCAAACACAATAAGAATAGAACTTGAAACACTTGAGATCTATATAAGTGAGAATTATTGTAATAAATTTGTACTAGAAGGCTGTAGAATCCGAATGTGCTAATATATTGTCAGTATTTGAGTTTTGTAGTAATAGTGAAAAATATGGTTTTTGAAATTACGGAATTTCAGCATTTTAAAATTTGAAATTCCTACCTTCCGTCTCAGAGGAGTGAACTTTTACTAAGAGAGAATCTCTCATGCAAAGAGAGAGCGCGTCTCAAATAAATAATATCACAAGTCATAATGAATTTGTTACAATTTACAAATGACAATAGGAGCACAACCCCAAAAATTAGTTGAGTAGAAGTCTTTTTAATCAAAAATAATAATAATAATAACGTAAAGTGTTAATTACAATTTATCCCCTTGTAAACTTGACCGTATTTTAATTTACCCCTAAGAAAAATTGATATATTTTTTGCCCCCTCAGACTAACGGTCAAAGTAAACCGTTAGTCAAAAGTTTAAACAGTGGCATGAAATTACTTAATTACCCTTGTATAATTTTAAAGTTAGTTATAATTTATCCTCTGTATTGGTATAAAATTACATTGTACCCTATACTCCTAAAATTTGCACATTACCCCTATAAAATAGATAAAATGTCTAAATGAGCAATTTCTTACTATCACAATCTTTGTTGTTTTGTAGGTCAATGAACATGTAGTTAATTTGTCATCATACTTATGATGATTTTTGATAGATTGTTAAGAATTTTAGGATTGAAATTAACAATAAATTAGGCCTTTAATGAAATTATTACTTTATTTTTATTTTATAATCCTCGGGAATCATATAGATACAGTTACTTTATGTTTGATTTATACCTATTCTAAGTATGTATAAGGTAATACTGTCATCACAGGTCTCTTCTAGTTCTATAATTCTCTAGTCATTTTAGGTTAGTTTAGTTACTATAATTATAATCATGGCTAAAATTCGAGTATGAATTTGGATGTTGAAAAAAATTCAAAATTTTTAAACGGTCCATTAGCGATGCAGTCTCGGACCACAACCAGATTTTTCTTCAACACCCAAATCTAAATTCAAAATTTAGCCATGATATAATTATAGCAATTAACTAGTCAAAAATGATTAAAGAACTGCAAAACAAGAAGAGACTGGTGACGATGGTATCACTTTATACATGTTTAGAACAGGTATAAATCTCACATAAAGTTGCATCAAAATGATTCTCAAGATTATAAAACAAAAATAAAGTAACAATTAATTTACGTATTTAAATCCGAAAATTCTTAAACGGTCCATTAAAAATCATCATAAGGATGATGACAAACTGATAATATATTAATAATTTTGACCAACAAAACAACAAAGACTGTCAAAGTAAGAAATTTCTTAAATCGGTTTATCTACCTTATAGAGGCAAAGTGAAAATTTTAGGGATTATAAGGGATAAAATATAATTTTGTACCAATACAGGGGATAAATTATAACTAACCTTAAGAATATACAAGGGTAATTTTATAATTTCGTGCCACCCCTAAACTTTTGATTAACGGTTTGTTTTGACCGTTAGTCACAAGGGGTAAAAAGTTTATAAATTTTTCTTAAGAGGCAAATCGAGATACGGTGAAGTTTACAATGGTACAAATTGTAAATAACCCTAACGTAAAATGTTAATCTATATTTAAAAGGGTAAAAAGCATAGAGAAATTTTACAGTTTTTTTAAAGAATCATTTTTTTGGTTTTAAAAACTTGTATAATATAAACTTTTAAAATATATGTTTTTGTATTATACAAATATTTAAATTAGAAAATAATTTTCTAGTAGAGTTTTCAAAAAACGTAAAACATTAATATTATATCAAACGAAAGGGAAACAAAGCAGGCGAACTTTATGCCAATACTCGCTTATTCCCGCAAGTTCCGACGAACCTTTTTGAATGTCAGTTGAAGAATCCATTTCCGCAATCCAAAACAATTCCAGAGCACTCAAACAAATCTTCTTTTCACTACTACAAAACTGTAAAACCATCAAACACCCCTACCAAGTCCACACGCAAATTATAATTAATGGATTTGCTCAGAAAAACTTCATTCTTGTTAAGCTGTTGTCCTTCTACATTACCTTTGGTAATCTCACAAGCGCACTAGAAGTTTTTAAACAAGTGCAGAATCCAAGCACCAATCTTTGGAACCAAATTATTAAAGGCCATGCTCGAAGCAAAAAACCGCGTAATTCAGTTGAGTTCTTCAGTTTAATGGAAAAATCAGAAGCTTTGCCTGATGGGTACACATATTCTTATGTTCTTAATGGTTGTACTAAAGGGGGCTTGTTTACTGAAGGCCAAGTGATTCATGGGAAGGTTTTAAAACATGGATTCTGCTCAAATGTGTTTGTTCAGACTAATTTATTGAATGTGTATTCATCTGGTGGAGGAGAGGGTGGTATCGCTTATGCACGGTATGTGTTTGACGAATTTCTCTTTCAAGAAGTATTGTGACGTGGAATTCGTTGCTTTCGGGGTGTTTTAGGTGTGGGGATGTTGATGGGGCGCGTCGAATTTTCAATGAAATGCCGGAGAGAAATGTGGTTTCTTGGACGACCATGATCAATGGATGCACACAAAATGGGAGGTGTCGGCAAGCATTGGCTCTATTTCGTCAGATGCGCAGGGCTCATGTGGAATTTGATCGGGTGACCTTGGTGGTGGTGCTATCAGCATGTGCTGAATTGGGTGATTTGAATCTAGGGAGATGGATTCATCGGCATAGCTTTGAGCTTCTGAGAGATGAAAAAGAGCCAAAGCTGGTTTCGCTGGACAATGCATTGATTCATATGTATGCCAGTTGTGGTGTAATGCCAATGAAGCTTATAGAGTATTCAAAGGAATGCCAAATAAAACGGCAGTATCTTGGAGTAATATGATCACAGGCTTCGCAAAACAGGGGTATGGAAAAGAGGCTCTTAAATTATTCCAGGAGATGGAAAGGTTGGGAGAAAACAATGTTAAACCTGATGAAATAACATTTTTGGGTGTTTTGTGTGCTTGCAGCCACGCTGGTTATGTTGACCATGGATGGCATTATTTCCAGAGTATGAGTCAAACTTGGAGTATTGAACCAAGGATTGAGCACTATGGGTGCATGGTTGATGTCTTGAGTCGTGCTGGATTATTAGATGAAGCAGTTGGGCTTGTTGAGACTATGCCTATGAAGCCAAATGAAATAGTGTGGGGTGCGCTTCTTGGTGGATGTAGGATTCACAGAAATGTGGAACTTGCTTCTCATGTGGCTCAAATGTTGACTATAGAGCTTGAACCTGACAGAGCTGCTGGGTACTTTATGCTTTTGTCAGATGTATATAAATTCTACAGCTAAAAGATGGCAGGATGTGCGCCATGTGAAACAGAAGATGGTAGAGATGGGAGCGAGAAAGCCTTCAGGTCGAAGTTGGGTTCAAATAGATGGAGTTCAAATAGATTTTGTGGTCGATGACAGGACACACAAGCATTCATATTTGATCTATGATATGCTTAGTTTGTTAACAAGACAAATGGAGTTGCATGGTTATTAGACATGCATTACAGAGTCTCTCCTCGACATAAAAAATCAAGACAATCACTAAGAGCCTGAATTGCATTTCAGACAAGTGGTACCTGAACCTGAGGTGCGCCTTTGTCTCAGCCTGCCAAAATGCAAACTAATTTTTGTTAGGATATATTATTGTGTATATATGTCCAGGTTATATTTGTAGTTGTACCTAATATTTTCTCCATATATATAAGGTTGTCTACACCCTAAGTTTAGACACAAGACCATTACTTTACATGGTATCAGACGCCCCTCACAGCACAACTCATGGCTACTATTGCATCAACTTTGTCTTCTTCCTCTACGGTTTCTGCTGGTTCTTCCACCACGGTTGCTGCTGGTTCAAGTTGTCTTAATCCCTCACTTTAGTTGCCTTATTCAAGTTATGCACCAATCTCTAGCAATTTCTAGCCACACCCCTTTCCCTATTACATCATATAGCCTTTCCCTATCTCCACGTTATCTCTTATAAGAGGTAGAATTATATTTTGGGGGCAAAATTTAATAGTCAAATATTTATTAAGGTTAATTTATATTTTTCTTAAAAATTTAAGATAGAATGAAATATAAATTTTATAAAGATGTAAATTAAAATTTTTAAATTTGTAAAGGTAAAATTTATAATTTTTAAATTCTTGGGACGCGGGGGTCTCTTGCTGACATGCAAACTTCTCCCGCCATGATTCCAATTCAATTACCGTCTGTCTCTCAAACTATTTATTAAATTCCTGACCTGCTAATTTCCCAACTTCTCTTCCCCTTTCCCTAGTTAATTCCACTATTATTCTCACCACCCCAACCACGTTGATGACTCCAAACATCACATATCTCATCTCTATTAAATTAGACTCTATGAATTATCTCCTTTGAAAAGTCCAATTTATCTCTGTTTTGATTAGTCATGACCTTCTCGGCTATGTAAACGATAGTTTTTCCAGTCCTCTTAAATCCATTTTGATAATACAGGTCACCTAATAGTTAACACCTCTTATGTTACATGGCTTAAAACCGATCAGAGTTTGCGATCCTGAATGAGCATTACTTCACAAATTTTTCCGGAGTTTCAAGATTTTGCACTTGAGGATGAGCATGATAGGAAGCTGTGTCCTTGTCAGGTGGTGAAACTTATGGAAGAGAATTTAACTGTCACCTTCCGAACCCCCAGAACAGCAAATGTTTGACAAAACTAATATTGGGTTAGAGTGGACGGAGAATAAAGCTCTTTAACTGTTGGGATGTCAAAGGTTGAGTAAAGATTCACCATCCCTGAAGATGAATAGATTCAGATCTTGAGCCCACTAAGACACAAACATCACTTGCTAACGAAGTTGGTTGAATCTCCATTCACTAAGCTTGTAATCCGAGTTTGTGTCTAATCTACATTGAAATTTGATTGCTGATATAATTTGGTTTTGCCTTTTCCTCTAAGCAAAGAATAGCCACCAAGAAATTTCATAATCCCTTTCACTGTTTACCTTAATTTTTTGTTATTTTAATTTTTAGTTTTATTTTTGTTTTTGAAATAGGATCATTTAATGCAACTTGCTAATTCGTTTGATTCTCGATAGTTGATGTCTAAAAATTTTCATTGGTAGCCAGATACAATTATTCTTACTTTTTCAATTGATATGCATCCGTTAGAATTCATAATCATAATTTAGTTGGAATTCATAATCGTAATTTAGTTGATACTAACGATTATTCCTATTTGGATAAATTGATTTAGGTGGAAATCTTAATTTATAATAAGTTATCTAGACAAGGTAATTGATTTAGTTGTGAATTTGATAATTCATCATCAAGTGGAAGTGTTATTTTAATAGTTAAATAAATGGATTTAAAATTTATTCAAATTTCATATCATTTCAAATCATTCATTTAATTCAAATCCACCCATTTAATAGGATCCAAGTTTGTAAGAATGGAGCGTGTAAGAGAAACATCTGTCTACAAAATTCAGTAGTATGGATGGATTTGAAATATCTGCCTACAAAATTCAATAGTATGGATGGATTTGAATTGAATGAAAGATTTGAAATAAATGAATTTGATTTGGATGAATTTGAAATGAAATGAAATTTAGATGAATTTCAAATCTATACATTTAATTATTAAAATTACACGCCCACTTGTTAATAAATTTCAAATCCACAATTAAATCAATTAACTTATTTAAATAATTTATTATAAATTTGAATTTCAAATTAAATCCACTTAAATTTTACATCCAAACATAATGTAAAGTTTTGAAATAGATGACAAACAAAACTGATATCCACGATATTAGTGATAATAATAGAGCTCACTATTCATCTTACTAGCGTTTGAAATAAGTATTGGCATCTTAGCAGTTAGACTACTTATCCGCCACACCTACAAAAACAATAAAGAGAAAAAAGAAAAGAAATTCCACCGAAAAAAAGAAAAAAGAAGCAAGAATAAAAATTGGAAAACTATTGAGAAAGGATGGCATAAGAAGAGATTTCAAGCTCATGAAATAGGGGTCTCGAAACGGGGGCGAAGTCAAAGCTCGTGGTTGGGGGGCAAAATTTTTGTACTAGCAAGTACAAAAATTATATTAATTAAATTAATAGGATTAGATAAATTTAATAATTTAGAATTTAATTAAATTAATAGGATTAGATAAATTTAATAATTTAGAATTTAATTAAAGTTATAATAAATCAAGCTATAATAAATAATGTTGATTATGTATTATGAATAATTTTTTAAAGATCAAACTAGTATCTTTTGTTTGTTTAATATTTATAAATATTTTGTGATAAATGTTTTATCATAATTTTAACTTTTTAAGGGGGTAATGCATAGGAAACAATAAATTTTAAGAAACTTTAGGAGAGCAAATGGAAGACAATTTTAAAAAATTTGAAATTCTCAAAGGTTATTTTACAATTTTGCCAAAGTTGAGGGAGGCAATTGCCCACCCTCAACATAATGTGGCTTCGCCACTAAGGTAATAGTTTCTTGCTGTTTTTGGGAGTTTTAGGACTTTGGAAGGCTCGATGGATATCCAGCAGTGAGGCAAAGAATAATACCAAATGCATGTTTATCATTTGACTTTCTCCTCTTGCTTTCGTTTTGAATCAAATCACATATGGGATATCCAATTATTAAGCCAAGAACATACTCGGCCTTCTTGATGCAACTCGGAAAATTAGCAATTTGGTAAACACCAAAGCAAATACGAGTTATATCCTGAGATTCGCCTTAGCTGCATTAGATTTTTCAATAAGGATCATACACATGTGTATAAGAGACAGGTATATTATGGATGGATATATATATATATATATTTTAGTTTCTGAGATTTTGAGTTTTCCTCAGTCCAATTGCAGCAATTTAGGTTAGCTAGAATTCATGCTCGGAAGCTACAATTGTAATGTTAATGTCCATCATTGATACGAAAACTTGAGCTAGAATTTAGTTTGTATGTATGTAATATCCTTCAAAGTAAGAATTGAGTAAAGTATGTAGTACTCGCATATGGATCACCTTGAAAATAAAAAGGGCAGGGCTTTGTCTTTCAAGGTAGATTTCGATGTTCAAATCAGTATTTTGATAAGAACGTAAATATTAAAGAAAAAAAATAAGAGCTTCAATAATTAGAAAAGTAATTAATTGATCTGACCTGTCATTTTGATGTTATACATGTAATCGATAGGTCGGATCGATTCGTGAATTGAATATATAATACTTGACTCATTTGGGCGTATTTGAATCTCGATGGTAAAATTACTAAAATGCCCTTAATGGATTCGAGTTCAGAATCACGTGTAATATTGTGATGAGATGTCTTTGGTTGTGTTATTTTAGCATTATTATCCATGATACATAAGTTCTGTGAATATAAAAAATAAAAAAGGCAGTGACTTTTTTAACATCAAAACTGAAATGAAGGGCGAAATTGAATTTCTTATGTACCAAAAAGAATTGTGAGATTAATACTATGTCAAGCAAGTATCTGAGATTGTCTCCTAACGACATGGATTTTTTTGAAGATGTAGCAGTAAAGTTATTAAGATATAAATATATATTCTTTTTTGGTGATAATATTAAGTATTTATTGTCCGATGCAGTTTTCCAATTTCATAAAAAATCATGGATAAGAATACAAGCAAAAGGTTTTGTCACTTACTATGATTAACTAGAATGCAGATAAATGGCTTCTCAGATTTATGAAATTTTGCTCTAGTCTGACTTGATATACAGTTTAGATTTCACTAATTATTCGACACAAAATATATATATATATGAGTATTCAAGAGCTAAAACTACAACTCGATTTACCAAACTTAATCCCTCTTTCGAATAAAATTTTCATTTTGTGGTATAAAACGTTTATTGTTTCTTGTGAAAATTGCATGCCACCATAAACTGACCTAGTAAAAAATGTGAATAGACCTTTTGGATGATGATGATAATATAAAAAAGTTTTAATTTGTTCATAATTTTTTTGAAGCTAATTTTGAGTGATGCAGTCTGGTGAGCTTATATTGAATTTTGAGATTATTATATCAACTCATATTATATTTGTTCAACTCAACTCTATCACACTTATTCTTTCTGTTTTTTAAAGAAACAATTAATGTCAACAAAGTTGGCTCAATCGATTTAAATTTTTTTTACTATTTATTAATATGAATATTATAAACTATTAATAATTAAAAAACTATAAAATTTACTTATTTTTTAGTCAATAATCGTCATATTTACTCTATATAAATGGTACTCCTAGTAATGCTCGAACACATTATTCACTCAATTGGTAATGCTCAAGTTCAATATATTCTCGTTCTGCCAATAGAAAAGTAGCAATACTGACCTTCAATAAAGCTGGTGACTTCGCCTGAGCTGCGAGCCGACTAACTTTACCCTCCTTCAAAGTTCAAATTTTCCTTTTTTATTTAAAAAAAAAAATTCGTTTAAAAAGTAAAAAGAAAAGCATTATTTATTCCAAACCAAATTCCTTCGAAACAAAGAAAAGCATTATTTATTCCAAACCAAGTTCCTTCGAAACGAAGAAAGCATCATCCAATTCTCCACGCTTTCTTCTTACTTGCTCCCGATTTCCTCGTTTTCCACTCGATACCTCTCCTTCTCCTTCAAATAAATTTCCTACAACAATCCATACACATTCATACAGTCTCAACTCCTGAAGTTGACAATGGTTTCGAATGTGGATAAGTCGGAAATAGCATTCTTCGACCTGGAAACAAGCGTTCCGACTCGTCCCGGACAAGGCTTTGCATTTTGGAATTCGGGGCGATCTTGGTTTGTCCCAGAAAGCTAATTGAGCTGGAAAGTTACTCAACTCTTGTGAACAACCCTTTGATTTATCCCTCATTTCTAATCTTTCAGTTCGGTGTAATGGGATTACTAGAGACGCTGTCATTTCTGCGCCTTCTTTTGCTGAGATTGCTGATAAAGTCTACGACATTCTTCATGGTTAGAAACGTATCCTAGTACTTCAGAATTTTGATTATTATTATTATTATTATTTATAAACAAGTTGAACGTTATAATGTTGAATATTGTTTAATTGGTTATTTTTTTAAGCTGAACCCTACAAGCTTTAATTCTTAACGAGCTTTTTAATCGAGTTGATCTCGAATTTTTTTACATATAAACTTACAATTTTAAACTCATTGGACTAGATTAATACTCGTGAGATCTTGTTCACAATTGACTTGATTGTTAACAAATTAATTTTTAACGAACTCTTATAAAGCAAATTTAATTTGAATAGTGAATATCTTGATTTGTGGGTTTTTTTTTTTAATTATTTCCAAGGATTGGTAATTTTTTTGGGTGTAAACTAGGTGTTGGAGTTAGAGAAAAATTCTAGATCGGATCCATCCATAATATACTGTCATAAAACTCTTGATTTATGTTGTTGCACGTCATTTAAGAGGGTGATATGAAAGAATATGGACCAAGAGACCATGACACTGTAATATAGATCTGGTTTATATAAAAATATTTCTTTGGGGCTATATGGTGGATATTTTAGCTCCATGGTTTTTATTTTTGAGAATTCAACAATTAGTCTTTGATGGTGTTTTACAGGATCTTTGGTTTCATGACTAGTTTTTGGGTTGTTATGTTTTGTGTACAGGGAGGATATGGGCAGGGCATAATATATTGGGATTTGATTGTGCTCGGATTAGAGAAGCGTTTGCTGAGATTAATAAGCCAACTCCAGAGCCCAGGGGAACAATTGATTCACTGACATTGTTAACACAAAGGTTTGGAAGGAGAGCTGGTGATATGAAGGTGCAATAGTCTTGCCCCCTCTTAAACTATATCTTTTGGCCTTCTCTTTTCTAAGTTGGATTATCCTAACACGGAATTGGAAAGAATAAGAAAGGTAATGGATTTTGATTATCTAGTATCTTTTTGGGCCCTCAAGAAAGACTTGTGCACCTTATATATGATTGAGATGCAACATGGATGAGTGAGAGAACATTAGAAGACATATTGGATGTATTAGTGGAAAATATTAATTACTACTTTGGCAAGTTCTGGGTATTCTTTTCCAAACTAATTTTTTTCTTTTGATTTTTTGCTAGGTTAGGGGAAAGAAATTAAATGTTAGGATTGACAAGAAAAGATAGTAAAACCCTTTCATTTGTCTGGTTGAAGAAGTAAAAAGGGGAAGAATAAATTTGTATTTCCAAAGGGGCGGGAAGGGAAAAGAAAGCTGAAACTTGAAAACCTTTTAGGATTATGTGGAAACTTTTGCTAAAAACACTATCATTCTTCAATGGATCCAAACAAAATTAGGGAAAATAGAAACTCAAGGTTTAACCCTCCAATTCCCTGCTCAAAACCAATCTAACACAGCAATATCAAAGAACATATACACTCCTATTTCTTTCTTGCTTGAATTAATGCATGACTTTGTCATTTCTCATCATTGTCCAACTAATATGTGCTCTGTTAAACTGAAAGGAGTTTCTTCCATATTGAGTATGTCATTGCATTCTTCTCCTTTTTGAGTTTTTAGATGTTTGGTTGCTTTAGAAACAGTATGGTGCTTTTTATCCAACTATTTTGCTTTATTTACATTTATAGTAAGTTTCGAAGTATCAAGAACTCTTTTTCACTAACTTCTTCTTGTCAATGACTTCTTAAAATGATTTTTTTTTTAAAAAAAGAAAAGGTTCCTGGCATGAGAGTAAAGCTGTTTAATAAGTTCCTTCTCCTCATGGAATTTTAGTTTACTGGATCAAGCTCTTCATGCCAAAATACAAAGAATAATTCAGCTTTGTTTTCCATATCGGTGCAGAAACTTTTGAGAATTTGATATTATAGTTTGTTTATCTATATAGAAAAATATAGTTAGACCATGTAAGAAATTGACCTAGTTTTCTAAAGTCAGTGCTCTTCTCATTCAATGCTTTATTTCTCTTTGGACGTGTACCTCACTGAGTCTATTGGTTACTCATATGTTATCTCTTGCCAAGGGATAAGACCTAGCTAGGTTAAAATTTCACTACACCTGAGGGAGTTTACTTTTGTATTTGTCAAAGTTAATTGTCTACTGTTGGTATCCAAGGTTCTTATGTTTGCTTTACATCATACATGTCCACATTGCAATTTGAATGTTACTTTTGTCTAGTATAATGATTAAATGCTGATTTGAATTGCTTAAAGTGCAGATGGCTACTCTTGCAACCTATTTTGGCATTGGTCCGCAAACACATAGGTACAACTGCCTGTTCATTTCTTGCTCTGTGTAAGCATGGCTAGCTTTTTCTCCTGAACTTGTAACATTAGAATAATTCTCTTATTCTGTGATAAAGTTTTCTTACAATTGATTGTACTGGCATTTTCTTTGGTGAGTTGTGGCTTAGAAGATTGGTGCAGTGGTGTTTGATTTGCTTTAGTTGTGTATTATGTGAATTTTCATCCTTATGACACGGTCCGCTCGTTGAGTGAGCCCATGACACTTACACTAGAATGCGTGTAGCTTTTCAGAATCAACAATTGCTTAAAAACCCATAGTTATGTTATTGTACTGTCATTCTAAACATGGCTGAAGTATTTTCCTGCTTGATCATGCCTTATCTATGTTTAAAAAAAAAATTCCAGGAGTTTAGATGATGTTCGGATGAATCTTGAAGTTCTCAAGTACTGTGCAACTGTTCTATTCTTGGTAATGGCACAAGTTTCATGCTCTGATCTTCTATTTTTTTGCTTACGGTTTGAGAATGTAACTATTGATAATCACTATCTTTGAATATCATGGACACTAAATTATTCCAAGCTATCAAGCTTACATTGTATCTCTTTCACTTTTCTTCCTTTTTTTTTTTTTTTTGTTCCTTTTAATGATTTATGCTTTTGTTTGTAATTGCTTCACCTGGAGCAAAATTGTTGCTCATTAGCGAGTGACACATTTATGAGGCAATGGAGGTTATAATTATAAAGTTACTGGGCAGGTCTGCTGAACATATAGCGTGTGAGGTAGGTAAGAGTGCTAGATTTTACCAAGATTATTATAGTTGTGTGCTTCTTTCCCCAGTTGAGTCCTCCTTTTTCCTCAGTGAAAATCAGAAAAGTGTTTCCTCGTCGATGGCGTAGTTTTAGTAAATATTATGTTGAACCGGTAAGGTTTTTCTTACCATACCATGCTAAGTCCACATGATAACATTACTGGCCTAGTTAACCAATTACACTGAGTTGATTTTCGTTAGTGGTCCATTATGGATGTCATTTTCGGGACCTTAACCCGCATCGGAAATTGGTATGAACACTAGCTTGAGAATTGGAAAGGAAGAGGGATAACTTTCTATAGAAGTTAGTTTGAAATTTTAACCCAGATACCCATGGATGGTAAATATGTCAAGGGACTGTCAAATTCCTTTGAACTCACTGGGGACGAGATTACCTGTCATGAGTGCTCTACTGGAGTTTGGCAGTTTAATTGAAGTTGAGCAATTCTTAGGCTTTGAATCAATGGGGATCAAGAGTAATACCTAATTTGATTGGAAAATGTAATCCTCTGTTATCAAATCAATGGGGATCAAGAGTAATACATAATTTGATTCAAATGCCCCAAATATAGCAAAACACTGATGCACGAGTTTTACTTTAGTGTTTCAACTGAGGCAGTTAGTCCCTTGAGCTCTAAGATAAGCTTCTCTTATGATAGTTTCCGAAATTAACCATATTCATGAAGTGTTCCTGCTAAGGACTGAAAAGTTACCTTACTGTTTGGATGAGCATGTAGAATAATGATGATCCTCACTTCTTTAGCTTAAATGTTTCAATGTGGATATTGTTTTTACCATATAATCTTTTGTAGCTTCTTTTAAATTATTAATTGTCTTCAAATATTTAGATATGGTCCATTACTCCGTGCTTGCAGGAATCCAGCCTTCCTAACATGTCCAAGAGTATTGACTGAAAATAGTTGGGTTCCTCCAAATGCTACTACAAGAGGTTGCGGCGGTGGAAAATCTTCTCCAGAAGGGATGGGCTTGGACACAAATAAACCATCATCCAGCAATAAACTTGAAAATAGTGCAAGATCAAGTCCTGCAAATCACCTGGAGGAGACTCATCCAATCTTCTCATTTGTGACTCCTATCACAAATGTAGATGTCCAGGATTTGGTTGAAAGTAACTCTGCTAGGCCAGACCCTTTTAACGTTCGCCTATTTAGTAATGAAATAGAAAGAGCACCCCTTCAGTCAAATGATAGCATGGAAAAAAAAGAATCTGGTTCCGCCTCTCAAGAATCTCCTACAACTTCATCTGAGGGTTCCGGTGGTTGCGTCGACTTCTTAGAGCCTAATGAAATTCCTATACCGTCTATCTCTGTCATTCTTGCCCCTTTTTATCGTGGGACACAGAAAATACAAATATTGCATGAAAATTTAGCATTACAAGTCTGTTGTAAGCAAGAACTGAGAGTGCGCTTTGGAATTAGTATGAAATTTGTTGATAATGCTAGTCGCCCACGTTTGAGTTTTGTGGTAGATGCATCACCAAGCCTATGCAGAATTTTAGATACAAGTGATAAGCTTGCTCAGAGGTTGTGTGTGGATTCCGGTAGCAGCTCTGAATGGAGGCCTTCTATCGCTAGAAAGGCTGGCTTCATGAATTCTCCTACCGTGCGTTTGCAGTAAGTTGCTTTTACTCCCATTTTACTTGATGAGTCACAGCCACAATAGAATAGCATAAAAGATGAAGTTGAAGATTCCGAGTACCCTGTTTACGTGTCTTCTGTTGCATTTTTGCTGGCTTGTCCTTTCACTTTTATCCATTATATCATGGTTTTCTTTTTCTGCTCAATGGTTTCTCACTTGATTGTGTCACTTCGTATGTAATGTAAAGCATAAAGTTTGTCTTCGATGCCTTCGTTTTCGTATTCGATATTTATTTTTTCTTAGCTTTTAGTGATACAGATATGTGGGTCTGATTTATATCATTTTTGTTTTTTCTCGCTTTCATATATTCTTCTCCTACTTTTTGTACTTATCTATCGTAATACTACATCTACTGAGAAATCTAAAAGGAGAAAAATAATCATATATATCTTCTAGCTTAAAGTAGGTTTTGTTGAATATCGGGTTCAAAATTAAATTTTCAAATACAGAAAATAATCAAATTGATAATACAAATTTTTACTTTAATACAAACGTATTAATATTAAAATAGTTATTCAGAATGATAACACTCACAAATAATACAATTCTTTATCTGAGCAAATACTGAAATTCTACTAGAATCTAAGAATTGAAAACTTGAATAAGAACTCTAAATAAATAATTTAGAGTTTGATTATTGAACTCTGAAATTAGAACTTTAACTTGTGATACATTAGAATTGAAGAAATGTAACCTATTTATAGTAGTGAATTCCCTGACAATGGACAACAATTTTCTTCATCTATTTAATGCTCAAGTATGCTTCAAATTTGAAAATCTTGAATAATCTAGTTACCCCTAAAAAAAATTTTGAAAATATATTCCACATGTCTAGGTTGCCAATTTGCAAGGTATAACATAGAAACAAGCCATAAACTTTGATAATGAATTCTACTTATTCTCCATAGTTCACATTTGATGATTTTTCTTGACAAATTGTGCTGTCATTTTCAATACTCCCTCTCAATACAAACTTTTCTCGTAGTTATACCGAACAACTCTCCGAACTTCATAAATTTGGCAGGAGTCAAACTCTTGGTAAATATATCAGCAACTTAATCATCTGTGTTGACATATTTCAAATCAATTTCACCGTACAATATTTTTTCACAAACAAAGTGATTATGTACCTCAATATGCTTTGTTCTTGCATGGAAAACTAGATTTTCAGCTATGCGTATCGCTGACTAGTTGTTACAGTATAGTTGAATCGAGTCATCAGTGGCTTGGTATAAATCTTTCATAAGTTGTACTAACCATGTGCTCTCTTCTTACTGAAGCTGTTGTTCTATACTCACATTCTGTACTTGATAATGACACAGTTGATTGTCTCTTTCTGCACCATGAAACTGCTGTCGATCTAAAGTTGAACACATAACCTGTAGTTGACTTTCGTGTGTCATGATCACTGGCATAATCTGTATCATCGTACCCTACTACTTTGCATTCTTCTCCTTTCTTGTAGAACAAACTATAGCCAATAAGCCCTTTGACATATCTAACGATCCGACGTACATCTTCCAAGTATGGCTTTTTTGGATTCTGCATGAATCGATTCACGACCCCAACTGCATATGATATGTTAGGTTTGGTAAAAGTGAGATAGATTAAACTCCCTACCAACTGCCGGTACATAGTAGCATCCCCTAGATCTTTGCCCTTAGCTGAGTAATATCTAGCATTCACCTCCATTGGAGTTGAGATTGACTTCCAATCGAGCATGTCAAATTTTTCTAACAAATCTTTAGCATATTTTCTTTAACACAAGAACAAATCTTCACTTTGGTCCTATCAATTTCAAGACCAAGAAGGTGTTTTAACTTTCCAAGTTCTTTCATTTGGAATCGTACAGATTAGATTTCCTCCGGTCTAGTGAATCTTTTCTTTATCATCACATGTAATGATGAGATCATCAACGTACACAAGAATAATAGCTAACCTTCCTTCAGTGGATTTCACGAACAAGGTAGAATCTATTGGTGACACAAAATATTTATTTTGAAGTAAGAATTCAGCTATCTTGCCATATTATGTTCTTGGTGCCTACTTTAATCTATATAAAATATTTTTCAACTTACAAACGTAAGCTGGTTGGACCATATTTTCAAATCTCTATAGTTGCTCCATGTAAATGTCTCGATCAACCTCTCTATATAGGAAAGCGTTCTTGACATCCATCTACTAGAATTTTCATGATTTGCTAGCTGCAATTGCTGATAAAATTCGAACACTGGTTAACTTTGTCACCGAGCTAAACGTTTTATCATAATCTAATCCATACTTTGTCTTTGTGAAAATCTATGAGCCACAAGATGAGCCTTTTACCTCTCAATAGAACCATCTGGACGAATCTTAACCTTGTAAATCCATTTACAAGAGATAGGTTTGACATCTTTTGGTTTTAGAATAAGATCCTAAGTTTCGTTTTGTGCCTGAATCTCCTCCCCCATGACCTTCTTTCACTTAGTATTTTGAGCTGCCTCCTGATATGTAGAGGGTTCAATTGCTCCATCATCTTCTGTCAAAACAGCATTAGCATACCAGGGATTTAGTTTTCTCGTCTCCTTAATCTGCAAAGTTATTTGAGAGAATTGTCACCAACTTCTATCTCTTGATATTTGACTCGATCTTTCATCTTCTGAAATCTGATTATGAACTCCTGTTCGCCAAGTACTTCTGTTTTTTTCAAGTGAGTCAACACTTGCTAGGTCTTGAGTTAGTAAGCATTCTATTTCTTCTTGGCTTGCTTCATCCTTTGTGGTTAGTTGATCATTTGATATTTCCATCAACTTTTCTTCCACATATCTTTTGAATCTGGTAGGATTGTTGCCTGTAGTGACCATCAAAATGATGTTTCATCGAATCACATTTTGTGAGACAACACTTCCTACTGGCAAGATCAATGTATCTCCAACCGTTTTATTGGTTATCAGAACCTACGAATATACATCATATGGCCTTTTTGTCAAACTTGTTCCGAAAGTGAACTGGAACGAACCCATAACACACCCAAATTCTCTGAAGCGAGTAACATTAGATTTAACATTCCACAGCTTCTTGAATGAAAAAATAAATTCGTCTGGGTTAGGCAGTCTATTAGTGACATGGACTGCCGTTTTCATGCACTCTGCCCAATAAGGTAGAAGTACGTTTTTGAAATGTATCATACTCTTGCATATCTCTTCAAGATGTCGATTCTTCTATTCAACAATTCCATTTTCTTGGAGCATATTTGGACAAGTCAACTGTTGCCTTATTTGCACTCTTGCAAGAATCTAGTGAATCCATCTGATGTGTATTTACCTACCGTTATCGTGCGTAGGCACTTTATCTTTTGGTCTACTTTTTTCTCTACCTTTTCCTTGACCAATTTGAACTTGTCCAGGGTTTCAAACTTTTTCTTCATAAGTCAATCCAAATAAATTTAGAAAAATTATCAATAAACGTAATCATGTATCTCATACCGTTTATTAATAGTTCATTCACTCGACCAAATACATCTGAGTGAACTAACTACAGAGGTACCTTGGCTCTGAACTTTGCTCCTCGTATGGAAGTTGATGAGCCTTTCCATACTAACAACCTGTTCAAACAATGTCATCTCGGACATCTAACTGAGGAAGTCTCTTCAACATTGACTTCATCATAATGATCTTCAACTTGTGATAACTCACATGCCCTAATCTTACATGCCAAAAATCAGTTGTCTCATTTTTTCGCCTTATCAACATAGATTTCTTGTGCAGATATCACATACACTATTTTCATCCGTTTCTCTTGCATTATTGGTATACCTGTTGTCTTTTTATTTTGATCATACACCTTAACTTCATCTAGTCTGAATAATACAAAATTACCAGAAGCTGTTAGTTGAGAAACAGACATCAAATTCTTTTTCATTCCAAGTACATAGTAGATATGTTGCAACTCCACTTGGTGAGAATTGTATCTAGGTGATATAGTCTATTACCAAATGAATAATTGGTAACTTAGAATTGTCAGCTACGACCACTATTCGACCTTCTTTGTACTCTGTCAAGTTTATTAGCTTTCTTTTGTCCCCAATCATGTGATTTGAGCACTCGATACGATGGCTGTCTGATTATACACAATTAGATCAACATTATAATTGATAGGATTGGTATTTACTGTTGTAAGAGCTAATTCATCTTTTTGATCAGTAGTTCAACAAAACGCACACTCTTCAACTACAAAGGATACTTTTACATCCCAATCTTCATTAGGTTCATTTACCTTTTGGAAGGATGTGCCAGCATTGCCTTCAGCTAGTTTCAACCTGCAAAATTTGGTGTGATATCATTTTTTACCATATTTGTAGCAAAATTGTCATTGCTTCATCTTTGGTTGCCTTGTGACCTTTGATGCCTTCTATTTTGTCCTTCTGCACCTTGGTTTTGGCCAACTCCCTCTTGATTGATACTCGTCTACTGCTTATTTTTCTTACCTCATTTTCTTTTGGTTAAGAGTGCCTTTTCTTCATCATTAGTGGACACTTTAGATGTAGAGATGTCTAAAAGTTTCTCATCGGCAAGTAAATTTTTCATCTCTGCTAAAGTTGGCTCCTTGGTCCATTCTCGGGTAGCAGTGATAAGGGCTTTGTATTATGGCTTTAAACCATGGAAAATAATTCCCCTTGTCCTTGTTTATGTTATAGTATTTTGAGGATCCAATTTGGATATTTTATCGCAAATTGATTTAACCTTAGAAAAGAAATATTGACCTATTGTCATATTTTATTGTAAAATAGATACTAACTCATTCTCGAACTTTTGGAGCTTTCATCATTAGTTTTGGCAAACAATGATGAAAGAGTGTCCCACGCCTCTTTTCTTTTGGTATCTTGGCGTCTTTGATCAGCTACAACAAGTCACTTCTATAGCCATTGCCAAAGCATTCATAGCTTTGCTAGTTTTAACTTTCAACTTCTTAAGTGGATCTGCCTCCGTTGGTGGTGTTGTATCATCTCCACTAATAATAATCCACAAGTCTTGTCCAAATAGATAGAATTTCATACGAGTACTCCAGGAACCGCAGTTGTTAGAATTAATATTTAATTTATCAATATTTTCAACCGAGATAGAAATTTTTGCCATAATCAACTTTATATGGCTCAAACCATAACTTATGTGTGATATAAATATTTACAATATTTAACTGTATTTTTGGAGAATCTTCTCTAGTGTACCTGCAAATAAAGATTCAACAAGAACGGGTTCAAAATAAACTCGCTCTGATACCAATTTGTTGGATATCGGGTCCAAAATTAAATTTTTAAATAGAGAAAATAATCAAATTGATAATACAAATTTCTACTTTAATACACATATTAATTGCTATTAAAGTAGTCATTCAGAATGATAACACTCATAAATAATACAATTCTTTATTTAAGCAAACACTGAAATTCTACTAGACATTGAGAATTAAAAACTCGACTAAAAATTCTAAGTAAATAATTTAGAGTTTGATTATTGAACTCTCAAACTAAAACTTGAGTTTGGGATGCATTATAACTGAAGAAATGTAACCTATTAATAGCAATTAATTCCCTGACAATGGACAATAATGTTCTTCATCCATTTAATACTCAAGCATGCTTCAAATTTGAAAATCTTGCATGATCTAGCCACCCCTAGAAAAGATTTTGGAAATAAATTCTACATGCCTAAGTTGTCAATTTGCAAAGCTATAACATAGAAACAAGCCACAAAGTTTGACAATGAATTCTACCTATTCTCCATAGCTCACATTTGATGACTTTTCTTGACAAATTGTGCTGCCATTCTCAATAGTTTTGCGAACTCCCATAGCTTTTGTTCTTTTCCTACCAACATGACTATTGCCAACAACAAATTAGTTTTCATACTACATTGGTCATTGCCAAGGCTTATCTTCTAATTCATCTATATATTTTGAAATTATAGCTTACCCACCATAGCAGATGGTAACGCGGTTCGTTGGGCCACAAAGATATACCACAAAGAAGCTTCGACCACACAAAGGCTTGCGTTCTGCAAATTTGATATTATAGAACTCAATTCCTTATTTACTCCTGGGAAGTTTGTGGATGCATATTTCTCTTTGGATACATATGACTATCTGCAGAATGCTGGCATCCGGCTAGTGGCAAAGAAGTTGATTATACACCCCAATTGACAGATGGATTATGTCAATAGTTTTTACAAATCTGACAACTAAAGAAACATGATCCGTTCACAAAAACATTGTTGTTGAACAGAGTTTAGAAGATGACATTTCATACTTTACATTTGTGCTATTCTATTTAACTTGTATGATGTTCTGCTTCAATTTTTTGATAGCTTCTAACTTGAAATGATTCCCCCTTCCTACTCCTCCCAACGATATAGAAATGATACCTCACTTGCATGGTCGTGTTGTACTTGTTGGTTTGTTTCAACATGTAATCAAATAACCTTTAATATTATGATAGTTAATGTTATCATAACTCTAAGCATTCATATTTAATCATCAAGAAAATAATTATAGACTAGATGGAGAAGCGTATATAAATTTATAAGAACGGATGTGATTCTTGAGTTTATAAATTTGATTTTTGATTTTTGTGGTTCTTGATCTTTCAAATGTGTATGTATATTAGAGAAGTAACATATGTAGAATTTGGGGAGTATAACCAATAGAGCAAAATGTCAATTTAATCACTAAACTATAATTCTATTGTCATTTTAATCACTAAATTTTTTTGGTGATGAAATGATCACTCAGCTTCTAAAAATACATTTAGGGGGTCACTCCGTCAATTTAAGGTGTTAAATCTCTATTAGTTAGCGCATGTGCGATTCTCGAGGTCAATTGGGACATTTTTGTAAACTACAAATGAATTAACATTAATAAAAAAAATTTGGGTCGAAAGTTAAGTTATTGAAAAATTCTACAGTCCTTTTTTAAGGAACAATTCCTAAATTATTTAATTTACTAAACTTATGATTGAGACTCATAACCATCCTAGTCCACCCCACTTCCCAGCCAACTCCCACCGCTACCTTCCTTCTATCTAACCAAACCCTCGTCCTTCATTTCCCTCACCCTTAGCCTGCAAACTTCCCCCCTCTTCGTGTCAGCCCCTTTCCTCCCCTTCCCCCTTTCTTTCCCTATCAGCCCCTATCCTCCCTTTCCTCTCAGCCCCTTCTCTTTCCTTCACTCTATCTCCGCATATGAACTAATGCAGGTCCAAAGGTACAGATTCCCGTGTGAGGAGGAAGTTTAAAGGATGCACTTTAATGCCCAATATTAGTTATGGGTTTGATAAGAAAACTCGCCACTATCTTTCTAATGGATTTATAATATTTGTTGTGCATAATGTCAAAGAGCTAGAACTTTTGATCTGATGCACAACATATTTGTTATCTTTCTTGGCATCTCTAAATAATTTATGATATCTATTCTTAATTTTTTCAAATATAATATAAGATTCTGGACACACAACAAGAGAAGGGGAAGATGTCTATGCTGGTGTCTGATATCTACTAGTACAACTTAATTATGATGAGATGTGGTTGGCTCATCTGGGGGATTAAGGTAGGGGATAGGCTGGGGATGGTAGGATGGGGTAGGGGTCAGGGGTAGGGGAAGGGTTGGGGTTGAATATGAGTGGAGGAAAGTTGGGAGTGATGGAGAAGGGGCTGGGGTTTAGAGTAAAGGGTGTGATTGGACAATTTTAACCTCACTTAAACTCATGTAACATGCACAAGTGTTGATTAACAAAGACTTAACAACTAAAATTGACGGAGTGACCCTTTAGATGCATTTCTAAAAGTTGAGTGATCATTTCGGCCATAAAAAAAGTTTAGTGACAAAAATGGTAACCGGAGTATAATTTAGTAACCAAATTAACACTTATAGTTTGCTGTAACTAATATATAAATGCACATACTTTTCTTATTCCTAGTTTTGCCCATTATAAAATACGAAACAGGAAACCAGGATTTTTACACATAAAAGTCCAAACTTCAATAACATGATTTGGATCCATTTAACTTATATTATATCACATTTAGTTGGGCCAAGTAATTATAATAGTATATTATACACAATTTATCCTGCAAGAGTAATTATCCTCATCAGGAAAAAAATGTCCTTCCCTTATTAACCACTTGGTTCACCTGTTTTCCACTCACCTGCCTCTATTCTCCCTCACATTTTTTTTTTACTTTCATTGTCTAAAAAGTTTCCCTTGGATCTCTCTTCAATTTTTATTCAAGCATCACTCCATCGTTCTCAATTTTCATAGCCACTTTCACAAATTACAATCTTGCGTAGCTATTTTCTCTCATAGTACTCCATTGTTTTCCATTTTCTTTTCTTTTTTATTTTTCTAAAAAAGCGTGATTTTTTTATATTTGGCCTCTTTTGTTCATATTTTTTTATTTTTCTTTGGGCAATGTTGTGAGTTATGGTTCTTGACTGACTTCTTTGTTCTTTGCAAGCTTTGTTCTTTATGATTACAGAAAAAAGTTGAGTTTAGCCCATGCTTTCTTAAAGAGTTAGTTACATAGAATGGTATTTAGATAGAGTGGATTGAGGGTTATTTTTTTAATATTCAATTTGGTTAATGGGTTGTTGTGACTAATATAAGTCGTTTGTCTTTTGAATATTTGAATCACATGTTTCTGGTGATGATATTGTTGTTGATTCTTCTTGATTTTCCTATTTTGCTATTGATGATTTCTTGACTTAATTTTTTACATATGGGTTTGGGGTCCTCTATATCTAATCATCTCACCGAGCAAAGATAATAAGGTGAAGGGACCAGGCGAAGACCATAAGGGGAAGGGATGGGACAGAACGAGATAGAAGCACATATAGTGGTTAATGAGGGAGTGGCATTTTTGTCCAAATCAGCAAAATTGCTCTAGTAGGATTAAAATTTGCTATGGCAATAAGGCCCCAAATATATATATATATATAGATACGTATATATGTATATATATAGATACGTATATGTATATGTATATGTATACATCATTGCATATAACCTTATAAAGTAAAAACCTTTTGCTATCATGGTCAAAATATTTTCAAAAAATTTCATCCATTAATTATGTCAATATAGGATTAAGACAATTTTCGTTATATTAATCATAATAAACCCATTCTTGTTCATGTATATCAACACAACCAAATGACATAGATTAAGTATGGATGTGTAGTATGAAAATTACACCTATTATGATCTTGAACATTTCTATTTCTAGCTGGTTTAACTTCTTCTTTATTGAGATCATAGTAAATTTGAATCAAAGTGAAAAATAAATTGAATACTTTATTTCTGCAGAAAATATCTGTAAACATAAGGTGTTCTTAAAACAGACAAGCATATAAATACAAACTCCACTAATCCAGTATATACTCAATTGATTTAACATCTACACATAAGAAATGTACTCATGAAAGACTTTGGGTGGTATCCCCTTAGTAAGTGAATCAGTAATCATGGAATTGTATCAATATGCTTTATAGACATTAAACTAGTCTGAACTCTTTTCTTAACTAGTTTTATTTTTATTCACGCTTCACGTGACTGTGACCCAGATGCTAGTTAAAAGGAATAATGTAAATAAATGAGAGTAATAAAATGAATTATAATGTATTTGGTTAGTAGAGTTAGTTTGTCTGATAATTTCATGTGAAATTTGAAGAGTTAAAAGCAATGAATGAGTTTATTTATTCATTGAGCATGTAATCGCTATAAAATGTTCAGTGATGATTGTACGATAATAGAAGTGTTATTTGGAGTTTCAATTCAATTATGAAGAATATCATAACTGCTATGTTTTAGAAGTTCATTGAAAATTTCTGAAGAGTAAGTTAGCAATCTTTCCTAAAAGATTTCAGCTCCTGCACTTTATTTTTTCTTAAACAACCACAACATATACTTACAACTCAAAATTAGCAACCAAGGAACTCCAAAATTCTCCCTTTCTCCCTACATTCATGAAGTAGGCAAGAAAGAGAGGTTATGCCAGTAAAGGAGAAAAAACTAGTACAGAGATTTTTAATATGCTCAAGGTCTCAAACATTACAGATAGCTTCAATGGCAAGTGAAAATACAATCAATATTAGTTTCCTTCAAAAGCTACATAAATACAACCTTTTCCAATGTCAACCAGGCAGTTTAGCTGAAAGTTCAAACGTAGCAAATTGCCTACATGAGCTGTTATGTTTTATCTTCAAGGCTTCGATAAGATGTTTAAATGAAATTCTCAATAACTGAAAAGACACACAAACTAAAATCAGGCTCAATTTAATGAAATTAAAGAAGCAATCAATTTCGCACTCCTTCTCTTGGAAAATTCAAAATATCCACGAGTAATCAATTTGGAACTTATTTTGTAGTAAAAACAAAGTTCATAGATGAGAAGATTAGAGAAAGCAAGAAAAACATATACTACTAATACAACATGGTCAAAATCATACAATAGTGAATAAATTTATCAAAGATTGAGTCAAACATTTCAAAAGTGACCAAAATTCATGAAAGCTTCAATCGCAGTGATGACCGCATGGGAGTAAACAAGCGGGCAAAAGGCAAGACAGACGGGACGGTGAAAGAAAGTGAGGCATAAGACAGGTTGGATGACCAACATGGGTTTGTACCAGAAGTTTCCACCCCCAGCTTCAATATTAGCAATGTGGGGGAAAATTGGGTATCTAAGGCTAACCTTAGTAGACAACCCGAAAAAACACTCACAACCTCCTTTCATCCAATAGCTAACATACATACATTTGCCATGAGATGACCAAATAGGTCCAAGCAAACAATTGAATACCTAAAAGGCATAGGTGACCTTTCACCTTCTAGTGTGTGGGACTAACACTTTTATATATAGAGACTAGGAACATGATGTTTATGTGCTTTGACTTTGTTGACCTCCTAATGTTATTTGTACGAGATGACTTGTCACAAAATAAAGTAAATGATCTTTCATTACCATTCACAATTTGTAGCCCTGGGACAAAATTTTGTAACTATATTCCGTGATTGGATGCTTCATAACACGCTATAAACTCTGCTACCGTGGTAGAAGAAACAATGAGTGTTTGGTTAGCACTCTTCCATGAGATAGCTCATCTAGCAAGCTGATACATATAGCCTAAACTGGATCTGTGACTGTCTAGGTATCTAGCAAAATCAGAGTCTAGATACCTAATAATATCTAACTTATTTGACCTCTTACATATAAGCATGTAGTGTTTTGTTAACTAAAGATATCGTATGACTCGTTTGACTACTTTCTAATGATTAATTCTCAGATTATTTAAATATTTGCCTAACATACCAACAATGTAAATAATATCTGGATGCATCCAAATTTGAGTATACATCAGACTTTCTACTGTTGAAGCATGGTGAACCTTCTACATTTCTTTACTTTCAAAATGCAAGAAAATTGTTGTATGATAAGAATCTTGAATAAAGAAGGTTGTTTCTTGCCTTCAAGTTCATATAGTTGAATGATGTGCTTGTGGAATGCAATGAGATCATGGTCCAATGTCTTAAGCGATTATAGTCAGTTTATCCATATATATCCTACTTGTTTTTATCTTAGCCTCTTGTTACAGGTTTATAAAGTCCTAAATGATCATTGATTTGAGTTAGTTTGTATTAGTAAAGATGGGGTGAAGCATTGCTTTTGACTATTGTGTCCTTTATTAAGCCTTCTAATCACCATGGTCTTTGTCCAAATAAATTTGTTGAGTGAGTTTTTGTTGTGAGCTTTAGTTGTTGTTATTCTTTGTTGAGTGGTTTGAGTCTTGGTATTTTTACAATGATTTGGGATCGGTGATCAAATCGTTCTATGAACATGAATAGCTCTTTTCTTCCTTTATTTTGTCATTAATTGTTACTAACATTGTAATTTATTTAAAGTCTTCTTTGTGCTATCTATTTTTTATTTATGTGTTCTTCGTTTAAATATTTTTTTTGGAAAAAGTAAAGGTTTTGATTGGGGGCTATGATATCTTTACAAAGTAGAGTTATTTATCATTCATTTCGGTCTAAATTCTTGCTATGATTTGAGTACAATTTAGGATTTTTACAACATTTTCATATTTTCTCATTTCACTATTTTTTAATACATATTTTTGTTGTGTTTATGTGTTTTGTAGGTTGGTAGATAGTTTGGAGCTAACATGCATGAAGAGATGGCAAAACGGAACAAAACTTAGAGAATATATGTAGGTCACTCGACTTTGGCCTAGCATTTCTCGACCTTGGAGCTTCTGGGAGCCAGAGTTGATTTACCTAGGGCCACAGTCAGTCGGCTGGAGCTTTTGTCAGCATTGTGGTTTTCGTAATTTTTAGGATTTTGATGTCCATTTTGGACCCAATTTGGTGCATTTCAAAACTTATTTCATACCCTACACATTCTACCTCTTATGATCTATAAGGAAAGGTCTTGAAGGCCAAAAATATTCAATATACATATGAGGATACAGTACCGCGGTATTCTAAATTACACTGAATCCCAATGTCGCAATATTCATCAAGAATCTTTTGAACTTCCAAAAGCACAGTGTCACGGTGCTCTGACCAAGGCAAAAGCCAGCACCATGAAGTTGTGGCTAATTTATGGATGGATCAATTCGCGAGTTTTATAACTTATGAGTCCAATTTTAGGCTCATATGGTCCTAAGTATACCTAAAACCCTACCTTTACCCCCAAGACATATTTTAACAATAAATAGGACCCTTAACAATCTATTTTAATAGGTAGTATGTACTGTAAGAGTAGGAATAGGATAGATTAGTTTAAATTCTCTCTTATTTAGATTTCACAACTTTCAAAGATCTTAGAGATTGTCAAGAGGTCTACGTTATTCATCTGGAAGCAAGCTTGGAGATTGTCAAGAGGTTTGCATTCTTCATCCGAAAGAAGGCTCCAAAATAACGTTATCTTCTCCAACTCACCATGACTTCTAGCGTTTGCGTTTTATTTTCTTATTTTCATGTCGTAGTTTCGTGTTAGTGGTTGATACATAATTCATGAGTACTTTATTTTGAATAAAGATACAATCTTTTTATATTGTTTCTTCATAAGAGTATGTTTTATTGTTCCTAACGTTTTTTCTATAGTTGACTTGTTGTACACTTATATTTAGTAATTGATATTTGAATATCAATCGATTAATTCGTTTATATTCACAATGGAAGTTTGATCATAGATTAATTGTGTAGTCCATTTAGTAGCTCGCAAGAGTACTGACAACCCGGGGTTCCAAAGATTTTATGTTTAATTATTTTTGCCTAGATTAACTCTTAGAAGAATTATTTGAAAGTAAATCTAATTGGGATAGTTATTGACTTGTGAAAGCCTAATATAAATTAGGGAGGTTCGCCATCTTATCTGCATCCTGATTGATATTTTCTTGATTTGAATCTCATGGTTATGTTAGTTAAGTAAAATCAATTCCCTAACATCTTTAAATCTTGCTCATTTTCTTGTCTCTATTTATGCTTTTTTTTTTTTATTTAATTGCTTTTTATCTTTAGATTAGGTTAGCTGGGTAATTTATTCTCTCTTTTGATCATTCAGATAACGTCTATATTCTTGTTGTGGTTACTTGTAATTCAGCCACTCTTTCTCATAGAATCGATACTCCACTTAATCACTTTATTACTTGTTCGACTAGTTCGTTAGCTGGTGTAATAGCACGCATCACCTATATGTGTTGAACTTAGGAATGGAATTAATTTTTGGCCTAAACCTTTTCAATTTCATTGTTTTTGGATGAAGCATGAGGAGTTTAATTCTGTTATGAGTGAACAGTGGATGGATGTTGGTGATAATGACTATAATCCTGTAAAATCTCTATGTTTGAAATTGAAGAATTTGAAAGGGAAGTTGAGAGAACTGAACAAGAAGGCTTATAGTAGGATCTCAAGAAAGGGAGGCCATGAAGAAAGAACATTGTTGTCTGTGTAGTACCATTTGCAGTGATAAGAATCTGTTTGATCAGGATCTTATTAGGATAGAAAGTGATCTTAAATTGGAATATACTGATTTAATCAATGCTGAAGAGGAATTCTACAAAAGCAAGGCTAGAGTTACATGGATAAAAGAGGAGACAAAAATACTGAATTCTTTTGCAAGAAGGTTAAAACACACAATGCCAAGAATAGGATTCTATACTTGAAGAATGATTATAGGGAATTAGTTATTGATTATGATCAGATCAAGATGATGGCCAAAAATTTTATCAGAAATTTGTTCAGTAAAGATGGAAATTCTGATGAAAGAATGAGGCATAGATTGGAACAGCTGCTGAGGAAACATCTGAGAGAGGACCAAATGAATATCCTTCAAGATAAGGTCTCTGAGGAGGAGATTAGAAAGGTGGTTTTTGCAATGCCCAATGACAAAGCTCCTGGCCTTAATGGTTACCTATTAGAGTTCTTCAAAACAAACTAGAATATAGTGGAAAAGGAGATAGTAGATGATATCTTCGGTTCTTCTTCCACAAAGATTATATGCATTTCCCTTTGAACAATACAGCTATTACTTTTGTACCAAAGGTGGAAAATACCAGTTATATCAAGGAATTTTGGCTGCATGCTGCAATTTGGTGTATAAATGCAACTCTAGTAGCCTTACCAATAGATTTAGATAGATCTGCCTCACCTTATAGGGAATGAGCATAATGCTTTTGTAAAAGAAAGGCATATTTTAGAAAATGTGTTGATGAGGCATGAACTTGTGAAGGGTTATCATAAGAAGAGGGGTAAACCTAGAGTTGTAGTCAAAGTGGACATACTGAAAACCTAAGACACTTTGTGTTGGGAATTCTTGTTCACTGTGATGGAAGTTATGAAGTTTCCAGGGAGATATATTTCATGGGTAAGGAACTGTGTGACAATTGCTCAATTCTCAACAAATCTTAATGGTTCTCCGTTAGGTTATTTTCAAAGTGAAATGGGTCTTAGGTAAAGGGATCCAATTTTCCCTACATAAAGGGAGCAAAAAACCTATTTTTACTAACTATTGAAGCTTTCATAGCTTTGTTTCATTGGAACATTGACCACCATAGTAATGACTATCATCCCAGATATAATGAGCGGAATCTTTCAAATGTAGCATTTGCGGATAATTTGTTTTTAATTGCAGTAGCTACTCAAAAGTCTTTCACAGTAATTAAGGAGTCTACTGAGAAGCTTGGTGACTAACTAGTCTAAAGCCAAATTGTTCCAAGTGCCAAACACTAGTTTAGATGATGAAGAGGATGCTTAGAGACTCTATACAATCATGCAAATGCCAAGAGGGTCTTTGTCGATGAATATTTAGGGCTGCTATCAATTTCCACCAGACTTGGTTACAAGGATTTCCATCCTATTTTTAACAAAAATCTGAAGAAGATTCAAAGTTGGACAGAAAAAAAAAAATTTGAGTTATGCCAGGAGGCTACAACTAATTTAATCAGTACTTAATGGCATTAATCTATATTGGATTAGTATTTTTGTTCTTCCTATATCTAAAGGCAATATTTAAGAAGATAAACAGTCTGCTTGCAGCTTTCTTGTGGTAAGGAGACATACACACATTACTGTGCAAAAGTTTGTCAGGCGAAAGTGTGTTCTCCAAACAAGGAATAGGGATTGGGCTTAAGAAATTTGAAAATATGGAACAAGTGTCTCATTATGAAGCTACTGTGGAACATCTGCTGTAAGAAAGACAGTCTCTGGGTTAGATGGGTCCACACTATCATCTTGAAGCACAAGTCCCTTAGGGGCATTAAAATAACAAGTGATTGCTCCTGGGTATGGAAAAAGATCCTCAAACTCAAGGATATTGCTCAGCCAGTTATCAGGGAGAAAATTGGTAATGGTTTGGGGACAAATTTCTGGTTTGGCAATGGACATGTGATTGGACCACTAAGTAGTTCTCAGAAAATCTACTACATGGATTTTGCTATTCTAAAACAAACACAGCTATATGTATTGATCAGTGGACTTGGGAATGGCCTATGGGCAAAAGGATCCATCTCAGCTGAGGTAAAGAGTCGCATTCAAGTTACGCGCTTACTTTCCTGCCTCATGATACTGAGTAAGATCAAACCTGTGGAAAGGAAGTAAAATTGGGATTTTCACAATGAAGAGTGTTATGAAGTATATCAGAACTGCTAAAGTAAAGTAAGTCAATATCCACTTGTTTTGGGTAAAGATCATGTCTCTAGGTTCCCTTTCATCCTGTGGCTGTCATGCGAGAAGAAATTGAACATTAAAGATCGGCCAAGGAATGTTGTTTGTGCATGGAAGAAGATCTCAAGAAGTAGGAATAATTGGGATTTAGTTTATGAATGGGTATTCTTGTGTATATGTTGATGCGAATAGTTGATACAGTATAGTTGATGTAATTTTGGATTTTCCCCTTTAACTGCCATTACCGTTTATCATCAATACAAAATCTAATATTTTAGTTACAAAACTTAGACTATTAGGTGACAATGAAATGTGCTGGTATAATTTAATTTTGGTTAAGAAAACATTATACCTAAAAAATTTACAATTTTTGCAAAATTGGCTAGCTTTATGAATCCAATAGCAACAACTACCTTTCTCAATTGGATGGAATGACTTCTAGAGTCACCCATAATTTCACATTTCAAAACCTTTAAGACTATGATGGTTTCTCTAGGAAGGAATAAGCTTAAGAAATTTTATAGAGTACGGAGTTTGGGAGAGAGAAAAATTAAACGTAATAATTTTTCTCGGACCAATAGGTCTATTTATACAACTCTATTTGACAGGCTCCCAACTACGTATAGTTGAGAAAACCTTTTCCAACTCAACTTGGTGAATTCTAATGATAATATACTTTGGTCAATTATAATTATCACTTAGATAATTATTTTGACTAAATAATTATCACTTAGATAATTGTCTCACAGACAATTACTTGATTGTCAAAATAGAGTCATTTTCCAACTAATTAGTTAAATTAATTAATTATTCATGTTGTATGCTATGTGGACGTCTACATACAACAGTGACCCCTCCCACTCGCACACATTGCGTTCAACATGTTTTATCCAGTAATCTCCAGAACTTATCCTCATTATCATACAGGAAATGAAATGTGCGACCAAACGAGAAAAGGTACCGATGAGAGATGTAATGTCAAGTTACTATCTCACTAACATAATCTACTCAATTATCTCAAAATATCCCAATTTATCTTAATCACACAGAGTTTTGTACCTCTGATCCCTTTAATAATAGAGCCATGCAAATCCTCTTTTTCATTTCTTTGTATTCATGGTTACATTCAACAATTAATATTTCTATAACAACTCTGGGCAATGAGTTACAAAGTTTTATGTGTAAGTTCATATAAATTTTTCTTGCGTACTCATACTGATAGATCAAAGATTGATTGCTTTCCGAGACATGTTTCACTAGGTCGCATAATTCTTGACCATTGGATAACATGCTAATGTAGCAACAACAACCCTTAACTTCTCAATATAGATTCAAGTTCCAAAGGGTATAATAAGTTTGGATAATAAGTCCATAGGGCTCACACAGTGATGAAATAGGGATTCATTCAATCACTCCCTTTAGTAGTTGACTTATAGCACATACAGTATCAAAAGTATGCTATGGTGGAGCTCTCACTGAAGTTGTCACACTCTAATTTACATCATACAGAACTTGAACCATTTACCCCTAAAGGAAACTATCTTGAAACTCAAGATTCAAATCCGACTATTAACAAGCTATATGAAGTGTGGATACCTTCATTTTCAACTTTTAAGTCTCATCTTAGTACATAACTAAGGAGACTATGATTAATTATCCTTACTTGTGTCAATAACAATAAGGAGATCACCACGTTTGGTACCTAGTGATAATTAAGTCTCATCCCACTTGCTATCTCAGTGTTGGGGCAATTTTTCGTATGAGTGGAATAATCCTTGAGTCGCTTGGTGACAAATTTTCTTAGATATGTAATTTGAGAAACAATTATGCAAATAATCCACACACAAGTACTTCTTTGCTGNCTTGATGCTTGATAAATGATAAACAAATAAATCAAATTTTCAATAGACCTAAACCCTTGATGTGCTTGTAGAAAGCATCCTTAGGGATTAGTTAGTAAATGGGTTAGCTAACGTATTGGTAGTGAAAACATGTTTCAACATTATTTGACCCTGTGCAATGATGCATGTATAAAATGGTAGTGTGTGTCAATGTATTTTTTTTTCATGATATTTAGGATCTTTTGCATAAGCTATAACTGCTATGTTATCACAAAGAATCACTACAATTTCATGAAGTTTTCTTGTAGTTTTCAAGCTTTGTGAAAACCTCTTAAGCCATATTGGTTGTTGTATCGCAGTATTACTTGCAATGTATTCAAACTCCATCATAGATATGACACACACTGTTGCTTTTTGCTACACCATGAAATGGCTCATCCAATAAGAATTAAGGCATAGGCTGAAGTTAACTTATGCTCATCCCTATCTATTGATCCATCAGCATCACTATATTCGATTACTTTGAGACTCCCAGCCTTGATCGCACAAAGCCATATTAGAGGTTCCTTTCAAATATCTAAATATCCTTTTAACTGTAGTCCAATACACAGTACCAGGATTGCTTTGATATCTGCTAACCTACGCAAAGCAGATGTTAGATCGAGTACACATCATAGCATACATTAGATTATCAACAGTATGGCACTTTTGCCATATGGTTTCTTTCTTCTTCTGTTTTAGGGTATTGTTCTTTGTTGAGGTATAGGCCCCTTTCCATAGGGGTATCTATGGATTTTCAGTCTTGAATGCGAAAACGTTCTAAAATTCTTTTGATATAAGATTCTTGAGACAAACTCAGAAATCTTTTAGAATGATTTCTCAAGATCTTTACCCCGGGTACATATTCTGCTTGACCCATGTCCTTCATTTCAAATGTGGTCGATAACCAATTTTGAGTAGTGACTATTAAATCCTTGTCATTTCTAGTTAGGAGGATATCATCCACACACAATGAGTGAATAGAAACTTAATCTCAAGTTTTTTAATGTAAATGCACAATAGTCCTAGTCAATCATCATAAAGCCAATTGATGAAATGGCTTGGTGCAACCGAATATACCATTATTTTGATGATTGTTTAAAACCATAAATAGAACGTTTTAAGTGACACACTTTGTACTCTTGTCCTTTGACCTGAAATCCAAATGGTCGATCCATATAGATCTCCACACTTAATTCTCCATTGAGAAAAGATATCTTCACATCCATTTGAAACAATTCCAAATCTAAATGTGCGACAATTGCCAAGATAAGTCGGATTGACACAAATCTCACCACAGAAGAAAACATCTTCTTAGTCTATACCCTCTTTTTGAGTGAAACCTTTGGCTACAAGACAGGCTTTGTATTTATCGATTGATCTATTAGCCTTGCACTTGATTTTTAAGATCCATTTGTTCTCAATAGTCTTGCGCCTAGGCGAGAGATCAACCAAATCCCATACATGGTTCTTAGCTATGGAGTCTACCTCCTCTTCCATTGCTGCTAGCCATTTGCGATCAATTGATGTAACCATTTTTATATTGATGCCAGTGAGTTTAATGCTTCTTCATAAGAAGAGAGCTCATTAGCATCCATAGATACACTCAAAAAGGTCTCACCTTCTATCTTGAAGTGTCTGCGTGGAACATTTCTACGCTTGCTTCTGTGTAACTATACATTTTGAGAAGATTCAACAGGTGTGCTCCAACTATTCATAATACTCTCTGGAGTTGGTTGCATTTTCATATTCAATCCATCAAGTTGAGACACACCATCTTGATTTTCCTCTATTTCATAGAGTTCAAGATTTCCTTTATTTATCTTCCTTAATTTTGGAAATTCATCTTCTAAACAATTAACATGACAGGAATATATTTCAATCAATCTCCCATCAAGGTGTTTACCATACATTAGATAGCCTTTAGAGTGTTGTGAGTATCTTATGAAGATACACTTATTAGCTCTAGGACCTAACTTTCCAAACTTATGGGAAGGGTTGTGAATATACCCTGTGGATCGCCAAGGATGCAAGTCTTCTAGAGAAGGGTCCTTTATCCTGTTCCATAACTCATGTGGAATTTAGGGGGTCGCTTTTGAGGGAACTCGGTTAAGGATATAGGTGGCAGTCATAAGAACGTCTCCCCAGAAGTTAATCGGAAGGTTGGCTTTTGCCATCATTGACCTTACCATATCCAAAAATGTACGATTCCTTCTTTGTGAAACACTATTTTGTTGTGGAGTTCCTGTAGTCGTCAACTGTCATCGAATACCTTTTTTCTCACAGAATATCCTGAATTGATTAGAGAGATATTCCCGACCTCTATCAGTGCAAAAAGCTTTTATACTCCTTTCTTTCTGATTCTTAATCTCTGTTACAAAGCATTTGAAACATTCCAAAACTTCATGGCAGTGAGTTAATAGAAAAACTGAGCCATAATGTGAGTAATCATCAATGAATGTAATGAAATAAGATGCACTGTGTCGTGCTTTTACATTTATGGGCCCACATATATATATATATATATATATATATATTCGAATGGATAAGTTCTAGAAGATGAGAAGCCCTTTTGGCCTTTCCAAAAGGTTTCTTGCTGGACTTACCAACAAGACAAGGTTCGCAAGTTGGAAGATTTATTTTGGTAAGAGAGCCCAATAGCCCTTCTCCGGTCAATCTGGACATTCTATCTTGTCCAATATGCCCTAGTCTAGCATGCAATTTAATTGAATCACAAGCAATTTTAGAAGAAGAAGTTGAAACATAAGCAGCACTAGCATTATTAGATTCACAATCTAAGATAAATAAACCATTCGTAATAAATCCCAAACCATAGAGGGTATTGTCAAAAAACATAGACAACCCATTATTCTTGAAATTAAAAATAAATTCTAATTTCACTAGTACTAAAACTGAAAGTAGATTATATCGGATTGAGAGTACGTAAAGCACATCATGGAGGAGTAGTGTGTGTCCATTTTGCAAGGTGAGTTGGTAGGTTCCTTCACTAAGATCCTCTTCCTCAACTCCATTACCCATCATGACAAAGCTTTTTCCCGATTGGTTATCTGATGAAAATCTACAAATCTTGCGCGATTGTAGGTCACGTGTTTTGTTGCTCCGGTATCTACAATCCAATCAAGAAGAGAGTGAGCTATGAATACATGTGAACAAACACAATTGAAAAGAGGGTATAGTTTAGGACACACCTTTTTGGGCTCGGTACACTCCTGAGCAAAGTGACCCATCTTTCCACAGTTAAGGCACTGGAATTTAGATTTATTCTTCTTACCACCATGCTTGCCTCTTTGGCGCTTGTTGCCTTTCCCAACCTAATTAGGTCCCATATTCTCAGCCTTTTTATTTTTTTTATTTTTGCGCTGGAATTTTTTTCCTTTATTTTGCTTAGCTTGTGCACTCATGCAGCACTTTGGTTCACATCTTTACATTCCGCTTCAAGATCCAAATGTCAGGAAATGTCATCAAAGGTTTTAATATTCTCGTTATGTACGATAACTAGTTTCATCTATCCCCACGTAGGTTTAGGAAGTGACCTTATGACAATCGAAGACCTAAAGACCTATTGCTCATCAAAGAGATCATAACTAGCTGATTTTATTTCTCTAATCATGCTGGACATCAGCCTAAGATGCTCAACCATTGAGTGCTTAGGGTGCATCATATATTGATTTAACTTCAGTGTCAAGGCTCGAAGCCTGGTAGTTGTTGTGCCACCAAATTTGACACGGAGCTGATTCCACATCTCTTTGGCGGTGGGAAAGGGTTCAAACTCCCTTATGAGATCATCGTGCATGCAGCTCAACAAAGCAAAGCGCGCATTACGATCCCTCTATTTTCAAGCTTCAAAGACCTCGAGGTCACGTCGATGTTGGGCCGTATTCCCAGCTTCAGGTGGAATCATGCTATTGGCCAAATGGTCCAAGAGCTCTTGCTCATTGAGTAGGTACGTAACCTTCCTATGCTAGATATCATAGTTTGTACCATTCAATTTTTCTCCCTTGTTTAAGTCGGTAATAATATTTTTGGAGGTCATTTCACTAACAATCATTGAACACAAATCGTTAATTTAAACACATGTCCAACTTTATTTTGCCAAAATAATCAAATGTTTAATTTTCACCTTTTTTCTTAGATCAAAACTTTCATTTATCAACTAGCAATCATCTCCAAGAAAATAAGTTAAATTAAATATCTAAATTATTTTAGCCAATAAATTTTTGGAACAACTCCTACTTATTCACATACAGATGAATAATTAAACGTACATAAATGTCAATTCATCAAGCAAACATATCATTTTGATGCTCATGTCCAAAATTAATAAATCTATATATCACTTAAGTGCATAAACACATCCCTTTACAAGGTTTCAATAAATAATACATTTTTATATATAAAAATGGTTACATCAATTGATTCCTACTACATCAATCAAGTATTTATATAATAGGGATGACATACCTTTTTCATATATTGAAAATAATTTTGGAACAAATAAATAAATAAATAAATTACTCATGAATTCACGGGCATTAAAAAATGTCAATGATTTAAGCACACAATTATGTAACATATTAATTGGCACTAATTATTCCATATTTATCACATAGATAAATAAACAAATAATTTTATCTTAAAGATAAAATGTGTGTGTAATATGCCACATTCTTATCGCATAGATAAATTAAATAATTAATTTTATCTCAAAGATAAAATATCTATGCACAAATTAACTACCAAGTTAAATGTAATTCATAACAAAAATGAATCAAATAATGTGTCAGATATTTATCACATAGATAAATAAAAAATAATTAATTTTATCTCAAAAGACAAAATTTAAAAGCACTATTTAAAAATTAAGTCAAATATAATTCATAACAAAGATGAATATTATATTGTTCAAAAAAATGATTTATTCAATTAACCTTAAAAAAAGTCAATATGTACTACCACATTTCTTTTAGTTTATTTAACCCTTTTTTAATATAAAAGAATAGGGTCAATGTTGGTAAATCAAAAAAAATTGGGGTCAAATACGGAGAAGCACACACTGTTGGGCAAAAACTTGAAGAGACTAGAAACTATTTAAGTCAATGTCAAAACCCCTTAAAATAGTTGGAGTAAAAACCAAAAATTGGAGAACTTCGAAGGACTGAAGGGTGGAAAACACAGTTTTCATCTTCTCTAACTTGGAATCACTGTGGCTCCAAGCATCGCCACCTTCAAAACCACCAGATCTATCGTCCTAAGCGTCAGCAAAAACAGCCAGAGGTAAGGATGCCTTCACATCTCCAGTTCATATGGCGCAATCTACTCAGCATCGTCGCTGATTAGAGCCTTGAAGCGTAGCCTTTGACGCTACAGATGAGAGGCGCATCGCAGCCGTTGCTGCTACACTATTATCCATATACCCCACAACCGGCATGATCATCGTTGTCCACCATTTTTCTCGGTGATGTTTCAAGTTCCAGGTTTCATCTTCTGGTCGTGGACTATTCTAGATCTGGTTCTCAAGGTTGGTTAGTCATGGCCGACCAACCACTAGATTTTTTTATTATATTAATCAAATAAGATGACTATTTAAATAATAAAATGTATTGTAATTTAAGTCACAAGTACCAAGGTGGCTTGGTGGTCTAGCTTCCTGAGTTCGAACTAGACAATAAGCAAATTTTTTTTATTATTATTATATTAATCAATGTATGGTCATCAATGTCTTGGGTTCACATAACAACACAGGTCCCTTGTTTTGATTTCAAAACCCAACACCAACGAATCTCCTTTCTTAATTTTGTTTTATTCACATAATCAAAGCATATGAACAAACACAGGACGAACAGATTCTTTCCCATTCCACACACATATTGAATTTTTTTTAATATAAAAGAAAAACAAATTTTCTTTATTTCATGTATATGTATGCACAAATAGACCATATAATATTACCATGACCATATTATATTTAATATAGCATATAGTTATATACACATGGTAAAAAACATATATTATGGATGAAAGCTAGCCTACAAAACTCTGATATCAATGTTGGTATAATTTAATTTTTTTCAAGAAATTATACCTCAAAAATTCGCAGTCTCTTTTGCAAAATCGACTAGCTTTACAAATCCAATAACAACAACCACATTTCTCAGTCGAATGGAGTGGCTGTCACGCCCCGTGTCCGCGTACATTGACACGTAACAATCGCCGTACCTTTAAAAGTTATCTCTCAAAGGCACAAGGCTCGAATCAAACATAATCCTCAATTAAATAATAACGGAATTCGTACATAAACGATAATTTCTATTGTCTCACTAAAGCGGAAAGTTAACATCAACTGAATCAATCCACAAATTCTAAAATAACATAAGTTCAAATTAAATAACTAAATTAAGCAATAATTTATTAGGTCGCGAACAACTTTTAACTGGTACTCTTCAAGACCTTGGCCCAGCTAAAATTGTGAATCCCCAAAATTCTCTAACTCTGTAAAATTGTCAGGAATAAGGATGAGCGATAAATCGCTCAGCAAGTAACTAACACCACATTTGCTGGACCAAAAAGGTTACACGTATATATACATATTTTCCCAAAATTTTATCACACATACGCATAGGAATATTTTGAAAAGATTTTTATCAAAAATCGAAGCAAAACTTATCCCACGTATATAAAATTTCCTTTATAATGTCACTTCAAACAACATTTACCTACTTCCATAGCAAGTGGCATCGTATCAAAAAATTACAAAACATATTTCGTAGAAATCGGAAATCTGAAATCAATATTTCAAAGTTCGAAGTTCATAATCGAAGTTCAGTGGTTTATATCTTAGTTTATTATAGGCTCATTAAAACAAACATGCTATCATCGGCTTACTGAATACTCAACCTAGTGCTAAGAGACCACTAGAAAAGATTCCTAAGGGGTCTCGCGAAAACCATCTTAGCCAGAGTTCAGAGTTTAGAGATCAGGAGTTATCTTATCTTATAGTTCAAAAAGTGCAGAACTACAGTTCTTACCAACTATTCATGAATATTTTAAGAGCCTTTGTCCATTATTATTTACCAAACAAATATTCCATACACATACACATGCAAAATAATCATACTAAGATTCAAATTAATGCCACTTATATAAATTCATATTTTGAAACAATTAAAGTATTTATGTATGGTCCAAATTTAATGACTAAAATAATATGTTACCAAAAATAATATTTAGACAAAATATTTTTGAAATTACAAAGGGGTAGTAACCACTTACCTCAAAGTAGCATAGATATCGTAGCAAGGAAATCGACTAATTTCCTAAACAAATTATCAAAATTAACTAAGCTCAATTTCAAAATAAATCGGTTCGCATATAAACTATCATGCCTTCGGTAATATTAGTCAAGTTCCAAAAATATTTAATCATGCTCATATAAAAATATAACTGTCAAAATATATTGCCAATACCGCAAAAGTATTCCATAAGTTATTATAAAATAGTTCTTTTATACCTTTAAATTACTTATACAATAAGTATTCAAGTTTTCGGTCCAAAACTTAAATTTCAGAAACATAAGGACTTGCTATGCTATTTACCTTAAACTGGTACACCAATAGTATCCTAAAGGGGACATTGACTAACTTATGGGACCTATTATGCAATTAATCCAAATTTACAACTTTTCTGCCAAAAGTTAGTCAATGTCCCGTCAACACTTTATTTCTCTCTTTCTCTCTCTTACTTTTTCTATTTTCCTCTTTCTTCTTTCCCTTTCTTCCTTATTCCTTCTAGCAGCCTCATGCCACCATCCGTCCAATTTATACTAGCAACGGCCACCAACAAACCGGAGCAACCAGCCAGCCGATCTTCTTCCTTTTGCTTTTTTGTTTTTTTTCTTTTCAGACCCTTGTTCCAATATAATGTGGAAATAATTTTTAGAAATTAAATTCTTGATTACTTCTAACAACCTTCATACGAAATTCATAAAAAAAAAAACTTCCAAAATAAACTTCCATACTACAAAGTTAATTTTCTAGATTAAAATACGTAAAACTCAATCAAAATCATTGTTTAAATGTAATAAATATATATATATATATGTAAAATCCTAGGCATGATATTCCATATACGAGAAATATAAATAATGAAAACATAGAATAAAAATAAAAACTTTGGTCGAAAATTTTTACCGAATTTGATACACGATGTGAGCACGAATACTTTCTCTCTAGGTCTCAAATTTCAGCTGATACAAATAATTATTTTACCCTATAGAGTTCCTTATTTATACTTATTTTTACTCCTAAAAGCCTTCAACTTCTATTTCCTACAATTTAGTTAAACTCCAACAATTCCTATACTTATCTGGTAACTAAAAGTGGCTGAGAATTTTGTACTATTTTAATTATGAAAATTACTATTTAATTGGAAAATACCTATTTTTCAAAAAGGAAAATGTATGTAGACAATAAGTTAGTCCAAAGTAATTTCTACAAACCATTAGGATTCCTAACTAGATAAGAATTTTGAGTCTATAAGATAACACCAACACAAGCAAATTAATTTCACATATAATCGTTTAACTTCATTATTTTATATTAATAATATACATTTATATACATATAAAAATATAAAAATAAAAATAACGGGGGTTTGTTATATTAAACTTTCTATCCTCCTTACAAAAAGTTTCGTCCTCGAAACTTACTTACCTTCGAAAAAAGACGGATACTTCGCTCTAACATCCTCTTCCAATTCCCATGTTGCTTCCCTCACACTTTTATTACTCCATTGTACCTTGACATATGGTATCATTCTTCGACGCAATACCTGATTCTTGTGGTCCACAATTCTCGATGGTTGTTCCTCTTATGTTAAATCCCCTTTGACTTCTAGTGGTTGAAATTCCACGACGTGACTCGGGTCAAGTACATATCTTCTTAATTGTGACACATGAAATACATTATGTACTCTTGACAAAGCAGGCGGTAATACTAAGCGATATGCCAACTCGCCGACTCTTTCCAAAATCTCGAATGGTCCCACATAGCGTGGACTCAACTTTCATCTTTTACTAAAATGCATAACTCCTTTGGTCGGGACACTCTTAAATATACTTTCTCTCCCTTTTTGAATTCTAAGGGGCTACGCTTTAAATCCGCCCAACTCTTGATCTCTTATTTCAATCTTGGGCAACCTTAAGTTTTTCTCGAATTACCTTGATCTTTTCCACTAAATCAGGCCCCGTAGTACGTTTCTCGCCAACTTCATCCCAATATAATGGGGACCTACATTTAAGGCCATACAAAGCTTCAAATGGTGCCATTCCAATACTGCTATGATAGCTATTCTTATATGAGAATTCCATTAGCTTCAATAGTTGATCCCAATTTCTCCCAAAATCTAATGCACATGCCCTTAGCATATCCTTCAATATTTGAATTGTCCTTTCAGATTGACCATCTATTTGAGGATGAAATGTAGTACTAAGCCTCAATTCTGTTCCCATGACTTTTTGGTAAGAAGTCCCAAACCTAGAGGTAAATCGGGGATCCCTATCCGATACAATACTCAATGGTACTCCATGTAAACTCACGATATGTTCCACATATAACTCTACCAACTTCTCCCTGGTTGATCCATTGTGCATTGGTATAAAATGTGCTGACTTAGTTAAACGATCTATGGAACCACCATCCAAATTGTATTATTACCTAACTTCGTCTTGGGAAGTCCCACAACAAAATCCATTGTAATATGTTCCCACTTCTATTGGGGAATTTCCAAAGGTTTAAGGAAACCCGTAGGTCATTGGTGCTCGACTTTTATTTGTTGGTAGACTAAACACTTGGCCACGAATTCGACAACTGACCTCTTCATCCCATTCCACCAAAAATTCCTCTTAAGATCTAGGTACATCTTAGTTCCTCCTGGATGAATTGATAATTTAGAACTATGTGCCTCTTTCGTGACCTTATTCTTCAACTCTTCATTATTAGGCACACATAATCTCCCATGAATCCATAAACTACCATCATCCTTGACATTAAAATCGGGCATCGAGCCTTCTTTCACTTTCTTTTGAATCCTTACCAAGTTTTCATCCTTCCTTTGAGCCTCAATAATTCTTTCTATTAAAGTAGGTTGTAAAACCAAGGCAGCCAAAACTTGCTCTGTAGATTCTGTCAAAAATTCTAACTCAAAATCCTCCATTTGTTTTTCCAACATTGGAGCTTTTCTTTTTGCACTTTTGCAACTTAAGGTATCCGCTACCTTGTTGGCTTTTCCCGGGTGATAACTGGTGGTCAAGTCGTAATCCTTCAACAACTCTAACCACCTTCATTGTCTCATATTCAACTCTTTTTGGGTAAATAGATACTTGAGACTCTTATGATCCGTGAGTACCTCGCATTGACCACCATACAAGTAATGTCTCCATATCTTTAAAGCAAAACCTACAGCAGCTAACTTTAAATCATGAGTAGGGTAGTTCTTCTCATAAGGCTTGAGTTGTCTAGATGCGTAAGTGACAACCTTTTCGTTTTGCATAAGTACACATCCTAGACCATCCTTAGACGCATCACTATAAATCACGTACCCTCCAATCTCTGATGGTAAAGCCAAAACTGGGGCAGTAGTCAACTTCTCCTTTAAAGTTTGAAAAATTTTCTCACATTCCAGTGACCACACAAACTTCATCTCTTTCTTTCTTTAGGGTCAATCTACTTAATGGAATCCTTACACAAACTTACAGTAGTAACTAGCTAGGCCCAAAAAGCTCCTTACTTTCGTAACATTAGTGGGTCTTGGCCAATTAACAATGGCTTCAATCTTTTAGGGTCTACTGAGACTCCTTCAGTTGAAATTACATGACCCAAAAATGTCACCCTTGATAGCCAAAACTAGCATTTACTAAGCTTGACATAAATTCTTTTCTTTCTCAAATCACCAAGAACTTCTCACAAATGTCCTTCATGAATTTTCTCATCTGAAGAATATATCAGAATGTCATCAATGAATACCACCACAAATTTGTCGAGTTGATGCCTAAAAACTCTATTCATCAAATCCATAAATGCAGCGGAGGCATTAGTTATATCCAAATGACATCACCAAAAATTCATAGTGCCCAGAATGTGTCCTAAAAGCACTCTTGGGCACATCGTCCTCCTTAATTTTCAATTGATGATAACCAGATCTCAAGTCAATCTTAGAGAACACTTTTGCACCCTTAAGTTGATCGAATAAGTCGTCGATTCTAGGGAAGCGATATTTATTCTTAATAGTAATCTTATTCAACTCTTGATAATCGATACACAACCTCAAACTCCCATCCTTCTTCTTTACAAACAAGATAGGTGCTCCCCATGGAGAGACGCTTGGCTTAATGAACTTTTTGTGTAGCAATTCTTGCAATTGATCCTTTAATTCTTTCAATTCAATTGGTGCCATCCTATAGAGTGCTCTAGATATCGGCGCAGCCACAGGTACCAAATTTATTTCAAACTCAATTCCCTATCCGGGAGCATGCCCGGTAAGTCGTCAGGAAAAACTTTAGGAAATTCACTTACTATCGGGATATTCTTAAGTTTCACTCCTTCCTTTTGAGTATCAACAACATAAGCTAAATATCCCTTATCCCCTTTTTTTAAGGCCTTAAATGCTTGTGCTGCACTTCATAATATTTTTCGAGATTTCTTTTTCTTGTCCAAATTACCTTGAGTAAGTCAATTCCATTCCTCCCATGTCACCTAGGGTTACCCGCTTATTCTTACAATCCACTTTAGCATTGTACTTGGCTAACCAATCCATTCCTAAAATAACGTCAAAATCACTCATATTAATTTGAACTAGATTAGCCTTGAATTCATTGCCCTCTAATTTCACGATACAATTGTTGAATTTCAAATGGGATACCAAAATTCGGTGCCCCAGAATGGCTACTCGATATGGATCATATAGCCATTTAGGTTGACATTTAAAAGTTTTAACAAATTTCTTAGCAACAAATGAGTGTGACACTCCACAATCAAATAACACATAAGCAGGAGTAGAATTGACCAGCAACGTCACCACGTCCTTTTCCCTTTCAACCTCATAATCGATCATTGCATGAACTCGAGCATTAGTCCTATGGATGAATCTAGCTGACTTGATTGCCTTATTGTCATGTTCCTTGTTATTTGGGCAGTCCCTAATCATGTGTCTAATTTACCCACACTTTCAAAACAGGCTCCTAACTTTCTCCAGCATTCCCCTGCATGATTTTTATTGCAATAGTTACATAAAGGGGGTTTTGATGGTCCTATGGTGGCAAACCGTCATGTCTCTTCTTATTAAGCGGAGTTACAATTGTGGGCTTGGTTATTTCGATTTACACGGGCTTCTCCATAGGTCGAGGCCTTTTAGCTCTAAACTCTTCATCTAGTTATTTGAAATAAGCTTCAGCATTAATGCTAGCATTAACTAACTTCCCAAAGTCTCCCACATCTACATTCACTAATTTGGACTTAATCTTACTGTTCAGTCCCTTGATGAACCTCATTTTCCTTGTTTTCGAGTCAACCATCATAGTAGGAGAAAACCTTTCAAGCGCATTGAACTTGCTTACATATTCCAGTACTGACATATTTGGAGTTTGTTTCAAAGAGTCAAACTCTTCCATCTTTTGAGAGCGAATAGCTGTAGGATAGTACACTTTTAGAAATTCTTCTTTAAACTTCGCCCAATCTGTCACCGGTGGTACTATAATGGGTCGAATAACATCCCACCATTTCTCAGCTTCACCCACCAGAAAGGGCCTCACAAGCTCATGCTGAAACTCTTCGGCTACTTTAGCATTCGAAAGTTATTTTCTATTTCCGCAAGCCATCTCTCAGCCATGTCCGGATTCGGGGTCTCATCATAAGTTGGAACATGAACCTTTTTCATCCTTTCATAGTAAATATGCAATTGGGGTGCTCCATGGAAGTTGTTATTGTTTCGAGCTACTTGTGCTAAGTTGGTAATGACATTCATGAATTCAGGGGATAGGCCGACTTGGGGTGGTAATTCTTGAGTTCTAGACCTACTAGCACTTCCGCTAGCACTTCCAAGATTAATGTTCAAATTCTAGTGTTCCAAATTTTCAGAATTTCCCAAATTCCTAACGTTGGAAGTAGTGGATCTTGTACCACGTGCCATTTCCTAATCAAGAATTTAAAATATATTTCCAAAAGTAAATATATATAGTAAATTTTATGAATTTCACAAATATTATTCACAACTATAATAATTGAAAATTTGATTAACCAAATAACAAAATAACAATTAAGGGTTCTTACGGGAAACAATTACAGTTAAATACTATAATAAACCATGAAAGAAAAAATTCTAAAAGAAAAATAAACTAATTCTTGTAACACTATCTATTTCCTAAATTCTTCCAAGAACCATTGATTGTCATAAATCCTAGTTATTCATTCTTGATCATCTTCTGAAGGATCATCATCACTTAAAATAATGACCAAGTCGTCATCCTCAGGGGGTTCCACATCTTTCCCTTCCATTTGGGTTCCTCTTGTTCACCTTCACACGTTGCTGGTTGCTTTTCATGGTTCTCCACCAACTCAAGCATATATTCATCATCCACTATTATTCCTAGCCAATTTGTTTCACACTTATGGATAGCAGTATCAATATTTCCTATAAGTTCTTTGACAAATCCTTCCTTCGTTCCCAATTCATCAGTGAGTTCTTTGTTTTTAATTAGTTGCTAAGTCCTTCCATCTTGCTCTTCATGTCTTCATATTTATTATACACGTGGTGAAATTCACTTTCCCAATCATCACACATCTCTTTTAATCTCTTGTTTTGTGCCTCCAAATGGTTCACCTTATAAGTAAGCTCTTGCTTGTAATCTTGTAGATGTCGTGTCTCACACCTTGTTATGTTTATAGGACAATTACAGGGTTCGGTCAACCTATGGGTGGGTCTTGATCTTTCCATGATACCTACAAGTGACATTCCGATTAGTTCAACTTATTTCAATCAAATTCCACAAGTCATGCCTAAATTCTCAAGCAGTTAATTTCTACATTTTTTTTTGTGGATTTCATCCCAGGCTTTGATACCACTTAAACTGTCACGCCACATGTCCGCGTACATCGACACGTAACAATCACTGTACCATTAAAAGTTATTTCTCAAAGGCACAAGGCTCGAATCAAACATAATTCTCAATTAAATAATAATGAAATTCGTACGTAAATGATAACCATTTCTATTGTCTCACTAAAGCGGAAAGTTAACATCAACTGAATCAATCCACAAATTCTAAAATAACATAAGTTCAAATTAAATAACTAAATTCAGCAAAATTTATTAGGTCGCGAACTACTTCTAACTGGTACTCTTCAAGACCTTGGCCCAGCTAAACTTGTAAATTCCCAAAATTCTCTAACTTTGCAAAATTGTCAGGAATAAGAATAAGCGACAAATCGCTCAGTAAGTAGCTAATACCACCTTTGCTGGACCAAACAAGTTCCACGTATATATACATATTTTATCGAAATTTTATCATACATACACATAGGAATATTTTGAAAAGATTTTTATCAAAAATCGAAGCAAAACTTATCCCATGTACACAAAATTTTCCTTTACAATGTCACTTCAAACAACATTTACCTGCTTCCGTAAGAAGTGGCATCATATCAAAAAATTACAAAACATATTTCACAGAAATCGGAAATCCAAAATCAATATTTCAGAGTTCGAAATTCATAATCAAAGTTGATACAGCGGTTCATATCTTAGTTTATTATAGGCTCATTAAAACAAACATGCTATCATCGGCTTACTGAATACTCAACCTAGTGCTAAGAGACCACTAGAAAAGGTTGCTAAGGGGTCTCATGAAAACCATCTTAGCCAGAGTTCGGAGTTCAAAGACCAGAAGTTATCTTACCTGACAGTTCAGAAAGTGCAGAACTATAGTTCCTACCGACTATTCATGAATATTTTAAGAGCCTTGATCCATTATTATTTACCGAACAAATATTCCATACACGTACACATGTGAAATAATCATACGAAATTCAAATTAATGCCATTTATATAAATTCATATTTTGAAACAATTAAAGTATTCATGTATGGTTCAAATTTAATGACTAAAATAATATGTTGCCAAAAATAATATTTAGACAAAATATTTTTAAAATTACTAAGGGGCTGTAACCACTTACCTCAAAGTAGCACAGAAATCGTAGCAAGGAAATCAATTAATTTCCTAAACAAATTATCAAATATTTATTATTAAATAAGTTCAATTTCAAAATAAATCGGTTTGCATATAGGCTATCATGCCTTCGGTAATATTAGTCAAGTTCCAAAAATATTTAATCATGTTCATATAAAAATATAACAGCCAAAATATATTGCCAATACCGCAAAAGTATTCCATAAGTTGTTATAAAATAGTTCTTTAATACCTTTAAATTACTTATACAATAAGTATTCAAGTTTTCAATCCAAAATTTAAATTTCAGAAACCTAAGGACTTGTTATGCTATTTTCCTTAAACTGGTACACCAATAGTATCCTAAAGGACCTATTATGCAATTAATCTAAATTTGCAACTTTTCTGGCAAAAATTAGTCAATGTCCCATCAACACTTTATTTCTCTCTCTCTTACTTTTTCTATTTTCCTATTTCTTCTTTCCCTTTCTTCCTTATTCCTTCCAGCAGCCTCATGCCACCATCCGTCCAATTTATACTAGCAACGGCCACCAACAAACCGGAGCAACCAGCCAGCCGCGGATCTTCTCCCTTTTGCTTTTTTATTTTTTTTCTTTTCAGACCCTTGTTCCAATATAATGTGGAAATAATTTTTAGAAATTAAATTCTTGATTACTTCTAACAACCTTCATACGAAATTAAAAAAAAAAAAAAACTTCCAAAATAAACTTCCATACTACAAAGTTAATTTTCTAGATTAAAATACGTAAAGCCCAATCAAAATCATTGTTTAAACGTAATATATATATATAATTCTAGGCATGATATTCCATATACGAGAAATATAAATAATGAAAACAGAATAAAAATAAAAACTTTGGTCGAAAATTTTTACCGAATTTGATACACGATTTGAGCACGAACACTTTTCTCTCCATGTCTCAAATTTCAGCCGACACAAATAATTCTTTTACCCTATAGAGTTCCTTATTTATACTTATTTTTACTCCTAAAAGCTTCAACTTCTATTTCCTACAATTTAGCTAAACTCCAACAATTCCTATACTTATCTGGTAACTAAAAGTGGTCTAAGAATTTTGTACTGCTTTTAATTATGAAAATTACTATTTAATTGGTAAAAGACCTATTTTTCAAAAAGGGAAATGTATGTAGACAATAAGTTAGTCCAAAGTAATTTCTATAAACCATTAGGACTCCTAACTAGATAAGAATTTTGAGTTTATAAGATAACACCAACACAAGCAAATTAATTTCACATATAATCGTTTAACTTCAGTATTTTATATCAATAATATATATTTATATACATATAAAAAAATAAAAATAAAAATAAAAATAACTGGGGTTTACAGCGGCTACTAGAGTCACCCACAATTTCGTATTTCAAAACCTTTGAGACTATGATGGTTTCTCTAGGTGAAATAAGCCTAAGGAATTTTATAGAATGGGGAGTTATGGAAAGAGAAAAGTTAAACATATTAATTTTTCTCTAACCAATAGATTTATTTATGCAACTCTTTTGACAGATTCTCAACTACGTATAGTTGAGAAAACCATTTTCAACTCAACTATGGTAAGTTATAATTATAATATGTTCTGGTCAATTCTAATTATCACTTAGATAATTGTCTCACAGACAATTACTTGATTGTCGAAATAGACATTTTCCAACTCAACTTGGTAAGTCCTAATGATAATATATTTTGGTCAATTATAATTATCACTTAGATAATTATTTTGACTCAATAATTATCACTTATGTAAGACAAATTGTCGAAATAGAGTCATTGTCCAACTAATTAATTACATTAATTAATTATTCACATTGTATATTCTGTGGATGTCTACGTACAACATGCAACTTAAGTAATAAGATATTTCGTCCATAATCTAATGATCATAGATTCAAGTTACTAGAAAATAAGAGAGAAATGTCCTTAGACTATAGAGTAGTAATTTTAAATGGAATAGTTAATAATTTGGTCTAATTTCAATAATCAAAAGTAGGCCAACCTGTATAGCAGTGTACGGGCCAGTTGGGGACGAGCTTGACACACCCTTTAGGGCTTGGATATTCTTATCCCAAATTTTTTGCTCTAGCCCGACCCCGACCATTTAGATTTCACAGACCGCAATTCGACCCACTACCATGTCTCCTTTCTCTCCCATTTTGGCGTCGTTTTGCCGCCAAACTCTGTACTTTCAGTACCTCCAAGATCGCGTAAATTAATTCCTAAATTTCCCTTGTTTCTTTTCCTGTTTATATATAGTTTCATGCATTTTCTTCTGTGATTTACGTGTTTTTTATTTGGTTTTGCGGAACCCACAATTAAATAATATGCATTTTCCAGTTTATATACAGTTTAACTCGGGTAATTTCTGTTCGAGCAAATTAAGATGTAAGCTACACAAGTACTAAACTCTCAGTGTCTGTACTACTTGTTGCTATCATAAATAAATTGAAATTTTATGTCTTGTATAGTATGATAAAACGAATTGTTTTTTGTTGACAAACTCCCAGTCACAAGTGATATTATTTGCTATTAACATGCCTTATTTCCATGTACGTGAGACTGAATTCAATTTGATATTGAAAATAAAGCTTATAAAGAAACTGATTCAAAAATTTGTAAAGAGGTCTGCCGCAAATATTCATATCCTCTCTTGAGAACCGTGACAGTTGTCTTTAATTTAGTTGATTTTACTTGGTAGGGTACTTGGAACACGTTAGGGGTGACATTGGTTTCGATTCTGGAACCGAATGGTCAAAATCGGACTGTCAAAAATCGATAATTTCGGAATCGGAGCCGTCGTTGACGATTGTTTGAATCAAGTTCGAAATCATAGATAAAATTTTCTCTTCATCTTCTCCATTTTTTGGAATGGTAACGGGGAATCGGTAAAAAAAAAGAAATATATATATAGGGGCGGATATAGGGGGCGGGTAGGAGCCACCGCCCTCCCAAATTCTAGAAATTATAAATTTTACCCTTTAAATTAAAAACTTAATTTATATCTTTATAAAATTTATATTTCGTTCTTCTAAATTTTTGAGAGAAATATAAATTAGCTTTAATAATTATGTGGTTATTAAGTTGTATGTCTTACCCTCTCAAGGTACAATTTTTGTGTCTGTCCCTATATATATATATAAAGATATATATAGACAAATGTAATTGATACATTTAATTTTTTTCTAGATTATTTTTTAGTATAGATTATCCAAAATGTATCTTTACTTTAACTTTTAATGATTCAATAAATGATGTAATAGTGTATTTTTTTCCTAAAACAAAATCTATAATTGAAATATAAATAAAATGTATTTTCTTATTTTTTTATCTTAAAGTTTATTGATTTTTTAGTATTATCCCAAATGTATATTTATTTTGAAAAAATTCAAAATCGGAATCGTGACCGAAATCGGAGAACCGGTCGGAACCGTCGGATCCAGAATCGGAACTAGAACCAGCTCTCAAAGTTTCGGTTTCGATTCCAACTTTTCATGGAATTAGAATTGGCGATTTCAAAATCGTGGTCATGTCTAATATTAGTTATTATTAACGTACAACAATTTATTTAGTTAATAAGTGCGTTGTTTGCAGCTTCATCTCAATGTTTGTCTTTTTATTTAGAACTGGCCTTGTTCAAATTGGTTATTATTAACGTACATCTTGCTTGCTAGTAAGTTTGGCCTTTTGGTTTTGTTAATTTTTGGTCTTGAGCTTTGTTGCATTCTTAATATTGTTTAGCGATTTCTTGCTACTTATCTCTCTAACTGCAATCAATTTTTTGTGCCAAATGTTACATCTTCCTTGTAGCCTTAATTGTTTTGTTTTAATATTAAATGTGTTTATGTATGGGTACCATTGGTTACTTTTGTACTGTTAATTTTTTATGATCAATTTATTTTGGAATATTCGTAGATTGTGCACTAAAGACACACACACACACACAAAAAAAAAAAAGAAGAAGAAGAGCTTGCTCCTTTTTGATCATGTTAGTTGGCAAGAACAAAACTAGACAGCTAGAGTTGAGCATTTTCAGAACCAAGAAGGTTTTTACTACTAGAAGTCGTGATAAATATCAGGTGCTAATGTTCTATAACAAGCAGGTTACATCTTTTTCTCAATTCTTTCTTTTAGAATTTCATATTTAACAAAATGATTTCATATTTGTTGTTTGTTGTATGAATATTGTAAAATTACTATACATTCTGATGAACATCACCTTTCAGTCTGAGCAAGAAAAGGATCAACGAGTTATACGCATTATTATTATACATAGACAACTTGTCGTAGTTGCTTTGAGACTGGAAATTACACGAAGCCCTTTTGTGTTCGCGCCCTTCATTATTTGGCACACGCATGTTCTGAAAGTTTTTATTGAAATCAGGGCTTTGGGTTTCTTATTATATTTTTTGGTGTAATATTTGTATGATACTATTTAAATGAGTGATACGTAACCCTCATTTAATATTTGTTTATGGTAAAGTTATATATGTTACTCATATAAATAGTATCATACAAGTGTCGCATTAAAAGTATAACAGGAGATCCAGAGAAAAAATCAAAATGGTTGTAGTTCCATAAAGAGAAAGAAGTTATTATATGTCATTGATTAACTAACTCGAATTTTATTAGGATTGTCAATCGGACTATTTGAAGTTGGGTTTTATGTGCCCAACTTCAACTCATTTCAAAATTGTACAATTCAACCTAACCTCGCCTCACAAAAATTCACACTTCTAAGGCTCACGCTCACATCACAAAATTAATAGGGATTCGAGATGAAATCGGGCTGGCTTAATCTGTTAAAAATAGAAAATTCATATATTTCAAACATATATAACTCTATTTGAACCATATCACTTAATCTGTACAAAAATTATTCAATAAAATCATTATATAATGAATATACATTATATATTTCATCTTACATACTTTTATAGAAAAATTAAATCGGATCAACTTTTGATCCAAACTCAACTCAACCTACTTTATTTAAAACTCAACTCACTATTTTCTGGACTAATGAATTGAACTCGTACTGGTCCAATCCAATTAACGGTCTTACTTTTGATTCCTATTTATGTCTCTTTGCAGCCGAAAGCTAGAGAACATTGACGCTGGTGTTGAAAAAGCTCAACATTTCAAAGAAATCCATGACCTTCAGAAACATTTTCAAGAAATGGAGTGGCAGCCTGTGGACTTGGAAAGAAAGGTCTTAATTTTGAATCTGAAGTTGCCAATTTTGAACAGTTTTTTCAACGCTCTTAAACTCCCTTTAATAATAATAATAATAATATGTATTTGGAAGAAGGATTTTTGGACCTTTGTGTTTACAACATGGATTGTTTTTTTCTTTTTTTGGTCATTAATATGCTTCAAACAGATAAATACCTCTTGAAGTGTAAACTTATTTTTTTTTCGTTTACTGTGATGATGTTTCCAGTTATTTCTTTTTTTTAATATGTTGTCTAATGTGGTGGTTGTTTCTATTAAGGATCAATCATTAAAAAGTTCATATTTGTGCTTAATATATTTCCATGTATAGTTAAATGATATAGATTATGGAAAATGTGTATAACTATCCAAATTTATAAGTTCTCATTGCACATCCATACTTAGCTAAAGAATTAAAGTATGAATCTTCGTCCCTTAAATATAAATATTAATTTAAATTCATATAATATACTTTTTTTTTTTTTATTAATACGGGGCATAACAGAACTTGGTAAATAAAATATCGCTTTGGGCGGTATATGCTAGTAATAAATAAAGAATTAACTGCAACGTTTACTGTTGAAATGCCCGATTTGCTTCTCCCGCCACTGATGAAATGTACCATTCTTTTTCTTCAAAAAAGTTATATGGATATTAATTCCAGTTGCTAATTGCAGTATGAGTTCTGCAGCTGCTGCCCTTGCTGTGGAAGAAAACTTCCACCATGTTGACATGCGTGCGGTTGCGAACCGCTACGCTGCGCAACTTCAACTCTGCTGCCCTTGGACTCCCACCTCATATTCTCGAGCCCGAACCATCCACGCTCGCATGATAACTTCTGGGTTCAGGCCACGTGGACACATTCTCAACCGTTTGATCGATGTCTACTGCAAATCAGTCGATATCCTTTATGCTAAGAAACTGTTTGCAAATATAAAATTCCCCAACCAGATGTTGTTGCGAGAACAACTTTAATTGCAGCATATTCTGCTTCCGGGGATCCAAAACTTGCAAGAAGTATATTTGATAGGACACCTTTACATGTACGTGATACAGTTATCTATAATGCTATGATCACTTGCTATTCGCACAATAATGATGGCCATGCCGCGGTTAAGCTGTTCAATAATATGAGACGCTATGATTTTCGCCCTGATAACTTTACCTATACAAGTGTAGTTGCTGCTTTGGCCCTTATAGCTGATTGTGAAGAGCATTGCGGGCAGCTACATTGTGCAGTGGTCAAGTCTGGAACAGGCATGGTAACCTCTGTGGTGAATGCACTTATATCGGTTTATGTTAAGTGTGCTAACTCGCCATTTGTGTCTCCCTCATCTTTGATGGGGTCAGCAAGGAAGTTATTTGATGAGATGCCTGTGAGGGATGAATTGTCCTGGACAACAATTATCACAGGCTATGTGAAAAACGATGACATCTTAGTGCTGCTCAGGAAGTCTTTGATGGAATGGATGAGAAGTTGGTGGTTGCATGGAATGCAATCATTTCTGGATATGTACACAAGGGATATTTTTCTGAAGCACTAGAACTGTTTAGAAAGATGTATCTGCTGGGAATTAAGCTGGATGAATTTACATTTACCAGTATCATTAGTGCCTGTGCTGAGGCTGGATTGATTCTTCATGGAAAACAGCTACATGCTTACATTCTGCGAACGGAGTTTGCATTTGGAGGGGAATTTTCAGCATCCGTCAGCAATTCACTAATAACATTATACAGGAAATGTGATAAGATTGATGATGCTTGTAAAATTTTTGACAATGCTGTGGTTAAGGACCTTGTTTCTTGGAATGCAATCTTATCAGCAAATGTAAGTGCAGGACGAATTAGCGAAGCTAAATGTTTTTTCGAAAGGATGCCTGAGAGGAATTCTTTGTCATGGACAGTTATGATATCGGGATGTGCACAGAATGGTTTCCTTGATCATGGAGAGGAAGGTTTGAAACTGTTCAATCAGATGAGATTGGATGGGGTTGAACAGTGCGATTATGCTTTTGCTGGTGCAATTACTTCTTGTGCAGTGCTTGCAGCTTTGAAGCATGGATGCCAGCTTCATGCTCAGCTTGTGCGTCTTGGTTTTGAATCAAGCCTTTCAGCAGGAAATGCTCTAATAACGATGTATGCTAGATGTGGTGTTGTTGAGGCAGCACACTCTTTGTTTCTTACCATGCCATGTGTGGATTCAGTATCTTGGAATGCAATGATTGCAGCCTTAGGCCAGCATGGACATGGCGCTCAAGCACTAAAACTTTTTGAAGAAATGTTGGGAGAACAAATAGCGCCTGATCGCATAACCTTCCTCACAGTTCTTTCTGCTTGTACTCATGCAGGTTTGGTGGAAGAAGGACGCTGCCTTTTTTATTCAATGCATGAGAAATTCAGAATAAGACCTGGTGAAGATCATTATGCCCGTTTAATAGATTTGTTGCTCTGTCGTGCTGGAAAGCTTTCAGAAGCAAAAGATGTAATCCACTCTATGCCTTTCGAACCTGGAGCACCTATTTGGGAAGCTTTCCTGGCTGGTTGTCGGAATCATCGAAATATAGACTTAGGGGTCCAAGCTGCAGAGCGGCTCTTTGATCTGATTCCCCAACATGATGGAACCTACATACTTTTATCGAACATGTTTGCAAGTTCTGGTCGTTGGGATGATGCAGCCAAGGTGCGAAAATTGATGCGAGACAAAGGAGTTAAGAAGGAGCCTGGTTGTAGTTGGATTGAGGTTGAAAATAAGGTGCATGTATTTTTGGTGGATGATGCTGTACACCCTGAGGTGCTTGCAGTTTACAACTACCTGGAGGAATTAGTACTAAGGATGAGGAAATTGGGATATGTTCCTGATACAAGATTTGTCTTGCATGATATGGAGTCTGAACAAAAGGAATATGCTTTGTCTACTCATAGTGAGAAGCTTGCAGTTGTCTTTGGCCTCCTGAAACTCCCTCGTGGAGCCACAATTAGGGTTTACAAAAACCTTCGTATTTGTGGGGATTGCCATAATTCATTCAAGTTCATGTCACTGGCTGAGGGGAGAGTGATTATTGTGAGAGATGGGAAGAGATTTCATCACTTCAGGAATGGGGAATGCTCATGTGGTAATTACTGGTGATTGTAGGTATTGTTGTATTCTTTGTTCACTGGTTACAGATTCCTCTTTCGGTCATGGTATCATCCTGCTGTCAGAAGGGCTCACACAAAGCATTCCTCGAGTCTTTCCTTTACTACTGGTAATGTATGTTCTTAATATGATTGTAACTCCTGCTAGGTTTCAATTCTGTATGCCCCTGCTTCACCACCAAAACATAAATTAATACATAAACTAAAGAAGGGAGAGACTCCACAAGAGCAACCAAACATTGGGGTTGACAAGTGTCTTACCTTTTGTTTAAATTTTCTTACGTCTTCTTTTACCTTGAAAACTGGAAGCTTCTGAAATCGTAATTAGGGGTTCCTTACAAATTGTATATTGACTTTAAAATCATGAAGTAATAATATATCTGGTAGACTTTATGGGGACAATAGTCCAGATATCATAAACCTGCATGACATGCCTCCTGTTTTTACTGTTAAAAATCCATTTATCCAATATTTATCTACTTCATATTGCTTTTCTTGCCTGCCTGTTATGTTCTTTGACAGAATTTTTGTTGTTTTTTAGCATCTTTTTATAACTAGAGAAAATAGAGAATCAACATTTTTTCTTAATTTGGTAAGCTGGTTTGTTAAAGAGGCACCAAGGGGGCATTTGTGGTCCTCTAGGTGTTAATGAAGTTTTATTCCTGATCTCAAAGAAACAAAACTGTCTTTCTTGCATGAGATATCACACTGAAGTACAAGTGCACTGCTGAAGCTGTCAATGAAGTGAGTTCAATCAGCATTCTCCAGTTTTCTGCTAGATACTAAACTTGTCAGCTTGAGAGTTTTATTGCTTTTGTAGACTCTCTGTTAAAGACTAGCTTGAGTACTAAATGCTGATAACACTAGTACCCAGACATGTATTCTCGTGTTTTCACTTAATCTTCTTCACCATTAGACTAATTGATAGCTTTTCGTACATAGTGAAATTATACCAAAAACAACAAATAATTCAATTATAACTAGTTTTGTACTTGTTCGTCGAACGAAAATAGTTATATTTTTATTAAATTGTAACAAAATAATTAGTTATACTATAATATGTGCATGAATGGATTTAATACAATTAGATTTATTTTTAAATACTCTAGAATATTTCATTTTAATATGCAAATAAATAACATACACTAATATAGTGGAGAAATACAGAAAGCTAAAAATTTAATTAATAACTTAATAAATGCAAAATTTTAAGAAAAAAGAATAGAAACAGAATTAATTTCTTATGAAAAATGAAATTAGTGAAACGAATAATTCAGAATTATAATGCATAAATAAAAAGGGATCAATTCAATGTAGATATTGTCCTTCTCTTATAAATCAAATGACTCCTATAATTGTTGAATAGTAAAATAAATTCTGACAAAATTCAAATTTTATATCTATAGGCCAAATAAAATAATTAACCCCGTGAACAAAATTAGATAACTTATCATGCAATAAAGTTGCATACAAATGTTGCTCGTGAAACTTGGAAATATAAAAAGGATTAAAAGACGAATGGAAAGTTGTAAACCTATCAAAAGGATCAATCTGATAATACTAATTGCCAATCTAAGTAATAAATTATTTGAATAGGAAAATGAATAGATAAGCCATCAAATTATTGGGGTGTGAGTACAATCTGGTGGCAACATAAGAAAGGAATTTGTAAGTTCTTGATTCTTATAAGCAACAATGTGAGGATTATATACAATAAGGTTTTGTTTTCGAAATTTTATTTTCAAAAGATATTAGATAGACATCAGTTTGTAGGATAAGTTTAAAGTTTTGATAGAGTTTAATTATGAGTAGGAGTTGGCAAGAGCTGATTATAGTTGCTTTTGTGGAAGAGAAGGCACAAATATGTTGGAAATGGTTTTGGAGTAGCAATCTTTTCCCAGATCGGTTGTTTTCCAATTCTCTTAAATGATAAACTTTATTATAAGAAGGTCTTACCAAATGGCATGCCAGGTGATATCTCCAAACCAATGAGATTCTAGCCCACCAATTCATTTTATTTTTAGGTCCACCACTTAAAATCCTAAAATCTTATTGGTTTGGGGATACCACTTGACATACCACTTAGTAAGACCTTCCCATAATAAAGTTTCTCCTCTTAAATTAATTATATTAATTGTGTTATGTATGAGAAAGAGACCACATAGTGAAAAGTGAAAAACTTTTTGATTATCTAAATAATTTAAACAAAGGATAATCTCAACTTTTTTGATAATAAATCAATATTTATAATTTAAATTAAATACTTGCACCGGATAACCATGGGATTTCGGGGGAAAAAGGTTAAAGATAACCTTGGAGGAAGATGCAAGATACAAAAGTTAAACTGTATGTGAAATTTGATCAATATGATAAACATGTAAAATATTTTTTAAAAAATGATAAGATTTTGTAATTTAATCCCGTAAGAATTGTAGATAAGTTGGAGGTTTGAATTTTGACAATAAGTTGGATATACCTTTGATCAATTAGCATTCGAAAAAGTACACATGGTTAAAGGAGAACTCATCCAAGAGCCAATTTTGTACACATGGCAAACAAAGAGTCCGTCCGCATTAGCAGCTACAAAAGTTAGGCTATGTACATCGTTTCTATAGATATATGCCCTCAAAACAAAACACTAGATAATATGCCTAATTGTTTCATTGTAGAGTGTAAATATACAATAGCAATAACATGAAAGTTAAACTTCACCTCTTGCCATAGTTATTAGGTATTAATGCGATCTATTTTACGTGTTTGTTTTGATTCCTAATTATTCATGTTAACCACAATTTAACGCACTGCAAGGTGACACTCAAGACTTTTTCTATTAATAATCTTGGCTCTAATATAACCTCTTGCCATTATTTGTTTTAAGGGATGAGCATGAATAGAATTTCTTGTTCTGATTTGTTACTATTAAGTCCCCTTCAATATCAATTGAAATACATTTCTCTGAACATAACAAATTAAGAATGAAATTCAAAAGGTTCCATCTTTGCAATATTCTCTTCTGTGTTTGTTTATGTGCATATATGTTTTTCATATGGTATTACTGTGAAAATAGTATTTGAGTTTGAAGTATATTTGTGATATTCAACAACTTTGTATTGAATTTCTTACTAGGCTCAGATTATACCTCAAAGTTCCGCTGTTACATTCACTCATAGTAGATAGAAAAATGGCAGACGACAAGTGAATCAATGGCGGCACTCTCACTGGATCACAAAATGACCACGTTAAACATCCTGATAATCCCAGCAAGCCTCATTCTCCTAACTCTCCAGTAGCTTCCCCACTTGCAAGGTCTAATTTTGCTCTCTCTCTCTCTCTCTCTATTATACATAGCTAACAATAATTGATGTTTACCCACTGCTACCTAGCTAGCTGGTGGGTGCGTTTGTGCAAATTATGCTGTAGCATTAGTTCATGGTTTCTGTTGTGGATAAGAGCTTGCAATTAAAGTTTCTTTAACTATCATTAATTTAATAAGTTAGAGTTCATCAATTTTTTATTTGAACAACTTAAATTAAGAAATTTTAAATTCTAATTCAAGTCATTATGAGAAAATGCTTAAAGAAAATATGAAGTTCGAGACTTTCTCGAAGGACTATACTAGTACCTAAAAAGAAATTTCTTGGCTCAAGGATAAAGTGCAAGGTATTGACAAGCTAGAAGTCTTTTAGTTCTCAGTTCACTGCATGGCTGGTAGATTCGATAGAATTGAGCCTTTATTGTTGGGAAAACAACCACTTGATACAGGTTCAGCTCCGGGACTTTCTACCCTTGGAAAAGGTGTTAAGCCTAATCTTTCCCCTCAAAACAAGTTCTTCCATGAAAATAATTTGGCTGTCCTTTAAGATTCACCAACAAGGATGTGATGATCGTATCGGAGGATGACTGTTTGACAAAGAAAAATTTTGAATGTAGATCTTGTCGAATCAAATCTGCTGCAAGTTCAGGAATAAAGTCATGAGGAATTTTCTATTTATCCCTTCTAGTAATTTACTTTGTCCTTGGATGTGCTTATTCGAGATGTTTTATGAAGTTCCAAATTTTTTTGTTACTATCTCCAGTCAAGGAAGAGAAAATCTTTTCTGATTGTGTTCTGTGTCTATGTCAAGGTTGAGTTTTTTTCCAACCAAGGGAGAATGATGTAGTGAACAAATAGTTCAAGAAAATCTAAAATTTAATGATTTTCATGATTTTTCTCCAATTTCAATTTGTCATAGTTGTGTTTCTATTTCTGACATTTTTATGCCATGGGGTATTTTAGTCTTTTATATTTAATTGTTTATTTGTACTTGTAGTTGTTATAGGAATAGTCTTATAAGTCTTTTGCTTATCTATTTAGCTATGTAGGAATTCTTTCATCAAAATAGGATTGTATCTTTAGATAATTGAAAGCATAGTTATTAAACCCGGCCTGGCCCGGCGGTTCAACCAGTGAACCCGCCACTTTGTTGGGCTGGGTTGCTGAAATGACCGGACAAGGAAGTCAGCCGTTGACTTTTCAATGAGTAGGGGGTTGAACCAGGAAAACCAAGTATCTGGCCGGTTCAACCATGGTCTAATAGGTTGTTGGATAAAATGGTTGGAGAAAATGTTGCGTCATGCTTGCTGCACCACAAGACCTCCAGGTAAGCACGCATCTCCTTCCTCCACTAGACCACATCCTTGGATGGTGTTAGACCTGTATGTTACATATTTAGATGACTCATTCTCCCCAAACTAACTTCTTTTTTGAACTGTAAATGTATTCAAACAAGAAACATTCTTACTTTTCAAAACAAAATTTAAATACATAAATTAGCAAATCAAATATTATTATTATTATTATTATTATTATTATTATTGTTTTACAACAACAAAGTACTCCAGTAAAACATTGTACCTCTAAAACTTTGTGAATGAAATATATATATTTTTTTGAAAAAGTTGAGACAAACAAAAGTTCTTTTATGAAAATATAATATTATGACAAAGTTACATTTTAAAAAATAATGGAAATATATTTGTTCATATTAAAATTCCACGTACAAAAACTTTAAATTAACTACTATTCTAATATATTTAATTATAACTTTTACTAAACTTTACACACATGAGCAAAAGATGAGAGTAGTAGAAATACGAATGTTGAGATGGATGTGTGGGTACACTAGGATAGATAAGATACGCAATGAGCATATTCGTGAGAAGATTGGTGTAGCATCTATTGATGAAAAGATGAGAGAAACACACTTAAGGTGGTTAGGTCATGTGTTAAGACGACCAGTAGAAACGCCTGTCAAGCGAGTAGATTTTAGAGAGAGTAGTCAACATAGGAGGGGTAGGGAAAGACTGAAAAAGATTTGGTGGGTAACTTGTAAGAAAGATATAGCCCATTGTGAACCTCTAGGAATTGAGGAGGATAATAGTCTATGATAGAGCGCAATAGCATAACAGGATTCATGCAGCCGACCCTACTTAATGGGATTAAGGCTTGGCTTGTTTGTTTGTTTGTATAACTTTTACTAAACTATTACAAATTCATTTGTAATTAATTAAAAAGTTGATACAACATATTTTATTAATATTTTCATTATATGTCGTGTATCTAAAACTTTTGAAGTATTATATATTAATAATAAAATAATATATTTTAGTGACCCACCGGTTGAGCCAGTAACCCATTGACCCACCTCCTCCACCGGGTTCCTAATAGGAGCTGGGTTTAATAACTCTGGTTGCAATTCTATAAATACTCTTGTTATTGAGTTATTTACATGGAGAGATTGGACGGAAAAAAAAAAAAAAATCAGTTATTATTATTATTATTTTTTTTCAGTTTATTTTGTTCTTCTTGCTTATTCTTCCCATTTTCAAGTCACTCTTCACATCTCCAGAACCTTCAATCTTCCTCTAGCCCTAGTAGCTAAGCAGGATCTTTCCTATCTTGTCCTGCATTAGATAGCTTTATTGAGAGTGGAATTGATTGAGGACTAATGATCATCAATAGATGATTTGTGACCTTTAGCCCTATAAGAAATAGGATTGAGTAGTGTCATTGATGACATATATTATTTTCATCAATCTCAAGATGATCAATAGGGATTGTTTCGTATGCCTCTGATAGTACGACACTGGACAACATGATTCTTTATTCAGTTTGTTCATCGTTTCTTCAGTTAGTCATCTAAGATCTTTTCTGGTATTCCCGATCTCTACTTTCAAATCTTGCTTGGTGGAAGTGTGAATGATATAACTTGGTTGCTCACCATATCTTGGCTCCTACAATAGTGTATCAAGATGTGCTTGGTCAATTTAGTTCCCTCGTTTTTTGTTACCATGCGCACATGATAGAAGAAAGTTTTGAATCGAGTTGGTTTAACTAATTACTGACAAGCAATTGGAAATACACATAAACATGTAAAGTTTGACTGGTTTTTAACAGCTTGTTGCTTTTATATGTGTACCATCACTTAAGTGGTGATTTTGGAGGATTCAGGCTGATGCACTATGGCCAGCCACCAAATTTGTTCTGTGAAAATAGATATTTTGGTAAAGAAAATTATAAACATGAGAAATGCTGAAGAAAAAGGAAGTAAAAGTTCACTGAAATATTGCCTCCAACCTGTATGCATACCTGTGGATATAATTATGGAATTCTAGCCAATAAGAAACTCAAATAGAAGATAGGAAAAACAGCATCATCCCAGACTGCTGGCAGGAATTGGTCAGGGATATTCTATCATCTCTCTGTCTCTGTCTCTGTCTGTCTGTCTGTCTCTCTCTCTCTCTCTGGGAGAACAGGGTGTGAGGAAGGGTGGGTTGGTACTAGGAAATGATTTCGTTTTTTGAATTTGAAGACTTCTTGGCTTTCTGTCCCAAAAGAATAACTGAATTGCCAACAATGAGAGATTGCTGCTGACATCAGTTGTAAGCTGTATAAATGTCAGTAAGTCATTCTATTTACACATGCTGCATAAGCAGTTGGTTGCAAGTTGGGTAATGTTTGACTGTATGTGTTCAACAGAAAGTAAAATGAGTGAATCGTGTGGCTTGGTAGTGGAGTTTCTGTTTTTATTTGATCCTGCTATGTGGACAATTTCTTGTAGGCCTCCAGGCTTACTCTGTTCCTCAACTGAATTGATTATTCATCTCAAATTCAAATGTATGACATGTCTCCATTTGCATTTTATCCACGAAATCTTGGAGAGTTTTTCAGTCAATAACTATTTAAGGCACGTCTCTCCCATTGGCTACTGGCTGCCACATCTGATTTGTTAATCTGATTTTTTTTAATCATACCTGATGCAGGGTTTGGGTTCATTACTTCAGTGATCTTTAGATTGTTTGTTGGTATGTTTGCTTTATCATGGTTTGCACTGCTGTCCTCCAAATTGGTGCATTTTCTGAAGTGTTGCAAAACGCTAGTGTCAGCATCCAAGCAGAACTTTTCTATGATCTCTCCAGGTGATACTTGTATCTGACGTTTCAATTTTGATTCTTTGAATGATAATTTGTTTGATGAACTTGATGGAAGGTTGTAATGTTATTTTTTGGGGTTGTCAATCAATTGGTACAACCTTTGATGAAGTGTCTTGATATGTCTATAAATGACTCCATAAAAGGCTCCAACACACAACAATAATAGTCAGATTTTCTTCTTCTTCTTAAGTTCCATACTTGTTCTTGAGTGTGAACACTTGCATTGTTGAGCAAGTTTTCTTGGTATTTGGTGCATCCTGCAAGTCTTATTTGCCTGAACCCTTCAACAATTTTTTTTGTAGTGAAGGCAAATAACACTTCAAGGACAAAGAATACTCACATCAAAGTCATCAATTTGTTCTTTCTATTTTTCCTAATCAGTACTTGTCTTAATTAGCTTTTCTTGACTCAAATTATTAATAATAAGGAATGTCAAAAACAAATTAAAGCTTAAATGAACTTTTGAAGTAGCCTTGCTATCCCTGCTACACCAGGTTTGAATACCCACCCTCTGGTATATTAAACAAAGGTTAAAGGCACCAAACTTCCCCTAAACTATACTTTGAGTTGCACTTTAACTTCTTTTTAATCACTTAACTGCCTTCTTTTTTTTAAAAAATAAAAAATAAAAAATAAGATAACAAATAACCCACAATGGTGGTATTTACAACTTACCCAAAATTGCAGGATAAATACTAACATTTAGTTGTACTAAACTCACAATTTAGTGAAAGTTGAATCCAGGACCTCTAATTCCTGTTTGCTTACTTTGGTTGTTTTAGCAGAGTCCGAAACCTCATTGGTACTTGGCCCCTTGAAGATATTATGGAACAAAAGTCTTCCTACTATCTTGATTTCTTTTTTCCTCTTTTTTTTTTTTTCTCTGTCATCTTCTTCCCTCTCCCCCCCCCCGCTTTCTCTCACTTTTGACTAATTGATTTTTTTTTTTGGGGGGGGGGGGGGGGGTGGTGGAACAAAGAAGAAAAAAAAAAATTTAAACATGCACCTGCCAATGTTAAAGTTTCCAGAGATGCCTTATTTGACATTAACCTTATGTGTAACATTAATTTTTGTAAGTGTAACATCAGTTTTACAGATGATGCAACAATGGTGGTTGGCGCCAAGCTCAAACTAGGAACTCACATATTTGTTACCAATAATTGTGTGCTGGGAATTATAGAATGGAAGGAATGCTGCTTAGAATAATTCCACCATGCAGTGCCACGATCTTATTCTGCCCAATGTAAGCCAAACAATCCAACTCATTTGTGTGGCCTACCCTATATCGCTGTCTCTTTTGATTTGGCAAGGCATTAGCTCACCTCAGCCTAAGTCTTTGCTTGCTTCCTCTGCTGTCCAAATTTCCGAAGGCATGCACTTGGTTCCCACCACCAATAGGGAGCTACAAGTTGAATGTTGATGGATCGTAGTTGGGCAACCCGGGAGTGGCAAGAGGAAGGGGTGTGGCATGAGACCACTTGGGACATAGTTCCAACACTTTTCATCCAAGTTTCTTGAAACTGCTACAAATATTCAACCAGAATTTGATGCCCTAGTATTTGGTTTGATAGTGTGCATGGAGAATAACTTTTTGCCTCGAGGTTGATTTCATGGTGGTGCAAATACAGTTACTAAAGGTGGTGCAAATACAGTTACTAAGCAATTTAGGGTGCCTTGGCAAATGGATATGGTGTGCCGACAGATCAACAATCTTCTTGACAACATAATAACTATTTCCCTAGTTTTTCGAGTGATCAACTCAATAGCTGACAACCTCTCAAAAATAGGTAGCTTGGAAAATCGATCCTGTTTCTTCCATCTACGGATCTACTGAGAAAAATTCTAGGTCTAGCAACTTTGGACCTAAATCAGTGATTTCTATTGAATTTGATCAGTACGGAGGGGGTTACCCTTGAATATGCTAGTGTACTCGGATTATTATGTTATCAATAAATTTTGTTCTGTAATTAACTGTAGTAATTTGTAGAAGTATTGATTGATACCTAAATTGGTTGCATTTTCAAGTTTTATTTATTGCAGGATCCATATAATTTGTTGGGGTTAACCACCTGACTCTGGGTTGGCAGTACATCTATGGGTTTCACCAGCTCCAGTTTCACCCTCTATAGCCTCTTGAGTAACTTCAGTTGTGTCTGCAACATGATGCACTTTTACGTCCAACTCTTTGCTGACTTCCTTTTTTTTTCCCGATAACAGCAGTAGACATCCCCAATCCTCGACTAATATTTACATACCATTCCATAGTTCCACCATTACATTCAATCTGCAAAACATCGATGAGATATCCTGGTGCTCTATTCCAAAATATAAAATTATCCAAAACATTCTTACCTCGTGCATTCTTAGCCAAAATATCTGCTCCACCATTACTGTTCCTTATTGCAAAAATTATGCTCAGATGCTTGATCTTCTTCTTGATTTCTAAGCAATCAGAAATCAGGTTTCTCCTGGCATGCTCCGCTGCTGTCTCCTCTTTCTCAAACTGTTAACAACAATCAAAGAGTCATATTCAATGATTATCTTATTAATATTTAGCTGAGATATTAACAACAAACCCCTTCGTAAAGCACATAATTCAGTTAAAATGCAATCTACTTGTCCTAATCCTTCCTCAAAAGCCCAAACAAACCTCCTGTCATGTGTTGGATTTTTGCCTCCAAAATACAATTTCAATAAATTTGAATTTTTTTCCATTTTTGTTCTCCTCTTTGTGATAGTCTTTGTCCCACATTGGAAAGTTATGATGAATTTCTTCAATATATATGTGTTTAATATTTTGTTTGTAAGCAACACTAGTTGGAATCTTAGATTACACATGGTTGATGGTTTGGAGATTTTGCATTGATTACATATTTTGTGTGAGTTTTCTTCCTATATTTTTGGTTTGCATTGATTACATATTTCCTATATTTTTGGTTTGCATTCTTACATATTTCGTGCGAACTTTACTTACGTATAATTCCTATCTTTATTTCGTGCGAACTTTACTTACGTATAATTCCTATATTTTCTTTCAAAGTAGGCTTCTAAATTTTCGAATTTCTTTAAATAGAGGTCTCCTCAAGATACAACTAACTTTATTTTCTTTCAAAGTAGTGTTGTAACTTCTAAATTTTGGTCGAATTTATCATTATAAATAGAGGTCTTGAGGTCCTTTTCAAGATACAAAGAAAAACTCTCCTTCTGTTTTCTCCCCTGACATTGAGTAGTCCTGTGTTGAGATCGAAACCTTGCTCGTAAGTGTACGCGACTGAAACTACCGTTGAATTTTGGAGAGTGACCACCTAAGGATCCCACTTGTATCAGCGGATTACGATCCCGTAGGGGCGAAATTACTTTCAAGGACAGTGATTACACGGCTTGGCAAATTTTGTGTTTTACTTTTAATTGTTTTTATGTGCAGATTTTCTAATAATCTTGAAAGTGATTTCTTCTGTGTTATTGCAGTGGCTAACAAAAGTGTTCCTAACATGTCAATCATGAATTGCAACTGTGCGGTGCAAGAACTACAAATGTTGGTTTGAGAAGGTTCTATTTTCCCTGCAAATCTCAAAGTGGATTACGTCCTATTCAGATATGTTGTCCTTTCAAATCCACTAGGGTTTATGTTGATGACAACCGAACCGCTAGGGGTCATGTGCTCAATTTCATGACCAACTCCCTACTTGATCTATACCGCCCATATAAGTCTGCCAACGAAATATGAGTGGCTGTGGCAAGAAGTATAACTCTAAAGATGTTGAAAGAAAAAAGTAAGTGGGTGTCAAGTTCCTGGATTTTAAGATATTGGACGACAAACCTGTCATCCAAATCCATACATACTAGAATATTATTCTAGATAACACTTAGGAGGGCATGAAAACTAACATGCCTTTCAGGCTATTGCGCTGATTGAGAAATTGCCACCGTCTTTGAAGGAGTATAGGAATACACTGAAACATGACAAAACTGCCATGATGCTGATGAGGTGATATCTCACAACTAGATCGAGGAAATTTGTGCAATCACCTGAACGATAAGTCTGATCTGGCTTATAAGTTTGCAACCAAGATGAATCTGGTAGATAACAAGTCTGAAGGAACTTCTTAAAGGATCAAAGAAAGTCGCAGAACCAAGAAGGGCTGAAACAACAACAGTCAAAATCAGGGCAGCAAGCAGTTTGGTAAGTTTAAAAAGTTTGAAAATATTAATAAAAAGTTTAAAGGACCTTGCTATGTCTGTGGAGTTGTACGTCATAAGGCAAACAAATGCAACTTTCACAAGGGACAAGAGCAGTAACTAGTCAATCAAGTGAACCTTGCTGAAGTGATGATGAGGCAATTGTTGTTATTATCTCTGAAGCAAACTTGGCCCATAATATGACCGAATGGATTGTGGACTTTGGAGCCACGAAGTATATTGCGGTTGACAAATGTCACTTCCTTGAATATGAAGGAATGAGCAATGGAGAGCAAGTCTTTCTTGGAGATGTTCGTGCTATTACAGTTCTAGGCAAGGGAAAAGTCATGTTGCCATNACTCTTACCTCTGGAAAGATTATTACTTTGACCAGTGTACTACATATTCCATCAATGAGAAGAAATTTAATTTTTGGTTCATTGCTTAATAAAGCTACTATTAAACTTGTTTTTGAAGGTGATAAATTAGTTTTGACTAGGAACTGGGATTGTGGGAAAGGGTTTTTGTTGTGGGGGCTTATTTGTACATGTTGCTACTTGCAAAGGAATGAATAAGAATGCTACTTTTGCTTATATTGTTGATTCTATTAATATGTGACATATTATATTAGGAAATGTGAATGCTGACTCCATGAGGAGAATGAAACATTCAAACTTGATTTCTATTATGACTGATCATAAGATCACAAAATGTGAAATTTTTGTAGAAGCTAAACATCATAAGAAACTCTTTAAATCTACTAAAAGAACTAGTAGTCTTTTAGAATTAATTCAGAGTGATCTGGGGAACTTTAAAAATAATATGAGTAGAGGTGCAAAGAAATATTCTATCAAATTCATCTAGATGATTTCTCAAGATAACCTAAATTATATCTCCTAAGTTAGAAAAATGAAGTTGAAAATCAGCTAGAGAAAAAAAAATTAAAAGACTTAGGTCTGATAGAGGAGGTGAATATGATTCCAAATTGCTCAAGAATTTTTGTGAACAAAATGGAATAATTCATGTGAATACTTCACTTGACTCGCCTCAATCTAATGGGGTTGCAGAAAGGAAAAATGTGACTTTTAAATACATGATGAATGCAATGTTAATAAGTTCTGGGTTACCTATTAACATGTGGAAGGAGGTTATTTTATCTGCTTGTCATATTCTTAATAGAATACCTTACAAGAAAATTTTAAAGACACCTTATGAACTTTGGAAAAGTTATGATCCTAACCTTGGATATCTCAAATCGTGGAGGTGTCTAACTAAGGTAGGGATACCGGATTTTAAAAGAAATAAAATTGGATCTAAAACTGTTGATAATGTCTTCATTGAGTATGCACATCAAAGTGCTACCTATAGGCTTATTCTTGGTCTTAGAGTCTAATCATGTTTTGGAAACTAAAGATGTTGAATTTTTTAAGAATATTTTCCCAATGAATAAAAGTTCTATAAAAATGTTGTCTCAAGAAATTCAAAATTTAGAAGAACATGATAATGAAGAAACTCAAGAATTGAGAAGAAGTAAAGGAGCAAGAGCGGAAACTAATTTTGAGCATGATTTTATAACTGCTTTCATAACTGAAGAAGATCCAAAAGCATATAAAGAGGCAATGAATTCAATTGATGCTAGTTTTTGGAAAGATATATAGTTAGAAATGAACTTAAGTCCATAATGAGTATTCACACCTAGAAATTGGTAGATTTTCCTAAAGGGTATAAACTCCTTGGGTATAAGTGGGTATTTAGAAAGAAATTAATGCCTAATGTTCTATAGATAAATTTAAGTCACGCTTAATGGCCAAAGGTTTTATACAAAAAGAAGGCATTGATTACTTTGACACTTATTCACTTGTTGCTAGAATCACTGGATTTACCATTAGGGTGCTTGTTGCTTCTGCTTTGATATTTAATTTGATTGTGCACCAAATATATGTGAAAATTACTTTTTTTGAATGGTGAGTTGGATGAGAAAATATACATGCATCAACTTGAGAGCTTTATTATTGAAGGACAAGACAATAAAGTGTGTAGACTTGTTAAATCCTTGTATGGTCTTAAACAAGCTCATAAACAATAGCATGAAAAATTTGATAAGACTCTTGTTTCTAATGGCTTTAAAGAAAATGAATCTGATAGAAGATTTCATAAAAATGTTGAAGTCTTGATATGCTTGTATATTGATGACATTCTTATTTTTGGAACTGGTGAAACTACTGCTAAACAAACCAACTTTTTTCTTACTTCTAATTTTGACATGAAAGATATGGTGAAACTGAAGTAATCTTGGGTCTTAAAGTGACTAAAATTAACAACAGTTTCATGCTTTCTCAGTCAAACTGTGTGAAAAAATGTTTAAAAAATTAACCACTTTGATTGGTTGCATTCTGTTAGTACACCTTATGATCTTAGTGTGCACTTGAGAAAGAATAAAGGTGATAGCATCTCACAAATTGAATATACTAAAATTATTGGGAGTGTGATGTATTTGATGAATTGTATGCATTCTGATATTGCATATAGTGTTGGTAGATTGAGTAGATACACGCATAATCCTAATAAAAGCCATTGGAATTCATTATCTAGATTGCTTAGATATTTAAAAAGAACCATGCATCTAGGACTTTATTTTCCTAGTAGTCCATCTGTGCTAGAAGCTTACTGTGATGCTAATTGGGTATCTAATAATAATGATACTAACTCCACTAGTGGTTATGTTTTTACTCTTACTAGAAGTGTTGTTTTTTGGAAATCATCTAAGCAAATATGTAATGCTAAATCTATCAGGGAATCTAAAATATTGCTTTAGAGTTGGCATTTTCAGAAGCGGAATTGCTTCATGATTTATTGACTGACATTTCTTTGTGGACAAAGATTGTTTCTTCTGTCGAGTTCTTTGCATTGTGATTCATAGGCAGTGATTGCCAAAGTCAAAAGAAAAATCTACAACGGAAAGGTCCGGCATATCCGTTTAAGAAATAATATTGCGAGACAGCTCATGAGCAATGGGGTTATAGCCATGGACTTTGAGGGGTCTAAAAAGAATTTGGCTGATCATTTGACTAAGGGACTAAATCGAAAGTTAGTCCAAGAAATATCTAGGGGGATAGGACTTAGACCCACTGACGAGAATCGAATATGATGGCAACCCAACCTATCATATGTGGGTAATAGCCAGTCATAAAGATATTTCATTTACACTATTATATGTGGTCCATCCCTATAGTGTAGATAGTGCTTACTGTCTGTTAGTTATAAGGGTTGAGTTGATGACTCTTAATGATCTTATATCCTTTATAGGTTGTGTGTGGCAGTACACACTTGATAAACTCAACTATATGAGTGTGAAAGTGGAGGGTCGCTTCCTATGAGACTAGCGAGTATGTCTCTAGAGCAAACTCATGAACATCCAAGTATGGTGCATGGCCCGAAGGCACCAAATCAAGAGCTTACGATGGATCGAAATCTAACATGTGCTCAGTTGTAGGAGTGTGCATTAAGGAGGAAGGTTGAAGATCTTGATCACCTATCTTTCGTATACTTCTTTGTTGAATGCGTTAAGTGCGATTAAAGTCCAAAAGACATCGTCATTTATGTGTTATTTTTCTTTACTTAGTTCCACTTTTGTATTTTCGAGTTATGTGGGGATTGTTAGATTTTTGCCTCCAAAATACAATTTCAATAAATTTGAATTTTCCTCCATTTTTTGTTCTCTTCTTTGTGATAGTCTTTGTCCCACATTGGAAAGTTATGATGGATTTATTCAACATATACGTGTTTAGTATTTTGCTTATGTGCAACACTGTGAGGAGTATAGACTATGCATGGTTTGGAGATTTTCCTCAAATACACACAAGCGCACTCGGTCGGCTCGACGTGGTGTGGTGCCGTGCGTGCATAATCCTTAGTGAACCATTAGAGTTTTATTTCTTTCATGCTTTTCTTTCTATATTTTTGGTCTGAACTGATTACCTATTATGTGTGCTAATTACCTATTTCGTGTGAACTTTACTTACGTATAGTTTCTATCTTTTTTCCCAAGGTAGACAAATTTTCTTTCTTTTCTCTCAAGTCATCCATCTTTTCTCTCAAAGTAGTGTTATGACTTCCAAATTTTGGCTGAATTCATCACTATAAACAGTGGCCTTTAGGTTCTCTTTAAGACACACAAAAAAACCTCTCTTATTTTGCTCTTTCTTATTTTCTGCCTTGGTACTGAATAGTCTTGTGTTGAGGTCGAAGTCTTGCTTGTGAGTGCATGTGACTGAGACCACCGTTGAATTATGGAGAATGACCACCCAGTGTTCACATTTACATTAGCATATTATGATCTCGTGTGGGGGGGGGCAAATCACTTTCAAGGACAATGATTACATGCCTTGGTAGATTCTATTTTACTTTTAATTGTTTTTCCTATGCTATGCAGATTTTCCAACATCATGATCTCTCAATAAATCCCCGCATCCCACTTTACCATTACTAGACACAACCCCATCAATATTCAACTTAAACCATACAGATGGGGGTTTAGTCCAGATACTACCTTTCCTATCTATTCCATTATAATCATTATCTCCCTTTTCTTGAACTTTTCTATCCATATAATATTTCCAAGATTTTTCTATTGCTAGAATTTTATGATGATTGATCTATTCCCTCTTGAAAATGAAATCATTCCTAGCCTTCCAAGAGAACTAGAACAGATAGATAAATTATCAGACTTCTTGCCCAGACTTTTTGTGTATAAGAGTTGTTAACGAGAGAAGTCTGGGCAAGATGTCTGATAATTTATCTCCGTATCTGTTCTAGTTAGGTTGGAAGGCTAGGAACTGTCTCTTATACACATCTAGATGTGTATAAGAGACAGCTTCTTGGATATGAATAAGAAGTGGAAAGTTAACAACCCTCCACACGCAAAACTCACCTACCACAAAAGTCCACAGAAATTTGCTTGCCACGCTTCTTCCAACCAAAAACCTCTCTTATTTTGCTCATCTTGCTTGTGAGTGCAATTGAATATTTGTATTAGCGGATTATGATCCCGTGTGGGGGGTGGGGGGGCAAATCACTTTCAAGGACAATGATTACATGCCTCGGTAAATTCTATTTTACTTTTAATTGTTTTTCTATGCAGATTTTCCAACATCATGATCTCTCAAGAAATCCCCGCATCCCACTTTACCATTACTAGACACAACCCCATCAATATTCAACTTAAACCATACAGATGGGGGTTTAGTCCAGATACTACCTTTCCTATCTATTCCATTATAATCATTATCTCCCTTTTCTTGAACTTTTCTATCCATATAATATTTCCAAGATTTTCTATTGCTAGAATTTTATGACGATTGATCTATTCCCTCTTGAAAATGAAATCATTCCTAGCCTTCCAACCTAACTAGAACAGATAGGGAGATAAATTATCAGACTTCTTCTCCAGACTTTTCTGGTTAACAAAGAAATGCTTAGGAGTGTTTTCCATTAATTTGGCTAAAGGTTTCCCTGTTTGCCTTCCAAACTTCTCTCATGATCTCACACTTAAAAGAAAAAATGATTTTGATCTTCTGATCCTTTTCCCACAACCCATATAGGTTAGATGGAATAATCTTCATCTCAAATAAAAACTCAGCCATAGGAAATTTCCCATGTGCCATTATCCACAAAAATATCTTCACCCTTGGGGTAAATTTGCTTGCCACGGCTTCTTCCAAGGTAGATGTGGTACAATCGAAGAGTATTTTTTGTCTCTTAAAGTCCTGTATACACCCTTTACTATTAGTAAACCATCTGGATGATTTCCATAACCTAATCTATCCTTGGTTCCATACAGGGAATAGGGATGCTTATGAGTTATGATTCTATCAAGAAAATGAGCAGGCACAATTTCCCTCAATTTGTTAACTTTCCACTTCTTATTCATATCCAAGAAGTCCTTCATCTTCAACTTAACACCATCCTGTATTTTGGCACCCTTTTCTTACAGAAAATCAAAGGTCCATTCCCTACCACCAACCCTTATAGAAATCAAATCTTGATCCATCTCCCAAACTCAACTTTGAGTTTTCAAGGATTAACTAGTAAGCCCCCAGCCAAATCCTCCAAAGTTTAGAGCTTTCTTTACCCTTACTAGGAAGACAAGAAGTAGAATCACTAAACTTATATTTACACTCTAGAACTCGATAGACAAGCAGACTTGGATTGGATAAAATTCTCCATGTTGTTTTTATTTGGAAAGATTTAATAAGGATTTTAGGATCTTTAACATTTAGACCTGCATTTTCTCTTGGGAGACAAATAGTCTTCCATCCAAGTTTTACCATTTTTTCTTGTTTTCTTCAGCACCCCATATCAACTTGTGGGATAATCTCTTCTTCTCATTAATGACTTCTACAGGAATAGAATATGTATTCATGGCATAATTTGCAACTGATCCAAGATTGAAATTTTCCAGACATATTCACGGTGCCTGCGAAAACAAATTAGAATACTCACATAGTTAGCTTTGTTATTTCCTTATCAAGTATAAATTGAAAATTCGAGTTGTTGGATCTTCCTTTTATAAATGGAAGCCCCAGATACTTATCCTTGTTTCTAGCCATCGGGATTGCAATCAGCTCTCTTGCGTATCTGGTTCATGAGAAGAGGTCTTAGCAAAAAATAAAGGCTAGACTTTCCCTTGTTAAGGGTCTCACCTAACACTTCCTCATAGTTGGTTAGAATTTTGTTTACCATTTGGAAAGACTTTTTATCTATCTTAAAAAATAAACAGTCATCGGCAAAAGCTAGAAGTGGAATTTCGGGACCAGACCTAGATGAATGAAGAGGAGTTAGTATCTTGTTAACACTTGCATCAACAAGCTTTCTAATTAAAACATCCAGACACAATATAAACAAATAAGGTGTCAGGGATCTCCCTGTCCAAGTCCCCAATTAGGAAAAGAAAATTTAAAAACATTACCATTGTATAGAATCTGAAAGGAAATAAAGGCAACACCCAATGTCAAAACTTGTTTGATCCACAAGTTTGGTAAATTAAAGGATTCAAGCACTTTTTCCCAAAAAAAACCTACTCAATTTTGTCATAAACCTTGGAAAAATCCAATTTTAATGGCATGCACCCATGTTTGCTCTTAGCTTTTCTCATGGGGTGGAGTATTTCATTTGCAATAATAGTATTATTCGCTATACTACTACCAAGGACAAAAGTATTTTGGAAAGGTGAGGTAATCCTGCACATAAAAGGCTTCATGAGATTGGTTAAAATTTTTGCAATAACTTTGTAAGCCACATTATAAAGACTAATGGGTTTGTAGTTATCAGTAACAACCGGGTTTTCAACTTTAGGGACAAGGGTAAAAAAAGTTCTGTTCAATTCTTCTAGAAGAAAACCAAAGTGAGAAAAGGAAGAGACCACTTTAAAAAGAGATTTACCCACTATTCCCCAGAATTTCTTATAAAACAAAGCATCTAAACCATCCGACCCCGAGCACTTGTCAAAATCCTCATCTATATTAAAAATCACATTTTTAATTGCCTTCGAGGAAATAGGCTACGAAAAAAACTCGTGGTCATCAAGACTTAATTTGGGGATATTAAGATCCTGATTAAAAGAAAAATTGGAAGGATTTGAAAAAGAAAAAAGATCTTTAAATGATCCACAAGGCAGTCCCCTCAGTAACCTAAGCTCCATTATATATAAGGCCTAAAATCCGATTCCTATGAACCTTCCATTTTGCATAAGATTGAAAAAACTTTCTATCTCCATCAAAGTCCCACTTAGACTAAGCCCGTTGTTTCCAAAAAAATCTCTTGGGCCCTGAGAATGTGACTATATTTCTTCTGGAGATTAATTTCCTGAACCTGCAATGCGGGGGTTGGGTATCTTTTAATAACCTGTTGAATTTCTAGAAGCCTATTTTCAATGACATTTAGAGAGTTATTAAAGTTACAAGAATTATTTTTAGCCTAAACCTTAGACTGGTATTGAACTTCTCTGCACTTCTTCGAAAAAACATAACCTATAAGACCCCCTTTAAACCTACAGCCCAACTCTCGGAGACCACAGACACGTAAGTTGGATCCTCAATTTAATGATTATTAGAACAAAAAATCTTTTTGTGCCTATCCTATATCTTGGCTTTTTGAATAAACAACGGTAGGAGGTTAAAGGATGAATTTGAAACATGCTGAACCAACCAGTCCCCCCAAGTCTGGATCCCGAGGTTATTAACTAACACTCTATTCAACCTTTTATGAATGTGACCTTTACCAAGTCTACCATTATTCCAGGTGAATTTAGAACCTATTTACCCTACATCAATCAGACCACTATCACCACAAAACTCTTGTCACTGTCGCATTTTTTAGTTAAACCTTTAAGCCCCCACAACTTTCAGACACTGTACTTCTATCATGCTTTGGAATTTATACCCTTTTTGATGTTGGGCCCACTTTAAGGAAGTTTCTTGGATCTTCGTTCTTTCTCCTGTAGCAGTCATTCGGTCACTCTTCCTTTGGCTCACCGTGAACAATTCTATTCAACTTCCTTAGTAGATTGTTGACTTCTTTCTGTACTCCTGTTATCTCTTCTAAATTTTGATTCCTCTCTTCTTCTATTTTCCAAATCTTCTATGTAATTTCTCGCTTTTGAGTTCCTTTGAAACTCATAATGACGCCTTGTTTCATATTTTGCATCCAAAGAGCCCTCTACAGATCCTTACTCAAATTCAATTCTAAATATATCCTAGCATATCTTCCTGTATCCAATGACCCAATATGCATATCAATTTTGATGGGCCTACCAATCCTTCCTCTAATTTCAGCAAGTGTTTTGAAATCATAGTATTCAATGGGTAATTCCAGCAATTGTACCCATGAGATCACTGTGTTCAATCTTTATATTTTCGGCTTGAAATTTGCTTTCCATTTTTGGACATGAAGATATGACCCATTCATAAACCATGGTCCTCACACTAAGACAACAAAATATCCTCTGGGGTGGTGAATCTGATTGTGAAGAAACCTTCTCCCAATTGACGGTGAGATATGAATATTACCTTGGGTTTTCCACAACTTTTGCAATTTAATATCCAAATTGTGCAACGTCAATCTGTACCCCATAAGCTTGATGACAGCTTGTTTCCATAGAGCGTATATCCTGGTTACTTCCTCTTCAAAGAACTTGATAATATTTTCGTTGGATACTACACACTCCTATTGCTTCCCTATGTCTTCCTGGACTTGTTGGTTCTATTGGCTCATCTGATCCATCCAATCTAGGAAATACACATGATTTGACATTTGTAGAAGCTTTCATTTTACGATTTCACTTTTCCTCCTTGGGATTTAGTTATTTTTCCCTTAATCTATATATTGTCTGTGTTGTAAACTTTTGGATTATTATTGATGTTGGTGTTCTACTTGTAGTGGAGTTTATAAAATGTAAGGGATATTTGATAAATCTACTTACTATTATCTGTTGCTATAGTTTCAGTTTTGTTTGGTTCTAGTATGTCAAGAGGTTCTAGAGAACTCAGCATGAAACCTGCTCACACTAGCAAGTACATCTACACTAGAAGGTGGGATAGTAGAGAAATAATAATTTGTTTGTGTTGTAAGCTTCTAGATTATTATTGATGTTGTGTTCTGCTTGTGGTGGTGTTTATAAGGGATATTTGAGGAATCTGCTTACTGCTATCCGTTGCTATAGTTTTAGTTTTGTTTGGTTCTAGTATGTTAGGAGGTTCTAGAGAACTCAACATGATGCTCGCACTAGCAAGTACATCTATACTAGAAGGTAGGATGGTAGAAGAAATTAACAATTTATATCAAGTGTATATGAAACAGCCTCACTTTGACTTCCTCTATAAGTTTTCTTCATAGAACTATTGCATTTCTTTCTACACACATGCTTTATTATGGCTCCTTATTGTGACTACCACTATCCACCATGTCAGCCCAAGTTTTATGTCCATGCACAGTTGTTTGGCCTTATTTATTGGAAAAGAAATTTCCTTTGTTTGTTACATCATTAATACATACCCTTTCTATTACTTGTAAACACACTCACAGTCCTTGTTAGCAAGAATAATTTTTGGTGTATAAAGAACACATCAATTAGCCTTCTGATTTGGCCATAATTTATTAAATCCTTTGAATTGTCTTCACAAATAATGCATACCAAACCTTCTTCTATCTTCTTACCAAGTCTTAAATAGTAATAACCCACTTCTAATTCGTCAAACCCTAGTCTTTTGGCAATGCTATCCAATGACACTTGACCATTTCTTAGAATTGCAAAAGTTTACTACAACTTCAATTCCACCTAGGTATCTTTTATAGGAAAATTAGCAAGTTCCCCCTCTCTCAGCAATGCACTTTACTAGAAAATAATTTTGGGTTTTGTCCTATTACTAAATTTTTAGGCAATTAGTCTTAAACAACATAGTTTGGGGACCAATTGCTTTTATAATAAACTAAACATGTTTAGGGTTTATTGTGATAACACAATAAAGTTTGGGACGACTTAGAACAGATAACACCAAATTAGGAAAATAAGCTATATTACAAAATTACTCTTCTAATGTAATTAATTTAGGAGTTTTTTGTAATTAAGGGTTAAAATATTCAAATTAGGATAACAAAATAATAACTATAATTTGAAATGTACCAGATGTCCTCACGGCTTTTGTCATGCATTTGCTGCCTCTGATAGTTCTTTTCTCAAAATTTCATATTATCTTCTTCTTCCACAAGATTTTATGCATGAATCAAGCTAAGTGATTGGGTTACTTTTGTCCTTTATTGTGCCTAAGTAATGCTTATTCTTTTGCAATTTAAGTTGTATTTGTGCCTATTTGTGTGTTTGAGTTTTAAGTGTGTTCTGAGTGTTTTTATTTGTTATTTTAGTGTTTAATTGATGTTGTGTTGTTTTGGTATTTAGGATGGATTACTTAACTTGGAAAAGAAAGAAAGTTGAAAGAGGATCAAAAGAGAACTATTGACTCAAGGCAGAAGGGGTTTTAACTACAATGAGAGTGTTTAGAGTAGAAAACTTCTGGCAGTACTTTAGCCTTGTTCAAAGTCATTTTTTTTGTGGCTAAGACCCCTTTCTAGCACAACACAGCACCAACTTTGGTCGCAGCGATAGGCTTTTTGGCTGAGGCAAAAAGGCGCGATCTGTAGCCGAGTTTTGCAATTTTTCAGCATATTTTGTTCCTATAAATACCATATTCATGGAAGACTTTTGGGAGAGCTTTAGAATTAGTTCTAGAGTAGTTTTAGGGTTTTCTTTTAAGCTAGATTAGGGTTTTTGTTCTACTTTCATATTTTTTTCATTAGGGTTTGGAGTTTAGGATTTCACATTTTCTCTTTAAACATAGCAATCGTTGGAAGATCTTGGTTTTGTCTGTGAAGATCAAGAGTCTACAAGGCTGTATCTTTCTTTGTCTTTTCTTTATGAGTAGTTAGCTATTTGTCTATAGATATTAGATGAAATCTTACTTTTATGGATTGATTTGCATTGATTTATGAACATAGTTGCTTCTTATGCAAGCTATGGTTTATTTGACCTTATGTTGATGTTCTTCATTATTTATCCAATCTTTTGCCTTGATTATACTTGAAGTTGATTAAGGAGAAAATTTTGAGATTGGTAAACAATATGTGAAGTCTAGTGGGTTCATTTATGAGAAACGTAAACTAGTAATTACAGAAGTTTAATTATAGATGAGTGTGTAGTCTGTGTTTTTACTTGGAAGGGTTATGATCATTAGTCTAGTTAGGATATCTTTCCAAGGCAATTGGGCTTGTAGCTTTTCATAGTCCCTAGCATAAAATCAATTAAATTAATAAATTCATGTTAATTTTGTTCGTAAAAGTTAGTGGTGTACTCTAGAAACCTAGGTTTTTGGTAATTTTTGTAGAATTATTCTATTGCTTAGTTACTTTATTTATTTTCTTTTTACTGCAACTTTATTTTGATTAAACCAAAAACTCAAAATCTTTTCTCTTGTAAAGATAATTAATTCACAACGTTTACCGCCACTTTCTCGTGGGATCAACACCCCATTACTTTTGCTTTACAATTGAACCTCGTAGTTTATTTCATGTGTGGTTTACCTCAGGTTTTATATAATGCGAGAAATAATTGAGTTATTTATAACATCTAATTATTTTATTTTTAGTTTGTGTAGGTCTTGAATGAAAAAGGAGCCAAAAAGTAGGAGAAAAATCAAGAGAATGAAAGACGTTCAAGGTGGGGAGCAAATTTGGAAACTCTTCGGTACTTTGAGCATAACATTCTTGTCCAAACCCCAATTGAGGTGTTTCAAGATGTTTTGGAAAGTTAAGAGAGAAAGCTACAACTTTCATGTTTTGAGTTTTCTCAAATTTTATCAGTATCAAGGTCAAAATCAAGGTGGAATTTGATGCTGATGCATTGGAATTCCCACACATGGGCGAATGAAAGTGTGTGCATGTGTGCAAGTCGTAGAAAGGAAAATTTTGCTTCTGGAAATTGTATGCATGCACGAGTTTCTATGTGCATGTGTGCGCATTGCATGGGTTTCACTGTGTAAATTGTTATTTTGAAATCTGTTTTCACCTAATTAAACTCCTTCTGATGGGCTGTCACGTATCTATCATTAGAGAGGGGTTTTAATCCTAATATCCCCTAAATACCCCATTGTATGAGGGTTGAACATAAGCAGTAGCCATTAGTTAGAGTAGACAATAGATTAGGAAAATCATAATCTGGGGTTTTATTATTCTTGTTCAAGACTTCAAGCACATCAACTCTTGTTCCGGCCATGCTATTAAGTTTGCTTTTTTTTTTATATTTAAATTCAATTTAATTTTAGTTTTTATTTTACTTCCATATTTTTAATTTGATCTTATTGCGCTTACTTTTCTAGTTTATTAGTTTGAGTTTGCTTTCGATAAATTTTATTGCGTTATCTAATTTTAATTAGTTTTGGTGATTGTTCTTATTTTCTTAGTGATTAGAATTACTTTAGTTAGGTAGAACAAAATCTTAAAATTAATTTGTCCAACTAGTACACAGATTTGTGAACCCTAGTACTTATCTGTCCAATGGTTTTCATGGGAACGATCCTTACTCATGCGATCTACAAACATACCTCGTATCCTTGTGAGTGTGTGTAAGTATTGATTACGGTTATTAAAGCTTATTTATTACATGTTTGTGAATTGAATTGCCTAGTCAAGATTTATCGTTGCCGGGACTATTCTTGGTGCAATATTAGGTTTAGTGAGTCTTACTAGATTAGACTTTTTATTTTCTTTTAATTATTTACAATTGCTTTTGTTCTTTTTAATTTTTCTTTTGGATTTTTCCTTTAATATTCAAACTTTGGTCTTTTTCTTGTAGTTATGGTAAGTACTCATTCTTCCAACCAATTCCTACTTCCAGGTGATTTGGAGATTGAACAAACTATAACCAGAAACCACAGAAAACCACAGGAATCATGCCAAGGAGAGAATTTAATGGAGAATCCAAATCGTAATGTTGGGGATCAAGATGAAATAGAGGTAATCATGGCAATGGTGGTAATGCTATTCCCCTACCCCTTAAAGAGATTATGCCATAACAAATTTTGAAGGGGCAAGTTTTGACATTGCCTGAATACCCATAAACGCCAACAACTTTGAAATCAAACCAACTTTGATTCAAATACTCCAAACCACTCTATGTTTAGGTGGGACAAATGAGGATCCCTATGCTCATTTGTTGAATTTCGAAGAAATCATTGACACAATTGAATACAATAGAGTACATCCAGATTGTATTTGAATAAGAATTTTTTCATTTTCTTTGAGGGATAGGGCAAAATCTTGGTTGCAGTCCTTCCAGTAAGGTACTTTTACCACGTGGAATTAGTTAGCCCAAGAATTTTTAGCCATGTACTTTCCACCATCAAGAACCGTAAAGCTCCGCAATGACATTACATTATTTTGATAAAATCACTGGGGAGATCCTAAGTAAAGCATGGGTGGGTTTCAAGGAGTTTCTTAGAAAGTTTCCACATCATGCCATTCCATTATGGCTACAAGTACAAGCATTTTATAATGGATGCCTCTTATTTCTGAAAATGAGTTTGATCGTCGATGCAAGTGCAAGAGGCACTTTTCCTCTTAAAACTCCAAAAGAGGCACAAGAACTGCTGGAGAGGATGACACCGACTCATTACTACCATGGCACAATTACTCTTTAGCTGGGCAACAACAACAATAAGAATTCCATCAAGTTAACACCCAACAAGGAGGTATGAATAATCTCAATGATGCCTTCTTAGTTGAATAGCGCATGATGTTGAATATGATGACCAATTTGACAAAGGCCTTAGAAAATTTGGGATCAATGAACTCCATAGATTCAGCACCTCAAGGGATCTTAACTTGTGAATTGGTGGAGGAAACCATCAAAATGGCCTTTGTGAAACACCCATGCCTCAAGGTGAGCAAGTTTAATTCATTGCCAATCAAAATTCAAGATCAAGGTATCTACTTAATTCTTATGGTAATACCTATAACCCATCTTGGTGCAACCATTCGAATTTTTCTTGGAGGAATCAAAACAATGTTAATGTTCAAAATCATTCCTTCCAACCCAACTAGCCACAATCAAATTTTTCCAACCAAGCTTCATCCTCTCAACCATATCAACCACCTCACCAGAGAAATTTTTAGAACTTTCTGCCTCAACCAAATAAGTCATACCAACCTCCACCACCAAAACCCCACCTCAAAATTCCAATTATCCTTCATATGTAAGCCATAATCAATCTACTGAGGATAATTTGAGGAGGGACTTTGAAGCTTTGCGGAGGAAGTATGAGAAATTGTGAGCTTCTACAAGGAACATGGAACTACAACTTGGACAGTGAGCTTGGCAAATTAATGAAAGACCTATGGGAACATTGCCAACTAACACAATTGTGAGTCCAAAAGAGCAACGCAATGCTATTTCAATGAGGAGTGGAAAGGAATTCGATATACAAAACTACAAGAAAAAGGTTGATAAGGAAGTTGAGAAGCAAAAATTCGAGATAAATGAAGATAAATTTGTAGCTGAAGGTGAGGAAGATTGAGAGGATGACAAAAGGGAATGCAATGAAGAAGTCAAAGGGAGAACAAATATAAGAACCGGTGAAATTGAATCCTGTAGTGAAAGTTCTAATTAAATACCTCATCGACTAGTTGATACAAGAAAGGAGCAAAAAGAAAAACAATTTCACAAGCTCTTCGATATGTTCATAAATCTTAATGTAAACATCCCTTTGGTTGATGTTCTCAACAACATGCCTAATTATGCTCAGTTCATGAAGGATCTCTTGGCTCGAAAGCGGCGGTGGGATGATGATAAGATAGTTTGCCTCAATGCCAAGTGCAGTGCTATTGTTCAACGGAGATTACCCCCTAAGCTCAAGGATCTGGATAGTTTCTCTATATTGATGAACATAGGAGGACACACGTTACATTGATCACTTTGTGATTTTGGGGCGAGCATCAATATTATGCCGAAGACCATCTATGATAAGCTAGGGATCGCTAATGCAAAACCAACCAACATTACACTCCAATTGGCGGATTTGTTCGAGATAAACTATATGGCTTGTTGGAGGATGTACTTGTTCAGGTGGAAAAAGTTTGCATTTCATGTTCTTGGTATTGGGCATCGGCGAGGATAATGTAATTTCATTGATTCTAGGGAAGTCATTTTTATCAACCGCACATGTTTTAATAGACACTAATAAAGCAAGTTGATAATGAATCTGTTGATCTGTTGAAATGATATTTTTAATTATGATGATAATGTCCTAATATTTATGGAAAAAAGTGCTAATTACTCTCTTGGTTCATTCATTGATAGGTTTGAAGATGAGGTACCCAAAGTGGGTCAAGGTAATACACGCAAAAAGGCTGTTGAAACCAATGAAGATTTAAAAATTAACTTGGAAAACAAACCACTAGATGAGAAAAGTGGGAGGAGAAAGACTCATGGAATGGTTTCACAAGAGTGGAAAGGTGAGGGTTTGAGCAAAGTGACCATGAGCAAGAAGAAGAAAAAGCAGTTCAAAGAGCAACTTGAGACGATAATTTATAAGCACCATCTATCACAAATATGTGGAGCAAAGGGCAAGTTCAAGTTTGATTCAGGAATCAAGCTTCAAGAGTAGTGAAAAATGATGTTAAACTTTTCCCATCTTAAGCCAAAACAAAAAGGATGGTTGGCCATCCTTAAGTGCTTGAAATAATCAAACATGCCAAAGTCGAGCCTAAGATTATAAACAAAGGCACTTCTTGAGAGGCAACCAAAGATTTTGTCATTTTCTTAGTGTTATTTGCATTTAGTTACTTAAATATGTTAGATTGTGTTTGTTTTCTTTTTCTTATGTGCTTGATGAGTTTGACATTTTGTTTTTTTGTTTTAGTGTTCTTGATGTGTTTCAACTCGTTTCATGGATATTTATGTCAAGATACACTACGCCAACCATTCTATATTGTTAGAGATGCTTTCCCTTTCCCTTTTGGGCTTTTTTTTTCTTTAACATTGGGGATGATATTTATTTTTTACTGTGGGGTGGGGAGTTATCTAGATTTATCTCATCATTTATTTGGTGGACTTTGCCCAATTTTTGCTTCAATATTTTAGCTTTTTTTTTATATATATATCTAAGAGCTTTTTAAGATTTTTGAAAATTTTTGTGCAAATTAGTACAGATTAGATGTGCTTAACATGTTTCTTTGATTTTCTGCGTGATAATTTTTGAGCTAAACCATCATGAGTGAGTAGTCAATGTTAATATTTTCCTTGCATGATTTCTGAGAATTTTTTAGCACTAATAGCCATAAATTATTTTTATTTTTTGACACTTAGAGATAATTATGTAAACTCATTCATATTGCATCCTAAAACTTGTTTTCTTAAATTTTTTTTAAGCGAATTTTATAGGCAATTTGATTTGGTTGAAAGATGAGGATAGAGCTTTTTTTTTTGAATGTTTGGGCCTTTCAAACCAACCCTTATTGAAATTTTTATCCCTATTACCCTATCCGAGCCTTGATTTGTAATGAATGGAAAGAAACACCATTCGCGTTCTTTTGTTAAAACTCAATTAATTATTACCTACTTTTATGAGCCTAATAAATTCTTTAATTTTTCTATTCCAAAATGTCCCTCAAGAGCTTTGATTCACTCATTAATTTGCTAAGGGGATATAAGGGTAGAATGTAATGAATAAGGATGGAAGATTGTGTGAGTGAGTGGTGTATATTAATGGGGCAAGGGGTATTGGGAGAAATTGAGATGGAAACTTTTGAAAAGTGCAGATATTGTCTATCACTGGTACCTAGTTGTGAAAAAGGTAATACTGATCATTAGTACATGTATTTGCAAGTATTGCTTATCACTAGTACCTGTGTTGGTGTGATTGTAGGTAGTACCTATCTTTGGTACCTGTATTAAGAGCGAACATAAAAAAAATGACACATAAATATCCAGTAAAAGATTGGCCTATTGGGTTGAAATTGAAGAAGGAAGACTTTTTGTTTGTTGTATAAAATTTTTCATGGGTGTTTGTTGATTAAGTATGGGATTATTTTTGTAAAGCATTGGTATTTAATGTGAACATGGTTGGAGAAGAAATTTTATTTTGATGTGTGGTCGGCATTAATTTAAAGCTCTTTCTTTGTCGTGTGATATCCTTCTCCTTCCTTGATTAGTCAATACCTTAGCCTTCGTTACAAGTTAAAAACTCCTACTAAATTGAGTTTGTTGTTTATATTAGTGTTGAGGCACATGAAAAGTGAGCTATGGGGTATTCAAAAAAATTCTAAGAATTTGCATGATTGGATTTGAGTGTCTTAAAAATCGAGTTTTTATTGAATAGCTATATTCACATCCACCAGATTTCATGTCTAGGATTTTATTGGCATTTGAACTCTTGAGCTCTTAGATTACTTCTTATGATGACATGGTTCTTGATTATTTATGTGGATAACTTTTTAAGATATGTTGGGTGCATTTGTGATGAGTTTATCTATCCTGATTTTATTTTTACTCGGTAGGTAACTATGGTAATTAAATATTTAGTTAAATTAGGTCACACCAAGTTTTGTCTCCATTTTCAGGGAACTATTGAAAAGGCATGAAAGACTTTGTGGTTTATTTATCATTTATTGTATATTTTGGTTATTTCAATTGTTTGCTTTTTTTTTTTTTTTGTATGTCATTAGAGGAAGATGCTTTACACCTAGGCTTAAATGAAATTCTTCAACCGAACTCTAGTTGTCCTTCATCCCTCAAATTCCTATGATGTAATTCTTTTTTAGCTTGTCTTTTGTTTTGTTTCTAGTTTGTAGTTTAATTCTAAAAAAAGAGTTTGAAACCCTATAGACGGGTATTATAGTTTTGGAAACTCAAATCATCGAGTTTTATTGGTTTTTATGATGATTCTTATGCTGAAACACATAAGAACATTGATGTTTTTCCTAGAATTAATGCACTAATCTGAAAAGTTTGATCAATTGTTTCACATGAGCATGAATAATGCATTAACATATGCATGTAATATATGTGCTAGTCCAATACATTATTCGGTTAATTTTCCAAGTGTATCTCAATTTCATGAACTTTACAGGGACAATCGTAAATGCGTAACTGCGATTCAAGGTTGAGTATAGCTCCTACTCCAACATATACAATTTGGAATAGAAAGACCTTCCAAACTTTCATGGGGACAAGGGGTATGTATAAACAATCATAACAAGAAATCAATCATCAAATGGGGAAAGACATGTATTATTCGCAAGTAGGACCTTATGGTATGTCTCATTCCCTCGAGTTTAAAGAGCAATGGTGAGAAGAACCTCAACATTATTATTCTAATTCTTCTAATTGTTCTCTTGATTTGAGTAAAAGGGTGATGACTACCATGAAAAATATAAGAGATCCTAATTCTCTACTAGTGCTCTACTTGTTGATTCACAAACACGATCAGTTGCCAATTTAAAAATGCATGTTGACCATTTAGCACATATGATTAATAGAAGTATAGGTGAACATGATAAACAAAAAGAGATAGAAATCTAGTCTTGATTCCTATTAGTGAATTTTCTCCTACTAATTCTTATACATCTGAGGTACCTTTCCCTGAAATTTTGAATGGCACTGGGAAAAAAATGTCATTTTGGTCTCTTATCTTTGAGGCATGCCATCTTTCTGTTTTCTTTCCCAATTCATTCGTGAATAAGAATTCAAGGGCATGAAGCGAGTGCTTCTAGCTGCTTCGCCTGCTTCTTATTATGGCGGCTATGTTTTCGTGGCAAAAATGAACGAAAAGCGATATGAACGTGCTATTTTCAAATCGATTGATAGATAGCCTGATCTGTTCTGATACATCGAAAGAGATAGAGAGGAATCTATCAAGAATAAGGGGAAAATTTGACATTGTATATCAGAACAAGCCAATTTAGCAACTCATTTTTCAAGCCAATGTAGGACTATTGATATAAAATTTATACAAATTAACCATGAAGTATATCTAAACATCATATAACCTTTAAAGCACAAATAACCGAAGGTTAAAAACTTGAAAATGATGAAATTTGCTTCATTATTTTCTACCATTAAGGAAATTAGGGTTGAAAATGAAAGAAAAAGAAAACAAAAAGTTTGTGGACAAAAAAATTGATGTTTTTAACCTCTAGTCATTATATTTTAATATTCATGTGATGTTCACGTTGCCTTCACTAGTAATTTCTCCAACTTTTCTATCAAAAGTCCTAAATTAGACATAAATCTTCCTCTTCAGCACATTCAATACCAATCCGTCACAGAACTAAATTGGAACACACCCCAAATATAAGAAACAAAAATAATCTTTTTTTGAATGGCCCCCACTATTATGATTCTTTTAAATTGCATGATTCATTCTTAGTAGTTTCAAAGAAAGATAATTTCCAATGTAATGTGCTAGCGGATATTATTGATTCCGTTCTAGTCCCATAGACATTTACATATGATTTTCTATGGGTGAATAAAACCTTGCAAATTGCTATTTTATCTCACTTGATTTTTACACAAGAGAAAGGGTCTAGTTCATGATTATGATTTTATTAGCTCGTTTTCTTATATGCATCTTCTCATATGTATACTAACATAATTTTGAGAGGTCTGTGTTGCAATTTAAAGTTCTATATTAAGTTTATCACAAATTTCTTGAAAATTCCTTAACCACCTTGGCTGAAATAAAAAAAGGTGGTCTTTTTTGTCCCTAGCTAGCACGGATGTTAAAGGTACTCTAGTTGCTCACTAAATAAACTATGCTAGAGATTGACATATCTAGTGAATTCTATCCTATAATTATTTAGTTAATGTGTTGATGCAACTTAAAGTGTCCAAGGTTCACCCAAAACGATGGTTTGATCTCCACAAAATAGAGTTATTTCTGTCTATTTCGCATCAAGATTCTTGCTATGATTCGAGCGCATTTTAGGATTTTGGGCATATTTTTGTACTTTTTGTGGGTTTAGCGTTTCTATATTTTTTTTTACTATTTATGTGTTGTTTGTGTGCTTCGTGGGTTGGTAGAAGGTTTGGAGCAAAAAAAGAAATCACGACGTTAGTAGATTTGTCTGAAGTTTTAAGGGTAGAACGTTGCGCCGCACTAGTGAATGCCAACGTTAAATACCTAGCACTGCAACATTGCGTGAATTTCCTAGATGGTGTACTTTGCGATTTTTACTATTGAATTCGGTTGTGGGACCCGAAAATCCTTCCTTAACATTTAGGACACCTTGTATCTATAAATAGGACCCTTAAAGGATCTATTTTAACATGTATTATAAGAGTAAGAGTATGATAGAGTAGATTAAATAATTTTTCTCGATTAAATAATTTTTCTCTTGCTTTTTTATTCTTAAATCTTTTATTTTATGAAGTAATTTTTGTTAGTAGTTGATGTAACCCAACTACATGCCATGAGTATTTGTTTTGAATGAAGTTTCAAACTTTTGTGACCTGTGTTCATAAGAGTGTGCATTATTGTTATTAATGACTTTCTCTATAAGATTTGGCCCTCAATCATGTTTTGAAATTAATAACTGAATATTAGTCAAGAATAATGCATGCCATGATTTGCTTATATTCATAAAGGGAGATTGATCATGAATGAATTGTATGGACTGTTAAGTAGTATCTACAAAAGAGCATCAACAGCCCAGGGTTTCAAAGATCCTGATGTTATGATTTTTTTTGTCTAGATTAATTCTGAAAAGACTTCTCAAAAATAAATCTAATTGGAATAGTTATTAACTTGAGAAAGTTTAATACGAATTAGGGAATTTTGCTATGTTATGTGCATCTTGATTGATTCTCGTTTGGTTTGAATCCATGGTTATGTTAGTTAGGTGAAGTCAATTTCTTAGCATACTTAGTTCTTGTTTTCTTGTCCTTATTTATGCTTTTGTTGTTTAATTATTTTATTATTATTTTAGTTTAGTTAGTTAATTTATTCTCTCATTCGATTTCTCCGATAACGACTAAAGTTGAATCGTAACTATTTGTAATATTCACTCTTTTTCGTCGGAAACATATTCTAAACTCTTATCACTTTAGCACGTATTCAACTAGTGTGTTTAATAATGTGGCCAGCATGTATTAGGGTTCCTTGACAAGCCATTTGAATATGTTAACATGATTTTGGCTTCATGTAGGACGAGAAGACATAAATTTTAGCACTAACTGGGAAGCAACCTAGATTTCTACTGCTTTCCTATTGTTTCTTATTTGTTTTGTGCTTTTGTTAAGTAATTGTCTAGTTATTTATGATTCTTCCTTTGATCTTGGTTTGATATCTGAGTTTTGTAGGAAAATAATTTATACCCTAAGGTTTTGTTAGAGCATCGACAAGGGCGAATATATGGATTAATTCCTAAGCCAAATGAGGTGAGTTTTGTTTATTTTGTGTCTTCTCATGTTTGCTTTATTTATTTCTTTTTGTTATTGTTATTTGCGATTAGTGGTGTTATGTGTTAGTTTAATATTCATATTGGAAACTTTGTGACGTATTTATTTATTTTTATTTTAGTTGATTAAATGTTTAGGTTATGTAGTTTGATTTGTGGGATCAATTCAATTCTACATAAGTAATTTCTTGAATCATTGTGTGATTTAATCTTGTTTCAATTGCCTTTGTGGTATAATTATGTCAGCATTGACATGTGCTTAAGTGATTTGTTTACTGGTCCTAAAAGTGCATGAGAGTGTTTTGTTTTTTATAAATAAGCATATACATAAAAGTATAGCATATGATTTTTGAAATTTTTGAAAAAGAAACAAGAAAGTATATATGTAGGTTTTTTGAAAAAAAAATTCTTTTCAAATAGTTTTGCTAAGGTTTGTTGTTTAATTTGAGGATAGTTATAGTGATTCTCGATATTTAACTTGTAATATGAGATTTAGAGTTGCATGTTAATTTCTTTTTGATTTAGTTTGGCAAGTTTGGATAGAGAAATGATATAGGCCTTATGTTGGATTATTCAAGCCTAAATCCCTATCTTGACTGCAATTTTCCTTAATGTCCCATTGAACTTTAAAGAATATGATATATAGCCTTAACAAGTTATTTTGGACGCCATATAGGCAAGTTTTTGGACACTATATTTCTTTTATCACCTATCACTTTTTGACTTGTTCAAGTTTTTCCCATGGTTACAATTTGTTATTGATCTTGAAGGGAAAATAGAAAGGTCAATTTAGAGAATGAGAAGGAGAATTGTTATACAAAATAAATAATAAGAAGAAAAATAGAAAAAAAATAGTTGAAAAATTATTAAAAAAAAAGAAAAAAAGAAGAAAAAATCGTTGTTTAAAAACAAAGGTGCAAGAGAAAGAGTTTTATATTAGTTGGTGCCCAATTGTATAAAAGAAAAAGGGCTGTAATCTTACATTTTGTGAGTGCAAAGTTCAAAAAGTATCATGATATACCCCACGGTCACTCTTTAATTGTTGTTACCAATAACTCTGCCTAACATCTATAATGTCATTGTGAGGGTTTACTTAGGGGGAGTTGTACTCCTACGCGAACTTGTTTTTGTATAAGATGATTGGAATTAGTATTTATCCCATATTATCCTACTTGATCATCCTAGCCTTACATTATAAGTTCAATGAAGTCCTACATAATGTTTAGTCCAAGTCTAGATTTTGCTAGCAAGGGAGGGTATCGAACGTGTGATTCATGAGTTAAGTGTTCCTTGTTAAGGTTTGATATTGGTATAAACTGATCTAACTAATTATGATATATAGCCTTAACAAGTTATTTTTGTAATAAAAAAATGATGTACTAGGATTGATGATCAAATTTGCTTATGCACGAAGTTTATTATTCTCTTTTACATTCAGTTTGCAGTTGTTATGATGATATGATACTCCCTCTATTTCAAAATAAGTGTCGTGTTTGGTTTGTGCACACGGATTAAGGAAGTTATTAAATTTATTTAATTTTATAAAAAGATAGTAAAAAATGACTAAATTACCCTTTTACATTAATACCCCAACTACATAATTTCCTTTCATTAATATGGCACTAAGGATAAAAGTTTAACAAAATATCATTTAATACTTTCCTGATTTTCTAAAGCAACAGATAATTTAAAACAAGACACTTTGTATTAATCGACAGTCTTTTTGGAATAGAGCGAATAATATAGAAATTAGATATGATGACTTATGAGCTGATTATTCTTTTTAATATTGTTTGGTCCAAGCGTTTTCTAGGTACTAACAAATATTAGGTTGTGGGAAGTGATAACTCCATAAAAGTAGGTTACTCTTATTCTTAACTGTGTTAATTAATGTTATTCCTTTACAATTTAGGCTGTATTTGTGTCTATTCATGTATTTTCATTTTAAGTGTGTTTTGAGTGTTTTTCATTATTATTTTAGTGTTTTGTATTGTTTTTGTGATTAGGTTAGATTGCTTAAATTTAGAAAAAATGAAATTCAAAAGAGGATCAAAAGAGAACCATTAAATTAAGACAGAAGGATTTTGGTTGCGACCAATGTTTTTTTGACCACGATGAGTGTCTCCAAGCAGAATACTTTCGGCTGTACTTTAGCCACGGCCATAGTCATTTTTATCGTGGCTAAGACCTCTTTTCAGCATAACACATAAGCAACTTTGTCCGTGACAAACATAATTTTTGTTCGAGGCATAGAGGTGCGAGCTGCAATCATACTTTAGAGATTTTTTCTACATATTCCATCCCTATAGAAGCCAAAAACTAGTGGGAGACTTTTGAAAGAGCTTCTTAGAATAGGTTCTAAAGTAGTTTTTGGGTTTTATTTTGGGGATAGAATAGGGTTTTATCATACTACTTTTTAGATTTTCTCTTTAAATTCGACATTCAAAGGAAGATCTTGGCTTTGTCTATGAAGATCAAGCATCTAAAAGGTTGTATCTTTCTTAGTTTTTTCTTTATGAGTACTAGGTTATTTGGGATGTCAATGAAATCGTAATTTTAATGATTGATTTAAAGTGATTTATGCATAAACACAGTTCTTATGCATTTTATGGTTTATTTGACAATTGTGTTTGATGTTTAATGTTCTTTGTTGTTTTATTAAATCTTTTGCGTTAATTGTACTTGTAGTTGATTAAGAAGAAAGTTTCGGATTGGTAAGCCATGTGTAAAGTCTTGTAGATTCATCTATGAGAATCATAAACTAGTAATAACAGAAGCTTTAATTGGGGATGATCATACAATCCGTACTTTAGTTAGAGAGTTTCTGACCATTAGTTCAAGTTAAACTATATTTTCAGGACAACTAGGCTTGTAGCTTTTCTTAGTCCCTCACATAAAATCAATTGAATGAATAACTTCTTGGTAATTTCATTTGTAAAAAAAGTTAGTGATAGACAATTTCTTACACTGGCAAGTACATGGATTGTTTCAAGCAGTATGGATTAGATGGGGTTGTCGTAACCATGCAAATTGGGAAATAAACACCGAAATTGGTAGTTTTACTACTATTTGGACACACCAAATACAGTAGAGTTGATTTTATTAACAACTAAAAACTAAATATTACACTAAAGGAAAATAAATAAGTGAGATGAATTCTAATGACCTACAACCTTGGTTTTGATGATGACAAAAGAGATTTAACTATCTTAACTGGAGCTTTGCAGGATTGCTAGTGTATTTGCTCTTAGCAAAGTTTTTGGATGAAGTACACCGTTTGAACTTAGCATTATATTTCTCGGACGCACAAGCTCATCCGAACTAGATAACCAAGGAAGCAATGCACCGTCCGAACGATTAGGCAGAAAGCAAAATTATGAAGCACTTACAACGGTCGCACAAGCTCGTTCGAACGAATTCTTCTCGGATGCAATTCACCGTCTGAAAGGTCAAGGCAGAGTCAAAATTTTGAGATATTGCAGCAGACGCATCTAACTGTCCGAAGAAGATTACATCGGATGAGTCTGACTGTCCAAAAGATAAGCATCTCCAGTTAAGCACCAAACCTTTCGGACACACTACACTATCCAATGTCTAAACTTTTCAACATACCTAGTTTGGACGAAGGAACGAACGCAAGCTTGGCCGTCTGAAAGGCATCTTAAGTCCTTGATTTCAGTTCGGACTATTGATCGGACGCTCAAATATTACTTCGGATGTCCGAAACCTATGACTGCTAGTTTTTCCAGTATTTATTATCTAGCCATTAGGAGGTGATTGGGAGCTGATTTGGATTGCACCTATAAATACCAATCCTTCTGTATTTTGTAAAAAAAACTTACACATCGAATACCAGCAAACAGAAAGGCAATTTGAGTACAAATTAACTCTTTTAGTGATATTGTATTAGTTTGTACTTAAGAGTGCTATTCAAAAATATTGAGTAGAGTGATAATCTTGTACAAAAGTGAGGTTTGGTGTAAAATCCTTGACTCAACTAAAGAGAAGTCGTGTGAGTAAGGGTGATCCTACTTTGCGTACACTTGAGATTATTGGCTCACCAAATTTGAAGGAACATCTTTACGGATTACTACTCCAAGCTAGCTAGCTTGGATGTGCTGTTTGTTTAATCTCTCTCCATACTTATTCTATACATTTTAAGCATAATTGATTTTATCTCTATCAACTTGTTATTTTATAAGTACAATTCTTACGAAGTAATTTTTTTAAAAACCTAATTCACCCCCCCTCTCTTAGGCTGCCTTGGGACCAACAATTGGTATTAGAGCATTGGTCTCTTGTCTCTTAGTTTGCTTAAATTGTATTTGAAAAACAAGATCTACTATGGCAACCAATAATGCTTTATGTTTTGAAGGTCAATCTATCACTAGACCTCCCATCTTTAATGGGGTGAACTTTATTAGTTGAAAAGATAGAATGAAATTTTTTTTGTAATCTATTGATATTGATTTATGGCATGTTGCCAATGAAGGTCCGTTTGAAATCACGATTGTTGATGATCACACAAATAGAAGAAGAGAAAAAACAAGGGATGAGCTCACTCCGCAAGACAAAGCAAACTTGACCTTAAAAGCTAAAGCTATGAATGTGTTATACAATGCCTTGGACGCTAACGAATCTACTCATGTCAAAGGATGCGTTTCGGCTAAGAAAATTTGGGACAAATTGAGAGAAATTCATGAAGGGAGCGATGATGTTCGAAAACAAAAGAAATCCTTACTTGTTGCCAAATATAAGTCCTTCAAGATGGAGCCACATAAAAATATTGATAAGATGTAATGTAGATTCAACAATGTCATTAAAGATCTTGAAGCCTTGGGTAAGGAGTATTCTTTGGGCGAAAAGAATAAAAAAATCTTGAATGCTCTATCCAAAGAATGGGAGGCCAAAACTATTGCTATAGAGGAAGCAAAGAATCTAAACTCCACGCCCATTGAGTCCTTAATTGACTCTCTTACGTCTTATGAATTGAAACTTAAGGCAAAAGTGGTGGATGATGAAGAAGCAAGACCAAAAAGGAACATTACATTAAAAACTTCTCAAGAAGAAGATGAAAAAATCTTGATGAAGGAAATCTTGCACTTATCACCAAAGGATTCCTCGAACACTACATCAACAAATGGAGAATGAGAAAAGGAGCAGCAAGCAACTCAAACAACTTCAAAGGGACCAAGCTGGAAATCAAGAAGCGAAATGAAAAATGCTTTGAATGTGGTCAACCTGGACACTTTGCAAATGAGTGTCCCTCCAAGAAAAAGAATGAAGGTAGGAGATCTCTTGTTTTAACAACTTTCAAATCACTTGGGATGATTGCAACTCCAAATGAGAGAGACAGGAAGAGATGGAATCGGCACAAATGGGATTCATGGCCATTGGTGATGATGAGGTAACCTCCACTTATGATTCTAATGATGAAAATGATGATAATGATCTTGAAGCCTTCATTATAAAATTGCATGATAGTTTAAAGGAATCATATGCTAGAAATAAAGAGTTAGTAAACAAATCAAATGCTTCATTAAATTGTAACTCTAAACTTGTGAATGAAAACAATAGGATATCAAAAGAAAAAACTGAATTGAAGAAAAGAATGCATGTGAAAACAAGGATCAAGGAAGAACATGTTGGTTTATGTACTAAAGGCAACAGTATTGGAATTAGAAATTATACTTATTGCCAACGTTAAATGAACCTAAAGGGTCACACACTAAGAGTAAGCATTGGGTTAAGTTAATTGTTGACTAAGTTCGTTGAATAAGAATTTGTGTCTAGATTCAATGTTGAACGAGAATTATTTACTAATTACATTGGATTTACTGGATTGTCCAGTTAAATAGTAATTATAATAATTGTAAGGAAATATATCCGTTACTATCAACACAAGGTTAGATATTCATAATTTGTATGATCCAAACGACATATCTGCATCATCAAAGATGATATAAGAATCCTTAGCTACACATTAATCCATAAATGTGATCAATGAAGTTCTCATACTATACCTGTCTCTTATACACATCTAGATGAAAACCCTACCAAATATTTCCAAACACTGCTCTAGCAAGCAACACCCTAAAAATCGGAAAAGCTACTCGTGTGGATACCCGTAGAGGCGTTCGTTCAATCCAGAGCAGCGCCTAAGGTCCGACGTGTTCTACGAATAGTTCGTGGTTGCCGTGGTGTCCAAATCGTGACCGTGGTGTTCGGATCGTGGAAAGATTCAGATCGCAACGGTTTTGCTTTCGAGTAACAAAGGTATATATAACACCATAAACTTTAAAAGTTGGAACGCATGGATACTCTTTTAGGGATTTCCTGTGTTTTTACGCTGCGTTATTTTGATATTTCTGAAATAAAATCCCTTCAGTGATAATCTAGTAGCCAGGTCGCGGTATCAAATAAACCGTTTCTGGATTGTTATGATTCCTAGTCTCTTATACACATCTAGATGTGTATAAGAGACACATTCTGTACTCTTATACAGAGACAGGCATGAACATTTCAAAAGACTCAGATTTATGTTTCATTAGATAGACATAACCATATCTACTGAAATATTCGATAGAAACTTACTTCGATGATTCTATTTGTGATTCTGTTGTTGAACTATATGTATATGTGATATACATATGTTGCATTGAATTATGTATATATGATATTTGTATTCTTCAATGATTTACATATATGATATGTGTATGTTCGTTCGATGGATTTAATTCGCATCATGAAAAATTATGACAGCACACTGCTAAATGAGTTACGATTACTCTTTAGCGTCGGGGGCGCTGCCTCGACCCACTGGCACGTTATAACCAAAACGATTTTAAGCCCTCGAAAGCCCGCTAACCGGCTAGCGGGACCGCCGTACTTTCTGTCGTAGTGGCTTAAAATCGTTTTGGTAATAACGTCGGATAAATAATAGTATGTTTTCTGTTTTATGATGTGTTCATATGCATGGTGCATAGCATGGCCCTTTTGACCTACTAGAATAGTAATTCATTTCTATTTTGGGGTGTAATTATATAAATACGGCCTGCGTGTCGTTTTTCTTTTTTGTAATTTTAAAGTTTTGTATTATTGTATTACAAAGCTTGTAAAGAAGGCAAGAGGAGCAACTTAGCGTCAATCAACAACAAGGTGTATTCCATGAAGATGGAAGAAATTTTGAAGTTGTAATTTGACCCTAGGATTGACCTTGATCTTCATATTGGCTTATGAAGATCACAGGTTTTAGTTGGAACACGATGACGTTTATCTTACTGTTATTTGTATATGCACCACATGATATTTAACATTTAATATCACATGGTGCCTGTCTCTTATACACATCTAGATGTGTATAAGAGACAGGTCATATACACATCCTCATCAGATGCCACCAAATTTAAACACCTTCCAAAGACTTTGATCACGATGTGCGTTTTTGCTAAAGTAAAAGTACATTAGTTATTTTAGTCGAAAGATTCTAATTAAACATATAAGTAATTGTGAAACAAATTCATCATCATTTCTTATGGTAATATAGGCATAAGATGAGATTAAACATGCTGGTACATATGATGAATTGATCTCATAATTGTTTTAAGAGTTACATATGATGTAATTGGTAAAGAGTTACCTACCTAAATAACTTAATTTTAATTGTCATGCCAAAGCTGAGTTAAAGTTAAGTGAAATATGGATCTTAACCCACTAAATACAAACTGTTGTGTATTCATTTATGAGGGTAATTGATTTAGTGGGAGTTTTATATTAATATCGAAATATTGTACTTTGCATAATTGTTGTAGACAGCTTCATGTAATGATCTCTCTCAAAGCTTTACATTCCTGCAAAATGGCTGAAGGAGCGCCTGTTAGTCCTCATGTCTTGAAGATGAAGGGTCACATAGATCATCTTGAAAGACTTGGATTTCCCATAAGTCAAGAGCTGGCAACGGATTTGATCCTGAATTCTCTTCCTGAGAGTTATGCTTTATGATTAAAGAAGAAGAAGAGTAGTGAGACTACTACTTCAGGTATTTATGTTATACACGTTAATCTTACTACTTCTATTTCCTCGTCATGGGTATTAGATACTGGATGTGGAGCTCACATTTGTGTTAATGTGAAGGATCTGAAAAGAAGTAGTCGATTAAAGAAAGGTGAAGTGGAGATGCTGGTTGGAAATAAAGCAAGAGTTGCTTTGCTCTAGCATCCTTCACATTAACACAGATTTAGACAATGATGGATTTGATTTCTTTATTAAGAATAAAAAATTCTCCATTCACCGTGAAGACGTGTTTTATGGAAATGCTGATTTGCATAATGGTCTTTACGTTCTAAACATTGAAAAGCCCAATCCAGAGATAGTTTATCACATAAATACAAAGAAACCTAGATTGGATGATTCAAATCAAACTTTCTTATGGCATTGTCGCCTTTGTCACATAAATGAGAAGCGCATATCAAAACTCCATAAAGATGGGCTTTTGAATCAATTTGATCTTGAATCTTATGATATCTGCGAATCTTGTTTGTTGGGAAAGATGACTAAACCTTGGTTGCGATCTGAATCTTTGTTGCAGAGGAGGTTACCAAGATTTCATTACTTTCTCGGATGATTTCAGTAGATATGGTTATGTCTATCTAATGAAACATAAATGAGTCTTTGAAATGTTCAAAAGTTTTCGATGAAGTACGTAATCAACTTGGCAAGACAATTAAATCACCGAGATCCGATCGAGGTGGTGAATATCTGAGTCAAGAATTTTATGACCATCTTAGAAATTGTGGAATTGTTTCACAATTAACTCCACTGGAACACCACAATGGAATGGTGTATCGAAAGAAGGAATCGAACCCTATTAGATATGGTTCGATCCATGATGAGTCATACTGATCTCCCTTTATCCTTTTGGGGTTATGCTTTACAAACACCTGCATTCACATTGAATCGTGTTCCAACTAAAGCGTAGAAAAGACACCATATGAGATGTGGACTGGTAAAAGCCTTGTTTGTCTTTTCTTAAGATTTGGGGTGTGAGGCTTATGTCAAACGGCAGGTCTCGGATAAGTTAGCTCCCAAGTCGATAAGTGTTTGTTTGTGGGGTATCCTAAAGAAACTAAAGGATACTACTTCTACAATCCTCCAAAACAAAGTGTTTGTTGCCGAAATGGGATATTTTGGAAAAGAGTTTCTTTCCAAAAGAACTAGTGGGAGTAGAGTAAATCTTGAAGAATTTCAAGATCCACAAGACAACACTCTCTTCTCGTGCAATCTCATCAAGAATCACAATTAGTTGTTGGTTCGAATGAGACAACACAATTGGAACATGGGAATGACTCACAATCGGTTGTTGAGCTTCCACATGAAACACAAGGACTCCGTAGATCCGGTAGAGCTAGAAATATGCCCGAGAGATATGGATTTCTTATTACCCTTAAACTATGGTGATCTTCTGTCTCTTATACACATCTAGATGTGTATAAGAGACAGGGACTCAGGACTCGAGGAATGGCAAAGTGCCATGAAATCGTGATAAGATCCAAGCTAGAAGGTCATATACATGACTAACTTATTGATTCCACCGGATGGTATAAAAACTATTGGGTGTAAATCCATTTTCAAGAAGAAAACTGACATGGATGGCAATCTACATACCTTCAAAGCACGATTGGCCAAAAGGTTTCAAACAAACTCATGGTATAGACTTGAATAAAAATTTCACCGGTTGCTATGCTTAAATCTGTAAGGATTCTTATTGCCATTGCAGCATACTATGCATTATGAGATATGGCAAATGGATGTCCAAACAGCGTTTCTTAATGGAAATGCCACACCTAACATCTCATGACACAACTGAGGGTTTTGTACAAGCCGAGAATTCGAAAAGGTATGTAAGCTTCAAAGATCCATTTATGGATTAAAGCAAGCCTCTCGGAGTTGGAATCTTCGTTTGACGGCAGTCAAAGAGTTTGGATTCTGTCTCTTATACACATCTAGATGTGTATAAGAGACAGATCTATGATACAGTTGTGTTTCTGGTTTTGTATGTTGACCTACATCTTGCTCCTTTCCTAATTGCTTGCTGTTGGAACATTTCCACAACATGTTTGTATCTGTCTCTTAAGCTTCCAAGTGCTCCAAGTCCTTCTGAAGGTCTGGGCTCATGGTAGCAAGCATAAGGCATCCAACATCAACAGAGTCATTAGAATGCTTACAATGTCGCATGGCATTAGTCTTGGAAAGGCTCGGTGTCCTGCGACACAAGATGAGCGAAATCGCATGAGTGAGATTCCATATGCATCAGCTATAGGATCCATCATGTATGCGATGTTATGTACTGACCGGATGTCTCATATGCTTTGAGCATAACGAGTAGATACCAATCGGATCCTCGGTGAGAGTCATTGGACAGCGATCAAGAATATCCTTAAGTACTTGAGAAGAACTAAAGATGTTTTCTTGGTTTATGGAGGACTTGGAAAAGAGCTTGTTGTAAGTGGTTACACGGATCCTGTGCTGTGTTGTCAACAATAGCATCACTAATCCAGTTGATATCTATTGTGATAATAATGGGGCTATTGCACAAGCCAAAGAGCCTAGATCGCATCAACGATCCAAACACATCCAAAGACGTTATCATCTCATTCGTGAGATCGTTGAGAGAGGAGACGTCAAAATATGCAAAGTACCAACTGATGACAACATTGCTGATCCATTAACTAAACCACTACCACAACCAAAACATGATCGCCATGTTCGGTCAATAGGTCTTAGACATATGTATGATTGGACCTAATTGTTTAATTGGGAGACTTTTAATGGATAATTTTAAAACGAGACAACATAGTTTCCTACATAAGAACTTATGTGTTTTGACACAATCAAACGTTGTCTTTAACCGGATGATTATAAAGATTGTGATTGAACATGTAGAAATTATGCGGAGGAAAATGAGTGATTAAGATGGAATTTGTCCCTCTTATTATGAGAGAGATGTCTTTGGGCCCCTCGATTAGTAGGAATGTAAAATGCATGGCCGTGCTCAAATGGATTTCTACAGAATTTATAAGAGACTGTCTCAACTACACATCTAATTGTCTTTAGTCCAAGTGAGAGTATTGTTGGTTTATGTACTAAAGGCAACAGTATTGGAATTAGAAATTATACTTATTGCCAACGTTAAATGAACCTAAAGGGTCACACACTAAGAGTAAGCATTGGGTTAAGTTAATTGTTGACTAAGTTCGTTGAATAAGAATTTGTGTCTAGATTCAATGAACGAGAATTATTTACTAATTACATTGGATGTAGAGGGCGTTCGTTCAATCCAGAGCAGCGCCTAAGGTCTGACGTGTTCTACGAATAGTTCGTGGTTGCCGTGGTGTCCAAATCGTGACCGTGGTGTTCAGATCGTGGAAAGATTCAGATCGCAACCAGGGTTTTGCTTTCGAGTAACAAAGGTATATATCTAAACCCTAAACGATTTAATCGGAACGCATGGATCCTCTTTTAGGGATTTCCGGTGTTTTTCCGCTGCGTTATTTTGATATTTCTGTAAGGAAATCCCAACAGAACAAGCCTTCCCGAAGAAAAGATTGGATGACTTGAATGTTCTTTTGCATAGAAAAAAGGAGAATATTGTTGATGTGAAAAGAAATAGAAATGTATTGATCAACAAGAATTTTGTCACCTTTAAAATGGGTAATTTTTGTTTTGTAAAATGAAAATCTTCTCTATATGAAAATAAAAATATTATTTGCAATTATTGCCAACAATGTGGACATGTGAAAAATAATTGCTATATCAAGAGAAATGAAAAACTTGGAATGAATACGGTATGGATTTGTAGTAATTTCACTAACACTTATGTACCCAAGAAAATATGGGTACCAAAAGTTATCACTTAATTTCTTGTGTAGGCAATAAATATCACCAAGAATGTCAAATGGTTCATTAATAGTGGGTGCTCAAGACACATGACAGGTGATGCATCTCTCTTCACAAAACTCGTATCCAAAAGTTATAGTGGAAAAGTAACTTTTAGGGATAACATGAAGGCAAAATCAATCAGCATTGGTAATGTAGGTAAAAATGGTGAGACTTTAACTAAAAATGTGTTCCTAGTTGACAATTTAAATTACAATCTCTTAAGTATGAGCCAACTTTGTGATAAACATCTATATGTATTCTTTACCAAGCATGAATGCTTAATTCTTGATAAGAGTTTTTAAGTTTTATTTAAAGGTCCTAGACACAATGACATTTATGTGATTTATCTTAACAACCTTGGTGATAGTAATGTAAAATGCCTAACCGCCTCCATAGATGATCCTTGGCTTTGGCATAGAAGGCTTTGTCATTTCAACATGGATTTAATTAAAAATCTTACTCTAAAGGAGTTGGTAAGAGGATTGGCAAAGCTAAAGTTTATTAAAAACAAAATTTGTGATACATGTCAATTTGGTAAACAAGTCAAAGTTTCTATTAAATCAAAAAATTGTGTGTCTACTTCTAGACTTTTAGAAGAATTATTGCATTGACAATTTTTTTTTGTTCGACTCAACATGCTAGTCTTGGTGGTAGTAAATATGCTTTTTGTTTGATGATTATTCTAGACTGTCTCTTATTGGGTAGATTTCTTACTCACACAAAATGAAGCCTTCAAAAATTTCGTAAAGCTATTTTCCAAAATACAAAATTTGTTGAATTTGAAAATCATTCGTTTGAGAAGTGATAATGGAGTCGAATTTAAATTTGGAGGTTTTCCCAAATTTTGTGATCACAATGGAATTTCACAAGAATTTTCAGTTGTTAGAGTTCCTCAACAAAATGGTGTTGCCGAAAGAAAAAATAGAACACTTCAAGAAGCCTTTAGAACAATGATTAGTGAATGTGATTTACCAAAATATTTTTGGGCCGAAGCCATCAATACGGCTTGTTATATTATGAATCGAGTTCTTTTGACACCTATTTTAAACAAAACTTCATATGAACTCTTATTTTGAAAAAAGCCCGTTGTGAGTCACTTCAAAGTCTTTGAGTTGTAAATGCTTCATTTTAAAAATCAAAGAAAATCTTAAAAATTTTGACAGAAAATCGGATGAAGGAATTTTTCTTAGGGTATTCTTGTGACAAGAAAGTATACCGAGTATACAATAGAAGAACTCTTTTAATTGAAGAAGTTGTGCATGTTATATTTGACAAGACTAATGATATTATTTCAAAGAATATTTGTGAGGATGAAGATGTAGGTATACAAAAGGAACTTGAGAAGTTCACCATACATGAAGAACATCAAGAGATAAAGACAAGCAATGAGAATGACACTCATCACTTGGATGAAGAAGGAGAAAAAAACGAAGATTCTCCAAATGATCTTCCAAAAGCATGGAGATTTGTCTCAAGTCATCCTCAAGAATTGATCATAGGTGATATGTCCGATGAGGTAAAAACTTGTTCTCATAAAACTTTGAATAATAATTGTGCTTACCTTCTCACATTGAACCCAAACGTGTGGATGATGCACTGAAGGATGAATCTTTTGTGAGGGTCTTTGCTATGCAAGAGGAACTTAGCCAATTCGAGAAAAATAATGTGTGGACCTTAGTCGAAAGACCATCAACTCATCCCGTTATAGAAACAAAATGGGTCTTTAGAAATAAGTTAAATGATAAAGGTGAGATTATTAGAAATAAAGCTAGACTTGTTGCAAAGGAATATGCTCAAGATGAATGTATTGACTTTGATGAGACCTTTGCACCCGTTTCTCATTTAGGATCTATCTGCATGTTCCTTGCATATGCATGCTTTAACAATTTCAAATTATTTCAAATGGACGTCAAAAGTGCATTTTTAAATGAATTTATTGATCAAGAAGTTTTTGTTGAACAACTCCCCAGTTTTGAAAATAAAAATTTTTCAAATCATGTTTTCAAAATCTCAAAAGCTTTATGTGGATTGAAACAAGCTCCCAAAGCTTGGTATGAAAGGCTAAGTGATTTTTTGATTGAAAATGGTTTCAAAAGAGGTGTTATTGATACCACTCTTTTCAAGACCAAAACTAATCTTAATGGCTTGTTAATTGTTCAAATTTATGTTGATGATATTATTTTTGGAGCAACTAACGAAAGTTTGTGCAAGGAATTCTCATGCTTAATGCAAACAGAATTTGGAATGAGTATGATGGGAGCATTACAATTCTTCCTTGGACTTCAAGTTCACCAAACAAAAGAAGGAACATTCATTACACAAATCAAGTAAACAAAGGAGCTATTCAAGCGTTTTGGAATGGAAGATTGCAAACAAGTCGGAACACCCATGTGCACTTCAAACAAACTTGACAAAGATGAAGAACGTAATAGTGTTGATGAAAAGCACTATAGAGGTATGATCAGAAGCCTACTCTACTTGATAGCTAGTAAACCGGATATTATATTTGTTGTTTATCTGTGTGCTAGATTTCAATTTTGTCCTAAAGAATAACATTTAATTGCAGTAAAAAGAATTTTAGATATTTGAAAGAGACGATAGAGTTTGGCCTTTGGTATCCTAAATCCAGAATCTAATCTTGATTTGATTAGTTATTCTAATAATTGATTTTACTGGTTGTAAAATTGATAGAAAAAGTACTAGTGGTATGTGTCACTTTTTGGGTAATTGCTTGGTGTCCTAGTTTCGTAAAAAACAATATTCTATTTCCCTATCTACGACAAAATTGAATATATTGCTATTGAAAATTGTTGTGCTCAATTTCTTTTGATCAAACACACCTTAAAAGATTTTGGTGCTATTTTTGATTATGTACCCATAAGGTGTGATAATACCAGTGCAATTAATCTCACAAAAAATCCTGTCTTGCATTCTAGAATCAAACATATTGATGTCAAGTACTACTTTATTAGAGATCTTGTATGTAAAAAGAAAATTTGTGTTGAATACGTGTGTACAAAAGATCAACTAGTTGATATTTTTACTAAACCCCTGGCTTTAGATTGCTTTGAATCTCTCAGAACTCGTTTGGGCATCATTGATTTCAAAACTGTTCTAAATAATGCTTTCAGACACATATGCATCCAAACTACTTACTCCATCGGATGTACATGAATGTCCGAACTTCTCTCTTTTGTTTCGGATGCTTACAATCGTCCGAACTTTCTCTCTTATTTTCCAAACTCTCTGGAATTTCTCACGGATGATTATCACCGTCCGACACTCCTTCGGACGCGCAGCATAGCCTTTCGGCTGTCCGTTCATCTGTGAACGGATGCACGGTCAGACGAATACGAATCATTCGTTCGTCTGAACGATTGCTCTACTAGTTTAAATCTCTTTTTTTTCCATTTCGGACACTTCCCCCACCGAACCCTAGCCCTGGTGCTTAAGTAACCCCTCAAAATTCTCTCAATCTCTCATTCTCCTCTGAAATTACTTAAGGATTCTCTCTTCCCAACTTCTTACCTTTCTCAAGTGAACCTCATTTCATCATTATAACATCTGCTTCCTTGAAATTTCCCACAAATTCGCTCAAACTCACTTTTTTCGTCGTCATCTTTCCCCTCAAATTTACAATGGTACGATCACTGATTAGTGGTGGATCTTCAACGGCTACCAGAGGCAGAAAATCGAAGGGCAAGGCTCTGGTGTAGGGTCAAACATCCTCGAATCCTCAATCCAACCCTAATCCCTCTCTACCCAAATTCATTGACGCCAAGGCATCCGATAGGTACACCTCTCTTCTTAGCAAATCCATTATTGTTCAAAGGCATGTTTCCCAAAGCCTTTTCGATGAACTAAATTTACCTCTTATTAAATCATGCTTTGAAAAACAAAACTGGAGTAACTTAGTTCACTTGGATTTGCCTGTCTATCATGATATGGTGCTTCAATTTACTACTAATCTTAGGAAGGGTTCTACTATTCACACATTGGTATCTCGTGTCAATAACAAAAATCTTGAAATTTTCTCAAATATCATTAATTCCATTTTTAATTGTGAAGTTACCTCTCCTGATGATTTTTCCTATTTTTTTCTCCTTGGATAAATGGCCTACTTTAGATACTCATTTTGACATTGAAAATGTCAAACAGATCTTTGAACGTCAATTTTAAACAGGCTTCGGAAGCCAAGACTACACTGCTTAGTCCTGAGCTCAATATTTTATACACATTAGTCACTAATTTGCTTTTACCAACTGATGGGCATCGCACTGAGTCAGGCAAAATGAGTTGCACTTATTTTACTGTGTTTTTAAAGGCATCCAACTTGACTTTGGTTATTTCTTTTGCTCTGTGTGGGAGTTCTTTTTGACTGATACTCGTCGAAACATTCCCTTTGGAAAATTCCTAACTCAGGTTTTTGATCATTTTGACATCCCCTTCTCTGGCAAAAAATAATATCCTCCTTATTTTAACAAAGCCTATATTGAATGTAAGGGTTTGAGGTTTTTTAATGATCAATGATTTACAAAAGCTGCATATGAACGAACGCAAGCTCGGTCGTCCAAAAGGCATCTTCAACTCCCTGGTATTTCAGTTCGAACGATTGATCGGACGCTCAAATATTACTTCGGACATCCGAAGCCTATAACGACTAGTTTTTTCAACTGTGCATTTATTATCTAGCCGTTAGGAGGTGGTTGGGAGTTGATTTATTGCACCTATAAATACCAACCCTTCTATATTTTTTAAAGAAAAAACTTACGCATCGAATACAAGCAAATAGAAAGGCAATTTGAGTACAAATTAACTCTTTTAGTGATATTGTATTAGTGTGTACTTAAGAGTGCTATTCAAAAATATTGAATAGAGTGATAATCTTGTACAAAAGTGAGGTTTGGTGTAAAATCCTTGGCTCAACTAAAGAGAAGTAGTATGAGCAAGGGTAATCCTACTTTGTATACACTTGAGATTAATGACTCACCAAATTTGAAGGAGCATCTTAGTGAATCACTACTCCAAGCTAACAAGCTTGGATGTGCTGTTTGTTTAATCTCTCTACATACTTATTCTATACATTTAAGCTTAATTGATTTTATCTCTATCAACTTACATTTTATTTTTACAATTCTTGCAAAGTAATTTTTTAAGAAATCTAATTCACCCCCTCTTAAGTTGCATTGGGACCAACAAATTCAAGATTGAAAAGTGTTAGGGAATTTTTATTTCATTTATTGATCTGACATCAAACTCAGTTCAAGTTATTAAGGTTGATCTCCAAGATTCCTGGCCAAATTTTCTTTTATTGTTATTATTCAATGATCATGCAATAATAACCCTCTTTTACCAAATTACTTGTCTTTGGTCCGGCACAAACAATTAAAAGTGAAAGGTGTGATTATAAAACATAGAATTCATTAAAGCAAGCACATGAATCACGGTAATCTAGGTCTAGCATTCATTCAATTCACGATATTTGCTATTCGATCCTAAAAATGTGATTGATAGTTATGTTCGCCATAAGTTTATATAAACATTCAAGAAGTGATCAAGAACTTGAAAGTATTAAAACATAGCAAAGAGGAAATCCACCATGAATAACATAAAGAACATGAGTTCATGCCTTCACAGTTGACAATATCTCAAAATCCTAACTTAGAAAAGTTTACAACATAATTATTGGTTGTAAAAATAATCATAGACTTTGAATTGAGAGCCACAGAAACAACTAACAATGTTAAATAAGTACCCAAATTAGATAGAAATCACCAAAAAATGGATACAAAACTCCCACGCTTGAATCTTTCTCTCATTTTCTTCTACGACTAAAACAGTGAAAAGTACAAATTTTCTATGAACTATGAATAATAGTTGAACTAACAGTGTTTATCTAGGTCTTAGAAGGTCTTATTATAGATTCTAAGGAGCTAAAATCATGTTTTCTCCTAATGTTGGTGTCACCAATTGGGGTGCTGGGCACCACAGTGCCCATACCTCCAATGGCTTGGCCCACATCTAACCTCCTATCAAGAGAATTATACTGCCCATCGCTTAGAGAGATTTCAACAACTTTATTCTTAGTCTGATCTTTTCAATTCGCGTGCTAATAGCACAAATTGGACCAGATTTAATCAAGGTCTGTAAAAACACATTAATAAATTCCCTAAACACTTAAAATCACATTTCCAGAACTAAAAATCCTAAAATAACATGAAAAATGCTCGGGATTAGCATTCAAATGTAATTAAAACACATGCAAATAACTCTCTTTTGGGAGAGCTATCAATTAGTGGTGAATTCTAGAGCCTAGATTTTGGTTATTTTTCTAGAATTTATTCTACTGCTCTTTTATTTGTTTTATTTACTCGTCATTGCAATTTTATTTTGATTAAACCAAAAATTCAAAATCTTTTCTGTTGTAAAGATAATTAATTCACAAAGTTTATCCCCAAATTCCTCGTGGGATCGGTAACTTACTCTCAGTCTATAATTAAATCTTGTAGACTTGCAAATAGGATACTAGGTTAATTAAAATTTAGTTAGTTTAGGTACCACCAGCAATAAATTTTTTTAGAAGACTCCATTTTGTAAATTGGCAAAAAAGGTAATTGTATACGAACTAGGAAAAGGACAAGTGTGTGCCTTTTTTGAGAAGAAGGGTTAAGCTTATTTGTTTCCAACTCTACCCCATAAAAAGAGATGGAAAATACTTACATAGATTCGATCTTTGGCCCTACCTGTAAACCCTGCGGTCAAGATTAAATCTTATAAAATCTTGCTTACATCAACTTATGTCATAAATTTCATAACATTTAATACATACCACAAGATCTATAAGTGGAGTCGAAGACCAGATCTACTTAAGTCTTTCCCAAAAAAATTACATGTGACTAGCACAATCATTTTTCTATCCAAAACCTTGACAGATATGTGCTAGAGAATCAAATTTATACGTAGTTTCAATGTTAGGGATTAAATTTTTTTTTTATTTTAAAAGTAATGGACTAATAAAATATAATTACACATATAAGGAACTAACTATGCGACTTTCCCTTAAGTTTTAGCCGAGGGAAAGCATTTGGTGTACTATCTTTTCCATTTTTCAATAATGCCCTCAAACTAATTACTAATAAATACCTAATACTATCCTTCCTTTTTATAACTTCCCATCCTAGATTCCGTCAATTTTCCTAATTTGCACACAACTAGAACAGTGTGCCATCGCCACTCGTTATTAATAAAGTTAGAGAAAACTTTTGGCGTTACTCTATTGTGTCAAAATTATACTACAAAAGGTGGTTTTAAAACCACCCAATATATAGGAAAAAAAATGCTAAATAAAATATTATTCAAGAAGATAATATTTTTGAAAAATTTTATACCGTTATATTTTAAAAATTTATACAGTACAATATCATATATTTTAAACGTTTATACAGTACAAGTATTAAAGCACAAGTATGATATCCTAACGAAACCATAGAATGCTCCAATATTTTAATTGAAACCATAATATTAACATATATCTTTTAAATTAGGCACAATAATTCAAATCATTCAAGGTAACCAGCCCTTACACTTTTTTTTTTTTTTTTTAAGAAAAAAAGGTACCGAGCCCTTAAACATGTGTAAATACTAAATACTATTTTCTCTGTCCCAATTTTTTGTCGCAATTTGACTTTTTTGGTCAAACGAAGCAATTTTATAATTAATATTTTATAATGTTATAAATTCTATAGGTTATGGATGTCCACTTATATATTTTAATTGTGATAAATTATAGTAGAAGTGTATCTATATCCCAGTATTTGATAAGTGTAAGTACAAGTTACGATACAGTTACGATATTTATATACGTGTAAATACAACTTACGATATTTACATTATGTAAATTATGAATCATTGTACTCTTATATATACATGCACTACATGTGAAATAAAATAACAGACAATCTAGTATTTCATATTTCTTTCTCTCTTTTTCTCTCAATTCCATGTATTTTCTTTAAATTTTCATATATTGTGTTTAATTTTTGTAACATTTATATAAATTTATTCAATTTTTAACAAAATTTATTCAATAAAAGTGAAATTTATATTAAATATTAGTACATAAAAATTTAAAATTTTAAAAAGGTTAAAGAAATTTATATAAAATTAAACTATAAAAATTTAATGTATTGACAAAAAAATCAAATAGTAACAATTTAACGGAACAATGATATTGTATATATTGGGCAAATTCAGTCTCGAACTGGTAAAAGAAAGTACTTGACCGTCTTCGATGAGTACGGGATGCCCAAGCCAATTAGATCTGGTTAGCCCCACAAATTTTAAAGAGAGCATAAAATTTGTGGAGTGCCTAAAGTAAAAATAGGATCCACGCGTTTGCCTTGATTCTTGAATCTATCTTCGTACACATCCCTTACCCATTACTCCTTTTTGAGATCTGCAGTTGACGTGGCCTCTTACCCATTACTCCTTTTTGAGATCTGCAGTTGACGTGGCCTCCTCTCTATCTCTACTCTCTAACCCTTCAAACAACCCAAATTCTTTAAGAAAAATCTTAAGTAGATCCGATTTTTGATTCCATCTATAAATTTTGAGATCAAAATTAAATGTTAAAAAATTTTACTTAGATCAACTGATGTCATAGATTTTTTAAAATTTAATGCACACCACAAAGTTAACAAGTAGGGTCAAAAATTAGATCTACCTAAATCTTTGCCAATCGCTCCCCAATTTCCCGTGCTTGGAGCAGAACCAGCAGGTAAGGTTGTGCGATGGCAAATGTTATTGTCACACCTCCTATTATTAGGGTGTCAATAGATAGGATTATCAAATTATGCTCTCGTGCCAGAAATGACTTATTTCTTATCGTATTCGTGTCATGTCGTATCGTGTGGAGTTCGTTTATTATCGTGTCGTATTCGTATCTGACACGTTTACTATTGACAGAGAGTATCATCCTATTTAACAATTACATAACTTGCGATCCATTTGAATTAAAATATCAAATTTTAATTATTTAATAACTCAAACAATTATTAATACTAACTTTGTTATTATAGTAATTTAAAACACATAATTAAAATTATTAATTTTTTTTTGGATAATATTTAAAATAATTATTATATTTGATTTAATAATCTAATATTAAATTAAATTATAATAAAATAAAAATTCAACAAAATTTGTTCATATAGTAATTTAACAGGTTATCGTGTCAATCCATGCATTGAACCAATCCAACCCAACTCATTTAATTTCGTATCATAAACGGGTTGACCCAATAATGACATGATAAATTTCGAATCGTGTCATAACCTGTTAATTTCGTGTCGTGTTCGTGTTATGTTATCGGGTCGTGTCAAAAATTGCCAGCCCTACCTGTTATTGCCACAACTGTAATTCATTGTCACAGTTAGGGGTATGCAAGTATTCAGTTAATGAACTAACTATTAATTTTGATTTTGGTAATCAAATTTATGAATATGGTTAATGAATTTGAAAATGGTCGAGAGATTTTTTTTTTTAATTCAATTAACTGACTACTGAATGTAATAATTAAAAATAAAAATTTATTAAAATATTTTGATATATAAATAATACATCACTGAAAATATATTTATTGATAATTGTTACAATTACTTTTATTTTTAACTTAATTCGTACAATTGTTATATTTTTATACATTAATTCATACTTATATTATTAAATTAATATTCATAAATCACATTAAATAGTCTTGTGCAATACATATTTGATTAATACTTGCAAGTTACATGATTATAGTATTGTACTTAATTATATTGCTTATTATTTAATTAAATTATTTTACTTTTTTTTTGAATCATTTATCAATAAAAATACACACAATATATCAAATTATGTGATAAAAATAAAATAAACTGGAAAATTTTGCTTGAAAAATAGTTTTTGTATATGATTTGACCCAATGTTTAAGGTCTAACTAATTTGAGTTGAGTTTGGTTAATCGAATTCAAAACCGAATACCGAATTCGAATTTGGTTAATCAAATTTTCTACTAATTAAATTTGAAATCGAAATTGGTTAAAAAATTTAGAACCTTTTTTCGAATTTCAACCAATTTTATTAACTGATTAACCAATGTACACACCTAGCAATAGTAAAAAAAAAAAAAAAAAAAGTTGTGAAATTACTTAAGCACCCATGTTTCTCTATACTTTCTTTACATCTTTTTTTTTTTTGGTTGTGGCAATAAAATTCCAGTGGGAAAATCGCCGAAATAGTCCTTCAACTTTTTTACTTTAGCCGAAATAGTCCCTTAACTTTTTTTGTAGCCAGAATGGTCCTTCAACTTTTATTTTTTAGCCAAGATAGTCCTTTTGTGATGGAGCCACCACAGAAATCTCTTTCTTTTTTGACAAATTCTACATACATCCCCTGTAGTTTAGTTATTTTTCACATTGGACTAATTTAAAATTTTACAAAATTTTATGGCCAACTTTTTAAAAAAAAAAAGTCTAGTGGTTGACTGAGGGGATCTAGCAGTAGCATTAGTGGGTGGCAATTCGTATCTCGTGGGTGAGGGGAGGAGCTTGGGTGGTTGAGGGTGGTTCTAGAGTTGGGTGGGTGATAGTTTCGGCTGAGAAAATGAGAAGAGGAAAGAATTAGGATTTTAAGATTTTTTTTGGTAAAAAAATAAAGTTTTATTTTTTAAAAAATTGTTTTGAAGTTTTTTTTTTCACCCCTTCAAATTAATTTCTTTCTTATTTTTTCCATTTTAAACCATACAAGTGTCTATTTATGTAGAAAATAAGTAAACTTTAGGGGTGTATGTGAAATTTATCTTAAAAAAAATGTTTTTATGGTGGCTCCACCATAAAAGGACTTTCTTGTCTAAAAAATAAAAGTTGAAGGACTATTTTGGTTAAAAAAAAGGTTAAGGGACTATTTTAGCCAAAGTAAAAAAAGTTGAGGGACTATTTTGATAATTTCCCAATTCCAATTGTGCCAGTGACATTTGTCTTGTGCTTTGGTGCACCTATGCAAGAAATTTATTATACACTTGCATAGATATAATTACAAGCGGTTATTTCTTTTTTCATTTTTATCAAAATTGTTGTACATGTACATAAACCATTATTCGCATTACTGAGAATGACACGCTTTATATGTGTGCAAATATAAGAATTAAAAATAAAATAAAAAATTACTTATTATTAGCTGTTAATGAGAAGTTGTAGGGAGTTAAGGCACATTAATGGAAAGTCAAAAAGTTTTGTATTAAAGAGTTTGTTGTTGGATTGTTAACACAATAGTAATTAATAGTTATAAATCTATTAAATTAATTATAAATTATACCAAATTACACCAACATTTGAGGAGTTATATAAAGTAGTAATTCTCATAAAGGTTAAATGCAGAAAACTCCCCATAAACTTATACCCAAATTGTAGTTTGCCCTCCTTAACTTATTTAATGAGTACTTTACTCTCTTGTCCCTTGCTTCTTCATGTTTTGGGACAAAATTATCCTTGCTATTTTGATAATTTTTTTTTCTCTTCTTACCAATTTACTTATTTTCTCTCTAATATGTTTGCTTGTATCTTCTTTCCCATGCTTTCTTGTTACTGCTAAACTATTATACTACTAATAATTAGTTAGCTAAAAGCTCTATTTTTTTTATGTGTATAAATAATTTATAGAATAAATAACAAGCAACACATATTTTAATAGTATAATATGAATTTTGTGAGTTTTACTAATGCCATAATTAACAAATAAACAAACTATAAAAAGATAAAATAAATTATAAAAAGAATAAAACATATATTCTAATATGCAACAATTTTTTTGTATCATATCATTAGCATGTTATATTTTAGTTGAGTCTTCTGTAACTCCAAAAACTCTTATATTAGGTACATGTAATATTTTTTTACTCTATTTTTTGCTAATATTACACCATAAATAAAAGGTTATATACATATTTTTCATTCTTTAGTTTTATTTGTATACTAAAATATTTTTTTTTAAAAATTTTCTCTAACTCAAAAATTTTATTTTTTATTTGATAATCTTATTATTAATAGTTAATCACAAACTTTACATTACAACATATAGATTTATTGTATTAAAACATGATTAATCTATCAATTAAGTTATTTTAGACAATGTAAAAAGTTACAACTTTAATTAATTAATTATTAAAATAAATGTAATTGTTTAGCAGTAGCAAGAGAGAATAGTGAAAGAAATAAAAAGAAACACAAAATAGAGAAAATAAATAAAAAAGAAAAATAATAATAATTTAAATAATAGGGATAATCACATTTGTCCCAAAACATAAAAGAGGGGTAAAGTACTTATTAAATAAGTTGAGAGGGGTAAACTGCAACTAAGGTGTAAGTTCAAGGGAATTTTCTGCATTTATCCTTCTCATAAATAGAGTTAGGATATACAAATAAAACTCACCCATACCATAAAATTAATTATTCCGTTCTACTTATTTTGTCACAATTTAACTTTTATAGTCAAACACATCTATTTTGTAATAAGGAATTATATAGATGTTTTTATTTTTAATAAATTTTTTTGATAAAAGTAAAATTTTTATTAACTATTGTATGTAACAAAAATTTTAAAAAATTAAAGTAAGTAAACAAACCAAGTTTGAAAAAACTTGACATATTCACACAAAAATTCTAACAATAACAAAATAAGTAGGACTGAAATATGCATATAATGAGTGTATTTTGTATCCTACGTTTTTTTGGGTATTGTTTGTATTGTGGGGGTTATTAGAGTCATTTTTTGTTGGTTTTTTGGCAGTCACATGTTGACAGCTTATTTGGTAGCTAATGGAGATTTTAAATTGATGAGACTAATTTACCCTTTACTGACTGCATTTCCCCTTTGGCTTAGACGATCCTTGGTTGGACTACTATGGTAGTTTGGACTTTTCATCATCTTTGGGTAGTTGGAGCACATTCCTTGCACTATCGGCTTCTAAATTTTTTGTAGACATCCTTGCTTTGCTGTCATTTTTGGCCTTTTATTCTCCACTAATTTTGATCCAATGGTTAGTGTTATTCTGCAATTTGTTTCTCATCCCAGTGTAGCATGCTACTTAGCAATAGATATAAAGGTAGCAGCAATGATTTTATCAAACTTCCCCTTGCTTTGCTCTAGGTTGTTCTGCGTTGCCTACTGAGGAGGTAATTCTAGGCTCTTTTGGGAGCTCTGCTTCATGCATGAATTCTGTTTCAGCTTTATAAATTTATGTGACATATATTAAGCAGATTTAAACAAGTTAATCAGTTAGATATTTCATGTAGATATAAACCAGGTCCAACTTGGTCATATTCACAATGTGGAAAGAGTTCTTGGATCCTAATGATGCTCAATTAATTGATTCTGTTCCTGAACAACCAATAGTGCTAATAATGAGAGCCAAATCTTCCTCATTCAATAGTAATATAAATGAACTCTTTATCCTTTCTTCTCCTGTATATACTCCTATTATTAATCATTTTCATCGTGTAGTCTTATCTATCAGTACACAAGCCACAAGTATCTTGATGTATTATCCACCGATCCCACAGACCACTTGCTTGCAAAATTGGTAATGTCAAAACACCTTAGCTCGCTTCTTATGTTTATTAAACAAGATGCAACAAATAAGTAACTTTCCAAATGACAGGATCGAAGAGAGCAATGCTTACATACAACAAGTTATCGTTGAAAGATTGTACGAAAAAGAGCACCAAAAAATGAAAATGCCATGCCAAAATCAGCTGAGACAGATCCGTCATGTCAAGAATATGCAACAAATAGTACTCTTGCTTCATATTTCTTCATGTGTTATATCTAGAAATACATACTAGCCCATTTTCTACTATTTATATTCAATTCCTCGTGTATATAAATGATAATTGAACATCTCAATCATATTTCAATCTAACAGCCAAGAGCATTTTGGATCAAAGCACAGCCGTACATCCCAAATCTTGAGCAACGTTTGTATGTATTCACCTGTACAAACTGTTTAAAATTAGCTGGTGCAGAAATTGATATGAACTTTACATGCTTGCATTGTAATATGGTTAGGCTAAAGCCAGAACCAAGGTAAAATTATAAGTATTGTTGCTATTGTTATTACAAAATAGATATTCTTCATTATACACAATAACATTATACAACTGTTAGATCAAGATTTGAGGCGCAGCTTAAAGATGGAACTGAAATGTTAAATGCACAAGTAGATGATAGCTGTGCTGATTTTATCCTTGGAGTGATTGCAGAAGAAAGGGCTATTATGCACTCATAGATAAGCACATTAATCTATTATATTCTTTATCACAAACTTATTCCAGTTGAAACAAAAGTTTTATACAACAATTTCAACCTCTTCTGCAGAATCAAAAAGTAGACATTAAACTTATCAACAAAAGGCTCAAAACTGAATTGCTATACTTTCAAATCGGAGTCTTTCACATTTGAATTTGCAAAAAGAACAATAACTTGCAACAATATGATTGCTTGCATGCCAGTTTAGCTAAAAATAAAGCATTCTCCTATGGAAACATTTGGAGAAATATCTGCACAAGCATCCCATTCAACAGATACATGCAAAATCACTATTCCAATACTTTCTCTACCTGATGCTCCAAAAAAAATTGCAACTTCTTCTGCAAAAGTCACCACAGGACATCCTGGCAAACCATTTGGCGAAAGAAGTACAATTGCTGAATCTCAGGTGCAGTAAAAACATTTCAAAGCAGACTAAACTACTAACTTATTGCCTTGGTTTTTAAAAAACTTATATTTTGTTATCTATCTCCAACACTATCATTTGTTATCTGTCTTTTGTTGTTTATATTACAGTGTGTTAGATAGCTAGCCACATTTACTGTACATATTAGCATTAGCTTATACTTTTTGCTGTTATTACGTAATCCTAGCTGTCTTTCTACCTATGAAAGATAGGATTTTGTTTTTGGTAGGATTCAACTTCGCAATGTATATTAACCATATTAACCATTGCAGTTGATATTTAAATCATAATCAATTTAAGTCTTTCTCTTTCACTTTACACAATTTCATTTGACAACAAAATTATTACATGTGCTAAACATACACATGAAAAAAGAAAAAATATAAATTGGTAAAATGAGGCTGAAGTATATGATTGTACACAAATGGTGTAGTAAAAATTATGGGAAAAACTTTATGATTGTGTTTGGATGGGTGGATTTGAATTAAAAAAAGGATTTGAACTGAATAGATTTGAATTGGGTGGATTTGAAATGACATGAAATTTGGGTAAATTTAAATACTACTATTTAACTATTAAAATTACACTTTCAATTATTTATAACTAAATCAATTGCAAGCCAACAACTTGTTTGAATAACTTATTATGGATTATGATTTCAAATCAAATTTATCCAAATCCCTCTATCCAAACACAATGTAAAGTTCATATAGGGAACATAATTTGGATTGATAGATTTGGGGAAAGATTTAAAATCCACCCATTGTTGGAAGGATTTATCAAGACAAAATAAATGAATTTCAAATCTATCCAAATTAGAGAGTTATTTGAAATTCTTTATTTCACATCTTTTAATTTGGATGGATTTAAAATTTATCAATTTTAACTTTATAAATTTCTAAAAAAAAAATAGTAGATTTCAAATCATTTTTTAAATCTATCAATCTAAACGCAATCCATCCTCACCCTTCATTTCCTTGATCAAACGGCTGTAATCTTTACATTTCATTCAGTGCATTTTAGCAAAGACCCTTGGCTAGAAAAGTGCAATTAAAAAACTAATATTTGTCACCCAAAAAGCAGAGTTTTTAGACGCCAGAGCAGCAAAGACTTCGTTTTCACTCTATAACCTTATACACATTCACCCCCACCCACCCAACCACAAACCCCTACTCTTCCCTTCCCGTGTATTGTGTGTACTGTGTGAGGTGATTGGTCAATTCTAACGTGCGCCTATTCCACGATTTTATTACTGCGATTTTTTTATTTTTATGTTTGGGTCTTTAATTTTAGTTGAAAAGATTGAATCTTGGCCCTTTGTTTTAGGATTGGCTCAAGCCCAGTTGCCAAGATGATTGCCAAGTTGATTTTTCATGGAGGGATTTTTGCTAACGTGCGCCACCTGTGCGCATGTTAACTGGAGTACAATTCTTGAATATTTTTATGAAAATATTTGAGTTTAATTGTTTGTTCTGGAAAAATGGGATTTTTGTTGGAAATTTTGATTTTTATGTTGTAGTTGGAAAGGGGGGATTTGTGTTTTTTTATCTATAAATTTTTGGAAAGATGGGGTTTTTGTAGTTGTGAATTTTTTGGGGGGTGGAATTGGGGCAGTGATTATATATTTTTGAGGATTTGGTAGACTGGGGATGGATTTGATGGAGAAAGGTGAAATAGGGAAGAGTGGTGGAGATGGGTTCATAGATAGGAGTAAAGTACGGATTTTGCTATGTGATAATGATTCCAAGAGCTCCGAGGAGGTTTTTACACTTTTGTGTAAATGTTCTTATCAAGGTAAATATTAACTCTGATTTGTTATCATAAATGTTATGCTTTTTTTTAAATTTTTTTTATTGATTGATGTTCTCAATGTTGTTGCTTGTAAGATATTATGGAAAAAGTAACCAATAATAAGGATGATAAAGTTGGTTGTAGAATTATTTCATGATTAACAATTATTTACCTTTTGTTCTTTTGTATAATATGGTTAAATGGTGTGTAACTGTAACCTAGTGTTCATTTATCCTCATGATAGGTCCTGAAGACCTTTATACTGTCCTAGGAATGAATACAACTAGAGTGATCTAGTAAAAAGTTGATTAAGCGCATTAGCTTACATTTTATGTGTTCATCCATTCTAATATCTGTATTCTGGCTGAAAGTATTTGGTTTAAGTGAGAAATGAGAAAAGAAAAGAAAAAGAACATTGTGTTGCTTTGATATATTCTTTTATCCTATCCAATGCAAAAGTTCGATTTAGAAATGTAGTTTGATCTGTTTCCTTAAATTAAGAAAAATGGAAATGGGTATGAACTATGAAAGTTTCGAAAATATTGCTGATAACGTTCATCTTCTGTTGATGGTTCTCATTCGCATACTTGGTTGCTCTTTTTTGTTGGTTGCCATGCAAACGGGTTGGTTGTGGCAATTATTCTGGTTTATCTGATTGTTGACCTGGGAAAATTGTTTGACCTGTTCAATTTGTTGGAAGGTTGATGTGGAACATTGCCTTGGAATATGATGAAAACAAAGGCATGATAATATAATATTATCTTCATGTCCACTTTGTTTGCATTTCAAGATCATAGAAAATGTGGGATTAAATTAAATACTGAGGACCATTTGTTACCCTTGCACTGTGTAAGTTAGATGTTGTGTGGTTGCTTTTCTATGAAGTTTTTGAAAAATATATGTTGTGAATTTATCACAATATCAGCTTTGCATTCAATTTGTGTAAGCCATGGTACTTCCTTAAATGGAGAAATAATTTAGTACACATATTGACTTTGGAAGATGACTTTTGCTTACAGTGACTTGTGTGAGGTCACCAAGACAGGTGATTGATGCACTGAATGCAGAGGGGCCTGATATAGATATTATTCTTTCTGAAGTTGACCTTCCTATGTCCAAAGGATTGAAACTGTTGAAGTACATAATGAGGGATAAAGAGTTGCGGCGCATACCAGTCATCAGTAAGCTTGACTTTTGTTACTTATTGATTTCAGTACACTACAGCTGTTAAATACATGGTTACTTTTAAGTAATAGAATATAACTATTTTTTGTTGCATTTTTGCTAGTGATGTCAGCGCAAGATGAGGTCTCAGTTGTTGTCAAGTGCTTGAAGTTTGGAGCAGCTGACTATCTTGTGAAGCCTTTGCGCACTCAAAATCCAATGAACTACTGAACTTGTGGACCCACATGTGGAGGAGGCGGCGAACGGTGAGTGTTTTTCTTTTTGCCTTCATTTCATTGTTTTCAGCAAACTGTATTTCCTATTTGGTTTTTTTTATCAGTCATGTTTCCAACCATAATCGCATGTGGTCAAATACAGAAAACCAAGAAACCAATTCTTATCAACATGTGGTTTTTTACATGTTCGAACATATCAAGATTTGGCTTTCTTCAGATTCTGAATCTTCACCCGCCTTCTGGCGTATCACTCTTTTCAGTATTTAAGTTTTTACATCCATTTGGACCTCAATGAAATATGCTATTTACTTCATTGACAGCTTGGACTAGCTGAGAAGAACATACTGAATTACGATTTTGACCTGGTCATATCAGACCCTAGTGATGCAAACACAAACAGTACCACTCTGTTTTCTGACGACATCTTGATGACAAATCCCGGTCAGTGTTAATCCAGAGGCATGTGCATCAACGCATCAAGAAGAACAGGAGGTGAGAGTGCTCCAAAGTACTCAATTAGAGGTACTTTTCTTCATGTTTGGTTGTGTGTATTGGCGCAAGTTTTTCCATTTATTTTCCCTTATAAGGCTATGTAATTGAACAGTTCTATAAATTAAAGGAAAAGTCCAAATAGGAGATCAATCTTCTTCAATAGACTAGTCTACAGGGGACGAAAAGAGAACATGGGTGGTTTTTCTAAGATACCCATCCAGCCACAGTATCTTTTCATGTCATGTCCAAGTGGAGTTGAGGAGTTTTCATTAGGTTTTCCATTATCTATTTTCAATGTATGAATTGAAGCTGAACAAGTACCGCTGCACGGGCCTTTTTAAAATATATGGTTCAGGATTCTCAAGACAACTATCTCCCTCAGTGCCGGCGAGGCACATACATTTGGCAAGTGCCAAATCCAATTCCATTTAGGTCTTCTGCAGTTCTGATGCATTAAGAAATCTATCTGGAGTCAGTTAACAAAAATAGCTGCAACTCAATCCATCTTCTGATTTTGTAAAATTTTACATCTTAAAAATTCTTTGAGACCATTTGGGTTTTAAGTACTTGATTGGCGTATGTTTCTATAACATATCTTCTATATTGTGTAGCGGTGTATCAATTAATCTATGAAAGACTGCTACCTTTACCATGACAAGAACAATAAAAGTAAACACAGGAAGTTAAGTTTTCTTTCTGAGGCAGTAAAACTAGTTGGTAAGCATTAAAAATGTTCAAATCCAGAAAGTTGGGCACCTGTGATTATAGCAATGCTATGTTGTGTAACTTAATTAAGGTTTCTATTATATTGCTCTCCTGCAAGATTATATTTTTCCTTATCCAAACTTATCCATCCCTAATTTTTTACTGTCTTCATTTCTATGCTTTGTATATTTTCACTGTCTTCATTTCTATGCTTTGTATATTTTCAGATCAATCCATCCACTACTGATGCTCCTGTGGAGACTCTTATTGGCGTTGCATCAGAGTGTCTTCTATGTACTCTGACGTGCCAGGAATTAGTGATCGAAGGACAGGTTAGATGCTGATTTGTTTTTGCATACCTTGTTCTTTCTTTATAGCCTACAAGTTGGTTTACTTATCTTTAATTTGGTTTTTCAATAAATTAATACTTGTCGCTCCTGATTCTATGTGTTTCATTGCATAATTCATGCCTTGAAATTTATTGTATCTATTGTAGTAGCATTACTACATTAACTTCTTTGATCAAATACTTGATTTTGTATTTAAGTTGCATGAATGAGGAGCTTGGGTTCTCTTATGCCCTTCGTTTTTCGTAGACACCACTTTGTTCTGGATTTTGGTTGTTTGGAAGTTCTCTTTGAAAGTAAACAATGAAATGTTAAGAGCAGATACCTCATTTTACTTAACTTTTTCAATTATTCAATATATAATCTTGGGAATTCTAGTCTTTATAAAAACTCCCAGTTTCTTGTTGCCATTAAATGGCAAGCTAGATGCTTTCTCACTATCCTATCAAATCTATCTGTCTCTTACCATCATTGCAAATACTTCATTATGGGAACTTGCACATTTTGGATCTAATTCAAATGTTGCTCTGTCCATGATAATAAATAATAATCATACTAAAGAGAGTTTAGGTGAATGATTTTTTTTATTTTTAAAAAAAAAACTAAACAAAGACTCATTTGCTTCAAGAAGTCCTAAAACGACTATTAATTGGGTTTGTTTGAATCAAAGATTGTCAAATTTGAACTACTTTGGAGTTAAAAGTTATGATGGACATTGCTTCTATAGGAAATTTAATGGAAAACCAAAATATGCATGGCAGAAATGCCATTTAAATCCCCAAAACACCTGCTTCCTCCCCCTAAACATTGAATTATGTAATTTGGTGGCTAGCTAACTAGCAAATCAGTGATTTTCTTTTGAATCTATGTTGAGCTCAACTGCCATGTAATCCATTTGCAGTAGCCATAAATAAAAATTATGAATGAGCAAGTAATTTCTAGATTCTTTCTTTTCCTGCAAAATGTGGATCCCTCATATGAGTTTTACAAAAAGGAGTCGTCAGAGTAGCATATATAGAATCAATAAAGGAGATGTATGGGGATGTGGTTACAAGTGTGAGAGCACCAGGAGGGTTGACACGAGAGTTCCCTGTAAATATAGGTTTATACCAAGGTTCAGCTCTAAGTCCTTATCTATTTGCATTGGTCATAGATGAACTTACAAGGGATATACAGGAGGAAATACCGTAGTGTATGTTGTTTGCCGACGACATTGTTTTAGTAGATGAAACAACAAATGGGGTTAATGCTAAATTTGAGATCTGGAGAGAGGCACTTGAGGCAAAAGGATTTAGATTTAGTAGATCAAAAACAGAATATATGGAATTTAAGTTTAGCAAGAATGCACGTAGGAATAGAATAGGGGTTAGTATCAGAAATCAAGAGATACCCATAAGTGAAAATTTTAAGTATTTAGGTTCAATTCTTCAGAATGATGGTGGTATAGATCGAGATGTTACACATCGGATACAAGCAGGTTGGATGATCTAAATGGAGAATGACATCGGGAATATTATGCAACTGCAAAATTCCTTTTGACGATGCTTTATGAGTCTGAATGTTGGGTAGTGAATTACATACATGAGCAAAAGATGAGAGTAGCAGAAATGTTAAGATGGATGTGTGGGTATACGAGGATAGATAAGATATGCAATTAGCATATTCGTGATAAGATTGGAGTGGCAGGTATTAATGAGAAGATAAGAGAAACACGCATCATGTGTTAAGATGGCCAGTAGAAGTGCCTGTCAAGTAAGTAGAATTTGGAAATAGTAGTGAACATAAGAGGGGAAGGGGAAGACCGAAAAAGACTTGGTGGGTAACTTGTAAGAAATATATAATTCATCTAGGAATTAAGGAGGATATGATCCATAACAGAGCGCAATGGCATAGCAGAATTAATTCAGCCGACCCTACTTAGTGGGAATAAGGCTTGGTTTGTTTGTTTGTTTTCTTTTCCTGCAAAATCTAGCTTTTACATTTCCTTCTCAGACTTTGACTATTAAGACTGCTAATTTTTTCAGGACAAATTGTTCCATTTCCAAAGAAGAGTGAGCTAAAGATAGGCGAGTTTTCTGCCTTCTTCACATACGTAAAATCAAGCTTGCCAAAAAGCAACTGCCAAGATGCTGCCACATTGCAAGGAACTGTGCCTCAGCAGTTGACAATTGAAGAGAATATTAACGTACAGGGTGGACATATAAATGCTGATTCCCAAGTGCACATTAGTGGAGATGGTCTTCATGATCATTCACAAGGTAGACTTATAGATCCCGAGTCTCAAGTGCTCATTAGCAGAGATGCTCATCAGAATGATTCACAAGGAGAAGCTTGTCCTAGCAATAACAGTATTCATGATTCTTTTTCTGTGGAAATGTCCTGTACGCCTCCTTTGTCACTGGAATTCTCCCAACAAAGGAACTCAAGTGAATTCTCTCATGTGCCTACGCATCCAAGGAATGAGCCTCAACATGATGTTTCAGGCTTTCACCCAGGCACACAGCTTATCCATATTATATTTCAGGAGTAATGAATCAAGTTATAATGCCACCATCCCCTATGTATCAAAAGAACCTACCGGATCTCCATAATCATTCAGCTATGTTGCCTCAATACAGTCATATTCCACGGTGTTCTCCAAATGTACCTGGGATAGCTTCATTTCCCTACTATCCAGTTGGCATATGCCTACAACCAGGTCAAATGTCTGCAACGCATCCGTGGCCATCATATGGAAATTTCTCTTCTGCTGAAGGAAATTCAAGTAAAATTGATCGTAGGGAGGCAGCCTTGATCAAGTTCAGGCAGAAGAGAAAGGAAAGGTGTTTTGGCAAGAAGATCAGATATGTCAATAGAAAGAGACTTGCAGAACGGAGACCTCGTGTGCGGGGACAGTTTGTGAGGAAAGTAAATGGTGTAACCGTGGATCTCAATGGGCAACCAGCCTCAGCAGATGATGAAGAGGAGGATGAAGATGAGGACGACCAAGTATATCTTAACAATGAAGTGTAATTCATTGAGTATTGACCTCACTTCTACAAATTTGCCCGCTCAATCACATAGCTTTGTCTCGAATAGTCCATTGTGCCGTAGCTCGTCATAAGTCCTGCAGTCAAACCATGCCTGGCATTCGTTCTGTGATTCAGTTTTATCATTGTTCTCATGGATGCTCAGAGAGGCATGGAGAATTGCTGTCAATTGCTACCGATGGTTTTCTTGTGTGGATAATATGATTCTAGGGGATTGCCTTGTCTGAAGATGTGAACTTTGGTGCTTCTGAAAGAGATCCTTGGGCAAGAATACTATATTATGTTGTTTGGTGTAAAGTTTTTGCCCTGCCATTGCTCGTCTATATGTGTTCAGATGTGCAAACTGTCTCATTAGGTCTGGGGAAGATATGATTAAAAAATACGGTTTCTGGTTTAAACGAGCTGGTGAAGCAATATTACGACTTTCATGAAAAGTTTCTAGTTGACGTGATCAGGGTTCTGCAGTGTTTTGCTTTGCTGATAAAATTGTAACTTGTAGTGATAGCTGGCCCGATCTCAAGGATTATTGCTTTTCAATATCCCTTTACTAGCCAACTTTTAGCTTCATTGAAATGACTGTCTCCTATATCTTTCGACTTCAGATTTCTGCTTACGTAATTTCTCTTCGATGTGCTCGGGAGACGTACATTTAATGTGTCCAACTAGAGAATAGACTTAACTGTTTCAAGTTCTGGAAGTGAGACGCAAGTAAATTCTTGCGCATACCTATAAGCTAAGCTAAAGCCACGATAAATTTGCATGACAAGTGTTTCTCATGTTATTTGCACTGTCGAATCTAGATTTCTCTTCCATGGTTACATTAACTATTTGTCTCGTCACCACCACGTTATTAGACCTGTCTTAAAAGTGCAGGAGTATTGATTTTCTTCTATACATGAATCTCAACTTTGTTGTTAGTTGCAGTCGGAATTCAATACTAACTCAACTATGGGATTGAAAATCAAAATGTCTCTTAATTTGTAATTACGATTCTAGAAACTAGGTATCAGGGTTCTCAACATCAAAAGCGTTAGGAGCACATGTGCATAAAGAGCACACGCACACATGCCATTACACACAATTGTAACAGAAAAAATTGTAACAATATTTCAAATGATGACGGTGATAATTAGAAGTGTATCAGTGTTACACTTGCCATTACATTACAATTCAAGATCTACAAAATGACGCAACCCAACAAACCACAACAAACCAGCATAATAATATAGTCGATTTCAGATTTTCCACACAAAAACTTTCCACAACAGAGTGAAAAATAAATGGAATTTGGAAAATAAAGGCTGGCCATCTAATGGGTCAGCTTAAAGTAAAGAATCAAAATTATAGCAAGGACTAAGACTGCAATAATGGAGCCAATGATCCATTTGTTCCTGCTCATCCTTCTTGACATGTTGGTCAGTATCTTCTTGCTCCTACTGATGTTATCATCCACCCCATGAAGCTGCAAAGGCAAGACACTTAGCCATCCTCTTTACTAAGAACAAGAAACTCAGAGCCAGCTTAAGTCAGATAACCTATTGTTTTTCCAAAGGTTTTAAGGCATTAAACAGTTGCATGCATGACTGCACTAATCCCAGTGTACAACGAGAAATGATTTCGCTACGATTTCCATTACCAGTAAAATGGTTACAAGATGACTGAAATAACATTGTCATTCAGAAAGAGGGAGGAAAAAGATGAAGCTGCACGGCAGGCAAAAGTTACAAACTTAGTAAAGAAGATGATTTGAAAAACCATACTGTATTATGGGCATGGAGGAGAGACTGACGTTGTTGATGTAAATCCTGAAGGATTGAAACACCAAGATCTTCAGTTTCTAGCATCACTTTCCGACTTTCTCTAATCCTGTCACTTGACTGGTTTAATTTCTCAGTTGACATCAGCAATCTCCCTCTTTGATCAGCAGCCACCTAACATTACACTTCAGCCTTCAATCATGTATCCTAGTGTTAAGCAAATAGACAATTATCACCAAAAATTATTACAAAATGAGTTGTGCGCAGTTTTAGAATTTTCACGCCCTTTAATTTAGAAGAAAAAAAGTTAAGGATTGTCGGCTGGATGTTCAGAATCACATTATTTATGAAGTTCCTACAATAGCATATAATCAGGATAAGTCAAATTCTCCTATTCTCTTTTCATTCCTTTGGGTGGACAATAATCATTACTTTGTTATCTATATTGTAGTTTCATAAACCTCCCACGATAGTATAATAGACCACATTCAGCCAAGGAGAACTAGCAATTACTCTGGAAGATGAGAGAAGGGACGAGGTTATATGTTTAGTTTGGCAACTTTATCAACATAAAGACATGGTGCAGCTTTTGAGAGAAAACGATTTGGCAAAGGCTTTGAGTGCCAACATTTTATGCTAATTGTAACAGAAAATTTGAACTTATTAAATATGAAAAATAACAAAAGGTCATACCATTCTATCATAGTTGAGAAGAAAAATCTGCTGATAAAGCAATCATGACATCACTTTTAACTCAAAAGCAAAAGGCAAAAAGCTTCAACACATAGAACTATATCTCAAAGAGTACAAAGAATAAGAAGCAGATAACAAAATAACAAGAAATTGATTGGTGCAAATACCATCATTGCATCCACCATTCCAGACTCTAATAACTCATCCCGTGCAGCGTGATTAGGATTAATTGGTAAGATTCTTTTCACTTCAGCTTTCAAATTGTTCAGATCAGTTCTGTATTCTCTTAATTTGGCAAGAAGGATAGCCTTGACATTTGGTGGCAGACTTCGAGCCTCAAGGTCCATTTTACGAATCTGCAGACATTTATACGACAATGAATGTCAACCCAGGATTCCGTAATGAAAAATTGTTTTCATCCAACTAAAGGTGCTACACATTACCAAAGCATCAGCATCATCCAATCCAGCTTTTACTTCCAATATTTTTTGTTTTTTCTGCTCTGCAATTTCAATAAACAGAATCACCAAGCGAATAAACATCATTAAGTGATAAGGAAAAAGAGTAATTTTTACAAAAATTGATCAGTAACACGTATAACTTACAATTGCAAAAAAGAAAAAAAAAATGGTTCAATTCTCAATTTATCAAACGTTGTCTCTGTTCAGCTCAATTTGATGCAATATAACTATCAAAATGCATCAATGTCAACTCAATTTGCAGCAAAATCTTCAACTCAAGTTGGCTAAATTCACTTAATTTTAACTAAATTTGTTGCAATTTCTCCAATGTTGCATCAATTTCAAATTAATTTGTTGCAAACTTTCATAAATGCAATTTCAACATTCAAAATGTTTAGTCGAAACAGACTAATATTTGGAATACCGAAACACCGTAAAAAAATTACGCAAACAAAAGGAAAAAAAAAAAAAAAAAAAAAACTGCTGCTGTACTCAGATAAAATAAGGCATCCCATTTATGCAGACAATATCAAACGTGAGACCTAAATACATGAAATACTATATTTCCCAGTAATTTCTTATTAATAACTTAGATAATTGACGAGAGGGGGGTGCGGAATGAAATTTCTCACCACCAGCAAGGAGACTAGCCGAAGTGCATTTTTTGGATAAATTAGCCGAAAGCTCACAGTATTGTCGTTCGTAGCCTTCGAAAACCTGACTCATTTTTGCCCCCCAAAATATCACCTTCGCCAAAGAAAGAAAAAAGATTAACTTGAAACCCAATCAAATTCTCAGATCAGAACCCAAATTCATCCACGAATTCGTCTTAAATCATACGAAATTAAATTAATAATAAAGGAAAAAGATTGTGATCGTAATTTGATCTTAAATGAAATGAGAGAAAAATGGAAAAGGAAATTTAGATTGGACAATGGGAGTTATTGAGATCATTGATATTTACCTTCGAGAAGTGATGGTAGAAATGACGGAGATTGATGGTTGATTTACGATTGGATAGAAAGAGAGATGCGAACTTTTGTCTGCCTGATGATGATATATCAACAATATTAGGGGAGAAGTACACAATATAATCCAGACAGGTTGCGGGAAAACTAAAAAGCTGTTTATTTTAGATTAATTAACACTTAACCTCTTAAAGTTTTTAGAGTTACTAATGTTATATTTGGAGCAGTAAGTTCTGCCATTCAGGATCTAGGCCGTATGACATATGACTGCGGAAAATACGCACAATATGTGTATGATTTTTAAAAATTAATTAATTAACAAATATGAAGAAGTTTTGTAGAGAGTTATGGGTGGAAGTTTTAAAACTAATTTAATAGGGGTAAAATAGAAAATACATAAAATTACATTACACCAAATTTTCCCTTATGCTTTATGTACAGTATAAATATTTCTTATCCCACGTTTGGTACGCAAGAATGAGTTGGAATGGAAAGACCTTTCCAATCTATTTTTTTTCATTTCATGTTTGGAATAAGAAATTTAAGTTAGAAAGTCCATTCCACAAGAAATTCTTATTTCCACTATATCCTGAAAAGTCATTTCTCAAAAAAATTTAAGGAAAACCCTTTCCAAATTCAATTTTTAAAAAAAGAAATTTACGGGATGTCAAATTTATCTAATTTTTTTTTTCAATTTTTAGTTATATAGTTGTAATCATATTGCTTTATAAATAAATAAGATATTATATAATTTAATCATTTGAATGTAAATAAATTTAATATGCATTTTTTTAATTTTTTGTCATTAGGATAAATTGTTAAATTGTACAATATAATTATTTGAATGCATAATACAATTATTTATAATTTTTTATCATTAAGATAAAGTAGTTAGATTGTACAATGTGTTAAAAAGTTACAAAATTATATTAAATTTTTATTTGCATTCAAATAATTAATTTTTTTACATTCAAATAATTAAGTTGTAAAATTTAATTATTCAAATGTAAAAAAAAAAAAATAATATAATTTTATAATTTTTTAGTTTTAACACAAAATACTTAAAGATTTTCTTATTTATAAAAATAGTTCATGAATAAAAACAAAAACAAGAAAAGTTTTTTTTTTTAAATTTAAAATCCATTGTATTTTAACATCTAAAAAATTATATTATATATGAAATACAACACATATTCTATTCTGCCTTAAATTACCAAACATTTAAATAAGAATAAACATTTCTGCCTATTTCGAGTAGAAACCGATTATACTTGGAATGACCTTTCTATTCCAACTCATTCCTGCGTACCAAACGCGGGGTTAGTTATTTACATTTGGGACGGTAATTGAATTTAATTTATTCGATACTTGAATCGAATTCAATTCAGAAAGAGTTTTGTTCTTGATTCTCTCTTTAAATAATTTTTTAACTATTCGATTGTTTTTCAATACACAAAAAAAAAAATAATTATTAATTTTTATCATGTGTATGAAGAGATAAAGAGGTTAAACAATGAGAGAGATTTACTATGAGACACTTAAAGTAAAAACATGTTTCATGAATGAAGAAATAAACAAGGTAGTTTTGTTCTTATTAAGTCATACAACAGTACAAATAAATGTTGTTTATATGAAAGAGAACACTAAGTGATTTTTTACCTTAATTCAGAGAAATGTTCAAATAAAAGAAACCTCAATTTTGACGTGTTATGAATGTTTTTTATACTTGGTAAATTTGTGTTATTAACAATTCACATTGTCAATGTATACTAAATGTCCAAATACAAGAAATGATAAGCTTCTTTTATAGAAGTTATGTATATTCATATTTGGAAAATTGAAGTGTTACACCTCACTGAAGAAAATGTCTTATTCAAACAATATTCTTCATCATGCTCCAAATTTTAAAATTAACTGCTATTGAATCATTTAGTAGCAAATATTTTAAAATTAAGTTACTTATTTTGGAGTTATGACCAACTTTTAAATAAGCAAAACCCTTCCCTTTACCATAATAATCATATTGGCATTAAGTATGTGTATAATTTGAACTCTCTTTAAGTTTTTCCAGCATAGGAGATTGAGATATATCTCCATAAGAAAATTAACTTTTTGATAAATCACAAACTTTTGAGAGTTTTAGATTCATCAATAATAGTGATTGAGCCATTTAGACTGTATAAGAAAAGTAGACTATTCAAGTACATTAAAGATGCTAAAAGAGTTCTCATCATTCGAGATCATAACACCAAAATTTTGAGAATTACTTTCTACCCTTTTGTGATTGGTTTGAGATTCTTATTTATCTCATGATCATTCAAAGTGTTATTCCTCTATTCTTGTTTGATAAAGAATTAACACTTCATGTTTTTGCAAGTGTTAGAACTAAAAGTGGAGAATTTGAAATTTAGTAGTTAGAAAGTATTATAAAGAATGCCAACATGTTGATTGATCATTGTTCCTTAATCACAAGATATTGATAATCGACAAACAATACTTGATTGTTTACATTTAAATAGTATAACTTAAGGAGCGAATGGAGTAATTACAGACATGAACAAATCATGATTAGCAATTTAAGTATTCTTTGTCCTTGTGAATGAAATCTTGAAAACATAGTGCGTATCTTAAATATTTAATTTAGTTTAAATACCATTTGGTTCTTAGAATGAGATGGAAACCATGCTCAATTGGTATACATATATGGATATTTTCGTAGGCACAATGGCAATCATGATCAATCACACTCATCAGATTATATTTCACAAGAGAATTCAACTCATAAATTCAATTAATGAATCACTTCTTCACTTAAATATAGCATAGAACATTCAAGTTCAAGGAATATACTACATTAAGGCAAATCAGACATATTAATCCATCACTTACATAAAACACATGTCACATTTGATCCACAGAATCGCTAAATTCATGGCAACCATTCACTATCGCAAGACTTTGGGTTACTTATATAATTAACGTACATCACTTACATAATTATTCATTCTTGATATCTAAACTGCAAGGATTAGAATTCTATTATCATTCTCAATAACAAATTATACAATCAAGCACTCATCATATTACCATTCATATGGCAAGATATACAATTATGTGTGCTAATACAATGATAAACAATTCCTATGATACTAATAATATTTACGGATGCCACTTATACTTATAATACTCTACATGATTAACATGCAAGTGAGACCAACACTAACCTTCTTTATTGAATAACTTAGGTGACAACACTTAAAAAAATGGCGATCACCAGTACAATGTTCTATTACCCTACATGCTCAATCATGTATGGTTTTACGAGTGATTAGCACTTTAAATCATCACACCATGCTAAATGAACTAGATTTAAACCCAAACACTTATGAAAACTGACAAAAGGCTCAGTTATGAAATCACACAAGATTACACAAGACATAGCCATTCACCACTCACAATTTTCTCAAATATACCATTCCATAAACTTGCACGAGGGATTTTCTAATATAAAGCTCAATACTAATTTCAAAGCATAGCACCACTAGTACATTCATTAGGCAAACCTTCCTAAAACCAATCATTCTTACCTTCGCTTATTCAAATTCATTGCTGCACATAAGATCCAAATATTCAATAAAATGCTGTAAGAACTACTTACCTTGCGAATTCCTCTTTTGGAACCCTAACTTTAGTTCGTCAGAATCCTTACTTCCTTAACTTAAATCCATGTTGAGGTAACACGACACATTAGAGCAAGCCTAAGGGTACAATATAGGATTAAAAATAAAGAAAAAACAAGAATGAAATTTTAGATGATTAACCTAGCAGGTGCACATGAACAGTTAGTAGGTAAATATGAATAAGCTAGCTAGCCACTCCAACAAACTAATGGAGGATCTCACTTTAGTGATAAAAAATCACTGCAAATGCTTAGAAATAAGTTTTAAAACAAGTATGAACTAGTTTTGAAAGTTCTAAGCAAGTGAAAGTGTGATTAAATACCAAAACTCTAGGCTTAAACACTAAGTTCATGCAAAATTCGTCCAAAACAGCCAACTCAGAATTTGTGTTACTTCAAAACATGTGTTAAAGTATCAATTGAAACCATGAATCAAGGCTGGTCATGGAGGGGAATAATTCGGCAACAAGAATTGACAAACAACAAGATTTTCGGCATTTTTGATTCTTGCAAAAGTTAGGAAACTTTACTACAAAACCATGAATTAATTCAATGAAAACTTACTACTAAGCTGTAAAATCATTTTTATATCTACCTCCAATACAACTTGGTTTCCTTGATTTCTATCCTAGGGGTTCATTAGTAGTAATTAAAGAGTAGTTTGAGATAAAACTAGGTTTAGAAGTAGTTTTATGCTAATTGAGATGGAAATGGAAGAATTATTGTGCTTCCATTTGAATAAGAAAAGTTGAATTTTCAAAAATTGCATTTTAGTCCCATAACTTCAAACTTGGTCTCACTTGCTACCCCATGAAAACTAGGAAGGGTAAAAAGGTCATTTGACAACAAGAATAGACATTAGTGAAAAATTTTAGGAATGTCTGATGTTATAGTAAAACCCTAATTTTTTAGGGTTATTATGGGAAAAATGGCCAGCCAAGCCTTTTTGTAAGGGGTAGCAAGTAAAGCTTCCTCATGGATGGTTAGCTAGTACTGAGATCCCCATAAGTATAGCATGTTTATTGTTGTGTTTCTTCATGTGAAGCCCTTCAATAACAAGTTGATAGTTTATGTGCGAATATTTTTTCTAAGTGATTATAAGGCCTAGAGAAAAACCACCTAAAAGGGGTTGCATATAGATTTAGAATATGTTGGAGGAATTCCAATACCTAAAATTTTTTGTACCATAACCTCTGCTGGAAGGTATGCAATTATTTTGTGATGATTGAGGCAAATATAGTGTTAAACACGGTAATTAGATTGATGTTCCCAAGACAAATTGTAGGCGAAGTCAACTAATTTTGTCAAACAACGGCTCAAAATTGTAAGTCTATCCATTGCCTATTTGTCCATGAAGTCAGTATATTCAAAACTAGTCCACCTGGACTGTCTTCCTCTTGCAAGATAGATCTACTTACAAGTACCTTATGAGGGCGTGCTCTATTTCGAAGCCCTCAATCAGAGGAATCACATCCTTTAACTTGGCATTGAGTGGTTAGTACATACACTTCACTTTCCAATGTAAGTATCATATTATGTATCTTATTCTTATAGTTTGAGATGAACTTCTTGTACTCATATTATTTCCATGTAGGGTTTGTCCTTATTCCAATAGTTTGGAAACAACTTGTTACTGCCACGAAGGTATTGCCCTAGGGTCTAATAATAGTGCCAACATCCTGGAATGGAGGCTATTAGTAGCCTAGGTGGACTTCTCCTAGAAGATAGATTATCTCAATAACATGATAAAAGAGTTGAACGTAAAGATTAAGGACTATGAAGGACAGTCCCTTTTGCAAAGGAGTTGTTATCTAAGGTAGAGAAGTAAAAAAGATTTATTCATGATGGAGCAGTCATTGCAAAAAAAGGCTTTATCTTTTCCAAGAAGTAGATGCAGAAGCTTTATCCAAACTTGGAATTAACTTAGATTTCTCTTAGCAACAAGAAGTTGGCAAGAGGGTCTCACTTTGTAATTGGAGCATCTTCTTCTAAACACAAGGTCAAGGTTCCAGCAAATTACTGAGAGGAATGATATCTTGGGAGTGCCAATGAGGGAAATTTATGTTATCTCTTTTTTCTTGTACTTAGTGGCATTTATGTTGCACTGAATTGGCTGGCCGTATCGTGAAATGTGTAGGATTTGTTACTTTTGTTTTTCTAAGTTGCAAGAACTTGAGAAGTAATAATAACTTTCGAAATTTTTTGTCAAATGATCTCTTATTGTTTCTTTATTGTGTGATGCTTGTATATTTCCTAGCCCCAGAGACTCATAGAATGTTTACTCTTAGAACTTCATGATTTCCTTTCTTTTGATTATTGCATATTTAAATAGGCTAATATTTCTAAAAAAGTGTCAAGAGCCTTGCCTTGTGTTGCCTCTTTTTCCATGTATTTTGCAAAGCAAAAAGTGTAATAACTTGCTAATTCTTTGTTACTAGATGTGTAATTGAACTACTTTATACTGTCCTCTTGTTGATGAGTAAGAGTTAGGATTTGAAGATATAAAATTATCCCCTTACTATAGTTGACTTGACAAGAGTTAGGATTTTTAGGTTTAGTACCATGCTCTTTGTTAGAGTTAGGGTTTTGTTATGTGACAAGATTGGAGTAGTTTCTTGATAATCTCATAAATATCTTATATTTTATGTACCATTTATTGCATTTTTATGTGATGCAAGCAATAATTCAATTAATTATGAGCTTGATTGTTTTATTTTTAGTTTATGTAGGTTTTGAATAAAAAAGAAGTCAAAAAAAACAAGCTGTTGGGGAAAAATAACAAGAATGAAAAACGTACGCCGGCAAGGAGTGAATTTGGACACTATTTCATATTTTTATCATAAATTTCTTGTCTAAGTTCCGATTGAGTTTATCCAAGATGTTTTGGAAAGTTAAGAGAGAGAAATACAACTTTTATGTTTTAAGTTTTTCTAGATTCCATTAGCATGAAGATCAAAATTGAGGTGGAAATTGAGACGTGCACTGGAATCGCGCACATGCACGAGAAATTCCTTACACATATGCGCAAACCTCTAGGGAGGAAGTTTTTGGTTCTATAAGCATTTGTGCGCATGTATGCATGTTGCAGGGAGCTTCAGCATAAATTGTTACTTTTGACAACTGTTTTCATCCGGTGGACTCCTTTCCTTGGGAGAGGGATTTTAACCCTAATATCCCCTATAAATACCCCATTGTAGAGAGGACTTGAGAGAGTTAGACATTAGATCATTAAAGTGGATAGATCATTAGATTAGGGTTTTAATTTCTTATCAAGACTTCAAGCCTCATCTACTTTTATTCCGGCTACAATTACTGAGTTTGCTTTTTTATTTATATTCAATTCAATTCTAGTTCTTTATTGCAATTCGTGGTTTTAAATTTATTCTTATTGCATTTACTCCTCTAGTTTATTAATTAAAGTTTGATTTCGTTAAAGTTAATTGCGTTATTAATTTTAATTTGATTTGGTAATTGTTCTTATGGCGGTTAGAATTAATTTAGTAGTTAGAAAACAAAATTTGTTAATTCAAAATTTGTCTAACTAGTGAAAAGGTTTGTGAATCCTAATAATTCCATAGTTCTCGTGGGAACGATCCTTACTTACACAATCTACAAACCTACCTCGTATCCTTGCGACTATGTAAGTGTTGATTAGCGTTATTAAGGCTAATTTATTACTTGTTTGTGAATTAAATTACCTAATCAATTATTTACCTGAACAAGTTTTTGGCGTCGTTGTCGGTGACTATTCTTGGTAGCAATATTAGGTTTAGCAAGCCTTACTAGATTAGACTTTTTATTTTCTTATAATTATTTACAAATTGTTTTTTGTTTTAATTTTTCTTTTTAGATCTTGCTTTGATATTCGAACTTTGGTCTCTTTCTTGTAGTTTATGGTAAATACTTGTTCTTCCAAACTACCACTATATCCCGGTGATTTGCAAATTGAACGAATTCTAACTAGAAGCCCTAGAAAATAACAAGAATCAAGCCAAGGAGAGAATACAATGGAGAATCCGAACTACAATGTGGAGGAACAAGAAGAGGTAGCAGGCAACAATGACAATAGAGTTAATGCTAATCCTCGACCTCTTATAAACTATGCAATACCAAATTTAGAGGAGGTGAGTTCTAGCATTGCTCGAATGCCCATACAAGCCAGTAACTTTGAGATTAAGCCTACCTTGATACAAATGCTCCAAACCCATGCTATGTTTGGCAGTGGGCTAAACGAGGATCCCTATGCACATTTGGTAAATTTTGAGGAAGTCATTGACACATTTAAATATAATAGAGTGCATGCTAATTGTATTAGAATGAGAACCTTTCTATTTTCATTGAGAGATAGGGCAAAGGCTTGGCTACAATCCTTCGAGCAAGGTACTTTCACTACATGGAATCAGTTGGCTCAAGAATTTTTAGCCAAGTACTTTCTACCGTCAAGGTCCCCAAAGCTCCTCAATGACATTACTTCATTCAAACAAATCACTGAGGAAAACTTAAGTAAAGCATGGGAGCACTTCAAGGAATTGCTAAGTTAGATAATGTCCACATCATGCCATTCCATTGTGGCTACAAGTACGAACATTCTACAATGGATTGTTTCCGAAGGCGAGACTGATTGTCGAAGTAAGCACAGGGAGGCGCTTTTCCTCTAAACACTCCAAAAGAAGCACAAGAACTATTTGAACGAATGGCATCTACTCATTATTAGCATGGCACATTCACTCCTTTGGCTGCACAACAACCACAACAACAAGTGTATTAAGTCAATGCCCAACAAGGAGGTATAATTAATTTCAATGATACTTTCTTAGCTCAATAGGGTATGTTTTTGAACATTATGGCAAATTTGACAAAGGCCCTAAAAAACATGGGAAGGAATCCGGTGAACTCCATTGATTCAACACTTCAGGAGAATTTAAATTGTCATTTTTGTGGAGAAAACTATCAGAATGGCCTTTGTGAATCATCCATGATGCAAGGTGAGCAAGTTCAATTTATTTCAAATCAAAATTCGCGGTCAAGGGATCAACCTAATTCAAGACCTAAGGTAACACTTATAATCCATCTAGGCGTAACCATCCAATTTTTTCTTAGAGTAATCAGAACAATGTTCAAAATCCATCTTTCCAACCCAACCAGCCATAAGCAAGTTTTTCTAATCAACCTTCATCCTCTAGACCATATCAACCACCTTACCAGAGAAATTTTCAAAACTTTCCTCCTTAACCAAATAACTCATACAAACCTCCACCACCAAGACCCCCACCTCAAAATTCCTATTATCCTTCACATGTAAACCATGATCAATCAAGTGAAGATAATTTGAGGAGGGAATTGGAAGCTTTGTGAAAGGGAGCATGAGAATTTGCAAAGTTTTTACAAGGAATTTGGAGATTCAATTAGGACAGTTAGCTTGGCAAAATAATGAATGACCAATAGGAGCATTTCCAAGTGACACCATTCCAAATCCAAAGAAATAATGCAATGCTATTTCACTGAGGAGTGAAAAGGAATTGGTTGTACAAAATGACAAGAAAAAGGTTGATTCTAAAGAAGTTGGGAAGCAAAAATCTAAAATAATTGAAGATAAATTTGAAGTGAAAGGTGAGGATGAGAAGATGACAAAGAAGAATGCAATGAAGGAGTCAAAGGGAAAACAAATGGAGGAACCCTTGAAATTGGATACATCGGAGAGAGTATCATTTCCTTAACGACTCATTGATCTAAGAAGAAAGGAAAAAGAGAAACAATTCCACAAATTCCTCAATATGCTGAAAAAGCTTAATGTAAACATCCCTTTGGTTGATGTTCTCAACAAGATGCTCAATTATGCTCAGTTTATGAAGGATCTCTTGGTTAGAAAGTGGAAATGGGATGATGATGATGAGAAAGTTTGCCTTGACGCCAAGTGTAGTGCCATTGTTCAACGCAGATTACCCCCCTAAGCTTAAGGATCCCGTAGTTTCTCTATACCGGTGAACATAGGAGGACACACATTGCATAGTTCACTTTGTGATTTGGGGAGGAGCATTAACATTTGCCCGAAGGCCCTTCACAAATATGATAAGTTAGGGATCACCAATGCAAAACCCACCAACATTACACTCCAATTGGCCATTTTGTTCAAGATAAAACTTTATGGCTTGTTGGAAGATGTGTTTGTTCAAGTGAAAAACTTCATATTTCCTGTTGATTTCTTGGTATTGGACATTGGCAAAGATAAAAAGATTCCGTTGATTCTAGGGAGGCTATTTTTTTCAACTGCACATGCTTTACTTGACGTTAACAAAGGGAAGTTGATTTTTCAAGTTGATAAGGAATCAGTTGAAATTGATGTTTTAATTATGATGAAAATGTCCCAATATTTGTAGAAAAATGTGCTTATTATTCCTTTGGTTCGTTTATTGATAGGTCAGAAGACAAGGTATCCAAAGTGGGTCAAAGCAATGCACTAAAAAAGACTGTTGAAACAAATGAAGATTCCAAAATTGAGTTTGAGAAAAAACCACTTGATGATGAAGGTGAGATGAAAACAAATCATGAAATAGTTTCACAAGAGTGGAAATCACTTCATGGTGAGGGTGTGAGCAACATGACCATGAGCAAGAAGAAGAAAAAATGGTTCAAGAAGCAACTTGATGTGATAATAGGTGTATTAGCTTTGGCAAATGCATGGAGAAAAGGTCAAGTTCAAGTTAGAGCCAAGAATCAAGCTTCAATAGTAGTGAAAAATAGTGTCAAGCTTTTCCCGTGGAAGTCAAAAAGAAAAGGATGGCTGACCATTTTTAACTGCTTGGAATGATCTCAAGTGTCGAAGTTGAGCCTAAAACTATAAACAAGGGTGCTGCATGAGAGGCAACCCATGTCCTTTTATAATTTTGTTTGTGTGTTTGTTATTGATTTTCTTTAGTTTCCTTGTTATTTGTGTGCATATCATCTTAAAATGCAAGTTAAACGGACTAGAACATGGTTTTAAGGTCTTGTTATTGATATGAGTAGTTAGGAAAGGAATTTACGAGTTTAAGGGTTTTATTTTGTGCACAAGTACACCATTTGGTGCGCATGTGCGCGAAATCCTAGAAGCTAGAATTGCAATTCTGCGACTCACGCCTTGAACTTTACGCATGTACGCAAGAAGCAAAACCAAAATTAACCCTTCGGCTTCTCATGCACAAGCATGAGTAACCTTGTGCATGTGCACAAGCTAGGTTACAAGCCAAACATAGGTTTAGTTCTCAACATTCAAACAAAATTCTATTATTCAAAAACCCCTTTTCTCTCAAACCCTCTAGCCCCAACACTTTTTATACCCTTAAATCACATCTTTACCTCTTCCATTCATGTCAAATATTCTTCTTCTTTCAAGAATAAACATCATTAAGGTATGTATTTCATTGATTTTATATTGTTTTTCCTTTTTGGGTTTGTCATTGAATTGAAGGAAAGTTTTGATTTTTGAATTTGATTATGCTTATTTATGTTAGATTGCATAACTAAATGTTGATGTGCTTGATTCTTGCATTGTTCTTGGAATTGGAAGTAATTGTGTGGTCTTTACATAGAGAAAAGTCCATTCTTATGAATTTTTTGTTATGCATACCAGTTATTCGACAAAATGCCTCAATGAGAAAAATCTTAAAACACTAGGAATTGTGCATAAATTCAATTTCTAGGACTTCAATCATGACATATGATTCTTTCCTATTCATTTTCTTAGTTAAAAAGGTTCAAGGAATGTATTAGATATATACACAAAACTTAATATTGGAATTACCATACTTGATTTTATCTTGTGTATACTAAGTTTAATTTTTAGTTTGAGGTTATCGAATTGAATAAGTGTGGGGTAGTAGTGTTTTATTTACGTGTCTTATATTTCATATTACACTTTTTTGTAGGAATGGCACACAAGGGTAAGCAACTAGCAACTTGAGGGATGACTGGAGCCTCTCCTTCCACAGTACCACAATAGGAACCTCAAGAGCATTCAGAAGAGGAGAACGTTCCAGAGCAATTTCTCAATATCGTTGCCCAGAAAAGGTACGAATCAGATATTTTGGTGAGGCCATCTATTAAGGAAAGGGGTATCCCCAAAGACAAATCCCTAGTACTGGAGCCCCTGAGATTCGCAATGTCGTTAAGACGCGTGGGTTGAATTATTTCACATCTGTCCCTAAGGATGTGATACTCTTGGTTGTGAGGGAATTCTACACTAATTTAGCCGTGTAAGAGGATACTAAGGTATATGTCAGAGGAAAAAATGTGGATATTTCTGGAAATACGATTAATCGACTATTGAGAGTAAACCAAGTCCACAATGATGAGTGGCTGACTATTCGTGACTCCAACATAGAGCTTAACGACATCATGAACCTTATTTGCACGGGTGAAGTGGACTGGACATATGGTGCTGGGAATGTTACACGACATTTCAATGCTAATCTGCTTAAACCTGTTTGGTTGGTTTGGTTCAAGTTTTTATGTGTATGTCTCTTCCCGGTTAGTCATCTTAATCATGTTTCTTTGGTGTGAGCTAAACTTTTATATGCCATTGTTTTGAGTAGGCTGGTAGATGTCTGCCACCTGATTGGCCAGCAGATTTGTTATATGTCCAACAGTAGTTAAACAATCTGGTTTATAGTTCCCATATTTGATTACTATATTATGTGTTGAGGAAGGTGTTGAAATTGATCCGGCCAAGGAAAAATTGAAGCCAATTAAGCCTATTGTGATGGAAGGCATGAGGGCCCCAGTAGATTAACCCGTTCTCAGGCTTCAACCTCACAGCCATCGACTAGTGAACCAATTCTAAGGCATAGTCAAGATGAGCTTCTTGAGCAAATTTTGATAGGACAACAACATGTGTTGCCGATTTGATACTTACATTCACTTTCAGCATGCTTAGCAATAGAATATAGAGGCTTGTCAGTTGGCATAGGAGCGTGGTAAGAATTCCTCTACATTCCCACCTTTTCCTCTTTTTCCACAGGAGTTGGCATCTTTTGATGATGAATCTTGATCTGTCTGTTCTCATGCCAGTGTAGCCTTGGGATTTTATTGTTGTTGAAGAGGAACTTAATGATGTTTTATGTTTTCATTAATTTTATTTTAAGATGAGAAAATGTCATACGTTTTGTTATTTTATTTTATTTTATTTTTAGCTTGTTTGTGATGTTAGTTATGCCCTTAAGGGATTAAGTTTTTTTTTTTTTCTGACTATCGTGGAATCTCATTCCTCAATTTTCTTATTTTTCTTAATTTCTTGAAGGGTTTAACGTTTTGTTTTTGTTCTAATATTAATGATGTGTTTCATCTCAATTCGTGGATATTTTTGTCGAGATATACTACACTGGCCGTTCTATATTGCCAGAGAAGTTTTTCCTTTTGCTCTTTATGCTTTTATTTTCTTTAATATTGGGGACAATGTTTATTTCTAAGTGTCAGGTGTGGAGTATCTAGATTTACAATTGTTGGTGTAGATTAGCTCAATTTTGCTACAATATTTTAGCTTTTCTTTTGATATGAGTTTTTTCAAGATTTCTGAAAATTTTTGTTTGAATTAGCTGAAAATTTTTTCATTTTTGAAAATTTTGCAATTGCTTAGTATGTCTCTTTGATTTTTTGCATGATACATAATTTTTGAGTTAAACCATTCGTGAGTGGGTAAATGATGTTAATATTTTTCTTGCATGATTTCTGAGAATTTTTGAGCACTTAGGTTTAAATTATTTTTATTTTTGACACTTAGAGATAATTATGTAGACTTATATTACATTCCAGAAACTTGATTTCATATGTTTTCAAGGCAAAATTTATAGACCACTTGATTCGATTTAAAGATGAGGGTAGAGGCTTCTTTAGTAGTTTGAGCATTTCAAACCAACCTTTATTTTGGAATTTTATCCCTAGTACCCTATTTGAGCCTTAATTTGTAATGAATAAAGAGAAACACCATTCGCTTTCTTTCAATAAAACTCATTTTACCTACCTTTATAAGTTTAAAATATCTTTTATTTTTCTATTCCAAATGTCCCTTAAGAACTTTATAGAACACAATTATTTGTTAAGGGGATATAAGGGTAGAAGATACTTGAATGAGGATGGAAATTTGTATAGGTGAGTGGTGTACTTTTATGGGGTAAGAAAGGGGTACTGGAAAAAAATTTGGAATGAATTTCTTGAGAATTACAAGTAGTTCCATCACTGGTACCTGCATTGATGTGATCATTGATAGTAATTATCACTGGAACTTGCAATGGTGTGTTTGTTGGTACTGCCTATCACTAGTACCCATAGTGAGAATGGACGTGAAAAGAAATGTTGAAAATAAATATATGAAAGACATGACCGACAAAAGGTTGGCATGTTGGGTTGATTTTGAAGAAGGAAGACTTTTAGTTTGTTGTATGAAATTTTTATGGGTGTTTGTTGATTAAGTATGGGGTTATTTCTATGAAGGATTGGTATCTAATGTTTTAAAGAAGTAGTTTTATTTTGATGTGTGGCCAGTATTAATTTAAAGCTCTTTCTTTTATTTTGTGATATCCTTATCCTTTCTCTGATTAGCCAATATCCTATCCTGACGTTACAAGCTAAAAAGTCCTACCTAATTTAAACTGAGTCGGTGTCTATATTAGTAGAGAGCTGGTGTAAGAAAAATGAGCTATGCAGTGCTTAGAAACATTGTAAGAGTTTGTATGATTTGATCCGAGTGTCTTGAAAATTGAGCTTTTATTAAATGGCCATATTCACACACACACTGGTTTTCATGCCTAAGATTTTATTGGCATTTGAGCACTTGAGTTCTTAGATTACTTTTGATGGTGGCAGGGTTCTTCATTATTTATGTGGACAACTGTTGAGATGTGTTGGGGAAAATTTTGATGAGCTTATCTATTTTAATTTTATTTTTGCTTGAGTATGATCAAAAGTTAAGTGTGGAGTATTTGATAAACCCATAAATGTCTTATAATTTATGCATCATTTACTGCATTTTTATGTGATGCAAGCAATAAATGAGTTAATTATGAGCTTAACTATTTTATTTTTAGTTTGTGTAGGTTTTAATGAAAAAGGAGTCAAAAGGATCAAGCAGTTGGAGAAATCACAGGGACAAAAAACTTACGCTGGCAATGAGCGAATTTATTAATGACATTGTTTTATATTTTTATCATAACTTTCTTGTCTGATCTTCGATTGAGTTGATTCAAGATGGTTTGGAAAGCTAGGAGAGAGAGATACAACTTTCATGTTTTGAATTTTTCTAGACTTCTATCAGCATCAAGGTCAAAATTGAGGTGAAAATTAAGACAGGTGCACTAAAACACAGCATATGCGTGAGAAATTCCTTGCGCATGTAAGCAAACTCCAGAGAAGAAATTTTTGGTTCTGTAAATTGTGCACATGCGCGGGCATTTGTGCACATGTGTGCGCGTTGCAGCGACCTTCAAAATAAATTGTTATTTTTGGCAGTTGTTTTCATCTAGTTGAACTTCTTTTTATGGGCTTTCATGTATCTATCATTAGAGAGGGGTTTTAACCCTAATATCCCTTATAAATACCTCATTGTAAAGAGGAGTTGAGGGAGTTGGACATTAGATCATTAGAGTAGTTAGATCATTAGATTAGGGTTTTAATTTCTTGTCAAAACTTCAAAACATTCAACAAAATTTCATCAACATTTGTTCATGCTACAATTACTTAGTTTGTTTTCTTTATTTATATTTAATTCAATTTTAGTTATTTATTGCAATTCATAGTGTTAAATTTAATCTTATTGCCTTTACTACTCTTGTTTATTAATTAAAGTTTGATTTCATTAAAGTTAATCGCTTCTTTTGTTTTAATTTGAATTGGTAATTGTTCTTGTTTTCTTTGTGGTAAGAATTAATTTATAGCTAGAAATAAAATCTATTAATTAATTTATCCAACTAGTGCAAAGGTTTGTAAACCCTAGTAATTGTTCCTTAGTCCTTGTGGGAATGATTCTTACTCACCCAATATACAAACTTGGAAAATACTTAGGTAGATCCGATCTTTGGTTCCACCTGTAGACACTGTGGTCAGGATTAAATCTTAAAGAATCTTTCTTACATCAGCTGATGTCATAGATTCTCTAAGGTTTAATCCATACCACAAGGTCTACAAGTAGGGCCAAAGACTTGGTCTACCAGAGAAACAGATAAAGTATTTGCCTACAAACTTACCTTGCATCCTTACGAGCGTGTAACTGTTGATTAGGGTTATTAAGACTTATTTATTACTTGTTTGTGAATTGAATTAGCTATCAATTATTTATCCGAACACACCTATTGATGAGAAGATGAGAGAAACATGCTTTAGGTGTTATGTGCTAAGACGACCAGTAGATACGCTTGTCCGGTGAGTAAATTTTGAAGAGAGTAGTTAACATAAGATAGGTAGGGGAAGATAGAAATAGACTTGGTGGGTAACTTGTAAGAAAGATATAACCCATTTAGGATTTAAGGAGGATATGGGTCATGATAGATCACAATGGCGTAGCAAGATTTATGCAGCCGACCCTACTTAATGGGAATAAGACTTGATTTGTTTGTTTGTTTATTTGTTTATCTGCCCCACTATGGCCAGTAGGAGTCAGGATTTTAGTATTGTCCTTCTCTTTGTTAGAAGTCAGGGTTTTTGTATGTATGTTTATTGCCTTAGAGTTCTTTCTGCATATGACAATCGGTACTTGTACTTGCATATTTTTTCTCTATTCTCTGTGATGGAGCTGTATAAGGAAAATCTTTAAAGACATGTAAACACTAGAAGATTGCTAGAGTTGTTTCTATGGTAGAGGTCGTCATCAATTAACACGGAGAGATATAAATAACTAATTGAAGCATTGAGCTTTATTACGTGATTGGCTGAAAGTTTGGATTGTTCAGAGGACAAGTATTCCAAAGATAATTTTTGTAAGCGTCTATTTCATATGTCATAAGGGATAGTTGCCAAAATTTGAGCAACACTCTACTTATTTGGATTATTCTGATGATTTTGTAGTTGTCCCCTGATTTGTTGAGGCTGAAGTACTGTGTATAAGATTTGCAGTTTCCCTTGTTACTGACATGCTAGTTGATTTTGTCTACCAACTCTAACTAGTACTGCTCCTTTGATATATGGATTTTATAGATTTAATATCTTTTCTTCCAGAGATAGTTGGTGGTTATAAACTTGTGCAGCTTGGATCTTTTGATCTACTAGCTGCTTTGACTTTTTCGATTTGCCTTCTCAATAATAGAAGCTTAGAGCTCTAATGCTAAGTCTAATGGAGTTGAACTCCACTTCCAACAATAGGGTGTCATTGCAGTCCAAGTTCACCTCTTGAATAATAATTGAACTGAAGTCTCTTGAAAGCGAGTTCCTTGTTTGGGAGTATTTACTTATTATGGTATCATCACTTAGTGTTCGGAAAGTCATTTCCACTCCATGAGCTTGTTACAGCTTGGATGGGGTGCTTTGTTTTCGTGATGATTTGATCTTTATTGAGTATCTTGGACCGTATTTTTCTCAGAGAAGTACCTAGACGTGGCATTCTATAGCTGAGTTCTTTTGAGTTCCTAGTATATACATGATGTATCAATGAGGGTTGTCTCAACTACATCTTGGAGATTTTCGAATTTCATAAGTATGCTCATGTTGTTGACTAGATCGTTGAGTTGTTTGACATTTTCATAATACTTTATCAGAGTATCACTTGAGCAAAGAAGAGTCTATGTTTTCAATCCTGAAACTCAACTACTTTCGCAGAATGCTACTAAGGGCATCTTGTATTCTAGGTTGAGCTTTTCCTTGGATGTATTTCTATGGTGTTCTCATTTGTTTTGATCACCTGAGGAATGTTTGAGTTGAGGAGCTTTAAACTTCTGGCGGGAGTAAGTCATGTAGATATGTTTGACCATGACTTGGTTTCTGGAAAGTTACTTCTAATTAAGTGATGGAAGCGTCTCCCTTTTCTAAGGTGTTTTTAACTAAAAGTTAACTGATACAAGCGAGTAGCTGCCAGCCGGAGTGTCTTGTTGAACTATACTTACCTTTGTCGAGGAGTAATAAGTGCTTATGTAGAAGATTAATCACAACCTCTTTTGCATAAAGCATGAGAAACTTGTCCTTTTATTGTTTGACTGGATAGTCAGTCTTTTTACCTGATCATGGAGTTTTTTGGTTTCCTTGAGCAAGCTTGACACACTCCTGTTACTAGATTCATTCCTTTGGATTCAGTAAGAAGGAAAGGAGATAGCCGAGGCAAACTTGTCCTCGTACTCATGGGTGTGTTTGAGAAACTTTTCATATCGTTCTCACTGGCTTCTTTCAGCCATTGATTTGTCAGCTTGTGAATCGTTAGATTTTTTTAATTCTTGTACATTTCTCTGGCGGATGATGGACTGCGTGAGAGTCTCGATGTGGAATTCTAAAATAGTAGTCAGTTCATCTTATGGATCAACATTGGGGAGTACTCTACTTGGAGAACTTTTGATGATTTCCCTAACTGTGAGGCTTTTTCAAGTTGCATAATGGATGGGGATAGTTTCTCTAACTGAAACAGTAGTCTCAGAAACTGAATGGTTAGAGTTAACAGTTAATTCATGAGAAATTTCTAAAAATAGGCTTGTTTTCAAAATTGTTCTTTTTTTATGCCTATTCCAAAATGCAATTCCGGATCAGTGGAACTCGCATTCGGAGAATGCGAGGTAAGGAGTCAATTTGACTGACCTCGCATTCCCGGAATGCGAGGTCAAGAAGATTCTATTTCCAACTCTTCAATGCTTAGTGCGTGCAGGAATTTACAGTTAGACAGTAATTTGTGATTGAAATAGGAAAGGAGTATAGTTAATTGAAAGAAAGAGTAACAGAAGAATTAAGAATCATCTCCGAATCACTCTAGAAAGCATTAGGCCACTGTTTCTAGAGTGTCTCTTATACACATCTAGAAGTGCATAAGAGACACTTTACAATTAGTGATTCATGGACTGAAATCCCTCTCTCTAGAAAGGGAAGTACATTGTTTATACAGTTTACTGTTTCCTTTCTTGACTAGGATTTGTTATTACTTCTCAGGGTGGCAGATTTGGATATCATGGACACGGACATTGACATTGTTATTACTTCTCGCAAAATTTTATCAAAAATACGATAAATTAATAAATTTGCGGGTTTACGCATTTCATTCGCGTCCTATTTCGTTAATGTTATAGTTTATGATTTAACGCCTAGAGATAATGGTTTACTATTCCCAAATATCGTACTACTTCGTTAATGTTATAGTTTATAATTTACGGTTTAGTATTTAAATGATTTTATCTTACAGTCAAATCCTTCATTTTTCTATTTTTGTAATAGTGCACAATTTCCATTCGCAATATACATAGTCAAATTTGCTAAATCCTAAATATATATATATATATATATATATATATATACATAGTCAAATTTGCTAAATAAAAAAAAAAAAATTTCATTACCACGCATTTTTTAAATGCGAGGTTAATAAAAAAAATAAAATTTATTGACCTTGCATTCTGAGAATGCGAGGTCAGTCAAATTGATAAAGGTCTTCTTGACCTCGCATTCTCTGAATGCAAGGTCAAGAAGAAATTCTTTTTTTTTTTTTTTTTTTTAAAAAAAAATTTCTGGAACTCGCATTCTCCGAATGCGAGTTCCACTGGTCCGGAATTGTATTTTGGAATAGGTATAAAAAAAGAATAATTTTAAAAACAAGCATTTTTTAGAAATATTTTTTCTTAATTCATAGTATAGAGGAGTTTCATGTTCTGTATCAGAGGGAGTAGCCCTTTGGTTGAACGTATATTAAGCAATATAATTCAAGTAGTAGGGTAAGACAATATTTTAGTGGTTAGGAAATGAGCGCCTTGTGGAATTTTGCTTGTTTCCCACATATAGCACCAAACTATTTCTATCAACTTGTCCCTATTGGGTTCTCTACTGTCAGCTCATAGAGTGCCTTCAAGAGAAAGCAAAGGACAATGAGGGCTGCCTCTGGAGACACTCTAATACTTAAACTAGTAAGAGTTGTATGATAGAAAGCTTGGCTCCTGTGATTGATGGAGAGAATTATATGATTGTGTGATTTTTTGTGTGAGATTTGAGAAGGTACCATATATAGAATATTTACCGGGCTTACAAGGCATGTGAACATTGTAGACCGTGTAGGAGGGCCAAGCCTATTTAGGTTAACGAGATCGGGTACCACAAATTTATATAGATCGGAATATGTGACAGATAGAGTTTTACTAGTTGTCTAATTATATTATAAAAAATGTCATGATTACGTGGGTTACGAAATGCAAAGAAATACCTACTAATTGGATGATTTTTTGTTTTTTGCCACACGCACTTGTTCAAGTAGTGGCCTTTTTAAAGGTGTCTACGTATGGGAAAAGTGTGCCAGGGAAGCTCTCTTTTAACATATAAGTAAATTAGAAAAAATTACGTGGGTTGCACGTATGATGTAGGTGTAATACTTGTGAATTACTGAAATTTTTAATTTTTTAAAAAATAAATAAATGATTACATAATGATAACAAAGACTATTAAATCTATAAATAAATCTTTTGAATTTTTATGTAAAAATTGTATATACCTTCAACGTGTCATATTTATTCTATAATTGAAAAAGAAAAATGAGCCTTTCACACAAACACAAGACTAAAAGTTTAACTTATTTCCAATTATTATTGATAGCCAATTAATTAAATTATTAAACATAAAATTCACCGATATAAATTGTTCTTGGTCCTAAAACACAACTTTTTGTGAATAAAACAAATACATGATTAATGATATTTTTGTGAACAAAAAATTCTATACTTTTTTCACAGGATAATTATAGATAATAGACAAATAAATACATGTTTAAGTAATGGACAAGCATAATTGGGTAAAGCAATAGGATAGAGTTATAAGATGATATAAAGGAGCCAGCCATTAACACTACTAACACATTTGAAGGATAAAAAGTTTAACTTATCTACTATGATTAGTGATGACAAATTAATTAAATTATTAATCACTAATTTAATTATTATGTATTGATTTTAAAGCACAATAATCATTTTGTAAGAAAAACAAAAACTTGATTAATCACGTTAGGCAAAAAAATTATAAAACAACAAAATAAAGTGTTATTATCTACTTCATAACTGTTAAGCACAGTTGAATGAACCGTTAGAGGATAATAATGATTTAGTAAACAATAGAGAAATTAAAACGACTCTTTTGCTCTCCCCTTCTCTCTCTCTCCATGGTTGTCTTCTCTTTGTCTTGTTTCTTCAAACCCTAGCAATGGCTAGACTGAAGGGCAATCCCCTTTCCCTTGTTCGTTCTTTTGCTTTAGTTCTCTCCTCTTCTGATGTTGATATCCCCTTGGTGCTCTCATCCTCTTTTAGAGGTGAACCTGATGTTTTCTTCTTTTTGAAGCAAGTTCGAAAAGCTTGCCAGACACTTACGTTTTGAACTAGTTGGCAAATTTAAGAGGGGAAGGCCCTCTAAGGAACCCTTACATTGTGAGCTTTTAAAGTTCGATTTCATCAGTTTGTTCAAACTGGGTTTATTGGTTAATCGTCATGTTCTGATTCATTTTGATTGTGACGAAGATTATCTTATATGTTGATGTCATGGTGTTTGGACCATTTTCGGGTTTGGTATGTGAATCCTTAAATGGATGCCGGATTTCTCGATTGATAATGAATCACTAATTGTTCCAGTGTGGATAGCGGTTGAAGGCCTCCCTTTCCTCATTTTTCACAAACTTATGCGGTGTTATTGTTGATTGGTCGACTAGTTGGCAACCCTCTAAAAATTGATGCCTCTACAACTGAAGGTTTGAAGCCAGGCAAAGCTCGTATTTATATTGAATTGGATCTTACTAAACCTAGGATTGGACGTGTTTATGTGGGCACTAGTGGCAAGGAAAGGTGGCAACTGATAGATTATGACGAAATCCCTGATTATTGTTTGTTTTGTCACAAAGTTGGACATTCGGATTCAGCTTGAATCATTAAGAACCCTTTATTGAAAAATGTTTTGCACAAGCTAATGGAAAAGCCAAAGATGCGGCTAACCCTATCTTGGTACCAGCCGTGAAAAACCCTAACCCTACGACCTCTAATGACCTGACGAATTTGGTGGAACGTGTAGTTGTTAAAAAATCAGCTACACAACTTCAACTAGCAAAAAGAGTTAAATGGGTGCCCAAAAATCTAGAAGCGATCCAAAAATATGTTCAACAAACGGCTTCTATACTCTTAATTGCTGTCTGTAATACATGATCCTCAAAATCCAAACCCTAGCTTCTCGGGTTTATCTGAAGTAGAGAAAAATTTAATTCAATACATTAATTAGGAAGATTTGGCATCTGTAAATGTCAACAAGCAGGTTGCGCATTGATCTCAAGTAGATTTGGCATCCGTGGATTTTGTCATTCAAACTGCGCATTAACTGTCAGATTCGTCTCAGGTAGATTCAGCATTAGCTGCTAACGCACATCAATTGCCACAGACATTACAACCTCATTAAGATTTGGCAGCTAATACTTTCTCGGATGTAACTACTCAAGCTGCATATCAACTACTTGGGGTTTCTCTTATAGAGTCTCCCATGGTTCCACTTTAGAAGGATGATAGCCAGATAGTGATGGTGATGCAAATCATGCAGTTGGTGGTTCTATCATCACTCATCAGAAGAGCACTACTTTTTCAGTACCATGCAACATACTTTTATCTCACGACTTCCCATGTATCGTTCGTCCTCTATGTCTCCACTAGCCAAGAATATCATATTCTTCCTTTGTTCAAGGATACGGTTTTGTTCCCATTGGCAAATAAACTTTGTGATGAACCTCTTGATGATCATCATGGTTGGTTTCATAAGAAGAAAAATTTGTCCATCGAGAAGAAAGATGTAATTGACTCTTTATCAGACTCGAATTTTGTGGATCATATTGATTGTTCATGACCTATTACTATGGGTATTATTCATGATTTTTCTGGAAGAACTCGACTACAAATTCACCTCATTAGATGTTTTTGAGGATTCTTCGCAGATGGAGGTGAGGGCTAGCAAGAAGATTTGCAAACGGAGCATTATCCATTGACTAGAATTATTCTTATCAAGAGTGTTATTCACTCCAACAATAACTCTTCTCCAACGGTTTCTGAATGATTAATTTCATGATATGGAATATCTGGGGGATTTCAAGTAAATGTTCTTTCCCTGATTTGAAAAAATTGATTAAACTGTGATTTGACTCAAGAAGTTGCTAGCTTTTTCCATTCTAGTCTAGTTGTTTTCTGCTATTAATTATACTGTGATTTCTTTGATTCCCAAAATCCAAAATCCAAAATCCCATTTTTGTGTCTCACTTCAGACCTATTAGCTTATGTAATACAATATATAAAGTTGTTTCTAAACTTTTGGTTAATAGGTTAAAGGCATTTTTGTCGCATTGCATCAGTAATTCCCAATCTGCCTTTATGCTAGGTAGATAAATTTTGGACAAATGTTATGATAGAACATGAATATATGCATTACCTTAATGGTAAGCATAAAGGCAATGACAAATTTATGGCTATTAAACTTGATATGTCCAAAGCATATAATAGGGTAGAATGAGGGTGTTTGAAAAAAAGTAAAGGAAAAAATGGGTTTTTTTTCTTCAAAGTGGATTTCTTGGGTCATGAAATGTATTTATTCAGTGTCTTATTCCTTTAATCTTAATGGTAATGTTGCTGGTTTTGTTAAACCTTCAAGAGGTATTAAGCAAGGAGATCCTTTTTCTCCTTACTTTTCTTATTCATTCTGAGGGTCTTAGCAATCTTCTGGCACAATCTTCTGAGAGAAATGAGATTACTGGTGTGAAAATTAGCAGCAGAGGTCCTAGAATTTCTCACCTCTTATTTGCTAATGATAGTTTATTGTTTTGTAAGGCTAATTCATAAGGGTGCATCTATTCTTTCCTTGATTAAGAAATATGAGAGTTGTTCTCGTCAAACCATAAATTTGGATAAGTCTTCTGTTTGCTTCAGTAAAAATATTCCTATTGCACGAAAATCTCAAGTTTGTTTTGCTCTAAGAGGAGTGCAAGATAAGGGAACAGCTAAATATTTGGGTCTTCCTAGGTAGGACTAAAAACCAAATTTTTTCTTTTGTTAAGGAAAGAATAAAAAATAAGACGCGTGGAACCAAGGAGAAATTTCTTAGCCCTGCTAGTAGGGAAATTCTTATTACGTTTGTCTTAGTGTCCTTGCTAGTGTATATTATGTATTGATTTAGGTTACCAATAGGTTTATGTAAGCAGATTATTCCAATCTTGTTGCTCAATTCTGGTGGGAGGGTGACACTTTAAAAAATGCACAAATTCATTAGATGAATTGGAATAAATTAACTCATGTTAAGAATCTTGGAGGTTTAGGTTTTCGTGATTTTCATTCCTTCATTCAGCTTTACTTGCTAAACAGATTTGAAGATTTTTTATAAATCCAAATCTTTTAGTCTCTAAGGTTCTTAAGTCTAAGTATTTTCCTAATTCATCTTTGTTTGATTCTTCTATGAAATTATCTTCGTCTTGGTTGTGGAAAAGTCTCTTGGCAGGCAAGAATTTAGTGATAAGTGGCACTGAATTTTCTGTGGGTAATGGTACAAAAGTTGGAATTTGGCATGATTCTTGGCTTCTTACCCTATATTTGTTTAAACCTCAAACAGCTAAACCTAATAGTTGCTTGCTAACATATGTTTCTGAACATATGTCTTCTGATGGTTGTGTAAGAAAGTAAATCAGAGATAACGCAGCGGAATTTAAAATTTTTACTTTCCTATCACGGATCACCTTGATTAATTTATACGTAGTACAAGAAAAGTATAGAGATTGTACCTTAAATTACAGTAAAATCTCCAATATGTTTGGGACGTCGATCCACAAGCCGCACAGGTGTCCGGCCTCTAATGGTATCCACACAGATAATTAAATCAGGAATCTTCACAAGATTGATTGACCCAAACCACGGAGTGCTAGCTCCTAAATTATTATTCCTTTTCCAAAACGTGACAATCACGTTTTTTCCAAGGAATTTGACGGCTTTCTTTTCCTTATATATATTCGAAAATAGTACTACTTCCTATTTTATATATATTCGCCGTAAGTAGTACTACTACTCCTACTTTATATATATATTAGCCGTAAGTAGTACTACTACTCCTACTTTATATATATATTAGCCGTAAGTAGTACTACTACTCCTACTCCATATATATTATAATATATCATATATATATATATATAATAATATAGAATCCCAATCATATTGGGTTTAGGAAATTACATTAATCTTATATATAAATATATTAATTATTATATATAATAAATTCTAATCAGTTTGGGTCATGGGTATATCAATAATTATAAAACCATTAGGACTCTTAATATGTCTTACATATTAACTCCTAATATTTATAACTTATTATTATTAAACCCAAAAGTTAATTTATCTCATAAATTAATCCATAAGTATCTCATACTTATCCAATCATTTTAATCCTGAATTAATTATCCTTAAGTGTGTGACCCTTTAGGCTCCTAATCACGTTGGTAATAAGTATAAATTATTATCCTAAATTAATTAGGATTAGATAAATTAAACACCTTTAATTTATCATTAATTCTCCAATTAATTAATTTATACTTATAGATCAAGATTGGCTTCTAGCAAAGCATCATGACCACCCAAGTGTTGAGATATGTCAAGTGGTTCGACATCACCCATCCGTGACTAGTTCTCCTGTAATTAATATCCTTTCACCAACCTATATCCCGATTAATTCAAGAATACAGATATAATGCCAATTCTTATCGAATTAATCATTAATAATTTTACTTCTTTCCAAAATACAACTCACTTGAAATAGAATTTAAGACACTCTTAAATCTATTTCCACTTTGCGCAAAGATTTCCGAATCGTATTTCAAGAAGTGGCCATACTGGGATATACTCTCCTATTATAAGGAGTGGTGAATCCTTTATTGGTCATATCTTATCTTCTCATGATTCATATTATACCCGAACTCTACAGTATGTGCGACTCATTAAGAGTAACGACTAATAGAGCCAAAGAATAATAATCCACAGTCAAGATAAACTCATGACCTCAAGTCAAAGGACCATTACACTACTATCACAAAGAGATTAATCCACTGACATTTAAATAATAATCCGTGTGGAATACTCTTAGCGGGTCAATCCGATGCACTTATTCTTAATAAGCATCCACATACTCTTATGTGCTAATCTACTAGTGTCATACACTACGATTAGGGATATATATATGAATAAAATATAATTACATCATAACTCCTTATGATTTTATGTATATAAATATTTTATTCGTTAAATGCCATATTACAAAATATACATAAATATAAAAGTGTAATTTATCCCTAAAATTAATTGGCTTTAGGGCATACACTAACAAACTCCCACTTGCACTAAAGCCAATCATTCATGTGCTTAAGACCGAATGAGTTAACATGACTCTCATGTTTCTTCTGGGACAAGGCTTTAGTGAACGGATCAGCAATGTTATCATCCGTGGGAATCTTCTCTATCTTTACTTCATTTCTATCAATGATCTCTCTAATCAAATGATAGCGCCGTAATACATGTTTAGATGTGTAAAAGAGACATCCTTTGCTTGATTCACGTGCTCCATGTTGCTCACAATACAGTTCGTGGAATTACTAATGGAAGGAACCACTCCAAGTTCAGCCACAAACTTCCTGATCCAAACTGCCTCTTTTGCTGCTTCTGAAGATGCAATGTATTCGGCTTCAGTTGTAGAATCAGCCGTGGTGTCCTGTTTGGAACTTTTCCAACTCACCGCACCATTGATGATTATAATACCATTTAGAGTAAACACATATCCAGATTGCGACTTGCTATCGTCCTTATCAGATTGAAAGCTAGCATCTGTATATCCACGAACTGTCAATTCTTGCCCACCATAGATCAAGAATAAATCTTTAGTCCTTCTCAAGTACTTAAGAATATTCTTGACGGCTATCCAATGACCACTCCCTGGGTTAGATTGAAACCTGCTCGTAACACTTAGAGCATAGGAGACATCGGGTCTAGTACATAGCATAGCATACATTATAGAACCTAAAGCCGAAGCATATGGGATCATTTTCATGCTATCTCTTTCGACATCTGTCTTAAGACACATGTCTTTAGAAAGGTACACACCATGAGACATTGGTAAGTAACCTTTCTTTGATTGATCCATGCTAAACCTCTTTAGCATCTTATCTATGTACGTTGATTGAGTAAGACCAAGCAACCTCTTAGATCTATCTCTATAGATCCTCATTCCCAGAATATAGGTTGCCTCTCCTAAATCTTTCATGAGAAAAGTTTCTGGGCAACCATACCTTTACACTTTGAAGCATAGGTATGTCGTTTCCTATCAACAATATGTCATCCACATAAAGTATCAAGAAAATAATGGCGCTCCCACTCACCTTCTTGTATACACATGGTTCATCCTCATTTTTGATAAAATCAAACACTTTGATTATCTCATCAAAACGGATGTTCCAACTCCTAGAAGCCTGCTTTAGTCCATAAATAGACCTTTGTAACTTGCATACTTTGTTAGGATCTGTGGATGTAAATTTGGCAAATAGATGTATCATATACACCTCTTCCTGCAAATTTCCATTAAGGAAAGCAGTTTTTACATCCATTTGCCAAATCTCATAATCATAATATGCAGCTATCGCAAGTAAAATTTGAATAGATTTCAGCATCGCAACTGGTGAAAAAGTTTCATCAAAGTCAACTCCTTGTCTTTGTGTATAACCTTTTGCGACCATTCGTGCCTTATAGGTAATCACATTACCATCCATGTCGGAATCTTTCTCTTAAAGACCCACTTGCACCCTATGGGTTTAATCCCTTCAGGTGGATCGACTAAGGTCCATACCTTATTGTCATACATGGAATCCATTTCAGATTTCATGGCTTCTAGCCACTTCTGAGAGTCCTTATCAGATAATGCTTCTTCGTAAGATATAGGTTCATCATTCGTAATGATTAATACATCATTGTACCCACTTACAAGAAACTCAAATTTCTTTGGAGTACGACGTATCCTAGTAGTCCTACGAAGAGTTTGTGTATCAATAGCTTCATCCTCAATTACATCATCATGTGATTGAAGCTCTTGTTCCATTTGTTGATCAATACCATATTGTGTTTCTTGAACTTCTTCAAGATCTATTTTGCTCCCACTTGCCCTTTCAAGAAGAAACTCTTTTTCTAGAAGACGGCATGTTTTGAGACAAACACCTTTTGCTCAATGGGATTATAGAAATAATATCCAAACGTTTCCTTTGGATACCCCACAAATAGGCATCCTAAAGCCTGTCTCTTATACGACATCTAGAGGTCTATAAAACTCATCATTGATCGAACCATATCTAATAGAGTTCGATTACGTCTCTCAGATACACCATTCTAGTTGTGGTGTATATGTGATAAGTCTAGATGGTAGAATCCCATTCTCCTTAAGATAATCTTGAAACTCTTGGTTCAAGTATTCCCCACCTCGATCTGATCGAAGTATTTTAATACTTTTACCAAGTTGTTTTTCAACTTCATTCCTGAATTCTTTGAACTTTTCAAAGGCTTCAGACTTATACTTCAATAAGTATACATAACCATATCTAGAGTGATCATCCGTAAAAGTAATGAAGTATCTTTTGAAAAACCTCCTCTAGCATGAATTGACATAGGACCACAAACATCAGTATGTATTAGCCCCAACAATTCACTAGATCTATCACCTTTTCCAGTAAAAGATGATTTGGTCATTTTACCAAGTAAACAAGATTCACATATGTCATATGATTCATAATCAAATGATCCCAAATAACCATTGTTATGTAATTTGGAAATGCGTTTCTCATTTATATGACCAAGTTTACAATGCCAAAGGAAAGATTGTTTCAAATTATCAATTTTGAACCTTTTCAAATTTATGTTGAGAATTGGATTTTCCATGTCTAGAATGTAAAGACCATTATTTAAAATAGCAGTTCCATACACAATGCCATCACGTGAAAAAGAACAACATTTATTCTTTTGCATAATGACAAATCCATCAGTGTCTAAACACGAAATAGAAATAATATTTCTAATAAGAGATGGAACATAATAACAGTCTTTAAGTTCTAAAACAAGACCACTAGGCAAAGAAAGACATGTTGTATAAGTCCCTACGGCTAATGCAGCAACATTTGCTCCATTTCCCACACGTAGGTCTACTTCTCCTTTGGCCAACATTCTACTTCTCTTTAGTCCCTGCATATTTTTACAAATATGAGATCCGGTATCTAATACCCAGGAATCTGATTTAGAAGTAGAAATATTGATCTCAATCATAAACATACCTGAAGTAGAAGCTTCATTAAGCCTCTTCTGCTTCACAGTATCAATATAAGCCTTACAGTTCCTTTTCCAAAGGCCCTTCGTTTCCACAATAGTAACTTACCCTGGCTTTATCCTTCATAGATCACATGTGTTGGTTTTAGCCCAGGACTTGGCTTTCACAAAACCAATCTTGGATTTCTTTTTCTTCTTATTAGAAGAATCAACAACCATCACTTGTTTCCTTTCCTTTTTAATAGTTGCCTCAGCAGTTTTCACATAGATCCACCTGAAGTCTCTTAAACACATCTAGATGTGTATAAGGGACAGTTCAGACATCGAATGATTATGGACTGTCTCTCTGAAATGGATTCGATGATACTGCAATAAGAGTATGATGTTTTAGCTCCATCTCTGGGACATCAGGAAGATGTTGATCAAGAGACATGGGGTTTTCTCATGCTTGAGAACAATTCTCAAGTTACGATGCCAGTCCGAAAATTTTGGCCCAGTGAGTTTGTTATCATATAAAATGGGACGTAAATTGACGTTATTACTCATATTCTACAACACATAAATAAAGATAGTATAAGTATTTGGTATTTATGTATAAACAAAACCAAAATATAATATGGACTTTCTTTTAATTTGGTTTTGCTCCCACTATTTTAATTCAAATCAATAACCCTCACATATTTATTCGGGAGCTATCACATAACCCCTAGTGGGCTAGGATCCCATCTAATTATTTTGATCTTGGGTGTACCCAACAAACCAAAAATAATTTCGAAAGGTAGGTAACTCTTACCAATTACAACTCTTTGTAATTCCTAGATAGTTAGGTATTAACTCTTTGATAACACATCATATGTGACTTCTAACCTTTGCCTCAAAGACATATAACCTTGAGTTTGCCCAACAAATTATATGCCTCCATTAAGTCATACCCATTATTCAGAGATCTCATCTCATAGCTCAAACATGTCCAACGTAGAGTAATCTTGGATTAGCCCAACAAGTTAAATCTAAGAAGAACTCTCGTTTGTTGCTATAATAATGGAAGGCAACTTATTGTCTACTAACTTAATATTAATTTGAGGGATTTTCTTTTATTTATTTTATTAGGTCTCATCAAATTGCATGCAATATTATCATATCATCATATAATAATTAAAAACATGCATAAATCCATGGATGATTATGAACTTTTACTAAACTAGTTTCCTTGAGTCACGAAGGAAACTAGGTGGTCAAATTCTAAGGGTAATCTTCAACTCTTGAAAATTTCCTTCTAGGTTGCACTTTTCCGCCGTCTTCATCATCTTGTACATTACAAATGTAATTCTATCTAAACATTTTAGATATTCAATCCTATCCCTAACCTACATCTATGTACATTACATGATTGGTTAAGAAATCTTGAGTTACATTCGAGGGGATTGAGATGAGAAAAGAATTACATTCAGAATAATAGAGAAAGGCAGGATTCGCAGGCCCTATTTTAAAAATTTACAACCATTGAATTTGAACCATATAAATCAAACACAATCAAATTGGTCTTAAGTCCATAATCATCCATCACGTTTGCAATTAAATAATTCAATAATTAAATAAAAGCATAAATCCGTATTTAGTATCTAATCATGTATCACTATATTTCATAATTTCAATCTAATTGAAATTATCAATTTTGAATTATTTATAAAAATATTTTATGGAGAAAAATTATTATTTTCTAATCACATTAGAAAATAATCCTTTAAATAATAGAATTTCAAAAATTATATTAGAAACAATTTCTAAACAATTTTTGAACATTTATTAAATTCCAATCTCATTGAAAAATAATAAATTTCTAATATTTAAACAAATTACCTAATTCTAATCTCATTAGAATTAAATGAATATTTTCAAAGGTTTTATACTTTCTAAATTTTAATCAAATTAAAACAAAGAAAGTTTTTAAATCTTGTCAATTAATTTTAAACAACAATTGTCAAAAATTAATTGGTGATTTCAAAAATCAAAATTTAGAAAAACCTTTTGTATGAAAATATTAAATAACTGTCGCTAAAAGTAATTTAACAACTAATTAAATACTTTTAGCGACGAAAAGGGATAAATGTCACTAAAAGTGACATTATGCAATCATGATGATGTCATCATAATGACATCACCAAGTTGCATGCTTGACCCGTGAATCAAATTCACGGGTCTAGCCTTTATTTTTTATTATTTTTTATTATTTTTTATTTCTCCATTATTTTATAAATAAAATTCAAAAATTCATATAGTTTGTACAATTCAATATTCATGACAACTAAATACAACTACATAATAAATTAAATCAAGGGTGGCTCTGATACCAATGTAAGAAAGTAAATCAGAGATAACGCAGCGGAATTTAAAATTTTTACTTTCCTATCACGGATCACCTTGATTAATTTATACGTAGTACAAGAAAAGTATAGAGATTGTACCTTAAATTACAGTAAAATCTCCAATATGTTTGGGACGTCGATCCACAAGCCGCACAGGTGTCCGGCCTCTAATGGTATCCACACAGATAATTAAATCAGGAATCTTCACAAGATTGAGATTGACCCAAACCACGGAGTGCTAGCTCCTAAATTATTATTCCTTTTCCAAAACGTGACAATCACGTTTTTTCCAAGGAATTTGACGGCTTTCTTTTCCTTATATATATTCGAAAATAGTACTACTTCCTATTTTATATATATTCGCCGTAAGTAGTACTACTACTCCTACTTTATATATATATTAGCCGTAAGTAGTACTACTACTCCTACTTTATATATATATTAGCCGTAAGTAGTACTACTACTCCTACTCCATATATATTATAATATATCATATATATATATATATAATAATATAGAATCCCAATCATATTGGGTTTAGGAAATTATAAATTCTAATCAGTTTGGGTCATGGGTATATCAATAATTATAAAACCATTAGGACTCTTAATATGTCTTACATATTAACTCCTAATATTTATAACTTATTATTATTAAACCCAAAAGTTAATTTATCTCATAAATTAATCCATAAGTATCTCATATTAAAATGATTGGATAAGTATGAGATCTGCAGCTTGCTGAATTATCCTTAAGTGTGTGACCCTTTAGGCTCCTAATCACGTTGGTAATAAGTATAAATTATTATCCTAAATTAATTAGGATTAGATAAATTAAACACCTTTAATTTATCATTAATTCTCCAATTAATTAATTTATACTTATAGATCAAGATTGGCTTCTAGCAAAGCATCATGACCACCCAAGTGTTGAGATATGTCAAGTGGTTCGACATCACCCATCCGTGACTAGTTCTCCGTAATTAATATCCTTTCACCAACCTATATCCTGATTAATTCAAGAATACAGATATAATGCCAATTCTTATCGAATTAATCAAATTTTACTTCTTTCCAAAAGACAACTCACTTGAAATAGAATTTAAGACACTCTTAAATCTATTTCCACTTTAAAGATTTCCGAATCGTATTTCAAGAAGTGGCCATACTGGGATATACTCTCCTATTATAAGGAGTGGTGAATCCTTTATTGGTCATATCTTATCTTCTCATCCATACACTGATTCATATTATACCCGAACTCTACAGTATGTGCGACTCATTAAGAGTAACGACTAATAGAGCCAAAGAATAATAATTGCTGTCTCTTATACACATCTAGACCTCAAGTCAAAGGACCATTACACTACTATCACAAAGAGATTAATCCACTGACATTTAAATAATAATCCGTGTGGAATACTCTTAGCGGGTCAATCCGATGCACTTATTCTTAATAAGCATCCACATACTCTTATGTGCTAATCTACTAGTGTCATACACTACGATTAGGGATATATATATGAATAAAATATAATTACATCATAACTCCTTATGATTTTATGTATAAATATTTTATTCGTTAAATGCCATATTACAAAATATACATAAATATAAAAGTGTAATTTATCCCTAAAATTAATTGGTTTTAGGGCATACACTAACAGGTTGTCCCTAGAATCCTGATTTGGTGTGATCCCTCATCCTATATCAACAGTGGAAAGGGATATTGTATTGTTTATAGTGTAATATAATATAGTTCATACACCTTAGCTTTTGGACTATTAACAAGTTGGCTTAAACATTTTGAGCCTATTGTTTCCGCTCAAAAGTTGTTGGACCAGCCCTGGCCCAAGATGTTACGGTTAGTATCAAAACGAATCTTGTGTGGTCTCTGAATGGGATGAGACTAGGCCAATGGTATTAGATCAAACTATGTGGTGTATGTGACATGTTATTGGACCCGAACTTGGGTTTTGCAAGGACGCAAATCCTAAAAAAGGGATGAATGTGATGTCTCGTCCCATATTAGAAATGGAAAAGAATATTGTATCATTTATAATACGTTGTGTTGTGAACTATTAACAATTTGGTTTAAATATTTTGATCCCATTGTTTTTGCTCAAAAGTTGATGAGCCACCCCATACCCCAAGTATTACATTTGGTGACTAGCATTTTCTGAAAGGAGGATGCTGATATAATTTTGCAGTTACATCTTTCTATTTTTGATAAGGATGGAAAGCAGGTGTGGCATTTTTCTCTTACTGGTAGCATATACTGTCAAGTTAGTACACCAGCTTGCTAAACATATCAATCAAGATAGAAATGGGATTTCTAGATTTTATCCAGAACTTAGTTCTTCCCAATAGTAGAAAATTTGGAAAAATCTGTGGCAACTGCCATTGAAGAACAAGATCAAGCATTTTATATAGAGGTCTTTAAATGATATTGCTTATCTTCTAGAATTAAGATTCATGACAATAGATGTCCAAGATGTGGGAAAGCTCCAGAGACTTTGGTGCATATTTTTTTCCAATGTTCTTATTCTCAGAATATATTGAAGTTGTCACCAGTTCAGTGGCCAAATTTACAATAGTTTCAAAGCAACTTTTGGCAATAGTGGATAGCTTTAGTTGAGTTGCTCAGTTCATTCACTGCATTTTTATTTTGGCATTTGTGGAAATCTAGAAATCAATGGGTGTTTCAGAAGACTTGGGTGAATGAATTGGATTGCGTTAATCAAACTTATTTTTAGTGGCTGGAATATGTTGATGATGCTGTCTTCTCATGCTAATCCTCCTTCTCAGGTTACTAGTTCAGAAATTCATTGGAAATGTCCTTGTTATAGTACTGTGAAGTTTAATATTGATACAACACTTCAGTATAGGAATGGTAAGGCTGGAATTGGAGTTGTGGCTTAGAATTCTACTGGTTCTTTGGTAGGTGCTTGGGCTGCTAAATGGCCTTGCTTTTCAAAGGTAAAGATTGCAGAAGCTGCTGCAGTTAGATATGCTCTTCAACAAGCTCAGCAAGAATATTTAATGTGTGTTGAAGTTCAACCTGATGCTTTATCAATTATCACTCTGCTACAACAAAGTAGAACTAATGATGTGGATATGGAAGTTATTTTGGCTGCCATTCTTATGCTTGCTAAAACTTTTAGAACTTGTTCTTTTACTTTTGTTAGAAGATTTGGCAACAAGGTTAGTCATCAATTAGCTTCTTTTGCTGTAGGACTTTATAATGACGTTGTATGGAAGGATACCTTCCCCTGTCGGCTTCTACATGAAGCACAAGATGATGTAGCCCATTTGGTCATTGAACATTAGTTATGAATAATATTTATCATTTGAAAAAAATAAAATAATTTGAACATTGAAGTTTTCCTTAGAGCAAAAAATACAAGCACTCGCGGCCATAGAACACAAAGCCACGAAGCATTAGAATTTTGAGATGGCCATTTTTCTAAGACCTATATCAAGACCATTAAACCAAACAGTATGTGAAAGAAAGAAACCTTAATATTAAAATAATCTAATTTACTAGGAGAGAAAGGGGAAAAAAGTTTAATAGTTAACTGAGGAGGAAGGACATAAATATAAAATCCATAATAGTTTAAGATGTGATGTAGGACTTTTATTAAGATTTTTTAAAAAGATAATATTGTAGTGTTATTAAGATGTGATGTGTCTGAAATTAAAAAATAAAAAATAATAGAAATTTTTAATTTTATTTTAAAATTTGCTATCCGTATCTTGATAGAAGAGCACATGGTAAAAAAAATTATATTCAGTAAGTTGCTAAGCTATGTTATGATGTTGTCTATTGGCTAATAAAATATCACCATGTAGTTCGAACCACTTGGACTAGGTGCATTTCCTCTTCACTTGAGTAGGTCCGGGCTTCCAACTAGGCCTAATTCCTCTAAAGGCCTAGTCCTAAAAATACAGGCATGTTCTCTCATAACTGAACACGAGAAAACACATATACACAAATGTTCTTTGTCAATTAAAGGATCTGGACCGTCTACCTTTCCACAACTTAAACTGACTTAAGCATCAAAATATTTTCGGGAAGCTGCCCTTACATTTCTTGCAAGCACTCTATCAGCAGGAGCAACGAGCCGGGGCTGAAGTAGTATTTTACAAAAATAGTTTGACACCGTCTATGAGAATAGTACTAAAAGCCACTGGAAAGTACTTCCTGCATAACTCTAAAGTCTATCACTTAAAGACAATGGTGAACACTTGTAGAATAGCTCAAGACAAGGGCTCTTTTGCCACTTAGTTAAATGTATCAAGAGTTAGAGAACTCACATCGTTTGTTAGAGAAGTTAGTCTCTCCAACACTCAGAATGACCAACATCCTCTTGCTACTGATCAACCAAAGTATCCTGAACTAGAAAATCTCCTTCATATTAACCCTAAAGATCAATGCATTGTTGTGTTGGAACTGTAAATAGAGACCTTAACCTGGTTGATCATCAGTCAGAATAACACGAAGGAAGTATAGAAGCTAGAAGTTCCAAGAAGAAACTATGGGAAACCTCCTAAGTACATGCATGAACCTGATCACAAGACTGTTTCATATGCTTCTTCTTATCCTCCCTCCTTGCACCAATACCTCACTATGGAATATGATTAAACATTGCTTAAGAAGGTAGAAGAACTTCAAGGACAAGAGAAGGATTTAACTACCCAAATAAGAAAAAAATACAGGTACTTCATGTCTTTCACAGAAGAGATCATGATGGGGCCATTCCCCAAGTTTTTCCAACCCTCAATCTTGGACAACTATGATTGTACCTTTGACCCTACAAAGCACCTAGTTGCCTATCAATCCAAGATGATGGTTTAAGGAGCAACTGATGCTAATCTCTGTAGGGTTTCCTTGGCACCCTTGAGAACCTACTTGGGATTGGAAGAAAAAGTTTACATGAGGAGAATTCTATAACTTCGAGCAATTAGGGAACAAATTCATAGAGAAATTTGGTACTCAGAAGTGCACGCCAAAAACAGTGACCTATCTGACAGAGAAAACCCTTCAAGGTTCATTTGAAGTGCTTTAAATTAGAGACCTTGCATGTAGAACAAATATCTACACAAATTTAGATGAATACTTTTAAAGATGGAGTTCTTCCAAGGGAATCCTCTTTTGACCTTACTAAAAGACCATCAAAAACCCTGTCTGACCTCTATGAACGGGCAGAGCACCATGTAGAGGTTGAAGAGTATGAGAAGAGCAAGAAAGAAACCATGTCTAAACCAAAAAATAACAAGAGGAAGGACATACCTAAGACCTAAGGAAGAAGTGTCAATTCGAAGAAAAAACGAGCAAGGAATAGGCCATTTGTTGCCTAACCTAAGGTAGGAAACCTTCCTGTCATTGAACTATACACTCTACTGACTACCTCACCTGTCATGTACTTTCAATAATAAAGCACCAGCAATATGTCAAGTGGCCTAAACCAATCAAATCTAACCCTGATACATGGGATAATGGAATTTCAATTTCCATATTCCCTCAATTAACCCAACTAGTGCCTTAGTATTGTCTAATTAGTATATTTTATCACCTAACTAACCCATTAACCTCTACCCATATGAAATTAGCATCACAAAACTCTAACCCATAACTAATTAAAGCATATTAAAGAAAAAGAAAGAAAAATAAAACATGGGAACACAATTAAATAAAAAAAAAAAAGCAAGAATTTTAGAAAACTAGTAAAGTAGAGTAGGTGTACACCACCTAATCAACTCACCAACCAATACTTATAAGAAATTGGTTTCATAAAACCTTAACCCATGACTATTCAAACAGCATTAACAATAAAGAAAAATAAAACATTGGAACACAATTAAATTAAACAAAGTAAGAATTCTAGAAAACAAGTAAAGTAAGCATCTAATGGAACACTTGTAGATTGAAAGCATTTAAGAGGGCTTTGCAGACTAAGTAAACATTGAATAAATGCATAAAATAAGTATACTAAACATAAAAAAGAAGTCTTAGAAGTAGTAGAACCAAGCTACAACGATGGAGGAAAATATAGATAGAAGAAAGGAAGAAGAAGAAGAACTAGAAGTTCCACCCCAAGTGGGGAGGACAAATGAGAAAGGAAAAAAGTAAGGTGGCTTCCCAAAATCAGCCACTAAAAGGGTATTTATGGTACAGTTAAGGGTTAAGGGTCAATTTCCGTCATTTTCCTTGGAAACAACTCAAAATCTTGTTTCTTTGATCGTCCCACCTAGGCCTTTTCACTTGTGCCCCAACTTTGTATAATTTAAACCTACAAAATACATTTATACATGACTACTAATACATATGCTAAATTATCCTGTAAACACTACTAAACATACTTCTACTCAAAGATTAACGCCTACAACACTTAACACTAAAAATGTTCAAAAAATACCAAAATCGATAAATTTTGGATACATATAACTCTAGTTTTTTATAGCTATCACAGCTTTGAAATTAAGGTTTTGCTCATCCTGAACAAAATAAAGGAAAGAAGAGAAGAACAATAAACAAAATAACAAACACATAATAGTCACAAAAACACCTAAACGCATAACATAGAACATACAACACTTAACACTTAACACCGCCAAAAGAAAATAAAGTGGAAATGTTGAATTTTAGTGCACTTGTCAAAAGTGAAAATGGGTTTTTAGTTCAAGAAATTCAAAATTTTCTCCCACCTCTTTATTTACAAAAGTTGACACTAGTTTTAGTTACAAATATTACTTTGACTAGGAAAAAGTTAAGGCAATGCCAATTCAAACGAAAGTTAATTAAGGTTAAACAACTGAAATTGTTCAAAACTACTTGTCCCACTTAAAGGAAGGATCATTGGGACTTAAAGTAAACAATGATGTGCATGACATACAAGTGGAAGTATTAGTCTAGTTAGGAATGTTTAATTCGAAGCGATGATGAGTAGTAAACAAAGCAAAATCCCCAACTTGTTGGTATACTACAAGCGAAAAGTCTCGTTTCAAAAACTTTGATTCTACTAGGCTCATTTTAATAGCAATCCTAATGGCTATTTCAAATATATGACATTTGTGATGACGATTCCTCTATTGGCCTTATATCCTATTGTAATGGCATATTTTGAAGGCACGACATTTGTGATACCGATTCCTCTATTCACCTTATTCCTAAGAGCAAAATATATTTTTGAACGTGACCTAAATCAAAGAAGAGGAATAGAGTACAACCAAGATCATATCTAGAACTAAACACCCATAAGATAAACGAAATACTTTCCACACGCAATTCATACAAGGATAATCAAAATGAAGTCCTAACTCCTTTCCAACTCTACATGTCTTAGAAATATTTCATAAATCTTGAAGTGTGTAAACTAAATTAACAACTCATTTTAAATTAACATTGGAAGAACTCTTACGAAAAAATTAGTGTTTGAGATAAAAACTAGTTAAGAAAATATTTTTACCGAGTGGTGAAAACATGATTGAGTTTCAAGGGTTAAATCCCAGTTTTTGTCAAATCAAAGCATTAAGTAACCTATGCTTAACATCCACTTTCAAATTCCCAAACAACAACAAAACCATTCCCAAATGAACAAGATAATATAATAAACATCACTAAACTTTCCAACTTATTTAAAATGATGAGTTACAAACTCATCCAACCATTCACCAATTCACAAGAAATAAAAGTAATAGTAAAAAGCACATAATACATAAACTAACAAAGCATTATACTAATGAATGACTTTAACCTATACTTGGATAATCAAAAAACTTGTGTAGATGATGGAACAACTTTTTACTCCAAGTGGAAATGAATGCACTAAATTAAGAACAAATCTTGAACTTAAAAGAATAGTTTAATGCTCAAGCATGGATTTCATCAACGATAAGCACAACTGAAACAAAGGTAAGTTATGAGTAATTCCCAGCAAATCATACAAATGCAACTTTAGTTAAATACATGAGTCTAGATATTGCCTATCCTTTTCTAAGCAACAATGCTACACTAAGAATGGGCCATTGGCATTTCACAGGGTCTAAACAATTAAAGAAAAAGGAAAATACACATAAGGGTAACTGAGTTTAAACACAACACAAATTCCTCCCCTAAACTTAGACTTATATATAATTAACCCTTAAAAGTCATTCAACAACCAAAAGCACTCTCAAGTCTATGTCAAGCATTCAATTCATTTGTTGAATAAATAACTTAAAATTTAGAAAGTCTAATGTCTCAACAAGTGAAAATTCATTAATCAAGTAGCGAACCAAGTTTAAATTCATCAATTAAAGCATATAACAATCACTATTCACAAGAAATAACACATTGCCATCAACATTGTTATTAGATAACACTATTGCTCATATTTCCTCAATATTAAATTAGAGTTAGATGTCATGGTGCCAAAAATTTGTTACATCTAAAGAGACATGAACTTCTAGTTATAAATAAAACACCTAAATCAACTAACGTTAACTAGATGACAAACTACAAGTATACGGTGTCAAATAGTAGCTTGTGAAAGCAGGGTCCCACTAGAAATGGTGTGCAGATTATTGATTATTTGGTTGGAATGCTAGTTGAAGGATTTGATTAGGAAAAATGATTGACTAAAACTAAGTTGACAACTAGGAAAGTAGTTTTAAGGTAGGTTAAGGTTTGGTTAGCCAATTTTTGAGTTTTAGTTAATTAGGTCAATCAAGTGATTCAACAACCCAAATTATAGGTTGATTTTCATTTGTAACCTAATCCCAATCCCTTGGTGATTAAGTCTATCAATTTAATTAACTTAAAAATGGATCCCTCCTACTCCTTAAGCTAACCGAACTTGATTATCTACCCTAATAGAATTCTAACAACCAACTAGGTGAATTCATTCGCCAAAATCTAATTTTAATCCTAATCCAACACTATTCTAAGTCTACAATGGAGGTTTAATTCCCATATCCAGTCAATTAACCCAAATGAACTAGTGGAGTGATTAATTCTCCTAATTAACCCTTAAGCCCCTTAGTGTTGTCTAATTTGTTCATTTTATCACCTAATAAACTTGTTAACTCCTACCCATATGAAATTGGCATCACACAAATTAACTACAAGAAAGCATAGAAAAAGCATTAAATTTAAACTAAGAATGAAAATAAAGAAAGTTAGTAAAGGAAGAATTTAGTGGAAGCAATAAATGAAGGACATTAAATGAGAGCTTTGTAAACTAAGAAATCATGAATTTAAAAATTAATAGTGTGAAATAAACATAAATGAAGGTCTTACAAGTAGTAGAATAAAGCTAGAAAAGTGGAAGAACAACTAGAAAGAAAATAGAAGAGAAAGGCTAAAATTTCCTACCCAAGTGGGAAGGAAGAAAAGAAGAAGAAAAACAAGGTGGAGACCCTTCATTTCAATCCCTAAAATGTATATTTATAGTAGGGTTAGGAATTGGGGTTTAGGACAAAATTTCCCTTGAAAAAGGGCTAAAAATCGGCCAATTTTCTCCCTCGCGAAAGACCTTGCCATCGACAAGCCACGTGATAGCCACTGGAAGAGTTTGCTAGCGACAGGTTGCCGCCAACTTTGTTGCCGAGCTGCTTCACTGCACGTTCCGCTCTGCTCTGCACCATACCAGTTTTGCTCCATGCCTTCCAAAAACCCTAAAATAATATAAAAATACATTAATGAAGTTTGAAATGTAATATTTGTACACATAAACATTGATCAAAATGAGCCCAAACATTGGAAGAGTTAATCAAGAACGACCTCACACAAAACTCTAATTCCTGAAGGAATTTGACTAAAGCCCTAATTAAGAACCTAAATACAAACATATAATATTATAACCCAAATAACATTAATTATTCTAATAAAAACACTAAGATACACATAAACACATAAAACTAAAAATACACAAAAACACATATAAATACTATAATTGCTCATAAGTACAGCAAAAACGTTCAAATTTGGCCATGGAAAACCCTAGTTTCCTAGAGTTATAACCAATATCCGCTGCAGTGGGAAAATTTAAGGGTCAAGTGATGGAATGACAATCCTATGTAGCATCTCTCCATAGAAAGTATGCACCACTCCTCTAGTACTAAAAATTCTAACACAATTGCATCTATTCTTTAAACAATTGAAAGTTTCTTAGTCTTCCTAGTTGCAACAAGTTGCAAGAAATATAGCCTTCATCATGAAAATGACTCTGGCAGTTATGAACAATGTTCTACAAGCCTTCCATGAAGGCAAGTTCACATCACGCTAGAAACAAAAGGTTTTTTGAATATTCTATTTCTATCTCTTCATTTGAGTTCGGTTTCTATTGCTCAAAAGACTTACTTTTTCTATTGTTTTGTCTTGAATAAAAACTTCAACAAATGAATTGAAATATTAACTCCACTAGTAGAGTTGGGGAATATATCACCATTTATGTTGTCAAAGAATAAATGTTAAGGCATTGTAGTATGAATGTCAGTAGAATTTCTTTTTATCTTTTGTGTTGTTTTTCTTTCTTTTGCTCAACAAATTCTAAGAAAAATGACAAATACCCGAGCATCGAGCATAGTGATCCTACGAAAACAAGCCTACACAAATCCTATCTTCTGCTCATGTAAAGGGATGATATCAAAAATCCTAAATTCTGCTCATGTAGAAAGACGGTGTCAAAAATCCTAACCTTTGCTCATATAGAGGAATAGTGAAAAAAATATCCTTTTGTCCAACAAGAGGATAGTACAAAAAATCTTAATTTCCATCTTGTGGGAGAACGGTGTAAAAAAGCTTAACTTCCTCCATGTGAGTGTATGTTGCAAAAAATACTACTTTTTATCAGCAAGGTTCAAGCCTTCTAAATCTTACAACTTGCAGAGGGGGTAGGTAAATGTGCAATACACAATGTCTAGAAATATTTATTTCAAGCAATATTGCTCCATGAAAGTTTAACAACGACAATGAAAACATAAAAATACTATGCATCTCACGGCACTGCTAGCCAGTCAGTGCAAATAAATAGAATCAAGCATGAAGAAAGAGGCTTTGTAGCTTTATAACTATCTATCACTACTCAACTAGAGCATTACCATCTATATGCTTCCCTCCTTGATCAGTAAAAAAAGTTCTATCCACCAGACTGGACTTCCCGGCTAGCGTTGCTTGGTCAAGGTAATTTGGGTAACGTCAAAGTTTAGGTAAAGCTACTTCATCAGATCCTTGGGCAAATCAAAGCCTCTAGCTTTGCTAGTATTTCTTGCTTGCGAATAGGTTGGTATAGTAAGAAGTGATCAAGCTATTACAGAAGGCACACGCTTGCGTAGACAAAGAAAAATAAGGGATAAAATATATGAAAAGTATACAAAGGCATGAGTAAAACTAAAGAAAGAAACTAGAAAAATACTCACACTAGGTAAGTCTTGGTAATAACCAGTTAACACTACATCAGCAAGATTTTCTCTGATAAATTCCCAACACCTTGGAAGGGAACAAGCCCTCACAATATGCTCAAAGGCCGACCTATCATGAAGAAGATATTGTTCTAGATTGGTCAATCAAGAATGTACTTATCTTTACCTCTAGAGTTCTCTCAACTACCTCTAGAAGATGATGGTTACTCTAGTATATTAATAGTTGGAGGGAGAGATACAACTAGAACATGTTAGCTTTCATCAAGAAGATTCTCATTAAGAGACTCATCTACCTCAGGAGATTTCAGCTGGAATTTCTTTCTTGCCCCATGAACTAGCAGAGAAGTATCACTACTAGAATTTGACCCCTGACAGCATCATTCTTACACTTATGAGACTCCTCTACTTTTGTCTTAGTAGCCAACTCTGAAGCTTCAACTTGAGCTACATGTCATCTAGATTGGCATCCATCACAAGGCAAAGAAAAAATGCAAAAAATAGCATCATCGAAGAAGACAAATAGAGGTCATCTCAAAAATGCATCCACCATATCAAAAACACATACCCCTGGAGCATGATATTAGGCTCAAACTTGCTTTGGAAAAGATAGCCTCAAACGCTACCAAGGGGTCGTTAGAAGGATTGTCTAACACAAAGTCAATCAACTGCTCTATTTCATCATGTTTACACTATGCCAACTAATTTAAAACACTACTGTAAGCTGGAAAAGAGTTCCAACTAAGGAACTCCCATTCTGACATTCGCTTCACTAGAAGGTATGTGGACTTCTACAAGGGAACCTTATCAGATGCATGTTCAATTACTAATTTGTTTGGGTGTTGAGACATGGCAAAGAATTCCACCCAATTGGACATGGCATCTTGGTGATCTTGAAAAATGCCTCGTACAATTTTAGTGTAAGTTCTTTCCTTTTAACTCTACTGAGAATGATAAACCCAACAATGGCCTTCTAGGAGTTAGAAGCAATTTGTCTAGAGCCGATTTTATAGTAGTTCAATGTAGGACTCTATGATAAAAGGATGCAAAGAAAATCTCAAACCTATGGCTAGTTGATCGTTGTATGTTTGAATGGACCCCTTCTCAACATGATTAGGCCAAAACCCTAGTCTAAGCACCAACAGATGGTACTCGAGATGAATTCTATATTTTTGCCCAAGTCCCTGAATATCTGCATAGTGAAGGTAACTAAGCACTACCTCAATAATCATCTCTCTAGGAGTAGCTTTGTTTCCAAACCCTTTTCTATTGGCAACCTCTTTTAATCTTGCAAATACTAAGAAATAAGTGATGATGAAAATTTTTAAGTATTTGGGAGAAACCATATGGCGAGTTAAGGCATTCTTTGCTATACTTACGGGTCATACCCCTTCTCCCGAATGATAGATTCCACTGTTGGATAATTTCTCTTCTTTATTGAAAAATTAGCAGATAAAAATCCTGACAAGGAAACTAAGTCTTTACTAAATAGAGTAACCGATGAGCTCATAACTGTCTTATATTTTATGTGTTATATACCCCAGTTTTGATGTGATGCAAGCAATATTTGAGTTAACTATGAGCTCAATTGTTTTAATTTTAGTTTGTGTAGGATTGGAATGAAAAAGGAGTCAAAAGGATCAAAAAGTTGTAGGAAAATCAAAAGGATGAAAAACGTGCGTTGACGAGGAGCGAATTTAGACATTGTTTGGGATTTTGATCATAACTTTCTTGTTCAAGCTCTGATCGAGGAGATTCAAGATGCTTTGGAAAGCTAAGAGAAAGGCTACAACAATCATGTTTTGAGTTTTTCCAAATTCCATCATCATCAAGGTCAAAATCGAGGAGGAATTTGAAGAAAGCTTACTGGAAGTAAGCTTGTGCATTTGCGCAAATTCTAGTGAGCAAAAATGCCAGAAACTCTTCTCTCGCACATGCATGAGGAATTTGTGTACATGTGTGCGTGACGTGCAGCTGGTTCGGAAATTACTTATTTTTGAAGTTTTCTTTGCCCGGTGGAACTCCTTTTCAAGTCCTTTATGGTATTTCTATGATTTGAGGGGACTAAACCCTAATATATGTCCTATAAATACCTCATTGCGAGAGGAGTGTAAGGTGTGTAGTAGTCATTAGTTAGAGTAGACATTAGATTAGAAAAATCATTAGATTAGGGTTTTCGTTTCTTGTCAAGACTTCAAGTTTCATCAACTGTTGTTCCGACTACACTATTGAGTTTACTTTCTTTATTTATTTTCAATTTAATTCTAGTTTTTATTGGAATTTTGTAGTTTTAATTTAATCGTATTCCGTTTACTTTTCAAGTTTATTAATTGAAGTTTGTTTTCAGTAAAATTTATAGCTTTGTTTAGTTTTAATTAGAGGTTTGTGAACCCCTAGTACTTGTCCAATAGTTCTCTTGGGAACGATCATTACTCACCCAATCTTCAAACTTACCTCGTATCCTTGCGAGCATGTGCAAGTAATGATTAGGGTTATTGAAGTTTATTTATTACTTGTTTGTGAATTGAATTGCCCACCATGTGTATCAATATTTACCTGAACAAGTTTTTGGCGATGTTGCCAGGGACTATTCTTGGTGCAATATTAGGTTTAGCGAACCTTATTAGATTAGACCTTTTATTTTCTTACAATTATTTACAATTTCTTTTTGTTCTTTTTAATTTTTCTTTTGGATTTTGCTTTGATATTAGAACTTTGGTATTTTTCTTGTAGTTTATGGTAAATACTTGTTCTTCCAAACAAACATTGCATCCAAGTGATTGGGAGATTGAATGAACTATAACTAGAAACTGCAAGAAACCACAAGAATCAGGCCAAGGAGAGAATATAATGGAGAATCCAAATCGCAATGCTAGGGAGCAAGACGAGGTAGCGGATAATCATGGTAATAGAAGTAAATCCAATCCTCGACCTCTTAGAGATTATGCGATACCAAATTTTGAGGAGGCGAGTTCTAGTATTGCCCGAATGCTTGTTCAAGCTAACAACTTTGGGATCAAGCTAGTCTTGATTCAAATGCTCCAAATTTTGTCTCTCCCACATGCTATTTGGAGGGGGGCCAAACGAAGATCCCTATGGAAGTCTACTGAATTTTGAAGAAGTCGTTGATACATTCAAATACAATGGAGTACATCCAGATAGTACTCGAATGAGAGTTTTTCCCTTTTCTCTGAGAGATAGAGCAAAGGCCTGGTTGTAATTTTTTTGACAAGGTACTTTCACCACGTGAATTCAGTTGGCTCAAGAATTTGTGGCCTAGTACTTTCCACCATTGAGGACCGCAAAGCTGCACAATGACATAACTTTATTTAAGCAAATTACTGGAAAAGCTTAAGTGAAGCATGGGAGCGCTTCAAGGAATTCCTTAGGAAGTGTCCACATCATGCCACTCCATTATGGCTACAAGTACAAATATTCTACAATGGATTATTTCCAGAGATGAGATTGATTGTCGATGCAAGCATAGGAGGCACTTTTCCTCTTAAAACTCCAGAAGAAGCACAAGAACTGTTGGAGAGAATGGCATCAACTCATTACTACTTCGGCTACAACAATCACTCATTTGGCTGGGCAATAACCACAACAACAAGTCCATCAAGTTAATACCCAATGAGAAGGTATGATTAATTTTAATGATGCTTTCTTGGCTCAACAGGGCATGATGTTGAACATGATGACAAATTTGACAAAGGCCTTAGAAAACATAGGAAGGAGTTAGTTGAACTCCATAGATTCAGCACCTCAAGGGATCTTAACTTGTGACTTTTGTGGAAGAAACCATCAAAATGACCTTTGTGAAACACCCATGTCACAAGGTAAGCAAGTTCAATTTATTACCAATCAAAATTCAAGACCAAGGAATCCATCAAGTTGTTATGGTAACACCTATAAACCATCTTCACGAAACCATCCAAATTTTTCTTAGACTAATCCAAAGAATGTTCAAAATATATCCTTCCAATCCAACCGGCCACAATCAAATTTTTCCAACCAAACTTTATCCTCTAGACCATATCAACCACCTCACCAGAGGAATTTTCAAAACTTTCCACTTAATCAACCAAATAACTTATACCAACCTCCACCACCAAGACCCCCACCTCAAAATTTTAGTTATCCTCCACATGTAAACCATGATCAATTCACTAAGGATAATTTGAGGATGGACTTTGAAGCTTTGCAGAGGGAGTATGAGAATTTGAGAGCTTCTACAAGGAATATGGAACTGCAATTGAGAAAACTAGCTTAGCAAAATAATAAGAGACAGGTCAAGGCATTGCCAAGTAACACCATTCCGAACCCAAAGAATAAAACCCATGGGAGGAAGTGCGAGCAGTCATCTTAAGGAGAGGTAGAATTATAGAACCTAGGAAAGTCGACAACGATGACGTAATGACCGTGGAGAAAAGTGAGGCAAAGGAAAAGAGAGAGGCATCCAAGAGTAGTGATGATCAAGAAGAACCTACTAAAACTCCTGACCGATAAGATAAAACTAAGGACCAATCAATTTTACCAAGTAAGTAGTACTTTCTGTAAAGAATGAAAGAGGATCAGAAAGCACAAGAAATTTCAAGAAATTTTGAAGTTTTTTAAAAGGATTGAAATTAACATTCATTGCATTGAAGCTATTGAAACAGGCCCAGCTACGCTAAGTTCATGAAATAGATTCTATCAAGCAAGAGGAAGCTAATGGGGGATGAGATCTTGAGCCTAAACAAAGGATGCAGTGCCATTATTCAAAAGAATCTTCCCTCTAATTTTAAGGATCCTGGCTCATTTTCCATTCTATGCAAGATAGGAGAAGTGACTTTTTAGAGAGCCATTGGGTGCCTCTATCAACATTATGTCTCATTCCGTTTACAATAAGTTGAATGAAGGACTAAAATCCACACACGTCCCTCTTCAATTGGTTGACCGAAGTGTAAGGCAACCGGTAGGAGTGGTCAAAGACCTCATCATCAAAGAGGGAAAAGTATTCCTACCCAATAGATTTCATCTCGAAATACCTTTCTTGGCCACCGGACGAGTCATTATAGATGTCCAAGTTGGAAATCTACAATTTATAGTCCAACAATGACATTGTGTCATTTAATTTTTTGATTCTTTTAAATTTCTTTCTGAATATGATAATGTGTTGAGTGTTGCTATTATTGATGGTTTGGTTATGAATATTTATAGGAAATTTGTAGAGGATAACACCAGAGACATGGAAAGCATCCATGAAGATATGATGGAGTCTAGTGAAAAGAAAGCACTCAAAATAAAGAGTTGGAAGAAGCTCTAGAAGAAAACAAATTGAAGAATAAAGGTAAAGGGAGGTATCCGACCAACGAACCCCCCAAGATTGAACTTAAACCACTTCCTTCTCATCTCAAATATGTTTTTGTTGGAGAACATGATACACATCCTGTCATTGTGAGTGCTTTACTTTCATATATTGAATTAGAAAAATTGATTTTTGTTTTGAAGAAGCATTGTGGGGCAATTGCTAGGAGCATTGAGAACATAAAAGGTATAAGGCCTTCAGTTTGCATGCACAAAATACTGAATGATAACTACAAGCTGACAAGACAATGCCTCAAAGAAGGTTCAATCTTACTTTAAAAGAGGTAGTTAAAAAGGAGGTTTTGAAATTACTAGATGCTAGAATCATTTATCCCATTAGTGATAGTGAATGGGCAAGCCCGACTCAAATAGTGCCAAAGAAAGGGGGATCACGGTAGTTTTAAATGAGAAAAATGAGCTAATTCCTTCTAGATTAGTGATAAGGTGGCGGATGTGCATTGACTATAGGAAACTTAACAACGCCACTAGAAAATACCACTTTTGCTTGCCGTTCATTGATCAAATGCTTGAGGACCTATCAGGACATGCTTTTTATTGCTTTTTTTGACGGTTTTTCAGGGTATTTCCAAATAGTCATTGCCCCTGAAGATCAAGAGAAAACCACATTTAACTATTCGTATGGAACTTTTGCTTACCAGCATATGCCTTTTGGGTTGTACAATGCTCCTACCACTTTCCAATTATGCATGTTTGCTATTTGTCATGACATGATTGCGAAATTTATTGAAATTTTTATGGAATAATGACTTTAGTGTTTTTGATAATTCTTTTGATTCATATTTGCATAATCTTGCTTATGTTTTGGATAAATGTGAATCTACAAACTTGGCATAGAACTACAAAAAGTGTCATTCATGGTAAAACAAGGGATTGTGTTAGGCCATCGAATTTTTGTTAATGGCATAAAATTAGATAAGTGTAAAGTAGAAGTTATTGAAAAATTACCCACTTCTACTAATGCCAAGGGAGTGAGGAGCTTTCTTGGTCACTCCGGGTTTTACCGACGTTTCATGAAAAAATTTTCTTTGATTTCTCGCCCTTTATGTACATTATTACAAAAAGATGTGCCTTTTGATTTTAATGATGAATGTTTGTCAGCTTTTAATAAATTGAAACAAGCTTTGATTATGGTACCTTTCATAGTAGCTCCAAACTGGAATTTGCTTTTTGAATTAATGTGTGATGCAAGCAACTATGTCGTGGGATAGTTGGGGAGCGATTTTATGTCAAAAGAAAGATAAAGTCTTTTGCATGTGATATACTATGCTAGTCGGACCCTTAATGAAGCTCAAATGAACTATTCTACCATTGGAAAAGAATTGCTAGTAGTAGCATTTGCATTTAATATGTTTTGGTCATATCTCATAGGTAATAAGGTGATTGTTCATATAGTTCACGCGACTCTTAAATACCTATTGAAAAAAATTATGCAAAACCTAGACTAATTTGGTGGATTTTACCATTGCAGGAATTTGACTGAGTGGTGGTAGATAAGAAGGGAGTTGAAAATATAATAGCAGACCACCTATCAAGGTTAAAGCAATCGAAGACAAAAATAGATGAGGAGGTGTCGACTAATGAGACCTTTTCAAAAGAACACTTAATGCGAGTGGATAGTAGTGCATATTGCTACACAGATATTGTTAATTTCCTCACGGCCAAGGTGATTCCATCCACCACGGATTCAAATCAATAGAAAAAAGTTCCTTTTGGAGATGAAATATTATATTTGGGATGACCCTTATTTGTACCGCCCCAGTGTAAGGACCAAGTGACCGGGGATGTATTCCGGAAAGTGAAATTCAAAGTGCTTTATATTATTGCCACTCTTCGCTAGTAGAAGGGCACCATGGCTCTCAAAGAACAATGACAAAAATCCTTCAAATTGGGCTATTTTGGCCTACATTATTTTGTGATGTAAAAGACTTTGTGCTACAATGTGATGAATATCAATGTGCCGGTAGCTTTTCTAGAAGAGATGAAATGCCATTGAACAACATCTTAGCTTGTGAAGTCTTTAACTTGTGAGGTATTGATTTTATGGGCCCTTTTCCACCATCACACAACAATAAATTCATTTTTGTAGCGGTGGATTATGTGTCCAAGTAGGTGTAAGCAGTGCCACTACCAACCATATACTAGAGTGGTAGTAAATTTTGTGAGAAAGAATATTTTCTCAAGGTTTGGTGTCCCGTGAGCTATCATAAGCATCGGAGGATCACAGTGCAATAGTTCTTTATTTGAGTCCGTCTTGTCCAACTTATATTTCAAATATGGCGTCACCCACAAAATAGCTCTAGCATATCATCCACAAACTTATAGACAAGTGGAAGTGTCCAATCAGGAATTGAAGCTCATTCTTAAGAAAACCGTATATTCTTCAAGGAAAGATAAGTCTGAAAAGCTTGATGATGCATTATGGGCATATAGGACCACCTTCAAGACTCATATTGGGATGTCTTCTTATAGAATGATTTATGGTAAGGTTTGTCATCTTCCAGTTGAAATTGAGCACAAAGCATATTGGGTGATCAAAAGTTTTAACTATGATTTGAAGGAAGCGGGGAGAAAAGGCTTTTAGATTTGAACAAATTGGATGAATTTCGAAGAGAAACCTATGAAAATGCAAAGCTTTATAAGGAGAAAATGAAGGTTTGGCATGACAAGCATATTTCTAGCAAGGAATTCAAAATCAGGGAAATTGTTTTATTGTACAATTCAAGACTAAATTGTTCCCCCAAAAGTTGAAATCAAGATGGTTCGAGCCATTTGACTGAGTAGTACGGACATTCCTATATGGCGCGGTAGAGCTCAAAGGAAGCCATGAAAATTTCAAGGTTAATGGTCACCAGGTGAAGCGCTACTATAGAGGAATCATCAATGAGGAACGGGAAACCATTCACCTCGTCAATGCCTGATCTTACGTGCCAAAGTTGAGTCGAAGACTATAAACAAGGGCACTGCATGAGAGGAAATTCATGTCCTTTTATAATTTTGTTCGTGTGTTTGTTTTTAATTTTGTTTAGTTTCCTTGTTATTTGAGTACATATCATCTAAAAATGCAAGATAAACAGACTAGAACATGGTTTTATGGTTTTGTTGTTGGTTTGAGTAGTTAGGAAGGCATTTACACATTTTGGGGTTTAATTTTGTGCATATGGATACTACGCATGTGCATGAATTGCAGAAGCTAGAAGTTCAAGTCTGCGAGTCACACACATGTGCAACCAGAAGCTTTGCATGTGTGCAAATGGCAGAAATGAAATTGACCCCTGGGCTTCTGCCATTTGCACACATATGCGGGAGTAAAGCTGGCGTATGTGCACAAGCTGAATAAAAAGCCAAACATGGGTTTATTTCTTCACATTCAATCACAATTCTTTTCCTCCTAAACCTTCTTCTCTCAAATCCTTCTCACCCCCAACCATCTTTTTACCCTCAATTCACTCATTTATCTCTTGAATTCACATCAATTTTTCTTCTTCATTCAAGAATAAACATCATTTAGGTAAGTCTTTAATTGATTTCTTTATATTTTTTCCTTTTTGGGTTTGTTCTTGAATAGAAGGAAAGTTTTGATTTTTGGTACATAATTGTGCTTATTTGTGTTGGATTGCATAATAATTGTTGGTGTGTTTGATTTTTGACTTGTTCTTTGAATTGGGAAGTAATTGTATGGTGATTACATATAGAAAAGTCCATTTTTTGTTTATGCATGCCAAGTTTTCAATAAAATGTCTCAATGAAGAAAACACTTAGAACACTAGGCATTTGTGCATGAATTTAATTCCTTAAATAGTATATCACGACATATGGTTCTTCCTTAATCATTTTTCTTGGTTAGAAAGCGTCTAGGAGTATCTTGAACATATACACATTACTTAAGCATTGGCACTACTATACATGATTTTATCTTGCGCGTGGTAAGCTTCATTTCTCAATTGAGGTTATCAAATTGAATAAGTGTAGGGTGGTAGTGGTTTTAATTGCGTGTCTTATATTTCACATTGCACTTATTGTAAGATGGTACATAAGGGCAAGCAAACAGCGGGTCAAGGAATAGCTAGAGGTTCTTCTTCTGTGGCACAAAAATAGGGCCATCAAGAGCATTCTGAGAAGGAGAACGTCCGGATCAGTTTCTCAATGCCGCTACCCAAAAATGGTATGAATATGATATTTTGATGTGGGTAGCTATTGAGAAGAGGGGTATACAAATCCCTACTACTGAAGCCCCTGAGATTCGTGATGTCGTTAGAGAACGTGGGTGGCAATATTTCACCTCCACCCCCAAAGATGCTGTACTCACCCAATCATACGTGAATTCTAAGCTAATTTAGTTACTTAGGAGAATACTCGAGTATATGTCAAGGGAAAAACTGTGGATATTTCTGGGAACACGATTAATCAGCTATTATGAACCGAATTTGCAATGATGAGTGGCCGACTATTCGTGATACTAATATGGAGCTTAACAATATCACGACCCTAATTTGCACTGGTGAAGTTGAATGGACAAGGGGCACTGAAGGTGTTTCACATCATTTCAATGCTAATTTGCTTAATCCTATTTGGTTGGCTTGGTTCAAGTTTTTGTGCGCTCCTCTCCTTCCGGTTAGTCATCTTACTAGTGTCATTTTGGAGCGAGGCAAGCTTTTGTATGCCATTGCTTCGGGTAGGTCGGTAAATGTGGACCATTTGATTAACCAGCATATCCGTTATACCATAGTTGTTAAACGGTTGGCTTATGGTTCCCACATTTGGTTACTGTTTTGTGCATTGGTGATCGTGTTGTAATTAATCCGACTAAGGATTGTCTAAAAAATTGAAGCCTAATAAGCTTATAACATTGGATGGAGCAAGGGCCCCAGTTTGCCAAACCCATTCTCAGGTTTCGGCTTTGACAAGTTAACCAATTCCAAGGCTTTTTGAGGAAGAGATGGTTGAGTATATTTTGATAGAACAATAGCACATGTAATGCCGATTTGATACTTATATTTACTATCATCATGCGTGGCAACAGAATATGGAGGCTCATCAATTAGCTAGGGAGCGTGAGGAGGATTCCTCTACATTTCCACCTTTTCTTCCATTCCTACAGGAGCTAGCACCTTCTAACAACGAGTCTTGATTTTTATCATGTCAATTGACTGTGGACTTCTAGTGCTTTTCAAGAGGACTTAATGCTGTCTTATGTGTTTCTTGCCTTTTATTTTAGGATGATATTGTATTTTTTGTTATTTTATTTTTAACTTATTTGTGATGTTCATTATGTATGCCCATAAGGGATTACGTTTTTTTTTTTGACTATCGCGGAATCTCATTCCTCGATTTACCTGTTTTCTTATTTTTCTTAATGTTTTAATGGGTTTAATGTTCTATTTTTGTTCTAGTGATTAATGACGTGTTTCAACTCATCTCGTGGATATTTAAGTTGAGATAACACTATACCAGCAGTTCTACATTGCAAGAGAAGTTTTCCATTTCTCTCTTTATGCATTTATTTCCTTAACATTGGGGGCAATATTTATTTCTATGTGTGGGGTGGGGAATTTTCTAAATTTACAATTGTTTGGTGTAGTTAGCTCAATTTTTGCTACAATGTATTTTTATCATTTCTTTTGATCTGAGAGCCTTTTAAGATTTTTGAAAAGCAAATTCGTACTAGTTGAAATTTTTTGAATTTTTTGAAAATTTTGCAATACTTAGCATGTCTCTTTGATTTTCTGCATGATAATTTTTTTGCTAAACCATATGAGTGAGTAATTGGTGTTATTAATTTTCCTTGCATGATTTCTGAGAATTTTTTATCACTTAGCCATAAATTATTTTATTTTTGACACTTACGAGACAATTATGTAAACTCACTTATATTGCATCCCAGAACTTGCTTTATTACAATTTCAAAACAAATTTTATAGATAACTTGATTTAGTTTAAAGATAGTGGTAGAACATTTCTTTGGACGTTTGAACCTTTGAAGCCAGCCTTATTGAAAATTTTATCCCTAGTACCCTATTTGAGCCTTAATTTGTAATGAATAGAGAGAAACACCATTCACTTTCTTTCATTAAAACTCATTTTACCTACCTTTAAAAGCTTAATAATTTCTTTTATTTTTCTATCCCAAAACGTCCCTTAAGGGCTTTGTTGAGCACATTATGTGTTTAGGGGATAAAAGGGTAAAAGGTAGTTAGATAACAGTGAAAAATTGTATGAGTAAATGATGTACATTTATGGGGCAAGGAGGGGGTACTAGAAAAATTTGAGAAAAAAAATAAGTTCTTGAAAATACAATTAGTTCCTATCATTGGTGTCTATATTTGCAAGTAGTACCTATCACTGGTATCTATTATTGCATTGAAGTGTTTGTGGGTATTGCCTATCTTTGGTACTCGTATTAGGAGTGGACATGAAAAATTGATGAATAAATGTATGGGAGAAAGGTTGGCCTATTGGGTTGATTTCGAAGAAGGAAGACTTTTTGTTTGTGGTATGAAACTTTTATCGGTGTTTGTTTATTAAGTGTGGAGTTATTTTTGTCACGAATTTTTATCTATTATTTTAGAGAAGAAGTTTTATTTTGATTTGTGGCCTGTAATAATTTAAAACTCTTTCTTTTGTCTTGTGATACCTTTATCTCTTCCTTGATTAACCAATACACTAGCCTATTGTTACAATCTAAAAAGTCTTATCTGATTTGAATTGAGTTGGTTGTCTATATTAGTAGAAAGGTGTAAGAAATGTGAGCTATGGGGTGTTCAAAAAAAATTTAAGAGTTTGTATGATTTAATTCAAGTATCTTGGAAATTGAATTTTTATTGAATGGCTATATTCACACAGATACGAGATTTCATGTCTCGTAATGTGATAGGATTTTATTGGCATTTGGACTCTTGAGTTCTTGGGTTACTCCTGATGATGGCGTGGTTCTTGATTATTTATGTGAAAAAATTTTGAGATGTGTTGGGTGCATTTGTAATGAGCTTATCTATTTAGATTTTATTTTTGCTTGAGTACGATTAAAAGCTAACTGTGGAGTATTTGATAAGCTCATAAATGTCTTATATTTTTTGTGTCATTTACCTTAATTTTGATGTAATGCAAGCAATATTTGAGTTAATTTTTTAGCTTAATTATTTTGTTTTCTAGTTTGTGTAGGTTTGGAATGAAAAATGATCAAAAAATTGGAGAAAAATCAAAATGATGAAAAACATGCACTAGCGAGGAGCTAATTTGACGCTATTCGGTATTTTGATCATAATTTTCTTGTGAAAACTCCAATCGAGGTTATTCAAAAAATTTTGGAAAGATAAGAGAAAGCTCTACAACTTTCATATTTTGAGTTTTACCAAATTCTATCATCATCAAGGTCACTTAAAAGTCGAGGAGGAAATTGAAGCAGGCTTATTGGAAGTTGTGCACATGTGCATGTGTGAGGAATTTGTGTGCATGTGCACATAACGTCAGCTAGTTACAAGAATTACTTGCTTTCGAAGTTTTCTTTGCTCGATTGGACTCCTTTTCAATTTTTATCATATTTCTATTGTCTGAGAGGACTGAACCCTAATATATCCCTTATAAATACCCCATTGTGAGAGGAATTAAAGGTGTGTAGTAGTCATTAATTAGAGAAGACATTAGATCAAAAAATAATTAGATTAGGGTTTTCTTTTCTTGTCAAGACTTCAAACTTCATCAATTCTTGTTTCAACTACACTATTGAGCTTGTTTTCTTTATTTATATTCAATTTAATTCCAATTTTTATTGCAATTTTGTAGTTTTAATTTAATCTTATTGCGTTACTTTTCTAGTTTATTAATTGAAGTTTGCTTTCGGTAAAATTTATCGCTTGCTTTAGTTTTAATTAGATTTGGTAATTCGTTCTTAATTTCTTAGAGACTAGAGTTAATTTAATTTGGTAGAAACAAAATCTTTTAATTAATTTGTCTAACTAGTATAATGGTTTGTGAACCCTAGTACTTGTCCAATAGTTCTCGTGGGAACAATCCTTACTCACTCAATTTACAAACTCACCTCGTCCTTACAAGCATGTGTAAGTACTGATTAGGGTTATTAAGGTTTTTTTATTACTTGTTTGTGAATTGAATTGCCTAATCAATATTTATTCGAACATTAACCATACATGAACAGTCAAAGTACATGATTTGATAATGCCTGAAAGAATTTGCTCAAGTGAATTTAAAGGAAACCAACTGATTGCCCTCCCTAATGGGAGTTGGATGGCCACGCCTCCCGATTGGGAGGAGGTTTGCCACCCCTCTCAGAGGAGGTTAGTTGGTCGCCCTATTAGAGGAGCAAGCTGGCCGCACCCCCAAGAAAGGTTGGCTAGCTATCCCCTACTTGGGGTATAGGTTGGCTACCCGAACTCACTTCCCAATGAGGTCTGGCGGACCGTCCTCTCCTAGAGTTTGGCTAGCCATCCTCTTTTGTCCTAAAAGGTTCGAAACTTGGTTGTTCTAAGCATATGAAATATTTTTTTAGGGTTCCATTTTATAATCATCCTTATCATGGTATTAAGAAAAAAATGACACAGGTCTCTCTGTGACTAGAAGAATTTTTCTAAGTATATGAAGAAACAATATGCATGCAAGAAAAAGAATATTTTTTTTAAAAAAAAAGAGAGAAAATCTTTACTTGCAAAGAAAATGAGTCTCCAACAACAAAAAAAATTCTTGGATGATATAATACTCCAGCAATATGCTAATCACCTTGTGTAGGAGAGAGTTTTCCTTTCCAAACAACTATCTGAAGAAATTGGTAATATCTTTAAAAATAATAAATTATTTTTATGATATAGTAATCTATTGGTTCATAAAATATTATCAGTAGCTCAAACCACACGGACCAATGCATTCAATCCTCCTCACTTGAGCAGGTTTAGGATCTTCCAACTAGGCTCAATTTCTCTACATGCCCAAAAGAACATCTATAAATACAGGTACGATCTCTTATAACTTAACACATGAAAACACACACCCACAAATATTCTCTAATCAATTACAAGTTCTCGCCCCTCTATCTATCTACAGTTTAAACTGACTTAAGTATTGGAGTATTTTTGAGAGGCAAGCCTTGGACCCTCTACCTTTCTACACCCTCTACCCTTCCACAACTTAAATTGACTTAAGCACTGGAGTATTTCTAGGACGTAGGCCCCACCTTTCTTGGCACTCTACTGACAGGAGTAATAAGTTGGGACTAAAGCAGGTTCTTACAAAAACAACTATTGAAAATTTGATTTTTGGTCACTCAACTGTTAGAGTCATAGAAATAGTTACTCAACCTATAAAAATGATTTTGAGCCACTTCATCTGTTGAATATATTAGGGCAAACAAAAAGTTGATTTTTCAAGGATAAATAAAGCATGTTGTGAATGATGTTTAAATCACAAAAATTTATTAAAAAAAAACAACTTTGTTCCATAGATCATTTGAGTTGTATATATGTTTCTGTCCATTACATAATCAAACTTTATTCTATATAATTATTTACCTATTTCTATTTCATCAAGTAATTAATTTTATTATCTTCTCAATCCTTCCAACTCGTATACAAATCCTCACTAGAATCACGTATATCATTATCATAAAACTTACCCACTCTTATATAATTTATCTTTTTACATTGTATATTTTTATATTTATTGAAATTATTGCTAAACACGTTATATTCATAACTTAATTTTACCAAATGGACATGAATATTGTGAAGTCAAAGCCGAACTTTTAATATTTATATTAATTGCCAATAAGCATTAGGGACCTATTTGGGGCCCAAGAGGAATAAGTTTAGGTAATAAAAGAATAAACAGTTTATTTAGGGACTTCTGTGAAGAATTCTATAACCACTATAGAGTAATTGATGTTACTCTTGCCAATATCTAATTTGACATCAAATGCCTTTGGCATTAGGGTAAGATGCAGAAAGGGTGAACAAGTAGGTGAATCGATTGTTGCAGAGGGAAAAGCACAGATACTATACTTGTGAAAGTTAATTCTCTTTCTCTTTTTTTAATTATGTCTTGTATTATCTTTTGTGGGATAGATGACTTGATGTCCTATACTTTTATGGGTAGAAGTAGGGTTCTTGGAATGGTGAATTAGGGCCAAAATCAGTTATTGTAAAATGCTATTGCATGTTCTGGTTTGTCTTAATATTTATGAGTATTTTTTGACATGTTAATTTGGCAATTTGATCAGAAAGTGGCTGAATTGGCCTATTTCTTGTGCGTACCAATTGAAGTATGGTCAAAATCAAGAATTGAATGTTGGATTTGGTATTGGGAACGAAATTGACCGTTATGCATTATTTTGTTATTATGTTACGAGTATTTTGTGATTATGAAATGAAGATTGAATACATCTACTATATGTTGCATGCCTTAGCATCAGAGATATAAACTCTCTCATTATCGTATTGTTGGATGTGTGAGAAGATATGAATGGATGTGTATGATTAGTTTGTGATAGTTTAGTGTAAACATGATTCCGTCACAAGTGGTTCTCATTACTGTCAGAAACCACACCATCTTAGTGAGATTTTAGTACTTAGAAGTGCCCACCATTGATAGAAAATGACAATGACAACAATGGCTGGAGGTATTTTTTCAATTCTTTGTTTTCCACTGCCAATTTATATGCTATTATGTTAGCATGTTTAGGATAACTTTTGCCTTTAATTGATCTTCGCCTTGTTAATTTTGGTTGCAGTTTTCTAAAATACCGTGTATATGTCTCAAATGCTAAGTGTTTATTTTGGTGCAAAGTAATGTTATAAATCATTTTTGTGTTTTGAGCTTTGATATTTGGTGGCTGGAGGTTTAATATAAGTTGCATTTGCAATCGGGTCAAAAATATCCGTTTGGAGGTTGAAGATGACCACTATTTTTGTTTTTTTGTCTTCCTAAAAGAATGCATGGATGGTTTGGTTGGTTGATGTTTTTTTAACAGCCATGGACTCTGAGTAGGTCATATTCCAGCATCTCCAACTTAATTAATAATCTCGTTTCTCATCAAACGATGGATTTGTTGGGCTAGATAGTGCCCAGATTTGGCCCAACTGGCCAGGCACAAGGTCTATCGTGTTTCTATTTAAACAAAAAAAAAATATTTAGAGACAAATTATAGACATTAGTTGTGATTAATTATACACAATACAATAAATTTTATCTCACAAAATTTTATACACAATAAAAAACTAAAATTTATGTACTTAATATTTTTCCCCAAATTTAAATTAAACAAATTCGGTAGCAGATCGTTTGGCAAAATTTGGAAGTGAAGGTAATGATGTGAATTTGTTTTTTGATTTTTGTAGCATTCCACAATTATTTCTAGATTATTTGCACCTTGATGTAATGGAGATACCTGCTCTCACACATGTAAATTCCTCACTCAATTAATAAAAGTCCTTTTTTTTCCCAAAAAGACTTGTGATCTTAAAAGATTAGGAAGGAATATCAAATTATAAGATTATGATTATACATAATTTGATAATTCTATCATAAGGTATGAATCAAGTTGAATTAAAATTTTGACCCAAAGGTAATTTTTTATGTCATTTGATTCAATTTTTACGTGATTTACATTGGTAAAGCATGATATTATTCATTTTCCTCAAAATTTTGTTATATAAGCTTGTATATTTATGTTTGCAAGTTTTCCACCTACGAATTACTCTGATATTCACAATTGAGTGGTGATAACTATAAGGTCTTGAAACAGAGAATTCTTCTTCACTTAGGATGCATGGACATCGATTATGCTATTAGGAAAGACGAACCATGTGTTACTGAGATCAGCATTCCAGTTGAAATTGCTCTTTATGAACTATCGGAGCGATCTAGTCGCCTTAGTGTTATGTTCATCAAGACCAAAATCTCTGTTGGCATTCGTGGTTTGGTCAATCATCATGACAATGTCAAGGCATTACTGCTATTGAATACATAATGAGCAATTTGGGACTTCATATAAGGCACTTGCCGGCACCTTAATTATAAAGTTTTCATCCCTAAGGCTCATAGTGTAAAGGTATGCGTGAGCACATCATGCCAATGAGGGACATTGTGCCTCAGTTGAAAAAACTTGAGGTTGATAAGTCTAAATTCTTCCTGGTGCACTACATTTTGAACACTATTCCACAGCAATATGGATCCTTCAAAATCTCTTATAACACACGTAAGGATAAGTGGTCAATTAATGAACTCTTGATCATGTGTGTTCAGGAGAAAGGAAGGCTGATAATGAAATTGGGAAAGAATGTATTTACAACAACAGAAAGGGAAAGTTAAAATACATCCTTGAACTAACATCAAGAAGGAATCCAAGTGCTTTTTTTTTGCAAAAGGAATGGACACATGAAGATGGATTGTGTCAAGTTTCAGAAATCTTGAGAAGAAAGGTAATCCAATCTCATTCGTTTGTTATGAATCTCATATAGTAGATGTTAATGATAATACCCACAGAGTGGATTGATTCTGATTCTACAATCCATATTTCTAGGGTTTACAAAATCTAAGGAAGTCAGTGGGAGCTAAGCAATGCATGTATTCAGAAAACAAGATGCATTCACATAGGGAGGCCATAGGGACATGCAATTTAGTTTTAAGTAGTGGTTTTATTTTGAAATTGGAAAAAAACATTTTATATTTCATGTTTTTCTAGAAATCTAATTTCAGTTTCAAAACTTGTACCCTTTCTCCTCGTTTGATACACAGGAATGAGTTGGAATGGAAAGACATTTTCAACTTATTCTTTCCATTTCATGTTTGGTATGAGAAGTTTAATTTGGAAAGGCCATCCATAAGGAAAACTCATTTCTACTTTATCCTTGAAAGCTATTCCTTAAAGAAAGTTGAGGAAAGCCCTTTCCTACCTCAATTTAAAAAGATAAAGCTATGGGATGTTAAATTTATCTAATTCTTTTCAAATTTTATTTAGTTTTTTTAGTTGCATAGTTGTAATATTATTTTCTTTATAAATAAATAAATAAGATACTATATAATTAGTTAGATTATATAATTTAATTATTTGAATGCAAAATAAATTTAGCATGCATTTTTTAATTTTTTTTTTATCATTAAGATAATTTGTTAAATTGTACAATAAAATTATTTATAATTTTGTCATTGATATAAAGTAGTTAGATTGTACATTATAACAGTTAAAAAGTTACAAAATTATATTAAGTTTTTATTTAAATTCAAATAATTAAATTTTTTACTTTCAAATAATTAAGTTGTACAATTTAATTATTTGAATGTAAAAATTATAATAATAATTTTGTAATTTTTTAGTTTTAACACAAAATACTTAAAAATTTTATTAATTGTAGAAATAGTTCATGAATAAAAAAAATGAGAAAAGTTTTTTTTTTTTTCATTTAAAATCCATTCTATTTTAATATCCAAAAGAATTATACTAAATATGAAAATAAACACACATTCCATTCTGACTTAAATTATCAAACATTGAACTAAGAGATAAGCATTACTACCTATTGTGGATAGAAACATATTCTGTCTGGAATGACCTTTTCATTCTAGGCCATTCCAGTGTACCAAATGTGGGGTTTGGTTATTCCTTTAATTTTTTAGATACTTCTTTGAATTTATTTTATAAATATGAAATTGCTAGGAATGGTTCAATGTCTAATGGTCTTTTATCTCTTAATTTACAAAATGATGCCACTTATAACGCTATTTATGTTCAAGTTTGTACTAAACAATGTGTTACAAATGAAGATTCCTCTATTTTGTGGCTCTGGAGATTATGACAAATATTCATAGAAAGGATTAACAGATTGGTAAATGACAGAGTATTTATTACCTTAGATTTTACTAATTTTGATACTTGTGTGAACTAACAAATCAATGAAAGGTGCCAAGAGGGGTTCAAACAATTTAGAAGTTATAAATTCATATATTTGTTGTCCAAACATAGACGCATATGGTCAAAAATATTTTATCACCTTCATAGATGATTCACTCATGACATATTTATCTCTACATGCTTAATAATAAGAACGAATCACTCAACGCCTTTAAAGTTTTCAAGGCTGAAATAGAGAAACAATGTGAAAAATAAATTAAGATCACGAGGACTGATAGAGGTGGAAAGTATTACCACAGATACACTGAGGATGGACAAGCACTTGATCCATTTGCAAAAGTTCTTCAAGAAAATAGGATGGTTGCCCAATACACTATGCCTGGTTCTCTAGACCAAAATGGTGCAGTAGAAAGAAGTAACTGAATTTTAATAGATATGGTGCATAGTATGTTCAAATTCTTATGGGTTGAAACTCTTAAAATGGCTGTGTATATATTGAACTGAACTCCAACTAAGGCCGTTTCAGAAACACGTTTTGAGTTATTCAAATGTTAAAAACTGAGTTTGTAATATATACACGTATTGGGATATTCGTCTGAAGTAAGAGTCTACTACCCACAAGAAAAAAAACTACACCCAAGGACCATTAGTAAGTATTTCATTAGGACATGCTGAAAGGTTTAAAGAGTACAGATTCTACTGTCCATCTCATAAGACTAGGATTGTGGAATCAGAGAATTTAAAATTTATTGAGAATGACTTTATTAGTGGAAGCAATCAATTTCAAAACATAATTTCTGCTAGAGATCAAACTTCTACTTCAGGTGATAGAATGGTTATTATACACAACACTCCTCAAGTACAAACAGGTGTTGAGCAATAAATCATTGAAATTTCACAAGTTATTGGCAATATTCCAATAGACCAAGTTTTTCAGGAAATTCTAAAAATTGTTGAACAAGAAGTTGTGAAAAAATATTGGTTCAACATTAACGAGATATATTAGATAAAGAAAATCAACAATTCCTAGTTATTACATTGTGTATTTATAAGAATCTGACTATAATGTTGGAATCGAGAATGATCTTGAATCTTTTTCACAAGCCTTAACATTACATTTGTTGTTGGAATGTTGGAAAAATATTACATTGTATTTGTTGTTGGAATGTTGGAAAAATATTAGAGTAATCCAGATGTTGACCACTGGAAAGATGCAAAGAATATATTGAGATAACTTCAAGGATCCAAGGATTACATACTTATGTAAAGACAACACTAATAGAAATACAGAAAATTGCGATGGAATTTACCAATGGATTAAATCCGTCACTAATACCAATGGAATTTGCAACCGATATGATTTTTTAAACAAAAAATCCGAGAAATGGTTGCAACGGATTTATCTGTTGGAATATTTTTAAAAAATAAAAATAAAAATTAGCTTTGAGATGGAAATATCCGTTGCAAAAATAACAAATTGTTTCCTTTTTAAAAAAAAAAAAAAATTAAGTGTTGCAACCAATAAATCCGTTGGTGAGATATTTTAAATTCAAAAAAATCGATTGAAGTAGCAAATCAGATCAGTATTAATTGGTTCCAACAGATTTATCCGTCAGTGAGTGACAGACAAATCACACATAATTTCAGATCTAAAACATTGAAGGCTGCTTCCAAAACTATAATCGGTCTCCGCCTCTGCTTAGTTCCACCACAATCCAAATCTACCCACACTAATCTGCCTCTCAACTCCTTTTCTTTCTTCCACGCCTTATTTTGCTCTCCTCAAACCGCTAGCACCACCGGGAAACCACCTAGTTGCACTGCCACAACCGCCTCCACCATCATTCATCTATCCTCACTACCCACTGTTGAAAGTATGTATTGTATTTTCGCCAACTTAGACATGAATTATTAGGATTTCGGAATATTTTCGTTTATTATCTTGCTTTGTTTAGGTATTATTTTTTTCCCGAATCGACAATCATATGTTACAAATCAAACTGTGAAAATTTACCCCAGTATACAAAAAGGGGAGTACAACCCTTGATTCTAATTGATTACCTGAGCAATCCACAACGGAAAGTTTTAGGTATTAGGTTTAAAAGTTTCGGAAATTTGAGTATTCTTTACTAAAAGTGTTGTGTAACATTTTCTTTTAATTTTGTGTATAAGACTAAATTGTAATTACAGTTCAATTTGAAAGGAGTGTACATCTTCAATTTATTACATTTGCTGATGCTATAGTACTTGTTGCTGTAGTACGAGGTTCAAATGGGAATGCCTGCAAACCTAAATATCTTCAATTTATTCCCATTGAAATGTCTAACTAGTAATTAATGTTATACAAGTTGTCCATTAATTTAATTAAAGTTTTGGTTTGGCAGTCCATTTCAAGACGTATGGCACTCATGTATGTATTCTTTGACAATTGCAATTTGCAAATACATTCTTTATTCATGCAAGGGTGGTCTACTTCATTTTAGTATGAATTCTAATTCTTTTATTATTTTACAACATCAAAGATCAGATAATACAGGAGTTATTAATGTCTATCTGAGTAGTCAGATAAGAGTATTTGAAATTATTAACGTATTTCTGAGTTGTCAGACACTGAGTATTTGGAATTCATGATGCTTTTTTTTAAAAAAAAAAATTAAGAATTTCAATATCTAATAAATTTAATCTTTAAAAGCAATTAGATAATGCTTTCCCAACAACAAATTATTCTCTGTTAAAGTTGAAAATTTACAAACATCTACTCCAATATATGGTATGGACGGTTGTAAATGCACTTGGGAGTTTGATATTGTGTTTTAACAAAGAACTTCGGACCTTTGGGACTAGGACCCTTCCTTCCATGCTATTGATGCTCTTTCACGTAGGAAAGTTTATAATATAATTGTGCTACGAATTAAGACTATTCATGTAGTTACTATTTATCTAGTTAGGGTATAATGGAGAATTACACACAAAGCATACACTACTAATTTCCGTTGCAATTGTACATGAAATATTTCACTCTATTAATGTCGGTAAATGTTGTTAGCTCTTTGCTTCATGTCAAATTGCATTTGCAATATCCTTGGAGTTTCTATGAATTCAACGGTTGAATTGGATATTACACTAGTTGGTATTCCCTTAATTGTGCATGCATTTGCTCACTTATCTGATGCCTATATATATGCATGTACCCGTCTTAAAAAGATTAATAATTGTACTTTTTTCTCTAACTCTACATGTGGTGGATTTTTGGGAGTTTCGACTTTGTTTTGGTTTCCAACTTCGTGCAGCTAAAAAAGCTTGCTTCTATTAATTCCACTATGGATGCTTCTATTAATTCTAATACTTGTGAACGTATTTTAAGAATTATGTTCAACAATGAATATATCATAGCTTCTCGATCATAATATGATTTTGTCATAAAAGCTTAAAAAAGCATGCTTTAATTTAATTTGCCAAATATCTTAGTGATTTCTTGAGAATTATCTGTAGAATTGAATGCGCTCGATTCTGTCTACTCAACATTGCTGTGGACTTTTCAAGCATCAAACTTGTTTGTAATTATTTTAAGTGAGGTCTTTGGTTGGGATGTATAAAACATTGAAGCACTTAGCATTTCACTAACAGTGAATATTGCTGCCTAATGAATCGGCATAGTTTTTCAAAAATTATAGGTAAGATGTAAAATCCTTGTGCTAGGTATAGTATTTAGTCATTGGAGTCGAGTTAAGAAAACGAAAAAGCTGATATAGGAGTATGATGTAAAAAGGTTTGGAGTCATTTTTTTGCCGTGGGCTAGCTAGGCTTGCTGTTTCTTGTTTCTAAGCTTGAGTTTCTAGTTAGCACCATACAATATCTTCAGTTTTTGTGAATATTTAAATCAACCCTTGCCGGGTCATCATAACTGTTTGAATTGGTTTGTGAATAGAGAAATGTGCAAAACTAGACATATTTGAATGTGTATTTGGTTGTTGGAATGTTTAGATGCTATTTGGTTTATATTTTGTTATTGTTTGCAGTTTTAGAACTCATGGTATTAATATTTTTATTTTACAATAATTTGAAATTAGTGACGGATTTTTCCGTCGATAAGATTTTTTTATTTTTAAAATGTATTTTTCCAACAGATTTTTCCGTCGCTAAGTGCCAAATTAGCGACTTAGCAACCGAAAAATTGTCGCTAAACTAAGAATTAGCAACTGTTTTTAGTCGGTCGCTAAAATCCGTCGTTGATTTGGCACTTAGGGACAATTTTTCGGTCGCTAAACTGCCTCAAGTTGGTATTCATGTACCAAATTTAGTGACGGATTTGGCAACGGAAATTTTAGTCGCTAAATAAGAGACAGGTAAATTGGTTGCTAAATTTTACCAGCGAGCAATATTCTGACGGATTTTTTCCGTCAGAAAATCCATCGCTAAACCAACTTTTGACAAAAATCAGTCGCTAAATCGGTCGCTAAAATCTTTTTTTCTATTAGTGCGAACTGATAATTTGGAGGTGACTAGCTACTCTGATTCAGACTTCGCTAGATGTGTTGATTCACAAAAATCAACATCAGGATATATTTTTATGTTTGCCGATAGAGCTATATCTTGGAAAAGTATAAAGCAGACTTTGACTGCTACTTCTGCAATGGAAGTTGAGTTTGTATCTTGTTTTGAGGTTACCTCGTAGGGTGTATGGTTGAAGACTTTCATTGCTACAGTTAGAATCGCTTATGGATTCAATTTCTAGCCATTAAGAATATATTGTGACAATTTAGTTGCTAGTTTTATGGCTAAGAACAACAAAACTGGTATTCGAAGCAATATATCAACATTAAGTATCTAGCCATAAGAGAACATGTTAAAGAAAAGAAAGTAGTCATTGAACATGTTAGTACTGAATTCATGATAGTTGATCCTCTGACTAAGGGCATGCCACTATTGAAATTCAATGATCATGTAGTTAGAATCGGACTTCGTTCCACTATGTAATTTTGGTTGTGAGAATGGATGTTTTTGTTTTGATCAAACCCTATTTGTGTGTTTCTCATGATAGATTTTCTTGTGTACAAATTTATTCATTTTGAGAAATATCATTAATTTTTGGACCAAAAATAAATATTCGGTTTATTCATTAAGAAATCCGTACTAGTATCCAAGAGATATGATATATTGTGCTACATGGAAGATACTACTCATTCTTAGAGGACTTATCGCCATGATTCATGTTTTGTGTAATTTCTCTTTTTAAGTATGAATGTTCATGACTTTTGAATATTATGTATAAGGACCGAGTGGGAAAATGTTAGTTACAAGGTTCATTTGAATGTTGTGATCATTACACAATGTTCATTTGAAGGTTGTGAATGGTCTGTATAAATTGGAACCACCAAAACTACCCATATCCTCCATGATTTGTGAATTCTTCAAATCTTAGAACTACCCATAGAGCCATATCAATCCACATCTTGATGGAAGATGAGTATAAATATGATATGCTAGTTAAGGGTCTCTAAGCACAAACAACTCTTTTAGAAACTATACCATCTTAGTGAGGTTTAAGTATTTAGAAGTGCCCACCATTGATAGTAAACTACGATGAGGGCCATGATGACGACACAAGGGCTAGAGGTATTTTTTTGATCCTTTGTTTTCTAATGCCAATTTATATACTATTATGTTAGCACATTTAGAATCGTTTTCGGCTTTCATTTCTATCATATTTTGTCTCGATCATAGATTTTTACTGTCAGACCGTAGAGTGTTTGCAAGAGAAGACGGGACAGATAGGCCTGTCCCTTAGAGATGTTCCAATGATTACTTGGAGGGTTGGGAACTTATGATTAACAGAAAAAATTATAAAGTTTTGTGTATATATATATATATATATATTGGGACAAGATAGGAAGTTTAGGTTTGTTAAGCAGTCGGAATCGGATACATCTAGTGTATGCGGATCAAACCACATGATGAAATTTACGTAACGAAGGCAATATTGATGGCTACTTTATAGACAGAGTGTGTGAGAGTGTGTGTATAGCATTAATTTGCAACTTTCCGGTACTGCAATTTTCAGAGGGAAAAAAATAGAGAAGAATTCTACAGTTCTTTTTAGCGAATCATTCTTTTGACTTTGAAAGATTTTACAGTATAAATTTTTAAAACACGTGATATTATATTGTACGATTATTTAAAGTATAATGGAATGGTTCCCTAAAAGTGACTGTAAAATTGTTCAATAATAATGATATAGTCCCTCACAAATTCAGAAAATATTTTTTAAACTCTTCATATTTAAAATGATGACTTTTAGTATCTCACAAAATATAAAGGGTTAAATGTAGAGAACTACCCTGAACTTACACTTCAACTGCACTTTGTCCCCAACTTATTTAATAAGCACTTTATCCCCTTGTCCCTTCTTCATGTTTTGAGACAAAATTATGCATACTATTTTAATAATTTTATTTTTTTTTCTCTTCTTACCAATTTATTTATTTTTCTCTCATATTTTTCCTTTTATCTTCTTACCCATTCTTTCTTACTGCCACTGAATTATTATACTACCTGTAATCGGTTAGTTAAAATGTCTAATTTTTTACATGTTTATAAATAATTTACAGAAATAAATAAGTTTTTTAAAACAAGCAACATATATTTTAATAGTATAATATGCCTTTTGTGAGTTTTGATAATGTTATAATTAACAAATAAAAAAACTATAAAAAGATAAAAAAATTTGTAAAAAAATTAAAAATTTTATATATTCTATGTATGCAAACAAATTTTTTTTGTGCTATATTATTCGCGTATCATATTTTGCCTGAATTTATTGTAACTCTAAAAATCCTTATTTTAGGCAACCGTAATATTTTCTTACTCTATTTTTTTCGATATTACACCACAAATAAAAGATTGTACATGTTTTCCCATTTGATAATTTTATTTGCATACTATAAATTTTTTTATTTCTTCTAACTCAAAATTTTTATTTTTTTATTAATCTTATTATTAATAGTTGGGCCTCGTTTGGGGTTATGGTACTTTTGCTTAAAAAGTACTTTTAGGCTGTAAAAGTATTTTTTTGAGTGTTTGATAAATATTGTCCCTAAATTTAGGGGTAGGGCTTTTAGTCTCAAAACCACTTTTAGCACAAGTAAAAAATTTGTGCTTTTGGTTTAGTTTTTCTTCTTAAAATTATTAAAAATAAATTTTAGCTATTTTACCATAAATTTATAATTGAATGCAGATGAAATATTTTTAAAATTCAAAATCATACATTACTAAATATTAAAAAAGTACTTTTGCAAGTTTATACTTAAACAACACTTATTAAACACTTTTTTGAAAGTTCTATAAAATAAAGTGTTTTGTGATAAGCCACCACAACCCCAAACGGGACCTTAATTACAAACTTTATATTACAACAAGGTATATTTATTGTACTAAACTATGATTAATCTATAAATTAAATTGTTTATACACATGTGTAAAGTTAGAACTTTAATTAATTAATTATTAAAATTAAAGTAATTGTTTAGTAGTAGCAAAAGAGAATATAGTAAAAAAAAAAAAAGAAAAACAGGAAAATAAATAGAAGGGAAAAAGAAGAAGAAAAAAGAAAACCAATTATAATTAAAATAATAGCGATGATTTTGTCCCAAAACATAAAAGAGGGTAAAGTATTTATTAAATAAGTTGAGGGGTCAAAGTGTAACTGAATTATATGTTCAGGGTATTTTCTACATTTAACCCAAATGTAAATGCGTGATTTCTTTTGTCCCTGACATCATGTTTGCAATTAATTTGAACGAAAATACGCATGAGCTGCACTCATATCTAGTATTTTAGTTTCCCACATATTCAAAAATATTTTTTTTGATTGCATACATATATTTTTTGGTCCCTGGCAAAAAACAATTTTGGTCCCCCATATTTTTGTTGTTAGAGTGTTCTAAATTTAAAAAATAAAGGGTGGTTTTGGATGAATTTCATAACTTTTTGCCCAGTGAGTAGTAACTATTGTTACAAGTGATGGGAGATAAATAGAGAAGATATTAGGTTTTTTGGATGGGGTTGTGGATGATTTTGAAGTGATAAAATTCGAAGTAAGTTGTTTTAATGATGGGGTAGGGGAGGTGTTTAGAAAAGAAGTGTTAGTGGTAGAATGAGAAAGGTGATGAGATGGAAATCAATTTTTGTACAACGAGAAGTTTTCTTTCTTTTTTTTTTTTTTTTTTTGGGGGGTGGGGGATCGCTAGATGGGTGTAGGTAATGGAGGTGGAAGTAAAGGGGGTGGGAAAGGGATATCATAGGCACAGAATCTTCTGTCATATATTTTGTGTAGCTTTCTATTATATCATTTAATGAATTATTAAGATTAAATGGTGTAATTTTAGTAGTATAATTTTTTATCAACCCAATTAATTATTGAATCAAAACAAAGAGAAAAGATGAATAAAATTGGGCAAAATCCTTTTTTCAAGAAGACGGCTGTGGCAATTCTCATAAAAACAGAGGACTGCAGCTTTTTTGCTTAAAACAAAACAGTGACTACATTGGCTCCAATTCTCTATGCGGCTTTTTAACCAAAACTGGGCTAGTAGTACTACTTACTAATTAATGGAAATTATCCCATGCAGCTAGATGTCACGAAACTTCTACTTAGCACGAAATCGTCGTGCCAAGGCGGAATAAGAAGCTCGCACCGGCACCAAAATTCACCCAACAAACTTGGTCAGCCTCACACTCTCGTGTTTAGTTTTCACTCAATATTGCAAACAAGCAACTCACTCAAACACACGAGAATCAGAATTCAGGCCACTCTCAACAGCAAAGCATAACAAAAACGTAAGTAAACGGTACACAAACGAATTACGGCCCCAGGCCAACCCTTGCAACACTTTATTTCTCTCTAAAGCTTACAACGGGACTTTTTACAAACACTTGATGTGCAGAACACTCTTGGCCTAAAATCCAAATGGATTCCTCCCTCTCTAGCCAAGTTTCTGACTACCAACATTTATAGGAAATGTGCAGTTGACAAGCCCAACTGCTTAGCTATGCTGGACAAACGAAATCCCTACAACTAAGTGCTGGCCGGATGGCAACACATGGTCTGGTCGTGCCGCAGAAGGTGGTAACTGCCACAACCGCCCACTAAGCACTTCCCCATGTGCTGCCCACGTTTCCAGCCATTTTCTCGCACATGCAGCCTACCAGTTCGGCCAAGTAGTCCCCCTTAGCCACACGAAGTCCAACTTCAACTGATCACTACACCCGTGCGAGTGCACTTACCCGTTGTGCACGCTTGCCTAGTCATTTTCCGCAATGTCCAGCACGTCGGCAACCCGGTTGCCTACGTTCCTCGGCCAGCACTGTTTGCCGACCAGCCTTGCCACCCACAAGACTTTACTTGGGCTCCCAGCACTGCCCAAGATTGTGCCAAAACCTATGCCAACTCGTGTGCATGTGTGCACGGGTCAATTCATGCCACTGCCGTTAGCCACCGTTTTGCCCAGCTCGTTCCTGCCTTGAGCTGTCCACTGGCAACGTTTGCCAATGTCCCTCAGCCAACACTTGCCTAATGACTTCCAGCACACCACTGCATAGTTTTGAAACACTTTGCACGTCAACGGCTCAACTTAGCCCACCTCTGTTTGCCGAATCCGCACACTGCCTTGCCGCCAGTGTTTGTGCCTTGTCGACGTGCAGGCTGCTTATAACAGCCCTGCACTCAGCCTTGCCGACGTGAAAACTCTGCCAAAGGGCCTAACAAACCTCCCCCACTTGAAGAGATTGATGCCCTCATCAATGCCCACAATTTGTTAGGCCACCTGCCCATGCAAACATTACCACCCGAATGACTCTCTGTTGCTGAATTTCGCACAAGTGCCCATCACTGTGCAATGCCACTGCCCGTTTTCTGCATGGCCTTCAACAACTTTCGTTCGTTGTGGTTAAGTTGTGACTGCAAGCCTCAGTTTCTGATTAGGCTTCATTTAAGCTGCGTTGCTGCCCACTTGATCCCTATCAAGTCGTTTCACCTTGTCTAGTACCCCTGTCCTAGTCTTAACAAAGTAAACAAGCAACAAACGAAATACAAAGTATTCTGCCAATACTTGGCACAACATCAGTCACATTGGCACCCACCCGTGCCAACCAGAAATTAAACAAGTAAAACGAAACTTGCATAATTTAAACAAGGACAGAAGCACGTTACCGCTTACGTTCCACCCTAGGAACTGTCCGTTTTTGCAATATGAGACTGCATGCACTAGTCTCCCGGACTTTGGCAACTAACCCAACATGGCTTGCCTCCGTTTTCACCAACCTTGTCACTGGCTCAAACGTTTTTCAGCCAAAGGCACCAACTCAATGCCCGCCCTTTGTCGCACAAAAGACTTGCCTTGGTTTCCCCCGAAACCAAGACCAACACAGCAACACAGCACACTCTCACTTGTTTTTTCGGCTCCCACAATCAGCAAGACCCCATGTCCGACTGATTTCTGCCCAAGCTAAGTTTTGCTACGTTTCCCAACTGTGCCAACAACAAGCATCGCATGCCCGTTCTGCTTAGCAGACACACACTGCCAGCATTTTTCTCTGCCTGGCAGCCACCCACTGCCATGCACCCATTTTTGCCGACAGCCACCCACTGCCATGCAACCACTTTCCTAAATCTAAGTAGCCCACCTCTACTTAGCACCCGGCAGTCACCACTGCCATTGTCCCTCACCCGAGAGACCCCTGTACTTACTAGTACTTCAGGAAAGTTGGGGCTCGTTGGCGTCGCACACCAACTGTAAAGAACCCATCCTGGCACAAGACGGACCGTCCTCGTCGGCTGTGACGGCAACTAAAGCTGTTCCCGTTTTGGACACTGCCTTGCCAAGTGAGGACCTTTGCAAATGAAACAGCCACCAAATTTAGACTTTTCATAATTTAAAGGAGCCTTACCTGACACAGTTTCGGTCACAACAGCCTTCTTTTTCATCTTATGCCTGGCATTGCCATTCATCGGGTCCTTACTCACGTTGTTCACCCCCTGGCCAGCATCGTTGGTTCTGATCGTTTGGAAATCTACCAACCTATCTGCTGCCGTTATGGCCTGTTGCAAATTCTGGACACCTTGCCTTTGCAACTCAGTTTGAGCCCACTGCTGCAAACCTGCCATAAAATTGAACAACTTGTCGTCTTCGGACATGCCCCGAATGTCCAGCAGCAAAGAACTGAATTCCTTCACATACTCACGGACTCCACCCGTGTGTTTCAACCTTCGTAGTGCCTCCCTTGCAAGCCACGAAGTGTTGGTCGGAAGGAACTGCCGTTTCAGTTCCGTTTTCAACCCAACCCAAGTTGAAATTTGAGGAACGGTATCATCACTTACCCGAGTCCTCCACCAGAGTTTGGCATCACCAGCGAGGTACAACTGGTTATTGACACCTTATCTTCTTCAGGCACAGCAGCTGCCTTGAAATATTGTTCCATGTCCCAAAGGAAATTCTCCAATTCCTTTGCACTCCGTGCCCCGTCGAAGTGTTTCGGGTCTGGAACCTTCACCCTTGCCATTGAAGAATGACCAGTGGAACCACCCAATTCCACTCCAGCAACGGCCCTCTTCAAAACGGCTATGTCCTCTTGAATTCGTTCAAGAGCAACAAACCTGGCATTCCACGACTGTTCAACCTGCTGGAAATGATCACGAACGGCCTCAACTGCATCCCTGGTCTCGTCAAGGGAAGACCGCAGCACATAGCCTTCTGGCAGTTCACCCAACTACTCCATCAGTTGGTCTACCAGCACTTCCAACCTGTGAACGCGTTCAACCGTTCCACCAGCCATGGCAAAACGTACAGAACACTACCACCAGTGCTCGATACCAGAATTGTCACAAAATCATGCCAAACACGCAGCGGAACTGAGCAAACGAAAATGTGATGGCCTAGCACACTAGCTAGTCAGCCAATTCGTTGGATCACGCACAAGCAACTGGCAACAACTAAAACGAAAGGAAAACGAAGCACACAGCAAATTACAGCCAAAACTGGCCAACCTATGTATCACTATTGCACAAGCATACAACAGGACTTTTTACAAACACTTGGTGTGCAGAACACTCTTGGCCTAAAATCCAAACGGATTCCTCCCTCTCTAGCCAAGTTTCTGACTACCAACATTTATAGGAAATGTGCAGTTGACAAGCCCAACTGCTTAGCTATGCTGGACAAACGAAATCCCTACAACTAAGTGCTGGCCGGATGGCAAGACACATGGCTGGTCATGCCCCGAAGGTGGTAATCGCCACAACCGCCCACTAAGCACTTCCCCATGTGCTGCCCACGTTTCCAGCCATTTTCTCGCACATGCAGCCCACCAGCTCGGCCAAGTAGTCCCCCTTAGCCACATGAAGTCCAACTTCAGCTAATCACCACACCCGTGCGAGTGCACTTACCCGTTGTGCACGCTGCCTAGTCATTTTCCGCAATGTCCAGCACGTCGGCAACCCGGTTGCCTACGTTCCTCGGCCAGCACTCTTGCCGACCAGCCTTGCCACCCACAAGACTTTACTTGGGCTCCCAGCACTGCCCAAGATTGTGCCAAAACCTATGCCAACTCGTGTGCATGTGTGCACGGGTCAATTCATGCCACTGCCGTTAGCCACCGTTTTGCCCACTCGTTCTCGCCTTGAGCTGTCCCACGGCAACGCTTGCCAACGTCCCTCACCCAACACTTGCCTAAGGGCTTCCAGCACACCACTGCATAGTTTTGTTGCACTTTGCACGTCAACGGCTCAACTCAGCCCACCTCTGTTTGCCGAATCTGCACACTGCCTTGCCGACGTGCAGGCTGCTGGGCCAGCCCTACACTCAGCCTTGCCGATGCGTGAAATCTTAAACTCTGCCAAAGGGTCTAACACTAGACCATTAGCTTATCATGCACCTCAACCTATTACTAACCAAATAACTAAAATAAGGCCCACTAATTAAACATAAAGTTTGGTTTATTTTCTTTCTACATAGCCTCCCTTAAACCAAGCTCATCAAACTTCAACATGCCCAACATCTTCTTCAACTTCAAGAATGTCTCCGACTTCAATGCCTTAGTGAAAATGTCTGCCACTTGTTCTTCTGTTCTGTAATAATCAATTTCAATCTCTTTATTTCAAATCATGTATGAAGTGGTATTTGATGTCAATGTACTTACTACGTCCATGAAAAACTAGATTCTTGGACAACTCAATTGTCGACTTACTGTCACAATAAATCTTCTTCAGATCATCCTGCTTGTGTTAAAGAATACCAAGCATACGACGCAACCACAATGCTTGAGTAGCACTGTTAACTACTGCAATATACTCTGCCTCTGCAGTAGACAATGCTATCACCTGTTACTTTTTAGAACTTTTTCCATGAAAATCCACCCGAACCAGTAAAAAATGCAAAATCGAAAGTACTCTTCCTCTCAACTGTATCACCTGCCCAATCACTGTCTGTGTAGCCAAATAGTTCAACTGAATTAGTACATAAATAAAATAGTATATCTCCCTGGGTACCTTTGATGTGCCTCAAAATCCTCTTTGCTGCCTGCAAGTGTGACTGACGTGAATTTTTTATGAATCTGTTAATCAAACCAACACTAAAAGTGATATCTGGCCTCATAGAAGTCAAATATCTCAAACTCCCTACCAAACTTTTAAAGTAGGTAGGATCCACATATTCTCCAGTGCCATCCTTAGTCATATGCAATTTTTCTTTAGCCGGAGTCAAAATTGGCTTAGCTCCATTCATCTTGAACTTTTTTAAAATGTCACCTGTATATTTTCTTTGAGAAATAAAAATATCATGGTCAGATTCGAAGAGCTCAATCCCAAGAAAATAAGACATAAGGCCCATATCTATCATTTCAAATTGCTTAATCATGGCCTCCCTGAATTCAGCAATTATCACAGGATTATTTTCTGTAAAAATTAAATCATCTACATACAAACACATAATAATAACATCACCACGAGTAGAAGATTTAATATATAAAGCGTGCTCATATGGACACCTCAAAAAATCACGAGAAATAAAATATGAGTAAATTCTTGTGTACCACGCCCTTGGAACTTGCTTCAAGCCATATAAAACTCTCTTTAACTTGTACACCTTATTTTCTTGGTCTTTCTTGATAAAACCTGCAGGCTGCTCCCATATAAACTTCCTCTTTGAGTACTCTATTTAAGAAAGTAGACTTGACATCCATTTGATAAATTCTCTATTTATTTTGAACAGCAAGAGAAATTATCAAACAAACTGTATCAAATCGAGCAACAGGTGCAAATACCTCAATGCCGAGTTTTTGCTTGTAGCCTTAGCCACCAATCTCTCATTGAATCTCTCCACTTCTCCATTAGGCTTGTATTTCGTCTTGTAGACCAACTTCATTACTCCAATGGCCTTTTTACTAGCTGGAAGTAAGCTCCCATGTATCATTCTTCTCAATGGCATTAATTTCTTCATCCATTGTCTTCACCCAACGATCATCTCGAACTGTCTTCTCATAAACAACAGGGTCACAATTTGTAAATAAAGCAAATTTCACAATATTTTCATCAGAATGAGCATTATCTAAAAAAATAACATAATCCTGCAATCTAGCAGGCAACTGGCGTTGATGCTGCGGACGACCAGATATCTCAGTATGTGAACCCTGAGCAACTAGTGATGGCTGAAAATTATGATGATCATCCTGTCTTTTATAATTTAATGTCACCTCTATAGTTTTCGGTTCCTCAGGAGACCAATCCCAAACACTTCTTTCATCAAGTGTCATATCTCTGCTGACAATCACTTTTCGTGAAACTGGACTGAATAATCTGTAAGCATGGGACTGCTCACTGTAACAAATAAAAATACATTGAAAGCAATACAAATGAAATACTCTAAGATAGTGCTGAAGGCCAACAAATGGTTTTCTACCACTCCAAACTTCTTCAGGGGTCTTTCCAGGAAGGCTTCTTGTAGGACACCTGTTCAACAGATAAATAGCACATGCAACTGCCTCTGTCCAAAAAAGCTTTGACATATTTTTCAACTTCAACATACATCTTACCATATCCATAACAGTCTTATTTTTTCTTTCAGCCACTCCATTTTGTTGTGGAGTGTACCTAATTGTCGATTGATGATGTATACCATTTTCTTCAAGAAAATTATCACAAACAATATATTCTTGACCCCTATCAATTCTCAAAATTTTTATTTGAAAACCACTTTGCTTCTCAACAAAAATTTTAAAATTTTTAAATGTCTCACACGCATCAGATTTTTGTTGCAAAAAATAAACCCAAGTTTTTCTGATAAAATCATCAATAAAAGTAATAAAATACCTGGAACCACCATTAGAAGGAACCTCCACTGTACACAAGTCTTAATGGATAATTTCCAATGGTCTCCTTGCTTTCCAGCGATATATTGTCTAAACAATATCCCTGTGTTTCTTGCCCAAAATACAAGTATCACAAATTCTTGTAAGAACATTAATACTAAGCAACCCATTAACTATTCTTCTATTAGCCAAAATTCTCAAACTGTCAAAGTTTAAATGTCCAAACTGCAAATGCCACAGTCAATTTTTGTCATCAATCACAATACTCAAACAAGAAAAATTTTCACTATTCAAATTTAATGGAAATTAGCGGTTAGGAGTCATAATCACCTTTGCAATCATTCCAATATTTTCATAAAAAATAGTACACATGCCACGCCGAATACGATTATCATAATTTTTCTCAGACAATTGACCCATGCTCAGCAAATTATGACTCAATTCCGGAATATAAAAGATATCAGAGATAAAACTGCTAGACCCATTTTTTAGGCTAATGGAAATTTTTCCTTTTCCAAAAATAGGTAAAGTAGTATTATTGTCAAATCTTATTTCACCCATGACAGATTCATCAAACTCAGAAAATGTATTCTTTTTTACCACATATATGATTACTACAGCCAATATCTAAAAATCATTTATTTTTATCAACAATGTCCACAGCATTACAGGCCAAAAATAAAAGTTTCCATATTTTATTATTATTCTGAGCCTGATTGTCAGCAATATTAGTCTGAAAATTTCTGTTAAATTGTTCACCGGATCTACAATCAGATTTTTTGTGCCCATATTTTTCACAATTATAACATTGAATTCTTTGATTATCTTAGGTCTCATAAAAATTATTTCCTCCAAAATTATTACCTCTGCCAAAATTATTACCTCTACCTCTACCAGGACCACCTCTAAAATTAAAATTATTACCTCTACTACGTTCGGGATTCCATCTGCCTCTACCTCTGTTGTTATGGTAACCACGACCTCTGTTGCCGTAAGTTTGATTTGTCTGACTGGATTATCTTTGCTGCTTAGATTCATCTTTCCCCTTCAAATTCAATTGTGTCTGCAGTGTCTTTTCAGCCATATCCGTAGTAGGTTCCTCCATCTTCCCATTAATTCTTTGTTCATGTAGAATTAATGAGCCCTGCAAGTTTTCAATGCTCAAATTTGATGTATCTTTTGTTTCCTGAATTACTGCAACAACATGATCAAATTTCATTGGTAAAGTATTCAGGACTTTTTCCACAAATAATTTGTCGGTCAATTCATGGTTGTTGAGCGCTATCTGGTTTTTAATCTCTGATAGTCGAAAAAAATAAAATTCAATGTATTCAGATTTTTTCATCGTCAAAAGTTTAAACTTTCTGTTCAACATCATCAAATTATTCTGTTGGATTCGGTCAATTCCTTGGTATGTCTTTTCTCAAACATCCCAAACCTCCTCTGTCGTATATGCGGTAGCAATTTTTTCAAAAATTGACATCAATTGCCTGGTGAATTTGTGACAAAGCCTGATTATTTACCTGTACCGTTTCCGTATCAATATCACCATAATAGTCTCATGAATATGATTCTCCAACCCATGTATTTCATATGGGGTATTATCATTTGTTTCTTCCAAAAAATTTATTCAAATTTATTATTTAATTTTAGAACTGAACAAATAATTGTGGGTACCATATCTTTAAATTAATCTGGCTCTAATACCACTTTGATGGATCCAAATAATTATTTAATCAAAACAAAGAGAAAAGATGAATAAAATTGGGCAAAATCCTTTTTTCAAGAAGACGGCTATGGCAATTCTCACGGCAGCTTTTTTGCTTAAAACAAAACAGAGACTACATTGGCTCCAATTCCCTATGCGGCTTTTTAACCAAATCTGGACTAGTAGTATTACTTACTAATTAATGGAAATTGTCCCATGCAGCTAGACCATTAGCTTATCATGCACTTCAACCTATTACTAACCAAATAATTAAAATAAGGCCCACTAATATTAAATAATCATTAAACATAAAGCTTGGTTTATTTTCTTTCTACAATTTTGACGATTCATTAAGTAGTGTGATAGGGAGTGACATAAGGTGTAAAATAGAAGACTTTACTTAGCACATATAATATCTAGTGGTTTTAGATGATTGGGATAGTGGTAAAGATAAGATTGGTGTTTCTTTTTTCTTGTTTTATCTCTAAAAACTAAACATGCGAGCAATGGACGTGGGGGATCAAAATAATAAGTTTTCCTTTTGTAATGTACTAAAAGTCATTATTTCAAACGTGAAGACATATTATTTCAAACGTGAAGAATTAATTTTTTTTTTCTAAATATATAAGGAACTATTTATACGATTTGTCATTTTTAAAAAGTAAAAAAATATTGAAAGTCATTCTATTTGACTCCTATAAGTTCGAACAATTTTTTTTTTAATTAAACAACCTTAATGTCCCTACTATTGTAAAACTAAATCAAAATTATTAAATTTGACTACAAAACTAAGTAAAGTATGAAATTTATAAGTGTAGATGAGAGAATAGTAGACAGCAAAATAATAGGAAATTCTCCAAATTCTCTATATTATCAACTTTGATAAACTTTTCAAAAACCCTTCAAATTGCTAACCTTTTCAAAAGCCTTTACAAATGAGGTACCTAAATACCATATTTATAGAGTTACAAGATAGGGATTCATAAACAAATACTTAATGTGATACATGAATGACAGGAATCAATAAGTTTTCACATTATTCAAGAGGATAAATATTACATTAACCGATGAGGTTGGGACGATGAATGGACATCCACCTTACACAATTCATAACACTCCCTCTTGGATGTCCATGTATTAAAGAATTCGCGAACAATTACTGCCTCGTTAAAAAATTTTACCAAGAAAAATTCAGTGGCAAAAAATCATGGTAAAGGAAAAAAGAGTATAGTGCATATTCAATATTTATAGTACAGTTTTGCATGCTGCCTCATTAAAAACCTTGCTAGAAAAATCCATTGGGACAAAATCATAGCCAAGGGAAAAAGAATACATCTTGTTCCTATCCTTCCCCTCATAAAAGTATCACTTGATATCCTTGAGATGATACATCCCAATTTTACAAACTGACTTCTCAGAATGTTGTTGCTGGTATCACTTTTGGATAAATCTGCTAGATCATCACATGAGCGAATTTGTTAGATATCAATTTCATCATTCTTTTAAAAATCATAAGAGAAGAAAATTTTTGGAGAAATGTAGCCTCCCTTTAGCTAAGCAACATATTCAGCATTGTCTTTATATAATATGATTAGAAGTCTCACTTCTAATGTTAAACCATATATCTTCTGGATATGTTGGGTCAATGACTGTAACCAAACATTTTTACTACTTGCTTCATATATTGCGATTCTTTCAACAATGATTGCAAGAAGTAATGACTAAAATTTTGATTGCCACAATATCAATTTCTTCATAACTCATTCGAAGTCGAACTTTGTGTTGGATTAGATGAATATCCAACATCTGCATCACCAATTAATTTTGATTTAGATTCGTCTAAATAAAATAGACTCATATCAATAATGTCTCGGAGAAATTGAAATACATGCTTGATGTCATTCCAATATTTTCATATCGGAGAAGAACTTGATCGTACTAACGAATTTACAATACATGTTAGCACCGAGAGATATGGTACTTCAAGACCAATAAGTTCTTCGCCATTCTCACGAAGAAGAGAAATTATTATTCTTGACATCAATCAATCTCACAACCATTGGAATACTCAATGGGTGTATTTTATCCAAATAGAATTGTTCTAATACCATTTTGCTATAAGTTCATTGATGAACAAAAATTTCGTTCGATAAGTGCTCGAACTATAGATCTTTGTCAAGATCAATTTATTATATTTTGAACATCTTCAGGAGTTCTAATAAACTTTTTCAAGAGTTCAAATAATATTTATATCATTAACATATACAGGAGTTATCAAAAACCTTGATTTAGTGCCTTTTGTGAAAACGCATAGGCAAATTAGTTCATTTTTATATTCTTACTCAAGAGACACTCATTGAGCGATTATATCATATTCGCCTAGATTGCTTTGAACTAATTCATACAAGGATTTTTGCAATCCTCATTGAACAATGTTCCTAGGAAAGTTTACATGTTTCAGGCATGTTAAATCCTTTAGGAATTTTCATATAGATATCGATATCAAATTAGTCATACAAAATATGCTCAATATCCATTACTCATTTCAATTTTTCATGAACTGCCACACAAATTAGATATCTAAAGGTTATTACATCCACCACAAGAGAATAAATCTCTTTATCATCAATTCTGAATTTTTGTGAAAACTTTCGCTCAATAAGGTGTGCTTTATATGGCACAATTTCGTTCTTCTCATTTTGTTTTCACACAAATATATTTGTACCCAATCGGCTCTACACCTTTAAGAATTTGGACTGTAGGTCCAAAGTCTTCACGTTTTGAACGTGAATTTTCTTATATTGCGTCTTTCAATCATTTCTATGTCGATATTCATCGACAAATTTACATTCAAGATCATCGTTTTCCATTCAAAACATTAGGTGATATTATAAACAATAATATGTTATCGACAATAATCTTTTTTCGTTTTCATCTTTTTCAATAGTGACATATCTTATCAAGATCTTTTTGTTTTCATTAGATTCGGATACTAGATCCACTTTTGGGGTTTTACAATTAGTTATTTTCAGGGTCTCTTCAAGAGCACACGCCTCCATTCAATGACCATCTTTAATATTTTCTTCTTTTCTATGATGATAATTCTTATCATTTGGAACCGACTGGTCAGCCACACCTTATACGTGATGAATTTGAGTATTTCAATTAGTATATGAGATTTCACTCATTTTAAGTCAGTAATAAATTTGGCAATTGATTCACAATATTTTACAAATTAATTATATTATGAACGTCTAGTTCACATTATTTTGTACGAGAATCAAAATGGGATAATTCCTTTTATTCAATTTTCTATCCAACTGCTTATCTTCTCCCCCTGATGTTGGAAAAATTTTTCATTTCAATTGACAAAATGTCGTATATAAGTGCCCTTAATATTTCAAGATATTTAATCATAGAGGCAACTCTCTATTACATATCACACATATATTCCTAACTTTCTTTTAAACCTATCTTTGTGCGTTGTGGTGGAGTAATTAAAGCATATACCGCACAATAAAAAATTCATAGATGAGAAGCATTAGGCTCCTGGCCAAAAGTCAATTGTAATGGGGAGATTTTAAGATAACTTGTTGGCCTGATGTGTATAAATGCTGCTACATGCAGTATAACATATTTTTATACATAAGAAGCTAATCTGTTCTCATAAGTAATGGTCTAGTTATAGATTGGAGGCATTTTATTAACAATTCTTTTAGACCATTTTGTATTTGAACATTTTCTTCAAGATGTTCAATAAACATCATCAGATTCCTGAATTCACCAGTGTTATCAAGACAAATTTTTTTGATTGTATAATCTAGAAATTGTGCTCATAATCAATCAAATTATTTGAGCTAGCAAACTCACAAACTCCAGGTTGTGAGTTGATAACAAGTACACATGTGACCATCTAGTAGATGCATCTATCAAAATTATAGAAATATCTAAATGTATACATGAAGGGTGAGTGGGCCCATATGTCTTTCCCTTATTTCATTTCAGAAATGTACGAGATTCAATCCCTATTTTAACTGGTGATTATTTTAATAGTTAATTTTCCTTGAGAACAAGCAGTACAAGAGAATTCAATGAATTGAAGAATCTTTTGGTTCTCCAATGAATATCCACATGAATTTTTAATAATTTTTAGCATCATAAATGATCCGAGATGATCTAACCGGTCATTGCCAAACAATACAAGTATTTGAATCAGTAAATTTTAGATTTACTATAACATGTGTTTCAATTGTACTAATACATGTATAGTACAGACCAAAAGGAAAGACATGCAACTTTTCCATAATATATTTCTTTTCTGATGATATCCTTTTCGACGGATATCCTTAAACCTTAATAAATTTCTTCGAGATTTAGTAGAGCAGTGCAGTATTTATAACTAATTTTATTCCTTTAGGGGGGCATATATTTGCTCGACTGGAGATTAGTATATTAAATTAATTAATTTTACACTATCACTTATGGTGTTAACATTTGTTTCTCTCATCTTCAGGTGGGAAAATATTTCTCACTTTTGAGTATCATACGTATTTATTGTTGCACTATTAGAAGAATATATTCTGCTACGTCAAATACATTTGAATGTATATCCATACAAAATAAACATAATAATATAGCAATATAAGATAACAAATTGTTACAAAAGAACAAAACATATAAAATTTTAAAATTATAATGAAAACATGTTAAATATCACGATTAGATCTTTTCACCATCAATCAAACGGTTAGTACTTACTTCAGGGACGAAACCAATAGCACAATGACCATGGTCAAGATTATTATAAAGAAAACTTGTTTCTATGGCTTTCTCTTTACCTTTTAGTGATCTTGAAAAAATTCAAGAAAGTTGTTTAACGTACGACGAGTACATGACTGGTGGTCTTTTACACCATAACGATAACATTTATTTTTCATATAATTCTTAGTGTATGACTATTAATTGATCTCTTTCTCTTTTACCATTTTTTTTATTATTCTACCACTTCTGGTGGTGAGATGTAGTACTACAATCAGAGTAGTGTGTACTGATAACCATCATGAGTATGTTGGTTATGACCATCACCACGTCCACAAGTATTATTTAAATTTTGTCACATTCACTTCAGTTAATAGAGAATCATATGGACGAGATTCATTTAAGTAATAACTCATCATTTCATTTTGTCATTAGAAGACAGGAGAGTTGGAATATTTTCCAAAACTCTTTGCAAGTATTGCTTTTTCAGGAACATATTTGAGGCAAGAAAAGTAGAGAATATTTTTTCTAATATGTATTCATCAAAGATCTATATAATTTCCCGTAGACTTGTTGGATCTTTTAAATAGGAAAATTTTGAATCTTTCAGAAATATAATGATAAAAGACATAGATTTTGTTTGACCCCCTGCTTGTATAACCAAAATTGTTTGACCCTGCCTTTTCTGATTGTGTCTCAGGAAATTAACTTTCATAAATTTCATGCAAAGACCCTTCAAAACCTTTTCAAAAGCCCTTACAAATGAGATACCTAAATTCCCTATTTATAGAGTTACAAAATAGGGGATTCATAAATAAACACTTAATATGATATAAGAATCACGAAAATTAATAAGTTTTCACATAATTCAAAGAGGTGAATATCATATTAACCGTTGTCGTTGGGAAGATAAATGAACATCTACCTTGTACAATTCATAACACCTACTTAATTTATTGTTTGGGCTAATCTTAATTCCAAGACCCCATATATGAGAGTTGGATTGTGTAGTTTGGGTGCAGTACACATGGAAAATCAACACGACCATCTATGATCCTAACATATTGGCGGCAGTTTGGACCTTCAATTTTTCAAAGACCATCGTAGTCCCTTTCCATAGTCCCACCAATCATATTAAAAGAGGAAAATAATTTATAAATTCACAAATTTAAAATTATTTATTAAAATCAATTTATGTAATAAAATAACTAATCTTTAATTTTATTTATATTTGATCGAATTTTATTATTATTTGACGGATTTAGTAGCACATTAGTAAATTATCTTATTTTGTTATTTTGTATAAATACATTCAAAAAAAAAAAAATTATAGTCTGTCATGTAGAGTGTGTGCACTGGGAGAAATCAACAATCACTTTGACGCCACGGTTAATCAAAAGCTACCGACCCTCCAATTTCGACGCAAGTCATCCTCTAACTAAACTAGTACATTCTTAATAATCCCGTTTGGTAACGTAGTAAGTTAATTAGAAATTCAGAACTAGTTAGTGCTTAGCAAATTACGATCTCTATGTTAGTAAATCTAAATGGTGTTTGTTACGAATCTTCCACACCCTCTGCTAGCAGATACCTCAAACAATAATACTAGTTTGAAAAGTTAACCAATCATTTGATTCATGAATCCTAACCATATGTTCCATGCACGATCTACTGTCCCCCCAGAAACATTTAATCTGGTGATGTAATTATATACTCATGATCTATACGTTATTTTAAGGATTAATTATATTTTAGTCCATGAAATTATACCCTTGTTGACTTAATTTGTTCTCTGAATCTAAAATAATATATACTTTACATCATTTTAAAGATTCTATAATGTATATAATTATAAACGAATGATTTGAATATTTATTTTGACAAAATTATCCTCCACAAATTTATAGTCAAAGTTATATTTATTTTTAATGCTTCTATATAATCCTTTTGTTCTTCTATTTAATGATAATTAGAGAATTTTTCGAATTGTCACATGATCCTTTAAAAGGGTGTAATATATACATTTATATATATATATTCTCACTACTAAAACTAAGTATAAAAAAGAAAAACTTTTACAATAACTATGTTGATCTTCCTAAAGCAGAGTTTGACATGGCTCATTATTACGTGCTTAATAATTGTGAGGAGGTTAAATCCATATATGGAATACGTAGTACTTTTCAAATGCTATCTCAAGCAATTGTTTCATTCATTATTGAAACTAACATTGTTTAAATAGTTTAAATGAATAGGGAACATAATCTAGAGTTATTTGAAAGTAAATCATGCAACATGCAACGAAATTTAATTTTTTTTTTTTTACTTCTTACAATAGATCACTTTAATTAATTCATACATAGTAAAAGAGGAATATAAAAATTATACTTTAAAATTGCAGAAAAATCTCTAATTTGTCGGGGATGTCGATTCACAAGCCGCACAAACATCTGGCCTCTAATAGTATTTCATACTTATCAAAAATCAATTTAATCATGAATTAATCATCCTAAGGTGTGTGACCTTTTAGGTTCTCAATCACGTTAGCAGGATTAAATAAATTATAATCCTAAATCAATTAAAATTAGATAAATTAAACAATTTCAATTTATCATTAATTAATTAATTAATTTACATTTACAGATCAATATTGGCTTCTATTAAAGTATCATGACCTCCTAAATGTTGAGATATATCAAGTAGCACGATTTCATCTGTACCTATCAGTGATTTAGTTACCGTTTAATTCTTACCTTCTTACCATACTATATCCCAATTAGTTCAATAGTACAGATATAATGCCAACTCTTATTGAACTAATCAATTTACGTCTTTCCAAAATACAACTCACTTGAAATAGAATTTGAGACATTCTTAATTCTATTTTCACTTTGCATAAAGATTTCCGAATCGTATTTCAAAAAGTGGTTGTACAAGGATATATTCTCCCACTATAAGGAGTAGTTATTGGCCCCAAAAGTAACTTAAGAGGGGAGTATGATGGATGCAATGCAATTAATGATTAAACCAATAAATGCACAAGTAAGAGTAAATAAAAGATAAGTTTTGAGATTAACAAAGTTCAAACGAAACTTCCAAACTTCACAAGTTTGGAGTACAATTCTACTACTTTATGCCTCTTCAATATAGGTAAGACAATAACCTTCTTATACACTAAGTAGAATCACTTTTGCTCAAACTAATTACCTCTAGTTGAGCCACAGAGAGTTTTACACACAACCTTATTTTAGTATAGTAGTTATCTCTCCACTCTTTACACTTGAAAATCACTCACTTTTACACTTCGTAATTCCACTAGTACAACACTATTGAGAGCCTATTTTTTCTAAAATATCTTTGATAGATGCTTGTATTAATTATGGAAGTTGTTTCATTTATTTTAGGCTCTAGGGTATTTATAGCTGCGCAAAAATAGCCTCCAACTACTCTCTAACAGCTATGCGTTAAATGTTGAAAAACTAACCGTTAGACAGTATGAATGTCCGATCGTAACTCACTCTGTCTGATAGTCCGTCCGAACACTTGATAGAATTTTGTCTTACCTTCGTTCGAATGTCCAATCATGTGTTAGCTATTGCGTCTGATATTTGATCAGTGGCTTCTGGAATTTTTCATTTGACTATTCGGACGTTATCCTTCGTCCGAAACTAAATGTCTTGAAACAAGGTTGTTACTTCTTCGGACACTTATTTGAGTCCGAGGTATTGTATCCATCCTTTTGAACAATCATATGCATCTGCTGAGAGTATAATCGTTCAGTGCTCTCTGGTTAATGCTCGGATGTCCCTTGGTGTCTGAATCTTTGTCCTTCAGACAGTCATTTGCGTCCAAAAAATATGATCTTCCTTATGTGCTCTCTAGTTATGTTCTAGACGCTCCCATGCATCCTAACACCAATTCTTCGCATGGTCCTAAGCTTCTGAACTATCTACAACTTAAAAACTTCCTGCAATCTCAATTTTAATCATTAAACTGATTTGGTCATCATCAAAATTAGGATTAAGCTTGACAATCTCCCATTTTTTTATGATGACAAATAAAAGAATGCAAATGAAGAATTACAAGGCAAAAATTATATCACCATTATGCTCAAACCAAAAGGCACATATCATATTATTAATCAAGTCCACAATATCAGCGAACATCATAATTTAATTATATCAGCAAATAGTCAATAATATTACCATTCTTCCTCTTTTGGTATCATCAAAATAAAAAGAATGTGACTTCCCCTTAATTGGAGCTTCCCATTAACCAATAAACCATGCACAAAGTTAACAAGATCAACAATCATCAAGAGAGATAAACAATTACATAAAAACATGAGCAAGGTTATTACAGAACACATGAGATCAAGATACAAAAGAGATCAAAACGTAAAGTTTAGTGCCTAGGCCAAAGGATTGCTGTCATTCTTCTTCTTGGACCGAAGTTCGGATTTGCATTTACAAGAGAAAACCTTGCAAACTATCGGGACATCATCCTCCGTATCCTCGTTGTCTTGGTCATAATGATCTAGAGTAGGATGAGCTTCAAGAGTGGGATTCAAGGTGTCTCTCTGCTGCATGATGAAATCATTGGTCGCATCAATGTCATCATCCTCATCATTGTCATCCATAGTTTGAGCTTGATCTATTGGATCCTCTGAAGCTTGTGGTTGAACCTCAGGTTGAATAAGATCATCATTGGCTTGTTCTCTGGGTTCTGCTTGAACTTGACAATCCAATTTTGCAGTTCAAGGCCTTCATCCTTATCATTTTCACTCTTAGAGGAAGAATCAAGGAGGTATTGAGCCTTCATGCTGGCAAATTGGGCTTGGTCTAAAGCAGACATGCCCAAGACGAGCGGTTCTTGAAGAAGATCTTGCTTAGTTCCCAAGCGCTTTAATTTACGTGTGGTTTGCTTTTGAAATTTTGATATTTAAGTAGTGAGGGAAACAATAAGATCCAAAATTTGGGATAGGAATAGTGAAATTGAGGAGGTAGGGTGTGGACGAAGAGGTTGTGTAGAAGCAGTGGGAATGGAATAAGGAGGAGGTGTTTGACCAGAAATCTTGGCTCTTCTTTGAATTTTTCAATCAAGTACGCATATTTTGTAAACAATTGATTTTTATAAAAGGTGAGGCCTTTCCTTTCAATATATTCTTTTGTGAAAAACAGTGGGAATTGTTGTTTACCCACAGTGGGGATAGAAAAATGTTCAAAAATCCTACATAGAAATTTGCCAAATAGGGAATACTTCTCGGAGTGTCCTTGAGTAGTGATTCCTATAAGACACAAAACAAGTAACAAAAATCAACCTTGATGCCCTTGTACACATAGTAAAAAATGTACAATTACGTCTTGCCTAGCTTAGTCCTATGGCCATCAGTTGGTAAAAACAAATTCGTGGCCAAGGTATACAAAATATTAAGCTCGGGACTGAGAAAGATAGTTTTGACTTCCGCAGCCTATCAAAAATCAATTTTAAAAATTTGCTTAACCTCCTCAATGTCAAATTGAGTGTCAATACTAGGCCAATGATCAAATATAAAGAAATAAGAGTAATTCTCAAGATCATCGAGTTCACAACCAAAAATTAAATTGACCAAGATGGCATTAATCTCAACGTCCATGTGATTTACTTGTGAAATTAAACCATTTGCTTTAGTATTTTTACGCATAACAATGAATTGCAAAACCATATCATGAAAAATAGGTGTATCAAGATAAATTAAATGACCTCAATTTTATTTCTCTAAAACATTCTTTAATAAAAGTTAAATTTAATTCATCAAATAAACCCCTTGCTACTGGTCTTTGAGGAATAATAAATTTACTAAGAGTAGTATACTTATCACAAACTTTGGTATCAAAGAATTTAGAGGGAAAAGAGTTAAGGTTGATTTGATAGGTGGCCCCTAGAGATGATGATCTGGCTTTTGATGTTTGTCCTTTGGCTGGTGGTTTCCCTTTGGATTGTTTAGCTCTTGCCCAAATAGTAGATCCTCCACGAGAACGAGCCATTTAAGAATTTAAAGGGTTTGGTGAAAAGGGGAAAATGAAACACCCTAAATTAATTGAAGTGAAAGAGTGTTTGAGGGATGAAAAAGATGTTTAGAAAACTTGGGAATATGTCCAATCTTGATTTAGAGTCATTTGATTTAGATTGGAGTAGAAAAAATTGAAGTTAAAATGAGAAGAGGGTTGAATTCCCAATTTGCTCCAGAGAGGAGTTCAGATGCTAAGAAGTGTCCGAAATGTCAACACAAAAATTGTAATTAAAGCATATAAGGATCGTTCGGACGATCGAACAATGATGAAGCATCCAGATGTGCGTCCGATAAGATTGAACAAATGTCCAGAAGGATTAGTCAAGTGTTTGATGCTGTCGGACGGAGATATGCATCTGAATGAGTACCAGAAGTTTGGTCCAAAATGATCCACTTTTTCTATGATGATACGTGTCTGAATACACAAGAATCGTCAATTTGCAATTTTGAAATCTAAAATTCCTAAATTTGTTCTAAGAAATTCAAAACGATCCAAAGGCAAAGCTTTGTGAAAATATCAGCCAATTGATCTTTAGTGCACACATATTCAATGCAAACTTTCTTTTTACAAACAAGATCTCTTATAAAATGGTGCTTAATGTCAATGTGCTTTGTGCTAGAATATTGAATTGGATTTTTGGTGAGATCACACTTAACAGGCACACATCCAAAATCTAAACCAAAATCATTTAAAGTATGTTTCGTCCAAAGAAGTTGAGCAGTAACAACAACTACCGGCGGCTATATATTCTACTTACACTATTGACAAAGAAATCGAATTTTGTGTTTTGCTAAACTAAGAAACTAAGCAATTTCCAAGAAAATGACACGTTCTACTAATACTTTTTCTATCTACTCTACAACCGACAAAATCGGCATTCAAGTATTCTACCAATTCAAAGCTAGCAGTTTGGGATACCATAAACCATAATCAATAGTACCTTTTAAATATCTAAAAATCCTTTTAAACATAAGTATATGACAAATATAATATCCAGTCTACGAGCGGTTAAATAAAGTAAACCACCATTTATACCTCTATAGTGATTTTCATCAACCTTACATTTATCATCTTTGCCAAGCTTGGTTGAGGTGCACATTAGAGTTTCAGCTTGCTTTGAGTCCTCCATGCCAAACCGCTTTAGGATCTCTTTTATATATTTTGCTTGTGTGATGGAAGTTCCCCTTTTTGTTTAATGGATTTGAAGCCCAAGAATTGGAGTTCTGCCCATCATGCTCATCTCAAACTCCTTTTACATTATACAAGAAAATTCCTTGCACAATTTTTTATTTGTAGCTCCAAAAATGATATCATCAACATAAATTTGTACAACTAGCAAATTTTCAAAGCTAACTTTAGTAAAAAATGTGGTGTCAACAATTTCTCTTTTAAAACCGTTTTCAATTAAAAAACCACTCAATCGTTCATACTAAGCTCTAGGAGCTTGTTTTAAACCATACAAAACTTTCAAGTTTAAAAACATGATCTAGAAATTTTTCATGTTCAAAACTTGGAGGTCGTTCCACATAAACCTCTTGATCAATATAACCATTTAAAAAGGCAATTTTCATGTCCATTTGAAAAAGTTTAAAACCCTTGAAACATGCATATGCAAAAAACATATGAATGGATTCTAATCTAGCTATGGAGGCAAAAGTTTCATCATAATCAATTCCTTTTGCTACCAATCTAGCATTATTTCTTAAGATTTTACCCTTATCATTCAATTTAATGGTTCCTAAAACTCATTTTTTGCCAATTACTGGGTGATTTTGTGGACTATCAACTAAAGTCCAAACTTTATTCCTATCAAATTGATTCAATTCCTCTTGCGTGGCCAAAATCCAAAACTTATCTTTTAATGCATTATCAACATGTTTAGCCTCAAATTGAGAGAGTAATGTCCAATTATTATTTAAAGGTTTAAAAGAACGAGTTTTTACACCCTTGGAAGGATCACCTATCATTAGATCTTGAGGATGACTCGAAGCAAATCTCCAAGCCCTTGGAAGATTCTTCGGTGGCTCTTCCTCCTTTACACCTTTTTCATACATATGTTGTGCATCTTCCTCATTCCTCTCTCTTGGTACTTGTTGATCCTCTTGCATTGATAATTTTTCAAGCTCCTTTTGGATACCTACATTTTCATTTTCACAAACATCTCTTGAAACTATATCATTAGATTCATCAAATGAAACATGTATAGCCTCTTCTATTTCAAGAGTTCTACTATAAACTCACTATAAGCCTTTTTATCATTAGAGTGACCCAAGAAAATTCCTTCATCCAATTTCTTATCAAACTTTTCAAGATGTTCTTTAATTTTCAGAATAAAGCATTTACAACCAAACATTTTAAAATAACCCACGATGGGCTTTTTGCAAAATAAAAGTTCATAAGAGGTTTTGTTCACAATGGACCTTATGAGAACTCTATTCATCACGTAACAAGTTGTGTTAACGGTTTCGGCCCAAAAATATTTTGGCCAATGATATTCATTAAGCATTGTTCTTGCGACTTCTTGAAAAGTTCTATTTTTCCTTTCTACAATACCATTTTGTTGAGAAACTCCAACAACCAAGAACTCATGTGAAATACCATTAAAATCACAAAATTCGAGAAAATCACAAAATTTGAATTCGGCGCTAGTATCACTTCTAAGTCTCACAATTTTCAAATTCAAAAATTTTGAAGCTTAGCAAAAAATTTCACAAAATTTTCAAAAGCTTCACTTTTGTGAGCATGAAACAACACCCAGGTATATCTAGAATAATCAACAACAATCACAAAAGTATATTTACTACCACCAACACTAACATGTTGAGTGGGACAAAATAAATCCATATGCAAGAGTTCTAAAGGTCTAGAAGTGGACACTCTATTTTTGAGTTTGAAGGAAACATTCACTTGCTCACCAAATTGACATGCATCACAAATTGTCTGTTACAAACTTTAGTCTAGGCAACACTTTAACTAATTCTTTTTTAACAAGATTATCTAACAAATCCATATTGAAATGTCACAATCTCCTATGCCAAAGGCAAGGATTATCTTTGGTAATGGTTAAACATTTAATCTTACCATTTTCAATATAATCAAGACAAACCACATAAACTTCATTATGCCTTTTACCTCTAAGCAAAACAACAAGCTCTTATAAAGAATTAAGCATTCATGTTTGTTAAAGAAAACATACAAATATCTATACATAGTTGATTCGCACTCAAGAGATTATAATTCAAGTTGCACACATCAACTAAAAGCATATTTTTCACAAGTGTCTCACTATTGTTACCTATATCTCTAATCCTCATAGATTTGGCTTTCATGTTGTCTTCAAAGGTTAGTTTGTCACTATTCTTTAATTTGATATTTGTAAAAAGGGATTGATCACTGGTCATATGCCTTGAACACCTACTATCAATGAACCACTTTGTATCCTTAGTGGTGTTCTTCAAGCATACCTACACGAAGAACTAAGAGATAACTTTTGGTATCCATATTTTCTTAGATCTATATGAGTTAGTAAATTGACTCAATATCCACATAGATTTCATTTCCAAATTCTCATTTCTTTTAACATAACAATTCTTTTCACATGTCTATGTTGTTAACAATAATTGAAATAGTACTTTTATTTCCATATAAAGAAGATTTTGACTTTACAAAGCATAAACCATTCTTTTTAAAGGTAGTGAAATTCTTGTTGATTGACATATTTCTATTTCTTTTCATTTCAACAATATTGGTACTCTATCTCCCGCCTATGGGCCGCTATAACTATTCGAGAAGACAATCGAAAGTAGAAGGATAAACAACACCACCCGGTGGATTGCCGAGCTACAAGTCCTACGACATAGGAACGGGATTCTCTAAAAAGCCAAGATCGTGGGTGGCCATGAGAGACTTTTTTAAGTATTGAAAAAGAAAGGGCCTGCTGATAGACTTGGGCCGAGAGGCAATAATAGTTATCAAGACAGAGAGAGGCCTGGCCTGTAAGCTAGCCTCCTTAAAAATCCATTACTTAATAAGGATTTGTTACGCTTAATATGCCGACAACTTACTACTGGGAATCGTGGGTGCCATGAAAAGAGTGACGAATTCATTTTTTTCAGTCATAGGTAAGTCTAAAGAGCGAGATTTCCATTTTTCTTTTGCAAAAGTACATCAAGATCATCTAATCTCTTCTTTAATGAAGCTTGTTATTCTTTGATCTTGGTTTTCACATCTAATCATTTCTCCAATGTATCATTTTCTTGTGTCAATCAATTATGTGTTTTCATTCACAAATTTAGAGTTAGCATTTAACAAAGCATTATTCTTTCTATTTAACACCTTGTTTCTAGCATGAGATTCTTTCAAGCTATTATGCAATTTCATCACAAAAGCTTCAAGAGCATCATTTTCATCACGTTTATCACATGAATTATCAAGAAAATTAAGGTTGGTAGATACCTCATCATCGTTGAATGCCATAAAGGCCATTTGAGTAGTTTCAACCTCTTCTTCTACTTCACTCTCGGAATTGCAATCATCCATGTAATTTGAAAATTGTTGAAGCGGGGCACTTTGAAAATTGTCCACATTCAAAGCCTTTTTCATTCTGCTTTTTAATTTATAACTTGGTCTTCTCTTTGAAGTTGTGATTAATTGCTCCTCCCTTTCTCATTCTTCTTTTGTTGATGTTGTGCTTTAAGAATCCTTTGGTGATGAGTGCAAGTTACCTTCATCAAATTCTTCATCTTCCAAGTTGATGGAGCCATTTTCATCATCTTCATTGTTTGTGAAGCCTTCAAGGCAATGCTTCTCTTGGCTCTTGCTTCTTCATCATCTTGAACTTTGAATTTGAGTTTCAACTCATAAGAAGTAAGAGAATTAATCAATGATTCAATAGGCATAGAATTCAAATTTTTAGCTTCTTCAATAACAATAGATTTTTCTTCTCATTCTTTAGACAGAGCATTCAAAATTTTTTCTATTCTTTTCACCCAATGAATATTATTTACCCAATGCCTCCAAATCCTTTAAAATGTCATTAAATCTGCAATACATCTTTCAATGACTTTCATGTGGTTCCATTTTGAATAATTCATATTTAGCTACGAGTAATGATTTCTTTTGCTCTCTCACATTACACTACCCTCATGAATCTCTTTCAACTTGTCCCAAATTTTCTTGGCCAGCTTGCAACCTTTCACTCTAGTGGATTATTGGCATCTAAGGCATTATACAACACATTCATGACTTTAAAATTCAAAGTCAAGTTGGCCTTATCTTGGAGAGGTTAACTTATTCCTGTGTTGAGTCTAAATCTATGAGTTTTCTCATCAATAATGGCGGCTTCAAAGGGACCCTTATTGACTATATACCACAACTCAATATCTATTGATTGCAAAAAGATCTCTATTTTCTCTTTCCAACTAATAAACTTCATATCATTAAACATACGTGATCTAGTGATAGATTGACCTTCCAAAAATAAAGCATTATTGGTTTTCATAGTGATCTTTACTCTTAAACTAGTTAAGCTAAGTACAAGAGACCAAACTCTGATACCAATTGTTGGCTCAAAAGTAACCTAAAAGGGGGGTGAATTAGGTTGCTTAAAAGTAATTGCAACTGTTGATCAATAAAAAGCTCAAGTATGATGGTTTCAATACAATTGATGTTCAAAGAAATAAAGGCACGAGTAAATAAAAGACAAGTTTTGTGATTAAGAAATTTCAAACCAAACTTCCAAGCTTCACCAGCTCGGAGTACAATTCTACTACTTTGTGCGTCTTCAAATGTGTAGATAAGACAATAACCTTCTTATAGACTAAGTAAGATCACTGTTGCATACACTAATTATCTCTAGTTGAACCAAGAGTTTTGTACACAATCTCACTTTTGCACAATAGTTATTTCTCCACTCTTTACACTTGAAGATCATTCACTTTTACACTTTGTAATTGTACTAATATAACACTATTGAAAGCCTATTTTTACTAAAACAGCTTTGGTAGATGCTTGTATTAATTGTGAAAGCTGTTTCATTTATTTTAGACTCTAGAGTATTTATAGCTGCACAAAAATGGCCTCCAACTACTATCCAATGATTATGCATTAAATGTTGAAAAATTAGCCGTTAGACAGTTCAGACGTCTGATTCCAACTCACTCCGTCAAATAGTGTGTCCTAAAGCTTGATAGAATTTTGTCTTGCCTTTATTCGGACGTCCGATCATGCATCCGATATTGCGTCCAATATTTGATCAGTGGCTTCTAGAATTTTTCATTTGGCTATGCAGACATTGTCCTTCATCCGAAACTAAATGTCTTGAAACAAGGTTGTTGCTTCTTTGGTCACTTTTTGCATCCGAAGTATGTCCTTCAGAGAGTCATATGTGTCCGCTAAGAGTGTAATCTTTCAGTGCTCTCTGGTTAATGTTCGGACATTCCTTGGTGTCTGAAGCTGTCTTTCAAATATTCATTTGAGTCCGAAAAATGTGCTCTTCCTTAAGTGCTCTCTAGTCATGTTTCAGACTCTTCCATGTATCATAACCTTGATTCTTTGGATGATCATAAGCATCCAAACTACCTACAACTTAAAAACTTCCTGCAAACTCAATTTTAACCATTAAACTAATTTGGTCATCATCAAAACTGGGATTAAGATTGACAGTGGTGAATCCTATATTGGTCAAATGTTATCTTTTCATAATTCATACTATACTGGATCTCCACAGTATATGTGACTCTTAAGAGTAACAACTAATAGAACCAAAGTATAGTAATTTATAATCAAGATAAACTCATAGACCTCAAGTCAAGGTTTATTACACAACTATCACAAAGAGATTAATTCACTGGTATTTGCACAATAATATGTGTGGAATACTCTTAGTGAGTCAATCGGATGTACTTATTCTTAATAAGCATCCATATAAAATTATGTGCTAATCTATCCATGTAAAACACCATGATTAGGGATATTTATGAATAAAATATAATTATGTAGAGAATCTCATCATCATAACTATTTTAATTTTTCCCTCATATACTTTATTTGAAAAATTTTATCATATCAAATAGATAAAAAAATACCATATTACAAAATTTGCATAAATATAAAAATGCAATTTTTACTAGAACATATTGGTTTTAGGGCATACACTACCAAACTTTCACTTGCACTAAAGTCAATCATTCATGTGCTTAAAACCGAATAAATTAACATGACTTTCGTGTTTGTTTTGGGATAAGATTTTAGTGAACAGATCAACAATGTTGTCATCAATGGGGAATTTTTCTATCTGTAACTTCATTTCGATCAATGATATCTCTGATCAAATGATAGTGATGTAATATATGTTTGGATTGTTGATGTGACCTAAGTTCCTTTGCTTATGCAATAGCTCCATTGCTATCACAATACAAGAGTATAGGATCACTTATGGAGGGAACCACTCCAAATTCAGCCACAAACTTCTTGATCCAAACCACTTATTTTGCTACTTCTGAAGCTACATGTATTCGGCTTCTGTTATAGAATCCGATGTGGTATCTTCCTTGGAACTCTTCCAACTGATTGCACCACCATTAAGAGTAAATATATATCCAGGTTGTGATTTGCTAGCATCCTTGTCAAATTGAAAGCTAGCTTTTGTATATCTGCAAACTACCAACTATTGCCCACCATAAATCAAGAATAAATCTTTAGTCCTTCTTAAGTACTTAAAAATATTCTTGACTGCTATCCAGTGGTCACTCCCTAGGTTACATTGAAACCCGCTAGTAACACTTAGAGTATAGGGACATCGAGTCTATCTACATAACATAGCATACATTATAGAGCATATACTCAAAGCATATGGGATCTTTTTCATGCTATCTCTTTCGACATCTATCTTAGGACACGTGTCTTTAGAAAAGTACATACCATTAGACATTGGTAAGTAACCTTACCCTTCTTTGATTGATCCATGCTAAACCTCTTTAGCATCTTGTCTATGTATGTTGATTGAATAAAACCAAGCAATCTCTTAGATCGATCTCTGTAGATCCTTATTCCTAGAATGTTAGTCGCCTCTCCTAAATCTTTCATAGGTATATATATATATAGGAAATTTAGGGTTAGACAAGATTTGAATAGCTATTGTTTGATTTATTTACTTGGTTGAATAAATTGATTGGTGTATAGAATATACATACACCAATCAATTTATTCTATACACTAATCAATTTATTCAACCTAGTAAATATATCAAACAATAGCTATTCAAATCTTGTCTAACCCTAAATTTCCTATGTCTATATATATGAGAAATAACTATTGTATATATATTCTATACACCAATCAATTTATTCAACCAAGTAAATAAATCAAACAATAGCTATTCAAATCTTGTCTAACCCTAAATTTCCCTTTTCAAGTTTAGTTTAGGGTTTCCAAATCAATTCAATTGAGATCAAACAATTGAAGGTATTCAAATCAAATTTGATTAAACAAACACCCATACATAATTAAAAGAGGGAGAAATATTTGATATTCAAATTATATGTTAAGATCAAATTGAAATGCTAGAAAACTAATTTATTGAACAATTAGAATTATAAAAACAAACAACAAAGAATTTACAGTCATCTTATAGCAAAGAACAAGAATAGTAGGAAAGAAAAACAAAAACTCGTGTTGCTATCCTTGATTTTCAATCTTTTCTTGATTTTGGAACTTGGATTGTTGATTTTCTTGAATATTATAATACTGTAAAACTATGTTCTAATATCTAGAGAAATACCCTAGAGTCTATAGCTAATTGTTTATATAAAAGTCTAAGGGTTACACAAGTATTTTAGGCCAAAAATAGCCTCAGAAATCTCAAAAAATGCGAAACCCATCATCATATCCCCGGAGTGGCGCAACGCCAGCTAGATGTCATGGCTCCCCTTGATTTGCAGCTAGGCTTGAGCTAGAAGTCTCGGGCACCACGCAACACCCAACTAATACCCCAATGGCTAACTTCTTGCTCTGTACTACTCTTTTTGCACTTTGAATTCCCCAACAAATTCATGAACCATCTCAAACCTATTAAACACATTACTAAATGCACTTAACATATAATAAACACATAAAACATACTTTATATTAAAATGTCGTGTATGTTGAAAATGTGTGTTAGAGTGAAGCAAAGTGAATGCAAGTGTATGTGTGTGAGGACGAAACTTTTAGTATAGGCAAATGTTCTTATCACAGATGTAATCTTCTTACAACATCAAAAAAAGCTATGAAATGGCCAAAGTACCTTCTCAATTATGAAGGGAGAGTAGCTGGAGACAGGGGTACTTTGATTATTTCATAACTCTTTTGTTGTGATAATAAAACTTATTATTGTGGCAATAACATTTGCAATTAGTATATAATGTGGGGATTGTAGGCTTGTGGGGAGAGCACCCGTATGTGAGTGTGTATGTATGTGAAAGTATTAGTATATATGTATGTGTGTATGTGTGTGTGAGAGAGAGAAAGTATGTATGAAAGACTATATGTGAGAGAGACTGTGTGTGAGAGAGAATGTATGTGTAGTTGTGCGCGTTAAAGAAAGTGTGCATACGTATAAGAGATAGTGTATATATGTGTGTGAGAGAATATATGAACCACTGTATGTGATAAAGCGTATGTTTGTTTGTGACAAATTGTGTATATGAAAGAGTGTGTTTCTATATGTATTTAAAAATTTAGCTGACTAAAAAATTTTCAATTAAAATTTTGAACATAAATTAAGTAGTTTAATAGACTATGGGCAATGTAATTGTATTATCAAATATAATGAACTCGACTATAAATTTTTAACTAATTAATTTTTAGCATTGTGAATATTAAGTAGAGTTATCAAACATAACTTTCAACTTGAGTTTCATATAATCGCGACAGTAGGGTTGTCAATTGGGTTGGGTTGGGTTGACCCAAGCTCAACCCGCCTAACCTTAAAAAAAAAAAAAAAAAGGTGATTTGAGTTTCTAAGTAATGTGAATTGGGCAAATTTTCAAGTAATTCGAACTAAGTTGAGTTTTGGCCTAAAATTTAGACCCAATTTCAATGTGAATCAAATTTGCGACTGTTTTCACTTTTAAATTGAAATTTCAAAATTGGTTAATCGAAATTCTATTAATAAATTAGTTTGACCTAATTCTAAAATCGAAAATCAGTTACAAAATTGGAATTATACAAATTCTAAAATCAGAAATCAGTTACAAAATTGGAATTGAGTTCTGAATTCAGAATTAACAAATTCCCAAATTCAATTTGGTATTTGATGAACTTTTAAGGATAATCTTTAGTACTTAACCTGCTACATTACATCTTATTTTTAAGTAAATATACTTTTTACATCTTACAAACTAATGCTATAATTTTTACTCACTGTGTAAACACACATATATATATAAAGTACTAATCCATTTAAATATAATATATTTTGATGATATGAAATTATGGATTATTTTATTACTAGTTGGATTTTGTATTAGATAGGTTTTTCAATTTTTGTGTAAAGAATTTTAGTCCAATGTCAATGGCCCAATTGGTGAACATGGTTAATCAAATTCAATACCAATTAGATGAATTCGAATTTGGTTAACTAAATTTTATTCCAAATTTAATTCAAAATTGAAATTAATTAATAATTTTAGGACACATTTCTAAATTTTGACTAAATTATTTGACTAATTGACCAATCAATTAATCGATACTCATCCCTAATTGATTACAGTCCCTAAGTACCATAAGCTTCCTATAAGAGTTAAGATATGTCATAGGAAGTTGTTTCAAGATCCTTATTTCTACATTTGTGGTAGTGTAAAGGAAGATATTAATCATGTTTTTGGGAAGTGTCCTTGTTCTATGGGTCTTTGGAATGATTTGAATTTACCCATTGAGATTAAAGAAAGAAAAAAAACACTATTCAGGATAACTTTGTTTTCTGGATCCATCTACATATTCATTGAGATCAAATTTTTTCAAAATCCCTTGGACATTATTCTTCTCAATTTGTTGGGCCTCATGAAATTTTGGAAACCTAAATATCTTCCAGCCAAACCTCTCACATCTTTCTCTTTGTCAGAAACTCTTCATTTAACTGTTGAATACTTTATTGGATCTAATAAGCACCACTCAAAACCTTCTACTAAAATCTTGGTCTATTGAAGCCACCTAAGAACTAATTCTTTAAACTTAATACAGTTAGGGCTAAAAAAAGGAACCCTAATCTTGCTGGACCAAGGGTATTATTAAAGATGACCAAGGAAAATGGAGTTACTGGATAGTTGGCTTCTGTAGGAAAATTGGTAAAGCAACAAGTGTTCAAGCTAGAATTGTGGAGTTTAAGTGATGGGTCCAAACTGGCTATAATCTTAACATTCAAACCTGAAAATTAAGTCAGATTTACATCTTTTGAATTCAACTGACATTTGTACACGAGTTGTCCATTTTAATTTTGGATTGTAGGATTTTGATCCAAATATTTCATGCAATCAACATCAGACACACATTTCGTAAAGGAAATAAATGTTATGATTTTCTAACAAATTTAGAGACTAATCTCAATATAGGTAGGGGTGTTCATCCTGACCTGCCCACCCAAAAAATCCGTTGAACCGATTTAATCCGAACCAAAAAAGAGGGTACCCGAACCGTATTATGAAAGTGGGTTGGTAGAGGGTCAGGTCACTCAAGTTGAGATGTGATCCGCCGGGTACGCGACCCGGTCCATTTTATGGATAGTTTTGTAAATTTGATTAACAAGGTTTCATTAGAAATTAATACTTATTAGGGTTATTGGCAGCCTCTCACATCTTCTTTTTTAGTTCCTTGTCTTCCCTTCCTCTTCATCCTCAATCATCTCTTCCCTTCCTCTTCCTCACATCCTCATTCCTCACATTCACGTCTATTGAGATGTATTTTGTGATTTAATAGTTATTGCTATACACATGTTGCTACTTGTTAGTTTGTTACTATTAGGATGTAATATTGGTATGTATTTTGTGACTTAGACTTAATTGTTGTTGACTTAATTGTGAAATTAACTTGCCTAATTATCATTATTTTAATTTTTATATTTTGTTACTAGTGAGAGTCGACTACCCGATCAACCCGACCTTCTTTTGCGAGTACCCGACCGAGTACTCGCTTTGTATAGACTAGGTAAAGGATCAAAATTTTTTTGACCCGATTAGTGAGGGTCGGATACTTTTTTTATCTCATGGACCAGGTACACCCGATCAACCCAACCCTCTTTTTGCGGATACCTAACCTATCGGGTACCCACTTTGTATGAACCGAGTAGAGGGTTAGAATTTTTTTGATTCGATCAGTGAAAATCGAATATTTTTTTATCACATGAATCGTTGTTGATATCCGATATCCGATCCATGAACATCCCTAAACGTATGTTAAGTATGATAGTACTCCTCTTGACTTCTTAAATGATTGAAGGAAGATGTTAAAAGGAGTGACAAAATTTATGGGGCTTATTAAGAGTTACTACCTCAAGAAACATTGCTCTGATTTTGCTGTTGTTTTATGTTATTTTACTCCTTTATTTCCAAGAAAAAAAATTAAACAAAAAAAGAAAGAAACCAAAAAAAATGGTGTGGAAACTTCCCCTCAGTCTTCTTTGTAGAGCGATGTCTGCAACGCAATGTCAAATGTCAATAAAATAGTAATATAGACCACCAAACTTAATCAAATCTTCAAGGACAAGAACAAATAAAAACTTCGCTGAATTTATACAAAATTATAAAAGTTATTAATTTGTCATTAAATTATTAAGGAAGGAATAAAATTCGATCAAATATTTAAAAGTAAGATTAATAATTGAATACTCCTTTCATCTCAATAGATTTGTCACATTTAATTTTTTTGATAGCCTTAACAACTCAACTTTTTAATACTTAAATTTTATAACTTGTTTTAAAGATTTTAAGTTTTTATGTGATAATATTTCATATAAATTTCACTTTTGATAAAATAATTTCATACAAAATAAATAAATTTAAATAAAAGTAATTACAAAATTAATTATTTGACTAAATGTCAAATTGTAACAAAATAATAAGACAGAAGGGTACCGTAAAATTTTCCATCATTTTATTATGTGAATTAATTTTAGCAAATAATATTAATTTATGATTTTCTAAATAATTCTTCTTAAAAACCAACCCCAAAGCCAATTAACACCAATATTAGCTAACGCGTTAAATCCAGCCCCAAAACAGCCGGCCTTTGTACCATAATTGCCATTAAACAAATCAAATCTACACAAAACAAATCACAACTATTGTCAATGAACGTCGGCGCTTCAAAAAAACACACCACACACACTATGCACGCCCAACTCCATGCCACCATCACCTCCACCACCTCTTCTCAGCGTTTCTGCTGCTCTAAACCCCGCCAAAAACCAAATAATAATAATAATAATCATCATCAGAGTGGAAAATTTGACAGTTTTCAGCTCATTGGACAAAAACACCACTAAAATTGAGTAAAATTATGGGTCCAGAAACCAATTTTACTCCTCAGAAAAGATCAGGCACGCTTCCTACGACCACCGCCAACGGCGGCGGAGCAGGAGGACGCTCCTCCTCGATCCTCCCGCATGGGCGGCAGATCTCCAAGACGTTTAACAATATAAAGATCACAATTTTGTGCGGGTTCATCACCATCTTGGTCCTGCGTGGTACTATCGGCATTGGGAATTTGGGTTCTTCGGAAGCCGATGCCGAGAAGGAGCAAATGATGGAAGATATTAACCGGATCCTGAACGAGATCCGGTCGGACGATGACCCGGTTGATCCGAATGAGCCGCCGTCCGGGAAAAATGAAGTTTGGGTTAATTCCAATGGAACTTATTCTTTGGGTCCTAAGATTACGAATTGTACACCTGGATGAGGAAAGAAAGTTATGGCTTTCAAAAAATCCTGAATTTCCTAATTTTGTTAATGGAAAACCTAGAATTTTGCTTGTTACTGGCTCCCCTCCGAACCCCTGTGAAAATGCAATTGGGGATCATTATTTGTTAAAGGCTATCAAGAATAAAATTGATTACTGTAGGATTCATGGGATTGAGATTGTGTACAATATGGCGCATTTAGATAAGGAAATGGCTGGATATTGGTCGAAATTGCCGTTGATTAGGAGGTTGATGTTGTCTCACCCCGAGGTAGAGTGGATTTGGTGGATGGATAGTGATGCTTTGTTTACTGACATGGTGTTCGAGATCCCGGTAACTAAGTATAATGAGTACAATTTAGTTATCCATGGGTATCAGGATCTGTTATTCGAGCAGAAGTCGTGGATTGCATTGAATACAGGTAGCTTTTTGTTTAGGAATGGTAAGTGGTCTTTGGATTTGTTGGATGCTTGGGCACCAATGGGGCCGAAAGGCCGAGCCCCCCATTCGTGATGAGGCTGGGAAAATTTTAACTGCCAATTTGAAGGGTAGACCGAAGTTTGAGGCGGATGATCAGTCTGCTTTGATATACTTGTTGATTTCAAGGAAAGAAGAGTTCATGGACAAGGTATTTGTTGAGAATTCGTATTATTTGCATGGTTATTGGGCAGGATTGGTGGATCGGTACGAGGAAATGATTGAGAAGTATAATCCTGGATTGGGGGATGAGAGGTGGCCGTTTGTTACACATTTTGTCGGATGTAAGCCTTGTGGGAGCTATGGGGACTATCCGGCTGAGCGTTGCTTGAAAAGTATGGAGAGGGCTTTCAATTTTGCTGATAATCAAGTACTGAAGTTATATGGGTTTAAGCATAGAGGCCTGGTGAGCCCAAATATTAAGAGGATCAGGAATGAAACCGTTACTCCATTAGTGTCTGTAGATCAGTTTGATGTCCGGCATTCAAGGCAGCACAGCAGTTGATCCTGTGGCTAGTGTGTTCCACATGGGGAAGAATTTATAGGTAATGTATTTTTTGTGTTGACACTTGCTTCTAGTTTGATTACACTTGAAAATCAAGCTAGTTCTATTCTGTCTCTTTCTTGGATGCTTGTTTCTGCATCTAGAGTTTTAGAAAATAAGTTGATTCGTTTTTTATATTGTATTTAGCTTGGTGATGTTTAGGTATTTAAAACTGAGAATTCTGCTACTGAGTTGTTGCATGGATATTACCTTAGCATTGGCTTACTGTGGCTTCTGGTGATTTTGAATCACTGTAGCTTATAATCCATGACTATTTAAATCTTGTTTGTTTGGTCAGAGATGATTTGGATTTCTTCACTCTGAGGGCTTGTAAAATGGAATGCTGGGTGATTGAACACTGACAGAGACAAGAGAAAATAGTGATTGAGATGAAACATTGTAGATATAAACTTGGAATCTTTGGTTCTCATGTCTATGTCTGGTTTACCATCTTTGTGTGCTATCTTTGTTCTCTGCTTGTTAAACAGCCGAAAGAAGTTTCTAAAACAACTGGCTTCTTCAAGTCCCTCATGATAAAACAGTAAAGTCTGATATAAGCAAAGGAATAATATACACATGAAAGCAAACAATTGTGTCCTGTAGGATGGCAAATTCTTCACATGATTTTTGGTATATGATGAGAACAAACCATTTTGGCTTTGTTTAGTACATTAATTACTTTAGTTGGATAGGTTTTGAAGTTTGCTAGAAAAAACTTCGTATGCCTTTTGTTTTCGATTAATCTTTCATACACCGTTGGTGTAGAAAATTTTGTACACCATCGGTTGTAGATGCAAGCGACCTGTGCATTGTTTAAATTTCAAATGTCATTTTTGCGCATGTGGCATTCATCCATCACAGCTGATTGTGTAGAAAATTTTCTGCATTGACGGTGTATGAAAGAGTAACCCAATTTGGAGTAGTCCACCTAAGCAAGTTATGAATTGGCTTGTTTGTCATGTAATTATTTAACCTGTTAGATTCTTTGTCTCATTAGTGTGGAAATGCGGATTAACTATTATGCAATCTCTTTCTTATTTTAATTTCTATTTGTGAACCTCTTACATGTTACATAGTCACCCTAATAACATTAGTAATAATCTAGGATATAGGAAGGTTGTATTACCTTTCTTAGTTTTATCCATTTCAGTGAAACGTTTCCTTTTGGTCTTAGTTTCTTTGTTAAAAAATGCCTAATTGGTGTCAAAATCCTGGAATACATTAGAATGTTGAGGTGTAAGATTTGAAAGGACTTTGAGTTCATAATGCTAGTTACCTTGAGCACGAAGTTTGAACTCATCTGTGCTATAAAGGTGTTAGATGTGATTCATTGTAATATACAACTGCAGAGTTTGAAACCATTATTCGATACACTTATTTACTTCCTTGCCTGTTGATTATGGTTTTAAGTGTCTCATTGCAACAATTTGTTCAATGATACTTCATTTCATTTTGTTTGATTCACATGCTGCTGTTTACCAAGAACTTGCCTGACACTTTGCTCTCAGTATTGATGGGGTCTGTCACTTTTTTCAGGATATCTATTTCATTTCCACAAGAGGAGCATCTTATATTGGCTTGAGATCATTGGATAGATCGTGGATTTCATGATGTGAGGTGCCAGTGGGATTGTGTGTATTATACTGTTTTTCATAAATAAAAGAATGGTGAAGAATTCACTTTTCGAAACTTAAATCACTGAAATCAAATATTTGTCCTTAACTTTTATATTTTTTCTTGGAAGGTAGATTAGGCAATTCTGAGCTGTATTCAAAGAATGTAATTTGGAAAAACTACCACGAAAAATATTTAAATGGGTAGGATTGACCAGACGGCCTCAAGCACTACAGCTGATGGTAATAACCTCCCCAAGCTGCCATATGGTAGAATACTTGTATGATTTGGAATTTGTTGGATGTTATTTAATTCTTTCTTTGGCAGAAAAGTTTAATACGGCAATCATTTGGAATTCTCCCTTGAACAGTTGATGGGGTCATACTCTGCCTTTTCTTTATTCTAGTTTTCTTCTGCTGGCTGTTTTACTGACATGTTCTGTGGATGTCTTCCGCCGGTAACGAACTTTTCATATCTGCAACAGGATTTTGAAATTAAGACTGTAGACCCAACTGAGCTAAAATTTAAGCGGCAGGAAGGAGGATGTTTTCCAGTGAACTGAGCTTGTATACACTGCTATGTTTGGCTCAACATTCCAAAAAGCGGCAAAAATTTTTCACATTTCTTGCTCTTGTTGAGCCGGAAGTATAGACTCGTAGCTATTTCTAATCCTAAAGTGGTTGAAGATGATATATTTTGGGCATTGGCAAAAAGTGGTGATTGCTTCTCCAATTGTTTGGCCAAACGAATGATGCATTGCTTCTCCTCCTTTATAGTGGTATAAGAAAAGAACTACTAGTGCTTTTGGAGTTGCAGAAACAGTATATGTGTAAACAAAGGAGTAGTTTTGAGGTTTGCAGATTGCATTTAATTGAAGAGAAGTAACATCCAGTTTGTTGTCCAGACTCCTTTTCTGGTCATTTCCTAAAAGGACTGAATGTCTTGCTACCTCTAGCCTTCTCCAACATAGATTTGCACATATAAAGAAGCAATTTCTCATCTACGGAAAAAATAAAATGATACTGATATATACATCTCGTCATTATTTCTTGGTTTCCATTCATGTTCCCGATTTTAGCACATAAACTCGTGGTTATATTATTTCTTGGTTTCCATTCATGTTCCCGATTTTAGCACATAAACCTCGTGGTTATATACTGTAAATCTTTTGGCAGCTATAGCCTACAAAGTTGGGACAAAATTTAGTAAGTTTGGTCTAGTTTGATTCCAAGACAGATCCTGATTTTGACCAGGTATATCGTATTAATTGCAACTGGATCACATTCCGTTTTAATCAAAAACTACTTTTAAGACCATTATATTTTCTCTAATATGTTGTACATAACAAGGGCAATAGGCAAATATTTAATACATTACATCGGCAACTAATAACTATATCAATGAATAAACATCAGAAATTAAACTACTTCACTATCCAACCCCAGATTCACTAAGATCAAACAAAAATTGGTTTCGATAAATCTAATATTGCTTCATTTTAGAACTGAGAATTGGACCAATTCTCCTTCGCACTCCAAACAGAGCCTATTATGGCTTAGGTGCAGCAGGTACTCTCTGAAGCGCCAACAACACATTATTCATCCTTGCTATCTGATTCAATAATTGATCAATTCTCTGCAACCATTAAAAGTAAAATGAATAAAATCAAAGTCACACATGAAAAATTACAACATGCATTTCTCACAGCCATTTTGTCAAACATTTAGCACAAATTCAACTTACCTCATCTTTCTCCTTAATTATCCGAACCAAACGATCCCTATCCTCTTCCGTCACCCTCACTCGCCTCCTCCGCCACCGGAAATACAAGAATCCGAGCACCATCGCCGCAGTAGTAAAGGACGACACCTTCGCCGAACAATATTGGATGAACAGACCCCAATACACATCTGACTTTGGAATACACCATCTCCAGCCCCAAATTTACCCAGCTCGAAACGTCAGCCGCATGCCTTGTCCTAGGCGTCGGAGTTAAAACCGGTGAATCTGGGCTTACCCGCTGATTTGAATCAGATGACGGCGATAACAAAGTCGTCGACGAATTATCATCATCGTTTGATTCATCCGATAAAGAGGCCGATGAGGAAGAAGAAGAAGATAGTGGCATCAATGGTTTCCCGTCGTGGTAGGCTTTGAAAACTGAAGGGTGTTTTAGGTGGAGGTTTTCATGGTGGATTGGAGGAAAGATGAGGGAAGAGCATTCTTCATTGTGATTATCCTTGATTAACACCATTGACCAGCCAGGATCAGAGGGTGGTGGTGCTGTTGGATTGTGGGGAAGAGGCCCGTAAATTCGCTCTCCTTCTTCCCATTTGAGCAGTAAATTTCTTCTTCCTGAAGTCCGAGATTTGGATTTGCATAATTCATCACTGTTCGTTTTCTTCCGAATCTAAGGTTGAATCCCCATCGCCCAACTTCATTTCTGTTCCTCGTTTCTACAAGTTTTGGTGCCCACGGATAAAATATGCAAATTACTAAGCCGGTATGCAAACTGCATAAGCCCAAAACGGAACACACTTCTTAAAATCTGTGGACTTGTGGGCTTTCCATCAAATTTGTACAAGTTGTCGACCAAAGGAAAAAGATCATAGGCATAATAGTAGCGATACTTTCACACTTAAAGAAACAGAAAGTAAAGAAACAGAATATTAATCAACTAATTATTATTATTTTTTATTTTAAATCGTCCACGGACTATTAAAAACAACACCATTACACACTTTTGTGCGTTAAGGGTACTCGACTCAGTCTGACTGAATCAAGAAAATTTTAATTATCTATTTGATTTATGCAAAGTGGGTCAAATAGACTGGATAGTGACCCTAAAAACAACAAAATATAACAAATGAAAATAGTGTTAATCAATTTAAGTGGATTCATACATTTTGTCAAAAACCCTTAAACTTCAATAGGCAACAACAACAGTTAAGTCTTGGACAAAATAAATAACCTTCCATCGTAATAGCAACAATTAAAGAACTGAAAAATAATTAAAAGACAGATTCTCCATGGTAGATAGAACATCATCTACTCTTGTTCTATTGTCCTTTACTCTTTAATATTGACTGCATGATGTTCCTATTTTATGAATGTCATTTCTGCAGTATTAAAACAAATTATTATTAAATCAAGATTAATTAGTTGTTCATCAAATCATTAAGTTTAAAACAAAAGTTTGAGAAAAAAAAAAAGAGAAAGAAAAAAGTTTAGAAAATTGAAAAATAAAAAACCTTTATGCGAGTAAAAGATAAAAAAGATCTAAATAGCAAAAAATCGTTAAATCGAAAAACTTACATTATCAGAGAAGTTTAAGCTTAAGATAAGAGATCAGAGGAAAAAAAGACCAGAGTATCTTTACCTAGCAAGGGTTTCTTGCTGAAACTTTTTAGGGTTTATGAGATCTGAGTGGAAGAATGTGAGGAAGAGAAAGGAAAGACGAATAGGTAATTGAGGATGAGAGGAAGACAAAAGGATGCAAGGAATACGATGAGAAGAAGTGTATAGGTGAGATCTGTCTCTTGGTTACCAAAATGATATTAAGTGTAGTGGTAACCCTATTACCTTGTAAGTCTGACCGAGGGAAATCCTATTAAGGAAATTTATAAATTTACCCCTGAAATGGATCGGATCGGGTATTAGGCAAGTCACTAAAATGTGTCACTAAAATGTGACCCAATACTTAATCCTCTACTTGAATGATCCAAACCATCTACCATTTTCAATTTTAGAATGCTATTTGAGTATCCTATTTTAGGTTTAGAATGGATCGGTTTAGCAGATTTTTTGGATCGACGAGTAAGGATGAACACTCCTACTATGCTTCAATTGAGAGTATGGTTAAATGGCCTAACCTAAGACCCTCAAGCAATTGAGGTGATTTCTGGAATTATAACAAATTACTACAGAAAATTTGTTAAGAGTTATGGAGCCATAACTAAACCTTTGACTGAAATACTAAAAAAAGAAATAATAAGTTTCATTGGATAGAAGAAGTTTTCAAGGCTTTTGAAAGACTGAAGTGGTCAACGAGCACAACATCTATTTTGGTTGTACCAGATTTCTCAAAACCATTCATAGTGGAAATTGATGATTGTTGTGGTGGTATAGCTATTGTACTTATGCAATAAAATAGACCATTGACTTATATCAATAGGACTTTATGATAGAAGAACCTTGAGTTGTCAATTTATATATAAAAAAAAAGTTTCTGGTTTTGGTTATAGTTGTTGGAACATAGAGAGAGTACCTAGAGGACTCTATTTCATAATCAAAATTGACATCTCATAAGAATTTGCTGGAATAGTTGATAACCACTCTCATGCAGCAAAAGTGTCTAACTAAGCTGCTTGGACTCCGTTATCAAATAGAGTACAAAGAAAGCATGCAAAATATGGTTGTTTGATGCCATATTAAGAAGAGGAATAGAAGAGGGTGAATGTCATGAGATTGCTCAGATGACTCCAGCTTGGGTGAAGGATGTGCCAGACAGTTTTGAGAAAGTGATTCTAGAACTTCTGATATCTCCTATCACTAATGGGAATGGGATCAGGATGGATTATGTGGTTTAAGGATGAACATGCATAACATAAGGAAGAAGTTGATTGCTACCTTCATGCCACCTAACTAGGGGGACATTTTGGAATACAAGCAAGATGGATGAGAGCTAAAGTCGTGGATATATAGGGACTTCAAAGAAGAAATTTTGTGTTGTGATGTGTGCTAGCGGTACAAGGACGAGGATGTACCCTATTCTGGACTTCTACAACTACCTCAGTAATTTATGGTGTCATATTACCATGGACTTTATTGAGGGTTACCTAAATCAGAACGAAAAGATTCTATCCCATGGTGGTGGACATGTTTACTAAAGTGCTCACTTTATTGGTTTAACTCATCATCTTGTATAGTTACCTCAGTGGCAAAAATCTTCATGGACAAGACATACACACAGAGATATATATATGTATATATATATAAGTTGTACGGAATGCCCTAAGTGATTGTATCAGATAGGGACAAAGTGTGTATCATCAACTTTTGACATTTGGGATAAAGACTAAACCTGAGTACTGCTTACCATTCCCAAATAGATGGTCAAAGTGAATGATTGAATCAAGTGTTAGAGATGTCTCTAACAAGCATAGTGTACCAGAGACCAAGGGAATGGTATTAATAGTTGTCCCTAGCAGAATGGTAGTACAACACCTCATTCTATTAAGCCATCTAGATGACTCCCTTCGAGGCTCTTTACAAATCTTCATAATTAAATTTTACAAACCGATATAGCTGCAGTCAAAGACATTTTTCTACAAATGGTAAAGATAGATAGGTTGCTAAAAAAATTTTGGGCAAAGCAAGGGCTAGAATGAAGCTCTATGTTGACAGAAAAAAAGAAGTAAAACACAGTTTATAGTTGTGGATTGGGTATATTTGAAGTTCAAACCCTAAAAACAAGTGCCAATGGAGAGGTGATAGAATAAGAAACTACTAGCAAGATGCTATGATCCTATCATTTTTGAAAAAGTGAGTATCGTATAAACTTGGCCTTCCAACTGGCTCTAAATTCATCTTGGGTTTCATGTCTCTTTATTAAAAAAGAAGATTAACACGAAGGCAATTCTAATTAGTATATTACCACTTCAAGATGCTAATGGTTACCTAAGGTTATAGCCACTGACAATACTAGGCTGAAGAATGGACAAAAAATGCGGAATGAACCTACTGTGAAATGGTTAATTTATTGGGCTGGGAGAATAGAAGAAGAGGCAATATAGGAGCTTGCATATGAGATTGAAAGACAAGTCCCAAAGTTCCATCCTTGATAAGGGTAGCAATGGGTCAAGTCGGGTCCTTACTGGGTTCGTATCAGAAATCTTGAATCTGGACAAGACCTATTGTTAAACATTCGTGTTGTGTCATTTCATGATCCATTGTTGAATCTAAAAAGACACAAAGATATAATTATAAAATAACAACACCTAAATTTACTAACTTTAACTAGATCATAACTTGCAAGTATATGGTGTAAAATAGTAGCTAGTGGAAGAAGGAATCGTTCTCACAAGAAATGATGTTCAAATATCGATTATTTAGTTAGATTATTATTTGAAGGATTTCTTAAAAAGATAATTTAATTAAAACTACATTAACAACTAAGTGAAATGAATAATTAAAAAGGTTAGAGTTTATGCTAGCCAATTTTCCTAGGTTAATTAAGCTAATCAAGTGATCCTATGTGCCAACTTAGAGGTTGATTTCTAATTATAACCTAATCTCGATCCCTTGGCAATTAAGTTTATCAATCTAATTAACCTAAGAAGGATCTCCTAGTACTTAAGCTAATCAAACTTGATTAACTATTCATGAAATTCAAGCAATCAACTAGGTGAATTAGCTTTCGCCAAGATCAAATTCTAATCCTAATCCAACACTAATCTAGGTCTACAATAGAGGATCATTTCTCATATCCCTTCAATTAATACAAATTAGCTAGTGGAATTATCGATTCACCTAATTAACTCTTAAACCCCTTAGTATTACCTAATTAGTCCATATCAACACCTAATCAACCCATTAACATCTACCCATTAGAAATTAGCTTCATACAATCCTAACCAATAAATAATTAATGCATTTTAAACTAAAAGAAAGCAAGTAAAAGCATTGAAGAGCATTTAAATTTAAACTAAAGAAAGCAATAAATCTAGATGACTTGTGCAAGAAAGTAAAGATATTAAAAGTTAGGTAAAAGAAAGAAATAAATGAAGGAAAATAACTTGAATGAACAAGTATTCAATGCAAAAGAGAAGTATATTAAATACAAAGAAAGTCTTACATAATAGTAGAAGAAATACATACTTGAATGGAATTGAAATCTAGCCTAGGAAGATAAAGAAGAGCTTAAAAATTCCTCCTCAAGTAGGAAGCAGAAAAGAAGAAGAACAACAATGGTGGTGATTGCTCCATTTATGCCCGAAAAACATATATTCATAGTAGAGTTAGGGGTTGGGGTGTAGGGACAGAATTGCCCTTGAAAAAGAGCTCAAAATGGCCAAAAACCCATTTTCTCGAGAGACCCTTGCCTATTTCGAGCAAAAGCTCTCATACAGTGAGGTACCCATTATGTAAGCTCGTAGTAGCTCATCTACAGCGAGGTGCCCTGATAACTCTATGCAATTTCACTGTTTTGCCTCTAAAATCACCGTTTGACATCCGATTGATGTGCCGTTTTCTCCTACCGAACTGTAACATACAGGAGAACATTATTAGATATAATAAATACTTAAAATAAATCCTAAATATTTAAATAAAATTCTCATAAAAGAGACAAAAAAATGAAAGATAAACAAAGAAGAACGAAAACCTAACTCTAATAGGTTAAAAACAAGACACAAACTCTCAACACAGGAGATGAGCTTAATAAAATATGATAATTAACAACTAAATAAGTACTAAAACACATACTAAAATATTCTAACACATAAAAAGAAAAATAGACAAAAACTCACATTAAAATACTAAGAATGTTCGAAACTAATAGTAAAACCGTTAAATTTAGGGTATATATAACTTTAGTTTCCTAGAGTTATCAAACCCCCAAACTTAAGTTTTTGCTTATCTTGAGCAAAATGAGGATAAGAAAAGAACAACATAAACAACTAATACAAAACATATAATACCGCTAACTAAATTAAAATGTTGAACTCTAGTGCACTTGTCAAAAGCGAAAATGAGTGTTTTAACTCAACAAACTCAATATTTTCATCTAGTCCTCCATTTAGAAAAGTGAACACTAGTTTTTTTTACAAACATTACTTTGACTAATGAAGTGTTCATAAAATGCCAATTCAAATGTAAATTGATCTAGAGCAAACAAGTCAAGTTCCTCAAAAATTTGCTTCAAGTATAGATTTATAAAGATCATTAAGACTTGTTTTATGAAGTGCAAATTGATGCAAATGAACATACAAGGATATTTGTAGGTTCCACATGGTTTAGCAAAGGACATCAACTGAAGCAATGCTTCACTCCTAACTCTCTAATATCTACTAGCCCAGATAAAGGATCTTTTAGGACTTTTTCAAGCTTGTAATGTAGGTTAAGGTAATAGAGTAGGATAAATTTGGATCTAAGTGATTCAAATCACCTTAGTCATTTCAATACAAACTCTTGGATTATTATCCCAATTACATAAGTCCCAAAACCAACAAGACTAACTAATAAATACTTGAAAGTCAAAAACACTTCTTTTATTGACTTAACTTTTGAAGGTAAAAAGAACCTTCTTTATTAAATAAGGAACATAAGATTTGCAATTTTCTTTGCTATTCTTTCTTCTTCTTCTTCTTCTTTTCTTTTTTTTACATTTTTCTTTTCTTTTTTCTTTTCTTTTCTTTGCTACTATAACCATAATATAAAGTTGTAACAATTACAAAAGGAGGACATAAACAACATCAAACGCTTGTCTTCTTTCCCCAACAAATACAATAATAGCTCTTTGTAAACCATCACAAAAATAATAAACTACTGTATTGAAAATTCAAAGTGATCAACAATGGCAAAGGTGATGGGTTCAAAAGAGAATAAATGAAAGAAAGAGAATTGGCTAAATTATGCAGTTTACAAAGAAATTAGGCTATAAGACTCAGTACGGACATTTGGGATAAATTCAATACAAGGTTGGCTTTTTGGCTCAAACGGTCCAAGGAATGCCTAGATCATTTCCAAAATTCGGGTATTTAACTAAAAATAGGGGACTCTCACTGTCTCAATCAATGCACCAAGCAAAACCTTAACAAAACCCACAAAATATCTCAAAATACAAGTTCATACAACATGACCAAGTGACGGCTTAGGTCATTTCTTTCTCTACTCATAAACAATTCTCAAAGATCTTGAAATGTCTAAAAAATACCAATAATCAATTGAATTCATGGCATTTGAAAAACACTTAAGGAAGAAGTAAAATTTGAGGTCAAAACTAGTTGAGAAAAATATTTTCATGAAATAGTTGAAAACAAGGTAGAGTGTCAAGGATTAAATCCCATTTTCGCGAAGTGTAACCTATGTTCAACACCCAATTTTAATTTTTACAAACAACAAAAACAATACCATTCCCAATGAACGAGACAATAGACACCACCATACTTTTCATATTATTCAATGACGAGTTACAAACTCATCCAACCACTCACCATATCACAAGAAACAAAAATAATAGTAGAAAACATAAAAACATATGAACTAGATAAAATAAAATACTAGTGAATGAATGACTTTCAAGTATGCTTGGACAATCAAAAAGCTCATGTATGTGATGGATAACATTGGTCCAAGTGAATATAAATGCAAGCAAACATACAGTTTCCACTCAAAGCTTGTATTCATTTCTAGTCATGGCTACAATAAAAAACTTACCAAGCAAGTGAGAAAATGCAACTAACTCCTATGAATGCAAAATCTAACCAAAACCACACTTCAAGGAATTTAATCTCTTTCTTTCAACCAACATAACAAATCAAAGTGGGAATCATCGGGACTTCATGAGGTTTAACCTAAACAAGAAAAGCTATCAACAAGAAAAGCTATCTCGAATGGCAATAACTAGCAGGTAAAGGGGTTTAACATAACAAAGATCATTTGTGCCCAATTCATCATCCCAACTTAGCGTTTGTAACAATTAGCATAAAAAAGGATTTCAATCAACCAAGAAAAATAGAAATTTTAAACAAAGCATCCATAAGACTCATCAAATCACTCAAATACTCAATAAAGATAATGTATCAAAAACTAGTATTCACCACAACAAGATAAAAAAAATCAAGTCTAAGTTCAAATGGACACCTCACTACATCCATTATTCACATTATTCACATGAACTCATATAATCCAATCATCATTATCATTAACTAACCAAATTTATCCTAGCACAACCAATTTGAAAAAGTCAATTCACAGTACCAAAGCATAAACTAAACTAAGCCTTTATTAACCCATCGGGTTTTTAAACTAAAACATGTAAAAGAAATATAAAGCATAATTAAAGAGAGAGGGTGTAAGAAATACTCCCCTATGAACACCAAGGAGGCTTTCCAAGAGTGTTGAAGTCCTTTATAAATTTTTTCTATTGAATTCCACATCCAAAGCTCCTAAGGACTTGTGGGACTTTGGCATTAGTTGATGTGTCTCCGACCCCTTCTAGCATGTAGCCATCATGATCCACTTCTTTAACTAGCTCTTTTTCCATGATATCACCCAAAGGTATCTCTTTATTGATCATTAGAGCTCTCGCACTCATTCAAAGTATGTGTCGGTGATGCTTCATCACATGTCTTGACTAACCCGATGGTTGAGCATTCAAATCCAAAAGGTCCATTACATTCGGCTTTAGTACTTTCACAACCTATTAACTTCAATTGCTCGCCATGTTGGCTAATCCCCCCAAACTTTTGTAGATAGTCTTGTCTTGGTCCATATGTGTTGGTGAGGCTTGATGTTCCAATTGGGTTAGGATAGAAATGGAAGTTCCTTGAACTTTACCTAGAAATTTTCTACAATTTGGGTAAAATGAGACACTATGATATGCATATAGTAGGTTTGGAGCTTGAATTGGCATATAATTTCTTTCTTAAAGTAGGCTATTTATTCTCTATTTGTGCTTCATCTAACTCTTCTTTAATTGCAGAGAATTGAAACCCAAGATTGACCTTCTCATATCATTTTTTCATCTCCATTGTGAGTTTTGCCAACTCTTGACTAAGATTTCCCATTTGTTAACTAAGCTTTTCACTTACAATCACTTGTCTTTGACCTTGAAGTAGATGATGATTAATTGACTTTGCAGCTTCCAATAATAAGGATATGGATTCTCCATTTATAGTTTAAGGAATAAGGAGAATAACAACTACTAGAAACATGCTCATTGGTCATGCTTCTACTACTATAAGTGTGATGATATCCTGAAAATTCCTCAAGGGCTTGAATAATTTCAATTCATTCCTTACATGTTCTTAAGGAAAAGGAACTAAGAACAACAAAAACAAGGCAAAGGATTCAAACAACAAAAATTAAGAAAAGATAAGAAAGTTTAGATTGTTGACATGTCCAAAATATCTATCAAATAAAAATCCTTTTGGATTTTTTTCAACATGAGACAATTATACCACCAAAGAGGAAAATCTTTTTGGATTTTGAAAATAAGGAACACAACTATATAAAAATCTTTTTGGGTTTTCAAGTAGCCGAAGCAAGGATGTAGGATAAATAAACTTCAAACTATTATTCTAATCAAATTGTACTAATATTGATGATCATTCCCTGACAAAGGCTCCAGAAAACTTGTTGCATCTAAAAAGACACAAACATTTATATTTAAAAATAAGAATACCTAAATCTACTAACTTAACTAAATGAAACTTGCAAGTATATGGTGTCAAATAGTAGGTAGTAGAAGTAGTGATCGTTCACACGAAGAATGGAGTAGACCTTCAAATATCGATTATTTAGTTAGATTACTATTTGAAGGGATTATTTAAAAAATAATTTAACCAAAACTGCACTAACAACTACGTTAAATGAGTAATAAAGAGGATTAGAGTTTATGCTAGTCAATTTCCTAGGTGTTGGTTTATTAAGCTAATCAAGTGATCCTGTGTGCCAAATTAGAGGTTGATTCTTAGTTGTAACCTAATCTCGATCCCTCAACAATTAATTCTATCAATCTAATTAACCTAAGGAAGGATCCCTCCTAGTACTTAAGCTAATCAAACTTGATTAACTACTCATGGAATTCAAGCAACCAACTAAGTGAATTAGTCCGCCAAGATCAAATTCTCACGGTGATCCAACACTAATCTAGGTCTAAATGGAGGTTCAATTCTCATATCCCCTCAATTAACCCAAATTAACTAGTGGAGTGACGATTCCCCTAATTAACCCTTAAGCCCCTTAATATTGCCTAATTAGTCCATATGAATACCTAATCAACCCCAATTATTAACATCTATCCATTAGAAATTAGCTTCACACAACCCTAACCTATAACTAATTAATGCATTTTAAACTAAAAGAAAGCAAGTAAAAGCATTGAAGGGCATTTAAACTAAGAAAGCAATAAATCTAGCGACTAGTGCAAGAAATAAAGATATTAAAAGTTACGTAAAATAAAGCAATAAATGAAGGCAAATAACTTAAATGAACAAGTATTAACTGCAAAATAGAAGTATATTAATTGCAAAGAAAGCCTTACATAATAGTAGAAGAAATACATACTTGAATGGAATTGAAATCTAGCCTAGGAAGATGAAGAAGAACCAAAAATTCCTCCTCACTTGAAGAGAAGAAAAGAAGAAGAAAAATAAGGGCAGTGGTTGATCCATTTCTTCTCCAAAAATATATATTTATAGTAAGATTAGGGGTTAGGAGTGAAAGGATACAATTGCCCTTGAAAAATAGCTCAAAATAGCCAAAAATCCATTTCTTGGGGAACCCTCGCTTTTACGGCGAGGTACCCACTGTATAAGCTTGCCTACGGCTAGGTGCCCTAACAGCTCTACATAGTTTCGCCATTTTGCCTCTGAAATCACTGTCTTACTTCATAGTGATGTGTTGTTTTCTCCTATCAAACCCTAACACATAGGAGAACATTATTAGATGTAATAAACACTTAAAATAACTCCTAAAATTCAAATAAATTTCTCACAAAAGAGATAAAAAATGAAAGACAAACAAAGATGAATGAAAACCTAACTCTGAGCAGAATTAGGTTAAAGACAAGACACAAAATGCTCAACACAAGACTTAATAAAATATGCTAATTAACACCTAAATATGTACTAAAACACATACTAAAACATTCTAACTCATAAAAGCAAAAATAGACAAAAAACACATATTAAAAATACTAAGAATGTTCAAAACTAACAGCAAAACTATTAAATTTAGGGTAGATATAACACTTGTTTTCTAGAGTTATCACCTATGTATTAACGAGTTGATCCAACATCGGTTGACCCATGTAATACAAAAGTTAATTAGTTTATCCCCAATAATACAATAACATACAATTAACCCATTGTCCTATTTACACAAATGATACGATATGCCATTTTAGAGTGTATTCTTGTATCAAGTTTTCATAAATGTCCCAATTAATTAACCAGTTGTTTGGGTTACCAAATATCCTAACGGGTTAAACGGGTCGTGTCGGGTTATCCGATAAGATAATGAGTAATTAGGTCAACCCGTGGATTGACATGATGCAACCCGTTTAACTTTGGTTCATTAACGGGTCAACCGTATAGCAACCCAATTAAATTTGAGTAATTTTTAGACCTATTATTTCATGTCTTGTTGTTGTATTGTGTCCAAAATTGTTATGCCTAATCCTTGATGACAAGGAATTTGCTAGGTAGGGCATTGTTATGAAGAAGAAGCATGTGGAGTTAGAGGGAATAATTTAAAAAGTATATAAACATGGTGAAAAGAAAAGAGAAGGGGAAAGAAATTGAGATACATTGATGAAATGAGATAGTTTTAGAATAAACTACAGTATTTAGGAGTGTTTTAAAAAACCCGATGAAATGAAAAACTAGTAAAACCGGTCTAATCTGAACTATAAATAAAGGGTATCCAAACTAGTTATTTTTACCAATTTGGATAGCAGTTCGAATATATAAGAGACCGATTATCTTTTTAATTTTATGAAATAGGGCTAATATCAAGGGACTTTATGTAATTCTTCATTAATTTTTCCGCTCTATTTACATCTGAAAGGAAATTTATGTAATTAGTAGTTGAAGTTTTTTCTTTTATTGAAAAGCTAATTAAGAGAATAAGTAGTTCTGAACTGATTTTAGTAGGTAACTGGTTGGACCGTTATCCTATTAATATGGATTAGATACAGTTTAACTTTTTCTTGAACTGGTTCGACCAATTTGGATATTTTTCATGGGTATATGGATAAGTAACTGATTCATAAACACCCCTATTTCGTACTTACAGTATGTTGAAACTCATTTCTCAATTATGATGTGACCCAGGTACTCTACCTTTCTTTGTGAAAATGAACACTTTTTGCTAGAACAAATTAGAAGTTTAAAAACAAACTTAAGTTGTTGTTGGTGCATCTTCAAATCAGGACTATAAACTAAGATATCATCAAAGACACCAAAACAAACTTTTTGAGTTAATCCTTAGATACCTCGTTTATCAAGTTCTAATAGTTTTAGGGGTATTGGTGAATCCAAAAGGCATCACATTGAATTCATATAATACTTCATGCGTATTGAAAGCTATCTTGTAAATATTCTCTTGTGTGACTCAGATTTGATGATAACCTACCCTCAGGTTAATTTTAATGAAGAAATAGATTCACCTATCAGTTCATCAATCAGAGGCATAAGAAGCTTTTCTTTCTCAATGAGCTCATTCAACTAATCCATAATCTACACAGAAATTTCATCTTCTATCATTTTTCTTTATTAGCAATACTGGTGAAACAAATGAGCTACTGATAAGTTGTATGATACCACTCTACAACATCTTGTTACAACTTTTCTATTTCATTTTCTTCACATAAGGACATCTGTAAGACCTTACTTTAAAAGGTTTGGCCCCTTTCCTTGAGAGGAATTTAGTAGTCATGAGACTTGGAGGAGGTAATCCCTTTGGTTATGCAAAAATATCCTCAAACTCTCTTATCCAGTTTTCAACTACTTAAGAATTTCCTAATTTTTGTTATGGTTCTTCAACCTTTCCATTGAGAACAACTTCATTTCACTCTCTATCAAAGCTGATCATTAGTATTTTGAATTCCATCTGAATTGGACTAAACTTCTCAAGCCAATCTATTCCTAACACCTTGTCACTCCCACTTAGCTAGAGTGTTCTCATAGGGTATTGGAACTCATGTTATTGCATTCTCCAAATTAATGGAAGTTGAAGCCAACCTCTCCCTATTTGCAATGAAAACTAGTAGAGCAAGAGTTGAGTAACCTTCCATTTCAATTTCTTTACTAGTTTCTCATCAACAAAACTATGTGTTCTCTCACTATCAATTAGGACTGAAAGAACCTTCTCATTGATGATCCATTTAATTCAAATGGTTTTTTGTGCCTTGGTCCACAAGTTAGAACATGCACTGAATTCTACATTAGTTCTCCACTATCATCACCCTTCTTGTAGTCACAAAACTTCTCTTTTTCATGCCCTTCTTTAGTCACATACCTTTCTTTTCTTTCTGCCAGGACAAAATTGAGGTGAGCTTTTTTACAAACTTGGCCAAACTATAAGGCTCGTTGCATTTGTAACAGAATCGTTTAGCCTTCTTTTTAGGAATCTCTTTAGGAATATTATTTTCAAGTTGCTATAAAGTTTTTGTACTGGTTTGGTAAAGGTTTTAGGCACATAAATGAAATTGTTGGTGACTTTTTGGAAGGTGTTTAAAGAATTGGTTTTAGATTGTTTTCAATTTGAAAAGTCAATTTTGGTTTGAGTCCTCATTTTGGAGAATGAAGGATTTTTGGTTGGAAATAAAGGTTGAGTAAGGTTTGCTTAGCTATTTTACAGTAGTGGCAGCCTTGGTAGCCTTCTCTTGTAATTCATAGTTTCTTGTGAAGTTTGGGATTTAACCAATTTCACCATATCTTTTATCTCTTCTTTCATCTCACTCATAAATGAGGATACATAATATAGTTCTTTTTAACCTAAAAAAAATAATATGATTCTTGTATAAGGGGTAGGCTCGACATCACTAATTCCTTTAAGGTTCCAATGTCTCATTTTGCATAATTTTACCGAATTCTTGCATTGCTTCTTTTGGATCACCATCCTGAAATCTCTTCCACAATTAAGCTATAAACTCATCCCATGGAATATTTCCCCTTCCACTAATATACCCCTGTACCATACATCTGCTTACACCTTTCAAGCACATCTTAGCAACTGGGGTTTTGTGATCCTTCTCCACTCCATGGATTTGAAAATACCTATTGGTCTTTCTTACCCATTCTCTAGGAGTTTCATCTCCATCAAAGAAAGGAAAATCTATCTTAGGAATTTTAGGCCCAAACTTTTTTTCATTCCGAATCTAATTGCCCCTTAAGTTTTTATACTACCCAAAACCTCAAATTTGGATCTAAATTTCATGGGCTCTCATCAAACTATTTTTCCTTGTTTAAATTGAGTATGTGTTTATTCATTTGAGACATGAATTGTACTACATGATCATATTTATATCATATCCATAACCATTTGCTCCATTGATTCTTATCTATCTCTCAAAACTTTTAAGTTGTGTTTGGATTGATGGATTTGGTGAAGGATTTGAAATCCACTCTTTTTTTAGATGGATTGATAAGGTTGAAATGGATAAATTTCAAATCCACAAAATTAAAAAGTGTGAAATGAAGGATTTCAAATAATTTTCTAATTTGAGTGGATTTGAAATTTCCATTTTGTCTTTACAAATCTCTCCAACAAGTGAGTGCATTTCAAATCCTTCCCCAAATACATCGATCCTCTTGAAACACAATATTAGTGAATTCTCCAACCCATCACTTCTATTACTAAACCCCTTAACCAAACTACTCAACTCAATTACCACCTTATCAAATTGATTGAAACTTTCTTCCGTAGCTTTACTTTTGGTTGTCGTCAACAACAGCCTAAATAGATTGAAGTTGCTTCGATAAAACTTGTAATAGAATAACCAATCAAAAAAGCACAAATCAAAGTAAATGGTTCAAAACTTAGCTGATTTCACACAAAAATTACAGAAATAAAAATGAACAAAATAGAAGAAGATGAATGAAATTAGAATAAGGAATGTTAAGATTGAAGGTACAAATGAAAAGGGAAGCTCAAAAGACCTAATTACAAGGATTAAACCTACAAACATAATAAGCTAAAATTGAAAAAGAATGAAAACTACACTTGCTAAGTAAGTGAGGAAGAATGAGAATATTTTCCAAATCAGTAGCCCCAATCTCGATTCATCACAAGTCCCAAGTCAGAAAAATTCAATGAGACAATATATGCAACATACCCCCATCAATACTTTGTTATTTCTGATAAACTCATAAATGTAGTATACTTTATGTGTCGTTTACCTCGTTTTATTGTAATTTGAGCAAGAATTGAGTAATTATGAGCTAAAATAGTTTATTTTGAGTTTTGTAGGGTTTGAGTAAAGAATGAACTAAAATGGTTCACAATAATGGAGGAAAACATTTACTAGCATAGAGCAAATCGGATATAGTTTGGAAGATTAAGCTTAACTCTCTTGTGAAACCTCTGATTGATGTGATTTTGGATGCTCTGGAAAGCTAAGGAAGATTTCTACAACCTTCATGTTTTTAGTTTTCCATGATTCTATAGACATCTCGTTCAAAATTGCAAAGTTGGAAAATATGCACTGGCGATGAGCGATTCTAACATAGTTTGGTAGATTGAACAAAACTTTCTTTCCCAAGCTCCAATTGAGGTGATCCAAGATGTTTTGGAAAGCCAAGACATAGGGCTACTACTTTTATGTCCATCTTTTGAGTTTTCCTAAATTCTTCCTGCATCATAGAGAAAAGTGAAGATGAAATGAAGAAACTTACTAGACCCAGCGCCCAGGCGCCAAGTCCAAAAAGACCACTTTACCTCACCAGAAGCAGTGCCCAGGCACTACAAAAGTGTAGAGCCCAGGCACCGTAAAAGTGCAGTGTCCAGTTGCCGGATAGGCTGCATGGACTTGCTTATTTTGCAAGAAAAGTCCTCCTGTGAGCCCGTTTGAGTGGCAAATTGTGTACTTATCATCCTGGAGCCTCAAAACCCTACAAACACCTATAAATACCCCATTATGAGGGGAGTTGAAAGGGAAATATCAGCCATTAGTTAAATTAGATATTAGAATAGAAATTCATTAGATTTAGACTAGGGTTTTCTTTGTTTTTAGGAAGGATTAAAGAGGAGGTTTGAAGATTGACAACCTTGGACAAAGAAATTGCGATTCTTCATTAGAAAAGCATTCTTAAACCTTTTCTTATATTATTTAGTTACTCATTTTATGGTTCTTTTATCTTTTAATTCTTTCTAGTGTTACATATTTGTCCTTGCTTTCAAATTTAGTACTTTCTTTACTTGCTTTCATAGATTAACGGTTAGACTAGTTTTTTTGCTTTCATTGATTAATTATAATTTTAGATGTTAGATTAATTTAGTCAAATCTCTTCCATAATGATTACTTCAAATAGCATTTGAGTCAAATAACCGGTAATTGCTAAACCAATATAGCATGGGTTCGACCCCTATTTCCGCTATATACTATTGATGCCATACACTTGTAGTGTGTTATCTAGTTAACAGTTAGATTAGGATCTTATAAATTTTATAACTAGATATTTCACATTAATTAGATATTGCAATGTGGTTTAAAAGTGCTTTTGTAAGATCATTACTAAGAGAGTAAAACAAACTGTACCTTCACTTATGGTCTATAGTAAAGTGCTATTGTTCAAGGAAGACAAATAATTGATAATGTCGTGATCATGCATGAAATTGTGAGGGGTTGTGGGAAGGAAAAGAGTAAACCTGGAGTAGCTACTAAGATTAATATTATGAAAGATCATGACACCATTACCTAGGAATTTTTGTTTGAAGTGCTTAGTTTGATGAAGTTTCCAACTATGCTTATTAATTGGATTAGACTGTATGTTATGATTGCATCATTCACTCTTAATGTAAATAGAGCTATGATGAGATACTTTTAGAATAAGGACTTGAAGAAGAGATATACTATTTGTCCCTACCTTTTCCCATTGGCAATGGAAGTTATTTCCTTTTACTTCATAATGTCATGGAAATGAATGGTTTTACTATCATTAATGGTGTTTTGAATATAAATCTGATACGTAAAATATCTAGTTATGAAATTTATAATCTTCTAATCCAACTATAAATTAGATAAAATATCGCAAGTGTACGGGATAAAATAGTATATAATAAAAGTAAGGGTTGAACCCATAAGGATTAGTTTATAACAAATACTGGTTACTTGAATCAATACACTGTTTGAAGAAATCATTATTAAAGAGATTTACTAAAATTAAACTAAGGACTATAACTATAATTAATCTATGAAAACAATTATCTACTCTAGCCATTAATCTACGAAAGCAATTAAGAAAAGCATTAGATTGAAAGAATTGAAGAATGCTTACAAATTCTCGAATGTATTTAATTAATAATAAAAACAAGTAAACAAATGGAATCGAGAGTGTTTATCTAAAGAAGAATCACAAGGTTTCAATCCAAGGCTTTCAATCTTGAACCTTCTCTTCAACTCTTCTTGAAAAAAGAAAAAACAAAAACCCGGCCTAATCTTGCAGCCACCGAAGGGAAACTAAATGAGAATGTGTTCTTTAGGTCCTAGGGACCCTTATTTATAGATATTAAGAATTGCAGTGCATACGGCTCTGAATAAGTTTTGCAATGCACTAAAATAGGGTTAAAACGAACATCTAAAACCATAGAAATATTAAAATTATTGTTTCTCCCAAGGCCTGTGGAAAGCACTTGAGATACCTTGCCATAGCAAGGTTTCCCACTGCCCACAAATTTGCCAAGCTTGCTGTAGGAAGGGTCTCCATTATCTGCTCTGCTTTCTTATCATCTTATGAAGTCTCAATTACGCACGTCTATCCCCTTAAATTGACATAATTACCCCTATCCAGCACAACACAGAACAACAAACATAAGTAGCCAATTTAACCCTATTTAAACAATTAAAACTACTAAAAATGCACTAAACATACAAAAGAAACTATTTTAACCTAACATTACTAAATAACACCAGCAAAACATGCAAAATAGGACTAAAATAATCAAAACTAAATAATAAGGAATAGTAAAATAACCCAAATTTATAAAGTTATCAAAATCATTACACTTAATTTTTACTGATGATGTGTCCATTCTGTGTGCTACTACTTGTTCAGCATTCAATGCAGTCAAGATAGGCTGAGGAATTAAGAAAGCCATCTGGTTTGAAACCTAAATTGTAGAAATGTAACATGCAAATTTGAGGTGGAGTACATGCTAATCAAGCAAGCATTTTTAGAAGTTTACCTGTATTCTTATAGGATTGCCTAACACTTAATTTTCTTTGTCATTAGTTTCTGCTAAAATTAATTAAATTCAGTTAGGTGACTACAACTAAGATTGAATAAAGGATAAATTCTTGGAGTGTTCATAACATAGTTACCAAGATTCATTAGGAAACACGGATGGGTACAGGGACGCGATATGCCACTTCTTAAAGTATCGGATTTGCAGAGGTAGGTTTAGCCAATACGTTGCGATACACTCTCCACTTGGAGTTATGGTATAACCACATATATTTATGAGCATATTCATATAGATATGTGACTTTAAATTAAATGTTTTTCAATATGTGTATTTATTTTTTTTATATAATGAGTGCAAAATTTCCAAACAACAAAAAATTTAAGTACTTATGATTTTCAAGGAAAGCATGCATATTAGGTAGAGTTTTTTTTTTTTTAAATGACTAATTATAGAGATAAAGTAAAATAGTTGATAGTTAGATAGTATTAAATTTCTAGTAAATGTTGATTTTTAGTACATAGAGAAAAAGAAACATTCATATTTCAAGAATCATTATCCACCTTAATAATAAATAACAAACCAATAGTAATAATTAGTTCTAATTAGGTTAATTTGGAGAGTATTTTCTAAGAAAAAATAAGAAACAAAGCACCTTTATTTTACTAAGGATCCCCACCTTTGACATTCTGAAACGTGAATTACCACATTTCGGGACACAAATGAATCATGTTTATATACGTATGAATCGGATGCAATTCGTAGGGGTGGAAGGGTTTTTGATAAGTAGGGTTCAGAAACTATTTTATGGTGGTAGATATCAGTTGATTAAATCTTCTCTGCACAACATTCAACTTCCTAGTCTAGGGTTTCCATTCTTCCTAAGAAATTCATTAGAAAAATTGAGAGTATACTAGTTAGTTTTTTTGTTGTCTAGGGGAGAAAAAATTCACTATGGGGCCAAAGTAGGGGCTGATACAAGATATTTGCCTGCCAACTAGTGAAGATTGTTTGGGGATAAATAATTTGGAAATTTGGAATAAATGTCTTATCTTGAAACATATATGGAACATATGGTGGAAAAGGGCTAGTTTTTTTATTAAATGATTACAATGGTAGTGTTTACATTATTTTTTAAGGCGATAAAGGTGCCTGTGGATGGATCCGTGATTTAGAGGAAAATTCTACAGCTCAAGCCATAGGTCTACTATGTTTTTGAAGGGGTAACTAAAAATGGACAAATTACATTCTTGCAAACTGATAGTTGGTATAGTTTTGGACCTTTGATGTTAACATATTCAGATAGGATAGTGAACTCCTGTGGCAATAACAAATCTACTAAGATGTCATCAATCATTGAGCATGACTGTAAGAACCGGCCAATAGGGAGGAGAGTGAATATAGAAGTTCATCATTTAATTAACAATACTCTTGTAACCTTGGTGCCTAATAATACAAAGGAATATTTTGTCAAATGAGCCTATCCTTCTAGCTTGTTTATAGTTTCATTAGTTGTAAAAAGTCTTAGGTATCAGGGTAACATGTTGCCTGGCATGATCTAGTATACACTAAGGAAAGTATACCCCAGTTTACTTTCATCTTATGGCTATTACCTAAAAAGAGGTTGAATACTAAAAATAATTGGCTAGATAGGTATAACAAATTGATACTACATGTGTATTCTATAAGGAAGAGATGGAAAGCATGAATCACCAAGTTTTTAGCGGTTCTGTTACTGTTAATTTGTGGCACAAAGTCACCCCTAGTCAGTGGAACTCCACTGGATAGTAAATTATAGGCCAAAAATCTAGTTGAAGGAGATTTGCTTAAACATATTCATATGCAACAGTCTACTATGTATGGAGATGGATGAATAGAGTCATTTTCAGAGCTATATTTTCTTTGCACTTGTAGTTTTCAAGGAGATATGTTTGCAAATTCAGCTTGCTACAGGAAGATGGAGAGGAGTTAAGAAGATGTGAGGTAAACTAGGGATTGGTGATTGGTTTAAAAAAATCAAACAAAATATACAAAAATTGAACACTCAAAATTAACAAAAGAACTAGTATTAAAATAAAATAAAGCCAATAACTAAAAGAGAAAATTTAAACTAGTGATTAGCTTAGATGACACCCATCAAAGGAAAAAAAAACTTTTTGATTTTTCAATACAAACAACCAAACTATATAAAAAGTGAAAAAAAATAGACATAATATAAATTACTGTAAAATAGTATTGTTGGCAAACTTTTATCAATATTGCCAAAACACATTCCTAACAATAGTGCCAAAAACTTGATCGACTCTAATCAAGTTGGTTAACTCCTAAAGTATATGGGTCGGCAAGTAATATAAAATGTGTAAGATATTGTTCCTAGAAGGATTGGTTGGCAAGTATTTATTATATGGTTTGATTAATAATTAAATAGTTGGATTAAAGCATGATTTGATTTAAAATAAACTTAAATATTATATTTGAGTTTAAAAGGTGGGTTAGTACCTATATCAAATAGAATGTCGAGGTTAAGGTTATCTATCTACAAGATCAAGAATCATCTATTGGAGTTCTTGTTTCTCAATTCTAATTCCAAACCAATCCCTCTGTGAAGTGATTCCTCATTGATCGTCCACTTTGAGTCAAATGTCCAATTACCAACTCAAAGAAACCCGAGAATCGATCACTCAAGGTAGCTACATAATCCCTTAATACTAACCAATCCTAAACCAACCATTATCTATCTGATAATTAAGGATTACCTCCAAGTCTCACTCTAGTTAACTGAACTACAAGTGAGAATGATCAAATTCCTGATGTCTATCAAATAGTTCCAATAACAATTAGTTGATAAACTCATCCAACCAAGCAATCAACCAAATTAGACAAAAGGCCATAGCAAAATCCAGTGATTTGACCAAACCCAAGTCTAATCTACCAAATAACCAAAGACAATAAAACAAAATAAAGTAAATAAAATAATTAGAACTACACTAGGCATAAACTAAATACAGGCATTAAATTAAGCATGTAAGCAAACTAATCATGAAAGTAAATGATAAATAAAGCTTGATTAAATCTTATTATAAGTTTTCAATTCAAAAGATTTAAACTTTAAACGTGAACTAAATATAAATCAAAAGGAAGATATGAAAGTTTTAAAACCTAAGCTACAAAGGTCCTCCCAAAGTGGGATGAAAAAGAGAAAAGATGGAGGAAATATTGCAACAAATGAGCCATGGATGTATAATTTATATGTTTTACAAGGCAAGGTGACAAAAGACCAAAAAAGGTACAAAAAAGGCCAAATGCACAATTCAGCTCATCGCTGTCTAGGTCGTGCGCTGCTGGCACTAGGAGGTATGTTGGCGATACACAACAATTTTTCCATGGTGAGCCGTCAGTGCATCATTTGGACTTGGAAGGCACACAGCCCTCCTGGATCACTAGCTCAGGATTTTGGCTCAGATTTTGGCTAGCAGGCTCAGTTTGCTCATCCTATTTTTCTCTTCTTTCTTGGTATTTTCTCGCTACACCTACATAAAAACAGAGTAAACATTAGGAAAAATGACCAAATAGATCCATCACATTTCAAACAAAATCTTTTTTTCATCCCTCGAATTTTAAATGATGAAAAATCATGCCTCATATTTTCAAAATGTACTAATTTTAATCCTCAGATTTACAAAACATATGTTTTTAGTCCCTCACATTTAAAATGATGCAAATTCATCCCTAATATTTTCAAAACACACTAATCACATCCAACAACAAATCCTAATCAAATTTATGGCCGACAAATCATCAAAATGTTATTTTTTATTTTTGTTTAAGAATTGGTCGAAATGACTTGTTAACACTCTAAAAACATACTCGTGTTATTTAATTGCGACTATGACCTAAGATTTGAATGTTTGAAAGAAAGGTTTTTACTTGACGGACAAAAAAATTGGCATTTTTGTTAATTTATTTACTTTTTGTTCACTATAAAGGTCTTTTGAATGTCTATACACTCCAAGATAAATTTATAATTTAGATTTCATAAGAATTCACATATGAAAAGAGATTTGATTGATTTTCTTGATGAATCTGAGATATTTTGAAACTTTTCTGGTAACAATAAATTTTACACCAAAAAAAGTATCGAATTTAATTATATTTCGGTACAAAGTTGGAATATTTTTAAATATGAGTGACAAAATTGGTTCATTTTAAAAATCTGATAGATGAATTTGGTACGGTTTAAATGTAAGGGATGGAATTGGTATGTTTTAAAATGTGAGGGACCAGTTAGCATCATTTAAAATACTAGGGATGAGATTTTTTTTTTTGCAAATATGAGGGATGTTTTTGGTCATTTTTCCTAAACACTAATATGATTTAAGAATATTAAATTGACATTTAAAATTTAATAAAGACCTTAAATACACACAAAAGTAAAAATGCATGAAAGGACACACAATTTGCCATATAAACTCAAAGAATAGTTTATAACCACTACAAAAATTAGGGAGGAAATATCCTAATTTCCTTTGGGTTATCAACCCATCCAAAAAACAGCTCAATGGCCAAAAGAATGAAAGAAGATATGGGCCCATTAGAACTCTCAGTATAAACTTCTTTCTTGCTAATTGTTATTCCAAGCTGAAAAAAAGGCTAACGATATACCATAATTGTAATGACATCATATAATCAAAAGAATATCATGTTCCTTAGGCTGACAATATACCATAACTGTAATGATATCGTATAACCAAAAGAATATCCTGTTCCTTACATATAAGGATAATGCCATAAGAACTACATAGTTATCCATAGAGGAAGAATGGTAAAGGATTCCTTAAAATGTGTGTCCTTATCTGAATATTAAGTAAGCCTACCAGATCTCGACCTCTCATATATATAGTTAAGTAAATCATCAAAAAAAGGTATGTAAAAATGGTTACGTCTTTATTCGGAGCTTTACAATTGTAGTGGAAGTTTGAATCTTTTGGATTGAATTTCACGTGCTTAGGTCCATGTAAATTCACAAACGAAAATGACACAATTTTCACAACTCAAATCTTTATTATGAATTTTTTTTTTTGATGAGGGAGATAGGAGAAACAAACGTTTCAAAAGCTCCTCCCAACAAAAAGCTCTAATAGTCATATATATAGAGACCTTAATCTCTATATTTTTGGGATCAGAAGGAGGTGGTGGCTTTTACTAAAGCATGAGGTGTTCTTCTTATTGAACACCTACTAGCTATTTCTGATGAATCATCCTCTTCCCTTTGTTGATTAGAAATCAGGTCGTGCCAGCCCATCGTGGGTGACCCACCCATTTATTTCTATATTCTCCCACTCGCACGTGATAGGCAAACTCATCAAATATCTCATCAATCTCTCTAAGAAATCATAACCATCATACAACCTACAAACACACCTGTACCTGGGAACTCCAATTATGCACCTGCTAGGGATAACATAGCGGCTTCAACCTTAAAGAAAAATTTTCATGTCTCGTTATACCCACAGACTTATTTTGTTACACCAATCAAAGTATACCAATGTCTCAAATGTCATTCTTGATATCATAAAATTCGCCATCAAATTCGCCATCCATTCACAATCATATTTCAAACTAATTAGTCGACTAGTGAATACATGTGAAAGGTGTAATCAAAATAGTCTTCCCTTCATACACATATTACTCAATACTGAATAAATTGCTTTCCTAGTTATGTTCAATAGGTCAAATCAATAATGATCATAAGGAACAAGCTAAAGTACCATATTTAAAAGTCACATAGGGCCACAACAAAAAAAGGGACTCATACTGCAAAAGATTTACATAAAGAAAATTTACTCACTTTTCTTCTTCGGTCGTTTGTAGCATATGTGGTAAGAATCACATGCTATGATGGAAAAAACTCTATACATACCACCTCATATACCATCGTATAGACTAGCTATCATTTTTCAAGAGTGTGTGTTTAGTCTCATCTCAGCTAGCTCTTATAGCCCTAAGGTGGTCACCTACATATGAGAGAGTCGATTTATGCTTGGTGGTATACTTATTATAATATACATATGTGCTTAGCAAAGAATATGTAAATAACAGATACCATATGAATTCATTGTAAACATGGTTTGTTGACATCATTACTCAAAAACATAATACAACATATTATCAAAATCTACACAATTCTAAAGCTTTAACATGATACAAAAACATATCTCTAGGAATTGTGTTTAGTAAGAGGATCTGCAATCAACTTATGCAAAGATATATATTGTAAGGTCACTTCCTTTTGCGCCGCAATATCTCTAACAAAATAATATTTTGTGTCTATGCTTTGTCCTACTATGATATTTTGGATCTCCAGTATAGTCATTAGTTGATTGACTATCACAATAGATCACTTTAAGCATAGAGGTATTGACAAGAACTTTTAGATTTTGTAAAAATCTTTAAGCCATATAGCCTCTTGTATGGCTATTACACATGCCACAAACTCAGTCTCCATGGTGAACAATGCTCGTAGATCTATGCATGTTTGTTTATTGCTACTGCAAGATATGGCTCTATTATTTAGCAAGAACACATATCTTGACGTGGATTTTTGTTCATCTAGGTCCGTACTCCAATTGCACTAGAGAAACCTACCAGACATAGATCACTTCCCTGAAGCATAAGGCATAATTTGAGTACCTTTGAGACATCTCATTACTTCTTTGATACCAGTGTAAGAAAGATTACCTCTTGATACGGAGCTTTACAATTGCAGTAGAAGTTCGAATCTTTCAAACTAAATCACGTGCTTAGCTCGTACAAAATCACAAAAGGCATCACACAATTTTCACAACCAAATGTTTATTATTTTTGTTTCATGAGAGAGATAGAAGAAAGAAAATTTTCAAAAGCTTTTCAGAACAAAGAGCTTTAATGCTTAAATATATAGAGAAATCTTCTTGGGACTTCAACCATTACATCCAGTTTCTTTGTAATGGAAATTGCAAGCTTGCTTTTTTTTTTTTTTTTTTTTTTTCTAGTGCTCTCCTGAATCTCTTGTGAGAATTAAAGCTCCTGAACGGAGAAAGTGCTTTGTTTTCTCGTTTGAGAAAGCTAGTTCAAGTTAGCATGCTTTGATAAAATAGATACTTCATTTTCTTTATTTAATTTAGCATATTTTTTTTTTGCTATTGCTAAGTCTTATTGAATAACTCATAGTTATTAAACCCAGCCCAGCGAGGAACTCAGCAAGGGAGGTGGATCAATGGGTTACTGGTTCAACCGGTGGGTCACTAAAAAAATATTTTTATTAATATATAATAAATTCAAAGTAATAAATAAAAGACATATGATAAAAATATTGATAAAAAAGCTATATCAAACTTTTAATTGTTGTAATTGAATTCTAAAATATTTAATTTCTTTAAAAACTATGATGAAAAAAATTGATATAATTAATTTTAAATTCTTATGCATATGTAGTTCTAAAGTAATTACAATAAAATATATAAAATATATATCTAACACATAAGAAATTATTTTTTCACTACTTCTTACCACAGTTATTTTGTAATGATTGTATATTTAATAATAATAGTAAATGTTTAGGAAAAAAATTGTAAGGTAAATGATTCTATTTTTGTTAGAAAATATAAAATAGTAAATGCTTTTGGCAATTGATTTCTAAAAAATAACATAAATGAATTTTGAAAAATGAAATGATTTTAAAATTTATGTTTACAAAAGTAGAGGGAAAATGAAAAAATTTATGGGGGGAAAAAGGATATAATATTAAAAATACTTAAAAAAATAGATAGCAAACGGGTGGTCCGATGGTATTGGTGCTACTGGCCATGCTGGAGTCCCAGGTTCGAGTCCTTGCTGCTAGAGTATGCATTCACATTTTTGCCAAAAATCGGGTTGCTTAGGCAGTTCAACCGGATGGGTTGCCGGTTTATCCGGTTGAACCACCTAGTCGTTGAAAAGTCCACGGATTGCTTCCTTATCCGGTTAGATGTGCAACCTGGCCCGGCCCGGCCACCGGGTTGCTTTGGCTGTTCAACTGGATGGGATTGTCGGTTTATCCGGTTGAACCACCGAGTCGTAAAAAGGTCTACGGATTGCTTCCTTATCTGGTTAGATGTGCAACCCGACCCGGTCTCATGGCCGATTCACCGAGTCGATAGGTTCGATAGCCGGACCGGGCCGGGTTTAATAACTATGGAATAACTCCTACCTGCTTTTAATGAATCATTCTCTTCCTTTTTTTTTTTTTTTGCTAATTAGAAATTAGGTAGGATCATCCCATCGTGGGCGACCTACTCGTTTATCTCCACAGGGTATGTATAACTTACCCAATATTACATAATTTCTTCCCTTAAGTTTAGTTGATTATGAATATCGACTTAAGTATCAAAGTGACATTTTCAATTTTTTGCAACATCAATCAAAGAAGGTTACATTTTGGTGAAGTATCAGGTGGTCTTGACGAGAAAGTAAGGGAAATAAGCGACAGATGCAAGGAGATTTAGGTTGGGGATGAGAAAGGGTTTGATTGGAGTTATAACCATTTTTTAGGAAGAGATGTTAAGATATTTATATTACATTTTAAGAGGTAGATAATATTGGGAAGCATGAGAAGGAAAAGGGAAAATTAAAGTTTAAGGAAGAAAATGAAAGAACGTATTATACGATGAAAAACTTTGTTTAGGATATGTAGAAAGAGAGTTAAATGCTAATACCAATAGTTAGGGGGGTAAAGATTTATCAATATCATGTACTAGGAAATTGTATGAATACTTGTTCAAAATGTAAATCCGACAATTACTTCATTATTACTTCCCATATTAACCCCTAGGCACACAATCCATGAAGATGTAAATATCTTTAATAAGGTAGTTACCATTGTAGACAACCGAATTTTAATATAATTAATATTTTGTTTGTTTATAAATTAATTTAATTGACATATTTATGGTCCAGATAAATAATGCTATATGTCATGTATATTTTGTAACATTGGTTAATTTAAAATCAATTATATTGATTCACATGTCAAGATGAGGTGATTCGACTAATCAAACGTATTTGTATCGCTCTTCCAATTAAATTATGCTATGTCAAATGTTTGCAAGAATTGGCCAATAGGACATATGTTCACTAATATTTATCTCTTTATTAATAAATTAAAATAAGGAGATAATATCAAAGTAGTATAGTCCTTATACATTGATATCTCTTATGTGTGTAAAGAAATAAGAATTTATTTCTTAGTATGCAAGTAAGGAGTTACACATGTTCTACAAGTCTTCTAACTTGCTCCCTTCCCATACATGTATAAATAGGGATCACCCCTCAGAGTTTCAATATACACATATACACATACATATTTTTGAAATCTAAAATCTTCAAATTCCCTCTTCAAACTCCATATATTAAGATTTGAAAATTTTTATCAAGCTTTCATATATCAAGATTTGAAAATTTTTATCAAGTGTTTTTTCAGTCTTCCATATCAAGATTTGAAGAAATCAATACTTGCTCCGGAATAAGCTGTAGAAGCCCTCGGATCGTGTTTGAAGTAAAGAATTGAAAGAATTTTCTTTACATATTCTGAGAATATCTTAGAAATTGTAATCCTTTATTTTATATATTCATATATTTCATTGCGCACAACCATACTTACAAAAGAGCCAGTAGAAGAATTGTGTCCATAAGTTATTTATATAATCATACTTCTTTATTGAATCAGAAGATACTTTAGGTGGGTAAAATATAAATCTTGTTCCATACAATACATAACAAAACTTAGATATAGTAAAAGTAGCAACAATTTTGCAGTAACTTCAACACATTTATACACAAAGAGTTAAACAAAATCTCAACTTTGCTTAATAAGTTATATAAAGAAGTCTTGTTAGACTCTACTTCTAACCAACACTATCAAATCTGGCGCAACCATTCATAACATTCTTACTCGGGACTGCTCCCTTTTCTCTTGTAGCACGTATATTTCTTTGATGCATTCATGCATGCACCAATTTTGTATAAGTAATGTTATATGGTTCCCTTTTATTGTTATTGGAGAGAGGGATAGCAGAAGAGATGGGAAAGAGAGAGTCGGAGGAGGAGAGAGAACACCTTACAAAATTGTAGACAAGTATTTTAAAAAAAAAAATTAAAAAAAAACTTAACCTCCCTCCCTACCTATGACCCATAAATTATAGGGGAAATATCTTACTATCTAAACTACACTTCGTTATCTAGTAGAAAAATGTATATTAAAAAAATTCAACTCTTTGATCCAAAACATAAATGATAAATAACATGCTTTGATAATTGCTACACGTATTAGATTTGTATTTCAAGTTGATCAAAACTTATCCCTCTTCTACTTATTCTTCATTCTCCTCATTTTGCAGCTGAGAAGATCATCGCAAAAATTGTTGTGTGGAAAATGACAGTCCATGCCTCCTCCAAGAGAACCCCAAAGATATTGCAAAATGATCGACCTGTAAGAAAACTTATGGAGATCGATTGATAAGTTCAACCAGTTACGAAGCAATGATGTTAGTTAATGTTTCTATTGTTACAAGTGTTAAGCTCTATTCAAGAGTCATCAGAAAAATAAACTAATAGTATTTCATCATTATTGCAATTTAACAAAAAAAATAAAGTAAATTTCACCTTAACATTGTAAATTAAGAATAAAACAAACACAATAAATAACATACTTTTATACAAAATATTATGATCACCTTCTATTTTTTTATTTATGTAAAATAAAATTAGTTTGATACCAATAAGTTGGCTATGTAGAGTCAGCAACTTGATCGAGTGCTAACTTTGGTTCTTTAGTATTTTATTAATTTTAGTCTTAACTGCACTTTACCCTATAAATAGGTGTCAGTTACAAATTGCCCCTATATTTATTTTATCTAGACACCCCAAAACTTGACAATGTCAAATTTCTATCTAATTGGAATGGTAAAATGTCATAATTGACTATAATTTTTAATTCCACTTGAACACTCTAAAATTAGGATGAGTTGTACTTTGGTACTCTAATTTTATTTCATAAGTAATTTATCGTTCAAAAACTAATGACTCTATTTTTTATCCAACTATTAATGCAAAGTCTTTTTCACGCTTCAATATTAAGTGTATAAATTAATTTGCAATTTTATTGTTTGTTGGTCATATCTATTTTTGACATGCCATAATAATTTTGAAGGGAAATTTTCTTATAAAATAATTAGGGTACTAAAGTGATACTTATACAAATTTTAGGTTGGCAAAGTGTAATTATGATATTTTACCACTCCCTTTAGAGTGAAAATTTAACTTTGTTAAGTTTTGGAAGCAATATATACATAAAATAAACACATTAGTAATTTGCAATTCATCCCTATTTATAAGGAAAAACTGTAACTAACCCTTAGTTTTATTTTATAGATTAAGATAATACAATGACTGCTGGATCCTATATGGATTGGAAAATTAGCTAAAAAGAGCTAATACACCACACCTTACACGATGCAAGACATCAATATCAAGAGTAAACTAACACATTCATCTTGATATCAAAATAAAACAATTTAAAGTAAATCACAATCAGTCTGACAAATGAATTTATACATATGACTAATGAAAACTTGTCACATAATCATTTTAATCTCACTATTTGTAAATTTTCTGCAAAAATTTATAACTATCCTGAAATTATTGTAATCCGACATTTTTTTCTCCCGTAAAATAAAAAGATTTAAGAAAATCTAATCTCAATTAAACTAGTAATATGCGAAACACATTTACTGATATTCGAACAAAAATTTTGTCAGATTTAACTTGAAAAATATTTTTCTTTAAATAAAATATCCAATCAATTAAACTTAAAACATCTTAGAAAATTCAAACTAAAAATCTGTTACATAGATAAAATCTTAACAAAGCGTCCAAAATGAAAATAATGACTTGGTAAAGCAATGACATATCAATAACCCTACTAGTTAGAACCAAATTTGGTCCACTATCACAAACCGCAAACAAAAGAATCATCTTTGCTACCAATCTCATCTGCACAATAAATTGGTAACATGGGATGAACAAGCATAACAATTTTTTGTAAGTATTATTAGTTCTCTTCCATTTTATCAAAGTATCTACAACATATAAAAGCCATACTTAACACACACTCAACCTGTTTTGCATCGTATGCCCGTATGCCATACGATTGTTGAACCTGTATGGTATAACATAACTTGATATTTGGGCGATGGGATTCTTCAATAAACTACTAGCTGTTTGGTGCGTGTTGCTCCGATTAATTTTATTGGCGATGTTGCCCCTGCATTTATGATCAAATTGTTGTTAGCATGTGTGGTATTTTATTTAGATAAATCCGATCTTTAGTTTCATTTGTAAATCTTATAGTATGGATTAAATATTAGAGAATCTATAATATCAGCTGATGTGAGTAAAAAATTTTAAAATTTAATCATAACTACAGAATTTACAAGTGAGATAAAAAATCGGATCTATCTAAATATTTTTCTTTTATTTAGTCTTTTTACCAGATGTGAATAACATCAGTATTACAGAGCATGAGAAAGTTCACACTGTCTATTTCTCTCTGATTTACTGTAAAAAATTTCTGAAACTGTGCTCGTTTTCAAAATTATTCTTTTTTTATGCCGATTGAAAAAATGAATTTCGGGAGAGGAGAACTCGCATTCAGTTAATGCAAGCTCAAGCATTATTTATAAAAAAAAAAAAATTGACCTCGCATTCTCGCATTCACCGAATGCGAGGTCAGACGACCTTATATTCTGCGAGACTGGAGCCTCGCAGAATATAATTCTGCCTCCTATTTTTGCAGAAACCCCCCCCCCTCCTCCTCTCCATTATACCACCATCTCTTTTTCCTCCCCCTCTACAACACCCACCACATCCATTCCACCACCACCACCACCGCCACCGCTACCCACCACCAACATATTTCAGGTAAATTAAATTTTTTTATTTTGTCCAATAATTTTAATTAATTTATTTTTGTAATTTTTTTTAAATAATTAATTTTGTTAATGTAAATGTTTTAGAAAAATATTTTGTGATGGTAGCTTATATTTTTTCTATTTTTGTGTTTTAGTGTAATAATATGCTGCTTTGATGTATCTTCTTTTCTGTCTGAATATTTAGAGAGTATGGTCTTTGGCTCGGGATATATGTTGTATGTTTGGTTTCTCTTGATTGCGGTGAAATTTGTGGTTATGTTGTTTGTTATACTGAAATTGTGGGATGTTATTGCATAGTTTGTAGCCCTTGTTGGGCATATATTACTTGTAACCCTTGCCGGGTTATTGCATTGGTTGTAGCCCTTGTCGGGCATGTATTACTTGTAAGTGTTGACGATTTGTTGTGTTGTTTGTAACCCTTATCGCGTATGACCGGCGTAAGAGGGAATCTTCAAGATATAAAGGAACTCTGTCAAATTTTTAAAAAAAAAAAAACATATTCCGTATCCAAAATGGGGGTCTAAACATGTTACATCCTTACAGGAAAATGACATTTGATAGATCCCGTCACATTCTCCTTCTATGAAGGTGGTACTATGTCCTACCGGCCAATGGTGTGCAAGAAACTATTTTGAATAAAGCAACGGATTAGGTTTGTTGAGTAATAGTTGACAAGATATGAATTCATGGAGGTTGATAGGGAGCAGTTGAAATTGAATATTTTGTACAGGCATATAGTTAGTCGTGGTGTTTACTCTGGCATTCCATTGACAGATGATGATGGTATGAATGGTATTTTTGATTTGTTTGATGCCGATCCTACTTTTTGTGCTGAGTTGTTTATCGAGACAGAGGAAATTTCCCACGTACCTGTAACCAACAATCAAGGGGTGTATGGTATGGGGCCAATGATATCTCTCATGCATTCGACCATGGACGACCAGCCGCTGCAGTCCAATGCGCGGAGTCTCTTTGAACATCCTTGGTCGTTTGAGTTTTACAACCCAACTTGTTCGTTTTCAATGTCAAATTCAATGCAATCTGATCAATCTATTGGCGCGCAGTGTAATAGAGACACCACAGCAGATGAAGGACCAAGTACCATGCAATATCAACATATGGAGAAAGGTCTCGTATATTAGGGTTTGACAGGTGATAATGCTAATAGTGACTAGTCTTCATCGTGGCATGCATTAGACGAGGATTACGAGTCAGGGTTAGACTCTGAAGATATATCGGATGATGATTCTGGGGCACAACTATTTTGAAAAAAAAATAGTTTTAGACCTCGCATTTTCTAAATGCGAGGTGGAAAACTTTTTTTTTTTTAAATAATAACTGAGCTTGCATTCGGTGAATGCGAGTTCCCCTCTCCCAGAATTGACTTTTCCAATCGGCATAAAAAAAGAACAATTTTAAAAACGAGCACAATTTTAGAAATTTCTCATTTCTCTCTGCTCTCTTCGTTCTTTCTCTTCTTCTCCACTACATTTTTGATCGATTTCTCTAGAAACCAAAATCTGCCTTCCATATTTTCTTCATCTTGGCTCTTCAACACTTACATTGAGATTTTGATGAAATTTATATAGGGCTTCACTGATAGCATTGACGATTATTTTCTAGAGTTAGGTTTCTTCTTATTCTCGTGTATCTGATTGCACTAAGAAAATTCTCTAAAATTGAATATTGCGGTTTTTAGAATTATTATAACAGGTGGGTCTTTAAGATATTTTTTACCATGTTTCTATATTTTCTCCATATTTGAGGGTGCTAAAATCTGTTTTTCCTTGAATTATTTAGGGAGTGAAGAAAATATTTTATTATATAAAGGATCGAAAAAGAGGAGGGGGAGAGAGGCATGGATTAAATTTGGCTTGAAGAGAAGCTAAAGATGCAGGTTCTTTTTTCTTGAGTTTCTATTTATTGTTCTTTTTAATTTTCTTTACTTATTATGCTTTTTTTATTCCTGTGAGAAATTTTTGTTAAAATTTGTGATAACTTTGGGTTTTTCTTCATTTAATATAATGTATGTTTTCACGGTTAATGGAATTATTAAGTGTTTCTGCCTCCGAAAAAAAGAAAAATCCTAGAATCTTAAGATTGAGTTCTCTGAGGAAATGTAGGGATTATCCTTAAAATTTTATTTAGAGATTTCTCATCTTTGGAACCTAATTGAATTTAGCTAAAAAAAATTGGCAGTTCTATTTCTTTTTATAGTTCACAAGTTAGTTAATTTGTTATTTGTTCTTTTGAGGAAGAACGTGAGACTATAATTGAAGTTCTACCACTTCATTTATAACCTAAGGAGAATTCAAGCTACATGTTAGGTGGAATGTCTAATTGGACCATTCGGCATATCTTGCAAACAATATAGATAATTTTGTTCAAAGTTTGTCTTTTTTCTTTTTAAACTATGTTTTTTGTATGAATTAAACTGACATGGATGGAGATAATAGATTAGTTTTTAGCATAAAGTACTTAATTTTAATAATATTACTTAACTTCGGCTAATATAAATGGTAGTTTTTTGTATTCACTGTTTTTTTTTTTTTGGGAGCATACCATCTTTTTGGGTTATTTGTTTGACTCAAATTCAGGTAAAACATTTGATGAGATGGAGAATTTGAGTATTCACTTGAATCTTTGTGTAAAATTTTTATGCATTTTGACGATGACAACGATGAAGGTGATGATGACGACAGGGATCATTTGCTATGGAATGACTAAATGTACAAGTTGGTTCCAAGAATCAAGGTTTACGGTGATTGTGTTGATTATGCAGGTTGTAAAAATAATACCAAATAATGGCACAAAACTTCTTTGGAATTGATATTAGTATACTATACCTTCACACACCTTGGTGTGTTCCTTAAAACTAAATCCTCTTGCATCATGTTTTAATTGTCTAAGAAAATGTTCTTTATGACAAACATCTAATATAGCATGCTATATTAATTTGATGACTTTATATGTTTAGTATTGAGATTGTCTATAACAGATTATTGAATTAGAGCATTTCTTTTCTGGGTTTTGTATATTTTGTTGTGAACTTGGGAGGAATTCGTGGAGTGGAAACAGTACTATTTATCCTATATTCTATTGGTTCGTCATTATAAAAAATCATGTTAATCATAATAAACATCACAAATAATTTAAACAAAAAAAATTAATAATGTAAATATTACTTTGTTTCCCACAATAAAAGGGAAAAATCTGTCTCTGAACTATAACTTACACTGTTTTGCACGAACAAACTGCTACCAAGAAGTACGGTAGGCTGAGGCACATATTCGCTTTCTTTAAGACGATTCGCATCCTTACGGAGTTTCCTTCACTCCAATGCAGAAGGTTACAACGCCTTGCCTCCAGGATACAACAACCCAACTTAAGGTTGTTGCTTCCCTTTGATCTGCACAACCAAGAGAAGTAGAAACTTTTTCACATACCTTTATTTGTCCATAGTATTATTATAAAAAATGAAAGTTAGAAATATTGTAGATAGATGATAGTGAGAAAGGGTTAGTGATTTTTTCTTATAATCACCTTATTTATAGATTAAAAATAGAAGGAGTTAAACCTTTACAATTAAAGTAAAATAAATAGATTTCAATTGCAATTTAAAGCATTTAAAATTATTGTGAATTAAAGTAGGATAAATGATAATTCATTATTCAAATTCAATAGAATTAACACATGATAAATATGTTTTGGTCACAAAATTTATTATTCAATTATGATTAACTATTCATTACATAAGGGTCATATTTTTATTAATAATGACCATTAAACAAGATATAAAATTCCCCAATAATTATAACCGAAAAGTTATATGTATTTTTTTTTATTAAAATACTCCAACAATCCTCCATTTATTTTAATAAAAAAAATAAGTACTATTATTTATTTATGGACAAAGTGAGAATACCATGCGTAATGAAAGTAGCAATGCCTTGAAACCTTCACTTAGTATTTCCACAATTCCCATACTAGAGTCAAAGTGGCTAAATCTTGAAACTAATATTACTTTAGGGTATGTAGGACTATGTCACATACATGATATTCAAGGGGTTAATTTAAATTTCTTAAACCAGTATATTACGATTTTGTGTTTTATCTCAGATTCATGAGTGCTTTAGAAAATTAACCATATTCTCATAAAACGTGGCCCCACTTCCGCACTCATTAGGTGAGTTTTTCAAGGATGCTCCCATGACCAAGACATTCCACCCATAAGGGTTATAGAATTCACAGAGATTAAGAGATTGAATCTCAACTTTCTCATCATAGGATCACATGCATGCTTTACACCATAAGAATGAACTTATAGAATTGATCACCAAGTGCATGCTTTTCTCCCAAACCATTGTATGATTCGCTTTTCTTCAACCTAGTTCTTGAGATCTCCAGTTCCTACGTAGAAGTATCCTTATAGATGGTTCCAGTTTAACAAATTTTAGGCACTAGTCTCATTCTCCTCGATGTACCTCATATCTTTGCCCCAAGCTTGGCGTTTATATTTTTCACAAATTATTAGAATATCAAAGATATGATATTTTGATATTTAAGTCAAAATATTTCAAAATTTCTCAAGATAATAGTTGCAGGATATCATCATTCTAGTGAAAAAATCTCCCATATAATTATAGCCATCAAAATTTCTCAAGATAATAGTTGCAGGATATCATCATTCACATTAGATGAAGTCACATTTTATCAATATTTTATTATCTAGTAACCAGTAAACTATTTATTATGATGTTTCTATATCATTATCATTGATGACGAATAGTCTACTATTTTGAGTTATTTTATTTTTTTTCACATATCTTATTCACTTTTTGAATAGCCAATAGTCTAATAACCTACTAGAAACCATGTTAATAATCTCTACCATTTTTTTTTCCATGAAAATATTAAGAATCACAAATAATTACTTTCACAATTTGTTATCTCAAAAATTGGTCAAAAATATCAATATCTGCAGCACTTATTCGTAAGTATCGACCTGCACATACTCAAGCAATGATTAATGAAATTCAAAATATAATAAAATAATATCATTCATACTCATAAGTTGAGTAAATATTACTAGTATAATTTTTCTCTCATATGGCTATCATTGCACACGCTAAAAATATCCCAATAATTATGCAATTAAAATTCAATTATTATGTATAGTTAATCCTTACATGAAACATAATCTCTTTGGCAAAAAGGTAAATGCCTCCACTATTTCACAATCTCATAATATTGAATTATATGCAATATTACATCAACAATGCAAATATATAATGTACTAAATATTTTACCACTAAAATATAGCATGAAAATGGAACCAAAACTTAGCTTTGATATTAGCAGGTACTTCAATAATTCATCCTTTTAGATTCCTTTCACCTCCACTTCACATTAAATATTCTCCATATTAGTTTTCATGAAGAGGAAGAATAGCTAAAGCCATCATACTCATTTTGAACTCCATGATTAATAAATTAATCAATCCAGAAAATAAATACATATATCCGTTTTGGTCATTCAATGGACATTTTACATTTCGTCTAGTACTAATGAATTATTTTAAGAACAGAGAGACGAACTATGCAAAAAATTTCTTGATGTTTATATTTTTGTATGCATGTCATTTTTACTGTTCTTAATAAACCTTTAAAAATAAGAATTAATTTCCATACTGTCTCATTATCGAAACAAGAAGCACACACATAATTGGCAATTTTTTCAAAATACAGTTCCCTTAGATGTATGATACTCAAGTACATATAAATCTTGCTTACAATTGTATCGTGAAGTAACATATCACTCCTACAATTTTTAAGGGCAAATAAATATGAAATATTAAGATGAGACCAACAAAATTTTTCCCTTAAAAACTGAAAATATAACAAAGAGTTAAAAGTATCAAGAAGTAGAATTTATGCAAAAACAAGGTTATGGGTAATCAAAGATTCACATGGTTTACCAATATTCCATTTGCCTAAATGTATTGCATCACAGAGGTGTACATCAGTCACAAGAACATATGACAGAGTAATGTTTATAGGTTCATAGAGATTGCTATTAGCATAAAGAACATAATAACATACGATTATACGCTTGCCTAAGCCCTAATTCACCAAAATGATTCCCAGTTATTGACTCTGCAACTTTAATTAGAGGCTGCATCATCACAGTTTAGAATTTCTAACCAAGTTAACAAAGTTAGAGACTATGTTGACTTCTCATGTCATCTTCCAACAACTCTATCCTTCAGTTATTTAGTTATTCAAAGTAAAGACAAAAATCATAGCATATTCTATGGACTTTTTAATACCATAAATTAATGATGTCATTTAATTTCAACGGTAGAAGTGAAATAAGTACCAAGTTTTGTAAGATAAACATATTTTACTAATAACTTCTTGGAAGATTAACCACCAATATAAGAAATGAACGACTCAAAACTCAATGGCAAGATATTAAGTATACAATTTCAAGTTTGTTAATTTTACAGGACTTGTGATATAATTTTTTTTTATGACGGAAAACAATCTGAAAAAAAAAAAAAAAAAATAGTACCGCTTTGTCCAAAGCCAATCAAGAGGATACAACCATAGATAAAGTTTTAACTCCCTAATAAAACATCCAACAGATGATATGATAAGCGGGTGGAAATGAAGTCAATTTAAACAAGCTACACGCTAATCCTGGAGTAGTTTTCCACCAATAATGAATCACAGTTCACCAATTTGAATTTTTATTTTAAACTCAATCTGTTCCAAAAAATTTTAAAGAGAAACCTCAATGAGACAAAAAAACAATAAACTGTTACTTTTCCTTAAATTTTGGGACAACCGTCTTAAAATTGTTGGTTCGTCATCACAAAAAATCATGTTAATTACAATAAACATCACAAATAATTTAAACAAAAAAATTAACAATGTAAATATTACCTCGTTTCCCACAATAAAAATATAAAAAAAACTTATACCGTTTTGCACAAACAAACTGAAACCAAGAAATACAGTAGGGTTGAGGCGCATATTCCCTCTCTTTAAGATGTTTTGCACCTGTACGGAGTTTCTTTCACTCCGATGTAGAAGGTTACAACATGTCGTCATCAGGATACAACAGCCGAATTCATGGTTGTTGCTTCCCTTTGATATATACAACCAACAAGATACAACAGCTCAATTCAAGATTGTTGCTTCCTTTGATATGTACAAAAGGTTGTTGCTTCCCTTTGATATATACAACCAACAGGATATGTTGCTCAATTCAAGATTGTTGCTTCCCTTTGACCGGTATGTACAACCAAGAGAAGCAGAAACTTCCCCACACACCTTTCTTTGTCCATAGTATTATTATAAAAAATGGAAGTTAGAAAGATTGTAGATAGATGATAGGATTAGTGATTTTTTCTTATAGTCACCCTATTTATAGATTAAAAATAGGAGGAATTAAACCTTTACAATTAAAGTAAAATAAATAGATTTCGATTGCAATTTAAAGTATTTAAAATTATTGTGAATTAAAGTAGGATAAATGATAATTCATTATTCAAATTCAATAGAATTAACATATGATAAATATATTTCGGTTCCAAAATTTATTATTCAAATTCATTACATAACGGTCATATTTTTACTACTAATGACCATTAAATAAGTTATAAAACTCCCCAATAATTATAACCGAAAAGTTATATGTAATTTTTTTCATTAAAATATTCCAACATATTCACAAATTCAAATTATTTGAGATAGATTCACAAATTTGCATACCTATCCATGATGATTTGCATCTGTATTAACAGTAAAGAGATTGGAATGAATAAAGAATATGGGAAAGTTACTTGGAAACCTTGTGTTCAAACATTGCATTTAGTTCTGGGGTTAGATCCAGTTAGGGTGATTCAGGATGAGAAGAATTCTCCATTAACTATAAAATTTTGTATTGTATGTTAAATGTGTGCAAGTTTTACTTTTTAATCATAAAATAACTTTTCACTTTCTCGGTATAACTTTCAGATTTGGAAAATTCTGAATCCATTGATTACAGTTCTTTTAATCTTTAAAAGAATTGTTTGACTCAATTTAAATCTGGACTCTTTGTTTAATTATCCTTAATTTTCTTTGCTTAGCAACTTAATTATGAATTCATTAAATACGACCTTGCTTTCACTTTATATAGCATAGATATTTAGGGTGTGTTCGTTTGGACTGAAAATATTTTCTTGAGGAAAATGTTTTCCTTGGAAAATATTTTACATGAAAAAGTCTATTTTCCATAAAATTTTCTGTTCTTGACAAAATGAAAAAATTTTGTTAACATTATCTTTAAATTGAAATCTCGACTCGTGAGCAAAAAAAAACTAGTGTTACATAAGTGCATATTAAACATGCTTGGACACTCCAAGACACAAACAGAGAGGCTATGGACACTCCAAGACACAAACAGAGAGGCATATATATATATATGAGCGAGATGAACATTGAATTGTCAAAGTTAGGCCTTATTCTCATTACTTAATGAAAACTTATAAACTATATTTTAAAAATTAAAAATTATATATATATTTTTGGAGAAACAGGTGTAAAGCTATGTTTAGAACAACTTTTAACTTTTAAATACGAAAAATAAATTTTTTTTTTAGTTTTTTACAATTTATTCAAAAAAAAATAAAATTATAAGCAGTTTTATTGAGAACAAGCCATTATATCTTGGAATTAGCGGTTGTAAAATTCGACAATTTCAAGTTTTGGATTTAGTTAGGTATACAACTTATTGATGACAATTGGTTGGTTAAATGATAAATTCATAAACTTTCCATAAGGCTGTGAACTTAAGTTTTCTTTACGAATGTAAACTAGCATGACATAACTGTACGTAATGTTTATGTGTTGCCAAAAATTGTGAAATAAGTTACTTGGGTATCCTTTTATGGAGAAAAGATAAGACTAACGTATCCCTGGAAAATTTTTGGAACAAACATCTTTTCAAGGTATATAAAATCATTAATATTATTTACATGAAATTTAATGTACATCTAAATTCGTAAATGCATAGTTACATAATGTAGTGTTTTTGTATATTCAACCTCAACAAATTTAATAAATAAAATGATTATAAAACAATTTCGATTTTCAAGTTACATGATCTAAACACAATTTTCTATTAATATATAGAGGAAGAAATGAAGTATTTATTTTCAAACTAATTTCATTTTACACCATCAATTTCTACTCGATTCTCACTTTGTACCCCAAATTTTGTTTAAGACACTTTGCATCTCAAACTCTCAAATTCATTCCACTTCAACCCTTTTTAATACCATTTAAAAAATTAATAAAATTTTTTCGTGTGTACGACAAAGTTAAAAAAAAAGAGTTAAAGTGGGACAAATTTTTTAAAGTGTGGGATACAAAGGGAGAATTGAGTAGTAAGAGGTGCAAAAAAGAATTAGTCCTTTATTTTCCATTGATGAATACCCTAATCCTCTTCTAATTTTGGCACGAAACAGAGGAATTATACTACACATGCACTGTCGCAGTGTACAATATGTCCTCGCTAGTGCCAAATCCGAACAAGAAGTTCTTGCCTGAGAAAATAATACTTTATATAAAGTAACAAATTCATTTACGTACACGAAGCAATATACAAAATCTGATCAACTAATCTAAAATCAATGGTTAATTATTCATCAGAAATTTATCATGTAGCTTGATATGGGATCAAAAAGTTTTATAGCATTAGCAACAGCAACATTAGGAATAGTTGTCTCAGTTTACCAGGTGGCAGGACCAGTCAATTACGTTTTAAAATACATGTTTTTCTAATACAGGAGAAAATGCATAGATATATCTCAGAAGTGTTGGATATCAATAGAAGTTATGGTTTTAAGGGATGGACAGTTCTAGTCCAAGTTGTGGAAAGAGGACATGTTCAACTCAGTATTACAACTCCTAAAAAGAAATTTAGATGCTTTCTGTTCACAGGTCCTAAGGTATAAAATTACACAGGTTAAATATTTGCAATTACTTCTACAACTTCTATACTTAATGACTAAAAAGCCTTGCACAACTAAAATATGGAACAAAAGTTTCAGCAATCCTTTACGACAACTGTATCAAAATTTTCTGCTACATGTGCCCATTCAAGAGATACTACATCTCAAATGCAACTCTTAGCAGCACAACCGTTCCATTTAGAGTGAGCCAGTATGAGTATACATGGATTATCAACTCCATTACTTTAGTTGAACCATATGCGGAGGCTATCCCACCAACATTGCCATGCACTTTCCAGTTGGCAAAGTTCAGTGATCTTCACAAGTTTGCTGACACTGATTCTTTGCAAAGTAAATATCTTTTCACATTTGAGCAAGTTATTTAGCTAATCAAACGCAGTTAAGAATTGCATATTAAGTAATCTAAACTATGTTTACTTATATTACGATATCAAAGGACTAGTGATACATGCTTTTCCACAGAAAGTCCAAGGTGTAGATAAAACAAGAAGGGACTTTGTCATTGTTAATGAACAGTAATTTCCCAATATGACTATATTTGTACGTATCAAGTAGGGTAAAGCAGTCTATAAAATAGCTAAAACTACTGTTTTATTAATTTCCAATTACATGTAGAAAAAAATTGATGCTATTGACCCTTTGGAATGAGTTTGAAGATACTAAGGATAGCAAAATAAGTAGCATAATTTTTACTACAATTATTATTGCTATGAGGATAAAAGTGACCACATTCAGCTGTAAGAAACACGTACTGCTCCCCCTTTTTGTAAACTTAAAATTTCAAACTTTAAAAAAAATTTGACATTTCATATCTTGTTCAACATCGTCACAGCTTTGTCCTTAACATCAAGGCTTTTATTTGCTTTGTTGTTCAATCCTTCAGTACCTGAGGAACCTTATCTCAAAGAATAGTAAATTTAAAATCAAACACAGATTGTTTGCTCTAATTATTCATAATTTTCATGAATAAATACTATTTAATTTACTGCCAACTATTTTGTATAAGTACAATGAAAACAAGAATGACCAGAAAGCCATGCTTGAAGACAAAACTTTTAAGGATCCAACCTGATATGATCTCTTGCCACCACCAAATGAAGAAGACATTATTAACATTGACACAGAAATCAGCTCATTTGATAATGTAAGTACTTTCAGTTTCACTAAAACTGCAATTTTAACTACATATTACAACACAATTACATGATTGAATAGATACAATCTTCATATTAATATGATGTGCTGTTAAATAGCAAAATCAATAGGATTAAAGGTACTGGAAAACTGAGTAGAGGCCGTTTAAGGTAATGGTACACAACATGTTACCAAAAAGTAGGTAATGCTGAAGTAGACTGGAACATAACATGCCCTATATGTACAGAGTACACTGATGTGCAGATCAAGTATCTTAGGTTTTCATTGTTAAAGTCTCTCTTTTGGAATTGTGATCTCACGATTCTATATTGCAGGTGCCGCGTTGCAATTATTCTCAATGATTATACCAATACTGTCAACCGTGTGATTAGTGGTAATGATGCTAAAAAACTGATTTACCTTATTGCTGTTGAACTTAAAGAAAGCATACAATAATGTAAGTGATGATGTTGATTAGTGACACATAGTATTTTCTCTAGATTGTTCTAGAAGTGCCTACGTGGCAGCCTCATTGAGGGCAATTATGTAATTTAGCCTCAGTTGAACTAGCATACTGATAGTCTCATGCCTCTTCATCAACATTTATAAATAAGGGGTTTGGGTGCTAAGAAAAGGGGACAGAAACTCAGATAATCAGACATACACTTTCTACACAGTTCTTCCCCTTTCTCTCTCCTCCTAGAATCTAATTCTAGCTTTGTCATTTGGCGACGTCTGCGGGAATCGACAGATTTCCATCTCTTTCAATCAATTCTCAGTCATCTGAGTTGTTTGTTTTTGCTTTGAGGAGGATGAAGAACCGTGGAACACTCCGAACTACTAGCAAGGACGCGGAGACAAGCAATCAACACCTCGTGGTGCATACCGATGAGCCAAAAAATGTCGGTACACCAGTCGAGGCTAAAAAAAAGTAGGATGATGTCCTGAAGTACATTTGTTGATCATTTCGAGTATTTTCGAGCGTTTATGGAGCAACGTGAGAGCCAAACTCCATCCGAGCACTCAAACTGAGCAGCCACTCCACAAGTCGAATAGTAACGCACCCCCGGCCGACGGCTTAGGAAACAGCAGGTTGACGCCATGAGTCCAACCGACCTGCGCCACAAATTGACAAAGTCGCGCTCAGACGAACAATCTGATGAGTCACACTCATCGACGAGCGGATCAAAGAAATTACCAATGCACGAGAGAATTGGTGCACATTCTTCAAAAAAATCTGATTCAAGAGGACCCTACTCGGCTGTTTTAAAACAGCTCGAGGAGCAGAGCCTCGAAAATAAAATTCAAGAGATTTTGAGTAAAAACAATTTACTTTTGAATACTCCTGCTACGGCAGAAATTGATAGAGATCCATTCACAATCTCTATCAAAATTGAACCTCTTCCAATGCAATTCAAGCTACCGGACCTCGACCGCTACAAGGGAGAATCTGATCGGTCCGATCATCTTCTCTAGCACGTGGTAGCGATCACTAGCCTTTATGGTTATAGTGACACGACTCGCTGCAAGTTATTTGCCACCACTTTTCGAGGTCCGACACAGAAGTGGTTCCAGGAGCTGCCGATGAAGTCAATCGCCACTTTCAATGACCTGGCAAAATCCTTCCTTTGCCACTTCCAGAGCAAATTAATATTGCAAAAGGACACGTCGCACCTCATGAACATTCGGCAGAGGTCGGATGAATCGCTTAATAAATTTGTGGACTGCTTTAATGATGAGGTGGTCAAAATAAAAAATATTGATGAAAGAATTCTGGTGGCTGCTTTCTGCAGCGGCATCCGACCTGACACCTTCAATGCCGAGCTGGCCAAAAGGATGCCGAGCTCCTATTCTGAACTCCTGGAGAGAGCATCGGAGTTCATACGGGGCGAAGAGTCAAACAGGACTAAAAGAGAACTTTATGATACACAAAGAGAAAAGGTCTTGAAGACTCCGAACCCCTCATCCTCTAAAAGGCTGAGGGTCACAAACATCTAGTTGGTTGAGCTATCCAAAAGCTGGACCGTTGGATAGCGGGGTGGTATACCCGGACAACAATATCTGGAACCGACCCCCGCGGACAATGAGCCATCTAGATGCTGACTTCACACACTCAATATATCGATGAGGGAAATTTTGTACCAAGTACAGCATTTGGGCCTCTTATAGCCACCCTCTCAAATGGTGTCAGCCCCGGATAAAAGAGACAGGGCAAAGTACTGCACTTTTCATGGTCAATACGGCCATGATACCGAGGCCTGCAATCACTTGAAGGTTGAAATTGAGAGGGCCATTCAAGAAGGACACCTGCAACAGTTCACAGCCGAACCGCTGCAGAGTTCCAAAGAAATGCTGCCAATCGAGGAAATCCGGCACAACCTTACTCGCCTCGTCAACAGAATCGAGGCGGCCAAAATAGAAACAATCCCACGGCAAACCAAGATGAACAGATCCGTGTAGCCGGGGTGATAAACACAGTAGCCGAAGACTCTAACAATGCAAAAAAAAAAAAATGCTCATGGAATGGGAACATTCCCTCAGGTGAGGATCGGGAAAAGTGACTGAAGCCATTCATGAGCCTCGGATACACTTTCGAGGACCCCGTTCCTAGCCGAATGCCGCACAACGACCCCGTGGTAATTCATGTAAATGTGACCAGCTATGAAATGCACCGGGTGTTCGTCGGCACCGGAAGCTCGGCGGACATAATTTTTTGGGACGCTTGGGTCAAAATGCACATGGATGCTTCCTTAATAAAGCCTTTCAAAACCCCATTGGTTGGCTTCACTGGAGACTCGATCGTGCCTGAAAGACAGATAATGCTCCCCTTGTGCCTTGGAACTCTCCCGAAGCACAGAATTGAGATGACCAATTTCGTCATCGTCAAAAGGGACAGTTCCTACAATATGATCCTTGGCCGACCCACACAATACACCTACAGAATCCTTCCCTCCGTGTTCCATATTGGAATAAAATTCATGTTGAGGGACGGATCTGAAGGAACAGTCAATGGGAGCCAGCAGGAGGCCCGAGGGACCCTGCTATCTGATGTCCTTGCGGTCCTAGTCGCAAATCATGTCCATCGCTGACAAGGCTTACTTGCAAACTTTTGATGACTCATCCACCTGGGATGGCCGCCTTTGACAAGTTAAAGGGAGGGGGAAGAAAATGTGGAGCCTCGGAGAAGTGCTACTGAGATCCACGAGCCTCCCGAACCAAAGGAGAAGGGCAAAGCAAAAATTGAGCCCCAAGACGAGTTCCCCATTGAGGAGGTACCACTAGATTCAAACCTCCCCGATCAGAAAATTAAGATCTGTTCTACCCTTCAAGCAGAGTTCAAAGCCCTTCTCTTCAGACTTCTAGCTGAGTACAAGGACGTGTTCGCCTGGACAGTCGAAGACATGCCGTGCTTCTCTCGGGAATTAATCGAGCACAAACTCGGAGTGGACCTGGCATACAGACCAGTGAAGTAGAAGAAGCTCCTTTTCGGTCTAGAGCGCAGTTTAATAATTGAAGTCGAGGTGGATAAACTCTTAGTGGCATCAGATTGATTAGAGAAGTATTGTATCCCACTTGGCTTTGTAATCCAGTCCTTGTAACTAAGCAAGATTCTTCTTGGCGATTGTGCCAAGATTTTACTGATCTTAATAAAGCCTATCCAAAGGACAGTTACCCGTACCCTCGGATCGATACGGTAGTAGACTCATTTGTTGGATTTTATATTTTGCACTTTTTAGATGCATTCAAGGGCTACCATCAGATATATATGGCTAGAGAAGATGAATAGAAAATCCCTTTCATCACCGACCGAGGCACGTATTGCTACACTATGATGCCCTTCGGATTTAAAAATACCGGAGCTACATATCAACGCCTCGTCAATAAAACCTTCAAGTCTCAAATAGGACGAAACATGGAGGTAAACATTGATGACATGGTAGTTAAGAGCCAAAACTATGAGAAAACCCTGAAAGATCTCAGGGAAACATTTGAGACATTAAAATTAGTCCGAATGAGGCTGAACCCTAAAAAATGTACATTTGGGGTCCCTCTTGGAAAAATTCTTAGGATTCATTGTCTCTTATCGGGGAATTGAGGTGAATCCTGAAAAGGTACAAGCCATAATTAATATGAAAACTTTCACCTCGATAAAGGAGGTTCAAAGACTCACTGGTAGAATAGCAACCCTGAATCGATTCCTGTCCAAATCAGCAGAAAGAGGCTTGCCGTTCTTTCGGCTCATAAAGAAAACTGAGGACTTTCAATGGACCGAAGAAGCTCGTAATGTCTTTGAAGAGCTTAAACAATACTTGGCCAATTTGTCGAAGCTCGCATCTCCACCAAAAGGAGAGCCGCTATACTTATACATCTCGATCACTGAATTGGCAGTCAGCTCGATTTTACTGAGGCAAGATGAACAAGGCAACCAATGCCCTGTCTATTTTGTAAGCAAAGTGCTTCAAGGTCCAGAAAGAAACTACATCCTATCGAGAAGGCAGCTTTCTCTTTGGTGGTGTCGGCTCGGAAGCTAAGACCTTATTTTTATGGCCACAAGATAGTTATTGTTTGACTAACCTTCCTTTGAAAAATATTTTGAGCAAGCCAGACGCTTCGGGCAGAATGCTAAAGTGGTCTATGGAGCTGTTCGAGTTTGATATAGAATTCAGTCCTCGGACAGCAATTAAAGCACAGGCTTTTGTAGATTTCATTGCAGAAAGTTGTGACATCGAGAAGGTTGACCTCATCATGGCGATTGACCCAGTAAAAGAATAGAAAATGAGAGAGGATCTCACATGAGAGCTTCATGTTGAAGGAGTTTCGTCTGAATTTAGAGTCGGGACAGGGATAATAATCCGATCCCAAGAAGGGAACTATCTCACTTATGCCCTAAGGTTCAGATTCCTAGCAACAAACAACGAAACTGAGTACGAGGCCCTCATCTGTGGGATGGAGATGACCCATCAGATGGGAGCCCGAACCTTAAAGATATATTCAGATTCTCAGCTAGTTGTGAATCAAAGCCTGGGAAATTATGAGGCGCGAGGCGTGATATTGAAAAGGTACCTAACCGATGTCTATTGGTTCCATGGGTCAAAAGCTGGATTGAAAAATTTAAAAAGGTGGACATCCTTAAGATTGCCCAAACAAGAAACACGCTTGTGGATCCTCTGTCAAAGCTAGCCTCGACAATATACTCACATTTAATGAAAGAGATTTTGGTAGAACTACGAGAGCGCAGGTCTGTTGACTTCTCTGAAAGAATCTCTTGTGTTCAACCAGACCTCGGTTGGATGGAACCCATAATAAGTTATCTGAATAATGAGAAGCTCCCCGAGGATCCGGCCGAAGCTAGAAAGATCAAGTACAGAGCGCCAAGTATACACTTATCGACAGAATCTTGTATAAAAAAGTATACTTGTGCCCTCTGTTGAGGTGTCTCACGCCTTCCGAAGCTAGCTATGTTCTACGAGAGGTGCACTAGGGTCTATGCGGAAGTCACATCGATCCTCGGAGCTTAGCTCGCAAAGTTTTATTGGCCAGGTACTATTGGCCGACCTTACACTCTAACGCAAACACCTTGGTACGGGGGTGCCACGGTAATGGCCATGGACTCCCTCAATGTCAAATACATGCACCAATACCCTAAAGACCTGGATCGGACATGGTGCCTGTTCAGAGTCCATGGCCATTCCCTCAGTGGGGAATCACATTTTGGGCCCACTTCCTAGAGGGATAGGCAAGCTTGAGTTCTTAATAGTGGCGGTTGACTACTTCACCAAGTGGATCGAGACCGAGCCCCTGGCTACAATATCGGAAAAAGCAATAGAAAAATTCTTTTGGAAAAGCATTGTCTGTCGGTTCGGTATTCCTGCTGGACTCATTTATGATAATGGGAAGCAATTTGAAGGGGAACCTTTCAAGAGCTTCTGCGCTAATCTCGGTATCAACCAGCACTTCACCTCGGTCACTCATCCACAAGCAAATGGACAAACTGAAGTATGCAACCGAACCCTACTGACGGGGCTCAAGACTCGACTTGAACGAGCCAAGGGCTCTTGGATAGAGAAATTGCCTAGTGTCTTATGGGCATACAGGACCACACCTCGAACGGCTAACAAAAACACTCTCCGCTCAGCTTGACTTACGAGTCCGAGGCTGTTATCCCTGTTGAGATTGGGCTACCCTCGGCTCGAGTGTCCTTGTGTGCCTTGGAATTCAACGATGAGGCCTTGCGGGCTAATCTGGATGTACTTGAGGAAAAGAGGTTGGATGCATATATCCGGGAAGCCAAGTACAAGTAGGTCATGGCTAAATACTACAACGCCAGAGTCAAGCATCGGTATCTGCAGCCTGGAGACTTGGTGCTTCAATAAAATGACGCAAGCCGTGTAGAAGGGACTAAAAAGTTAGACCCAAACTGGGAGGGCCCCTATCGTGTAATAGAAGCTCACACTTCGGGCTATTACAAGTTGGTCGACATGAGAGGGGATCCAGTTTCCCAGAATGTGGAATATTATAAATTTAAAGAAATATTATCAAGGAATGTAATAAAAGTCCCTTCTCAAAAGACAGATGTTCGAACTGCTCCAACCCTCAGAGGTTCGGATCCAGTTCAATAACAAAGCAAATAATTGAGGCTCCTTATATTGTGCTGAGGCTTAGCAGTCCCTCCTCAAGGGCAGAGGCTTAGTAGCCCCCCCAAGCAAAATCAAGGTGCACCAACCCTCAGAGGTTCGGGTCAAACACATCAACAAATTCGAGCTGCTCCAACCCTCAGAGGTTCGGATCCTTTCAACACAAAAGCCAATGATTGAGGGCTGAGGCTTAGCAGTCCCCCCTCAAGGGCAGAGGCTTAGTAGCCCCCCAAGCAAAATCAAGGTGCACCAACCCTCAGAGGTTCGGTTCAAGCACATCAACAAATTCGAGCTGTACCAACCCTCAGAGGTTCGGATCCAGTTCAACACAAAAGCAAATGATTTAGGGCTGAGGCTTAGCAGTCCTCCTTTAAGGGTAGAGGCTTAGTAGCCCTCCCAAGTAAAATCAAAGTGCACCAATCCTCAGAGGTTCGGTTCAAGCATAGAAAACAAATTTGAGCTGCTCCAAATCTCAGAGGTTCGGATCCAGTTCAGTAGAAGCGCAAATGTTGGGGGCCAAGACTTAATTGGCAGTCCCCCCCTCAAGGACAAAGACTTGGCAGCCCCTTCCAAGCAAAATGATTTTGAGAGGATCCAATCCTCAAAGTGGCTCATAGCCCTGCTCAAGCAAAACATTATACCTTGGACCTTGGAAGGTCTGATTCAAATTAAATGGCTAGGGCAAATATAAGGAGCTAAGCTTAGTTCTTTTGCCTCAGCTCGGAAGGGTCTAAACAAGGCCTAAGTTTAAAATGAAATGGAGACTTAGACAATTTTCTATGCTGATATTCTTAAGTGTTATAAGCTTATTATTTGCTTATATCATAAAACTTTTGCTTTGAACGCAGGAAATAAAGAAACTAAAAAGCAGGTAAAGGTCGGAAGTAAAGAAAAGCCAAGGCTCTTATCGAGAAGACAAAGTTATCAAAACTTGAGAATTTCATTGAGAAATCCTAACTATTACATAAAAAGTTCCTAACTATTACAACAGAATTACATCAGCCTATGCAATAGAAGTGGAAGGCTCGACAAAGGAGGTGGAAGCTTGATTCACAGGTTCAGACTCGGCTTCGGGGTTTCGTACCCTGGATCAGGAGATTTGCTTCAGAAGTTTCAGAAATCGGTACGGGGGCTTTAAATTGAGCTTGTAGGCCATTGATGACCTCCTCGATAATAGAATTATCATATGGCAGCCCGTCGTACAAATCAGGATTCTTCACCAAGTGGTCACAAGCCAGTGTGAACCCCGTTGAGAAGACCTTCTTAGTAAACTCCTTCAACATCTCATCTGCTTCAATCGAAGCCACGAACTGGTTTCTTCCTTCAATAAGAGCTCCACTTCCCGAGAAGTGAACTTCGCCTCGGCCAACTGAGCTTCTTCTTGAATTTGAAGAACCCTTTGCTCTAGATCTGCGATCCTCTTGTCACGATCGCTGATATCCACTTTGAGGGTCTTCTTTTCTAACTCAGCTTGGCGAAACTTGTCCCTCACTTCGGTTAACTCGGCCTTCCACTCACCGTACTTTTTGCCCACCTCGATATTGAAGCATTTCAGCTCGTTGGCTTTAACAGCCTCCTTCACTGCCTGATCCATGCCGAACCTGGCGTGAGCCAACTCCTGCTTCATGGAGTTAATGGCGGAGTTGAAATAGGACTCGTGATCGGCGATGGCAGACAAGATTGTGATAGCCTACAAAAGAGCAAAAGTATGAGTTGAAATATGAGGTGCAAAAAAAAAAAATTGAAATTTCAAGAAGGGTTAGACTTACGTTCATCAAGCTGACGTACTAGCCTCTGTTGGGGAGTAAGCCTCTTGACATAGGCTACATCCCGAGGCAAAGCAACATCTTTGCTTGCTTACGAGCCACCCTCGGGAATTAAGCCCGGACGTTTATGTCGATCGGCGGGGTGGGTCGGAGATCAGTACTTCCCGAGGTGAGGGGAACTGGAAGAGGGTCAACGGACAGTCGACCCCAAGACACATCCTGTGACCCTACAGATTTTCTCTCCTCCTCGGGAGTGTATTTTTTATCACCTGAAAAGAGAAGAGTGTCAGCTCTCAACTGGGAAGAAAGAATAAGAAGTAGGAGAGAATGAGGCTCGACAGTTCTTACCATAAGAGGTGATGAGCTGTTTCGACTAGGGGTGTAAACGAGCCGAATCGAGCACGAATAGTGCCCTACTCGAACTCGAACTCGAAATTTTTTCTGATACTCGAACTCGAGCTCGAGCTCGAACGAGCTTCAAAATTTGAGCTCGAGCTCGCTCAAAAATAAGTAAAATGAGCTCAAATTCGAGTTCGAACTCGAGTAGTTCGACTTTTTTGTAGGTAAAATATGTAATTTTTTTAAAAAGTATGAATATTTTAGTAATTTTACATATAATAAAAAAATTTTAAAAAAAATTATATAATACTCAAAAAGCTCGACGAGCACTCGAGCATATTATACATATGCTCGAGATCGGCTCGTCAAGAGTTTCGAACTCGAGAGCTCGACTCGAGCTCGAGTCCCTTTTGACCGAGCTGGGCTCGCGACCTGTTCGTGAGCAGCTCGGTTCGTTTACAGCCCTAGTGGGTTCGACAGAGGGATATTTCCAGAAACTATCCCTGGGGTTCTCACCCTCGCCACTGGAACAGAGGGCCTCAGGGGTGGTGACGTGGAAGAGAGGGTCATTGCCGAGGTGGGACCCTCCCTGAGGCCAGCGGCCTTCCATTTCCTTTTCCTAGTAACCCGAGTCGGCTCGGGTTCAGTGGGCCTAAGAGACAGAGTTACCTCCCCAGCTGGTCTCTCTAGGGTGCTGCCGGTCTGTGTCTGATTTGGGGGTGCGGAAGTTGATGGTGTGGCCTCAGTACTCCCCGAAGGCGTGTTGGTGGTGGCGGATAAGGATCCGCTTGTTGATGAAGAGGGCTGGTTGGAAGTGCCTGCTCCAGTAGCAGGTGTGGCAGACACTAGCCCCCTGAGAAATGCCCCGAACTCTGCAGAAGACAAAAGATCAGTCCAAAAAAAATAAAAAATAAAAGGTGATGACCTTGTTGAGGGTCTTAGCTCGGGAGGATGTCATGGGTAGGGAACAGTCCCGCCCTGGCAAGGATGTTGTTGGATCGGGAGGATGGCAGGTTAGTTGTTAAAGTTTATTCTGAGGTTGGATTCTACGAGCCTCCTAGCGTGTATGGAGTCTGGGGGAGAGGCGTTTTTGGTTTTTAGGTTTTCTTTGGCCAGGTTCCACGGGGCCCGAGGCATTGGAGGGTCGAGGTACCGGATAAAGAAGAATGACTTTTTCCAGTCGTGAATGGATGAAAAGTTATCATAAGTGAGCTATTTGCCCGCGGTTCGTGGAAAAATGTAAAAGAATCCCTTTGAAGGGGATAATTTTAATATCATCCTAAAGGTGTCTAAAGAAAGGGGATGTTGTGTAATCTGCACAGAAAGGAGAAGCCGGCAATAAGCCGAAGTGCGTTTGGGGTCAGCTGGGATATGCTAATATCCCAGTGGTTGGATAGGTGGATGAGGAGCGGTGCTATTGGGAGCCTCAGTCCCACCTCAAGCTGCTCCTAATAAATTGTTAGGTAACCGGGAGGAGGCAGGTGGCCTCATTCTTCGGGGGCAGGAAGTTTGAGTCACACATGTGCACGTTCTTAGGAAAACGGCATCTATCCCTAAGTATTTTGATATCCTCGGGGTCGAGGGAGTTTGATATGTCTTGTGTTTGGAGGTTGGGGTGGTTGTTTTGAGAAAGTTCGGCAAAGGTAGGTTCAGGGGGAAAATTTAGTGGCACTGCTGCCAGAAGAGCTTCGTTAGAAGGATTTAACAGTCTGTCAATGGAGTCTATGGGGAAAGGGGGGGACCGGCGTGCTAATGAGAGAGGTGGGAGTGAACGTACCGACCATGGTCTTCTATTTGGAAGGTGAGTGAAACTTTTGGGGGACTTTTGGTGGTGTCCGGCGGTGACGTTGAGTAGCGGTCGGCAGTCAAAAATGGATGAAACAGGAGAAAAGGGGAGCAGGAGGGCTATGGTGAGGGAAGGAGAGTATGTGAGATTTGGGGAGTAAAAGAGCGAAAGGTAGTGAGGAGTGAAGGAAGATTTGAAGGAAGGAAGTAGTAATAAGTTGGAGGAATGAGGTAAAATGAGTACAGAGGGAAAGAAAAAAGATAAGAAGATGAAATGGGAGTCCTGTCTCTTAGGACACATCTTCCAGAATAAGAGACAATGGATCTGGGGGGGAAAACTGACGGTTTTGAAATGAAAAAAGGCGTCTAAACGGGAAAAGCGAGGCGTTACGGCGTGAAAAATGAGATATTTTTCAGCAAAATCGGAGCTAATAATGTAGTGCAATAAATGAAAATTCAGTGCATGGGGACTCAGCGAAAACGTCACCCACGAGTTAACGTTGCGGTTACGCCTTGCCGAGGATCCCACGGGTTGTTATAGCCTCGGATCGGCAAGGCAAGTACGAGAGTGTTCCGAGATTCTGCACCTCGACTCGGTACAAAAAGATTGGTTGTCATCGTCTGGGGACTATGAACAGTCATTTTTTGGCTCGGCCCCTGCCGCGAAGCTCGGCACCAAGCTGAGGGGACTATTGATGATGTTGATTAGTGACACACAACATTTTCCCTAAATTGTTCTAAAAGTGCCTACGTGGCAACCTCATTAAGAGGCAATTATGTAATTTAGTCTCAGTTGAGTTAGCATAGTGATAGTCTCATGCTTCCTCATGAACATCTATAAATAAGGGGTTTGGGTGCTAAGAAAAGGGGACAGAAACTCAGATAATCAGACATACACTTTCTACACAATTCTTCCACTTTCTCTCTCCTCCTAGAATCTAATTCTAGCTTTGTCGGTAAGTAAAAAAATGAAACTCTGATGTTTGCATCAAATTCAATATCTATTTTTATGCTTATGATCATTGACCAGTAACAACATAATTTAAATTACTACATAAACTTCAGTAATAAGTTTGTTGAACTATATATATGCACTTCACTCTAGTATTAATTTTACAATGCTAGGGTACAACTGTCGATCAGCAACTTGAAGAATCCCTAAGCAAACATACTATAGTTTGCTTTATTCAATCTTATGATGTTGATTATCAAGAACAGAAACAAAAAACTAAGATCAAGCATTGTGAGGGCTTATACTTCTGAAGAGTTGTAGTATCAGAAAGCAGCAACGCTGATATATCCAGAGGCATCAGCGCATCCTTATTAGCTTTCAACATCCTATGTCGAGCATGAAAAGAAAGTAGCAAATGCATTTATTTTTATTCCCACAACCGAGTCAGTCATTGAAGAAATTTCTAAGAGCACGACTGCCATGACTAAGAATGCATCTTAAGCCACTGGAGTCAAGAGAACACTTGGCTTTGAAGAAGGGAGTAGTCAGAATCAAGCCTCCAATACTGAAAGCAACTCATTACCTATGATAGTGGCCACTTTTGAACAAGAATTGCAAACCAAGACTGTTGAAACAATTGTTTTCAAGGAAGCTAGAAAACCAAGTCCATCCAAGAAGACTAAGGAACAATTCAAGCTCAACTGAAAAGACTTTGAACATGAAACTCGCTTTTGTTATTCTAAGATTATAACTGCATTGCTTAAACAAAAAATTATGATCCATTATGATCCATTGCTTAAACACTTCTTTTGGTCTCATATTATGATGCAAGCTCCCCATTAACTTTCTACTCCTACAAAAAAAATAATTGAACATAGTGTGTGATAAACATATTTATGTGTGTATGTATGTATATGTATTTATGTATGGTTGTAGATAAACTGCCTATGAAAAAACAATGTAGTTTAGCTTGCCTAGTAACTTTTGGAAGAATCCAAAACTGATGGATACGTATTAGGTTGAAACTTAAACTCTTGGCACTACTAGATATAATATGCATTATGTTACATGTGTGTTCTTATTTTTACTCATGAAATGATTACTAATTTGCTTCTGCTGCTCATCAAGTAAATATATGTTTGGATCAAAGTTATATTCTTCAAGTGGCAGTTAAAATTAGTTACAGATAATGATGGAAATTTCAATAAAATTGATAGTTTCTTAGTTAATGGTGAAATGTTAACTGCACGTTAAATGTTATGTTAACTAAATAGGTCATAAAAGGCCAACCTATCATAGCAAAAAGTATCCTACTTTGAAGGTTCAAGAAAAAACTATGACCTATGACATAGAAAAAACTTGTAAAAGAATATTTTATCTATCAATAAAAATATTTACCAAGCTTCAAACATTAAAAATACTAAGACAAATATTATCCAATTTAACATATGGACCTATCCAACTTCCTCAACCATTGATTAAGCATTCGGCCGACATCCAAAATGTTTCCCTCAACTTTCAACAATAACTATACTTCTGTTTTACTCTTTATTTAAAATTACTGGGCCTTGGCACAGCCTAGCCTACTAGTAACACAATATGAAAAATTTTGTTGTAGCTAGACTTCAAAATCTTACAGCCGTGCGATCCAAAGGATCTTCTAATTTTGTCATAATGAACATCAAACTATTAGTTAAGGGTCTAAATTTACTAATTAATTTATATACTAAATGTCTAAATATTGTTGTTAGGGATTACTACGTAAAACATTTGTACATTTGCAATATTTTAAATTTGACGTTGACTTTTATTCTTTGTAAAGCAACTTAAATAAGCTTTCAGCAGTAGGCTCTTAATGAGCCTAGCAACATTTTTCTTTAAATTAGTTCTCAGCTGTGTTCATATTTTACCAAATGAAAAATTATCGAATTGGATATTAATTTTTTGTCAGGCATTTGATTCTAAAATTTTATCCAGAGCTGATTTGGATCATTAGCACAAGAGTGAACCAAAAGTGTAGCAAATAATATCCTCATTTCTTCTAAACAATGATCTTGGTTGTTATCATGTTGTAACAGCCCTCTCAATAAAGCTGCTTCATGAAATGTATTCATTTGTGTTCCATTGTAGTTTCTTAGATTTATAAAAGATGTCAGACAATGAGCCTTTAATTATAGAAGTCTCAAGTAATATCTTTCACCTTCAACTGGATGAGATGTCATTATTCTATCAACAGAATGTCTTTGTTGCCTAAGTGTCCACATTTTCTTATCAAGTTTCCAAACAAAGTGATCTGGAAATTCTGAATAAGTATAATTTAATGCTTGAGCATATGTATCTGTACGATTCATGTCAAAAACATATTTTGTGAACATTATTTTTCTCAAGTGAATGTTGTTAACAACATTGTTCATATTAGAATTCTTTTTGAAGCTAAGTGGCTAATAGTTTTCTAAATGCAATCATAAATGGATTACAAGCTTAATCTCACTCAAAAGGAATCTAAAATTTCTCCATCTTGCTTTAGGAGGAGATATCCGTCTAGCTGAAACATACTATTTTATCCATAGTTATTAAACTCGGCCAGGGAAGGAGTTTAGTGAGGGAGGTAGATCAATGGTTACTTTAATCGATGAGTTACTGGTTCAACAGGTAGGTCGCTCAAATATATTTTTTATTAATATATAATACCTAAAAATTATTAAATACAAGATATATGGTGAAAATATTGATAAAAATATATTTTATTAAAAAAAATTTAAGTACAAATGAATTTGAAATAATTCATTTCTCTAAAGAAATTTAATAAATAGAATAAAATAGTTAACTTTAAATTATTGACTGTACATAATTAAAAAATATTGATTAGTAAGATATATAATGATATATATAGAAATGCACAAGAAATTAACTTTTTACATATTTCTTAAATGGTTAATTAGTGCTATATTAGAATTTTATTATGTTTTAGATATATACATGAATTTGTATAATCAAATGTACAATATCTTATTTTATTAATTTAAGTTAGACAGTTGTTTATTATGATAATATATTTTAATATTTATCTATTTTTTTTTTGATATTTTTGTAAAATGATATTGGGAACGAGGTTGTTCTTGTGAAAAACATGTTGTTGGTAATTGATGTCCATCAAAAGTTTTCTAAAAGGAAACTTAAATTCTTTCTTTTAATTTTGAATTTTATTTGTAGAAAGATGTTTTATGGATGAATGAATTTGACAATTTATATATTACTAATGAATATTTTATAGTCTTTTCACATGAAGAGTTAAAAGAAGTTAATGCTTAGAGTAGAGTTTGGAGAGTAAATAAATAACAAAGACGCACCTAATAAACAAAAACTTATATGGTTAGGTGATAAGACTCTTTATCTCCATTTAAGAGGTCTTTGATTTAAAATTTGGCAATTACAATTGTTTTTTCATTAAAGAAAAAAATCTGCTAGGTTTTCCCCAAACCAGTCGGGTTTTTGGGTTTATCGTTTGAACTAGCGGGTTGCATGAATCCCAATGGGTTCCTTCCTTGTTTGGTCATTGGAGCAATGTAGCCCGGTCTCAAGGCCAATTCATCGAGTTTACCGATTGAATTGTCGAGTAGGGGCAGGTTTAATTACTATGGTTTTATCTCATTTATTTCTACATCATTGTTCTGACCAACAATACAAAAATTGTTTCTATTATGGCTCTTACATGTGTACTTATAGATGTATTTGACTGCTTTAACAGTTGAACATATCTTAATTTTAATATGATTCTCAAATTTTGCAAGAAAGTAAGCATGGTAAGGTACAACCACAACTTTTCGTACTATTATTTTAACACAATTATTTCTCCTTCGATACTCTAGATAATCATTATATGTTTGGATTGTTTCCTCACAGAAATCTTTAGGATATGAGTTCTTACATGTTTTATTCTTTTTTCACATAAGGACTTGATGGATTAATTGAACCACAAGGACCATGTAGCATATGTTTGTTTAATAACCGTTTCGTATAAATGTGGATATTTCTTTATATGGAATCTTAGCATACACAATTCTATCATACTCTTCTGGATTATACATTTTATACTTAGACTTCAAGATTAAACAAAAGTGTGCATGTGAAAGACCTCTATTTTGATATTCAATAACATAAGTATACGCTGCTACTTCACAAAAAATGAATTTTTTGAATAGTTCATTTTTTAGTTTCTCAAACTTAGCATGAAAAACTCTTGAAAGTAAATCTGGCCTATTTTGTGCTTCTTCTTTATCTATCAAGTGTTCTTTTATTTCTGGCCAGCTAGGATTGCACATCATGGTCAAAAAAGTCAGGTTTGCCAAAATTTTCTAATTGCATCCTTGTACTTTCGTCTCTATATAGTTCTTGGACCTCCTATAAAGAAGGGTGGCAATATGACTATCTGGCCAACATTTGATCCTTGCGTTTCACTTTCTATGCCATAGCATCCATAAGGCCTCGAAGAAATTCTTTTTTGAATTCTTCTTGTTGGGATCTAAAAAAGTCAAGTCTCTGTGTTGCAAGCATAACGTACATATCAATTGCATACTACTGCAACAACATTCTAAAATACAGCAAGAACGATCCATCCTTGTCTCTCATTTGAAGCTTGTTAGCATAATACTCTCTAAGTGAAATATAATTTGGATATTCTTCCAGCCTAGACATCACATAAAGTGATAAAGGAGAACTGATAAATGAACATCAGTTTTAAAGACCAAGAAGCTTCTGAAATAATTCTCAGTTGGAAAAATATACTAACCATATTCTTTAGTACAGAGCAAATGATCAGCAGTTGCAACATTTCTAGGATTAATGGAATCTGCCGCATTTTGTTTGTTATTATTTTTTTTGGTGTGTGGTTTTATTCCCTTTCTTTGGGATACCTTGATGCCAACCAAGATCCTTAAATGGAAAAAGAAAGGGATATTAAAATGGATCATAGTAAATGTAGGAATATTGAATATTTCTTGAGATTCCTCCATTAATGTACACTTTAATATCACGACGCTTTGTTTCTCCATTTTCTCCCCCCTCTACACACAAAGCTGCAACTTGGGAAGTTGTGGGTTTATTATACACTCTACGATCAAGGTTAAGAAAAGCTCTAAGAACAATATGATAACTATCTAACTTTGAATTATCTCCAAAACTTTTAATGAATAGAGCATATGAATTGTGCTCGAGGACAGTCATTATTTTTTTATAAGGCTTTCTAATAATCTAGGATAAGCTGCTAATTGATTTGCTAATTCATTTATAGTGTTGTGAAAAAAATAATTGTAAATTACTGGCTAAACCATCTGATGGGTTCAAATCATTTAGGAAATGATAGACCTATCCCTGAACTCTTAATGTATAAACACCATTATTTGCTCCTTAGTAAGTTTTTATCACATTTAGTACCAACGGACGTAAATGCAAAGAAATTATTACATGTTCTAAACAATTGCGCTTCTTTGGATTATGAGGTTGAAAGCTCTTTCAAAATGTCTAGGATTTTGTTTTCAGCTAAAATAACATAACCATTAGAACAACAAAAGTTGAACTTTCAGAGAAGAATTTTTTCGCACCACAGTGAGGGCAATCATCTTGCTTTGGAAGCACATCGCTTGCATCAGCAATTAATTCCAAAAGTGCTTTCCTTTTTCTAGGAACTCTTCCTAAAAGAGAATAAATAATGTTGTTTTGAAATGTTATATTATCAATACTAATTAAAATATGTCTGAACCAAATTAAGTAATGATAAAGACTTGAAAGCTTTTTCCTTACCTGTTATGTATTTCGCTTACCTACACATGGAAGAATTGCTCAATCGTGAGACATTATAAGTAAGATATAATATTCTAATATTAGTTATTCAGTCTGAAGGAGTCAATGTACTATAGTCTACTATTTAAAATTTATTACCTATATTTTCATCCATAACTTTCTGAGATGGTTGAACAAAAATAGATGTTTTACCTAGGTTTTTGGTCTCTCTCCTCTTTTTTTTTTCTTTGATGTCTTTTTCAAAGGCAAAAAATTAACATACATGCAATCTTTTCATTTTCCAGCTTAAAAATGCCTCTCTTTTATACTTTTTTTTTTTTAAAAAAAGATGGAATTATTATAAACCTCAACGAATCCAGCATAACATGATGTATGAGGTCGCACAAGATGAGACTTCATTGTTGTAGAACAATGTTCTCTAGTGTGTATAGAGTCAAGATTAGTTACTCTCACATTTTCACTATCAGAGTAATTTTTCTTGCTTTGACTATTGCAGCTAACAACATGTTGAAGGGTGCCTCTTTTGTGATAGCTAATAACAGAGTGACAATGGCTTTCAGAACCATGAGAGCCATCATTTTAAGTAATTCATCTATTATATCAGATGTTTTGATAACATGATGGGACAATGATTCTCATTAAAGTTTATAGAATCAGATCATTGAGTAGATTTATTTGCATGTCAAAACTCATTTTGCCAGAAAAGTGGTCTCCAAACATGATTGGATGAGGGTTAATTTCTACAACCTACTCATGAGTATTCCCTTTTTTTTTTTTTTTTGGCTACTGATATGTTAATAGCATTAGATGAATCACAAAATAAATCATCAAGTACACTAGATTTCTCATTGGCTTTTCTTTTTCTTTTTATTTTTCAAATTACATCATACAATATAAAGTAAACAGAAAATCTAACAATGATATCAGCTCCTGTAAATGTTTAATAATAAAAAGCTCATAACATGCTTAAGTTTTTCTGAACGAAAGAATCCAAATCAAAAAGTTATCATATTATACTGCATTTTATACATGACTTGGCAAGCATTAATAACAAATTGAAAAGGAAGAATATGTAGAAAATAGCTTGTCTACATGTACATACAATTAAGAATATAAAATAGTCGAAACGTACAAGAATCTTTCTTAGACAAAGCATCAAGCACATTAAAGAACATTGAAACACATATCAGTCCACAAAGTAATATATATACCTGACAAGAAGAAATTTTGCTCCATCAAACTTTGTCTGTTTTGTCTACAACTGTAATGAAATAATAACTAAAGCCTTACTATTGAGATGCTCAAATTATGTTATGCATGCATTAAATTCTAGAACACATACACAAAAGAAGAGGAAAAGAGAATTACCTCTCACAGACACAAACAAACAGAGGATAATAAAAGACAAGGGATAAGAGCAAATGAAGAGAAAATGAAGTCCTTAAATATTATTAGCTTTTTATGCAATATATTATCTGATTCTTTTTATTGAATTCATTCAAAAGAGTTTACATGATTTGATATGAAAACTCGAAATGATTCTTGGAAGTCAAAAAAAGTTCCAGATTTTAAGAAAAATTCTGAAAATAGGAATTAGAAGTACTCTTGACCGCTGCTTTCAGATATAATTTTTGAAGATATTCAAATCTGATTTACTGGTTAACTTTGATCCAATGTTTTTAGTTCAGGCCTAATCATGATCGGACTGGCCTGGCTAATTATAAAAGTGTATTATCGGCATTAACCCAATAAATAGTGGTGGGCCGAATTTAATTCTTCTTAATCTGGACATGTGCATCATGGTCATCAGTAGTGATAATGAGCTAGCCATAAAGGGCCCAATACAATATTTAACTTTTTTTTTTTACTCTTTTTCCCATAAACAGTTTGTTACTGTGTGAGAGCTTAGGTTTGGGCTAAAGGGTGAAGTTGTCATTAATTATTTGTTGGGTGGAAAAAATTACAAATTGAAAATTTTGAAACCTAATAACACAAAAGGCCCGAAATATTTAGTAGGTATACCATATCAATGTTCTACTTTCAAGGGTTTATAAGTAATTTCACAAATTCACTCCCACCAAAAAATAGAAATGATTTTCTACATGGCAAAGACATGCATGAAGGAGTGCTCTTTCCTTATCTTATTGGTAGATTAATATTTAACTTTTTGGAAGTTGAACTACTAGTCTACTAGTAATGTTGATTTTGATCGGAAGATAAGAAACATGTTACATTTGATGACTGAATCCACAATAACAAAACTAGTCTCTTGGGCTTGTATTCTTGACTTCTAAAATAAATAGGGGATAGTTTCAGAAATCTCCCGGAACTTTATGCTAATATCATTTAGCACTTTTGAACTTTTAAAAATTTCACAAAACTTACCTTAACTTTATATTTATTGTACCATGTCAACCCATTTCAAAAAGAAGTTACTAAACAATTCATTTTAGAATAGAGAAACTAATTTTGTTTCCATTTTACCCTTTATTGACCCATTAGTTAATTTAGTGCCAATTTCAACTAAGTAGAATGGTTGGAAAAAAATATATACTATGCTAATTCAATTAATTAAAAATAGAAGCTAGTTAGTTTCGCATCAAATTTTAATTCTATGTTTTGCCATATTTACAATGCTTTGCATTTATTTAAAGTTATACATTAATTCAATTACAATCGCTTGAAATCAAAATCCTCCCATACTTGCTATATTTTTAATTAAATAAAAGATTTTAGTCCATCAACTTTGTTTCAACTTTGTTTATAAACAAATTACATAATTGGATAAAAAGATTAGAATGCTCAATCTGTGGTCATATCCTCCCAAAATTGGATCCGCAAGGCATTCTAAATATAACAAAATATGGAATTGAAATTTAATAAAAATGAATTAATTTCCATTTTTAATAAATTAAATAAACATAACATAACTTTTTTCAAACCATTCCAATTAATTAAGTTTTGATATTAAATTAACTAATGGGTCAACAAAGGGGTAAACTTGGAGTAAATTAGCTTCTTTATTTTAAACTGAATTGTTTAATAATTTCATTTTGAATTGGGCTGAAATGTTACAAGAAATAGAAAGTTAGGAGATGTTTGTGAGATTTTTAAAAATTCAGAGGTACTAGATGATAATAGCATAAACCTAAAGGGAGGTTTATAAAACTATCCCAATAAATAATACATGTGTCTCGCAATGGAAACGTAAATTAGGACTACTTTCAACAATGATTATTTAAGCAATTAATCCATATTGCCATAAGAATGTATGCCTACCATACCAACGCATTCTCATCTAATGTAAAGATCTTCTAATTTATAACTAACCGAGAAACACTGTGAAATATATGATATCATAGATTTATTTATAGGTTAGATTAGGGACCCTTACTTGAAAGACAAGAAATCCATTAGACTTAATTATTTTAAACATATAACTGGAATATTTACAAAATAATGTATTTCTTAAATATACAACAAAAGAGAAGTCTTCGATCCATGTTAATTTGGGATTTTATGCTATATATTTGACGCTTGCCCTCTTTAATTAGATTATGTTCATAAACCCTAAATTTTCTTTCTCGATCTGATGCTTGTGCTTTGTATTGGGAGGAAAAAATGAGTTTACGAATTTGCCCTTGAAAAATATGTCATGCAAACAGCATATATACTAATTTAGGCCAAAAAGTGCTGGGATTTAGTTCAGGGACCGATATGCAACGTTTTACATTTGTAAAGAACTAAAAATCATCATTTTGAAAAGTGAGTGACTAAATAAATATAAAAGCATAATACGAGGGACTAATATAGTAGTTTTCCCTCAAATTTATTACAAATGTACAAATTTTATTTATTTTTTACGTAATAATCCGGAACAACAATATTTAGATATTTAGTATATAAATTAAATTGTAAATTTAGACCCTTATATAATAGTTTGATGCTTTTAATAACAAAATTAGAAGATCCTCAAGAGTGTGTGGCTGTAAGATTTTGAAGTCCAGTTGCAACAAAATTTTTCATATTGTTTTATTAATATTTAACTTTTGATAGTTCAACTACTAGTCTACTAGTAATTTTGATTTTGGAAGATAAGAAGCATGTCACTGAAACTACAATAATAAACTAGTACCAAGGAGCTATTGTATACAGACCCTTGACTTGTAAAATAAATAATACATGTATTGGGCTGTAGAAACATAAATTAGAATTACTTTCAGTCATGATTTTTTATGTGATTAATTCATATTATCATTAGAACGTATGCCTACGAACACATGCCCATCTACTGTATTTCCTATTTCATGAACTAAAATTTAACTATCCCACTGATCGAACAACAATATAAGTGTACATTTGTAAAGATCTTCTATACCTAACCGAAAAATACAATGGAATATATGATATCACAATCTTATTTATATAATAGATTAGGGACCCTTACTTGAAAGACAAGAGAGCTTTCTTCCATTAAGAAAATTACCTTGAACACATAATCGGAATATTTATAAAATAATATATTTCTTAAATATACAATATTGTGACAAATTAATTAAAAATATTACATAACCATACAAAAAATGAGATATTCTGACAAATTCTATAGGTTGTGGATGTCTACTCATGTATTTTAAAGTTGATAAATTGTAGTGAAAGTCAAAATATCTATATCTAAGTATCTAATAAGTATAGATACAAGTTACATTATGATGACCTACAACCTTGATTTTGATGATAACAAATGTAATCTAACAATCTTAACTTGAGCTATGCAGGAATTCTAGTTTATTTGTTCTTAGCAGAGTTTTCGGACGAAGTATATCGTCCGAACAACACTATGTTTCTTGAACACACAAGCTCGTTCGAACGATATTACCATGAACGCAATTCACAGTCCGAACGATCAGGCAGAAAGCAAGATTTTGGAGTATCTAGAATGGACGCACAAGCTCATTTGAACAAATTTATCTCAGACGCAATTCATCGTCCGAAAGGCAGGCAAAGGAAGATTTTGGGGCACCTGCAATGGACGCATCTAACTGTCAGAAAGAAAAGTGTTCCTGGTCAAGCACCAAACCTTTCGGACATACTACACTATCCGATGATTGAACTCATCAACACACCCAGTTCAGACGAAGAAACATACGCTATCTTGTCCGTCCGAAAGGCATGAGTCCTCAACTCCTTGATATTTCAGATTGGATGATTGATCGGACGCTCAATAATAATTTTGGACGTTCGAAACCCATAATGGCTAGTTTTTTCATCATTTTTATTTAGACGTTAGGAGGTGGTTGGGAGCTGATTTATTGCACTTATAAATGCCAACCCTTCTGGATTATATTTTTATCAACTTACACATTGAATACAAGAAAATAGAAAGGCAATTTGACTACAAATTAACTCTTTAGTGATATTGTATAAGTGTGTTCTTAAGAGTGCTATTCAAAATATTGAGTGGAGTGATAATCTTGTACAAAAGTGAGGTTCGGTGTAAAATCCTTGGCTTAACTAAAGATAAGTAGTGTGAGCAAGGGTAATCCGACTTTGTGTACACTTGAAGATTATTGGCTCACCAAATTTCAAGGAGCATCTTAGTGGATTACTACTCCAAGCTAGCTAGCTTGGATGTGCTATTTGTTTAATCACACTCTTAATTTATTCCATTCATTTTATACACTTAATTGTTTATATTTTTATCATCTTATTTATCAAGTGCAAGAAATTTGAATTGAGCATCATTTGCAAATTAATTTTAAGAAACCTAATTCACCCCCCTCTTAGGTTTCTTTGGGACCAACAATTGGTTTCAGAGCATTAGTCTCTTTATTTTTCTTAAATTGTATTTGAGTAAAGATCTCTTATGACAACCAATAATGTTTTATTCTTTGAAGATCAATCTATCACTAGACCTCCTATGTATAATGGGGTAAACTTTATTAGTTGGAAAGATAGAATGAAAATCTTTTTACAATCTATTGATATTGACTTGTGGTATGTCGTAAATGAAGGTCCTTTCAAAGCCACCATTGTTGACGATCATACAAATAGAAGAAGAGAAAAAACTAGGGATGAGCTCACTCCACAAGACAAGGCAAATTTGACCTTAAATGCCAAAGTTATGAATGTACTATACAATGCTTTGGATGCTAACGAATCAACTCGTATCAAAGGATGCGTTTAGACTTTGACCAAAGAAATCTGGGACAAATTGAAGAAAATTCATGAAGGAAGCGATGATGTTAGAGAACAAAAGAAATCTCTACTTGTTGCTAAGTATGAATCCTTCAAGCTAGAGCCGCATGAAAATATTGATAAAATGTATTGTAGATTCAATGATATCATCAAGGATCTTGAAGCCTTGGGGAAGGAATACTCTTTGGGTGTGAAGAATAGAAAAATCTTGAATGCTCTCTCCAAAGAATGGGAGGCAAAGACTATTGCTATAGAGGAAGCAAAGAACTTGAATCCCATACCCATTGATTCATTAATAAATTCTTTTACTTCATATGAATTGAATCTCAAAGCCAAAGTGGTGAATGATGAAGAAGTAAGACCAAAAAGAAGCATAGCCTTGAAGACCTCTCAAGAAAAAGATAAAATTTGCTCTATCAATTGAGAAGATGAAGATCTTGATGAAGGTGATCTTGCACTCATCACCAAAGGATTCCTCAAACACTACATCAACAAATAGAGAGAATGAGAAAAGGAGGAGCAAGCAACTCAAATAACTTCAAAGGGAAGACCAAGCTGGAAATTAAGAAGCAAAATGAAAAATACTTTGAATGTGGTCAACCCAGACGCTTTCCAAATGAGTGTCCCTCCAAGAAGAAGATGGAATGAAGGAAACCTCATTTCAATAACTTTCAAATCAGTTGGGATGATTGTAACTATGAAGGAGAAGTTGAGGAAGAGATGAAATCGGCACAAATGGCCTTTATGGCCATTGGTGATGATGAGGTAACTTCTACTTATGATTCGAATGATGAAAATGATGATAATGATCTTGAAACCTTCATTTTAAAATTGCATGATAGTTTAAAAGAATTATATGCTAGAAATAAGGAGTTAGTAAAAAATTCAAATGCTTTATTGAATGCCTAACTCTAAACTTGTGAATGAAAACAATAGGCTATCACAAGAAAACGCTTTGAAGAAAAGAATGCACGTGAAAACAAGGATCAAGGAAGAACAATTCCGAAAACTCTTAAGCCTCCTTGAAGAAAAGATTTGATGACTTGAATGTTCTCTTGCATAGACAAAAGGAAAATATTGTTGATATGAAAATGAATCGAAAAGTATTGATCAACAAGAACTTTGTCACTTTTAGAATGGATGATTTATGTTTTGTAAAATCAAAATATTCTCTATGTGGAAATAAGAATATTATTTACAACTATTGCCAACAATATGGACAAGTGAAAAATAATTGTTATGTCAAGAGAAATGAAAAACATGGAATGAATACTGTATGGATTTGTAGTCATTTTACTAACTCTTATGGACCCAAGAAAATGTGGGTACCAAAAGTTATCACTTAATTTCTTGTGTAGGTAATGAATATTACCAAAAATGTCAAATGGTTCATAGATAGTGGGTGCTCAAAGCATATGACAGGTGATGCATCTCTCTTCACCAAACTCATATCCAAAAACAGTGGAAAGGTGACTTTTGGGGATAACATGAAAGCAAAATCAATCGGCACTGGTGAATAAATGTAGGTAAAAATGGTGAGACTTTAATTAAATATGTGCTCCTAGTTGACAATTTAAATTACAATCTCTTAAGTGTGAGCCAACTTTGTGATAAAAATCTATACGTATTCTTTACCAAGCATGAATGTTTAATTCTGGATAAGAATTTTTTTGTTTTGTTTAAGGCTTAAGACACAATGATGTTTATGTGATTTATTTTGACAACCTTGGTAATAGCAACGTAAATTGTCTAACCGCCTCCATAGATGATCCTTGGCTTTGGCATAGAAGGTTTTGTTATTTCAACATGGATTTAATTGAAAATCTTGCTAAAAAGGAGTTGGTAAGAGGTTTGCCAAAACTAAAGTTTGTTAAAAACAAAATTTTTGATGCATGCCAATTTGGTAAACAAGTCAAAGTTTCATTTAAACCAAAAAATTGTGTGTCTGCTTCTAAACCTTTATAATTATTGCATATGAACTTGTTTGGTCCAACTCAACATGCTAGTCTTAGTGGTAGTAAATTGCAATCTATCAATGCTTTTGTAATTGTTGATGATTATTTTAGGTATACTTGGGTACTATTTCTTGCTCACAAAAATAAAGCCTTCGAAAATTTCATAAAATTGTTTTTCAAAATACAAAATTTGTTGAATTTGAAAATTATTCGTTTGAGAAGTGATAATGGAGCCGAATTTAAATTTGTAGGTTTTCCCAAATTTTGTGATCACAATCGTATTTCACATGAATTTTCAGTTGTTAGAGTACCTCAACAAAATGGTGTTGTTGAAAGAAAAAATAGAACTCTTCAAGAGGCCGCTAGAACCCTGATTAGTGAGTGTGATTTATCAAAATATTTTTGGACTGAGGCTGTTAACATGACTTGTTATGTTATGAATCAAGTTCTCTTGAGACTTATTTTAAACAAAACATCTTATGAACTCTTGTTTTGCAAAAAATCCATTGTGAGTTATTTCAAAGTCTTTGGTTGTAAATGCTTTATTTTAAAAATCAAAGAAAATCTTGGAAAATTTGACAAGAACATTGAATAAAGGAATTTTCTTAGGATATTTTAGTGACAAGAAAGCATACCGAGTATACAATAGAAGAACTCTTTTAATTGAAGAAGTTGTGCATGTTACGTTTGATGAGGCTAATGATATTATTTCAAAAAATGTTTGTGAAGATGAAGATATAGGTATACAAAAGGAACTTGAGAAGCTCTACATACATGAAGAACATCAAGAGACCAAGACAAGCAATGAGGATGACACTCATCGCTTGGATGAAGAAGGAGAAAAGAATGGAGATTCTCCAAAAGATCTTCCAAAAGTATGGAGATTTGTCTCAAGTCATCCTCAAGAGTTGATCATAGGTGATCTGTCCGATGGGATAAAAATTCATTCTCATAAACCTTTGAATAATAATTGTGCCTTACTTTTTCACATTGAATCTAAACGTGTGGATGATGCATGGAATAATGAATCTTGGGTTTTTTCTATACAAGAGGAACTTAGTCAATTCGAGAAAAATAATGTGTGGAACCCATTGGTTGAAAGACCCTTAACTCATCCCATGATAAGAACAAAATGGATTTTAGAAACAAATTAAATGATAAAGGTGAGATTATTAGAAACAAAGCTAGACTTGTTGCAAAGGGGTATGCACAAGAGAAGGGATTGACTTTGATGAAACCTTTGCACCCATTGCTCGTTTAGAATCTATTCGTATGTTTCTTGCATATGCATGTTTTAACAATTTCAAATTATTTCAAATGGATGTCAAAAGTGCATTTTTAAATGGCTTCATTGATCAAGAAGTTTTTGTTGAACAACCCTCTGATTTTGAAAATAAAGATTTTCCAAATCACATTTTCAAACTTTCAAAAGCTTTATATGGTTTGAAACAAGCTCCCAGAGCTTGGTGTGAAAGGTTAAGTGATTTTTTGATTGAAACAAGTTGATGTTGATATTACTCTCTTCACCAAAGCTAATCTTAATGGTTTGTTGATTGTTCAAATATATGTTGATGATTTTATTTTTGGAGCGACTCCTAATGAAAACTTGTGCAAGGAATTCTCGTGTTTAATGCAAAAGAAATTTGAAATGAATCTGATAGGAGAATTACAATTCTTCCTTGGACTTCAAGACCAAACCAAAGAAGCAACGTTTATTACACAAATCAAGTACACAAAGAAGCTACTCAAGTACTTTGGGATGGAAGATTGCAAACAAGTTGGAACACCAATGTGTACTTCAATTAAACTTGACAAAGATGAAGAAGGTAATAGTGTTGATGAAAAACACTATAGAGGTATGATCGGAAGCCTACTTTATTTGACAGCTAGTAGACCGGGTATTATGTTTGTTGTTTGTCTGTGTGCTAGATTTCAATCTTGTCCTAAAGTCACATTTAATTGAGGTAAAAAGAATTTTTAGATACTTAAAAGGGAAGATAAATTTTGGCCTTTGGTATCCTAAATCCACTAATTTTAATCTAATTAGTTACTCTGATGCTGACTTTGTTGGTTGTAAAATTGATAGGAAAAGTACTAGTGGTGGGATGTGTCATTTTTTGGGTAATTGCTTGGTGTCATGGTTTAGCAAAAGGCAAAATTCTATTTCCCTATCTACGGCGGAAGCCGAATATATTGCTGTTGGAAATTGTTGTGCTCAACTTCTTTGGATGAAGCATACTTTAAAAGATTTTGGTGCTATTTTTGATTGTGTGCCTATAAGATGCGATAATACTAGTGCAATTAATCTAATTAAAAATCCTGTCTTGCATTCTAGAACCAAACACAATGATGTCAAGCATCACTTTATTAGAGATCTTGTGTGTAAAAAGGAAATTTGTGTTGAATATGTGTGTACTAAAGATCAACTAACTGATATTTTTAATAAATCTTTGCCTCTAGATCGTTTTGAATTTCTTAGAACTTGTTTGGACATTATTGATTTCAAAAGTGTATGAATTATGCTTCCGGATGCAACTATGCGTCCTAAGGTATCTGCTTTTTCGGACGAACATGAACGTCCGAACTATCACTCTCTCTGACAAATATGAAACGTCTGAACTCCTCTATTGCCTCGGACGTTTGCAATCGTCCGAACTTTCCCTCTCTCTTCAAACTTTCGGGAAATTCTTACAGACGATTATCACCGTCTGACATACCTTCGGATGCACTACATGACGTATCGGCCGTCCGTTCATCTGTGATCGGACGCACGATTGGACATACACCAATTGTTTGGACATCCGAACGATTCTCCTTTTCTAAGTCCCTTCATTTTCCCCTTATCGGACACACCCAACCCACTGAACCCTAACTTTGGCGAATTTTGAGACTCAATTCCAATTCCTTCAATTCATCCATTCTCCTTTACAATTGCTCAAGAAAATTTTCTTCACAACTCATCACCCATCTCAATTAAATGTGTATTTTACCATTTTAACATCACACTTCCTAGAATTTCTCAAAAATCACTCATTCTCACTTTTTCTCTTCTCCATCTTTCTTCGCAAATCAAGATGATACATCACGTGGAGGATCTTCAATGGATACCAGAGGGACTAGAAATCAAAAGGAAAAGTTCTGGTGCAGGGTCGAACATCTTCAAATCCTCAATCCACCCCCAGTCCCTCTCTACCAAAATTCATTGATGCCAAGGCATCTAATAGGTACACTTCCCTTCTTAGCAAATCCATTATTGTTCAACGACCTATTTCACAAAGCCTATTTGATGAATTGAGTTTACTTGTTATTAAGCCATCCTTTGAAAAACAAACCTGGGGCAATTTAGTTCACATGGATATACATGTCTATCATGATATGGTGTTGCAATTTACCGCTAATCTTAGGAAGGGTTCCACTATTCGAACCTTAGTCTCTTGTGTGAATAATGTGAATCTTGTGATTTTCTCCAATGTCATCAATTCAATTTTTGAGTGTGAAGTTGTTTCTCCTGCTATTTTTTCTCCTTGAATAAATGGCCTGCTATAGATACTCATTTGATATAGAAGAGGTCAAACAGATTTTTAATGTCAATTTTAAATAGGCTTCGGAAGCCAAAACTACATCGGCTCCTTAGTCTTGAGCTCAACATTTTATACTCTTTAGTCACTAATTTGCTATTGCTTACTGATGGGCATCACACTGAGCCAGGCAAAATGCCATTGTACTTATTTTATTATATCTATAAAGGCATCAAACTTGATTTTGGTTATCTATTTTGTTCTTTATAAGAGCTCTTTTTCACTGATACTCGTAAGAACATTCCTTTTGGAAATTCATAACCAAAGTTTTCGATCACTTTGACACCCCATTTTTTGGCAAAAAACAATACCTTCCTTATTTCAACAAAGCTTATATTGAAAGAAAAGGTTTGTTCTTTTTAATGATCAATGGTTTATAAAGGCTGCTTATGAGCTTGAAAAGTCCAAAACACTCGTTTCCACTTCCGGTTTTGCACTACCTCAGTCTCCTCCTCCTCAACCCTCCACTTCCACACCTCCACTATCCCATGACTCCCACATTTCATCTTCAGAACCTTCACTTTCCCATATATGTACACTTGTTAGCTCTCTGAAGGCTCAATGGCAATCAAACCTGTCTCATTCCAACGCCGCACCCTTGGAAGAGAAAAGGCTTGAAACAAGACAAACTATCCTTCAACAAGTGCTAAGTCTGTATAAGAGTCTGCCTCATTCAGGTTCAATTTGCCAATATCTAGTCCCATTCTTGAGTCCTCCTCCGACAGCGATGACAACAACAATGAAGATGGTGACCATTCCAATCCTGAGCCCGAAGACCGTGAAGATCCCTTTGGTGCAACCAATCCTGACAAATCTACTGCTCCTAGCATTGATGATGACACATTCAACTACATCATCCAACGCCGTGATCCTCAAGACTTTAGTGAACAAGACACTGAGGCTACGGAGGATGATGCACCAGCCAAAAAGCGCAAACGTCAGGGACGCTCCAAAAAGAAGAATGACTCAGCTTCCACCCCTTAGTTTCTCTTTAATTCCTTGTGATTATTGTACTAAGACATTTGTTGCACTTGGTTGTAGTTGACTATTCACTGTTTTGGTTGTGATTAATAATTTCCTTTGGTTGTAGTTGACTATTTTATGCACTTGGTTGTGATTATTCACTGCTCTGGCCCTTTGTTTTATGATTTTTTGTTTGTTGTGTTGTTGCCTACGTAAGGGGGAGCATCCTCGCAGGGAGAGCATTTTTTGCTTTGATGATGCCAAAAGGGGGAGAAATATAGCTATTTGAGTGTTAACTGTGTGATTGTGGTTGTTGGATTTGACTTCACTTGAGTTGATTTGCCTCGTAATTTGTCATCATCAAAAAGAGGGAGATGGAAGACCTACAACCTTGGTTTTGATGATAACAAATGTAATCTAACAATCTTAACTTGAGCTGTGCAAGAATTCTAGTTTATTTGTTCTTAATAGAGTTTTGGGACAAAATACATCGTCCGAACAACTTTATGTTTCTCGAACGCACAAGCTCGTCCGAACGATATTACCAAGAACACAATTCACTGTCCGAACGATCAGGCAGAAAGCAAGATTTTGAAATATCTACAACGAACGCACAAGCGCGTTCATCTGAACAAATTTATCTTGGACGCAATTCACTGTTCGAAAGGCAGGCAAAGGAAGATTTTGAGACACCTGCAATGGACGCATCAACTGTCCAAAAGAAAAGCATTCCTAGTTAAGCACCAAACCTTACGGACATACTACACCGTCCGATGACGGAACTCATCAACACACCCAGTTTGAATGAAGAAACAGATGCTATCTTGGCCGTACGAATGGCATCCTCAACTCCTTGATATTTCAGATTGGATGATTGATTGGACGCTCAATAATAACCTCGCATGTCTGAAACCCATAACGGCTAGATTTTTCATTATTTATTATTTAGCCGTTAGGATGTGGTTGGAAGCTAATTTATTACATCTATAAATGCCAACCCTTCTGTATTATATTTTTATCAACGTACACATTGAATACAAGCAAATAGAAAGGCAATTTGAGTACAAATTAATTCTTTAGTGATATTGTATTAGTGTGTTCTTAAGAGTGCTATTTAAAATGATTGAGTGGTGTGAAAATCTTGTACAAAAGTGAGGTTTGGTGTAAAATTCTTGGCTCAACTAAAGAGAAGTAGTGTGAGCAAGGGTGATCCGACTTTGTGTACACTTGAAGATTATTGGCTCACCAAATTTGAAGGAGTATCTTAGTGGATTATTACTTGAAACTTGCTAGCTTGGATGTGTTGTTTGTTTAATCACTCTCTTAATTTATTCCATTCATTTTATACTTAATTGTTTATATTTTTATCATCTTATTTGTCAAGTGCAAGAAATTTGAATTGAGCATCATTTGCAAAATAATTTTAAGAAACCTAATTCACCCCCCTCTTAGGTTGCTTTGGGACCAATACGTTATTTATATTACATTTATGGGTCATTGAACTCTTATAAATACATGCACTACATGAGGAATAAAAGAACAGATGGTCAGGTTTTCTATATTTCTTTTCTCTCTTTCTCTCAATTCCATACATCTTTTATATTTTATTTAACTTTTATAACACGTCCCTATATCAGCAAGATCAATCTAGTAAAACTTGAAGATATTTAGGTATTCTCTTATCTCAATATCTATTTATTATTTATTTCAATTATTACTTTGAATCATGTCAAATCTTACGATACTCGGATTTACGGCACTTGGCATAACGGGTGAGAATTGGCTTTCATAGATTTTGGATGCTGAAATCTATATGGATTTTATGGGTCTTGGAGACACATAAAAAAGGAAAAAACTACATCCAACCAAGACAAGGCAAAATCAATAGTTTTCCTTTGTCATCATATCCATGAAAGATTAAAGACTAGGTATCTCATTGTAAAAGATCCTGTAGATTTATGGCGAAGTCTGAAAGATCTGACCACCAAAAAATAGTAATTCTTCTCAAAACTCGTTATGAGTGGATGCATTTAAGTTTGCAATATTTTAAATCTGTAAGTGACTATAACTCAACAATGTGTAGAATTAGTTCTCAATTAAAATTATGTGGGGAAAATATTATTAACGAAGATATGATGAAAAAAATATTCTTTACTTTTCACACTTCAAATGTGCTCCTACAGCAGCAATATTGTGTAAAAGGTTTTATGAGATATTCTCAACTAATTTCATGTCTTCTTGTGGTTGAGTTAAATAATGAATTATTGATGAAAAATCATAAATCTCGTCCCACTAGAACTACTCCATTCCCTGACGTGATGCAAATATATCTGGAATTGCTTCATTCCCTAAAGTGAATGTAGCTATGTATAAAAATTCTAAAAATAATTATAGTTATGGTCATGGCCAAGGCCGTGGACATGGTCGTGGCGGTGGAAAGGTCATAATAATTACCCATACCACCAAAAGTGGATTAATCCTAAAGACAATGAGAAATGAAAAAAAAAAGTTGGTCAAAATAATCCTACCAAAAATACTGAAGATTTGTGTTGTCAATGTGGCATGGAAAGATGTTGGTCACATACCTGTCATACTGCTGAGCATCTTGTTAAGCTTTATCAAGCATTCATCAAAGGAAAATAGAAAAAATGTGGAAGTTAATATGATTTATCAAGGTGATGGAGTTGTGACAAATTTTATTGGTAAAGCTGATGACTCAAACTATAATACTGATGACTTCAATGACTTCACCAATATAACATATCTGGATGCATCAAACATCTTTGAGATTTGTGAATAAAGAATTGAGAATGAATAAAATTGTGGATTTTTTTTAGTTTATTATGTTTTTAGTTTATTCAATAGTTTTTTTTTTTAGTTTAGTCTAAATTTCAACATTTATTTTAATGTAATTTGTTTCTTTTTGCAACCTTTGTTTTGATGAAGAATATGAGTATTTCTCATTCAATGATTGGATTCAAGAACAACAGTGAAGAATTATGTTTTGTTGATAGTGCAACAACACATACGATACTTAAAAATAAGAATACATTTTTCTTATTTAATAAAGAGTAATGCCAATGTTAATTCAATATCGATTAGTACTAAATTAATTGATGGTTCTGGAAGAGCCACTATATTATTACCATAAGGATTATACAAAATTCATTATAAATAATGCATTATTTTCTGCTAAGTTTCAAAGAAATTTATTAAGTTTTAAAGATATCCGCCGAAATGGATATCATTTTGAGACAGTAAATGAGAAAAATATTGATTATCTATATATCACAAAAATAATATCTGAAAGAAATTGTTTTGGAAAAATTGTATACTTTTTCTTTTGGTTTGTACTATACATATATTAGTATAATTGAATCACATATTACAGTAAAGCAGAGGTTTACTAATCCAAATACTTTTATTATTTGGCATGACCGGTTAGGCCATCTCGGGAACAATATTAATGCATAAAATAATTACAAATTTATATGGACATTTATTGAAGAACTTGAAAATTCCTCAATCAACGAAAATTAATTATTAGACCATTTCCAACTAAAATCGAGTTTAAATCTCTAGCATTTTTGGAACGTATTCAGAGTGGTATCTGTGGGCCTATTCACTTCGTGTGGACCATTTAGATAATTTATGCTTTTAATGATAGCATGAGATGCATCTAATGATAGTCTCTTGTGTGTTTATTGTCTTCTCGTAACCTGGCATTTGCAAGATTACTTGATCAAATAATTCGATTAAGAGCATGATTTCTAAATTATGCAATCAAGAAAATTCGTCTTGATAATACTGGTGAATTTACATCTCAAATATTAATTATTTTTGTATGTCAATTATTATAACTATTGAACATCCTGTAGCACATGTTCATACTCAAAATAGTTTAGTAGAATCATTCATAAAACGCTTCCAGTTAATAGTTAGATCATTACTTATGAGAAAAAAATTGCCTACTTCTGCATGGGGACATGTTATTTTGCATGCAGTAGCACTTGTACGTTTCAGACCATCAAGTTATTTGAAATTCTATCCATTACAATTGGCTTTTAGTCACGAGCCTAATATATCCCATCTTAAAATTTTTGGTTGTGTGGTATATATTCCAATTGCTCCACTACAGCGCACAAAGATGGGTCCTCAAAGAAGGTTGGGATATACCCCATATTGGATATGAGTCCCCCTCTATAATTAAACATCTTGAATCATTAACAAGAGACTTATTTACAACTCGTTTTTCCAATTGTCATTTTGATGAAAATATTTTCTCAATATTAGGAGGAAAAGATATACAGCAAGATAGAAAAATTGAATAGAATGAATTATCATTATCTCACTTTGATTCTCGTACAAAACAATGTGAACTAGAAGTTCAAAAGATAATTCTTTTATAAAATATTGTGAATCAACTGCCATATTTATTGAATGAGCTAAAATGAGTCATTAAATCTCATATACCAGCTAAAAATGCTTCAATTAGAATTGAAGGTCCAGTTGAAAAACCTGTTAGTAGAAGTGATAATAAAGTACACCTAAAGCGTAGTACACCAATCGATTCCAAAAATAAAAATCGTCGAAAGAGGAAACGATCAACTATTTAAGAATGTCATATAATAGAGACAGGTGTTCCCAAAGAGACCCTAGATACTAATCATAAAACCCCAAAAAGTAGATCAGGTACCTAAATCTAACAAAAATGAAGAGATTTCTATAAGTTATGTCTCTACTAGAAAGAGATGGAATAAAAAAGATATCGTTGTCGACAATGACTTTGTTTATAACATAGCAACTAATATTTTGAATGAAAACGAGGATGTTGAACTTAAATCTGTTGAAGAATGTTAACATACATATGATTAGCCAAAATGGAAATATGCAATTCAAGTAGAATTAAATTCATTTTCAAAACATGAAGTTTTTGTACCAGTAGTCCAAACACCTAAAGGTGTAAAGTCGGTGGGGTGCAAATGGGTATTTGAACGAAAACAAAATGAGAAGAATGAAATTGTGTGATACAAAGCACGCATTATTGCATAAGGATTTTCACAAAGACCCAGCATTGATTATAAAGAAACATATTCTCCTATGGTGGATGCAATCATCTTTAAATATCTCATTAGTTTGGCAGTTAATGAAAAATTTGAAATACTTCTAATGGTTATTGTGACACTCAATTTATTTATATGGCTCACTTGATACAGAAATCTATATGAAAATCTTTGAAGGATTTAACATGCTTGATTAATATAAAATTTTTTTAAAAACTTGTTCAATAAAATTACGTAAATCCTTGTATGGATTAAAGTAATCTGGGCATATGTGGTATAATTGCCCTAGTGAGTATCTCTTGGAAGATGGCTACAAAAACAATCCAATTTGCCATCTGTTTTTATAAAATGAATTGGATCAAAATTTGTGATAATTATTGTATATGTTGATGATATAAATATTATTGAAACTCCTGAAGAGATTCAAAATACAATTAATTGTTTAAAGAAAAAATTCGAATTAAAAATCTAGGTAAAACAAAATTTTGTACAGATATATAATTTGAGCATATAACGCATGGAATTTTTATTCATCAACCAACTTATACAAAAAAAAGTATTAAAGAGATTCTCTATGGATAAAGCACATCCATGGAGTATCCTAATGGTTGTAAGATTGCTTGATATGAAAAAAGTAAATGATCATTTCCATCCTCCGGAGAATAATAAAGAACTTCTTGGTCCTAAAGTACAATATCTAAGTGCTATAGGAGTATTAATATGTCTTTCTAATAATACACAACCTGATATAGTATTTGCTGTAAATTTGTTAGTAAGATTTAGTTCTTCTCTAGCGCGAAGACACTGGAATAGAGTTAAGCACATATTTAAATACCTCTGGAAGACTATTGATATGGGTTTACTTTATTCAAATGAATATTTGTTACAGTTAATTGGCTATGCAAATGCCGGATATTTAGCTAACCCACATAAAACTCGATCTCAAATAGGTTATTTATTCACATGTAGAGGTATAGTTATATTATGGCATTCAACAAAACAAACTTTAGCTGCTACTTCTTCAAATCATGAAGAATTAATTACTATACATGAGGCACGTAGAGAATGTATTTGTTTAAGAACATATCTAGAAGATATGTGATTTAATATTAGAAGAGAGTTGCCAACAATATTATATAAAAGACAATGCAACATGCATAGTCTACTTAAAGGGAGGTTATATCAAAGGAGATAGAACGAAACATATTTCACTAAAGTTTTTTTACAATCATGATCTTCAGAAAAATAGTGATATTGATATTCAACAAATTCGCCCATGTGATAATTTAGCTAACTTATTAACAAAGGCGCTACCAACATTAATATTTGAGAAGATAGTTTGTACTATTAAAATGCACCGTCTCAAGCTTATTAAGTGATATTTTCATGAGGGGGAGTAACAGTACATGCTGTACTCTTTTTCCTTTAACCATGGTTTTATCCCAATGGGTTTTCCAAGCAAGGTGTTTAATGAGACAGCATGCAAGAATGCACTCCAAATATTTTATGCTTTTTTTCCTTAACTATGTTTTTGTCCCACCGGATTTTTCTTAGTAAGGTTTTAACAAGGCGCATGTTCTAGTTAATAGATATTCAAGGGGAGTGTTACATATTCTATAGATCATAGATGTCTACTCATATATTTTAAATTTGGATAAGTTGCAGTGGAAGTCTATCTATATCTAAATATCTGATAAGTGTAGATACAAGTTACGCTATTTACATTACGTATCTTACAGGTCATTGTACTTTTATAAATACATGTGCTACATGAAGAATGAAAGAACAGACTGTCATGTTTTTCATATTTCTTTTCTTTCTTTCTCTCAATTCCATACATTTTTTTTATATTTTGTTTAATTTTTATAATAGATTTCAATTAATAAGGTAAAAAATACAAATTAGTCATGTCATGTGTGTCAAATACAAGTATTACAGGGCAAGTCTTACATGCTTGGTTTAAGTTCAAACTTTAAATTAACTACAGGTAACTCAAGTTGTAGTTCTAGACGATCTAGTTGAGTTCAAATTAGTGACTTTTAGTTTAAATAGATACAAGTATAGACTTACAATATAAAATAGTACTTCTTCATCTATCTCATTTTTGCGACTGTTATGCTAGAGAATTGCCGCCCGTCATTAATGGTAAAAGATCAGTTTTAATTTATCAATTTTAATTTAAAAATTAAAATATTTTGTCAATTTTGTAAATTTCCTGAATGAAATGTACTATTTTAAAAACTTTTCGACTACAAGATGTTTAACTTTAATCTGTGACTCATAAAATTTTACAATTGTAGTTCATAAGAATAAGGATAAAGATAATATACACGCAAATTTTAAAGTATGTCTCTACTTAAATTTGCTTGTAGCTTTTTGATAATGAAAATTAATAATTTTAAAATATTTACTGACAAAAACTAAAAAATATGTTTCTTTTCATATTTAGAAAAGTTAAGATTTGTTTTAGGGTAAATTACAAGGAACCTCCTTGTGGTATGGTTAATGTTCATGTTACCCCCTTATAGTTTTCAAACCTACAATCTGACCCCTTGTGGTTTGGGGGTAAAGTGAAACTGTTAAATATTTCGTTAAGTAACCGATAGAAGGTTAAAAATTTTAATTTTAAGGGATATTTTAGTCATTTAAAGTCTCCAATCAAGCTCCATAGTTATATATTTCACTATAAAAAACAATCCCTCTCTTCCGACGAAGAATTTTTGGGTGATAGGGGGTATTAGACTTGGGGATATTTTGGACATTTTGCATAAAACTATCAGTTTTTTAACTTTCTATCCACTTTACAAAAAAACAAAACCATAACAGGTCAGATTGTAGGTTTGAAACTATAAGGGGTAATGTGAATATTAGCCAAATCATAAGAAGGTTCATTGTAATTTACTCTTTGTTTTAAAAAGCAAAGATTGCTTTTTCATTTTAAAAATAGCAACTTATAACTTTTTACAAGCAACTGAATAAGGTCACTTTTGCATAAGATGTGCATAATTATTATTTCATTATTTTTGTTATTATATACCAATATTTTTATTATTTCAGTGTTAATAATACATCATGATGAGTATAAAATTTGTAAAGAGAGAAAGAATAGGAAGTAGAGAGAAATGGGGGAATTGTATTGAGGTTGCATCCTAATTAGGCTCAAAGACCCTCTATTTACGTATAGATAATGATCCAGGCCATTACATTGCCAACTAGGCATGAGTTCTATTTACATAAATGTCCCTTGAGGTGGCCACATAGACATTAATATGTAAATGTCTAAGAATATGAAAAATACTAATTTTAACACCATCATTAGTCCCCTCAGCTTGAGACTGAGTATTGTCTCAGAGCCGAACCGATAATTGTTATTGAAGTCCCTTGTGTGAGCCTTTTTTGTTATAGTTCGAAGCTTAAATTGCAACTTTGAAGACACTTGATCTTAAGTTTCTAAGTCGAGACCTGAAGTTAATTGATTTATAGTCTCCAAAACTTTACAATCTACATTGTGGAAACTGACCTTGTGAAACCCAGTATTTTAATAGCCTTGTTCTTTGATTTTTAACTGGTTTAAAATGTTTTTCATATTATTTTTAGTCATAAAGTACTTCAACTTATTCGTTTTTCAATTCGGCAAATTTTTCGGTTTACGCGATTTCGGTACCGGCGGGTAAACGGGTCAAAAGCGTTGGATTAAGTGTAATTAGTGCATTGTGGTGTGTGAGTGTTGTAAGATGGCTGATTTATAATGTTAATTTAGTAGCAAAAAATTAGTTTTTGGGTTAAATAGTCAACTTGGAGACTATTTGGTCAATGGGAACTATTTGGGTCAACCTTGGAATTTCTTTTTAGTCTTCTTCTTGTTGTTTTTCTTCCTCATTTTCTCCAGCTGCTGGCCGAACTCTCTTCCTCCATTTTCCCCAAAAATTTTCTTGGATTTCAAGTAGGAATCACTTGGAAGGTAAGATTTTATGTATTTTAGCATTTATAGCTTATGGGCTTTATGATCCAAGCTTTAATTTCAAGTTTTGTAGGATTCTTAGGGCTGAAAATAAACCCTCTTTGCAGCCTTGTAAGTTATGATTTATGTATGTTATGGGTTGTTTTTAGTGTTTTGGAGGTTGGGAAGTAATTGGGGTTGATTTTTAACAACTTTCCATGGTTAGATTACAAATTTTAAGATTATGAGTAAGTTTTAGGGTTTTATCTTCCATATGTGGCCAAGAGTGTTATGCTATGAATGCTTATGTCTATGCACATAATGATGTTTTAAGAGTGTTTTAAGGTTAGTTTGGATAGGAAGTGAGACTTGAAACCAAGTGGAATTGATTTCCCTTCATTTTGTAAGTAAGCGGAAGTTTGGCGCAACTAGGATAATTTGGATAATTGGTTATGTTTGAAGGGTCTTTAATGATCTTTTGATGGTTTTAAGTGTTTCCTTGGTAGTGGGTTGGATAGGAAGCATGTTTGAATCATGCGTGTGGCTAATCGGTAAAAATTTCAGTTTAGTAGTAAAGAGGAATTCCAACCATAGGTTGTTGCTCTAATGTTGTAATAGAGTTAATTGTAGTGGTTATGGGGTATGGATTGTTGTGGAATGCTATTGATATAGTCCCGGCTATTGCTCCGGTGAATCTTTCCGTTTATAGATTTTGTTGGTTGGTTGAATATGTTGTTTTGAGTTGGGTTGTAACCACGCACAGGTCCCTTGAATACCTTGGAAATGGATTTTGTTGGTTGGTTGAATATGTTGTTTTGAGTTGGGTTGTAACCAAGGTCCCTTGAATACCTTGGAATTGGATTTTATTGGCAGGGAGGATAGCCTAATTATAGCCTAGGGAGGCGGCGTTTTCGATTGGTCTGGAAAACTGAGCTTATTATCTCCTAATCTAGCTGTAATACGAATTTGAGGGGTTAACTAAGTGTTTTGACTGGGGTTTTAGCTTGTCGAAGTTGGTCAGAAATTGTGAAAAGGTCATTTTTGACCAAAGAGCTGTTGGTGTCGTTTTCTATCGTTTCGCGTCGTTTTTGCTTCCCTAGTCATTCTTTAACTTCTACATCTCTTCTAAGAGTCCTCTTCTATCTGTTTTAGGTACCACGCCACCTACGGCCGGCGATCGCGTTCAGTGATCATTTGTGCAGTTTTTGCTTTGATAGGTGGGTAACATAGACCCTCTTCCACTTGTATTTTGTTTAACGACTTTTGAAATATGTTTGGATGGATTTTAAAATGAGTATGATGTTTGGAACTGCACTTTTACCAAGTTTTGGAATTACTACATATGAAATTGGGACCAAGCTATTTTATGTTAATCAAATGATATGTTTGCAAACTCTTTTGATATGAAAGCATTTTATGACTGTTTTGGCTCATAGGTGACCTAGGTATATAATTTTGGATGTGTTTGGAAATGTTTGATTTGTGGAGAACCGGTTCTATAGTCATCCATGGGACGCCATGGTGACTGCTGTGAATGTTTTGAACTAATTGACTGCGGGGTCTTATGATGGGATAACTTGACCTCCCGGTCAGACTAGTAGGTGTAGTAGATTACTAGATCTGACTAGTACTGTAGGTCATACTTTTGAGCCTAAAAGATATTCATGCTATTTTATTATATTCCGTATTGAAACTGTACTTGGATTTGTTCACTATGCTTTAGCATACTATGTTTTGAAATGATTGGATCTTTTTGACTATGTTTTGGAACAAAAACATGCTTGACGTTTAAATGGCATGATACATTTTAGAAACTACTTATGATTATGGTTTATTGACTTTTAAATGGCATAAGACATTTTAGAAACTGCTTCATGACTATGGTTTTCACAAATGTTATTATCTTTATGTTTTCTTTTTATCGCAAATACAGGCCCCATTTGAAAAAGCTTTTATGATATCCACTGAGCTAGTTATGCTCACCCCACGTGATTTATAATTTTTCAGATTAGGTGCTCGTTTTTACTCTCCACGCGTTAGCAGCTTCTAAGATTTTCTCCAGATTCCACATTACTGGTAGGACTCTGCGGATAATCTTCCAAGCTTCTCTTTTGTTTGGAAAGGGGTAGTGTATTAGATAGGTTTTGTATTGATGAACTTTGTTTTTGTTGTAGCATCTTTTGTACTAAGAAGGAATTTTGTAATTCGTATTTTTTGTGTAAAAATGAAATATTCGGTTTTATAGTTAAGAAATGGTTTGATGGTTCTATTGCATTGCACGGTTAAGTTTGTTGCTCTGTTCGTTTGTGCCTTGCGCTTTGGACCGGTGTGCCATTAGCGCGGCGTGTTACGGTCCCATTTTTGGGGCGTGACAGACCTTAGCTCTTGAAGTCTCCCTACGACCCAAATACTTTACTTCTCTCTTGCTTTAAACCCGAGGCGAAGCTTCCAAGGTCACATTTCATGGCTTTTCATGACTCGGCTCTTATTTGTTCAAACCAAGCTTTCCCTATTTCAAGTTGAATATTCCCATAATTATTGTTTTTCCAGAGAAAACCCAGACTGCTTTATTTTACCACATACGCTTTAAATGGTCGCACCACTTTCGAAAAGAAAACATGCCACCTCATTTTTCACACAAGTCTTAAATGCTTCTACTGCACACCGCTTCGTTTTTCACACATCACTTTTAATGTCATCATGCCCAAATAGATACACCGTTTTATTTTCTCATACACGCCTTAAATGCTTCTAACTTCTTTCAATGACACAACTTTTAAATTTCTTCCTCTTAATAACACAACCCATTCCCCTATAGACACGTCACTTTATTTCAGCCCAATTTCTTGATTTTTCTGCCCAACTCTCATAATTACTTACCCTATCTTTTTTCACCTCCTTTGTGGGCCCATTTGCCCTATTTTACTAGGGTATTTATACCCTAGCTTAAAGCTTTCCCCTTCACAATTATCTTCCCCAGTTCTTACCACCTGCATGCCATATTATACATTCTTGAATTTTTCTTTACAAGCTTTCCGGTGACTTTCTAACTTTCCATCCTCTAATCATTCCCATACTTTTCCTTTTCTTTTCCAAGCAGTATCCCAATAATTTCTTGCTCGATTTCACAGTTTGCAATCTTCAGCCATTTCAAGTCCAACTTCAAGTTTTTTTTGCTCTCAATTTTATCAAAGCGACTATGGCTGGTACATTTACTCCATCCTCTCTTATTATCACTTCTCAATCCCTTTCCCCTATAAATGATATTGATAATCTGTTAAACCCCTATCGACGAGTTCCTTCCCGCCGCGGTTCCCTTGAATTTCCCAGGGGAACCATCATTCTCCATAAACACCCCAAATATCCTCGAACCAGAGAACATCAAAATTCTTAGGGATAGATACCGATTTCTTAAGAACGTTCACATTTAATATCCTTCAACTGAGGATCGAGGTCACTTGCCTCCCTCTGGGTATTTAACCATACACCAAGAGCAACTCGAAGCAGGCATAAGGCCAACCATAGGTCACCTTTTATCTGAACTATCCAACTGTTGGACTATCAACGTGTCTCAGTTGACCCTCAACGCAATTAAGGTAATAGCTGGATTTTACATCTTATGTAAATTATACGAAGTTCCCCTTTCCTTAGAAACCTCTCGAATGATGTTAAAATTTTCTCATTGTCATGGATTTTTTTACACCTATCCCCGAGCCTCGCATAAGCAGCTCACCTCGAGTAACCCTTCTTCCATTCATGACTGGAAGAATTTTTTTTTTCTTTATCCGTTACTGTGATAAATTCCTACAATAGCCCGAAGCTCATGGAATTTTGTCATGAAAACTTGAAGGCAAATAATGCTGCCCTTCTAGATTCCGATGATGCCAAGAAACTCATTAATTCCACCCTTAGGATAGTCTTTCACAATCAACCAGTTATTCTTCCCAATAATGTTTTGGCCTGGGCTGGTTTGTTCCCTAGGCATGGAATTTCAGAGGACTACGACCCTTACAAAGGTTTATTCAATATTATACATTATTTCTGCATGTCAATTATTAATAGGTTACTTTTATCCGAGCTTACCCTCTTGGTTTTTATTTGCGTAGACCTGAGTGCATCCTTGAGGGGTTTAATTGCTACTACCCCAACCACTAGGGCGCCAGTTCATCGAGCTAGACGACCCTTGTAGCTACAAGTGGATCATCCTCGGCCACCATTGATGCTTCTGGTACAATAGACGCCGTTCTGGTGTCTACTATCATAGGTCTATCCATCTCTGCAAGTGGTCCCCGAAGTAGTCAAGTAGTTATCATTGGCTATCACTGTAGGGCGTCAAGCTAAACCACTCAAATAACGAGAAAGAGAAGCCGCTATATCAATGCTTCGGGTGCCCAGGCCAACCCAGATGTGAAGAAGGAAGAAAGGCAAATCACAAACTCCTCAACTTTTTATTCTTCTCTGAGGCCCAGTCCCTATACTACTTTGGCTGATGCTACTTTCTCTTGCCTTAGCTAGGTAACTAGGGTCGCCGGTCAAAGAGCTAGAAAGTTACCCTTCTCCAAGCAATTCCTCTCTACATATAGTAAATAACTCTTCACTTCCATTCTCATATTGCACACATTTATTTGAGCCAAGGGCACTTATTTTGTATATCACTTTCATGCTTAGTGAGCAAGAGGTCCACTCCTAGGAGAAGTGGAAATCTGTTGGGTCTCAAGACTTTCCCTGGTCTCAAAGATCAATTGACCCTATTCCCAGCCCCTCTACCTCAGGAAGTACAAACTTTAGGCCCACCCTACCCTTAGATATAAACGACTTATAGAGGTCAATTCACCAGGGTGGCACGAGGCAGGTAAAATTCATCGCCTTGCCTTGGGACGTGGCCTACGTGACGAGGCTGAATCCTTAGCAAAGGATAGGCGGGCTTCATGTCAACCTGATGAATGTAAACTTCTCACCTTTCATTATTTCTTTCTTTTACTTTCTATCTTTTGATTTAGATTCTCATGACTTGCTTTACAAGCCATAACCATCCTCCCTGCCATCGCGGAAAGGGAATCTAATTTTTCCTCGAATATAAACGCTATAAGGCCAGTGGTAGCAAAGGCTGAGACCAACTAGAAAATAAAGGAAGATGTCAAGGCTAATGAGCTGAAGTGCAATACCGAGACTGGCAATAAATATAATGAGTGAAAAGCTCAAATGAACGAACTCAGAGAAAAACTTCGCCAGTCCGAAATGGAGAAAAAGACTTTTCATGTACACATTGCAAATAGATATAAGAGGATTTTTCAACTTCAAGAGGAGACTTAAATGGTTGAAAAAGAGGCAGCAAAGTTCGTCTCAAGAGAAAATGAGCTTATGATTATAGGCAGGAACACATTTGTAATTTTGGACGAGGAAGATAAAATGGTGAAGGACTTCACCAAGCAGGTTATCATAATGGGAATCACTATGGATTATGATCAGTTAGTGAAAAACCCAAAGTTGTACACTAGCCTTCCATATGACACCTTAATAAACGATGAGATGATCAAGAAATTGGAAGCCAATTTTAAGGCTCAAGTGCCACTTCCTAGAGCTTCTGAAGCAACTGATCAAGCTGAATCTATCTCCGATCCTGATTAGCCCGGCTCCTCCTCTGATCCCATTCACCAAACTTTTGCCACAATGGATGATTTCTCAACTACTCCTTCAACTTAATAGCTTTCTCTTATATGTAATAGCTAGGTTTTCGCTATTAATAAAATACCAATTTTTCAATTTCTCTTCTTTAATTCATCTATTTCATATCAAAAAATATACTAAGTATAAAACTTGTTTTATCCTATCATGACAAAATTTTCAAACACAAAGTGTCCATTATACATTGCAACCTAAAAAAAAATCTAAGTACATAACTTAAACTTTTTTGTATGTTCAACCTTGAATGAACCTAAGGGTTTTTTTTTTTGAACCTAGTTCAAACCTCTTAAACACATATGTGGGTTAGAACAGCTCATAATTTTTAGGAGGGACCATTAGGTCTCAACTTTCCTAACACTCATGCTTTTTTCCATTCAACTGCTTTTTCTTTTTCTCTTTTTTCAAATCTGGTTCGGACCTCTTAAGCACATCGATGGGTTGGAATGGCTCATATTTTTTGAGGAGGGGACCACTAGGTCTCGGCCCTCCTAACACTCTAGTTTTTTTCAATTCAATTGCTTTTACACTTTTTTTTTTCTTCTTTCGAACCTGGTCCAGATATCTTATGTACATCGGTGGGTCGAAGCGACTAATATTGTTTAGGGAGGACCACTAGGTCTCGACCCTCCTAGCACTCATGCATTTTTCAATTCAATTTCTTTCCTTAATATTTCATTTTGTTTTTTTGAACCTGATCCGGACCTCTTAAGCATGTCTACGAGTCGAAACGGTTCATATTTTTTAAGGGGAACTACTAGGTCTCGACCTTCCTATCACTCATACTTTTTTCAATTCAAGTGCATTTTCTTTTTCTCTTTTTTTTGAACCTAGTCTGAACCTCTTAAGCACATCGGCGAGTCGGAACAGCTCATATTCTTGAGAGAGGACTACTGGATCTCAGCCCTCCTAACACTTATATTTTTTTTTAAGAGAGAGCTTACTTCATGCTTCAGAAAGAATTTGTATTCAATAAAAGGGATTAATTATAACCCTGGATATTATCTTTTCAAATTTACAATGTTTCACATTCATGGGATAGAATCCATTTTCATATCAACGAGCTTATAATAACCGAACTCTATCACTCAGTAAAGGCCTTCCCAATTTGGATCTAGCTTCTTTGTTCCTTCCACTCTACTGGCTTCATTCTTTTGAAGTACCAAATCTTCGGGTCTCAAATATGTATATTAGATATCGATGTTTCACTTTAGACTTATAATGTTGAGACATGATTTGTTTGTACTTTGCCTCTCGAATGGAAGCATTTAGCTTTTTTTCTTCCAACAAATCTAAACTAAGTCTTAAGGCCTCCTTATTCTGTACTAATTCGCATAAGGTTAACCGAGCCGAAGGCAAACCTATCTCAGCTAGAATAACAGCTTCATCTCGGTTGGAATAACAGCTTCAGAAACATACACTAAGCTAAAAGATGTATTCATATTAGCTGTTCGAAGTGTGGTCCTATAGGTCCAAAAGACGTTGGGCAACTGAGTCCTAAAACCCATGAAGAGTGTTCTGTTACACAACTCCGTTTGTAGATTTGCTTGAGGGTATGCCACCGAAGTGAAATGTTATTTTAAATCAAGGCTGGAACAAAAACTTTTAAAAGGTTCCCCTTCAAATTGTTTCCCATTGTCAGAAAAAAGAACCGGGGGACTTTCGAGCCAACAAATAATATTTTTTCAGAAGAACTTTTCGATCCTGAATTTTCCGAGATAGAAACCAAAGGCTCTACTTCAATCCATTTAGTAAAGCAGTCAATGCTACTACGAAACATTCCATTTTTCCTACTCCCTTCAGTAATGGGCTGAGCAAATCAATTCCCCACTAAGCAAATGACCAAGGGTCTTAATTGGGACCATATCTAACCCAGTTTTCTCAGTATTAGTACGTGTATTTGACATTGATGGCATCTCCGCACCAGATCATCAGTATCTGAATGTAGAGTAGGCTAATAATATCCTACTAATAGCATTTTACGAGCTAAGCTTCTTAGCCCTATATGACTGCCACATACGTCTTGATAGATTTCTCTTAAAATATAGTTTGCTTCAGAGGAACCAAGGCACCTAAGCAACGGGCATAGGTATGATTTTCTGTAGAAAACACCATTAAACATCACATACTTAATGGCCATATACTTGACTTTTCGTGTTTCAATCAGATCTTCTGGCAATATTTTGTTACTCAAATAACTCATTATAGACAGATCCATCCATCTGAGGCTTGTGTCAATGTCCATGATTTTTACTATAGGATCAATGGATCTTCTATTCTGAACTTCTATTAAAGTTTCCTTGGTCAGATACGAGTATATTGCTGAGGTTAGCTTGGACAACACATTTGTATACGTATTCTTAGTTTGGGGTATTTTGAGGAGCTTTACCATTTTAAACTTTGAAATCCAGTTTTTTACTTCTTCAAGATATTTCTTTAAGATTACTCCCGAACTTCATAATTTACTTGACTCTATTCACGACCAACTGCGAATCACTATTAATTTTTACTGTCCGAGCTCCCATTTTATGAACTAATTTCATCTCACATATGAGCGCTTCATATTCAACTTCATTATAGTTCTTAACTCCAAGATTCAAACCCCATTAAAAGGGTAGGATTCAGTTCCCGAGGGGGTGAGGCTGCCGGGCTTGGTACTTGGCTCTTTCCTAGTTTCAGGTTATCAAGAATAGAAGAAGAATGAAAAGAATCAAGGTCTTCAAGAGTAGCTTTAGAACACTTCCAAGCCAGGGATTTGTTACTTGGAACCCAAACCTTAGTGCATAGGTAAAATGATCTCCTTCTGGAGTTCAGATAATAATACCTACACCTGATCTAGACTCACACGAAGCTTCGTCAACATGTAATTCCCAAGCGAGATCCTCTCTCGGTTTCCCTTCTTTGATCCGATCTAAAGACATTATCAATTCTAACTTCTCTGTTGCACAGTTTTCAACAATAAATCTAATAAAACTTAAGCCTTGATAGCTGTTCGAGGCTTGAATTCGATATCAAATTCAAACAACTCTACAGACAATTTCAACATTCTTGCCAAGGCATCAAGTTTAGTCAATATATTCTTTAGGATGAAATTTGTTAACACAATTATCTTGTGGCCATGAAAATACAATCTCAATTCCAAGCCAAGATCACCAAAACAAAGGTGGCTTTTTCTATAAGTGAATAATTCTTTTCCGATTCTTGAAACATTTTGCTTATAAAGTATATACTACCAATATGGACATTGATCCCCATTTTCAACCTCTTATGAGAGCCAAACTGACTGCCGAATCCGAAGTGAAAATATACAAGTATAAAGGTTCATCTTTTTTGTAGAGAAATGAGCCTCGAAATATTGCCCAAATACTCTTTGGGCTCGTCAAAGGGTTTTTGAGCTTCATCTGTCCATTGGAAATCATCTACCTTTTTCGCAAATTGATAAAATGGCAACTCCTTTTCTGCAGACTTTGATAAGAATCGATTTAGACCTGCCATTCTACTAATTAATCTTTGTACCTCTTTTACTGAAGTAGACAATTTCATCTCAATAATAGCCCTAACTTTCACTAGATTTGCTTCCATGCCTTAATGAGAGACTATAAATCCCAAAAACTTCCTAGAAAGGAACACAAATATACATTTCTTAGGGTTCAGCTTCATTTTTATTGATTTCAGCATTTCAAATGATTCTCTTAGGTCATCCAATATTTCTTCAAAGGTTTGGCTTTTGACAACCATGTCATCCATTATATAAACTTCCATATTCTGACCTATTTGTGATTTGAAAACCTTACCGACCAGTCTTTGATATGTTGCCCTAGTAATTTTATGTCCAAAAGGCATCATAAGGTAACAATACGTGCCTCGATTAGTGATGAAGAAAGTCTTTTATTCATCCTCTTTAGCCTAAATATTTGATGATATCCTTTAAAAGCATCTAAAAAGTGCAACTTATAAAATCCTAGAAAGGAATCAATTGCTATATCAATCCGAGGCAAAAGGTAATTGTCCTTCGAACAAGCTTTATTAAGATCAGTGAAATCTTGGCACATTCGTCATGACAAACCAGGCTTAGTTACAAGTACAGGATCATACAGCCAAGTTGGATACAACACTTTTCTAATAATTTTTGTTGCAAGAAGCTAGCTAACCTCTGCTTCAATTATTAGATACATTCAGTATCGAAGAGGCACTTCTTCTTTTTAACTGGTTTGCATGTTGGATCAATTCTGAGCCTATATTGAATAATCTTTCATTACTGTATAAGGAATGCAAGGCATATCCTCGACTAAGTAAATATGTCCTTGTACTCACATAGAAACCTAAAGAGAAGTCCTTTTAGCTCGCATGGTAGAATGGCATAAATTTTTATTCATCTATCTGAGAAACTCTTGTCAAGGGCTATTTCTTCAATTGGGACATCATCTCTGGGCTCAACTTTGGCTTTTCCTTTTCTTTTCGGATCAAGAAAAGTTGGTAATTCATGTATAGCCTAAAGTAGGAGGGGCATCAAATATTTGAAGATAGGTTTTATCTGCTATGGACATAGCTTGGGATTGAGATCAGAGAGACATCATATAACATGCCCAAGCTTATTATTGACATCATATAACATGCCCATCCCTTAGCATGAACTTGATGCCAATATGGAATACTGAGGAAAGAATTATATAGGTATATTGCATGGGTCAACCCAGAATCATGTTGTAGGAACTATCCTTTTTTACAATGACAAAATCAATCATTTCAACTCTATGTTTTGGAGGCTGAAAAGTAAGTTCCCAGAGTCAAAAGAAAGATAATTTGGCCCTCTGGCATAACCGAGTCTCCAGTGAATCCCACTAGAGGGGTCTTAAATGGCTTGATTAAGAACGAATCAATATGCATTTTCTCCCAAGCATCCCAAAAGATGATATCTGCCAAGCTTCCTGTGCATGGATCACCACTAGGTTATTATGTGGCATCCAGCTCAAAATGGGATGTATCAGAGGTTCATGATGGGCCTCAGCCTTTTTTCGCTATCTTCGCCTACAGGGACATATCTTGTATATTTCTTCCTTGCATATTAAAGTCTCTTGTTACTGGCCTCAAGCAATGGTATTAATCCACTCGACAACATCAGTGTATGGATCCTCTTGAGGACTGTTATTGTTTTTGTTCTAATTATTCTGACTTGGTTGACGAGGAGAATATTGCTGAAGTTGTACACAATTGTCTCTATTGTTGTCATTCCGTTGAAATTTGGTAGCAGTTCGTCGAATGAACTATTGAAGATGACCTTCCTGATAGAAAATAGCTCTTTCTATTCCAAGCTTAAGGTGATTGCATGCCTGGTATCATGGTCATGTTGGCCATGAACTGCACAATACTTGGAGTTATCCCTTTGGTCAGGACTAGTTTGTATTGGATGAGAAGGTTCAAGAATTTCCAGGCATTGCACTTGATATAATATTTCCCACGATAAAGTTTTTAAAGGCGTGAAGTCTAAATCTGGCAGAATTTTTGTCCTTGGAGGTCGGTCAATGATGTTATTATTTGAATATATCACCCGTTCTACCAACAGTCACCTGTTAGGATAGCCCAACCGATCAACTATCTTGTTTGGTCCTGTTGGACTCTTCTCCTCGTATGTATTCTAAAACTCACTCCAAGAGTTTGAAATATGTAGAAGACATCCATTTTGCTAATTCTGCATTGAAATTTCTAAGTCGGACACTGCTACAAAAAGTAGCCATCATTTTTTTTATCAACATTTTTAATCTGAACTGCTTCATCATTGAATCGATTCAAAAACTTGTTTAAAGGGTTTCATCAAATTTCTACGTGATATTCATCAGATGTGAAGTATCTTTCAGTATTATAGTTTGCTTCGAAAATGCCCTAAGAAGAATTTTGCCAAATCGCAAAAAGTGACAACTAAATTCAACAACAGTTCCTGAAACCATTTTTGTGCTGGGCAATGAAGTGTTGTAGCAAATAGCTTATGTCGAATAGCATCACTGTAGCCGTAAAGGCTAGTTACAGCTACCACATGAGAAGGTGATCCAAGGGATTAGAATCACCTCTATATTTATCTAGGTCAGATTGCTTGAATTGTACTAGTAGAGATTCCATTTTAATAGAAATTGTGAATGGATCTTTATCGACCTCTGTCAAGATAGAGGTATTAGTCATAAAATGATTTTTTTTCAGAATTTCTTGAATTTTTTTTCGAGACTCTACTGCTCGAGCTATTTTGAAACAGTTCGGGAGGGGCCTCCGTGATCGGTACTCCTAAAACATTGTGGACCAATTCATTCGTGAATAGGTAGTCTAGACGGTCGACTAGTGGTAGTTTGAGACTCTTCGGGTTAGTCAATTGAGCGAGACCTCATAATTTTATGCCCTAGATCATTGCTGCTTATGACATTAACTGGTTGTTTGCCGAGGCACCGAGCAGGATATTGTCGAGGCTCAACTCTCTGCTGATCTGCTTGGTTCGGCAGGTCAGGCGGTGTATTATACTCTCTTTGCTTTTCAAATGCTCAGAAGGACTCGAAATGGTCAGAACTGTACTCTAAGACATTGTCTTGCCTTTGCTGCATATCTTGGATGTCCCGACCTCCTCTGCACTGGCATTCTGAAGAAGAAGATGTTGATTATCTGCCTCGATTTCTTTGCTGTTTGTTTGCTTAGCAATGCCTTGGTTCTTTATACTTCTTACCAAATGCAACAAAATTTTGAACTGTTGGAGACACGTAAGAAAAAGGAAAATGAATCAACAAGGGGTGTTTGTCTTGATTCCTACAAACGGTAACAAAGGATGAGTGTAAAATTGGTAGGAAAGAGAGAAAGAGTAGGAAGTAGAGAGAAATGGGAGAATTATATTGAGGTTGCATCCTAATTAGTCTCAAGAACCCTCTATTTATAGATAATGATGAGAGATACGCAAGTCATTACATTGCCAACTAAGCATGAGTTTTATTTACATAAATACCCCTTGAGGTGGCCACGTAGACATTACTACGTAAATGTCTAAGAATATGCAAAATAGTAATTTTAACATCGTCACATGATTAGCACAAAATTAATCTAATGGAACCAAGCTGGAAATCAAAAGCTCAAAAAGAGGTCAAGTTTGGTAAATTTCATTTTTCAGCTCAAATTAGAAGATTGAACGTCTACTCAAAATTGACATGATTTTACTGCAATTAATGCTGTCTAAAATTCTCAATCTGGGCTCTCTTTTAATTTGGAAATTAATCCCCATGCCATGACCCAGAGTGGAAAGCTAAAGGGCTGGAACTTTGGATTTTGGAGAATTCTGTGGCGAACTTGGATGTGAGTAGCAACTGTACAACGGCTGCCACAAGCCAAAGCCATCTTTGGTAACAAAATTGGATGGATCTGGTTGGTGTATGGCTGTATGCTGCTACTGTGTAAGAGCCAAAGTCCCAATTGATATAAAACAAAAGACTAATTTGGAGCGATGTATTGGGCAAATATGCCGATTATTTTGATTGGACACCAGAACTCAATTAATTTTTTTTTTTTTTTTTTGATAATTGATAAAGCTTATGTGAAAGCTACTACCAATGATAACATTGACAAAATTTGTGGATGTCATCTGTTAACTTACAACTGTAAAGGGTGGAGATTATTCAACATACAGAATCCATCAGCTTCAATCCAATTATGAAACGTTCAATATTAGCCGATTGTGACTTTGCTTAATTTCTTTTTTGCTTATTTTTTTCTCCCACTAAATCAAAAGATAACGGTAACTTTTGAATATTTTATTTAATACAAGATGCGGGTTCCCGTTTTGGGGGTTGGAGGGTGCGGACGGGTGCGAAAGATGCTAGAGCGTGTCCGGAGAGGATTTCATCGTCATCGGACACGTTCATGTTAGATTTTTGGACAAATTCATCTTATGCCAAAGGTATAAGAATGCGAATTCAGGTTGTTATCTATTCATAAATTAAATAAAAATTTACGCTGAGATGGTGAAAATTTTAACAATATCCTCCTTTAAGGTTTATTATAATTGCACAAACTTTCATTCTGGTTAAATAATTACACTTACATCCCTTACTTAATAGTTTTAGTAACAAAAATCTCATTTGCTAATCTAACATAAATAAAAATCCAAAATGTCCTCCTATGTATTTATTCTTAAACAAATAAAATATAAAAAAGTCATTAATCGATTCAAAAGTCAGAGTTAATCTAGCTCTTTTATTCCATTTGTAATGTCCAAACTACATTACTTGATCGATCAACAGTCTTTTTCAAAACCTATATTCACAACCTTGACAATGAAGTGCAATTTAAGTAGTAAGACGCTTCTCCTATGTCCTAGAGGGTAGGGGTGTTAGCAATACCTTTTTGTTTCATCCATTAGGCAAAACGGGCATGCGTTTCCCAGCACGCAACACACTCAAATAGACGTTAAGTGCAAACGGCAATGGTTGGTACCAAAATGTGCAACTGAGCAGCACACCAAGTATTTGGCATTATTGATACCCACTGGCAAAGCATTCGGCACACTTAGGCATGGGGGTGCTTGTCTTTGGGGTAAATGTGTGGGTGAATGTCAATTTTGGGTGTTGGCATAATAACCTTGGGGCTTAGTGTGGGTAGACTAGACACACACGTTATTGATGGCTAGGTAGCATTGTCAGTGGGCAATTGGTGGACAGAAATGGTGCACTTGAGAACGAAGGTTGCCGAGTGTTAGTCTTTGGGGTAAACGAGTAATTGAGGAATGTTTAACACTTGTTGAAAAGGGGATTGGGAATCTTGGTGCACCTTTTGGGGTGCCTGGGAAGTATCTCGTGGGTTTTAATGAATTTTAATAAAATATTGTCTACTTTTGTTACTTAGAGTGGGTATTTACCTTTTAGACATATACAGAGAGGGTATGACGGTAACACATCCTTGCCTAAGAGCAGTGTGGGGTTAAGGTGGGGCATGCCTGGGCATTGCATGGTCATTGATAGGGACTCTCTCCCATGCCTTGAGAGGGCAAGGTATTGCTTGTTGGCTAAAACGACGATGTTGATTACGAGTGGTTGTTGGCATTGGCAAGTAGGCACAAACGGAACCGTGCACACATGTACATGAGTTGGGCATAGCTTGAGGTACATCTTGGTCATTTTTAGGAGCTCAAAGAAAGTCTTGTGGTGGCAAGACTCATTGGCTAAGAGTTGGCTAACAAACAGAGACATCGAGTTGCCTACATGCTGGAAGGTTTTGACATCAGCAAGGCAGTGTACACAATTGGACATGTGCACATGCACAAAAGTTGATTGTGATTTGGGTATGATATTTGGGGCTGGGTAAAGGTGTTTTGCTGAGCTTAGTCCCTATTGGTTGGCTTCTAGTGCGGGAAAATGGCTGAGTGGATCCAACAGCATATTGAGTTGTTACCACCAAATCAGACATGTTCATGTCATGTGGCTACCAGATAGCTATTAGGCCTTGTTGTAGGTTAACTATTTGTCCAGCAAAGCTAGACGGTTGGGATTGTTAATTGTAATGCCCCTATAAAAGGTTGGTAGTCAGAGACTTAAAAAAGAACCAAATTAGAGTGGTTGGGCCTAGATGTTTTGCACATCACCCGTTTGTGAAAATTTCTATTGTAAGCTTAGACAGAATAAACTATTGCAAAAGTTGGCCTTAGGGCCATAATTTGTTTGTGTGTGCTTTACATTCGTGTTGGTTGGGTAATAATTCTCTTTCCCCTTGTGTTTGGTGCGAATATGAGTGTTGGTGAGCAAAAAATATATAGGTTAAACACTATACACGAGAGTTGAGGGTTGGTTGCCCCAAGTTTTTGCCATCATGAGGCAACTTGTTTTCGCCTTGCACTAGTCGTTGTGTTGAGAATTTAGTCTTGTAGAAAAAAATTAAAGACAGTTTGGTATTAGAGCACGGTTATGTGTTCTAGTGCCAAGAAATGGCTTGTAGAGCCCATAACAAATGTGTTCATGTGCTAGATGTTGTAGTGAAGCAACTTTTGGAACGGTTAGTGGACCTTTCCAGTGGGATATGTGTTGTGTAGCCTTGAACGAGACCTAAGGACTACAAGGAGGCAGTTAGTGTCCATTTCTAGCAAGATGAGCAGGCATAGAGATGTCAAGTTTTTGCGCTTGCAAGGTTCCAAGAGGAAGTAATCATCTTAGGGAAGGTAGTTACAATGGTGGATTCTTGTGAAGGATCCATGGCTAGATTTTCAAGAAAAATGGTCTATATTCTAGGTCCAAAGCATTTGTTGGTGTACGAGGTACCAAGTAGTTGGTGAACTTATCTTTAGGGCATGGAATATCACTTCGAGGCAATGCATGTACCTGAAAAGGAGAAATCTTGGTTAGTCGATTAAACCATGGGTAGAGAATGCTGGTTGCTGAGAAACTTACACCACAAATGTCAACGTGCGTGGCATTGAGAATGAAACTGTGGCGGCAACTCCTTCCTACCAACAACTTCATGGTTATAAGAGAATTACTACTGATTGTGAAAAACAAGAGTAATATTCGTGTGTAAGTGATGAAATTCAGTTCCTTGTTGGTTAGTAAGGACCCAAAGTATGACAAGCATAAGATGAAAAAACAAAACTGTGGTAACAAAGGCCAAGTCGGGAAAGTGTTCCTTTGGTTTTGATAAAACTAATAAGTGTATGGTTGTTTTATCTCGCAAAGGTTATACTTGGCAAATAGATGTCCCAAGAGGAAACAACTGAGTGCCATCGAATAGTCGAGAATGATGGTTCGTGTTCTTGGGGCTTTATTCAGAACGGGTTCCTTGTAGTTGGTGTACGACGTCAACAAAAGTCTCAGTTGTGATGAAAAGAGGAAAGGCTCCTTCAGGGAAAAAAATAGATAGTGGGTAGGCTATCAAGTGTTAAGTGGTATGATGAAGTTTGTTGCTTAGTAAGGAAGGTGTAACACCACAGTGGGTAGGCTATCAAGTGTTAAGTGGTATGATGTTTCTTAGTAAGGAAGGTGTAAGACCCCGGGTCCTAGGCTGGCCCAACAACTTTTGAGCGAAAACAACGGGCTCAAAATGCTTAAGCCAAGTTGTAAGTAGCCCACAACCCAAGGTATTATAAATAATACAATATCACCTCCCACTTCGATGTGGGACGGGGTGTCACAATCACCCCTCCTTAAGGCTTTGCGTCCTCGCAAAGCCCAAGTTGGGGCGCAATAACAGATCACATACAATGCATAGCATAGCCCAATACCACTGACCCAGTCTCACCCTGTGCAAAAACCACACGAGGTTCGCTCTGATACCAATTGTAACACCCCGGGTCCTAGGCTGGCCCAACAACTTTTGAGCAGAAACAACGGGCTCAAAATGCTTAAGCCAAGTTGTAAGTAGCCCACAACCCAAGGTGTTATAAACAATACAATATCTCTTCCCACTTTCGAGGACTGTGCTCTGTGGGATAGGGCATCACAGAAGATGTTATGATGCAAGGTAGTACGGGTGACTACTGAGCAAAAACAGGCATGGTGGTGCTTGTTGGCACAGTTTGGGAAACTTATCAAACAAGCACTACAAAACTTGGGCAAAATCAATCGGACATGGGGTCTTGCTGATTGTGAGGACCGAAAAACAAATGGGAGAGTGCGCTATATAGCTGTGTTGGTTTTGGTTTGAGGGGAAGTCAAGACAAGTCCTTTGGGGGTAAAGGGTAGGCATTGTGCATGGTACCTATCTGTGTGTTGAGCCATCAACAAGGTTTGAGAGAAACGGAAGCAGCTGTGTTTGGCTTTCTACTAAGTCCCGAAGACTAATGCTAGTGGTCTTACAATGTGGCAAAGGGCAGTTCCTAGGGTGGAATCTTAGGTAATGCTTATGTCATTATTCTAAATTATTCAATTCTGTGTTTTACTTGTTTAATTTTGTGGCACAAGTGCGTGCCTAGTGGCTAATGTTGTAGCATTTCTAAGTATTGGTAGAGTATATGTGTGTACTCTATAGTTATCGTTTGTACATTATCAATGTAAGGCAGATGTGCTAGACAATGGGCAACAATTGATGTGGGATTCAAGTTGTTGACAACTATACAACTTCAATGAAGTCTAAATGCTAAAAAATAGGCTTGCAGTCACAAACTTAGCCGAAAGAATGGAATTTTGTTGTGACCATGCAAGGATGCAATGGGTAAATGTAGTGGTGCAATCACTTGTACAATTTCAGCAACATGGTGTATTCTGTTCGAGTTGGCAATGCCTACTTAAGTAGTGTAGCTTAAGTTGGAAACTTACTGTTGGAGTGCTAGCAGTTGGCATTGATAAGAGCATCAATCGATTCAAGTGGGAGAGGTTTGTTAGCCCATTTGTTTCATTCATCGGGCAAAACGGGTCTACGTTTCCCAACACGCAACATACTCAATGGAGGTTAAGTGCAAACAACAGTGATCAATACCAAAACATGCAACCGTGCGGCAAACACAAGATGTTTGGCATGGCTAGAACGTATCGGCAAAGCATTGACACACTTGGCAACATGGGGATGCTTATCTTTGGGGTAAATGTGTGGATGAATGTTAGTTTTGGGTGTTGTCACAATAACTTGGGGCTTAGTATGAGTAGACTAGGCACACAGTTTACCGATAACTAGGCAGCATGTTGGTAGTGGGCAATCGTTGGGCAGAAATGGTGCACATAGGAATAGAGGTGGCCAAGTGTCAGTCTTTGGATAAACTGGTGATTGAGGGAGGTTTAATACTTGTTGCAAAAGGGGTTTGGGAACCTTAGTGCACCACTTGGGGTTCTTGGGAAGTGCCTTGCAGGTTTCACTTAATTTCAATAAAGTAATGTCTACTCTTGTCACTTGGGGTTTTATTTTTCAGACATTTATAAGGAGGGTATGACAGTCACATAACCTTGGCTAGGAGCTGTGTGGGGCTAAGTTAAGGTATGCTTGGGCATTGCATGGGCATTATTAGGAACTCTCTACTCCTGATATGAACCCCACAAATAAACTGACAAGATTTGGAATCGATGCGAAAGAATCAAGAATAAAGCGTCAACTAGAGAAATCCTAAAAAAAGGGTTTAGGATTTTCTTTTTGAATCGGATCTTTTTTTTGGGGTCAAAAGAACACAACAAGAACGAACAATGTACGAACAAGCTTTTTTTTTTTGATGAACAGTAACTATGAACAGTAATGATTTTTTTTTTTGAATAAACTGACAATACAATAAGAAAATAATTTAAAGAGGTATGAAACAAGAAAAAACAAGTTAAAAAGCCAAGGCTCTGATACCACTCTAATCCGAACCCCCTAGATAAGCTGATGAGACCCGAAATTGATGCGGAACCCAAGAACACCTAAACAAATTCGACTTGACAGATTCAAACCCGTTGATTAAGAAATCAAGAATCTAAAGTGTCTGTTCTCTATTCTACGAGATATCGACATGTTGTCTATAATGAGACAAGTAGTGTTCAAGATAAGTAATCGCAAGAATCATTGTCTTGCAAAATACCCAATTCTTTGGAAGATAAGTTGGAGAATTTTCTCACAAATTTTTTTTTTCCTGAATGTTGATGAATAAGTAATCAGTTGGGGCTGTTTTCAACATAACAAGGGGCTGGTCAAACTCTACAAAATAGCCCTATTACTAATAGGAAACATCCTTGCCAAATCCTAATAGGCTTAGGATTGAAATAGTAGACATAAAACCGGCTAACTAATATTGATACATGCAGATATTTTCACCGCAAATAAAACAAAAAAAATCCAATAACCAAATGTTGAAAAATAATCTTAATTTAATTAAAAATGGATGGCCGAATAGGGCCTATGGCTGAATTAGGGTTTTCTCAAACCCTTCATTTTCTTGAACCCTTCTTGGAGCTCTTCAATTCTTGGGCTCAAAAACTTTTGGATTTGGACTTTATTTGGCCACTTGTGCTTTACTTTGAAGAATTAGATTTTATGTATTAATGAATTGAGGATAGTCCAATCCAACTTGATAGAATAGTCATAACACCATAAATATGCTCCAATCTTGGCAAGCTTGAGTTCAAGCTTTCTCTAGTTTTCATTTCCTGAACTTGGTACATCCTTAGCCTATCCATATTCGTATCAATCTCTCCCATGCCTTGAAAGGGAAAGGCATGGCTTGTTGGCTAAATGTTGACTTCGGGTGGTTGTTGGCTCTAGCGGGCACAAACAAACCCATGCACACACGTACATGAGCTGGGCATTGCTTGAGACACACCTTGGGCACTGTTGGGAGCTCAAGGAAAGTCTTGTTGGTGGAAAGACTCGTTGGCTGACAAACATAAGCATCAATTTGCCTACATGCTGGATGGTTTCGATATCGACAAGGCAATGTGCACAAACGGATATGTGCACATGCACAAAAGTTGACCATGATTTAGACATGGCATTTTGGGGTTGGACAAAGATGTTTGGCAAGTTTAGCCCATATTGGTAGGCTTCATGTGTCAGAAAATAACTAAGTGGATTTGGTGGCATAGTGAGGCAATTACTTGTGGGCAGTTACGAGCAGTTACCATCAAATCAGGCATGTTCATGCATGTGGCTGGCAGATAGCTATTAGGCCTTGTTGTATGTTTTCTATTTATCCAACAAAGCTAGACAGTTAGGCTTGTCAATTTGTAATGCCCTTATAAAAAGCATGATAGTTAGAGATGGTAAGGAACCAGATTAGAGTGGTTGGGCCAAGATGTTCTTCACACCATCCATTTGTGAAAAGTCAAGTTGTAAGCTTTGATGGAATAAAGTGTCACAAAGGTTGGCCTTAGGGCCAAAATCTATTTGTATATGCTTTACATTCATGTTGGCTATGTGATACGTCTCTAGTCCCTTGTATTTTGAACATATATGAGTATTGGTGAGAAAAAATATACACGTTAAACACTAAATACAAGAGTTGAGAGTTGGCTGATTGAAGTTCTAAGGGAAATTTTAGTGCCATCATGGGGCAACTTCTTTTTTCCTTACACCAGTGGCAGTGTTAAAAATTAGTTAGCCTTGTGATAGAGGGAGATACATTTTTTTTTTTTTTTTTTTTAAATACTGTACCACAACCTCACAACCACTATTTCTTCCTTACCTCAATCCATATCCTTTGGTCACCAAAATATTATGCTACTACCACTATGAATGGCTCACCATAAAACTACTTGGTTTATTTCCACTTTTTATTTTTGCAAACTATGATGAATTATTATTACTTTTTTAGTTTCTATATAATTTTTTAAAGGCTAAAAAGTATTTTTAAGAAAGTTTTAAACGTATCACAACTTAAGCCCCTAAAAAGAGAAAGTATTTTTATACTTGAGGGATATCATGTAATCAATTAAGCTTACCAATAGAGGTAAGCGTAGTTATCTTAGCCTAAGAGAGGTTTGTATAATTATACTAAACTCAGGGAGAAGTGTTAAATTATCCCTAAAAAAACAAAAAGACCACAATTATGTACGTGTGTGGGATTCAGACAAGAGCTTCCTAGCCTTTAATTAAGCATGTGAAATATATCTAGATAAATAAAATATTGGATGTTTACATAATTAATATTAATAGTACTATCTTGGAATTATCATGCTTGGAATTCTAACGTCAAAATCACTAAAGTTGCTCTCAAAAAAAATCACTAAGGCTAATTTTCTTTATTTCACGTATTTCATCTCTTTATGATATTTCGATAAATGTTTTTATTGTGTCTTATTCCTCATTTTTCAAATATTTCTGATAAATATGTCTTTTGAAGAATAAGATTATCATTACACATTAGACTAGTAAATGCTCAACGTTGTTTTTAAACTCGTGGAAACAAAGAAAATAAAAATGTTATATGTGTACATGTTTAAAACCATATATGCAAAGAAACAGAGAGGTTTTAACCAAATTCATATGGGAAAATAGTCAAAAAACTTCCTTCATATTTGTAAAAGATATTTTTTTACCTCTCATATTCAAAATGATACAAATCTATCTCTTATATCTTCATTAAGCACAATTTAGTCCAACCACCAATTTAAAGCCTCAAATTTTGTGCAGATCTCAAGGAAAAATTGGTCAAAGTATTCCTTGAACCCTCTACCTTTCTGTCCAACCCACCTCGTCTAGCTAGGCCTTTCCCATTTTTTCCCTTAAACCTCCTTAATAATATAATCAACACCATCCCAAGTATAATATTTTTCTTGAGCTTGGTGGTTTTGGGCTTTCGTTTGTTTGTGAGTGGTTTTTTTAGTCCTTATATGGGTAAAAAAGTGGCTTGGGAGTGGCCGTCATTGGTTTGTTTGGCTTCTTTTCATGGTGGGGAGGAGAGTTGCCATTTTTGGCCTTAATAGCCCAAAGCCGATACATGTTGGAGCGCGAGAACTTGCTGACTCCCCTAATTAAATCATAGTTTCTACTCACTTTCCTCGTCTTTTGCTTCGCCAACACCATTGTAAGTGTTAGTGAATGATTGTATGAAAATGAGAGGTGATGTGACTGGTTTGTGTGTGATGGACAATTGATGAATGTTGGTTGGGTTTTGTGGGTTGGACTTAGAAGCTATGGAGTTTTTCTGGGTCGTAAATGCGAGGATGATAGTGAGAGATGATGCTTGGGATTGGTCGATTGGGTTATTTCTGTACAGAAGGTAAGAAGGAAAATATAGAGTTTAGTGGCTGTAGTGATGGTGGCTTTTACATAAGACAATTTTGCCCTTGAGATCTACCACAAAATGTGTCGTAAATAAGTGGTAGGACTATATTGGTACATTTTGAAAATATGAGAGATGGATTTGCATTGTTTCAAATGTGAAGGACAAAAAAAATTTGCGAATGTGAGAGAGGATTTTGGTCATTTTTTCAATTCATTTTGCACTAAAATCTAATCAGTAGTTCAGTTTTTTTAATAACCAGTGCATGTTAAGTAAAATTTGAACTTGACAATGAGATACAATTTAGGTAATAAGACACTTTCCTATGATCTATTGATCACGAGTTTGAATTACTAAGAGGAAAGGGAAAAGTGATTTAAAAAAAAATAAAAAAACCAAAACCTAAGAACTTTTGAACCTGACAGAAAAAATTTGTGAATGTGAGGGAGATTTTTGCACAAAGTCTGATAATCAGTTCATCTTTTTTTTTTTTTTTTTAATTTTTATAACTAGTGCATGTTAAGTAAAATTTGAACCTAATAACAAAGTGCAATTTAGGTAATAAGACACTTTCGTATATGACTTATTAATCATGAGTTTAAATCACTAAGAGGTAGAGGAAAGTGAGTTTAAAAAACAAAATTTGAACGTAAGAACTTTCCTTAACAATTAAATTGTGAATCAAGACATTTATTACATTGCATTCTTGTTTGGTAAAAGTTCTAAATATATTTATGTTACTATATATGAACCAATAAAATTGTTACAATATAATTTACTTTCCGATAAACTACTATTACACAATATGTACCCAGTGTTTTCAATCCTCCTCACTTAGCAAATTTGGGCCATCCAACTAGGCTTAATATCTCTATAGAACCAGTGGACCCATTATACTCCTATAAATGCGATACAATTTCTCATAACTCGATACAAGAAAACAAGCAACGACATAATTCTCTCTATCAATTATAGGGTCCCTGCCCTCTATCATTTACAACTCTTATTGACTTAAGTATTGGTGTGTACCCAGGGATAGCACCCACTGCTCCTTGCTTGTCTTGCAGGCGCCTTACAGGCTGACAACAAAGTTTAGGACTCAGCAGTCTGTAGCAGGAACTATGAGTAGGGACCCCAAGTAAATTTTATTAGAAATAGTTTGGCGTCGTTTATGCGAAGCCAACAAAAAATCATAAAAAGTGCTACTGGCCTAACCACAAAAATTTTAACTATACTCAAATAATAATCGTTACGACATGTTGAACTACTCAAAACGGAAACTTTGTTGATCCCTGGGTAGCATATTTTAACTCATCTGTCTTAAAACTAACCCTTTTAATAAAAAACGCTACTCTTTCTAATATCTAGAACTCCCCTGTAACATGAATCATGTTAACTTAAATTTCTTCATTCGAGAGATTACTGTTTCGCTTAGAAAGAGCAGCTATTGCATCCACTATGAAGCCTGAAAAGCCTCACAGTCAGGAAATCATCAAGAATTCTCTTAGCATGGAGTACTCTCATATGCAGATCCAAGAGGATCAACAAGCTGCCACATCGGAATTCCTATTAAGGACCTTCTCATAATATATCATCCGCTAGAAAAATATACAAGAGTTACAAAAGTCTAAGGACACTAACACTAACAGGTCCATGGTAGAAAGAAGCTTACATCGTCTATCTCTTCTCTTTCTCACTTACTCGAAAAGAATGAATCTAATAAGGAATGGAACCAAAGCCAGCTCATGGAAATCGAAAAGCTCTAGTATCAAGTGAAAAGCCTAACCCCTAATAAAACAAGAAAAGAGTAAGTATCTCATTCCTTCTACAGAAAATGTTGTGATTGAAACTCTCATCAAGCATTTTTTACTCCTCAATAAAGGTAACTAGAGCAAATCAAGTTCTTGGTTAGCACCAACTTGACTCGATCGGTCGCCAAGGGACAGATCCTGTCTATCAAAAGATGGAAGCATCTTCATCATTTAGTAGAAAAAATTTCTTAGAAACGATCATTTAAGATGGAAAACACAATGAAGATGCCACCATGGAATTACAATCATTCTAATTGTTAGAAGTTTCTCCTCTGATGCTGAGCAAACTTGTTTAGAACCTGGAAAAAAGTCTATCCTTAGCAATATAAGAAAAATGAAAGAAAACTTTAGTACTTCAATCAGAGACTTTTCCCCTTCAATTGATACCTTGACCAAAAAATACTGGAGAACATCTAAGGGCCTAATAATCCAGCAGTCAACAAAGTACACTTATGGGACTTAGTGATCTCCAAGGTAAAACCAAAGCAACCCCCACTAGGCAATAACTTAATGCGAGAGCCTCAACTGCAAAATACCACATTTAGAAGACTTCTCTCAAAAAGTCTAAGCCAAGACACTCCATTGAGATCATATCATCACAAAAATAAATCACATCGGTCAAGCTGCCATAGGGTAACAGGGTGGAAAACTCTAATTATCTTTCTAGACTCTAAGTGATGATATAGTAATGAGTACATATTCCCACACTGGAACTCTTCTAAAAATGTTGGTTCAACCATTATCTCCAGGAGAAGAACTTGGGTTGCTATGACACTTAAGAGTGTGGAGTTCAACTTCATTAGACTCAGTAACTTCTACTTTCTCAGTAAGAGCTGCAAGCTACACACTACAATATTTGCTAACATAATCTTTATCTCATAAGTTTGTCTATTATTTGGTCAAGTCAAGTCTCGAAACTCTAAACTCCTCATTGTGGAAAAGTTAGAGCAACCAGTGGAAACTCTACAGACAATCACCAATTATCCATAGAGGGAAAGGAAGTCAAATCTTGAAAGTCCATACATCAAATGGAAGTATTAGTAAGATTTGATGGACAAAATTAGCTAGCATGTCACTCGCAAGACAACGCACGACAAGTTTTAATCTTATTATCAGTAGCCAAAGATAACATCCTCGATTTGGCCAAGGCAATTCATAGCACACAATGTGGAAATTTAGTCCCACTTCAACCTCCATAAAGCTGGCAAACAATTATAAAATCATTAACAAAAGTCAAGTCCAAGTGGAACACTGCACAATCTTCGGTAACCACCATCTTGTGACATATAAAGTAGACACCAACATAAAATCTCTCCAGGGTGCTTAGCCTCCAAGTTACCCAACTTTTGGGTCATTCCTGTAAAAAATTTCAACACTTTAATTAGCTATCTACATCTCTTGATGACTTAAATTCTCTTATTTGTTGAAAGTCCTAGGATTTACTTTCAATACGACATTGGTAGGATTCTCTTTTACCACCAACTTGCATTGACATTCTAAGAGAAAATCAATACATTGTTTGGTAAGAGTTCATCATGTTTTTGTAACACTTTCTGTAGGATAAAGAGGCAGAAGTAAGTGATTTAATATAATACCTCACCAATTCATTGAACTTCACAAGATAAACTCTATGAGATAATCTCCATAAAACATTCAACACTTATTGAACAACAATATAGAACTCAATGAAGTATTAAATAATCCGAGAAAAAATACTTAGCAAGCTCTAAAGAGTTAACACTTGACAACTTATTAAGGGGAGTAGATCGGAGACAAACTCTCACAAAGAAATACCAAATAGAAAGCAAAACTCTTGGAATATTATTATCTGTCAGATTATATGACTTAGAAGAATGAAGAACAAACACTATGTTACTATTAGCCAGCTTGGTACAACAAAAATGCTACTAAGTAAAAGGGGGAAAAAAAAACCATATAGCTCTCTCTCACTGCCGTTCCCCAGGTATCATTCCTCTCAATGGTCTCCAATTGATCTCCCCGTTAGAAGAAAAGCTTGGATTGCAAAACAAGCAATTCTTACCAACTTCGCTCTACTAAAGAAAATCTAAATCACAACCATGTCTAGTAAAAGTTGTTGCATCTGTTCGTAGACAAAACTAAAGTATTCCTTCAGAACTACTGTTGCATCATCAATAAAGTCTTTCTTACAGATCATCCTTTGCCTTAGATAATCTCTTCCTACAAGATGGAATGATCTTCAAAGACCTTGACTTTAAGTTTCAACTCTCTAATCATGTTACTAAAGAAATTTATCTCTATAAAAAATCTGCCTGTATTACTCCTAACCTCTACTGCAGAATACTGGCACTATCATCAGACATTACATAGCAAGTTCATGGCTATGCAATTTCCAAACTATTGTGATAGGCACAAGCCTTCATTCACAAAATAAATCCAAGTACATCTTAAGCTGAAAGAAAAAATGATATGATACTTACATTGCCCAAGTGGTAGTAAACATTCAATGCCAAGTTAATAGAAACACTTATCTAAATGCCTCCCTAGACTTCAAAATGGAGCACATCCTTATCAAGCGCAAGTAGATCTATCTTGCAAGAGGAAGACAGCCTGATGAGTCCATCAGAATTCTATTATAATTTGCATGGGAACCATTCGTCCAATCAGCAGATTTAAAAATAAACAAATGCTTATGCGCTGTAGCTTCTACCAGAGGATGTGATACAAAAGTTCTATGTATTAGAATTCCTCCACCATGTTACAAAGTCTTCACACAACCCCTTTTGGTTGCCTTCTTTAGCTTGCTCCTATTGGTTGCACATTTCCAAATAATTTCGCTCATTGGACCCTTTATGTGGCTACGCTCAGAGTCTCAATATGGTGATATAGAGAAAAACATCATTATCAATCAAATATTACAAGTATTAAAAATACATGCTGCACCATAGGTACACGAACAACTATCATATCTTTTTTATGAAGGTTTGAGCTAATCAAGAAAGAAATTTTTAAGTCTTTTGACAAAACTGTTCATGGTTAACGTAGTAAATCGTTCTCTGTGACTTTTACAAGTCCAACACCTTGCTCCCACAAAGCAAATCTCATAAAATATGATCACCCCCTGTCAAAAAAATGTTAACAAAAAACTTAAGTCGAAGACATCAAATCATTACTCCGTAGTTAGAAATCAAGCGATCGGAAATCTCTTCTTTCAACATTTTAATAGAACAAGGCAACAACCCCAGAGATGCTAACCTGGCTGCCCCTCCTAGAAGTGTTTGCCTGGTCGCCTCCTTCTCACAAGCTAGCTGGATTTTATCTCTTTTTGTAATATGTCTGGCTCATGGGATCTCTTAAAAAAAATCTTCTTAGTTAATATACAGGTTTTCTCTATTGCTTAAATTCATACTCATTGCCCTAGTAACAGATAAAATTCAACATGAGTTTATCCTTCTCCTATGCAATTTTTTAAGTCTACAAGACTATCATTTGGCAAAAAATACAAATAGACGAGTAAAACTACTTCTACGAAAGAAGAAAAAATCACACTTGTATATTAGAAAAAGATTTTGACAATCATTACTCTCCTAAATATTGGTCTGATACTCCAAGTAGAAGGTAGAACTCTACATAAAAAAGTCGAACTTATAATTGAACAAAAAAAACACACAACCACACAATAGGGTCCCTATCCTCAGTCTTTTAGAACTATTAAGTAATTGACTTAAGTATTAGATTATCTCTAGAGGATAGCCCCCACTATCCATTGCCTTATCTTGCAGGTATCATACAGGTTGATAATGAAGATCAAAACTCAATGCTTTATAGCAGGAACTGTGAGTCAAGACTTAAGAAATTTTATCAGAATCAAGAATGTATTAATGAATTCATATGAAAGCAAAGGCACAATGCAAGGTTCATATTTCTTGTTTGATACAATCAATTACCTATTAAAGTTAGTAAATTCTTATGTATATAAATTTTCATTGCATGATCTCTTTTGTAACTGAAGCCCATAGTAAAAGTACTTATTAAACCAATAAAACACCCATAAAATTGAAATGGTGTTTAAGCATTTAAGTTTTTACTAGAAAACTTTTAAATGAAGCATAATATAAATTTATCGATATTTTTATAAATTTAAAGTTTATTGGGCTTAGGGAGGTTTTAAAACTAGCAAGATTACTAAACATCTAACAACTAGAAATTGAACTGGACATGACAGTTTCAATCATTCAATTAGTTCAATCTGCTGATATTAGATTCCATCTCCACTATAATCTTCTAATGAATTGTAGGTTGATGAAGTTAATCACTTTTGATGATGGATTTCTAAAACCCATGTCCTTGTTGGAAGATGATGTAAGAGGAATTCTACTTCCTCGAACCATTTGTGTGTAAACTCTATTATTCATTCTGTTATTTCTGTTAATCTACTATTATTTTACTGTCAAAAAAATATTTGGATATTAAATCTACAAGACAGAAAGAGGCTAAAGAACAAACAAAAATCCCCCCTTCCCACACACACTATTGAACTTCTTTCAATTGTCCTTTTTCCAATTCAAAAATAAGAACATTAAGAACTAAATTTGTTTTTAGAAAAACTTAAATAAATAGTTTGACTCCCCCAAACATTAAGGGACCAAACCTGCAAATTTTTCCCATATAAACGCACTAATTAACGTTCACTGTTGAATAACAGGGAAAAGAACTTGGTGAAGGAATAAAGGAAAGTCAAATCACCAAATTGTCATTGCCCCATTGTCGCAATTCCACCCTTTGCATTGAAATGAGGTAATTTTGTACTGTTCATTTACAATTGCATCATACTTCCACAGACAAAAGGACAATTCAGGGCTTCGATTCTCTCATCTCTTCAAACCCAACCAAACCTTCAGACGTGTCCTCCATACAATGGAAATCCCTATGGTGCCAAACATAAACCGTATTACAGCCGAACACCACCCTGATCCATATAACCGGAGCTAGAAATTTCAACGCGGCTTCTTTTCCAAACTCGCTCAAAAAAAAATTGGAGAGGCTTTTTGACAACGAAAGCTCTCAAAAAACCAAAAACGCCAAGAAAGAAAACGACAACGTTTAGAGGAGGGAAACGGTGCCGTTTAGCACGAGAAAGTTGAAAAAGAGAGAAGAGAACACGTAAACGAATACGGTCCAGGAATGTAATGAAGGACAGAGAGAAGAACACGATTCAATATCAATTAATTTACCGCATCTAGCTTCGATACGTCGCCGTTTCCAGATCAGCTTCTTACTTGGTCATAGTAGTAGTAGTACAGGAAGTTAGATAAACCTTCAAAACTATTTCTCTCTGTAGAATTTTCTCGGTTCTTTCTCTCTCTAGAAATGTTGAGCGAAGCTGCGGCAACTTCTTCGACTTCTACATTGAGTTTGGAAGGCCTCGATGACGTCGAAGACTTTCCATGGGTGAGTTTTATTTATTTTTCCGAGTCGTTTTGTTTGGGAAAAAAATTGGAGTTATTTTTTGGATGATTATGGCTATAATTGAGTTTGTGGAGTGGATTTTAATTGAATGTGGTTGCAGGAGAATGAAGGAGAGAGCTCGATGTCGTGGGAGAGGTATAGCCATCTTTATGATTTAGTTCAGATGGGGAACAAGGCTTTCCGAGAGAATCGACTGGATGAGGTTTTTTCTGTATTTCTATCTAATTAGAATAATTCTACTTCTGGAATGTTTTCTTTTGTTTTTTCGTTTATCGTGTGTTATTTAAGTTTTGGTAGGCCAAAGGTGTCTGTGAAATTTCTGTCATGCTTTTCTTTATTACACAAGTATAGAAATAAAATTTGTATGAAATTAAATGTAACAGACGCAAAGCACCATAACTCTTGGAAGTGCAGATTTTGAGTATTGTTGTAGCTCTATACGGAACAAAAGCAGCTTTCAATTGATGTAACTGGTTCTTAATGGGTGACTTATGCAGGAGCCTGGAATTAGTGGAGAGTAACTGAATAGTGTCTTATTTTGGATTCAGAGTATAATTACCTGAGGATTCAATACAAGCTTTACTGTTATTATATTAGTGCTGCTTGTAATGTGAGTGTTCATGTTCTTTTCGGAATTTTGGTATCATAAATTATGAGCGCTGTCTAATGAGTTGGTCTTGTTGATTGTGACACATTGGTGATGATCTTCAAACTTATTTCTTTTATCAGTTGAAGCCACAGTCACATTATCAATAATTATCTCCAATTGTTCCTGGGAAAAGTCTGAAATTTTTGGCAATTTTTTTAGTACGTTACTTTCAGGTCTATACACATCTCCCATGTGAAGAGTATACTAGTATGGTTTTACCAGAGGACGGTTATTTATGTCAGGTCTATCTTAGGATATGTCCTGCCTTCTAAGTGTTCCTATCTTTTTCACATTCCACATCTGAGAATCTTAGGCTGTGTCCCAGATTTTTCAGTGACCAAAATTTTCATTAAATCAGTGGTTTTGGTCAGGGAAAGTGTTAATTTAAGGGTCTCACGTAAATAGGGAAGAGCAAGTGACAATTTGATGTCCTTTTGAGGGCCCCTTCAGGACATTTTTTCATGACTTGAATAAGATTCTAATGGTACCAAATTTTTTTTTGTGAGCACATGCCTTAAACTTTAGATGCTGTCTATACTAGTTTTTAGGATGTCATGATCTTTCTTTTCTTAGCTAAGCTCAGGAAGATGTTCTAGGAGTAAATTATGCTTTATGAATTGTAGGAGTCGCAAGCATATGGCACTTAAATATGAATAAACAAGGAGTTGGAGAGTGCAATTACTACTGTATGTTGAAATTCCTGTTGAGGCTGTTCATGATAATTTTTTAGAGAATTGTTGCTGCTCTTAACATGTTACTTCTATGAGCTACCATATTGTTTGATGAATGTATTGTGAGATGTGGTAGTGTTGTATTCACAGTGTTCAAGATTTCATTTGTTTTAAAATGGTGATCTTCATGGCACGACATGCTAGAATAGTGATTGGAATAAAATCATTCAATTCTAGCTACGTTGCACTAGAGTAATTCAAGTTCTTTGAAAGTCATGGTTTAGGTTAAGTTTTATGCATGCGAAAAGACACATGGAAAATACATTTTCTTTACTTCCCTGTTGCTATTTTGGGACGTTGTAGAAATAATGTCACCTTTCCGAAGAAGTCAATAATTTGACACCCACACTCTATAAACTAGCGAAATCATTTATCTTCTATTCCGCCTGTGAGGATGATTTAGGCATGCCAAACTATTTGAAAGACTAAAATTGGAACCCTAAAGAAGTTGTACCCCCCCAACTATGGGTGACAAAATAAATGCGACGGAAGGAGTATGGTTAAAGCTTCTGCGGTTTCTTCTATGTCTCACTTCCAGCTTGAAAAGGAAGGTCTATCTCTTCTGGTGGTAGACCAGTTTTTTTTTTAAAAAAAAAAAAAAAAACTTTTCTGTGAAAGTGAAACATATAATTGGTTCAAAGAGTTCTATTCACATTGTCATGCTTGTTGATTGATTCTTTTCCTTGTTCAGGCAATCAATTGTTACTCGAGAGCTAATAATGTCAAACCTGGTCATCCTGTTATCCTCAGCAACAGATGTGTTGCCTATATCAAGTAAGACATTTTTCAATTTTTGATTTTTTTAGTGATGTAATGTCAATCCTAGCTTTGAGTTGGCTTTTTGACCAATCATTATTTTCCTAATATTGGATCCAAATAGTAACTATTACTTTTTCTCAATGTAACAATTCTTTGATGCAAATTGTCTTACCAGATTTGGGTGAATATCTGAAAAACAGACCTCCATCAGTTTCAGAATATAGACCATTAAGTGGGTTGGATCCTACAACTCATGCTGGGGTAAAACCTTGTTCACTTTGAGTAGTTGGTATAACCTTTCTCCATCAGTTGCTGATTATTTATTGATTCATTTATTTTGGTTGTTAATTGCAGCTTGCACTAAAGGATGCTGAGAAGGTGATGAGCATGCGAACAAATTCAGTGACATCATATATTTTGAAGGCAAATGCACTCATTTTGGTAGGGATTGTTGAACATAAATAAGTATCATCGATACTATAATCTTTTCGTTTGACTGATTACGTGAAGATGCAATGGTGACATTTACTCATGCTATGTGCCTTTCTTTTACCTTTTTAGTTTATCAGTCCTATAGGTTGTAAGTTGCATCCGTAAACTAACTCGTGCTTTATATGAATTGGCAGCTAGAAAAATATGATCTTGCAAGAGATGTCATTTATTCAGGCCTTCAGATAGATCGTTACTCTAAGGTATTAAAAAAGTATATCAAGTAAAGGGATTAGTTGAGTCGTCTTAATCTTTTGTTTTTTGGGGAAAGTTTGTTACTTGTCCAACTTTTGCAGGTTTAAATAGTTCACTAACCTACTGAAAATTCCATTCCTGTACTTGCAGGGTTTAAATAGTTCACTAACATACTGAAAATTCCATTCCTGTACTTGCAGTAATCCTCTGCTAAATCTGGAGAGATCAACAACATCCAATATAAATGGGAGGAGAAACCCTGGAAAACCATTGCGAACTGATGATTTTGATTGCACTCTCTGTTTGAAGTTATTATACGAACCCATCACAACTCCTTGTGGACATTCTTTTTGTCGATCATGCTTGTTCCAATCAATGGACCGGAGTAGGTTTTCGTGCCATAACTATATATACCTGTATTAACCCTTTGTTTGCTTCTTACGTACTCCTTATGTTAATTCTTCTTCCTTCTTTTTGTTTTCCTAATTTTTGATGGAAAAACTTAACATTAGGTAACAGATGTCCATTATGCAGAACAGTCCTGTTTATTAGTCCCAGAACGTGCACTATCAGGTGAGTTCCTTAAGTGTAGAAACTGACTTGTGTACCTTTTTTGGCATTTACAGACTGAAAATCTTTTTCTTTGTTCTGAAGTAGTTGGTCTGAGATATCCATTTGTCCCATGTAGTAACTCTAAAATGTAGACTGTCCTGTCCTGTTACCGTCCCATTTCCCTCCTCCAAGTAGCATGTGTAAAAGACCATAGAAAAACAAGAATAACATAATCAATTGTCTGCTACGAATTTTTGTTAGCTTTGCCAAAGTTTGAAACAACTCTGTTTGGGTAACATGTTGCTTGTCATAGAGCTAAATTAACAACCACTAAGTAATAGGTTTAACTTTCTCAAACCTGGTCCTCTGTCGACCATTGGTGGGGGGTATCAAACAAATGGGTCGATTGGCCTCAAGCTGATACGATGATATTGTGTTTATATGCTATATATATTTTTTTTTACTTCTGGCCCATTTTTGAAATAAAATGTTGTTTTCTTTCAGAAATTACTTGCTTTTCCTTTCTGTTTTCTTTTTTATAATAGTTTCGAGTGCATATGATACTAAGTGTGTATAAACTTTTGTGTCAGTGTGACATTGAACAACATAATTCAGAAGAACTTTCCAGAAGAATATGCTGAAAGGAAGTCTGAGCATGAGAGTTTGACAAACCCTGGTGTAGATTTGTTACCTCTTTTTGTCATGGATGTTACTTTGCCTTGTCAGAAGTTTCAACTGAATATATTCGAACCTCGTTACAGACTCATGGTAAGCTGGCAAATTTTATGTAGTTGGCAAAAAAATTTTATATTAATGGAAAATATATTAATACCCTTTTACTCATATCATAAACAGGTAAGGAGAATTATGGAAGGAAATCGTCGAATGGGAATGGTATAATTTGTCAGAACACCCTTTTCTAATTCCTTAGGTTTGGTTGGTCCTAGGTCCCTTACAATTACTTGTCTAAAATTCTTTGGCTTCCCTGTCAATTGTAGGTCATCATTGATTCTGCAACGGGTTCTATAGCTGATTATGCTTGTGAAGTGGAGATTACAGAGTAGGTGTTTTGATTTGTGTTCATTATCAATAATTTTCTCCAGTATATTATTCAAAATATTAATAACAGTGACCTGCTCCCTGCATGTTTTGATGCAGTTGTGAGCCACTTCCAGATGGAAGATTTTTCCTAGAGGTGAACAAATATCTCAATTTCCTTATCATTGCAGATTTCCAAGTCCAAAGTTTATACAGTAATTTACCTGTTTGCTATGCTAAACATGAAATTCCCAGTTTTACACGTTTACTTTCTAATGTTAGAGACACTTCAAATTTGATGTCAATAGAACTGTTGCATTTTGCAACATGAACTTCCATCTTGAGCTGTCAAGCTAATGTTTACCAACAAAAGTTTCTTATCTGCATTCTTCATCACAAAGTGCAATACTTAAGGCTAAAAAGTGCCATTTTCTTTGTATAAAATTGATGGGATTCCAGTTCTTTTTCGTTTGTTTTTCTCTCTCTCTCTCTCTCTCTCTCTCTTTTTGTTTTGTGCATCTGTATTCACATCTTAAAACACAATGTAACCTAAATTACTCATAAAAAGGAGTAGTTTGAAATTGCAAAACTTAAAGAATGTATAACTCGCCATTTTTTTTTTTTGCATCAAAAAGCTTTTTTGCGATAAAATGTTTACAAGGAAAAAAAAAAGAAAGAAAAAGCATCAAACTTCAAAATCTTTTTCCCAATATAGCAGTTTTGCCATGCTTTTGTGAAGCAAAATCCAAAAATAAGTTCTACAAAATAGAAAGTGAAAAAAAAAAAAAAAAACTAATTTGAATGTGCTCAATTCCAAAATCATATCAAAATCTTTTTTAGTGCACATCAATGATTTTGTGAGAGTTTGATGGACTTTTTTTTTCCCTTTTTTTTTTTTTTGCTTCACAGTTATATTGCAAAATCTTTGTGAAGCAAACAAAAAAAAAAAATCAATCTCACTATATATTTTCCAAAACCTTTGAGGTCTCAAGATGTTTTCATGTTTAATTTAGGTTACTTGATATTTTAGGCGGTAGATAGGAGTGCATAAAAGCAGAAATATGTATTCTTAAGGGGCGCAAAACATAACATAAGACAATGTTCAGGGGGCACTGGTATAATTTACCCTTTATACATTTTTGTGAGCATAAGAGACCTAATTGTATGTGAATGTGCTGTTGAAGAGGGTCCATCTGTTAATCTAGATAATTTATTCATATAAATCTTCACAACCAGAAGCATATGGAACTTGATATATAAGAAACAAACTTTCTCAGCAAAAAATAAGTTTTTACGCTTCATGAGTGGAGCTTGTTGCATTGAAAATTTTTAGTTCATGTATTTGACATGGTACTTAATGTATTACCTTAAGGGTCTGCTCGTCTACCTGCTTAATTTGTTATTGTGAGTAATTCTTTTCTGAATCTGAAAAAGTTATCCAAAAACTTGACAAAATGAAGCAAGTTGCTTGCAAGATCTTGGAGAATGGAGAGGTTGTTTGAAAATTGGAAGTATTTACTTCTATTCACTGAATGGACAAAAATGCCTTCTAACCAGTTGGTACTCCTCCATATGGAACTGGGATTATCTCCGTTTTTGTTTCTTTCCCTGGTGTTCTTAGAAAGCCAGTTATTGAGAGTAAAAAAAATTGTGTATGCTGAAACTTACCATCCCCTTATATTTTCTTTGAAAGTTAGTAATGGGAAAACTTGGCTTAATCCATTAAGTTTCTGGTTTTTCATGTTATTGGAGACATGGTTCTGATTGAATGTTGAGCCGGTCTCTGAAGTCTAAAGAGACAAGCTAGATAAATTGCTATGTAACATTTTATATTTGTTGTAATTTAGATGTTCCTGTGAGGCTTCTTTCTTTATCTTCCATTTTATTTTAGAAACACTCTTTTTTCCCCCTTAATCTGCTCTTTTGATCCTCTACATCTAATAGGTAGAACCTTCATGCAGGTTGAAAGTCGCCGTAATTTCTGTCTCTGAGATGTCACATCCTTCGAAACTGGGATCAGGACGGGTTAGTTTAAGAAATCCAATAATTATAGTGATAGTTATTTGTGTATATTTTTGTATTATGTTCATTTATCGTTGTTTACTGATTCAGTTGTGTTCCTTAATTTATTGTTACTTTTGAAGGTATCGTGTTGCAGAAGTGGAATGGGTGCAGGACATATATCCACCAGAAGGAACAAGAGAGAGAAATGATGTGAGCCTACTATAACCTTGTAAAGTTGGGTTTATGTGTTGGGTACAAAGTTCTTCGGAACCTTTCATCTCATTTTTTCTTATTCTTTAGGTCCCCTATTGTCCTAATCTTTCAGTACCTTGTGTCCTGTTAGCATATCAAGAGATACTTTGCATTTCTATTTTTGGAGCCCCCATAGTTTTAAGAATGAGCTTGTGGAACAACATCTTACGATATTGAAACATAAAAGTACAAATAGGGAGACCAGCCCAAATGAGCAAGTATTTTGTCTTATAACTGATTACATTGTGATCTAATTATTACCATACTTGGGAGAAAGAATCGGAAAGCAAACAGTCAACTTTAACTCGTATAACAACATGTGAATCCAAGGACTTTCAAAAGCAAAACAAGTAAAGTTGAATGTATGTCTTAAATATATATATATATTTTTTTATCCATCATTTTCATTGATGTTTGCTTGGAAAAACAAAATCTCCTGAAGCAAATGACCTCACTCTTGGAAAAACGGATCTGCTCTCAGTCATTGATTTTGTTGCTAAAAATCTGTGACAAACTGAATAAATTGCATACCCCTGTGCTTTGCAAAGTTATTATGCAGTTATTGAACTCTTGCTTGGGTGCTGCTTTTTGTTGGCCTTGTCTAGCTGCCAACAAGTCCTCTCTTACCTGTAATTATTGTCTATTTTTTAACATCTTACTTAGCTAATTTTACATCGTACAAGGAATAAATATGCTTTGTTTATGAAATGGAAATTTCCTTTCCCTTTCTCTTGCGCCTATTGTCTACTTTCCCCAAACGGTTTCATGTTACCAATTCTTCAATGACATAACTGAACAAGAACAGGAGATGAGTGAGTAAAGCTTCTTAGACCTTGTTCTCCCCAGTTCCAACGTCGCCTCTGGGTGCTTCTAGAAGTATTAAAAAGAATAACTTTTGCTGTGCGCCTCCAAAAGTATCAAAACATTAACTTTTGAGTAGCACAAATGACTGTATCACGACTTTGTTTTACTGATTTTTCCTATATCTGTATGGCGGATGTATGTTTCAAAAATGAATTCCCATGTTTTTAATGTTCATGGTATATCTGGATTAATTTCATTAAGGCTACAGTTACAGGAAATGATAAATAGAGCAGCAGCATACGCTAGACAATGGATGAGAAAAGAGATGAGCACAAGAAGTGGCACATGGAGGTAATTATCGATGAGAAAGAGAGAGATTGCACAACTTACCTCCTTAATTTCTCCACGTTATCAACATGTTCCCGGATATTTCCGGAAATGCTGCACTCCTATTGACTACATATCTGAACACTCCTATTAATTACATGTCTAAATATCTGAACACTATGTCTGCTTGTCTTAATCAAGCAACATTTCTGTAAAAGAAATTAAGATTGCTGATCTTGTTTTGAACATCTTTTTAAAAACATTCTAAAGATTGTAGAAAGATTAAGCTCAACCTTTCTTTTTTCTAGTGACAGGACTGAAGGATAGTATCTGTACTCTCAGTTGCTCTATCCTCTTTGGCTTTTGCTGTTCCTGACTCAAATTTTCCATGCACAGATAGAATAAGGCTTGCAGAACTTTTTAAAGCAGAGGGGATGATGCCTAGCACACAGGATCCAGAGCGATTCAGTTTTTGGGTATATCTGTCATTACAATTTCAAATGCCATGATTAAGAATGCACATTGTAGTTCATTGTTAATTGTTATCTGGGTTTTTCTGTAGCTCACTACTCTAATTAATCGGAGGCCATCAGAAAGGCTAGAGCTTCTGCGCATAAGAGATACGCAAGAGGTATCTGTTTTACTTTATTAGTCATTTTTGTTTAATCAAGTTGCCCCTTTCGTTGTTTTTATTAGTTACTTTAACTTGGATTAGCCAATAATCCTCCCCAAATATGTTTCTGAACATTCCTTTGCTGCGCCTGTAATTGTAAATGGTTGATATCTAATTGTTTGGAAGGCCTAGAATCCATGTATACTATGTTCATTAATCTTTTTCCTTGCTGTGCTTTGTTAACTACAGACTTTGCTCATATTATTCTTGTGAATGAGGCAACAGATTAAATGAATTGCTAGTAAAGATCTACTCGTAAGAGATATGAATAGTATTGATTCTCCCTACTTCTTTATCTTCTTTGACAAGCAACATTTGCTAAGAATAATGTAAATTGAGCAAAATATCAATGAAAGTTGAGTCAGTTATAGTTGTTCTTTAAGAGGATTCATGGTATATCATTTACATGTGTGGACTTGTTTTTTTCAAGTAAATTTTTTACCGAGAAAGAGTAAGCAAAATTTAAGCTAGTTTGACCGTATTTTATTGGAATAGTGACTGAATAACTTTTTTTTTTTTGTTTCTCTTTAAGAGTGGTACCTTATATCTGAAAATAGACTAGAATTTAGTTGTAACTCGGGTTGATGTTGAAGATGGAAAATGTAAGGAAGTTGAAATTTCTAGACTAAAAGCTGAATTAATTTTTTTGTTTCAGAAGGCATTTTATTAAGCAAAATCTCTATAGGAAATTTCCTGTTATGCGGAGACTGTACTGGTCCTACTCAATCTAATTAATGATGAGTAACAGAAGCACACAGCGCTGGTTTACTCTTCTTAACTATTTATCGTTCTTGCTTATTCATTCATCTTTCCGGCTTCTTGCAGAGATTACGAAGAGGACGTCCTCTATATGAAGGCAGAGGAACAGGGATGTCGACTTCAATGAGTGTATCAAATTGTAAAATCCATTACTCCAAATTTGATTGGTTAATAATTATTTATAGTGTGTATAGACCATTCAATATTCTTTGATCCATGTATAGAAATTATGGATCCTCCTATAAGGGAGAATGGAAATCTGTAGTCTATTTTTCGGTTGGCCTAAATTTTTTCCTGCGAAAAGGTCAACGCCAGGTACAGTTGATAGTAATAATACCTAGTTTCTTCTCTTAAACACTTTTGCTTTTGTTCTTTTTCTTGAAATGGTAGCAACTTAATAATCCTCGTTCCCCAAAAATAATTCCAGAATTCCGGCATTTTACAGTTCTGTTCTGTATATTGTTACAAATTTGTAAAATGCATATTGTTCCTGCCCAAGTATTAGTTAAAGTGAGGAGTAGGCTGGGTGTAGCAATGTTGTTTCCGGGAGGAGAGAATGATTGTAAGCTGAGGTTCCACTGCAGTCTCTAGATGTTTCACGGGAGAGGACCTACTTGTATTACACCGTTGGTCGCTGTTACCCGGGGTGGAAATTACTGTGTCGTTTGTATGAAAGCTAACACCTTTTTAGGAGTTGGATCGAATTGTGGAAACTTGTTACACATATTGGCATGTCATTCATGTCATAGGAGGGTAAATCTGTTTAAAATCAGTTTTGGTGCTTTCTGGATTAAGGCTATTTGGTAGAGATTTTCAAGGACCATTGACAAAATTATTCAAGTTTCTTACCTCTGGGGCATCTAATGCAACTCCAACTAACTACTAGTTCTTTCTTTTATGGAAAGCGAAAGACTTAGATAGATCTGATTTTTGACCTCATTTGTAAATTTTGTGGTGTGGATAAATTGTTATGGAATCGATGATATAAGTTGATGTAAGTAAGATACTATAAGATTTAATCTTGACCGTAGGGTTTACAGGTGAGGTCAAAAATCGGGTATACCTAAGTATTTTCCTTATACAGGTGGGGCCAAAAATCGGGTTTATGTAAGTTTTTTTCTTATGGAAAATACTTAGGTATACCTGGTTTTTGACCCCACCTGTATACCATGTGATCAGGATTAAATCTTAAAAATTTTTGTTTACATCAGTTGATGTCATAAATTCTCTAAACTTTAATCCACACTAAAGGGTCTAGTGGGGCTAAAAACCGGGTCTACCTAAGTTTTTGCCTTCTTTTATTACAAATCTTAATAGGGTTAATTTTATTTTGCCTCCTTAACATTTAAGGTCACTGTCACTTTAGTTTATGATATTATTTCTTAGATATTTAAATCCTTCCTTTCAATTCAATTCAACATCTAATCTCTTTTTGACAAAAATATCCTCATTTTCTCTTCTTTGTTTTTTCTTTTATTTTCATTTCTACTTGATTCACTTTTTTTTCTCACTCCTATTTTGTTGACATAATTCAATAATTTTTTTATCATTCATCGCCATGTTAAATTTCGTTCAATTCTGTTTATTAAAAGAATATAAAATGTTTTAGAAACAGAGCATCATGAAAAAGAGGGTAGAAATATCATTTTAGAGAAAAAAAAATCTAATATAATTAGTTTTGACCGTCAGTAAAGAGATTTAAATGTCTAAAAATTAATATTAAAGTATAAAGTGATACTTATCCTAAACATCAAGAGATAAAAGTAAAATTAACCCATCTTAATACTAGTATTTGACCTCTGTATATAAATTAGGTTTTTGGTAGTTTTTTTCTGGACGGTCTTCCTTTCTCTTGTCACATTTGTTTGTCGGGTTCTTTTGCAGCTGTTCGTTGAGCCGTTGACCAATTCAGAATGTTTCTTCTTTTACAGCGACCATTAAGCTATTCTTTGTTCAGATCAAAATTTAAGCACTTCCCTCTCCACCATTGGAATTTGTTTCTTGCTCTCAGGCCATGATATTATTGGTGTAATCCTCCAGACCAAGTGTTTGGTTGATCACCGCTATAGAGTGATTAATATTTGTATTAGCATTAGTATTATTGTTCTAGGGGTTGAAGAATAATACAAGTCATTCTTCTGGATCCAACAAGGAGGACTTGGCTATTTAAGTGAGGTTCTTGCCTGGATATATGATATAGTGTCATGAATTTTTTGGTCAATGTTACTTCACATTATTTCACATCACTTAAATAGATGATATGGAACAGTTTGAATTAAGAGAATTAAAGTATTATGTTATGGATCTGATTCATGAATTTTCCGCTATTTAAGAACTATTATTACTGCTCCTACTAGTTTCACTAAGTCTTCAATACAGAAACTAAAGGTTTTGTGATGCATCAGAAATCCAATAAGATGCTGACACGCATAACGCTTGCAAGATGAAGTTGTTATTTAATTGTTTAAATTACCGGAAGGAAGGGTTAAGTCAAGGGGCAAGTAACCAATATATAGACTATGAAGTAACCAGTATATAGACTATGGAGAATTATGTCAACGGGAGCCACTGCAGTCACTGAAGTACAAATTTTACATTACCGCAGCCCACAATCCACGTGCATGTTCAGATTATTGTCAGATTAAAAAATGATAAAATTACGGGCTTTAATAAATCAAAGGGAAAAGAAAAAAATGTAATTTTAAGTTTCGAACTTTGTATCTCGTCTATCTTGATATGTAAAATTTTAAATCAAAGATATTTAATTTTTAAAAATTTAGAACAAATTTAAAAATTTCATGAATAACAAATGAAAAAAGTTACATGCAATGTACGTGAATGTTAAATATCAACTCTCTAAACATGAAAAAAAGAGAGGCAATTCTAGCCCCAAAAGTTTGGATTGTTTAGCATTTTGGTCCCCAAAATTCTAAATAAAACACATTCAATTCTCAAACTCTCATATTTCTACTAATGTGGGACAAATTTGAAAATTATGTATTTAGATGGAAAACTGTTAAATCTAATATAGGTTATAATACCTTACAACCGATTTCATCTCATTTAATCTGATGTTGTAAAAATTATGTCTAAAAAAATGATAATAATACCATATTTTTATAATAATTTAATAATAAATTAAAATAATAATTTAATTCAAAAATTATAAAAACCTATTTTTGGTCAAGGCAGATTAATTAGTGCTCTTCTTAAAAGTGAAACATTCCATATGTCACTTGGTCGATTTACAATTCCTTCCTAAGATACCAAGGACGGACCATTGGAGGGGTGGGGGGTGGCGGCTGCCTCCCAAATCTTTTGAGGATGTATTTGTAAGGGTTTGTTATTAAAAAGTATAAAATTCCCTCCCTCCACAGAAGTTTTTTTTTTTTTTTTTTTAAATGTCCTTTTACCTAAAATTTTGCTTTTCATATTTTTCTATTTTAAATTTCTTAGAATTTCAGTCAGAACTTTATAAAATTAGACTTTAGACTCTTAAAATGTTATACAATTATAAATTATCCTAAAATACATGTCTACGTAATCTTATGGCAAAATTATTATAACTAATATCTACTCCAACTTAATCAAAACTATAATAGTATGATTTAACCATTTCAAGACATTTTCTTTTTATATAATGTTGTTATTATCTCTATAGTTCTTTTTATCTCATTTTTAAATAGAGTATCATCCTCAATTATTGTAGAAATTAAGTTCTTTTTAAATTATTATGTTTTTTCATGCCAATTGTTCATTAACTTATTTATGTTGAAATATTATTGTATTTTGAATATTGCATTATTTTAGTAGTAAAATTTTCGTGTTTAGCCCCATTTTAAATTAAAATAAGTTATATATTGTCACCTTATGTATTATTTCATTTATAAAATATTAAGATCCATTGTGTATTAAGGTCTTAATTTGACTCATTTATTAATTACAAGTGTCTAACATGTTTTTAGCAATATGTTGTGTAAATTATCTAATTAATTTTCATTGTTAATAATTTGCAAATTAAGTTTTTTTATTGTTATTAGAATATGGTTAAAAATGTATATCATTAACTATTAGGTGGTTTATAAATTATTGACTTATGTTAACAGTGTCCTAAAAATAATTTATTCTTTCTTTAAAAAATAAGTCATTAATAGAATTTTAATTAATAATAAAAAATTTGATGTTACTATTTAAATATTATTTCATAGAGTTACATTTTTGTAAAATATTTTTTGATCGTGTAACATGGAGGTCTCGGGTTCAAGAATGTGTCTCGTGAAAAAAAGATAAGATACGATTATTTACTATAAATCAAATGGTCTGACATTTCAAATCCTACATATAAATTTATACAGTGGACCGTCCGTTCTCATATACTTTTCCAATCCCAAACTTTCATTCTTGCCTAAGTAACCAATACTTTAGACAGTAGAAAATAGTTGTGAGGATTAAATGCATATTGTTTGAAAATATAGGAATCAAAATTAACCATGAACTAAACTTTGAGAGCTAATGTCCAATACTACCCTTAGGTAGTTTTTTAATCCAATGTGCATGCTATTTATACTTTTGGTTACCCACGGAGTCTTATCACTTTCCTAGTATGCGAAATCTGCCAATCCAATAACTGCTTACGACCGTTTGCCTTTAGATAGATGGATGAGATTAAATTTCTAACATATCACAAAACCAACTTTTCTGTCTTGTATAATCATTGTTAATTACTACTAGTCTTATTGGCACACCAATGTGTGTGCAAAATTGTTTCAAATTTTTTTAAAAAAGACCAAAAACTAAAATACAAATTAAATTAGGGATGTGTGTGTAGTTTTGGGTTGAATTGAAGGAAGTTTATTGGAGGGAGCGGGAAGTTAAAAATTACATCAAAATTCAAAATTACACAAAAAAACCTCTTCCATTATATAAAGTAGTAATACTATATCGTACAGATCATGGTATGGTTTATTTTGGTGTAGTTTCAAAATATTTTGTGAATCAAATCTGAAATTATTACACCTTTTATACTTTTATCCATTGTCTTTTTGTAAAGACAAATGATACACTATTCAAAATTTGAATTTTAGAGGGTAAAATGAGAAAAATTTAAAAAACTATCACTATTAACACACTATTCTTAATAGTTGAATTCTCGAAAAACAATGAAAATTATGGTATGAAGGGAGTATTTACTAAATGTTCAACAAATTCGAGCTCCACATAGTTACTTTGCTAATTTGGAAAAATGATTTTTTTTAATGTTTAAAGATGCATCAAATTGTTTGAAAATCTTTCACAGGGAAGTTAGCTAAAGGAAAATATTTTATAAAGTCACATTTTAAAGTCACTTTCCAAAACCAATCCATATGTCAAAATCTTATTGAATGCCCAACCCCCTGATTTTAGATAGCTGGTCAAATTTCTTTCTTTCTTTTATAGATCTAATGACACATCGGTGACTTTTATTTGTCACTTTATATTTATTTTCATTATATAGGTGCACATTTATCTAAAACTTATGACATAGTTAGATTAGATTAATTTGACAATGAATAATTTTGACAAATCATTGAATCCATAGAAAGAAACAAAACATAATCAATAATAAACATTTACTCTTCATAAAATATAAACTTAGACCAAAAAAATATTTCAAATTCTTTAATAGTATAAAATTCATGTGCATGCAAACCACTATATTTATTCCTCATTAACTTGTATACACTCAAAAAATTTGTATTTGAGTTATCAAATTGTGCACTCAAAGAAAAAAAAATTTAGAAGAAGAAAAATAATAATGACGTCAACAATTCCCAACCACCATATAATACAAACATAGATAGATACATTTCAAAAAGTTCCAATATTTCTTTGGCTTTTATTTCAAGAACCCTCATAGAACACTCACTCTCTGACAAGGTTTGTTTTGGTCATTGAGCAACTACTACACATCTTAATAGTTGCTCAATAACCAATGAAATACTCCCATTTAGAACACAAAACATAGCTCTCCTATTTGTAGTAAAGCGGGCTATCTAATCCAAATGGTTTCTTCTCATTGATTATTGAGCAACTACTATGATGCCACTAGTTGCTCAATAACCACCATAAACCTTCTCCTCACTCTATAGTCTCCAGTCCACTTACCTTCTATGCTTTCTATAATCTTTTTTTTTCTTTCTAAGAACCCGAGTTGTAACACTCAGTTGTTTGTTCAACTTTTTTTAGGCGTTAGATACAAATGATTTAGCTTTAGTATATATAACTCCACCGTACATCCTTTGGTTTTAACTCCATTTCAAGACCAAGAATACTGTTTGAGAGCTTCTAATAGAAGCTTAATTATTAAGATGATTTCGATTTGTCGACGTCAGTTACTCAAAGAGAATACTAGTGAAGCCCTATTACCGCTAGGATGGCATCTTGTTTATCGAGTGAACCCAGATGGAGAGTTCGTCAAGGTATATATGCATACATGTTTCATACATTGAGGTCTTGAGAAGAGTATACAGATATCAATGCGGAGATATATAATTTTTTTTAATCTTTTTTTTTGGTGTGTGAAATATACAAAATTAATTATAAGTATGAATACTTTTATGTACTTTATAAAACAACGGTATATAAAAAAATTAGAAATTTTTATGAGTTGTTTGGAAGGTTTTGATTGATTTCATTTATTCTTGTATTATTTTCTCTTGTTGAACTATTGCTTAATTAATATATTGGATCGTCACTTTCTATTGTTAATTCGAACTTATTTGTGATTTGGGTTTTCTATTATTATTGCGATTAATTATATAAGACATACATGTTTCTAGAGGTAGATAGTAATTATATCGATACATGAGACATTTTCCCTTTTTTATGTGGTTGGGAAAAAGTTTTATTATATTATGTGATTATACATTTGAAATTTGATGTATTTTTTTTTTAGTTCCTATTTGTGGCGACATGTATGATTGTGAATTACTAGTGTCTATTTAGGAAAATTTCATTGTTAGTTTTGGTTGTAAGATGTACAAATGACTTAATTGATAGATACATACCACTGTAAATAAAATTAATAAGAAATTTCTAGTAAAAAGAAGTCATTCTAAATTTTCGTAATTTATGCAACGAAGTGTTAGATATTTAAAATCCTTCTACTATATGATATATTGCTATATCTATAAATGGGGCTTCTATTAATATCATTTCCTTAATAAGAGATTTGAAGAGTTTATGAACTTATTAGCTCATCCTTATTCCAATATGTAGATGTTAATCTTACAAGAACTCCAAGACTTACCAAGTTCAATCTTTGTTTTTCATTTTCTCTTTTTTCTTATGAACTTCAAAATTCCATCTTACTGTTGGTCCCAAAGCAGCCTAAGAGGGGGGGTGAATTAGGTTTCTAAAAATACTTTTAGAAATATTAAGCTTATTGAGATTTTTCAACTAATAATTAATATAATAGAATCAATGAAACTGTGAAGTAATAAAGAGAGGAAATTAAGCAACCAATACTTCCAAGCTAACAAAGCTTGAAGTATTAATTCACTAGAATGCTTCACATACTTGGTGAGCCAATAATCTTTGCAAAGTAGGGAAATTCTTGCTCACACTAAACTCTTTTAGTTGAGCCAAGAATTTTACACAACCTCACTTTCGTACAAGATTATCACTCCACTCAAAAATTGAATTGCACTCTAAGCTGCACACTAATACAATATAGCACTATAGCCAATTTGTACTAAAATTGCTCTTTTCTATGGCTTGTATTCAATGTATTAGATAATCTTTACAGAATAGTAGACCAGTTATTTATAGGAGCAATAAATGGTGGTTGCAACTACTTCCTAACGGCTAAATAATAAATGCACAAAAAGTAGCCGTTGAGGTTTTGGACGTCCGAGGTAAGTAGGATGCGACCGACACAGCGTCCGATCTCCATGCAGTTGGTGAAGTACATCGTTCGGACGGCCGTGCATGCGTTCGTTCCATCGTCCGAACGAAGCTTCGAATGGTTGTGTTCGTCCAAAGGAGACCTTGTTCGGACAGTTGTGTGCGTCCGTAGAGAAGCAGTGAGAACCTTGCTTTCTGCCTGTTGGTTCGAACGGTGTACTGCGTCCGAGAAGCTTGACATAGTTCGGACGATGTACTGCGTCCGAACACCCAGTCTCTAGCAGAACAAGTAACAGACCTGCAAAGCTTGTTTACATAATTTAGTGCTTATGTCATCATCAAAATAAGGTTTGGAAAACATCACTTACTTGTTGAGTTGTTTCTTTCTTGACCTAAACAAATCTAATGCTATGCATTAAACCTCACAATTACTTAAAAAATCATTCATATGCTAAATTATATATATATATATATGTATATTGCACTTACAACTAATGACTCCATCATTCTTTTTTTGTAAAGCCATACGTAATTTATGTGCATTTATTTATTGATAACAAGGTTCATAAGTTTCTTTTCTATTCCAACTTTTACTATTGGTTCATGGATGAATTTCTCTCACATGGTGTGTCGTGTATATATTTCTAGCTATTGGCTTTCTCTCTTATATATTTGAGTAATGGATTACAGAGTTCTTCATTGTGCTCTAAATAACTTCCTATATTTTTTCACTGATGTCTCATTACCTTTAGTGATAATGTGAATGCACGAAAAGTTCAAAAATATGTTATTGTATGGTGCATAATTTATATACATATCAGTGTTTTATAATGATTTTATTTAAATTAGATTGAGGTTTTGAGGGATTCTTATTAAAAAACTACACTAATCTCTTTTTTGAATCCATTCATGTAGTTTTACACAAATGACGTTGGCTAGGAATTTTTCACAATGGAAGATCTGTTGAGATATGTGGCATATGCTCAAAGGGAGAATGTTTCTATCTATAAACCTGTGAGTTTGAATTTCAAGTGCTTTTCTTTTGGTTTGTGCAACGTATTTATTTTACTACATTTCTGATAGTTTTAGCCATGCGAACTTTGGCTTTTCATAGCAATATATTACATGAAGACAATATATACTTTTTTTTGTATCATGGTAAGTATGGTTGTAAATTATGGATATTATATTTGCTTACTCAGAATATATAGTTGCACATTATAATATAATCTTAATTTTAAATGTGTTTGTGTTTTACAGGGTTTTGATGCAACACAGTTACATGATATAGATTCAGAAAGTGATGGTTTAGATTCTTCAGAGAAAGAAGAGAAGAGAGGTGAGGTGAAGAAAGCATGCGTGCTTCCATAATACTAATATATATACACAAGACACACGTACATCTGTTTGTTTGTATATTTCTTTGCATATGATTGAATGGGTATAGTAGTTTATGTAATTTTCTATCTTTTTGTACAAAAATAAGAAAACAATTTTAATTTCTTGTAATTATAATTAATTTATCTGTTGTATTTCCTTCTGGCGACCTGGGGCTTCCAAGCCAAAGAAACAAGTTGGTGACACATCAAGAAGGAAAAATTCAAGTTCTACCCCCAAAATTTCTAATCACAGTAAGTCTTTATATTTTATTTAGTTTTTTCCAATAACAGAAAAAAATAGAGTGAGTTGTATACAAAACTAATAGAGTGAGTTTGTATACAGAACTACCTAAGTTTCATTTCTGTTCAACTTATTTCATTAGAAGTTCATCTACTTAGATAGTTTGTTACTATCTTATGTTGCCTAATGATTGTTACTATCTTATGTCAATTGCCACAATAGGTAGAAAGTTTGATGAAGGTTCAACTTCCTCATCATATAAGGGGAAAGGCATTGCTACATCTTCTCTAACTAGGAAAATTCCCTCAAGAGCATCAAGAAGACTCGTTGGATGTGATCCTAAGGTTGCTCCATATTTGAATCCAGAAAAAGCTCGAGAATTGAAAACCAAGAATGACCAGATCACTAGTGGAGTTCAAGGAGAAAATTTGGCTAGTAATGAATGAAGTTTTATTTGGTCTTGTGTGATTAAGATACAAATTAAAGCCCTTCATCGCAGCGTGAAAGTTCAGAACCTTTGAAATTATGACTTTAGTCATTTTACTTTGTCTACAATTTGACTTGTCCAAACTTCTTCTTTCTATTTAGTTTTTAAACTATCTAGAATGTTATAAACAACTTTTGATCATTCTGTTTAAAATATCTTTTGCTTGGAAATGAATTGGGATCTCATAATTTTGTCATAACTGTAGCCTATTGGAAACATGTACTATAAAAAAGGTTTAGATGATAAACCCATCCTATATATTATTGTTGAGATTGGTTACTTGAATGGCATATATAACACAGTATGCAATGAGCAATATACCAATTAGGAAATATTTTAACGTACGATTATAGTTACATGCCTATATGGTTATGATTTGAAATTTTATAATAACTAATATCATATATTTTTAAGAGCCCTTTTGGTTAAGGATTCATCATTGGGATGACTTATCTTCAAATGAAAAGTTTTAAAAATCTCCATTCTCATATTATAATCTCTCTCAAGCTAATTATCTTCTAGTTGGTTTGTTTATGATACAATTGATAGAATTTCATTATAAGAATATAGTCATATTATATTTTTAATTGAAAATAATGTATAAAGGATAATTAAATTGTTGAGATGCCCCTTTATTATACTCAACTACTTTACTTCAAAATTTTTAAACAGAAGTTAATTTCTAAATCGTGTAATATTAGGCCTAAAAAATAAAATATAAAAAATACACATTGAAAAATATATACATAAATTACTAAAAGATAGTTATAAGAGTATATTCTAGTAGTATAGTTCTATATTAAACTAATATTAAAGATTTGATGTTACATCTATACATTATTACTTACAAAATTGTCAAAATACTACTAATTTTTTCCTTTCAATTAATATTATTATATTGAACTTGAAATATATATGATAAAAATGAATCATATAAATAAAATCAAATAAAGGTGGCTAGTTTTGTAAAATAAAAGAACAAATGTGAACTGCTTAATAATAAATGTATTTTCTCCCAAATTTTCAAAGAAAAAGTTAGTGATAGCCTTCTAAAACTAAAAAACAACTATCACGCTGTTAATTGAAAAAAGTATTAACATAAAGATAGTTTAGGAATATTAGACTTTATCAACCCATTTGAAATTACTAATACTAGTGATCCCAAGAGATAAGTAAATCATACATAATTTGGGTAGGGGATTAATTCAGTTAAGAGAGATGATTAATTCCTACTATATCTAATATCTAATATCTAATTAAACATGTTATGTGAGATTAGATATCCAATTTCATATCATAAATGACCCAAATGAGATATCCAATTTCATGTCATAAATGACCCCAAATGAGCCACAAAAGCTTGTACTGTGTGAAGTTTCAAAAAATGTGACATGATTTATAACGGGCTTGTTGAATTACTCCAAATTAGATAGTTTCTCGAAGTGAAAATATTGACAAATGAGGGAATTTCTAACATATGGGCTTTGTATGTTGTGGCTTTTTATTTCGCATTTTGGTTTCCAATTTGTATAGTTATGTTAGACTAATGAATTTGCAAAGCAAAATTAGTTTAGACACTAAATTCTGTTACTTTGGATAATTAAAATGACTTAAACACCCTCAGTTTAGATTCACAGAGAAATTAAGAACCAAAACTACTTGAAGCTTAAATGTGTAGGAAGCAAATTAGTTTTATATGTTTTCAATTAACTTTTTGTTGCATTATATTCTAAAAAAATTGCAATTTTTAGAAAAATACTTGAAATCTAAGAAAGTATTTTTTTAATAGTAAAAAAAACTTTTTCAAATATTTCTTTATTTACATTAGCACTAAAATTTTTGTGAATATCACGCTTTTTCAACAATGTTTAAGGGAATTCTATAGTTCCTTTTAGGGAATCATTCCCTTGGCTTTAAAAGCTTGTACAGTATAATTTTTAAAGCACATGGCATTCTATTGTACAAGCATATAAAGCACAAGGAAATGATTCTCTAAAAGGGACAATAGAATATTCCAAAAATTTATTTCTTTAATAATTTTTAGTTAAGAAATGTTTAAGAGTTGTAACGTATCATAATCATATAAGTATTAATAAATCATCTTACTTCATAGAATAATTAAAAAATGTTTCGAAAAACACAAGTGAAGAATTTAAAAATGGAAGAGTGGTGTTGTAAAGAAAACTTTATATGGATATTCAGGTCATTTTTGTTGGCCCCAAAGCAACCTAAGAGGGGGGGGTGAATTCGGTTTCTTAAAAAATACTTTGAGAAATATTGAGATTTTCAAATTAAATGCAGATATAACAAAATCAATAGAACAGTAAAGTAAAGAGAGAAAAATTAAACAATCAATACTTCCAAGCTAGCAAGCTTGAAGTATCAAATCTCTTGAATGCTTCACACACTTGGTGAGCCAATAATCTTTACAAAGTTGGGAAGTTCTTGCTCACACCAAAACTCTTTTAGTTGAGCCAAGAATCTTACTTACAACCACACTTTTATACAAGATTATCACTCCACTCAAAGTTGAATTACACTCACAATTGCACACTAATACAACAAAGCACTATAGTCATTTTGCACTCAAATTACTCTTTTCTAAGGCTAACTGTGTATGTAATGTATGTATTAGATGATTTTTTCAGGTTATTAAAGCACCTATTTATAAGAGCAATAAATAGTGGTTTCAACTACTTCCTAACGGCTAAATAATAAATGCACAAAAAATAGCCGTTGGGGTTTCTGACGTCCGAGAAGTATTGAATGCGTCCAAGGCAGCGTCTGATCTTTTTTCAGTTTTGTTGAGAAGCTTCGTTCGGACGTCCGTGCATGCATCCGTTCCTTTGTCCGACAGAGGTTTCGGACGGTCTGAGCGTCCGAAAGAGAGGCGAGGATCCCATTCTTTCGCGATTCGTTGGACGATGCAATGCGTCTGAGGAGTTTTGACCTAGTTCGGACGGTTCTGTGCGACTGAAAGATCTGTTCCTGCAAAAGCTTGTTTTACAGAGTTAAGTGTTTATGTCATCATCAGAATAAGGTTTGGAAAACATCAATTTTGATTTATGAAAAATAAAACAGATGATCAGAATGCCTAAAACTAATTTTGGTACCAAAATCATTGCCTTAATTTTAACGGAGGTGTTCAAATATAATTCACATTTTTTTGGTGTAATTAGGCTTTGTGTATTTCTATTTTATACAAAAATGAAAATCATGTCAAAATTACCTTGTAACTGAAAAAAGTGGGGGATCTCCTTCTTCAACCAAAAATCTTCATAAATTCCATATATTTTTAGGCAAAAATTAGATAGTTTATAATGATTTTGCATGCTTAGTCAAGAGTTAAAAGGTAACAATAAAAATTAAATACATGAATCCGCTTTTCTAATTATATTAGTCAAAAAGTGACTCATGCATGAATTTTAGGTTCAATACATGAAATTTTTACATGGCCTGGACCTCTTGGTCCGGGTAAGGCGATGTGGCCTTACATAGACTAAGAGGTCCATAATGCAATTATATGGATGGTCCATGTAAAAAGTTTCCTGGTAATCACTATAGCTCATGCCTTATCTGAAAATATCTATACTCTTTCATTGTGTCTAAAAAAATAAGCGAAAACTTTACATATAAAGCCACATCAATATCCCACATCACCTCATCAATATCTTGTGAGGTGAAATGGCCTTACATGAATCAAGAGATCCATGACACTATTAAATAGATTGGTCCATGAAAAAATTTCCCCGGTGATCACTATAGCTCATGCATTATCTTAAAATATATGTACTTTTTCAACGTGTTCGAAAAAATAATTATCCAAAAAAAATGCCAATCACAAATGAAAAATTAGATTGTTTAATATGTTTGGCTCATATAACTAACTAGTCCTATTAGTTAAAGGATAAATAACATTGGTTAATCTAGAAAGCCAATGTGGGTTACCTACAGGAGAGTTACCTAAATGCTCACATAATTAGTCGTATTAGTTCAGGGATCAATTATCTTGCTTAATCCAAAAATCCTTGGATTATTTCCTAAAATGTCCCATCCTACGTTATATATAAATTGCATGCATTCAAGAATATCCTTCATTAATCACCAGTAATTACAACTTTCTACAAGAATAACCTTGATTAAACACCAGTGCTAATCACAACTTTCTACCATATTTACTCGCAAAAAAAAAAAAAAAAAACTTAGCTTCAAATATTAATTTCTTGGGCAGTTTTTGTGTATCAATATGTTAGTGTTTGATCGATATGACTACGAATATGAAGTGGAAGAAATACAAGATTCTTGGGCGGGATCGTAAGGGATGGTGTGTTTGGCAATTTCAAATGTCTCAATTTTTTCATCGAATCTAATGGTTGCTATTAAGTTAGCAGACATAAATCATTCATCATCTTTGCAAATAGAAGGCATGTACTTGAGTGAATTGAGAAGATATCTCAATATCATTCACTGTTTTGGGAACGATATTAGCATCAAAAATGGCAAAGAAGTATACAATCTACTTCTTGAATATGCACCGGGTGGCACACTTGATGATTTGATCAAAGAAAACAAAGGCTCTATGGGTGAACCATTTGTGGCTTGTTATACTTCCATGTTGCTCAAAGAACTGTCTATTATCCATGAAGAAAATATTGTACATTGCGATCTGAAATCTAGTAACATACTTGTTTTCCTTACACGGGAAACCAACTTAAGATAGTGGACTTCGAAGTTCCCAAGAAAGTGACATCCCAAAATGGTGAACATCGAGGTACACTTTCGTTTGCATCGGCGAAATCCGTGTTACTTGACATGCAAGTGACGACTAGTGATATATGGTCTTTAGGATGTATTGTCATTGAGATGATTACTGGAGAACGAATTTGGTCAACTTATAAGAATGGAACGATTTATTATCTAAGATAAAGCATTGCAAAACTAAGATATTGGAAAATATATTCGAGGGGAGAATGATTTCCTGAGGAGATGTTTAAGAGATTTTCGGAATAGATGGATAGCTGAAATCCTATTGAATCATCCCTTTACTATCAAGAACATGGAGTTGTTATACAGGAGTAGTGATCATGTCCCTAATGATTATTGTCTAGTCCTTTCTGGCACCAACCCCTTCGGTCCTTGTTCGTGGACTTCAAGTTGTGGCCTATTCTCAACACTCTTAATCAACGAGGAAATAGAAGGATGAAGGTTCAAGTTGGGAATGGAACAAAAAGAATTCAAAGCTAGGTCTGCAAAGTTTTTTGTTATGTTGATTGGTTTGCAAAGTAGATTTAATATATGTCTTGTGAATATATATAGTTTAGAACAATATGGGAATCTCATTTTATTTCTTAGGGAGTAATAATATCTGCAAATTAGGGAAAAAAGATTAGGATTGGTTACTTTGGACTTGTTAAGAAAGTTTGGGAGTCTATACTACCTTAATAGGGAAGAGGGATGGTAATTTTAAATAGTTGGCTGATCATCAATGAAGAAAGTATTTGCACTTTCGTACAGATTAGATATGTATTTTATTTTGTTCGAAGTGCTTAAAGGTATACTTGTGCGCAATTCATTCAGTTAGCATCTAGAGATCAATGCTACCTTCTTTTCACCCTATGTAATGTTTGCTTTAGCAATTCATTCAGCATCAGAAACCAATTCTACCTCCCTTTACCCCTTGTCTCTCAATACATTACACCTTCTCCCTCCCAAATGCGCAAACCAGCACTTGCAGTCATGTATATAGGTACATGATATAGCACACGTAGTCATGTGTACAAGTACATGATGGCATATTCAGGGTTTGTAATTATTTTTTGTATAAGTATACGATGCAGCAAGAAGCAACGTTTTGTGACATTGACAGAAATTAGCTTGGCTGTTGGCATCATTGCAGGCATGATCTTGTTCCAGAAACAAACTAACAAATAATGTAAACTCAAATTGAACAAACCATTTTCATTCAATTTCATGTTTTTGCTAGCTTAAGTCTTAAGCCCGTGTTTGAACAAGAGAGGATAAAAATCCCCAATCATACTTCTGAATACTTGGTCACATCAAGTTCATAAATATGTTAAAAACAACAAACTTTGTCTGAAAATAAGTGATTAATAGTCTCTAGATGATTGTTTCCATCCACCAAAACTCTCCTCCTTGCCATATCCCTCATCAGAATTTATCTGCAATTAGGAAAACGTTTGCTTCTGTCTAAGCCTTTCACATTCTAATCATAATAAATTCGAATAAATCTAACATGTTATTTAGGTAGTTTCTTTAGAATATGGATTGGTCGATGTATTTGTTCTTTCTACAACATGCATTTAGTGAACTTTTTTCTTTTTTTTGGGCTATACTTCACTGGTAAAGTTGAGGCCAATTCCAATCTCTGGTAACATTTTAGAAAAATAGATTGATCATAGTGACAGGATTGATAATGTTATTTATGTAGTTTCTACGAAAAAATGGATTGGTCTATTTATTTATTTATTTTTCTAGAACACAAGTTTAGCATAAACCATTTTTGCTATAACTCACTAGTAAAATTCAAGACAAATTTGATCTCTCCACAATATTCCTGATTCTTGAGAAGATTGTATGAAGTTGGTGGGATATTTCTACATCTAAGGGGATTTTGTTGAGCAGATGAAAGGAGCCACAATCACAAAATCTTGGTGTTGAATTTAATATATAAAGTATAGAATGAACTTAAAATGTATAATGGATACCATCACTTATTACCATAATCATATATTTCAGAAACAACAACAACTCCATGTTGTCTTCCTTTCTTATATACTATTGTTTTCTCCCTTTTTAATGGAAAGATGGCTGTTCTTTATAGTTCTATCTCAAAGCAAATTAGAATAGAGAAATAACTAGCGTTGATTCTCCAACAAAATCATCATCAGTGAAATAAATAGGTTCATAAATAGCAACAACTCCATGATTTTGACTTTGAGTTCAGAAACACCTTAAGAAATGGTAAATAGAAAGGTTTCATTCCATTCTGGCTCGAATCCTTTACCTGCATAGGATGTTCGATAGTGAAGAGTTGTGTGCAAGGTAAATAAAATTGTTCTTGATTAGAAAAGCAAAACCCCAATAGATAGGAAATAAACAGGAAAATTTCCAGAAAATGTAGTGATCCAACATCACTACACTATTAGTTCTTTATCTTTACAAGGTCAGCAATAGCCTCACCTGTTTTGCATTTAAGACGACAATAGAGATGCACCTGATGCAACACTACTTTTCTTCTCCTGAGTCCAGCAGGTTAGAATGACATAAGGATCCATGTTAGCTGGTCAAAAAATGCATATCTCACGGTCATCGGTGTTTAAAATGTCTAGAATGATAAATTTTGAACATGTGTACTCATGATAAACAAGTTTTATTCAAGCATTGCGTGCACAATAATGCAAATAAGAAGTCACGTGGATTTATAAATTAAATCTTCATAGTTGATTAATCAAGATACGTCTAGTTGTTTTTACTTGCATAAACAAATGAAAATTCTTATTTACCACTTACGTTCTAAATAGCAAAATGGCCAGGGTGATTATGCGAAACTACTATTAGCATTAGGCGTGAGAAAAAAGAACCTTAGATTTGTCATCCTTTTCTAGATCACACAACTAATACGTAATTCCATAATCTCAAAACAGAAAGCACAAGGACGAACAAACAACAAACCAAACGAACAAACATTGAATCTTTTGTATAGTGAATTTAGAAATCCAACATCCATAAAGCCTAACTCCAGATGGGGACATGAACAATTAATTTTGGCTGACACCATTGGATTTTCTAATTAATATGAGATAGTCTAGACTCTTCCAAAATATTTTCTTCATAAAGATCATCTTATTTTCCCATCCATGGAGCATAGCATAATTGATAAGTTCATAATTGTTCTATATTTTATGTGTCATTTATAGCATTTTTATGTGTAGTAAGAAAGATCTAAGTTATTATTGAGCTTAATTTGGTTGTCTTTAGTTTTTATAGGGTTATAGTGAAAAAGTATTGAAAAAGATGGAAAAGATGAAAGAAAATTCCAAGGACGAAATGTGCACGAGTATGGAGCTAATCTAGACTATGTTTGGTATTTTGAGCACAACTTTCAAGTCCAAGCTCTGATTGATTTGATTCAAGATGTGCTGGAAATCCAAGAGAAAGAGCTACAACTTTCATGTTTTACACTTTTCCAAATTCTAAGAGCAGGCTCAAGGTCAAAATCAAACCCGAATATGAAATGTAGGATTTCAGCAGCGCATATGTGCACGAGGGTTAAGCCGTGGATGTGCGCTGTTTCCAGAGATCAGAGTTTTAGAATCGTCGACCAAGGACATGCATGAGGGGAAGGGCATGCAAGTGTGAATGGCACAGAAGGGTTACGTAATTTTTTGTTTTTAGCAAATTTCTTCGTCGGTTGGATTCTTTTTCAGTCGATTTCACGTTCTTATCTATAGACAAGGATTGTAACCTTAGTATTCACTATAAATACCCCTTGTACGGCACAATTGGAGGGGACATTCATTTTTCTTTAGTTTGATCATTAGTTTTTCATCAGTCATTATAGTGTGTTCTTCCATGGCACTTAGTGCCTAAAACCCTCTTCTTGGATATGGGAATTGAAGTCACGGTTGGTCCTATTAAATTGTGAGACCTTTGTACTTAAATATATTCATTTTTATATCAAATATTGATTATTTTTCTACATAAATTTTATAGAATGATTGTTCTTTTTAATTTGTTATTGTTGCAGAATAGTGAGTTATTAGAATTAATCTACAGCTATATTGTTTTTAACCGTGTGTGTTTAATTCAATGTATAAAATAACTAAGTTTAATGATTGCTCAGTTAGCGTTATTCAATTTAGAAAAATAATGAACTAGTTAACATAGCCGTGTGTGTTTATGTTTGATTAGCCTAATTGTTCTTGTTGATTTTAATGCTTAGTAATCTTTGGTGCGTGTCTGGGTTAATTTAATAGTTAGGGTTAATTGCATCACGTGTTGAAAATTAACCAGCCTTAGGAAAGAAATAAGAATCAACTTTGAATTGGAATTCGAATGAATTTTTCAATTAGTGCTTGGTATGAGAATTGAATTATCTTTTGGTGTTGATGATCAATTGATAGAATTTTCATGGTGGACATGACCGGAACCAATATTCTACTTGAATTGAATTTTCTTCAATTTTAATTTCTTGCATTAGTTTTTTGTTTACAAGTATTCAAAAGAACCCTCTTTGTATTTTGAGAAAAAGAATAAACCCCGTTCTCTGTTGGAGGCTTACCGCTACTACATTTTATAAGAAGAATTTGGTTAATTTTTGGGAGCCTGCGATAGCTACACCAAAAATTTTGGCACCGTTGTCGGGGAACGGTTTGATTTATTTTTGTGCCATTAATTTCTATTTTTATTTTATTTTTTTGATATTATTTCTTTCGTAAATTGTGTATGCCAGTAACATGATCTGTTGGATAAGTTGAATTCCACTTTGATGCGAAAATCCAAAAAATGCTACGCAAATTAGGGAAGGAGTTCAGGGAAAGACAGCTAGGGAAAGATCAACTCTTTAAACTTTTGCTGACAATCAAGAACACCAAGGAGAAACGAGCATGGCACAAAGAACTCTTAGAGAACTGGTGGTGTCCACTTTAAATCAACAACCTCTGTACACTACACATCCTGAGTTAGATATAAACGTTACATTTGAATTAAAATATGGACTAATTCATTTATTAAGCCTTCCAAATAAGCATCTTAAGGAGTTTCACGTAGTTTACATAAGTATGAGACTTACTGGGGTTTCAGAGGAGGACATTAAATTGAATGCATTATCGTTCTCACTCTAGGACGAGGCAAAGGACTGGCTGTTCGATTTACCATTGGGAAGCATTACAACCTGAGAGCAAATGAGTAGATTTTTCTTGGCAAAATACTTTCTAGTGTCTCAAACTGCAAATATCCAGAAAAAAATTTGTGGCATTAAGGCAATTCAATGACGAGTCCTTATATGAGTACTAGGTGTGATTTAAGAAACTATGTGCAAGCTGTCCGCACCGTCAGATAAGTGACTCATTAATTCAATACTTTTATGAAGATTTGTTGCCAAATGAGAGGAACGTGATCGACACTGCTAATGGAGGGCGTTGGATAATTTGACCAGTGAAGTTGCTCATGTGCTCATATCAAACATGGCAGCACGTTCTCAAAAGTTCAGAACGTGACGCAAAAAACTTCTCAAGCGTAGTTAATGAGGTAAATGTTTTATCCTTAGAACAACAAATGGCCAGTCTAACTTCTTTTGTGCAACAATTGGCTTCAGAAACTATGTAAACTGTGCAACCCTACAGAATTTGTTCGAATAAGGGACATCCAACAGATGTGTGTCCCACATTACAAGATGAATCTCAGGAACAGGTAAATACCGCATGAGGATTTCTAGGGCAACCCCAAGTAAATCATGATGCCTATTCTAACACTTATAATCCTGGATGGATGAATCATCCTAATTTGAGATATGGGAATCCGGCACAACAACAGCCTCAACAAAATTAGCAGAATTTCCAACTGTAGCCTTCATTTACTCACAGACAACAAGCTAATCCGGCTGCTCAATCTGTTAAGCCTTTAGAGGAAATGCTAAATGCTTTAACTGCTAATACTATGCAATTCCAACAGGACACTAGGGCCAGTATCCAGTAATTGCAGCACAAAATGGGACAAATAGAGACTGCAATTAGCCGATTGAAGGTTAGGGGCTTGGCCCTAAACCTGTTGAATTTTGGAAAGTTTTCCTCTCAAACAATTGTCAATCAAAAGGAAAATGTTAGTGCAATTGTGTTGAGGAAGTGGAAGGAGGTTGAGGTGCAGCATAAAATGGTTCCTAAACGTGTTGAGGCCAAGAAGAAGGAGGCCAAAGCTAAAAAAGTGGTTGTTCCAAGAAATAAGAAAGGAAGCAAAGATGAAGAAAAAGGTAAATCTACTGTGTGGCCAGAATATAAACTTGAACCCCTATTTCCTGAAACATTGAAGGAGTTTGTAAAAGAGAATCCCGATAGAGAGTTGTATGAGACTTTTCGTAAGTGCGAGGTAAATATTCCTTTATTAGATGCTATTAAATAAATACCTAGTTATGCTAAGTTTTTAAAGGAATTGTGTACACACAAAAGAAAGCAAAAAGAGAAGAAAGTTAGGAAGATAGAGGTTGGGAGAAATGTATCGTTCATCATTCAAAAATCCCTACCTAAAAAGCATAAGGACCCAGGTATTTCTTTGTTCCTTGAATACATAAGATGGGCAATACATAATTCGAAAAAGCCAAGGTAGATTTAGGTGCATCTATTAATGTAATGCCATATTCTATTTATGATGCATTAAAAATTAGACCGTTGAATAAGACTGGTATGGTAATTTAGCTAGCTAATAGGTCTTTAACCTATCTTAAAGGAATAGTGAAGGACATCTTAGTTCAAGTGGGAGTTTGGTTTTTCCTACTGATTTTTATGTGCTAGAAATGGAACAAGGTGATTCTATTGTACCTATTTTATTAGGAAGACCATTCTTAGCTACTTCTCACACTAAGATAGATGTTCTTAATGACACTCTTAGCATGAAATTTGATGATACAAGTGTTAACTTTAGTATTTACGATGATGTTGAATCTTCAGACCATACTAAACTTGTTTTTGTAATTGATGTGCTTAAGTCTCCAGTGTAGGAAATTCATGTACATAATAGAAATAAGGGTGTGTAAGTGAACCACAAAGAACATCTTGAGGAAAATAATAAGAGGACTTGTCACTCAGTGCTAATTTGCAACAATTGCTGGTAGAATTGGGAAGTTTTTCCAAGTCGCAGTGGATAAGTAATGGAGGTTCTAGCGCTTTACCACCTACTAATGAAAAGTTGATTCTATTTCTTGTAGGGAACAATTCTAGATTACAATTGTCTTCTAGGTCGCCTTAAATACTTATTTTTGAAAGATAAGGAAAAGGTGATCATATGAGTCAACTTAGCAAACTACAAGAAGGGCAACTTGTTCGGATCCTGAAAGAGTAGAAGAGGTTAAATCCATCACTTATTAGAATGGTGAAAATGAAGATTCTTGAACTCCTCAATATGGGAGTTTCTTAATTGAGAAGAAGCAGCATCAAGTGGAGCCAACGACAATAATAATGGCGCTGCATGAGAGGTAACCATGTCCATATACATTCTATCCATTTATTTATTTTTGAAGTTTTGATTTGGATATTTAGTGTTTAAGGTTTTAATAGTTTTATTGTGTTGTTAGTAGTTGGAAATCAACTTAATTAACAAGTCAAACTGACAAAATAGTCATTTAAAGGTTTTGTGTGTTGTATGGGTGATTTAAGAATGAAAACTTTGTGCTTAAAAGGGTGTTTTTACCCATCGCGCACATGTGCAAGGCTTCTTAAGCTTTTCTTATATTTTTCCTTTTTGAGTTTTAATTTCAATTATGCAAGGTTTTGGTTTTTCACATTTAATTGGTTTAATTTGTTATGAATTGAATTCTAAACGTGTGATTTAAGTGATTTATGTGTGATTTGTTGATTGAGGAGTGATTGCATGTTAATTATATACACAAAAATTTGTTTTGTATCATGGATGCCATGTGTCTGATAAATTGTCTCAAAGAATAAATATGTTAAAACACAAGGCATTTGTGCATGAATTCCATTCCTAGAATGTTAATTATGCATTGTGATTTATTTTAATTCAACTTTCATGCATAAGAATGTTCTTGGAATGTGTATAGGCCTTAATTTTGGGCACATATTTTTTTTTTTAATTACATCTTGTGCATTCTAGGGCTTATGAGTTGGAGATTTGAATTTTGTTTGAGTGTGGTGTGTTAGATTATTTGTTGGCTGGCCATGATGTTCATATTTATTTTTGAAGGTATGGCAAGAATAGGGAAGAAACTAGCCACAGGAAAAACTGCCGGAGCATCTTCATCTTCCGGATGTACACGTCAAAACACATCTGAGGAGACTTTGGGAAGGCAATTTCTCAATGTTGTAGCCCAACGCAAGTATGATAATGATATTTCAAAATGGGCTGTCATCAAAGAAAGGGGCATTCAAGTATCGTTAGCAGGAGTTCCCTAATATTAAGTTAACCATTCACAATCGTGGGTGGAACCATTTCACCTCGACTCCTATAGATGCAGTAATACCCGTGGTGTGTGAATTCTATGAAAATTTTGACCATTACAGTGACACCAGGGTCTATGTTCGAGACAAAGAAGTGGATATCTCTCATAATAAAATAAACAGAATTCTTGAAGGTCACTAGAATACGCAATGTGAATAGCCAGACATCTGCAACACCAACATGGAGTTAAATGAAATTACAAGTGTCCTTTGTAATGGTGCGGTTGAATGGACCGATACGATTGATGGACACGTGGCCAATCACTTCAATATGAATATGCTTAAACCAGCTTGGTTTGTTTGGTTTAAATTTATTTGTGCTCGCCTTCTTCTGGTAAGCCGTCTTGCACACTTTACTCTAGAGAGGGCCAAGCTCCTACACTGTATTGCTATCAGCAAGTCTATAGATGTGGGCAACCTTATTCGCCAATAGATTTCCTATTCTGCCATAAATAAACCATCTGGCATATGGTTTCCCCATCTAATTATTGCTTTATGTATTGAAAGTGGCATAGTGATTGACCCAGCAGAAGAAAAGCTAAAACCTGGGTAGTTGATTGCGATGGAGGATGTGAGAGCTCCGATTAGATGCACTCACTTCTATGCATCTACATCCCAAGCAGGTGACGATGCTGATTCAGAGAGGACGAGCCTGAGCTTGAGCCACAACATACTCAAGAGGAGATCTTATAGCAAATCTTGGGCGGACAGCAGCGAATGAGTCAATGGTTTGACACATTTATCCAGTACTAGTTTGCCTGACAGCAGATCATGAAAGCTCACCAATTGGTGAGAGAGCGAGAAGAGGACCTGTCGACATTCTCGTATTTCCCTCTATTCCTGCAGGATTTGGCATCGAATGCTCCTTGAGCATATGATGTTGATGCCTTATGCTTAGGGCCATTTTGATGATCTTAAGTTGATTTCTCAAACAATTTAGTTGTTTTTACTGATTAGACATTTTAGCTAGTTTTATTTTAGCTAGCTTTAATTTTTGTTGTAGTGTTTTTCTTTATTTTTGTGGTGTATTTCCTTAAGGAAATAAGTTTTTTCCTGATTATTGTAGGAGTCATTTCTACATTTTTCTTGTTTTTCTTATTATCTTAAAGTAATTCTATGTTTTGTTTTGTTTAGTGTTACTCAAGCTTCCATTCAGGCGACGAAGGGATATTTATAGCAGATACTGCTTCAAACGCAAATTAAATCCAAAGAAACTTTTCTTTTTCCCACTTTATGCTTTTATTTTCGCATTGAGGACAATGCTTATTTTTAAGTGTGGGGTGGGAGAGTTATTTGGATGTATAAATTGTTTGGTGTATTTTGCTCGGTTTTGCTGCAATATTTTGACTTTTTTTTTTATTTAAGAGCTTTTCAAAATTTTTGAAAATTTTTGTAGATTAGTTGAATTCTTGAAAATTTTAAACTTTTTTTTGCTTAACATGTTTTTCCCATTTTTCTGCATTATAATTCTTTAGTTGAACCATGCTTGAGTGTGTAGTCAGTGTTAATATTTTTCATTCATGATTTTTAAGAATTTTGAGCACAAAGCCATACATTAATTCGTGGTTTGGGACTCTTAGGGAAATTTATGTAGAGTTAATTATATTGCATCCCAAAAACTTACTTTATTACACTTTCGGGATGAATTTTTAGACAACTTGACTTAATTTGGTTTAAAGATGAGGGCAGAGCCTTCGTTGGTCATTTGAGCCTTTCTAGCCAACTCTTGTTTTAAAATTTTTATCCCTAATACCTTGTTTGAGCTTCAAATTGTTATGAATGGAAAGAAACACCATTCGCCTTCTTTTCATTTAAATTTGGTTTACCTACCCTTCTTGAGCCTAATAATTTCTTTGAATTGTTCAATACTAAATTTTCCCTTTAAGAGTTTTATTGCGCACATTAATTGTTAAAGGGACATAAGGATGGAAGATTGTAAGAAGTGGGTAGTGTACATTTATGAAGCCAAATGGAGTACTGAAAAAATTTTTGAGGGAAGAAAAATAATAATGAAAGTTTTTGATTTATACATAGTGCCTATCATTGTAGTTGTAGGTAGTGCCCATTTCTGGTTCCTACGTGTTCATATGTTATGGGTAGTGCCTACTACTGGTACCGTATGGTGAGCAGACATAAAAAGTAATAATAATGTAATGCATAAATGTTCGGTGCTTAAGAGGACTGTTGGCATGTTTGGCCAATTCGAAGAAGGGGAATTTTTTTGCTTATTGGTTGTTTGGAATTTTTTATGGGTGGTTGTTACTCAAGTGCAAGGTTGTGGATGTATGATGTTTGCATGTGAAGAGAAATTTTATTTTAATGTGTGGCCACCATTACTATAAAGCTCTTGTTCTTATTTGTTATATCATTTCCCTTTGTTTAACCAATACCCTAACCTATGTTACAAGCTAAAAACTCCTACCTAATTTAAATTGAATCGGTTGTCTAGATTGGTGGAGAGGTGTAAGAAGAGTGAGTTATGGAGTGTTTAAAAAAATTTGGAGGGTTTACATGATTTAATCTAAGCATTTCCAAATCTGAGTTTTTGGATAGCTATGCACACGTACACATGAATCTCATGTTTTGGTTTTTATTAGCATTTGAGCTCTTGGATTCTTTGACTACTCCAAATCATGGTTTGGCTGTTTGTTATTTATGTGGATTTTTGGGGGGATATGTAGGGTGCTGCGAATTTTGATGTGCTTAATTGTTTTAATTTTATGTTTTCTCAAGGACAATCAAAGGTTAAGTGTGGGGTAAATTGATAAGTTCATAATTGTTCTATATTTAATGTACCATTTACCGCGTTTTCATGTGTTGTAAATAGGATTTAAGTTATTATTGAGTTTAACTTGGTTGTATTTAGTTTTTATAGGGTTGTAGTGAAAAAGGGTTGAAAAAGATGGATAAGATGAAAGAAAATTCCAAGGACGAAATGTGCACAAGTATGGAGCTAATCTGGATGCTGTTTTGTATTTTAAGCATAACATTCAAATATGAGCTCCGATTGATTTGATTCAAGATGTATTGGAAAGCCAAGAGAAAGAGCTACAACTTTTGTGTTTTACACTTTTCCAAATTCCAAGAGCATCATGGTCAAAATCAAAATCGAATGTAAAATGTAGGATTAGGGCAGCGCGCACATGCATGAGGGTTAAGCCATGCACGTGCACTGTTTCTAGAGAGTAGACATTTTAGAATCATTGAGCTTGCACATGCGCGAGGGGCAAAGCACACATGTGTGCACAACATAGAAGTGTTATGCAATTTTTTATTTTTAGCAGATTTCTTCTTTCGGTAAGACTCTTTTTCAGCCTATTTCACGTTTTTATCTATAGACATGGATTGTAACCCTAGGATTCACTATAAATACCCCTTATAAGGTACGATCAGAGGGGACATTTGTTTTTCTTTAGTTTTATCATTAGTTTTTCAACAGTCATTATTGTGTGTTCTTCTATGGCACTTAGTGCCTAAAGCCCTCTTCCTAGTTAAGGGAATTGAAGTCATGGTTGGTCCTATTAAATCGTGAGACCTCTGTACTTATATTTATTCATTTTTATATCAAATATTGATTATTTTTCTACATAAATTTTATGATTGTTCTTTTCAATTTGTTATTATTGCTGAATAGTGAGTTATTATAATTAATCTATAGCTAGATTGTTTTTAACCGTGTGTGTTTAATTTAATATATGTACATCAAAGCAACTAAGTTTAATGATTGCTCAATTAGTGTTATTGAATTTAGGGAATAATCAACTAGTTAACATAGCCGTGTGTGTTTATGTTTGATTAGCCTAATTGTTCTTGTTGATTTTAATGCTTAGTAATCTTTGGTGCGTGTCTGGGTTAATTTAATAGATAGGGTTAATTGGATCACGTGTTGTAAATTAACCAACCTTAAGAAAGAAATAAGAATCAACTTTGAATTGGAATTCGGGTTAATTCTTCAATTAGTGCTTGGTATGAGAATTGAATTATCTTTTGGTGTCGATGATCAATTGATAGAATTTCCATGGAGGATATGACCGAAACCAAGATTCTACTTGAATTGAATTTTCTTCAATTTTAATTTCTTGCATTCATTTTTAGTTTACAAGTATTCAAGAACCCCTCTTTGTATTTGAGCACAAGAATAAATCCCTTTCTCTGTGGGATGACTTGGACTCACCGTTACTACATTTTATGAAAAGAATTTAGTTAAGATTTTTGGGTACGAATGACAGCTACACTAATAATTAAAATATAGACAGTTGAAATTTTTATTTTAATTTTGCATAATTCAGTTGACAAGAAGAGAAGATAGATCATGCGACCAAACATCTAATCCTAAATTTCCCACCATAATTAGCTGACATTCAATTCTAAGATCAAATAATCTCTTTCATTCATCAAAACAAATATCCCTCTAAACTTTTCCTTAAAAGCAAAAAAAAATTGCAAGATAATTCAAAAAAAGAATATTCAAGCAACTAAAAAAATCAAGAAAATGAAAATCCAATTTGGGATTTTTGTAAACAATCAAAATTACAATAAAAACAAGAAAAAAGAAATAAAGGATGGGTTGTACATTATGGATCAAGAAACATACAAAGAAAATCTATGTTTTCAAGGCCTTTGGCACTGATAAGAACAACTTCAAGGGTCCCCTGCGGCATCTCTGGATTCGGTAGATTTCTGAAATAGACTGGTGAGACCAAAAGATTCAATCTGTTCTACCACTTTTCGGATTTTTGTCTGTCTTTGATCGTCCGATGAATTCTTTGTTGGTCTAAGGTTTATATAGGATTCTTGATTCCGGTTTGAGATGGTTAAACCTATTTGAAAGCTGATGGAGAAGTTCCCACTGTTCGTTGACTTTTTTCTTGGGTGGGTTGGCCTAGGACTGTTAACGGGCCGAGTTTGGATCTAGACTCGATCTGGTTTTGATCCGTTTATCCAGGCATGAATTTAATGAGAAAAATATAACTTTATCCCGCAAAGTTTGGGTCATGGTCTATTTTGGTCCTAAAGTTTCAGACAAAACACATTTAGTCCTCACACTTTTCAATTTCAACCAATTTAGGACAAATTTGAAAATTCACGTGCTTTGTATGTGATGGTTAAATCTCAAGTTTAAATCATGAACAAAATGCAATGTTGGCCCTCAAAGTTTGGGTCATCTTGTATTTTGGTCCCTAAAGTTCCAAATAAAATGCATTTAACCCTCAAACTTTCCAGAATTCTACCAATTTTGGATAAATTTGAAAATTTTGTCAATTATAGATAGAAAAAGTCACGTGCAATACAAGTGACTGTTAAATCTTACTTGGGTTATAACACCCCCAACTGATTTTTAGCCCATTTAACCATATTCTACCATATTTAGTTGCAAATATTGAACAAGATTAAATGATTAATGTTTGTTCAAAGGTGTACTTCATGTGTTCATAAGAAACCTCTTTTTCACATCACAATTACAACAGCTTTGGAGTTTTTGATTTTATGTTATATATTGAGATTCTAGTTTAGCTTGTGTCTATCGCTGATTATTTTTAACAAATTTATAACAACCAGAGTTACTCGTTGGACAGTTGAAAATTGAACCCTTGATGTCTTCATTCTTTTCTTTTTCGCACTAGGAGTTACTCGTTATACAACTGAATATTTGGTAGCAATGAAGAGAAAGATGAAGATGGTGACGGTGGTGATGATAATGATGATGAGGAAGAGAGTGATGACGATTTGTAACTTTTACACATTATCTCGTTGGATACTAGTTAATAAACTTTGTATTTATTATTTTTATTTTGTTACTTTTACTTTTATTGTTGGGATTTGGTTTCGTCGCAAATTTCTTATTACTGTTGTTGATTTATAGTTGTTGTACACATTGAATGCATATTTTGCATATTTAATTATTGTTGGTAGTTTAGAATTTGATGGTATTCTGATTTGGTTGTTGGTTGGAGGTTTTGAATTTAATAATATTTTTATTTTTATTTTATAATATTTTTAAATTATTGATGGAATTTTTAGTCGCTAATATCTATAAATATTTTAAAATATTAATCACTGACGAATTTTTCCATCATAATTGTTATTCTTGACAACAGAATTATCAATCGTTAAACTTCGTAACAAAAAAATCCATCACTAATTTAATATTTTTACAATGTCTCAGAACGAAATTTAGTAATTGATTTGTCGATGAAAAAATCTCTCACTGAACTTTTGTCTATAAAACCATTGCTTTGTCTTTATCGATGAGGCATTTTTTGACAGATGGATTCCGTTGGTAAATCGTTTAGTGAAATTTTTTTTGCCAAAATTTTGTTGCTAAATCCATCTAAATAGGTTCAAATCAGTTGGGAAGTGTTGTAATGTAGACAAGAATATTGAACAGGCGTTCATGGCTAGAAGAAAAGGTGAAAATATAGTTAAATGGGTTGAAATCGATTTTGAGGTGTTATAGGATAGGTTAAATTTAATACTTACGTGCATTGCACGTGATTTTTTTTTTGTAGTTGACATATTCTCAAAGACAGATACAAATCCTAGTATAGAAACTTTGTAAATCTTAAAATTTAGAACATGAACTAACTAGGTTTCTCTTTCCATATTTGCAATTCATGATTTGTGTTAGTTTCTCTAGAATGTGTTTAATATCTTAGTCTATTTATCTATGTTTTCAACTGAATGGGTAATTTCTCCTTAACCGAAATAAATTTGATAAATACATCTATTTAAAACTTTTACAGTACTTCAAAAAGATTGATGGAATCCTATTATGGAAACTTCATAAATCTTAAGATTTAGATCTGTTGGCCCAAAAGCAACCTACGAGGGGGGTGAATTAGGTTGTTTCAAAAAATAAACCTTTTAATGTGCTTAATGAAAATGTAAACTTTATGCAACAAAAAAACACTTAAGCACAAATGATCAAAGATAAATATTTAACAATTAAAGCTTAAAGAACAAATGTAAAGATTGAGATAGAGAATATCAAACCAAACTCCCAACCTTCTCAAGTTTGGAGTATATCCACTAGTAGTGCCTCTTCGAAAAAGGTGAGGTAATAACCTTCTTGTGCAGAAAATAGGCTCACCCTTGTACCAACTAAGTTCCTCTAGTTGAGCCAAAGGGTTTTACACTACAACCTCACTTTTGTACACTTGTTATCCCTCTACTCTTACACTTGAAGATCACTCACTAGTCTACTCTTACTCACAGTAATTCCCTCTAGTTGAACCAAGAGAACTACACTACCCAAATTTCCCAATACAACCCACAATATTTTAGCCTATTTCTTCCCAAATAGCTCTTACAAGTGTTTGTATTGAATGCAGCAGTTCTATTCTCTATCCATTGCATTTACAGACTTGGGGGTATTTATAGATGCCCAAAAACTGCCTCCAACAATTCTCTAATGGCTATTTTCTGTTTACTGGAAAACTAGCCGTTAGATCTTTCGGACGGCCGATGCAGTAAGTGTGCGTCCAAACAAACTAGCCGTTGACCCTTTTGGACGGCCGCTGCTAAGTTTTGCGTCCGATGCTGCGTCCGTTCCCTAGATGGTGTCTAGTTCTTCGTCTGAACGTGCGCCCGTTCAATGGTCAGTGACTACTGGAATTGATCGGACGCTATCCTTCGTCCGAGGATTCAGGTTCTTTGCGTCGGATGATTACCATTGTCCGAGGCTGCTTCAGGTACTCTATGTCGGACGATTATCATCGTCTGAATTGTCTTCCTTTTGGACAATCATCAACGTCCTTAGAGTTCTACTGGCCTTAATGAGTATTGTTTTCTTGATTATGTTCGAACGATCATTTACGTCCGAACCTTCCTGTTTATCTGCACACTTATTTTCAAACCGTTAGAATGATTTGGTCATCATCAAAACATGATTATCACAACTGGGGTTCAACAAGAACATGGACTAAACTAGTTTTTTTTTTTCATATTGTTTTTTTTTTCATATTGTTTTTTTATTTTATTGGGTAGTACTTTCACTAAGTAATATCTTAGTTTATTTATCTATTTTGATATATACATATGTTTGAAGTTCTACTCATTTGGACAAACATGACTCCCTTATTTTTAGTAAAATGGATCACCAATCTAAATATATTTTTTTCATTGGTTATTGAGCAATTACTAAAGTGCTATCCGTTTCTCAATAACGACTATAAACATTGTCTTTTTTTAGTACTAAAAAATTGATACAACTCCTAGTATGGAAACTTTGTAAATGTTAAGATTTAGAACATGAACCAACATGAATCCCTTAAAACATGCATGATATTTGAATCCATAGAAAGAAACAAAATATAATCAATCACAAACATTTATTCTTCCTAAAATATAATGTTATATCAAAAATATTTCAAATGGTTTTATAGTATAAATTTCATGTACATACAAACCCCTATATTTATTCACTGTCAACTTATATATACACTCAAAAACTTTTCCATTGAGTTAAATTATGTGGCTCAAAGAAAATAAATTTTTATAAAAAATAAAAATAAGAATGACATAAGCAATTCTCCATCATTTTCACAAGATCTTCTATCTCACTCCCTGTGTCAAATCTCCAATCTCACATTTTGAATGCTTTTCATGTGTACTCTAATATGTTTATTATTGCAAATAGGTAAAAATATACATGGCTAACATCTGGGAGATGGGATAGAGATTGGAACCGAAAGTATTATAGAGAATCCGAAGCACAAACAAAAATAGACACATTTCAAAAAGTTCCAACATTTTTTGGCTTTTATTTTAAGAACCCTCACAGAACACTCACTCTGACTAGACTCCAATCTACTTACCTTATGTGCTTTCTTGAATCTTTCTTTCTCTTTTCTCTAACAACTCAAGTTGTAATGCTCGTCCTTTGTTTAACTTTTTCTCAGGCGTTATATAGATGATTCAGCTTTAGTATATATGATTCTACAGAACATCCTTTGGTTTAACTCCAATTCAAGACAAAGAAGTCTACTTGAGAGCTTCTAATACAGCTTAATTATTAAGATGGTTTCGACTCATCGGCATAGGTTACTCAAAGAGAACACTAGTGAAACCCCATTACCAAAAGGATGGAATTTTATTCATCAAGTGAAACCAGATTGGGAGATCGTCAAGGTATATGTGCATTAATGTTTTATATGTTGAGGTTTTAAGAAGAGATATAAATGTTGAAACACATGAATTTTTTTTTTCCTTTTTCTTTTGGTGTGTTAATATTGTTTGAGAATAATATAATTGTTTGAAAAGATAGCTATAGTATTTGACCAACCCGTAATATATCTTAAGTTTTTTTTAAGACATAGTTCTTTAAAAATAACTAATTCGATATTTATTTATCTAATTTTGACATATAGTTAGTTGTATTTCAACTTTAAATGATCATGGAACAAATATCTCTTCCTTGAATTAATTATTTCAGTGGTCACATTTAGTTGGTTTAAAAGAAGATAGAAGCAAATGGACGAAGGAAATAAAGAAAATCAAATTAGGATATGCAATTAGGAAAAATTTAGAGTGGTTAAAATTTTTTAAACTGATATTAGTCTCGTTCAAAGCATGTGATTGTTAAATCTCAAGTTTCGAACATGAGAAAACACAATTTCAGCCCTTAAAGTTTGGGTCACGGTTTATTTTGATCTCCAAACTTCCAAACAAATTGCATTTAATCATGAAACTTTTTAATTTCTACCAATTTAGGATATATTTGAAAATTTTATCAGTTAAAGACTGTTAAATCTATCTTGTTATATAACACTTTTCAAAAGATATTAACCCATTCAATCATATTTTGCATCACTTTTTCCTCTGACTATTAATGCCGAACAATTCACCATTCTTGTCAACATTATAACACTTCCTAACTAATTTCAACCCATTTAGTGACGGATTTAGCAATGGATTTTTGTCAAAAATCTAACGCTAAATGATTTAATGACGGATTTGCCGATAGAATCTATCTATCAAAAAATGCCTATTAGGTAAAATATAGTAATGGTTTTACTGATAGAATTTCAGCGACGGATTTTTTTGTCAATAAATCGGTTACTAAATTTGGTTTTGAGATATTATGGAAACCTTAAATTAGCGACAGATTTTTTTGCTAAATTTAGCTACCGAACTAGATGTTAAGAATAACAGTTGTGATGGAGAAATCCGTTAGTAATTAATATTTTGAAATATTTAAAGAATTTAATGACAGAAAAATCCGTTGCTAATTTAAAAACATTATAAAAGAGGTTATTTATGAGCAATGAAGTACAATTTTGTACTAATATATTAATCATTTAATCTTGTTCAACATGGTATAGTTAGAACTAAATATTGAGTTTTTATTTACTACACTAAATTCAGCAAACATTCCAAAGATTAACTTCAATAAATGAGTTTCATTATATTGTAAAAGTGAATTATTATTGTTTTATTGAATTGAATTATTGTTTACTTTTATTAGTAAATTATTCTTGTGTTATTATTATCCTTTCTTTGGATATAACTTTTTTAACACCAGATTAAATGGGTTGAAATCGGTTGGGGAGTGTTATAACTCAAGTTAGATTTAACATTCACATACATAGAAGTGTTATAATATAGATAATATTGATGAATGGTTAGCATTGATAGTCAGAGGGAAGAGTGAAAATATGGATAAATGAGTAGAAATCAGTTGAAAAGTGTTATATTCCAGGATAAATTTAACAGTTATGTGCAATGCACGTGACTTTTTTCATTTGTAATTGACAGAATTTTTAAATTTGTCCTAAATTGGTAGAAATTAGGAAGTGTGATGATTAAATGTATTATGTTTCGAATTTTGTATCTAGGGAGAAAAATAGATCATGACCCAAACTTTGATGGCTAAAATTGAATTTTTTTCATGTTTGCAATTTGAGATTTAACAGTTACGTACTGTGCATGTGACTTTTTCCATTTATAATTGATAGAATTTTTAAATTTGTCCTAAATTAGTAGAAATTGAAAAATTTGAGAACTACATGTGATTTGCTTGAAACTTTGGGGACCCAGATGAACTACGACCCAAACTTTGAGAGATAAAATTTCTTTTTTCCCTTAAACTTTAGTATTACTAATATTTTAGTCTTTAACATTACTTTTGGAACACTAAAACCATTTCATTTTGTTAGTTGAATATTGTGACCATTTTACTCCTATTTTATTCTAATATTTTTGTTTATTTTTTTTTTATAAATCATATTTTCACAAAGAGAAAACTTGATTCATGTCAAATTTGATTTGAAAATATGCTTAGAAATTGACAAAATAATTTAAATTTTTGTTTGAATACCTTAAATAGCCATATAAAGACAACAGACTATTTTCATTATTTATAAAATAAATATACTATTTCATGCAATACACAATTAAAATCTAGCGACCTGTCGTCGAAATTACTTCATATTGTTGTAAATGTGGCGTGTAACTTTACATGATACATATTGAAATATAACAAAACTTAGTATGTTAAAGTAAAAAACGAATGTATTAAATTTGAAATTAATTAACTTTACACTTTATATAGCTAGACTATATATAAAGGGTATTTGTGCACCCTTTTTAACATCTTACACACTCCTATCCCTTTTTAATAAGCAAAATGACTAAAAACCTTTCATCCATATCACTCTATTTTTATATACTTAAAGTGCCCTTGTTTCAATATTTACCTATTATAATAAATTAGAAAATATTTTATCTTTTGAAAATTTATATATAAAAACTTCAAATTTTTATAGAATTTCCTTTTTGTAATTGTTAAAGCATAAAAGGATCAAACGCACATTTGATAATCATAAAGGGGTAAGGTGCTTATTTGACTCAATACCACAAGTGGGTTATCTGCATTTTGCCCGGTAAACTATATTGGTAATTTACATAAAATTATTTGTGTATATCGAATAACTAATATATATATAATTTTATTATATATTAAATATTTTTATCGGATCCGAGTCCTAATCGGATCAAAATAACAAAATTCATATTCGATCCATGTAATATCATAATTAAATAGATCCATTTGCAAATCTAATTATCTGAATTTGTTTAGCTATTCTAATACACATATCGTATATGGATCTGGTTGTTTCAATCCGATTAGGACTTGAATTTGATTAAAATCTTTAATATATACTAAATTATATATAATTAGTTACTCTATATGCTCAAATATGTTGTCTAAATTGCCAATATAGTTTATACACTAATGTAAAGCATATGCATAAAAATTAATATAAACTATTTTTTTAAGTACAAAAAGAAATTTCTATTAAAATTTGAAATTTTTATATATAAATTTTTGAACTTATATAATGTTTTCAAACTTTATAAAATATTTTCAAACTTAATCTAGTAAGTACATATTAAAATAAGGGCACTTTAGTTATAAAAAATTGAGTAATATGGATGAATGATTTTTAGTCATTTTGCTTGTAAAATAAATAGGGGTTTGTAAAAGGTTAAAAAGGAGGTACCAATATCATTTGCCTATATATATTAAGAGTTTTGTATCTTCTATGTGGTATAGCTAGATGACAAGAATTAGTGGGTTACTAGATCTTATATATTTTTTCAATTATCATCAAATATTCTTTCTTAACTATTTTAGAATTAATTATTCTAGAATTTTTATTATTTCTCTTTCTTCTAATAAATTTTATCTCTTCATTTGAATTATTTTCATATGAAATAACTTAGTACATTATAATTTATATATTGATAAATATGATAATCTATAATATTAGAGAATAAATATTGAATTAATTATTTTTCAACTCATATTTATAATACAATTTCTTCTATTGTTGAAAATAATGTTATTTTATAATGACTATAAAGCTAAATACTATTCAAATTTGACGAAGTAAATTAAAATTTATACTATTACTAATATTTGCGGTACACTATTCCATGTAATGCATTGCCTTAAACCCCTATATGATTTGTCTCAAAAGGTAAAGTGGACGGAAATCATCCAAACTAATGGTGTTTGACCCAAGCACGTGTTTAATGACAAATATAATTTTTTCTCAAAAAGTTTAGGATAAATTATCATAAACTCCTATTAACCCCCATATGTTTTTGTAAATATATCTAAAACCCGCATGTGATCTAGAGTAAATGGTCAAGCAAACATAATCATCCAAACTAATCCTATTTACTACACACGTACCCTTGTTGTAAGTTGTTGCTTGAAAATTCATTTTCCCTCCCAAAAAATTAGCATTTTATGCCCAACCTACCCTTATTATTACTTACATAAACCTATTCTCAAATTTGGTACTTTTATCCGTCATATACAACCAAAAATCACAATTACAAGGCACATAAAGTATTTTCTTCCACAGTTTAAAACTTTTTTCATGCATTAATTTATAGAATTGTAATTGTAATAATAATAAACTGATGTCATTTTCTTCATTTTCTATCATACGAATTGAAAGCTAAAATGTCAGAAAATAGGGAAAAATAAGTTATCTGAAAACTTTGATGTTAAATTATATATGGGATAAAAATATAATTTCAACCAAGACCGTGACTTCGGATTTTTTTGTTCTATTTTACTATTTAGTTTAGACCACATGAAAGTTTAGGGTATATCTCTATAACATATGGGGGTTATGCGTCCGAGAGACATACAACATGAGATTTTATAGTAATTACCCTAATTTAAATATGCGGATAAGAACGTTATTTCAACCAAAATAGTTAGTTTGGATGTTTTTCTTCAATTTTACCATTCAGTCCATACCATATAGGGGTTTAAGGTGTATTTTCAAAATATAAGGGGGTTATGGGTTAAAAGGCTGTACCATATAAGGGTTTATTTACTTTATTTTAAATGCAGTCAAAAATGAATGAAAGTTCAATTCTTTTACACATAATCACATTTTGTCCTCTGAAGTCATTAAACTAGTTTCACTTTATCCCTTGACCCTAAACAATATACATTTTTCCCTCTTTGAAAGATTCCCTAATATAAATTAATATAAAAGAATGATGATACAAATTATTTTTGACAAAAATACCCCCCAAAAAATTATGGAGAAAGTTACGTCCCATTTATTTAATTTTTATCTGTTTCATACTATATTTTTTTCATAAAACATCGCATCTTTTTAATTAAATTATAATTATTTTCTTCATTTTTTAAAGAAAGCACAAAAAAGAATAATTTTTACTAATACTATTTGTTCATTTTTATAATAACTTATGTTTTAGGTAATAATTTTATTTTTATTATGTTTAGTTATTGTAAAATAAATTATTTCATAGAATAATTTTTAAAAAGGATAACAAACCATTAAAAATTAAATAAATTGAAACTTAATCTACAAACTTTTGAACGGTGTTTATTAGAGAATCTTTCAGAGTAGGTAGAGTGTATATTATTTTGATTTAGGGGAAAAAGTGCAATTTGGTGGAGTTCAGGGGGCGTAAAGTGTAATTAACCCATTCTTTTAAAGAAATGAACAAAAGTAGAGCATTTAAATGCATTAGAAACCTCAGAAGTTAGCTTTTTCCCTCGGTTGCCCATTCTTGTTGGTAGTTGTCTACTGACGTAAAATTCCGTGAATCTAATGGCTAATTTCCCTTCATAATTAAGCTTATCAGTGGACAAGATCTTCTTCTGCCATCGGAAAATAAATGTTTATGGTATGTATAACCATCTCTAATTCCTATACTATAATATACGGATCATGATACGGTTTATTTTGGTATTGTTTTGAAATATTTTGTGAATCAAATATAGAAAATCATGTAACAAAACAAAACATTTATAGTTAATAATTACTAAATGTTCGAGCTCCACATAGTTACTTTGCTAATTTGGAAAAAAATTAATCTTACATATATTGTCGGCAATGATGTAGAAAATTTTCTACACCATCGGGTATGAATGCAAGACGCATGTGCATTTTTTTAATATTTAAAGATGCATTAAATTTATTGAAAATCATTAAGATGAAGGGAAATTTGTCACGCCCCAAAAACGGGACCGTAACACGCCGCGCTAATGGCACACCGGTCCAAAGCGCAAGGCACAAACGAACAGAGCAACAAACTTAACCACAATGTAATAGAACCATCAAACCATTTCTTAACTATAAAACCGAATATTTCATTTTACACAAAAATACGAATTACAAATTTTTTTCTTAGTACAAAAGATGCTACAACAAAAAACAAAGTTCATAAATACAAAACCTATCTAATACACTACCCTCTCCAAACAAAAGAGAAGCTTGAAGATTATCCGCAGAGTCCTACCAAGAATGTGGAACTGGAGAAAATCTAAAGCGCTAACGTGATGGAGAGTCCAATTTGAGCACCTAATCTGAAAAATTGTAATCACGTGGGGTGAGCATAACTAACTGCTCAGTGGATATCATAAAAGCTCTTCAAATGGGGCCAAGTGTTTCGATACAAAGAAAACATAAAGATAATAACATTTGCGAAAACCATAGTCATAAAGCAGTTTCTAAAATGTCTCATGCCATTTAAACGTCAATAAACCATAATCATAAGTAGTTTCTAAAATGTATCATGCCATTAAAACGTCAGGCATGTCCAAAACATAGCCAAAAGATCCAAACATTACAAAACATCGTATGCTTTTCCAAAACATAGCCAAAAAGATCCAATCATTTCAAAATATAGTATGCTTAAGCATAGCTAACAAATCCAAGTACAGTTTCAATCCGGAATTTAATAAAATAGCATGAGTATCTTTTAGCATGAGTATCTTTAGGCTCCAAGGTATAACCTAAGATACTAGCCGAGATCTAGTAATCTACCACACCTACTAGTCCGACCGGAGGTCAAGTTATCCCATCACAAGACCCTCAAAGAACTTAAACATCCCGAGTCAGACTCTGTCTCGGCGAAAACGACGTCGAAACGATAGAAAACGACACCAAAAGCTCTTTGGTCAAAAATGACCTTATCACAATTTCTGCTGGACTCATTGACAATGAGTTGGTTATCCTCCCTGCCAACAAAATCCAATTCCAAGGTATTCAAGGGACCTTGGTCATAACCCAACTCAAAACAACATATTCAACCAACAAAAATCCAATTCCAAGGTATTCAACCTTGGACCTTGGTTACAACCCAACTCAAAACAACATATTTAATCAACCAATGCATAAATTAGATGACGAGCAATAGCCGACTATATCAATAGCATTCCACAACAATGGAAAACACCTAAAACCATCAAAAGATCATTAAAGACCCTTTAAACATAACCAATTATCCAAATTATCCTAGTTGCGCCAAACTTCCGCTTACTTACAAAATGAAGGGAAATCAATTCCACTTGGTTTCAAGTCTCAATTCCTATCCAGAAACTAACCTTAAAACACTCCTAAAACATCATTATGTGCATAGACATAAGCATTCATAGCATAACATTCTAGGGCACATATGGAAGACAAAACCCTAACTCATAATCTTAAAATTTGTAATCTAACCATGGAAAGTTGTTAAAAATCAACCCCAATCACTTCCCAACCTCCAAAACACTAAAAACAACCCATAACATACATAAATCACAACTTATAAGGCTGCAAAGAGGGTTTTCTCAGCCATAAATAATCCTACAAAACTTGAAATTAAAGCTTAACTCATAAAGCCCATAAGCCATAAATGCTAAAATACATAAAATCTTACCTTCCAAGTGATTTCTACTGTTCGTTTGTGAAAATTTTGAGGGAAAATGGAGGAGAAGAGTCGGCTGCTGCTGGAAGAAAATGAGGAAGAAAAAAAACAAGAAGAAGACTTAAAAAGAAATTCCAAAGTTGACCCAAATAGTGCCAAATTGACCAAATAGTCTCCAAGTTGACTAGCATAAAAATTTGCCGAATTGAAAAACGAATAAGTTGAAGTACTTTATGACTATTTATAATATGAAAAACATTTTAAACCAGTTAAAATCAAAGAACAAGACTATTAAAATACTGGGTTTCACATTCTACCCCCCTTAAACAAAGTTTCGTCCTCGAAACTTACGAAATCACGAAGCAAACAAAGCTGGATACTTCGATCTCATGAGGCTCTCAAGCTCCCAGGTAGCTTCTCGCTCAGAATTATTAGACTATAAAACCTTCACGTAGACTCTGATAGCCTGTATCTTATAGACATCTAGATGGTATAAGAGTTAGAGATGTCTCTTATACACATCTTTATGTATATGTGACAGGTGCATTAAACGCCAATGTTTCCTGACGCTGTCTCTTATAAAGGACATTAGCATCTAGATACTTATGTTACATTGGACCTGTCTCTTATACACCGCCATGTGTCCAAACCCAAAATCAAATCAAAGTCGATCATCGGTAACTGAATAAGGTCAGCCTCAAACTTCCTATCACAAAACTCTAACCGACAACCTTTCAAAACAAACCTAGACTCCAAAACCTTTCCGTCCGGGTCCCCACTCTATAAGGATCCTCTAACCATCTAGGTTTATCGGACAGACATCTAAGAAAACATCTAGCTACAAATGAATGTGATGCCCCACAATCAAATAAAACATAAGCAGGTATGGAATTCACTAAGATCGTGCCTGCAACTACTGAATCGGTCTGATCGGCCTGCTGCTGACTCAACGCATGCACCCTCGCCTGAGTCCTCTGCCTCTTGTCCTCAGGCGGACCACCCTGCACTCCACTATGTCTGCCCTCGATTTGGTGCAAACTTAGGACATTCTCTGATCAAATGACCGTGCTCGCCGCACTTAAAGCAAGCTCCAGTCCTCCAATAACACTCCCCAGAGTGTAGTCGACCACAAGACCGGCATGGCGGCGACGGCTGCCAATCGTCACCGGCCGAGATCTCGAGGCTGGCTCCAAATCAAGAAGAAACAGAAGAACTCACAACGGACCCTCCTACTCCCACCTGGAGGTGCTAAAGTCCTGTCTGGCCGACCTGTCCACGCAGACCGAGGCCGAGACCGAAATGGTCGGCTAGTCTGCCTGTCAGGCCGGGCGCAGCTCGACCTCTCTGAAAGGTATCTCGATCTCGCCTCACGCCTCGCTCTGAATCCAGCTGGATGGCTAGATTATACATCTCCTCATAAGTCTGGGGACGACCCACTATCAGCTCTCTCCGAAGCTCTGCTCTAAGGCCCTTCCGAAAATCATACATACGCTCGTCGCTCGTCACGCAGACAGCGAAACATACTCTCCAAGCCTCGTTGTTTTGAGTTGGGTTATGACCAAGGTCCCTTGAATAGCCTTGGAGATTGGAAGTTTTTGGTTTTATCTGGATAATCTGAGCTTATAGCCTAGGGAATTTAAGGAGTTTTTCGGTGCTTCTGGAATATCTAGATGTGTATAAGAGACAGCTAATCTAGTTGTCCACATACGAGACCCACATCGAGGTTAACTAAGTGTTTTGACTGGGGTTTTAGCTTGTCGAAGTTGGTCCGTGACCCCACCGAATCTGAAATAACTCAAAATCCCTCTCTGTCTCTTATACACATCTCCGCTTAAGGCGGATCCGAACCCCATCAAACGTAGGTAGCCCGGCCTTCTTGAGCGTCGAAACAGGGATGGAATGTCGTGCGCGTGGTAGATGTGTATAAGAGACAGATTATAGCCTAGAGAGAGGCGAAGTTTCCGAATAACTGTGTGTATAAGAGACAGATTGTGGTGTGTGAGTGTTGTCGTGCCGAGCCTCTACCGCGACCTCTAGAACCAAAACGCGTCCTAGACGGCATACTAGCTGATAAGAGTCAAAGACGGAATCATGAGCAAAGAATAACTCTTCAAAATTCAACAAAAGAGGTACAACAAAAATTACATAAGCAAGGACCTCTCAAAACCTCCCCAAAACAAGTCAATCAATAACCTCCGTGTCAAAGAATTCCACATCCCGTAATGCCGCGAACAAAACAGATCTATGTGTGCTCGGGCTTAGAATACTGTCTCTTATGACCTCTAGAAGAGATCAGAAACATGTGCCTTACTAGCCTTAGGTAGAAACCTATGCTCGATACCACTAAATGTCACGCCCCAAAACGGGACCGTAACACGCGCTAATGGCACACCGGTCCAAAGCGCAGAGGCACAAACGAACAGAGCAACAAACTTAACCACAATGTAATAGAACCATCAAACCATTTCTTAACTATAAAACCGAATATTTCATTTTACACAAAAATACGAATTACAAAATAGGTTTTCTTAGTACAAAAGATGCTACAACAAAAACTAGTTCATTATACAAAATCTATCTAATGTACTACCCCTCTCCAAACAAAGAGAAGCTTGGAAGATTCTGCGCTATTTTATACCGAATGTGGAATCGGAGAAAATCTAAAGTCGCTAACGCGATGGAGAGTCCAAAAACGAGCACCTAATCGATGAGTCTTTCGAGGTTTAAAGCATTACTCGCTCTGTAGAATATCAGAAAAGCTCTTCAAATGGGGCCAAGTGTTTCGATACAAAGAAAACATAAAGATAATAACATTTGCGAAAACCATAGTCATAAAGCAGTTTCTAAAATGTCTCATGCCATTTAAACGTCAATAAACCATAATCATAAGTAGTTTCTAAAATGTATCGGATGCCATTAAAACGTCTTTGATTGTCCAAAACATGTTTTGTTTCTGATCCAAACATTACAAAACATCGTATGCTTTTCCAAAACATAGCCAAAAAGATCCAATCATTTCAAAATATAGTATGCTTAAGCATAGCTAACAAATCCAAGTACAGTTTCAATCCGGAATTTAATAAAATAGCATGAGTATCTTTTAGCATGAGTATCTTTAGGCTCCAAGGTATAACCTACAGTACTAGCCAGATCTAGTAATCTACCACACCTACTAGTCTCGACAGGAGGTCAAGTTATCCCATCACAAGACCCTCAGGCAAATAGTTCATCACATTCACAGATCACCTGCTGTCCCATGGATGACTATAGAACCGGTTCTCCACAAATCAAACATTTCCAAACACATCCAAAATTATATACCTAGGTCACCTATGAGCCAAAACAGTCATAAAATGCTTTCATATCAAAAGAGTTTACAAACATATCATTTGATTAACATAAAATAGCTTGGTCAAATACCGATTTCATATGTAATAATTCCAAAACATTGTAAAAGTGCAGTTCCAAACATCATACACATTTTAAAATCCATCCAAACATATTTCGAAAGTCGTTAAACAAAGTGCAAGTGGAAGAGAATCTATGTTACCCACCTATCAAAGCAAAAACTGCACAAAAGATCACTGAATGCGATCGCCAGCGGTAGGTGGCGTGGTACCTAAAATGATATAAGAGGACTCTTAGAAAAGATGTAGAAGTTAAAGAATGACTAGGGAAGCGAAACGACGCAAACGATAGAAAACGACACCAAAAGCTCTTTGGTCAAAATGACCTTATCACAATTTCGACCAACCGACAAGCTAAAACCCAGTCAAAACACTTAGTTAACCCCTCAAATTCAGTATTACAGACTAGATTAGGAGATAATAAGCTCAGTTTTGAAGATCTCCGGAAAAACTTATCTGAACATCTTCCCTGGGCTGAAGTGGGTTGTCCCTGCCAACATTTTCCAATTCCAAGGTATTCAGGGAGGGACCTTGGTCATAACCCAACTCAAAACAACATATTCAACCAACAAAAATCCAATTCCAAGGTATTCAAGGGACCTTGGTTACAACCCAACTCAAAACAACATATTTAATCAACCAATGCATAAATGGACAGATTCTTTCATTTTGTAAGTAAGCGGAAGTTTGGCGCAACTATGGAATAGATGTGTATAAGAGATCAGGTGTGAGGCAAGCTTTCAAGAGCTTAAGCAATTTTTGGACAGCTCCAGTGTTGAATAGTTAATGATTAGTAATTGGAAGTCTTGTGTATTAACCAAGGTCTTTTGTTTCAAGTCTGGAATTCCTATCCAAACTAACCTTAAATACACTCCTTAAAACATCATTATGTGCATAGACATAAGCATTCATAGCATAACATTCTAGGGCACATATGGAAGACAAAACCCTAACTCATAATCTTAAAATTTGTAATCTAACCATGGAAAGTTGTTAAAAATCAACCCCAATCACTTCCCAACCTCCAAAGAACAAAACACTAAAAACAACCCATAACATACATAAATCACAACTTATAAGGCTGCAAAGAGGGTTTTCTCAGCCATAAATAATCCTACAAAACTTGAAATTAAAGCTTAACTCATAAAGCCCATAAGCCATAAATGCTAAAATACATAAAATCTTACCTTCCAAGTGATTTCTACTTGAAATCCAAGAAAATTTTTGAGGGAAAAATGGAGGAGAAGAGTCGGCTGCTGCTGGAAGAAAATGAGGAAGAAAAAAAACAAGAAGAAGACTTAAAAAGAAATTCCAAAGTTGACCCAAATAGTGCCAAATTGACCAAATAGTCTCCAAGTTGACTATTTGACCCAAAAACTAATTTTTTTGCTACTAACTTAACATTTTTTTCTGAATAATCAGCCATCATACAACACTTACACACCACAATGCACTAATTACACTTAGTCCAATTTTTGACCCGTTTACCCGCCGGTACCGAAATCGCGTAAACCGAAAAATTTGCCGAATTGAAAAACGAATAAGGGAGTTGAAGTACTTTATGACTATTTATAATATGAAAAAACATTTTAAACCAGTTAAAATCAAAGAACAAGACTATTAAAATACTGGGTTTCACAAAATTAGCTAAAACTTACAATATAGCTAGATTAGATTATATATACTGCGTGAACACAATCGTAACCAAGTAAATATTCTTCACAAACTCGTTAGTTTACTTATCCCAAAAATTTAGGGTAAAATACACATTATACCCTTGTGAAACTTGAAATGTTTGCAAGATGACCAATTATTTTCCTGGCATGCATAATCTCTAGTTAAAAAATCTTAACTTCCTCGACAAAATTTATCCAATATTGAGAACATATACAGAATTATTCAAATTAAAGTTAATGAATAGTGAAGACATTGATTAACCCTTGGGCAATCTTTTGGTTTATCAGTGCATAACAGAATCGTAAACGAAATTCTTCAAATTTTAATTTATGGTCTTTTCAATAAGCTCTTTAATGAAAAGTATTTTGCTGCCCATTTCCAATATTAGATGCATTATAAAATCGAACCACGTCTAATTTCTAGATCCAAAGTCAAATCAAGAAAATAATTTTCATGGAAGGGGAACTTTTGTTTATGTTTTTATTTATTTTTCTTCTTGTTGTTCAAATTGACGTATACAACTAGTTTTTTTCTTTTTCCGTATTGTAGTTCTTGATTTGTGTGATGTTTTTTTTTCTATTGTATGTTTAATTTCTCCTTATCGTATTAAAATTTTCATATATAAATATATGTGTGTGTGTGTGAGAGAGAGAGAGTTTTACATTACTCAAAGATAGATACAAATCCTTGTAGGGAAACTTTATAGATATTAAGATTTAGAACATGAACTAAACTAGTTTTTCTTTTTTCATATTAATTGTGTTATATATCTAATACTTCCTCGAGATATGTGTTTGATATATTTATCTATTTTTTTCAATTGAACAGGTAAGAATAATTTTGATACATACATGTATCGAGGTTTTTACATTACTCAAAGAGTTGATGCAATCCTAGTATGGAAACATTGTAAATGTTAAGATTTAGATCATGAACTAAACTAGCTTTTCTTTTTCTATCCTGTAGTTCCTGATATGTGTTATGTAGCACTTTCTCCACGTAGTTTCTTAGTTTATATATCTATTATTTAGCTTAATGGGAAATTTCTCCTCACTCGAATAATTTTGGTACAAACAATGCTTGAGCTTTTTACAATACTCAAAGATTGATACAAATCATAGTATGGAAACTATGTAAATGTTAAGATTTAGAACATGGACTAACATAAATGTCTTAAAACATCTGTGGTAACTTCGAGAAATTAAACAACTCAATAGGACATTTAATTTCATAGTGAATAGTTTTGAAAAGTCATTGAATCTAGAGAAAGAAACAATACATAATCAATAACAAAATTTAATCTTCATCAAATATAAGCTTATACCAAAAAATATTTCAAATGATTTAATAGTATAATATTCATGTGCATACAAACCACTATATCATTATTCATTGTTAACTTGTATACAATCAAAAAATTTCCATTGAGTTATCAAATTGTGCACTCAAAGAAAATAAATTTGAGAAAAAGAAAAGCAATAATGAAGTCAACAATTCCCCACCACCTTATAATACAAACATAGATAGACACATTGCAAAAAGTTCCAATATTTCTTTGGCTTTTATTTCAAGAACCAGCATAGAACAGTCACTCTTCGACAAGGTTTATTTTGGTCATTGAGCAACTATTAGACATCTTAATAGTTGCTCAATAACTAATGGAAGACTCCCATTTGGACAAAATATGGTCCTCATATTTGTAGTAAAGCGGGTTACCGAATCTAAATGGATACTTTTAATTGATTATTGAGCAACTACTAGGATGCCACTAGTTGCTCAATAACCATCATAAACCTTCTCTCCTGCCTTCTAGTCTACTTACCTTCTATGCTTTCATGATTTTTTTTTTGTTTCTTCTCTAACAACCCGAGTTGTAATGCTTCTTGTTTGGCCCTTCAGCTTTTTTCAGGCATTAGATACAGATGATTTAGCTTTAGTATATATAACTCCACCGAACATCCTTTGGTTTCAGCTCTATTTCAAGACCAAGAAAGATTGCTTGAGAGCTTCTAATAGAAGCTTAATTATTAAGATGGTTTCGATTCGTCGACGTAGGTTACTCAAAGGGAACACTAGTGAAACCCCATTACCACTAGGAATGTGTCTTGTTCATCAAGTGAACCCAGATGGGAAGATCATCAACGTAAACATGCATGCATGTTTTATATGTTGAGAAGAGGTATAAATGTGGAGATATACAATTTTTTTAAATTTTTTTCTGGTGTGTGAAAGATACAAAATTAATTATAGGTATGAATAATTTTATGTACTTTATAAAACAATGGTATATAAACGAAATTTGAATTTTTTTATGAGTTGTTTGAAAGATTTTGATTGATTTCATGTATTCTTGTATTTGAAATATTGCTTGATTAATATATTGGATCTTTGTTAATTCGAACTTATTATGTGAACTAGATATTTGTAATTAGTGATTTGGGTTTTTTATTATTATTGTGATTAATTGTATAAGACATATATGTTTTTGGAGGAAGATAGTAATTATATAGATACATGCTACATTTTCCCTTTTTTATATGGTTGGGAAAACGTTTAATTACATGATGCGATTATACATTTGAAATTTGATATATTTTTTATGAGTTCCTATTCGTGGCATCATGTATGATTGTAAATTACTAGTTTCCATTTAGGAAAATTTCATTGTTAGTTTTGATTAATTGATAGATATGTGCCACTGTAATTAAAATTAATAAGAAATTTCTTGTGAAAGAAAGTCATTCTAATTTTTGTGATTTATACAATGAAACGTTAGGTATTTGAAATCCTTCTACTACACAATATATTGCTCTATCTATAAATGGGGCTTCTATTAATATCATTTCCTTAATAAGGGATTTGAAGAGTATATGAACTTATTAGCTCATCATGCTTATTCCAATATTTAATGTAGATGTTAATATTACAAGAACTCCAAGACTTACCAAGTTCAATCTTTGCCTTTTATTTTGTCTTTTTTCTTATTAACTTTCAAATTCCATCTTACTTGTCAAGTTATTTCTTTCTTGACCCAAATAAATCTAATATGATACATTAAACCTTACAATTACTTCAAAAATCATTCATACGCTAAATTATATATATATATATATATATATTTCACTTACAACTACTGACTCCACCATTCTTTTTTCTTAAACCATACATAATTTACGTGCATTTAATTATTGATAACAAGGTTCATAAGTTTATTTTCTATTTTAACCTTTTACTATTGGTTCATGGATGAGTTTCTCTCACATGTTATGTCATACATAGATTTCTTGTTGGCTCTCTCTCTTATATATTTGAGTAATGGATTACAAAATTCTTCATTATGCTCTAAAAACCTTCCTATATTTTTTCACTATTGTGTCATTGCCTTTTGTGATAATGTGATGCATGAAAAGTATCAAAAATATGTTACTATATGGTGCATAATTTATGTATATGTCAGTTTTTATAATGATTATATTTAAATTAGATTGAGGTTTTGAGGGATTCTTAAAAGAAATTACAATAATCTCTTTTGTGGATCCATTCATGTAGTTTTACACAAATGACATTGGCTAGAATTTTTTCTCAATGGAAGATCTGTTGAGATATGTGGTATATGCTTAAAGGGAGTAAGTTTCCATCTATAAACTCGTCAGTTTGAAAGTACTTTTCTTTTGGTTTGTGCAACGTATTTATTTTACAACATTTCTGATAGTTTTAGCCATGCGAACTTTGGCTTTCATAGTAATATGTTACATGAAGACAATATATATATATATATGTGTGTGTGTGTGTGTGTGTATGTATATCTGTATATAGATATATGTATATGTATATATATTTATTTATCATGGTATGGTTGTAAATTATGGATATTATATTTCCTCACTTAGAATATATAGTTGCACATTATAAGTATAATCTTAATTTTAAATGTATTTGTGTTGTATAGGGTTTTGATGCATTACAGTTACCTGATACAGATTCAAAAAGTGGTGGCTTAGATTCTTCAAAGGAAGAAAAGAAGAGAGATGACGTCAAGAAGGCCTTCACTATAGATGTGTGCTTCCATAATATTAATATATATAAACAGACACACACACATTTGTTTGTTTATATATTTCTTTGCATATTGTTGAGTGTGTATACTAGTTTATATAATATTTTGTTTTTTTGTACAAAAAGAAGAAAATAATTTTAATTTCTTGCAAATATAATTAATTTATTGGTTGTATTTCCGTCTAGCCACCTGGGGCTTCCAAGCCAAAGAAACCCACCTGGGGCTTCCAAGCCAAATAAACAAATTGGTTATACATCAACAAGGAAAAATTCAAGTTTTATCCTCGGAATTTCTAATCAGAGTAAGTCTTTATGTTTTATTTTGTTTTTTCCAATAAGAAAAAAAAGGATTGAGTTGTTGTATACAAAACTAATAGAGTGAATTTGCATAAAGAACTACCTAAGTTTCATTTTTGTTCAACTTAAGTCATTAGAAGTTTAGCTACTAAGATACTTTGTTACTATCTTATGTTACCTAATGATTGTTGCTATCTTATGTCAGTTGCCACAACAAGTAGAAAGTTTGATCAGGGTTCAACTTCCTCATCATATAAGGGGAAGGGCATTGCTACATCTTCTCTAATTAGGCCAATTCCCTCATGAGTATCAAGAAGACTCGCTGGATGTGATCCTAAGGTTGCTCCATATCCGATTCCAGACAAAGCTCGAGAATTGAAAACCAAGAATGACCAAATCACTAGTGAAGTTCAAGAAGAAAATCTAGCTTGTAATGAATGAAGTTTCATTTAGTCTTGTGTGATTAAGATACAAATAAAGCCTTTCATAGCAGAGTGAAAGTTTGGAACCTTTGAACTTATGACTTTAGTCATTTTGCTTTGTGTTTGACTTATCTAAAGTTCTTAGTGCTTTCTATTTAGTTTTTAGACTATATAGAATGTTAACAACTTTTGTCGTTCTATTTAAAATATCTTTTGTTTTCAAATGAATTGGGATGTTATAATTTTGTCATAACTATAGCCTATTGGAAACATATACTGGAAAATGTTTAGATGACAAACCGTTCATACATATTATTGTTGAGATTGGATACCTGAGTAGCATATATAACATACTATGCAATGAGTAGTATACCAATTAGGAAATACTTTAATGTAGGATTATAGTTACATACCTATATGATTATGATTTGAAAGTTTGTAATAAATAATATTATATATTTTTAAGGGCCTCAGGTTTAAGGATTCATTATTTTTGGGAAAACTTATCTTCAAATGAAAAGTTCTAACATTTTCATTCTCATATTATAATCTCTCTAGAGTAAATTATCTTCAATTTGATTTGTTTAGGATATAATTGACAGAATATCGTTATAAGAATATCATATTATATTTTTAATTGAAAATAATGTATAAAGGATAATTATAATTGTTGAGATGCCCGTTTATTATACTCACCTACTTTACTTCAAATTTTTTAAACATAAGTTATTTTCTAAATCGTGTGATATTATGCATAAAAATAAACATTAAAAAAATACACATTGAAAAATATATATATAAATTATTGAAAGATAGTTATAAGAATATATTCCAGTAGTAAAGTTCTATATTAAATTAATATTGAAGATTTGCTGTTACATCTATACATGATTACTTAAAAATGATTGTCCTAATACTACTAGATTTTTCCCTTCAATTAATATTATTGTATTTAACTTGAAATATATATGATAAAAATGGACCATATAAATAAAATAAAATAAAGGTTGCAACTTTTGTAAATAAAAGAACAAGTGTGCACTAGATAATAATATGTGTATTTGCTCTCAAAATTTCAAAGAAAAAGTTAATGATAGCCTTCAAAAACTAAAAAGTAATTATCACGGAAAAAGTATTAACAAAAAAGTATGTAGGTTTAGGCATATTAGACTTTATCAACTTATTTGGAATTACTATTACTAGTTATCCCATGAGATAAAGAAAACCGTACATAATCTTGGGTAGGGGAAATAATTTAGTTAAGTGAGATGATTAATCCTATGTTTAACCTCTAACTAAACATGAAATGTGCGATTAAACGTCCAATCCTTTGTCATCAGTGACCCAAACGAGCCATAAATCTTGTACTCTCTAAATGTTCAAAACTGTGACATGATTTATAACGGGCTTGTTGAATTACTTCAAATGAAATAGTTTCTCTAAGTGAAAATATTGACAAATGAGGGAATTTCTAACATAGGGGCTTTGCATATTGTGGCTTTTTATTTCACATTTTGGTTTCCAAATTGTTTAGTTATTTTAGACTAATGATTTTGGCAAAGCAAAATTAGTTTAGACACTCTATTCTTACTTTGGATAACTAAAATGACTTAAACACCGTCAGTTTAGATTCACAAACATATTAAGAACCAAAGTTATATCTACTTGAAGCTTAAAGGTGCAGGAAGCAAATTAGTTGTATAAGTTTTCAATTAACTTTTTGTTGCATTATATTCTAAAAATTGCAATTTTTAGAAAAATACTTGAAAATCTAAGAAAGTATTTTTTAAATAGTAAAAAAAATAAAATTTTCCAAATATTACTTTATTGACATTAATTCTAATTTTTTTATGAATATTATACTTTTTCAACAATTAACTAAACTTTCAAAAAAGTTTAGGGGAATTCTATAGTTCCTTTTAGGGAACCATTCCCTTAGTTTTAAAAGCTTGTACAATATAAGCTTTTAAATCACATAATATTGTCTTGTACAAGCATTTAAACTACAAAGGAATGGTTCTCTAAAAGGGACCATAGAATTTTCGAATGTTTGTTACTTTAATAATTATTACCTAAGAAAAGTTCAAGAGTTATAACGTATCATAATCATATGAGTATTAATTTACTTCATAGAATACTTAAAAAATGTTCCCCAAAAGCACAAGTGAAGTAAATTTAAAAATAGAAGAATAATGTTGTAAAGTAAAGCTTTGCATGGATATTCAAGACATTTTTATCTAAAGAAAAATAAAACGGATGATCAGAGTGCCTAAAACTAATTTTGAAACCAAAATCATTGCCTTAATTTTAAGGTGTTCAAATATAATTCACATTTTTTTAGTGTAATTAGGCAGTGTGTATTTGTACTTTACACAAAAACGATAATCGTGTCAAAATTATCTTGTAACTAAGGGTGTCAATGGGTTGGGTTATCAGTTTATCTTTTCGTGTCAAGTATGACCTATTTCTTATCGTGTCTTGTCATGTGCGACCCGTTTGTTGTCATGTCATGTTCGTATCTAACCCATTCGAGTTCGTGTCATGTTCACTTCTAATCGTTTACTATTGACAAAGTATCAGCCTATTTTGACAACTTACATAACTAGCGATCCATTTGAATTAAAATCTCAAATTTTAATTATTTAACATCTTAAACAATTATTAATAGTAACGTACACTTGTTATCATAGCAGTTTAAAACATATGATTAAAATTATTGAAATTTTTTAGATAATATTTAAAATAATTATTATGTTTGATTTAATAATTTAATATTAAATCTATTATTCATAATCTTAAAGTATACTATATTAAATTATAATAAAGAATTTTTTTAGCAAAATCTATTCAAACAGTAACTTAACAAGTTACCGTATCAACCCATGGGTTGACCCAAGCCAACGCGTTTAATTTCGTGTCGTAAACGGTTGACCCAATAATGACCCGATAAATTTTGAGTCATGCCATAACCTATTAATTTTGTGTCGTGTTCGTGTCATGTTATTAGGTCGTGTAACAAATTGTCATCCGTACTTGTAACTAAAAAAAGAGGGGATCTCCTTCTTCAACCAAAAATCTTCATAAATTTCATATATTTTTAGGCCAAAATTCTATAGTTTATAATGATTTTGCATGCTTAGTCAAGAGTTGAAAGGTAACAATAAAACATTGAATACATGAAGGGTTCGCTTATCAAATTATATTAGTCAAAAAGTGACCCATGAATGAATTTAACATTCAATACACGAAATTTTTACATAGCATGGAACCCTGGGTCCATGTAAGGCGATGTGGCCTTACATAGACCTAGCGATCTATGATGCTATTATATGGATGGTCTATGTAAGAAGTTTCCCGGTAATCACTATAGCTCGCGCCTTATCTTAAAATATCTGTACTCTTTCATCATGTCCGAAAAAATAACCAAAAATTTTACACATAAAACCACATCATCCCACATCACCTCATCAACCCCTTATAAGGAGATATGGATTTACATGGACCAAAGAATTCATGACACTATTTAATGGATCGGTCCATATAAAATTTTTTCCATGATCACTATAGCTCATGCATTATCTTAAAATATATGTACTTTTTCAACGTCTCTGAAAAAATAATTATCTAAAAATCACAAATGAAAAATTAGAATGTTTAATATGATTGGCTTGTATAACTAACTAGTCCAGCATTAGTTAAAGGATAAATAACATTTCTTAATCCAAAAGCCAATGTGGATTACCTACACGAGAGTTTCCTAATTGTCGCATCCTACGTTATATATATTACATGCATTCAAGAATAATCTTCATTAATCACCTGTAATCACAACTTTCTACAAGAATAACTTTCTTTAATCACCAGTAATCACAACTTTCTACCACATTTAAAGAACAAATACATTAAAAAATTATTATAAGAGTTTAAAATCTAATTAAATTAATATATTTCCATATTTTGATAGGTTCACATAGTATATTAAAATTATTATAAAAAATAAAATAATAACTTTTATTTTTATGTTGGCTTGAAATGCACCAAATGTTAATAAAAAGAATCTTTTTATCTTACTATAAAATACAGTCAAAACTAATGACAAAATATATAGTTCTAAAGATGTCTAAAAATTACATGTTACTTTAATAGGTATATATAAATTTCTATCACAATATTGTTAACATATTGTGTAAATTGTTTATACATATAGTGAATATATTGGTATTTTTTTGTATTTCTTAAACTTATGATAACATCTGTTTTAGTATTCTATTGAAACTTTGAAGTTTGATCTCTTTATTCATATTGATGGCACAAAATATGGTTAATTTCAATCCAAAATAATTTTTGTTTCTCTTTTAGGTTGCCAGATTATAATTTGATATCACGATACCATCAATAACTTGATCATTTAAAAATAAAGATTTTTTCTATAATATTGAACTTTTTAGATGTATCTATATATTCTTTGTCATTACTAAAGATAAAATCGCTATCAAGTATCAAATATCATTTTATAGATGAATTGTGTTAAAATTCTTTTATTAAGAAAAATATTTATATGAGATCAAATAATATATAGCAATAACTACAAATAATTAATTAAAATTTCAAAAAATACAAAAAAAAAAAAAATAAACCAAAGAAAAATGTAAATAACAAAGATATCAAACCAAATAGATTAAACTAATATATTGTCTACTTGCTATTATATGGATAGGTACACATAATATTAAGATTATAATAAAAAGATAAAAATAAAATGTGGATTTTTTTTATCTTACTTTAAATGCATAAAAAATTAATGAAAAGAATCTTTTATCTTACTCTAAATGCAAGAAATTGTACTGAAAAACATGTAGTTCTAAATATATCCAAAATAACACGTAGTTTTTGTATAATGTCTACCGCAATTAATTTTTTAACATATTACATAAATTATGTATCAAAATAGAAAATATATTGGTATTGTTCCATGTTTCTTAATCATATGAGAACATTCACTTCAGGAATTCATCGATATTCTAAACTCCTCTCCATTCTCAATGCTATCGAATGTGGTTAGCTCCGAAATTATATTTTGATGTATTATTTTACTATGAAATTAAAATTTGTATTTATGAAATTTATAAAAAATTAAAGCAAATAAAACTGTGTGAATTTTATTTTTATTTTTTGTTTACTTTTTCGATTAGTTCCTTGTATTGTTTACCAAATTAATATATATTTAACTAATTTTTTATTATTTTGTTAAATAGTGTAAAAATTGCATTGTAATTTCTAAAGTTGACGTGTAACGTATATATAGCAATTATTTTAGAATATTTAATAGTATGATTTTATTTACATAATTTATGTTGTCTTTTACATTACTTAACTTATTTTTTCTATACTAGCCTAAGAGTTTGTGCATTGCATGTTGGTAGATTACTTCAGAAGCTAATTATTTGCATATTTTTTGTTAAGGTAATCAAAGAAAAAGTTTTGTTTTACAACTAAATTAGCAACATAGGGATATTGAAGGCACTATACACTTTATTTCAACATTTAGTTTAACATGGATTTCATTTTTCAAACATTGTAAAATTTATTTGTAAAAGTTATATAATTTGTGGTTATCTCAAGTAGCACTTCTAATGTGCTTTTTTTTTTTTTTTTTTAATAACATTTAAAAATATAGTTTCAATAGAACCCACGCAATTTGAGTTTGTATTTCTCTCCAAATTTTTCTATGTCATGCATGTATAACCACCTATGTTTGCTCAATTATTACTAAAGTTGTTTTTGGTAACCATTATCAATTAAAATTTTTTTAACTACTCTAAATTTTCCCTAATTGCATATCCTAATTGATTTTCTTTTTTTCCTTCATCCATTTGCCTCTATCTTCATTTAAATCAACTAATTGTGACCACTAAAATAATTAATACAAGGAAGAGATATTTGTTCCATGATCATTTAAAGTTGAGATACTTAACCAACTATATGTTAAACATAGACAAACAACTATCAAATTAGTTTTTTAAAGAACTATGTTTTAAAAACTTGAGATATATTACTGGTTGGTCATATACTATGGCTATCTTTTCAAATAGTTAAACTATCTTCAAACAATATTCACACACCAAAGGAAGAAGAAAAAAAAAAAAAACTTCGTGTGTTTCAATATTTATATCTCTTCTCAAAACCTAAACATATGAAACATCTATGCATGTATGCCTTGACGATCTCCCCACCCAGTTTCACTGTCTGATGAACAAGATTCCATCCTTTTGGTAATGGGGTTTCACTAGTGTTCCCTTAGAGTAACCTACGCCAACAAATCAAAACCATCTTAATAATTAAGCCAGATTTGAAGCTCTCAAGCATACTTCTTAGTCTTGAAATGGAGTTAAAATCAAAGGATGTTCTGTAGAGTCATATATACTAAAGCTGAATCATCTGTATATCGCATGAGAAAAAGTTAAACAAAGAACGAGCATTACAACTCGAGTTGTTGGAGAAAAGACAAAGAAAGATTCAAGAAAGCACATGAGTTTGGAGAGTGAGTGTTTTACGAGGGTTCTTAAAATAAAAGGAAAAATATTGGAACTTCTTGAAATGTGTCTATCTTTGTTTGTGCTTCGGATTCTCCATTACACTTCCGATTCCACTCTCTATCCCACCTATCAAATTTTAGCCATGTGTATTTTTACTTAGTAGCAATAACAACCATATTAGTGTACACATGGAAAGCATTCAAAGGTGGGACACGGAGATTTGACACAAGGAGTAAGATAGAATATCTTGTGAGTTGTGCTTGTATTATAAGATGACAAGAATTGCTTATGTCATTATTATTTTTCTTTTTTTAAAAAATTTATTTTCTTTAAGCCACATAATTTAACTCAATGGAAATTTTTTTTGAGTGTATATATAAGTTGACAATGAATAGATACAGTAGTTTGTATGAACATGAAGTTTATTCTATTAAACCATTTGAAATATTTTTGATATAACCTTATTTTTTAGGAGGGAAAAATACGTTTTTAGCCCTCAAAGTTTGGGTCATAGTTCATTTTGGTCCCCGAAGTTTCAACCAAAATACATTTAGTCCTCAAACTTTTCAATTTCTACCAATTTAGGACAAATTTAAAAAATTTCGTCAATTACAAATGGAAAATATGACGTGCAAAGCACGTGACTGTTAAATCTCAAGTTCCAAACGTCAGAAAATGAAATTTTAGCCCCCAAAGTTTGGGTCATGGTTTATTGTGGTCCCCAAAAAGTTCCAAAGAAAACACATTTAATCCTTAAATTTTTTAATTTCTACCAATTTAGGACAAATTTGAAAATTTTGTCAATTACAGACAAAAAAAGTCACTGCATTGCACATGACTATTAAATCTACTTTGAGATATAACACTTCCCAACCGATTTCAAGCCATTTAACCATATTTTCATTTTTTTCTTTGACCATCAACGCTTAACCATTCACCATTCTTGTCTATATTATAATATTTCCCAACCGATTTCAAACCACTGAACAACAGATTTCGCAATGGATTTTTGCCAAAAAATCATTGCTAAACGATTTAATGACAGATTTGCCGAAGGAATCCATCCGTAAAAAAATGCCTATTTGGTAAAATATAGTAATGGTTCTACTATCAAAATTTCAGTGACAAATTTTTCTATAGGCAAATCAATTACTGAATTTGGCTTTGAGACATTGTGAAAATTTTAAATTAGTGATATATTTTTTTTACTAAATTTAGCAACCAAAAATTCCATTATTTAAGAATACAACTGTGACCTAAAAATCCATTAGTAATTAATATTTCAAAATATTTAAAAAATATTTATGATGAAAAAATCCATCACGAATTTAAAAATATTGTAAAAGAGGTTGCTTAGTACAACTTTGAACTAATATATTCATTATTTAATCTTGTTCAACATTTGCACCTAAATATTGACCTTTCATTTACTATACCAAATTCAACAAACATTTCAAAAATAAACCTTAATAAAAGTGACTTATTATTGTTGTATTATACCTCAAACATTAGTTTTGAATTAAATTATTATTTTAATTTATTAATCAATTATTATTGTGTTATTATTGTCCTTTCTTCGGATATAACTTTTTTAACACTAGATTAAATGGGTTAAAATTGGTTGGGAGGTGTTATAACCTAGTTAGATTTAACAGTCATGTACATGAGAAGTGTTATAATATAGATAAAAATGGTGAATGGTTTTGTGTTCATAGTCAGAGGGAAAAGTGGAAATATGGTTAATTAAATGGGCTTAAATCGGTTGGAAAGTGTTATATCACAAGATAGATTTAATAGTTACGTGCAATGCACATAACCCTTTTCATCTATAATTGATAGAATTTTCAAATTTGTCCTATATTAGTAGAAATTAAAAAGTTTGAGGATTAAATGCATTTTGTTTGGAACTTTGGGGACCAAAATAGAATATGACCCAAACTTTGAGAGCTAAAATTGCATTTTCTCAAGCTTGAAACTTGAGACTTAACAGTCACTGCTTTGCAGGTGACTTTTTTCGTTTGTAATTGATGAAAATTTCAAATTTGTCCTAAATTGGTTAAAATTGCAAAGTTTGAGGACTAAATGTATTTTGCCTGAAACTTTGGAGCCAAGATGGACCAGACCCAAATTTTGAAGGCTAAAATTGCATTTTTCACTATTTTAGGAAGAATAAATGTTTGTGATTGTTTATATTTTGTTTCTTTCTATGGATTCAAATACCATGCATGTTTTAAGACATTTATATTGGTTCTACATGTTCTAAATCTTAATATTTACCAAGTTTCTATGCTATGAGTTTTATCAATTTTTCAGTATTAAAAAAAGACAATATTTATAGGAGTCATTGCGCAACAGCAGCATTTTAGTAATAGCTCGACCTTACTAAAAATAGGAGTGTCATGTTTGTCCAAACGAGAAGAACTTCAAACATATGTGTATGTCAAAATAGATTAAGAAACTAAGATATTACTTGGTGAAAGTACTACCCAACACAAATCAAGAAACAATATGAAAACAGAAAAACTAATTTAGCTCATGTTCTAAATCTTAAGATTTATAAAGTTTCCATACTAGGATTGCATCAATTTTTTATATAAAAGTCTTAAATAGATGTAGTTATCAAATTTATTCTGGTAAGGGGAAATTACCCATTCAGTTGAAAACATAGATAAATAAACTAAGATATTAAACACATTCTAGAGAAACTAACACAAATCATGAATTGCAATATTGAAAGAGAAAATTAGTTAGTTCATGTTCATTTTAAATCATAAGATTTACCATGTTTCTATACTAGGATTTGTATCAATGTTTGAGTAATTTAAAATCCCAAAAAATATGTATGTATCAAATTTATTATGGTAACGAGAAATTACCCGTTCAATCAAAATATAGATAAATAAATAAAAGTTCCCCTACCACAAAAACTATTTTCCAGAATTGAATTTGGATCTAGAAATTTGTTGTAGTTTGATTTTATAAAGCATCGTAATATTGGAATGGGCAACTTTACAAAAAAAAAAAAAAAAAAAAAAAGAGCCTCTCCCCATACCTCTTAGTTAGGTTGGCGGGTTTTCCAATTGAAATTTTCAAGTTTGGATCTAAAAATTAAAAGCCAGTCCAACCCAACTAATATAACAATCCAAATAAACCCAACCCAAATTTTAGTCGGGCAGGTTACCCGGGTTTTTGGGTTCTTTAGGTTAAAAATCCAAATTAATAAAAAATTTTAAAAAAATAAGATTGCAAGATTATCCATAAAAAAATATATGTTTAGTTAAAAATAAAATGATTAGGTCAATAATTACAAGGAAAAAATATACAACATGATAAATTAGATGTTCTTTTAAGAACGAAAAGGAAAAAAAATATAAATTAAATTAAATAATTAGAACAAAAATAAAAATTAAAAAAATATAATTAAACTTTATTAGGTTATTGGGTTGTTGGGTTGGGTTGGGTTTTATTACCAAACTTGGATAACCCAACCCAAATAACCTGAAAACCCAATTCATTTAACCTTAAATTCATCTGGGTTTGGTTGGGTTTGAACATCCATAATCAGTAATAGGTTATTGTGAAGTATCTTGCTACCTAAACTGCACTTCATTGTCACTTAAAGGACTACTTGAAAGGCCTTAATTCAAAATTAAAGATTTAAATTTACAATTATGATATGGATGCACTAATAAACCAAAAAAGGATTGCCCAATGATCAAGGGCTTACTAATGTCTTCATCCTTCATTAGCTTTAATTTGAATACTTCTTTATATTTTCTCAATATTGAACTTATAAATTTTGTGGAAGATGTTGAGATTTTTGAACTCTAGTTTTCAAGTTTATATTATTAAATCTCTCTCTCTCTCTCTCTAATTCTTAATAAAGAGATTAATAATTTGCAAATTGAGAGTGAGTGTTACAGATGATTAAGGAGTTGGTAATAGGTTACTGCTCAACACTTAGTAAAGTATACATTAACTAGAAATGATTGATTTTTTTTCCTTTTTCAAAAAAAAGGTTTACAGTAGATTTCTACCTACTTCTGGTGACTCGAACCTATGACCTGGTTTATAGGAAAACTTAGTCTTATCATTTGAGTTACACTTCTTTTTTTTTAATTCATAAAATAAATGAGTTACACTTCAATGGGTTACACTTTATTGTCACTAAAAATGAATGTAAAAAGTAGTCTAATTGGATCCGAATATGATCCGGGTAATCGGGTCTATAATTAAATCCAGACTCGAATAAACGGAGGGAAATCGAATCGAGTCCGAATCTAGACCTGGCCCGTTAAAAGGCCTAGGGCCAACCCGCCCATGAAAGAAGTCAACAAACCACAGGAACTTCACCATCAGCTTTCAAATTGGTTTAACCACCATAGACTGGCTTCAAAATCCTATATAAACCTTAGATCAACAAATAATCGGACAATTTGAGACAGACAGAGATCCAAAATGTGGTCGGATTGAATCTTTTGGTCTCCTCAGTCTGTTTCATAAATCTACTGAATCTAGAGATGATGCGTGGGACCCTTGAAGTTGTTCTTGTCAGTGCCAAAGGCCTGGAAAACACAGATTTTCTCTGTACATTTCTTGATCCATACAGTACAACGCGTCCTTTATTTCTTTTTCCTTGTTTTTATTATAATTTTGATTTTAAGTGTTTACAAATATCCCATATTCAGTTTTTATTTTCTTAAATGTGTAGTTGCTTGAATTTTCTTTTTGTATTATCTTGTATTTTTTTTGTTGTTTTTAAAGAAAAGTTCAGGGGGTTATTTGTTTTGGTGAATGAAAGAGATGATTTGATCTATTAAAATTGAATTTTAGATTACTATATATGGTGACAAATTCAAGATTTGATATGTACTCTCAAATATCAAGATCTTCTCTTTTTGTCAACTAAATTATGCAAAATTAAAGTAAAAATTTTTAACTGTCTATATCAAGATCTTCCGCTTTTTGTCTATATTTTATGCAAGATAATCCTTTTTTGACAATGAAGTGCAGCGTAAGAAGATTCCCTTTTATTTATTAGTTATGGGTTCGACTCGCCAGAGGTATGGAGAAAGGTGGGTTTTTAAGGAAAAAAATGTTTATAATCCATGAATGGGAACAAAATGTATTTAAGATGATCTTTGTCTAGAAAATGTTTTGGAAGAGTCTAGAGGATCCAATGGTGTTTGACAAAATTAGTTTAAAGTAATTAGTAAATCCATTGGTGTTTGCCAAATTTAGTTTTTATGTCCCAGTCTGGAGTTAATTAGACTTTATAGATGTTGAATTTCTAAATTCACAATACAAAAGATTCAATGCTTCAAGATGGTTAGGTAAGTTGTTTGCTTGTCCCTTTCTTTGTTTTGTGTGATTATGGTTTAAGCATTTATTAGTCGGGTGATCTAGCAAAGGATGATCAATTCGAGGATTTTTCTTCTCAAGCCTAATGCTTGATAGTAGCTTTTGTTCAATCACCATTGCCATTCATAACCTAAATGATAAAGAAAATTTGAATTTGTTATCCTCTGCATTTTCTTCTCAAAGGTAAAAAGAACTTAGATCCATCTTGAATAATCAACTATGAAGATTAAGTTATAAATCCATACCACTTTCTATTTTCATGATTCTACACGTCGCTTAAACAACTTGTTTTCAATAAACATGTTCAAAATTATCATTTGTATACATTTTAAATATATGATTATGAAATAAGCATTTTTTTTTTTGACCAGGCAACATGGATCCTTATGCCATTCTAACCTACTGGACTTAGGAGAAGAAAAGTAGCATTGCATCAGGTGCGTCTCTATATCATCTTAAATATTTTGCTAAAATAATTACATAACTATTGAGACTATTGTTGACCTTGTAAAGGTGAAGAACTAGTAGTGTAGTGATGGTGATTGCTACACGTTATGGGAATTTTCCTGTTTATTTCTTATGTATTGGGACTTTCCACTTTTCTGATCAAGAATAATTTTATTATGCCTTGTACACAACTCTTCACTATTGAACATCCTATGCAGGTAAAGGGTCCGAGCCAGAATGGATCCAAAACTTTCTATTTACAATCTCTAAAGGTGTTTCTAAACTCAAAGTCAAAATCATGAACAAGGATACTTTCACTGATGATGATTTTGTTGGAGAACATGAGTTATTCCTCTTATTCTAAATTGCTATGAAATAGAACTGTAAAGAACAGTCATCTTTCAATTAAAAAGGGAGAAAACAGTAGTCTATAAGAAAGGAAGACAGCATGGGGTTGTTGCTATTTCTTAAATATATGATTATGGTAATAAGTGATGGTATCCATTATTTCAAGTTCATTCCATTCTCTAAACATATATTATTATAATTTCAACACCTACATTTTGTGATTGAGGTACTTTCACCTGTTGAGCAGAATCCCCTTCGATGAAATTTTCGCTGAAGAAAGTGTCCCGCCAATTTCATATAATGTTGTAAGAATCACGAATATTGTGGGGAGATCAGAATTGGCCTTAATTTTACTATTTGAGGTATATTGGAAAAATTTTTCCACTAAATACATGTTCTATAAAACACAAATATTGAGCAATCCATTTTTCCACTCTAAATAACATGATCAATCATCTGTGATTACAATCACTCTATTTTCTGGAATGTTAATTACCAGAAATCAGAATTGGCTTCAATTCTACTGGTGAGGTATAGCAAAATATATTTTTACCAAATGCATGTTCTAGAGAAGCACAAATAAATCAAACAATCCTTTTCTCTGGAGAAACGACCTGAATAACGTGAAAGGCTAAGATGAAGCATATGTTATTTTGATTGCAGACAAACTCTGATGAGGGATATGGAGACGCGATGAGGGCTTTGGTGGATGGAAAAAATCATCTAGAAACTATTAATCTCTTGTATTTTGAGAAAGTTAGTTGTTTTAAATATTTTTATGAACTTGATGGGACCAAGTATTCAGAAGTATGATTGGGAATTCTTATCCTCTCTTGTTCAAACACAGGCGTAGACTTAAACCAGCCAAAACATGAAATAAAATGAAAATGGTTTGTTCAATTTGAGTTTGTATTATTTGTTGATTTCATTTCTGGAACTAGATCATGCTTGCACTGGTGCCAACAGCCCAGCTAATTTCTGTCAATGTCGCAAAACGTTGCTTCCTGCTACAGCATATACTTATACAAATAACAATTGCAAATCCTAAATATGTTATCATGGACCTATTTACATGAATAGGTGTGTTGATTTTCACATTTGGGAGGGGGAAGGGATAGTGACGAGACAAGGGGTTGAGGCAGGTAGAATTGGTTTTTGAAGCTAAGTGAATTGCTGAAGTATACATTATGGAAGGTAAAAAGCAGGTAGTGAATGAATTGATCTCTAGATGTTGAATGAATTGCTCACAAGTATACCTTTAAGCAATTAGTATAAAACAAAAATATTTAGCAATCTATAAGAAAAAAATTTAGTGATCTGTATAAAAGAGCAAATACTTTCTTCATTGATGATCAGCCAAATATTTAAAATTACCATCCTTCCTTCCTATTAAGGTACTTTCTTGGCAAGTCCAAAGTAACCAATCATAATATTTTTTCCCTAATTTGCAAATATTATTAATCCCTAAGAAGTATAACAAGGTTCCCATATTGCTCTAAACTATATAGATTAACAAGACACATATCAAATCTACTTTGTAGACTGATCAACATAACAAAAAGCTTTGTAGACCGAGCTTTGAATTCTTTTGGTTCGTCTCCAAGCTTGAACCTTCATCCTCCTATTTCCTCATTGATTAATTTGAGAATAGATCTCAGGTTGAAGTCCACGAACAAGGACCGAAGGGGTTAGTTCCAGAAAGAACTTGACAACAATCACTTAGGGACATGATCACTACTCGCGTACAACAACTCCATGTTCTTGAAAATAAAGTTATGATTCTATAGCATTTCAACTATCCATATATTCCAAAAATCTCTTACAAAACATCTCCTAAAGAAATCATTCTCCTCATCGGATATATTTTCTAATATCCTAGTCTTATGATGCTTTATCTTAGATATTAAATCGTTTCCATTCTTATAAGTTGACCAAATTTGTTCTCCAGTAATCATCTCAACGACAATACATCCTGAAGACCATATATCACTAGCCGTCACTTGCATGCCAAATAACACATATTCTGGCAATGCGCATGAAAGTGTACCTCAGTGTTCGCCATTTTGGGATGTCACTTTCTTGGCGAGTCCAAAATCCTCTATCCTAAGCTAGTTTTCCCCATCACAGGTAAGGAAAACAAGTATGTTATTGGGTTTTAGTTAGCAATGAACAATCTTTTCTTCATGGATAGAAGAATGTCCCTTGAGCAACATGGAAGTATCTAACATTGAACAAGCTACGAATGGTTCACCTATAGAGCCTTTGTTTTCTCTGATCAAATCATCAAGAGTGCCACCCAGTCCATATTCAAGAAGTAGATTGTATACTTCTTTGGCATTTTCGACACTAATATCGTTCCCAAAATAGTGAATAATATTAGGATATCCTCTCAATTCATTCAAGTACCTGCCTTCTATTTGCAAAGATGATGAATGATTTATGTCAGCCATCTTAACAGCAACCAACAGATTCAATGAAAAAATTGAGACATCTGGAATTGCCAAATACCCCGTCCCATACGATCCCTGATAAGCTCCTAAATGTACTATATTTTACGTGTCGTTTACCTCCATTTTATTGTAATATAAGCAAAATTTGAGTAATTATAAGCTAAAATAGTTTATTTTGAGTGTTTTTTTTTTGTGTGGTTTGAGTGAAGAAAGAGTCAAAATTGATCAAGAAATTGGACAAGAATTGCAAAACTGGAAGTCACGTGCACTGGCGAGGAGTGATCTGGCACATCTAGAGTTTGGTAAATTTAGATTAACTTTCTTGTCCAAGCTCCAATTGAGGTGATTCAAGATGTTTTGGAAAGCTAAGAATAGAGCTACAACTTTCATGTTTTTAGTTTTTTCAAATATAGCTTGTATCATGTTCAAATTGAAGAGAAAGTTAAAGATGGTGTTGCAAGTGGCACCCAGGCACGACCAAAATGCAGTGCCTAGGCGCCAAATCCATAGCATTCTACCAATCTCGCCTAGGCCCTGCAAAAGCACAGTGCCCAGGCACCAATCAACGGGTATGCTACGAAACTTGACTTATGTTGCTAGAAACATCTTCTCGTGGGCCCAGTTGCATAGGAAATTGTGTACTTACATCCCGGAGCCCCAAAACCCTAAAAATACCTATAAATACACCAAGAGAAGGCGAGAAAATCATCATCATCAGCCATCATTAGTTTCTTAGGTTTTCGATAGTTAGATCGATAATTTAGCCGTAGGATAGATTTTCTCAAGCATTAAAGCTAGGATGTTTCATTCCCTTGTCAAGAATTCAAGACTCATCGATCATCAACATTCGTTTTTGCCACAATTATAGAGTTTGATTTATTTTTATGCAATTTAATTTTATTCTTATTGCTTTCTTGTCCTTTAATTATCATTCTTGTTTTATTGCCTTTAAATTCTTAATTTCTTCCATAGTTTAGTAGTTGGGGCTTTATTGGATCATTTTTAATTACTTTTATAGAGTAGATTAATTTAAATTCTTGTTCTTGATTAAATTCTCGCAACTAGGATAGATTTAAATTAGGATTTTTGTTAATTATATTTAATTCTTTCCGTAGGATTAGAATTTTACATTCTTGTTTTTATTTTAATTTCTTGCTATTAAATTTAATTTTAGTTTAGTCAAAAACTCCTGATAAATTTGTCTAACTAGTAAATAGACTTGTGAACCTAGTAATTGTTCCAATAGTCCTCGTGGGAACGATCCTTACTCATCCTATATACAAGCTCACCTCGTATACTTGCGAGGTTTGAGAGGTGTGTGGGAGTTGATTAGGATAATTAAGGTTTTTATTACTTGTTCATTGTTCTCAAAAACCTAATCAATATTCTATCAAATAAGTTTTTGGTGTCATTACCGAGGACTATTTTTGTTTGGTAACAATATTAGGTGTAATGAGTCATACTAAATTAGACTTTTTATTAATTTTGTTATTTATTTACAATTATTTCTTGTTTTGTTTGGATTTGGTCTTCGATATTTGATCTTTGGTTTTCTTTTCTTGTAGTTTATGGTCGATACTCGTTCATCCAATCCACCACTTCATCCGATTGACTTAGAGAATCCAAACCGTAGATGACAAGACTCAAACCAAGGCAACTATCTAATGGTGAATCCAAACCACACCGTGAATGAACAAGTAGAGGTTGCAGGTAACAATGGCAACTAGGTTAATGCTAATGCTAACCCCTGACATCTTAGAGATTATGCCATACCTAATTTCGAGGGGGTAAGTTCTAGCATTGCTCAGTTGTCTGTAGCTTGGTTGGCAAGCAAACAACTTTGAAATCAATCCTGCACTAATACAAATGCTTCAAACACATGCTATGTTTGGAGGAGGACCCAATGAATATTCCTATGAGCACTTGTTCAAATTCAAGAAGGTGATTGATACATTCCGATACAATGGAGTCCACCCTGATTGTATCCGGATGAGAGCATTCCCTTATTCTTTACGTGATGAAGCAAGGTCTTGGTTGCAGTCATATAGACAAGGTACTTTCACAACATGGGACCAACTCACTCAAGAGTTCCTAGCCAAACAATTTTCACTAGCTAGGACCGCTAAGCTCCGAAACGAGATCACGCGTTCAAACAAATCACTGGAGAGAGCTTAGGTGACGCATGGGACCGCTTCAAGGAGCTGTTGAGGAAGTGTCCCCACCATGCTATACCACTATGGCTACAAGTCCAAACCTTCTATAATGGACTATTTTTGAAGACTAGATTGATAGTTGATGCTAGTGCAGGAGGTTCTTTCCCTACAAGACTCTGTTTCATGCTGAGGAAGTGCAAGAGTTGTTGGAAAGAATGGCAGCCACTCATTATTATCATGGATCAATAACTCTCGTAGTTGGACAACAACAACAAGTGAATCAAGCCAACGTCCAACAAGGAGGTATGCCTAATTATGATACTTTCATAGCTCAGCAGAACATGATGATGAGTGCCATTATAAACTTGACCATGGCTACAGAGCATATGGGAAAAAGTTCAGTGAACTCCATTAGTTCGACATCCCAAGAGATCTTGAGTTGTGATTTTATGGAGGAAATCACCAAAATGGCTTCTATGATGCTTCAGCGATGCAAGATGAGCAGGCTCAATATGTTTCTAATCAAAATTCTAGCTCATATAATTAGCCCACATACTATCTCAATACATACAACCCTTCTTGGCGACACCCGAACATGTCTTGGACTAACCAAAATAATGTCCAAAAACCTTCATTTCAGCCCAACCAACCACAACAAAATTTTCCCAAGAAAACCTCATTATCTAGACCATCCCGTCAACTATCTCATAAAAGGTATACCCAAAACTTTTCACCTCAACAAAATAGCTCATACGAGCCTTCACCAAGAAGACTACCATCTCAAAATCCAAATTGTCCAGCACATGTGAATCATGATTCATCCAATGATGATAATCTGAGAAGGTTTTTTGAGAAGTTGCAAAGGGATTGTGAAAATTTGCAGGCTACCACGAGGAAGATTGAGATACAATTGGGGCAAATAGCCCGACAAAACAATGAGAGACCGGTTGGAGCAATGTCGAGTACTACCATCTCAAAATCCAAATTGTCCAGCACATGTGAATCATGATTCATCCAATGATGATAATCTGAGAAGGTTTTTTGAGAAGTTGCAAAGGGATTGTGAAAATTTGCAGGCTACCACGAGGAAGCTTGAGATACAATTGGGGCAAATAGCCCGATAAAACAATGAGAGACCGGTTGGAGCAATGTCGAGTGATATAATCCTAAACCCAAAAGAGCAATGCAATGCTATCTCCATATACACTGTCTAAGAAGTGGAAAAGAGTTGAGTATGTCGAATAAAAAACAAGAGGATGGTAAAGAAGAAGAGAAGAAAAAACCCATGGTGATTGAGGAGAAGAATGAAGTTGGTTGTGATGATGACAAGATGACAAAAGTGGATGAAGACAATGAGCTGAAAAAGAAGCACGTAGTGGAACCTTTGCATTTGCATCATTCGGTAAAGATTCCATTCCCTCAATGGCTCAATAATTCTAGAAAGAAGGAAAAAAGCAAGCAATTTCAACAATTTATCAACATGTTCAACAAGGTTAATTTCAACATTCCTTTGGTTGACGTTCTCAACAAGATACCCAATTATGCGTAGTTTATGAAGGATATATTGGCTAAGAAGTAGCAATGGGATGATGATGAGACAGTTTGTCTTGACACCAAGTGCAGTACCATTATTCAACGGAGGTCACCCCCAAGCTCAAGGATCCCAATAGTTTCTCTATATTGGTGAACATTGGAGGACACAAGTTGCATATTAGACCGTTCATTTTGTGATTTGGGGGCGCGTGTCAACATTATGTTGAAGGCCATCTATGATAACCTAGGGAACACCAAGGCAAAACCAACCAACATTACACTCCATTTGGCAGATTTGTCCTAGATAAAACCATATGGCTTGTTAGAGGATGTGCTTGTTCAAGTGAAAAAGTTGGTGTTTCCTGTGGATTTCTTTGTGTTAGACATAGGCAAGGACAATTAAATTCCGTTGATTCTAGGGAGGCCATTTTTATCAACCGCACATTCTTTAATAGACGTTAATAAAGGAAAGTTGATTTTGTAAGTTGATAATGAATCTGTTGAAATTGATGTTTTTAATTATGATGATAATGTTCCAATATTTGAGAAAAAATGTGCTAATTATTCCCTTGGTTCATTCGTTGATAGGTTTGAAGACGAGGTACCCAAGGTGGGTCAAGATAATGCACTCGAAAAGGATGTTGAATTCAATGAAGACTCTGAAATTGACTTGGAAAAGAAACCACCAGATACTAATAATGAAAGTAAGATGGGAAGGATTCACGGATTGGTTTTACAAGTGCGGAAAGGTGAGAGTTTGGGTAAAAGAACCATGGGAAAGAAGAAGAAAAAGCAGTGTGAAGAGGACTTGAGGCTATCATTTGTTCACTATCTCTGGTAAATGCTTGGAAACGAGGGCAAGTTCAAGTTCATGTTAGAAATCAAGCATCAAGAGTGATGAGAAATGATATTAAACTTGTCACGTGAAAGCCGAAAAGAAAGGATGGCTGACCATCCTTAAGTGCTTGAACTAATCTCAAGTGCCGAAATCCAGCCTAGGACTATAAACAAGGGCGTTACATGGGAGGCAACCCATTTTTTTAATTTTATTTCTTATGTTTTTGTTTTTTTTCTTTGTTTTATTATTTTTCTTAATGTCTTAAGGGTTTTTGTGTTTTGTTTTTGGTTTTAGTGATTGATGTTTTTCACCTCGACTTCGGTGTACTTAGTTTGACATATACGGCACCAAACATTCTTTAGGTCATTTACAAAGAAGCTTCCTTTTTTCCCTTTTTAATCTTTATTTTTGCATTGGGACAATGCTATTCTCTAAGTGTGAGGTGGGAAGTTTTCGTAATTTATATCTGTTTGGTGTTTTATTTGTTCATTTTGCTAAATTGTTGCTTCCATATTTATAGCTTAGCTTTTGATTTGATAGCTTTTTGAAATTTTTTGAAAATTCTATTCACAAATTGCTTAGAATGTTTCTTTGATTTTTAACTTGATAATTTTTGACTAAGTTGTCATGAAGAGAGTAGTCGGTGTTAACATTTTCCTAGCATAATTTCTAATTTTTGAGCACTAATAGCTTTACAATGTTGAAGCTTTTTGGCACTAAGAGATAATTGTGTAGATTCACTTATGTTGCACTCTAGACACTTGCTTTATTACATATTTGAGGCAAAATTTTAGATAATTTGATTTGATTTAAAGATAAGGGTAGGCATTTCTTTGGAAATTTGAGCCTTTTAACCCAACCATTACATCATAGATATAAAATTTGTCCCTAGAACCCTACTTGAGCCTTAATTTGTTTTGAATGGATAGAAGCACCATTCATGTATTTTTTTCTAACTCATTTTTTATCTACCTTTGTGAGCTATCATAAATGTCCTTTAAGAGATTTAATGCCACATTAGTTGTTAAGGGGATATAAAGATGGAAGGTAGTTGCATGGGAGTGTTAGAATGAATGCTGTATAGTTTTAAGGTGTAGGGGTGTTAAAAAATTTTTTTGACCATAGCAGGTAGTGCCTATCACTGGTACCCGCGTAAATATTTTTTTGCGGGTAGTGCCTACCACTGGTACCCATTTTGGAGAAAAGAAAAAGAAGAAAACAATAAAGTAAGGAGATATTTTTACAAGATGTTGGTGAGTAAGGTTTGAATTGAAAAAGAATAATTTTATTTTGCTTGTTGCACAAAATTTTTGTGGGTGTTTGGTCAATTAAGTATGGGGTTAACTTTGAAGGATGGTTATTTTGATGTTCGAAAATAAGGTTGTTTATGTTAACGAGGTGCACATTAATTTAAAGCTCTTTTTCTTATGTGTTTATCCTTTTTTCCCTTCTTTGTTAGCCAAGACACTAGCCTTACATTACAAGCTAAAAGTCCTACCTAATATAAGTCGAGTCAGTTGTCTACATTAACAGAGAAGTGTAAGAAGAGTAAGCTATGGAGTATTTAAAATAGTTCAAAGGGTTTGTATGATTTGATCTGGGTGTCTTAAATGTTATTTTTGTATGGCTATGCACATACCTACACTGGAATTCATGATTGGGGTTTATTATCATTTGACTATTTTTCTTGTGATGGTTTGGTTCTTGGTTATTCATGTGGATGATTGATGATATGTGTTAAGTATGTTTGTGATTTATTTCTATGTTTTGCTCAAGGACGATCAAAAACTAAGTCTGGGGTAGTTGATAAGCTCATAAATGTAGTATATTTTATGTGTCGTTTACCTCTGTTTTAAGGTCATATAAGCAAAAATTGAGTAATTATCTAAAGCCAAAATAGTTTCTTTTGAGTTTTGTAAGGTTTGAGTGAAGAAAGAGTCAAAATTGATCAGGAAATTGGATGAGAATTGCAAAATTAGAAGTTACGTGCACCAATAAGGGGTGATATGACACAATTTGGTAGATTGAGTATAACTTTCTTGTCCGAGCTCCAATTGAGGTGATTCAAGATGTTTTGGAAAGATAAGACATAGAACTACAACTTTCAGGTTTGAGTTTTCCAAATTCAACCCGTATCACGGTCAAAATTGAGGAAGAAGTTGAAGCTAGTGCTGCCAGTAGCGCCTAGGTGAGACCAAAATGCAGCGCCTAGGCGCCAATTCCAGTAGCATTCTACCAATCGTGCCCAGGTGCCGATCGATGGGTGGGCTATGAAACTTGACTTATTTTGCAAGAAACATCCTCCCATGGGCCTGGTTGCATGGGAAATCATGTACTTATCATCCCGGAGCCCTAAAATCCTAAAAACACCTATAAATACACCAAGAGACCTAGGGGAGGAATCATCATCATCAGCCATCATTAGTTTCTTAGGTTTTCGATAGTTAGATCGATAATTTAGCCCTAGGATAGATTTTCTCAAGCATTCAAGCTAGGATTTCTTTCTCTTGTCAAGAATTCAAGACTCGACGATCATCAACATTCGTTTTTGCTATAATTATTGAGTTTGATTTATTTTTATGCAATTTAATTTTGTTCTTATTGCTTTCTTGTCCTTTAATTATCGTTCTTGTTTTATTGCCTTTAAATTCATAATTGCTTTCGTAGTTTAGTAGTTAGGGTTTTTTGGATCCTTTTTAATTAGTTTTATGGAGTAGATTAATTTAAATTCTTGTGCTTGATTAGATTCTCGCAAGTAAGGTAGATTTAAATTAGGGTTTTTGTTAATTATATTTAATTGCTTTCCGTAGGGTTAGAATTTTACATTCTTGTCTTTATTTTAATTTCTTGAAATTAAATTTAGTTTTAATTTAGTCAAAAACTCCTGATTAATTTTTCTATCCCACTAGTAAATAAACTTGTGAACCTAGTAATTGTTCCAATAGTTCTCGTGGGAACGATCCTTACTCATCCTTTATACAAACTCACCTCATATACTTGCGAGTGTGTGGGAATTGATTAGGATAATTAAAATTTTTATTACTTGTTCATTATTCTCCAAAACTTAATCAATATTCTACCGAATAATCCCACTCCAAGAATCTAAGAGACCTCCACTTCATATTCATAGTCATATAAATCAAACACTAATATATTGATCACAAAAACTGCCAAAGAAATTAATATTTGTAGTTAAGATTTTTTTTTTTTTGGCAAGTAAATGTGGTAAAAAGTTGTGATTACTGGTGAGTAATAAAGGTTATTCTTGAATGCATGCAATATATATATATATATATATATTTATTTATTTATTTATATATAATGTAGGATGCGACATTTTAGGAAATAATCCAATGGATTTTTGGATTAAGCAAGATAATTTATCCCTAAACTAATAGGACTAATTCCCCCTTAGTGTGAGCATCTAGGAAACTCTCGTATAGGTAATCCACATTGGCTTTTGGATAAAGCAATGTTATTTATCCTTTAACTAATAGGACAAGTTAGTTATATATGCCAATCATATTAAACATTCTAATTTTTCATTTGTGATTGGCATTTTTTTGGATAATTATTTTTCGGACACATTGAAAAAGTACATATATTTTAAGATAATGCATGAACTATACTGATTATGGGGGAAATTCTTGCATGGACTGATCTGTTTAATAGTGTTATGAATTCCTTAGTCTATGTAAGGCCTTATCACCTCACACAATATAGATGAGGTGACGTGGGATGATGTAGCTTTACATATAAAGCTTTTGGTTATTTTTTCAGACTCAATGAAAAAGTATAGATATTTAAAAATAAGGCATGAGCTATAATGATTACCAAATAACTTCTTACATGGACCATCCATATAATAGCATCATGGATCTCTTAGTCTATGTAAGACCATATCGCCTTACATGGAAGGAATCCTGTATAATCAGATAATATAATCAAACTTTTTTCCAACCATACAAAAAAGGAAAAAAGGCATGTATCTATATAATTACTCTTCTTCCTCCAGAAACATTTATGTCTTATGTAATTAATCGCAATAATATAGAAAACCCGAATCACAAATTACAAATATCTAGTTCACATAATAAGTTTGAATTAACAATAGAAAGTAAAGATCCAATATATTAATTAAGCAATAGTTCAACAAGAAGAGAAAATCATACAAGAATACATGAAATCAATCAAAAAGTTCCAAACAACTCATAAAAAAATTCTAATTTTTTTATATACCCTTGTTTTATAAAGTACATAAAATTATTCATACCTATAATTAATTTTGTATGTTTCACATCCCATAAAAAAAGATAAAAAATTTTTATTTCTCCAAATTTATATCACTTATCAAAACCTCAACATATAAAACATGTATGCATGTATACCTTGACGATCTCCCCATCTGGGTTCACTTGATGAACAAGACTCCAGTCCTAGCGGTAATGGAGTTTCACTAGTGTTTTCTTTAATTAACCTACTTCAACGAATCGAAACCAACTTAATAATTAAAATTCTATTAGAAATTCTCAAGAAGTGTTCTTAGTCTTGAAATCGAGTTAAACCAAAGGATGTTCAGTGGAGTTATATACTAAAGCTAAATCATCTGTATCTATCACCTGAAAAAAAGTTGAACAAACAACAAGCATTACAACTCGGGTTGTTAGAGAAAAACAAAAAAAGATTCAAGAAAGAAGGTAAGTGAACTGGAGACTAGAGAGTGAGGAGAAGGTTTATGATGGTTATTGAGCAAGTAGTGGCATCCTAATAGTTGCTTAATAATCAATGAGAAGAATCCATTTAGATTGGGTGGCCTTCTTTACTACAAACAGGCGAGCCATGTTTGGTCAAAATGGAAGTTTTCCCTTGGCTATTGAGCAACTACTAAGATTTGTAGTAGTTGCTCTGTGACCAAAATAAATCTTGTCGAAGAGCGAAGTGTTTTGTGAGGGTTCTTGAAATAAAAGCCAAAGAAATATTGGAACCATTTGAAATGTGTCTTATCTTTGTTTATATTATAAGGTGGTGAGGAATTGTTGTCGTCATTATTATTTTTCTTTTTCTAAAATTTATTTTCTTTGAGCGCACAATTTGATTACTCAATGGAAAATTTTTTGAGTGTATACAAGTTATCAAGGAATGAATATAGTGGTCTGTATGCACATGAATTTTATACAATTATACCATTTGAAATATTTTTTGGTATAAGCTTATATTTTATGAAGAGTAAATGTTTATTATTGATTATGTTTTGTATCTTTCTATGGATACCATGACTTGTCAAATTATTCATTGTCAAATTAAATGCCCTATTGAGTTGTTTAATTTCTCGAACTAACCATGAATATTTTAAGACATTTGTGTTAGTTCATGTTATAATTCTTAACATTTACATAGTTTCCATGCTATGATTTGTATCAATCTTTGAGTATTGTAAAAAGTCTCAAGCATTTTTTGTACCAAACTTCTTTGAGTAAAGAGAAATTACCTATTCAGCTAAATAATAGACAAATAAACTAAGCAACTACGTGGAGAAAGTACGACACAATACAAATCAAGAACTACAAAATTGAAAAAGAAAAGCTAGTTTAGTTCATGCTCTGAATCTTTAGATTTACAATGTTTCCATACTGAGATTGCATCAATCTTAAAGTAATGTAAAAGCCTCAAATATATGTATGCATTAAATTTATTCTGGCAAGGAGAATTATCCATTCAATTGCAAAAAAAATAAATAAATAAACTAACATATTAACCATATTCTAGAGAAAGTACTGATAACACAATTATATGGAAAAAGAAAAACTAGTTTAGTTTATGTTCAAATTTTCAATATTTACAAAGTTTCCCTACAAGGATTTGTATCAATCTTTGACTAATGTAAAAGTCATACATATAAGTAATAGATAACACAATTAATATGGAAAAAGAAAAACTAGTTTAGTGATCATATTCGAAATTTTAATATTTATAAAGTTTCCTTACAAGGATTTGTATCAATCTTTGAGTAATTTAAAAGTCTTACATACATACATACATACATACATACATACATACACACACACACACACACACACACACATACACACATATATATATATATATGAGAAATTTAATAGGGTAAGGAGAAATTACCCGTTCAATTAAACTATAGGTAAATAAGCTAAGATATTAAACATACAATAAGAAAAAAAAAGACACAAATCAAGAACTATAATATGGAAAAAGAAAAAAACTAGTTGTATATGTCAATTTGAATAACAAGAGGAAAAAATAAATAAAAAATAAGCAAAGTTCCCCTTCCATGAAAACTATTTTCTTGATTTGACTTTGGATCCAGAAATTAGATATGGTTCGTTTTATAATGCATCCTAATATTGGAATGGGTAACAAAATACTTTTGATTAAAGGACTCAATGAAAAGACCATAAATTAAAAATTAAAGAATTAATTATTTACGATTCTGATATGGTGGATTAACTAAAAGATTGCCCAAGTGTTTATCATTGTCTTCACTATTCATTAACTTTAACATGAATAATTCTTTATATTTTATCAATATTGGATAAATTTTGTCGAGGAAGTTAAGATTTTTTAACTAGAGATTATGCATTCAGGAAATGAATTGGTCATCTCGCCAACATTTCAAGTTTCACAAGGGTGTAATGTGTATTTTAACCCAAATTTAAGGGATAATAAGTAAACTAAACTTGTCTTCCAAAAGAGTAGTTGAAAAATATATTTTGCAGATATTAGCGGGTCATTCGAGATGAATATTTACTTGGTTATGAAAGTGTTCACGCAATACATAAAATCTAGTCTAGCTATGTCATAAGTTTTAGCTAGTTCTGCACCTATAGAAAGTGACAAACAAAAGTTACCGATGTGTCATTAGATCCAGAAAAGAAGGAGCGAAATCTGACCAGTAAACTAAAATCTGCGAGTTGGGCATTCATTAAGATTTTGATATATGGATTGGTTTTAGAAAGAGATTTTGAAATGTGGCTTCATAAAGTATTTTCCTTTAGCTAACTTCCCTTTGTATGAAAGATTTTCAAACAATTTGATGCATCTTTAAATATTAAAAAAAATGCATTTTTCCAAATTAGCAAAGTAGATGTGGAGCTAAAATTTATTGAACATGTTAGTATGTATTCCCTTTGTCCCATAATTTTCTTCGTTTTTGTAGAATTTAATTATTAAGTAAGAATAGTGTGTTGATAGTAATAGTTTTTTAAATCTTTCTCATTTTACCATCTAAAATTCAAATATTGAATATTGTATCATTTATCTCTACAAAAAGACAAAGGATAAAAGTATAAAAAATGCAATGATTTTTTTTTTTACCTTTGGAACATAACACACTTTTTGAGATAAAAGAACATGCGAAATATGAAACTTTCAATAGGATGGAGGTAGTATTAACTGTAAATGTTTGGTTTTGTTACATAATTTTCTATGGTATGTTTGATTCACAAAATATTTTGAAACTACACCAAAATAAACTATACCATGATCTGTACGTTATAGTATTACTACTTTATATAATGGAAGAGGTTTTTTAGTGTAATTTTGAATTTTGATGTAATTTTTAACTTCCCACTCCCTCCAAAAAAGCTTTCTTCAATTCATCTCAAAATTACACACACATCCCTAATTTAATTTGTATTTTAATTTTTGGCCTTTTTTAGAAAATTTTGATACAATTTAACACACACATCTGGTGTGCCAATAAGACACTAGCAGTTAAAGATATTTATACAGGACAGAAAAGTTAGTTTTGTGAAATGTTAGAAATTTAATCTCATCCATCTATCTAAAGGCAAACGGCCGTAAATAGTCATTGGATTGGCGGATTTCGCATACTAGGAAAGTGATAAGAGTCCGTGGGTAACCAAAAAGTATAAATAGTATGCACATTGGATTAAAGTACCTAAGGATAGTATTGGACATTAGCTCTCAAATTTTAGAAGTTAAGGCCAATTTTGGTTCCCATAATTCTAAACAAAATACATTTAATCCTCACAACTATTTTCTATTGTCTAAAGTTTTGGTTACTTGAGGTCATTGTATCTTACAAGGGTGGAGGCAAGAATGAAAGTCCGGGGTTGGAAAAGTAACCAATCCGGTGGCTGAACCACCACTGCCTCGGCTCCCAAAGGCAGTTACTCTACACCCAACAAACCAGGAATTTCAAATTTTGAATTCAACAGAAGATAGGGTGGTTGCAACTCCTCTAACAAACCTAACAACTCAGCATCCTAATCCCTTGGATAAAGGGTTGACGAATTCAATTTGCATAATAACAAACCTGGACTTATCCTTATCAAAACAAACTGATTTGACCCATTTAGAAGGGCAACCAATTCCTCCAAAAGAGCCACACGACTAGCCCGCTCAACTTCTTACCAAAGATGACCAAGACCTTGCAGCTGTCCGAATAATGGAGGAGCTTCCTTGCTACTTTTCAAACAATGGATACCCCACAAGCAACAGTAGCCTCGTCGATACAACACCTTGAGGATTTAAGGGATTCATCCGAGGAAAGGCCTGCCCTGAAGAAAAAGATCAGAAGAAAACGCACGTACACCATGCCTCAGATGAGAACGAGGCTGTCCAAAATGCCTTCCTCCTCCCCCGATTAATATGGACTATTTCCTGGTATGGAACATTCAAGGGATAAATAACAAACCCTCAATTCGAAGAATAAAACTGTTAACGAAAGAACACAAAATAAAAATCCTTGCTTTGTTAGAACCGATGGTTGACAAAGACCGGATCCATTCCTTTGTTCGTAGATTAGGATTTGATAGCTGCATGTCCAACCCTAATGGGAAGATTTGGCTTTTCTGGAATCAGGTTTTTGCTGTCTCTACATTGGCAAGCTCGGACCAGCTCATGCATGTTTCCATTTCCTCTTGTCAACTCCAACATGTTATCCTTACCACATTCATTTATGCTAAGTGCACTAAATACGAAAGAAGAGAGTTTATGGCAAGAACTCCGTGCGGTGCAATCCTTGAACCCATGGCTGGTGGGGGGTGATTTCAATGTAATCTCCACTTTGGATGAGTATAAGGGTTCTTCTTTGTTAGACCTTGAAGCCTTAATTAAATTCAACAATTGCCTCCTCGATTGTGGACTGATGAACATTGCATATCAAGGTTGCAAATTCACTTGGTGAGGTAATAGGTGTGGCAACTTGGTTTGGAAAAAACTTGATCGTTATGTATGCAACCAGGCATTCCTATCTACCTTTCAGCAAATTATGGTGGAACATTTGCCTAAAACGTGTTCGGATCACTCTCTGCTGCTCCTCAAGACATCAAATGGAGTGTTATCTGGACCAAAGCAGTTTAGGTTTTTAAATGCATGGACTAATCACCCTCACTTCATGCAGGTCGTCAAAAATAATTGGCATCTTCACTGTTCGGGCAGCCCGCTTGGAATTCTTGCCTCGAAGCACAAAATGCTATAGGCGGAATTAAGGCAATTGGAATCACACCATCTTTGGTAACATTTTTGACAATGTGAGAAATGCTGAGATACAAGTCAAACAATGTGAAACTACCTGTTTGCAACAGCCGACTCAACCCAACCAAATTGCACTTCCCCATGCACAAGCCAAACATGCCAAATGCCTAGCCGAAGAAGAAAGTTTCTGGAGACAAAAATCGAGCATGAAATGGCTCAAAGAATGAGATCGGAACTCAAAATTCTTTCATTCCTCACTCCTTACAAAGAGGCACAAATTGAACATCTCGAGGCTAAAGGTGGATGGGACATGGACTGAAGATTGGTAGCTTATTGAAGAAGAAGGTGTCAATCACTTCAAGGATCTCTTAACAGCTCTAAGTGACTCAGATACCAATCATGATCTCTTGAACACCATTCGCAAGTAATCATAGAAGAGGATAACAATACGCTGCTTGCCAAGCCATCCATGAACGAGTCAAGGAGGCAATATTCGGCCTTAACCCACATGGGGCTGCTGGAACTCTAGACGGTTTTAATGGTGTGTTTTTCACCACCTACCGGGAATCATACAAAATGACCTTCACAATGTAGTGAAAGATTTTTTGAAAGGGCAGCCGCTCCCCAGAGCTTTTACAAGCACACTCATAGCATTGATCCCAAAAATTACGAACCCTTCCTCTTTTGATAACTTTAGACCTATTAGCCATTGTACTTTTTTCAATAAAATCTGCACCAAGATATTGGCTAATAGATTATCTTTGGTGCTGCCCAAAATTATTCTCATGAGCAAGTAGCTTATGTACAAGGTAGAGACTGAAGAACCCCAGTTATGTTAATCATGTTTTGATGATGACCAAATCATACTAATGGTTTAAAGACAAGTGTGCAGAAAAACAGGGAGGTTCGGACGCAAATGATCGTCCGAACAGGAACAACCACACAGAGCTTCGGACGGCCGATGCTAATCCGTCCGACACAAAGAATTTGAAGCAAGCCTCGGACGAAGAACAGCGTCCGTGCATATTCCAGTAGACTTTGCTCTTAATCGATCGGACGCATGTTCGGACGCACCCTCGGACGTCCGAACGAACACCCTCAGAAAACGGACGCAGTGTCGGACGCAGGGTTCAGCAGCGGCCGTCCGAAAGGTCCAATGGCTAGTCTGTTCGGACGCACTCTTGCTTGCATCGGCCGTCCGAAAGGTCCAACGGCTAGTTTTCCAGTAAACAGAAAATAGCCGTTGGGAAGTTGTTGAAAGCAGATATTTGGCAACTATAAATACCCCTAGGTCTGAATTAATGATGTTAAGACTTCTACATTGATTACAAACAATTCTTGAGCTATTTGAGAGAAATAGTGGGTACAAGTGTTGTAATAGTGTAGGTAGTGTGAAAAGAGCTTAGAAGTGTAAAAGTTCTTCAAGTGTAAGAGTGGAGAGATAACAATTGTAACAAAGGGAGGTTGTGAGTGTAAAACTCTTGGCTCAACTAAAGGGAATTAGTGTGAGCAAGAGTGATCCTCATTTGTGTACAAGAGGTTATTGTCTCACCTACCACAGATCTTTGAAGAGACTTTTAGGGCTGAACTTCAAGTTGTGAACTTGGTAGTTGCCTTGTGAGAAGCTCTTTGTAATTGCAAGCTCCAAGCTTGAGAAGCTAGGGAGTTTGGTTTGATTCTCTTAATCTTAATATTCTTATTTGTTCTTTAAGCTTAAACTGTTGAATATCTATTGTATTCATTTGTGCTTAAGTTTTCATTTGGTGCACAAAGTTTGAATTTCTATTAAGCACAGAAAAAAGGTTTTGTTTTTAGAGATAACCTAATTCACCCCCCCCTCTTAGGTTGCTTTTGGGGCCAACAATTGGTATCAGAGCATTGGTCTCTTTATTCTTGCTTAAATTGCATTAGAGTAAAGATCATGGCAACCAATAATACTCTGTTTTTAGAGGGGCATTCCATCACTAGACCTCCCATGTTTAAGAGCATTAATTTTGTTTTTTGGAGGGATAGAATGAAAATTTTTGTTCAATCTATTAATATTGAATTATGGTATATTATTTATGAAGGTTCATCCTATTGAGGCAAATATTTTTGATGAAAATACTCATAGATTAAGGCCTAAAACCAGATTTGAGTTAAATGCACAAGATAAAATAAATTTATCTTTAAATGCTAAAGCTATTAATATTTTGTATAATGCTTTGGATGCAGATGAGTTTTCTAAAGTAAAAGGTTGCATATCGGCCAAGGAGATATGGGACAAATTGAAAGAAATCCATGAAGGAAGTGAAGATATTAGAGAGCAAAAGAAGTCACTTCTTGTGGCTAAATATGAATCCTTCAAAATGGAACCTCATGAGAACATTGACAAGATGTATTTGAGGTTCAATGATATGGTAAAGGACTTGGAAGATTTGGGTAAAGAATATTCCTTGGGTGAAAAGAATAGAAAAATTTTGAATGCTTTACCTAAGGAATGGGAACCTAAATCCATTGCCATAGAAGAGTCTAAAAATTTAAATTCTATGCCTATTGATTCTTTGATCAATTCTCTAACCTCATTTGAATTAAAGCCTGTCTAGTTGAAAAACAAGCTACAAGATGAGGAGGCAAAGGGAAAAAGAAGCATAGCATTTAAAGCTTCATCTAGCATAGTAAATGACTGCAAGCTGAGGCCTCAATTTGAACTTCCAAATCACTTGGGATGATTGCAATAACCATTAGAGAAGTTGAAGAAGAATATGAGGATACTCAAATGGCCTTTATGGCACTTGGCGATAATGAGGTAACCTCTAGTTGTGATTCTTGTAATGATTCATGCAATAATGATGATGATGATGTTGAATCATTTATTTTTAAAATGCATGAATGTTTGAAAGAATCATATGCTAAGAACAAAGAGTTAAAAATTAAAGTTAATACTTTATTGAGTGCCAACTCAAAACTTGTGCATAAAAATAATTCTTTGACAAAAGAAAATGATGTTTTGAAAGAAAAATTTGTTGGAAAAACCAAGATCATGGAAGAACAAGCTTCATTGAAGAAAAGATTAGATGATCTTGATGTTACTTTGAAAACAAAGAAAGAAAATGTTTTTGAAAAGAAAAGAACTAGAAATATATTTTTGAACAAAAATTTTATCACCTTTAGAAAAAATGATTTGTGCTTTGTAAAATCTAAATCTTCTTTGAATGGCAATAAGAACATTATTTGTAATTATTGTCATCAACACGGCCATATAAAGAAAAATTGTTATGTTAAAAGAAATGAAAAATTAGGAATAAATTCTATTTGGGTGATTAAGCATGTTACTAATCCAATTGGACCCAAGAAAGTTTGGGTACCAAAAGTTGTTGCTTAACTTTGTATGTAGGTATGCTTGGAATGCACCAAGGAATTCAAGATAGATTATCTATGAAGGGTGCTCAAGGCATATGAGCTAAGATCATATTGAAATGGGTAACATCTAAAGTTTTGTGCTTTCATTTATCAAGTTGAACTATGTTCTCTTGAATATTACTCATCTATATGGTCATATGTGTTTAGAATGCTAGGATACTTGTATCCCCAAAATTTTGTCTATACAAATATCACTACTTGGAAAAGATAGGGGACATTTTTTTTTAAAACCGTCTATCTGAGGGTGTTCGTTCGGACGTCCGAGGGTGCGTCCGAACATGCGTCCGACACCTGTCTAGTAAACATAAGCATGAAAATTGTTTTGATCATAAGTGCAATTGATCATAATTCTTTGCATGAATTCACTCTCTCTCCGTGTCCTCATTTTATTCATCTTTTAAGGGGGAGAATAAACTTAGGGGGAGCTTTAACTGCATTATTTTTTCTTATGTTTTGATAATGCCAAAGGGGGAGAAATAATATACAAATTCTCTTGTGTAGTACTTCATATTTTATGGTTGTTTTTCTGAATTGTCCAATTGATTTGTCATCATCAAAAAGGGGGAGATTGAAGAACCCCAGTTATGTTAATCATGTTTTGATGATGACCAAATCATACTAATGGTTTAAAGACAAGTGTGCAGAAAAACAGGGAGGTTCGGACGCAAATGATCGTCCGAACAAAACAACCACACAGAGCTTCGGACGATGGTAATCGTCCGACACAAAGAATTTGAAGCAAGCCTCGGACGAAGAACAGCGTCCGTGCATATTCCAGTAGACTTTGCTTCGATCGGACGCATGTTCGGACGCACCCTCGGACGTCCGAACGAACACCCTCAGAAAACGGACGCAGTGTCGGACGCAGGGTTCAGCAGCGGCCGTCCGAAAGGTCCAATGGCTAGTCTGTTCGGACGCACTCTTGCTTGCATCGGCCGTCCGAAAGGTCCAACGGCTAGTTTTCCAGTAAACAGAAAATAGCCGTTGGGAAGTTGTTGAAAGCAGATATTTGGCAACTATAAATACCCCTAGGTCTGAATTAATGATGTTAAGACTTCTACATTGATTACAAACAATTCTTGAGCTATTTGAGAGAAATAGTGGGTACAAGTGTTGTAATAGTGTAGGTAGTGTGAAAAGAGCTTAGAAGTGTAAAAGTTCTTCAAGTGTAAGAGTGGAGAGATAACAATTGTAACAAAGGGAGGTTGTAAAGAGTGTAAAACTCTTGGCTCAACTAAAGGGAATTAGTGTGAGCAAGAGTGATCCTCATTTGTGTACAAGAGGTTATTGTCTCACCTACTTTGAAGAGACTTTTAGGGCTGAACTTCAAGTTGTGAACTTGGTAGTTGCCTTGTGAGAAGCTCTTTGTAATTGCAAGCTCCAAGCTTGAGAAGCTAGGGAGTTTGGTTTGATTCTCTTAATCTTAATATTCTTATTTGTTCTTTAAGCTTAAACTGTTGAATATCTATTGTATTCATTTGTGCTTAAGTTTTCATTTGGTGCACAAAGTTTGAATTTCTATTAAGCACAGAAAAAAGGTTTTGTTTTTAGAGATAACCTAATTCACCCCCCCCTCTTAGGTTGCTTTTGGGGCCAACAGAGACATCACTGACAACATATTGCTGGTCCAGGAGATTGTTGAGTTCATAAACTAGAAAACCGGAGGAGGTAACATCATTTTCAAGCTTGATTTAGCAAAGGCCTTTGATTGCCTCTCTTTGGTGTTTTCTTTATGCCGTTTTGAGGAACCTTGGGTTCAGCGAAAACTGGAATGCCATCTTGAAGAATGTGTCAAAAAATTGCTGGTTCTCTATCCTCCTTAATGGCTCCTCGAAAGGCTTTTTCAATTCCACTAGAGGTGTTCTCTAGGGAGACCCCTTATCACCTCTCATTTTCATAATCACAATTGAGACCTTTTCATGAGGATTAAAAGCTCAATATCATGCGGGGAAAATCTCAGATTATGCATTGCCGAGGAAATGCCCACCAATCACCCACCTAACATTTGCGGATGACATAGTTATTTTCACAAAGGAAGAGGTCAAGTCTATCAAGAGCCTCATGGAATTTCTCACTCAGTTTGAAGCTTCATCCCGGAAGCTCTTTAACAAATCCAAAAGTTCATTCTACATGCCCAAAAATGCTCCACTTTCAAGGGTGGATGATCCAATGTCAAATAAGTTTTGTGCAACAGTTCCTTCCTTTTACTTACCTTAGCTGCCCAAATTATTCAAAAGGCTAAGAAAAGAAAAGCTCTTTTCCAGCCAATGCTATGGAAAATTACCTCTAGGATTGCTAGGTGGCAAACAAAATTTCTCTCCAATGGAGGTAAGTTAATCTTGATAAAGCATGTCCTTAGTAGCATTCCAATTTACCTCTTCACAGTGCTCCAAATTCCTAAAGCTGTTATCAAGGACTTGGAGAGGCAATTAGCCAACTTCTTCTGGGGCAACTCGGCCTTGGGTAGTAAATACCATTGGGCTGCATGGAATCAATATGTAGGCCAGTAGAGGCAAATGGACTTGGGATTGATTCCTTATTGGATTTGGCCAAAAGATTTCATATCAAGCTGTGGTGGAAATTTTGAAATGGTAATTCCTTGTGGTACACATTCATGCAAGCAAGATATTGTCATTCCCACCCTTGCCTAATACAAGAGGGGCTCGGAGACTCGTACATATGGAAGTGCGTGCTCAAGAGTCAAGAAGAAGTAGAACGAAGCTTTTATTCTTGATACGCAATGGACAGTCCTCTTTTTGGTTTGATACATGGTTGCCCACAGGACCCTTATTTCATGAGGTCAGCCAAGTGTCCGAGCCAAACCTCACTATTGCTCAATTTTGGAGCACAAATGGGTCGAATCTTTCGTGTTTGAATGAGCATTATCCATTTCAAGAGCTAGAAAGACTAAGGCAGCTCCTTCATGGGTGTACTATCCAGCTATCTAAAGAACGGGACGAGCTAGTGTGGATCCTCTCAACAAATTGTAGGTTTTCAATCTCATCCACCTTCTCTTCAAACGCTTCCATGCTCTCTCAAAAAATGATATGTGACGGCAGACTACAAGTCAAGATTTCTATTTTCATGTGGTGACTTCGAAACAGAAATCTTCCCCATGATGACATAATAATCAACTTTGGAGTCTCTTTGAATGCTCCTTTTGCAACAACCAGGAAACTTTGGATCACCTCTTTGTAGGATGTGAATTCGCCAGCCAGGTTTGATTATACTTTGAATCTCGGAGTGTATGGCTTGAAGTGCTTTTTCCCCCAGCTTCTACTATACAAAGTAAACTCAATTCTTGGTGGTGGTATGACCCTCCTTCGACTACCCTTGTTGCTGTGCAAAAGCTTATTCCATCTTTGGTATGCTGGTTCATATGGAAAGCACGCAATATGGCTATCTTTGAAGGCCATTTCACCACACCTCAACACACCATTATACACATATGCTTCTAATTGCGAAGCATCTCTACCATTCAACATTTTTATAGGACTGGACCAGCTGAAGACACCTCATTTTCTCATTTCATTTGCTATCAAATACTCACCACACAGCCGAGGAAAGCATTGGCAGTCAAGTGGGTTATGGTAGTGCAAAACTCAAAGTTGATGGGGCCTCAAAAGGAAATCCAGGTTTGGCAGCCGGTGGTGGAGTTATTAGAGATCACCATGGAAATGTGATTAAGGCATTTAGCAACAATTACCTTCTCCAATCCAATTTACAAGCTGAAGTATCTGCCTTGGTGGATGGGCCTCAAATTTTGAGCACAATTGCAGCTCACGAAAGTAGAAGTGGAACTCGACTCCCTAGCTCTTGTGCATATAATAAAGGGCCAATCTAGGCCAGCATGGAGCATTGACCAGCAATGGCAATTCATCAAAGCTTTCACCTTAGATAGACATCTTACTTTTTTGTATGTTTACCGAGAGGCAAATCAAGTAGCTAATAGGCTAGCAAATGAGGGTATTTTTAATTCTTCCTATCTAGAGTATAACCAAGACACTCTCCCTAGGCCTATTAGTGGATTGTTTCACTTGGATGCTCAAGGTTGTCCGTACATAAGGCATTGTAAATTTTGATTCCTTAAATAAACTCCACCCACCTTGGGTGTTTGCTTAAAAAAAAATGTAAACCAAAGCTGGCGATCCTAAAGCAAGGCCATTTAGGATCCGTTTGGTTCACATGTTGTCTCATCCTCGAACAATTAATCTTGAAATGAATCATCTCCAGATTATTAGACTAGTAATCCGGTGTTTTGTTGGTATTTAATTGCATGTGAATCTTAATGATAATAACTATCTTATATTTGGTTGGGGATTGGATGAGATCGTATTATTATTTTACTGACCAATATACCCCTAAATTTACACTTTATTTTTAGTAATCTAACAAATAATATTCAAATAATATTAATGTAATTATAATATGTTAAAAATAAAAGTGAGAATTCAATAATTGTTATTAAATAGAATAATTAGCAGTGTTCATCTCGCCACACAAACCTAAAAACCCTACTAACTAGATCTATTTCAAACCATAAAAATTGAGTATCTGAGCCAGTTAATGTTACTGGTTTGAGTATTAAAATTAGAGAATTAATAAATTATGACCCAGTAAAACCCGATCCGATGCATATATTGAGTCAATTATGTATTATGACATAATAATAAAGGACTTTATTTGACAAGGAAGTACAGGTTAGGCGATAAGATACTTCTCCTATTACAACACCTATGACAAGCAAGTCATGAGTTTTATCTGGAGTCACTAGAGGGTAGGTGGAAGAGGTGAATTTTTTTTGTTTAAAAAAAAGGACTTTATTCCATCTATACTCATTTTCAGGTGTATGTGTGTAATAAACTATCTTTTTATTTTTAAAGATTAATTTTTAAATTTCACATAATAAAGCCTAATATTAAATGACTTTTCTCCTATTCTGCTCAATTATAGGGGTAAATATGTAATTAAGTAGCCATTTTTTATTTTTTAAATTTTAAAACACAAAATTATCATAAATCTATTGGACCGAGCACCTGTGCAAAAGGCCCAAATATTAGGTAATCTCTATTGACCCATTAAAATCGGGTTAGGTCGCTCGTTGGGTATATGGACCTAATGTCGATCCATGAATACCCATATAATCCAACATGGTATCATATGATGTAGGGTCATAATGTTTATTAAGGGTAAAATAGTCAAAAATTTTTGTTATCCCATCTAGGAGTCATCCCAGGATAACTAATACCACTTCCCCCGTAGTATTATTTATATCATTTCCATAAAGGATTAAGTTAGTTGGGATAAAAACCCCATATCAAAAAAATCAACCAAACATAGGATGACATGGAATTAGTTATCCAATTTTACATCATTCTATGAACCAAACAAACCCTTAGTAATTCAAATCTACAAAATTTAAATGGATTTGGTTCACCATTATAAGTTAGATGGATTTAAATGGGTAACCAAACTAACCCATCTATTCAAATGGTTTTAAATGTTTAATCCACTTAATCCAATAAGATCCATGTTGACCTATAATCTTGGTTTTGATGACGACAAATATAATCTAATAGTTTGAACTTGAGTTGTGTAGGATTTCTGATTTATCTATTTCAACAGAGTTTTCAAACACTACACATCGTCTGAACGGGACAAAATTGCTTAGACGCAGGACTTCGTCCGAACAGAATTTACTCGGATGCAATACACCGTCCGAAAAATCAGGTAGAGAGCAAGGTTCTGAAGCATTGACAACAGACACTTAATGCTCATACAATAGTCCGAAAGAAATTCCGTCAAATGTGCCTAACCGTCCAAAGGCAGAGCATCACTTGAACAAGCATTATACCTTTCGGACACACTACTCTATTCGAGATCTGACTCAACGACCTACTAGCTTCGGATGCAACCTCGGCCGTCTGAACGTAGAATTCGACTCCATGATATGGTTGATCCGACGCTTGTTCAGACGCTTAAAAAGGATCTCAGACATCCGAAACCTATAAAGGCTAGTTTCTTAGCATTTATTATGTAGCTGTTAGGAAGTGGTTGGGAGCTGATTTATTGCATCTATAAAAGCCAACCCATCTATATTTAAAAAGATACAACTTATACATTGTATACAAGCAAGTACAAAAGTAATTTGAGTGAAAAATAGCTCTTTAGTAATATTGTATTAGTGTGTACTTAAGAGTGCTATTTAAAAGCATTGAGTGGAGTGATATTCTTGTACAAAAGTAAGGTTGAGTATAAAATACTTGTCCCAAGTAAAGAGAAGAGCTGGATCAAGTGTTATCCCACTTTGGGTACAATTGGGATTATTGGCTCACCAAATTTGAAGGAGCATCTTAGTGTATTACTACTCCAAGCTTGCTAGCTTGGGAGTGTTGTTTGTTTAGTCTCTCTCTCTTTACTTATTCTACACATTTTGTGCTTAATTGATTATATTGCTATCAAATTACTTGTTAGTGTGAAAGATTTTATTTGTGCATCATTTGCAAATTATTTTTTAAGAAACCTGATTCACCCCCTCTTAGGTTGCTTTGGGCCAACAATTGGTATCAGAGTTTGGTCTCTTTATTTTTCTTAAATTGCCTTTGAGTAAAGATCTTTATGGCAACCAATAATGCTTTATTTCTTGATAGTCAATCTATCACTAGATCACCTACGTTTAATGGGGTAAATTTTACTAGTTGGAAAGATAGAATGAAAATCTTTTTGCAATCTATTGATACTGATATATGGTATGTTGTCAATGAAGGTCCCTTTGAAGCTACCATTGTGGATGAATTCACACAAATAGAAAAAGAGAAAAAATAAGGAATGAGCTCACTCCACAAGATAAAACAAACTTGACCTTGAATGCTAAAGCCATGAATATACTGTACAATGCCTTGAATGGTAACGAGTCTACTCGTGTCAAAGGATGTGTTTCGGCTAAGGAAATTTGGGACAAATTGAAAGAAATTCAGGAAGGAAGCGATGATGTCAGAGAACAAAAGAAATCCTTACTTCTTGCCAAGTATGAGTCTTTCAAGATAGAAGCACATGAGAATATTGATAAGATGTAATGTAGATTCAATGATATCATTAAGGATCTTGAAGCCTTGGGTAAGGAATATTCTTTGGGAGAGAAGAATAGAAAAATCTTGAATGTTCTATCCAAAGAATGGGAAGCCAAATCTATTGCTATAGAGGAAGAAAAGAACTTAAATTCCATGCCTATTGAGTCCTTGATTAACTCTCTTACATCTTATGAATTGAAGCTCAAGGCTAAAGTGGTGGATGATGAAGAAGCAAGACCAAAGAGAAGCATTGCCTTGAAAACTTCTGAAAAAGAAGACGACAATGGCTCAATCAATTTAGAAGATGAAGATCTTGATGAAGGTGATCTTGCACTCATCACCAAAGGATTTCTCAAATACATCAACAAACGGAGAATGAGAAAAGGAAGAGCAATCAACTCAAATAATTTCAAAGGGAAGACCAAGCTAGAAATTAAGAAGCAAAATAAAAAGTGCTTTGAATGTGGTCAACCAGGACACTTTGCAAATGAGTGTCCTTCCAAGAAGAGAAAGGAAGGAAGGATGCCTTGCTTCAACAATTTTCAAATCACATGGGATGATTGCAACTCCAAAGAAGAAGTTGAAGAAGAAATGAAATCGGCACAAATGGCGTTTATGGCTATTGGTGATGATGAGGTAACAACTACTTATCATTCTATTGATGAAAAGGATGATAATGATGATCTTGAAGATTACATTTTAAAATTGCATGATAGCTTAAAGGAATCATATGCGATAGAAATAAGGAGTTAGTTTAAAAAACAAATGCCTTATTGAAAGCTAACTTCAAACTTGTGAATGAAAATAATAGATTATCACAAGAAAATGCTGATTTGAAGGAAAGAATCATGTGAAAACAAAGATCAAGGAAGAACAAGCCTTCTTGAAGAAAAGATTGGATGATCTTGATGTACTCTTGATAGAAAAAGGGAAAAAAATGTTGATATGAAAAAGAATAGAAATATGTTGATCAACAAGAACTTTGTCACTTTTAGAATGAATGATAATGTTTTGTAAAATTGAAATATTCTTTATATGGAAATAAGAATTTGCAACTATTATCAATAATATGGACATGTGAAAAATAATAGTTATGTGAAGAGAAATGAAAATTTTGGAATAAATTCTATATGGATTTGTAGTCAAATTACTAACTCTTATGGACCCAAGAAAATATGTGTACAAAAAGTTATCTCTTAATTCTCTGTGCAGGTAGAGAACGCCACAAAAAATGTTAATTGCGTAGTTAATTGATAGTGGGTATTCAAGACACATGAGTGGTGATGCATCTCTCTTCACTAATCTCAAATATAAACAATGGTAAGGTGACCTTTGGAGATAGCATGAAAGTGAAATTTATTGGCATCGGTGATCTAGGTAAAAATGTTGAGACATTGATTAAAAATGTCCTTTTAGTTGACAATTTAAGAAATTTGTATGTGTTCTTTACTAAACATGAATATTTAATTCTTGATAAGAACTTTGTTGTTTTGCTCAAAGGAAGAAGGCTTAATGATATTTATGTGATTTGTCTTAATAATATCTATAATGGTAGTGTAAAGTGTTTAACCACTTCTATAGATGATCCTTGGCTTTGGCATAGAAGGCTTTGTCATTTCAACATGGATTTGATTGATAATCTTGCTAAGAAAGAATTCGTAAAAGGTTTACCAAAATTGAAGTTTTTGAAAAACAAAATTTGTGATGCATGCCAATTTGGTAAACAAGTTAGAGTTTCTTTTAAACCAAAAAATTGTGTCTCTACTTCTAAACCTTTGGAATTATTGCATATAGACTTGTTTGGTCCAACTAAACATGCTAGTCTCGGTGCTAGTAAATTTGCTTTTGTGATTGTTAATGACTATTCTAGGTATACTTGGGTACTATTTCTTGTTCAAAAAAATGAAGCTTTCGAAAATTTCATAAAATTGTTTTCCAAAATAAAAAATTTGCTGAATTTGAAAATTGTTCATTTGAGAAGCGATAATGAAACTGAATTTAAATTTGGAGGTTTTCTCAAATTTTGTGATCACAACAGTATTTTACATGAATTTACGGTTGCTAGAATGCCTCAACAAAATGGTGTTGTTGGAAGAAAAAATAGAACACTTCAAGAGGCCTCTAGAACCATGATAAATGAATGTGGTTTACCAAAATATTTTTGGACCGAAACAGTTAACACGGCTTGTTATGTTGTGAGTCAAGTTCTTTTAAGACCTATTTTGAACAAAACTTATTATGTTTGGTTTAAAAAATCTGTTGTGTATTTCAAAGTTTTTCGCTGGAAATGTTTTATTTTAAAAATTAAAGAGCATCTTGGAAAATTTGACAAAAAATCAGATGAAGGGATTTTCTTAGGATATTCTAATGAAAAGAAAGCATACCGAGTATACAATAGAAGAACTCTTGTGATTGAAAAGTTGTGCATGTTACTTTTGATGAGGCTAACGATGATTATTTTAAGAAATGTTTGTGAAGATGAAGATGTAGGTGTGCAAAAGAAAATTGAGAAGCTCACTATTCAAGATGAATATCAAGAGACAAAAGAAATCAATAAAGACAATGCTCATCACTTGGATGAAGAAGGAGAAAGGAAAGAAGATTCACCAAAAGACTTTCCAAAGGCATGGAGATTTGTCTCAAATCACCCTCAAGAATTAATCATAGGTGATCCATCTATTGGGGTAAAAACTCGCTCTTATAAATCTTTGAATAATAATTGTGCCTTACTTTCCGCTGTTCCAAATAATATTCATGCTGCAAAGTTGCAATGCTGTCGTAGGCACCCAAAATAAACAACTCTCAATATGTAGTAGTGGCGAGTACAGGTCATGTCACAGAGAACAGAGTTTATTCTTGTGCTAAATGGAAAAAAGGTGGGTTTTGAATGCTTTTAAACTAAAAGTAGAACAAGAAAATAATTGAAGAAAATTCGATATAAAAGCAGTCTTGGTTTTGGTCATATCCACCATGGCAATTTCACTAGTCGATCCTTGACACACAAGATAATTCAATTTTATATCAAACACTAATTGAAGAATTAACCCGAACGAATACCAATTCAAAGTTGATTCTTATTTCTTTCTAAAGTTGTTTAATTTTCAACACGCGATCCAATTAACCCTAACTATTAATTTAACCCAGACACGGACCAAAGATCAATTTAATAGAAGCTTTAAAATCAACAAGAACAATTAGGCTAATTAAACATAAACACACGCGGTTATGCCAATTAGATGATTAATTTTCCTAAATTCACGATAATAAAACTAATCTAGTAATTATCAAATTCAGTTGCTTCACAGATTGAATTAAGCACACGCGGTTAAAACAACTAGTAGTAGATTAATTCTAATAACTTAGTATTCTACAACTGTGTTCCGCCTTCGGCTTCGAATTTCATCTTGATGCTTGTGTAATTTGAAAAAGTGTAAAACACAAAAGTTGTAGCTCTTTGCCTTGGCTCAATCGGAGCTCAGGATCAAAAGCTATGCTTGAAATACGAAACACCGTCTGAAATGCCTTCATACTCGTGCATGTTCCATCCTTAGCATTTTCTTTCACCTTTTTCCATATTTTTCAGCTCTTTTTCACTTTAACCCTACAAAAACTAAGAATAACCAAATTAAGCTCAATAATCACTCAAATCTTGCTTACAACCCAGAAAAATGTGGTAAATGACACATAAAATATAGCACGATCACTTAGCCTTTGATCGTCCTCGATCAACATAAAATTGAAACATTTAAGCACAACAAAATTTCACTCTTGTACATAACATATTCCCTTAAATATCCTTATAAATAATCAATAATCAATCCAGTAATCAGAATAGTCTATGAATCCAAGAGTTCAAATGCTAATAAAAACCAAAACATAAAATTCGTGTGTATGTGTGTATAGGCATTCAAAAATTTAGATTTGAAAATATCTAAATTAAATCATGAAGACCCTCTAAATTTTTCTAGACATCCCATAGTTCACTCTTCTTACACCCCTCCGCCAATCTAGACAACCGATTCAATTCAAATTTAGGTAGGACTTTTAGCTCGTACTATAGGTTAGGATATTAGTTAGCCAAAGAAGGAAGGGAACATACAAATAAGAACAAGAGCTTTATAATAATGGTGGCCACACATTAAAATAAAACTTCTCTTCCCTTGCAAAATATCATACATCCACAACCCCACACTTGAGTAACAAACACCCATAAAAAATTCTGAACAACTAAAAAGTATAGCCAAACATGCCAACATTCTTCTGGACATATATACATCACATATGTCATACCATCATTTTATTTTTCTATGTCCACTCACAGTACGGGTACCAGTGGTAGCTATTACCTGCAACAAATAAACAGTAGGTACCAGTGATAGGTACTACCTGCAAATACAGGTACCAGTGATAGGCACTACCTGTAAATATAAAAAACATAAAAGTACCAGTGATGAGCAATACCTGCAAATACAGGAACTTCCATATTCATTTTTTTCTCAACAATTTTTTTCCAATACCCTATTTTGCTACAAAAATGTACATCACTCACTTCTCACAAATTTCCACCCTTATATCCCCATTACAAATAATGTGCACCATAAGTTCTTAAACGGAAAACTTAGGATAAAACAATGAAAAGAACATTAAGCTCAATAAAGGTAGGTAATTGAGTTTATGTGAAAGAAAGTGAATGATGTTTCTCTTCACAAGAATAAGGCTCAAATAGGGTACTTAGAATAAATTGTTAAAATGGCTGGCTAGAAAGGCTCAACAAACGGAAAAGGCACTACCCTCATATTTATTTAAACTAAATTGGTTCGTCTAAGAATTAGTTTCAAAAATGTAATAAAGGAAGTTTTTGGGATGCAACATAATTGAGTCTACATAAATTTCTCTAAATATCCCAAATCAAAAATTAAAGTATGGCTCAATGCTCAAAAGTCTTGAAAATCATGGATGTAAAATATTAACACCGACTACTCATTCATGCATGGTTCAACTAATGATTTATTATGCAGAAAAATGAAAAAATACATTAAGCAAAAAAATTTTGAAAATTGTCAAAAAAATAATCCAATAATCCAAAAAATCTATTTCAAAAATTTCAACAAACTCTCAGATCAAAGGAAAAGTTAAAATATTAAAATATTGCAACAAAATCCGAGCAAAATATACCAAACAACTTAAAAATCCAAATAACCTTCCCACCCCACACTTAAAAATAAGCATTGTCCTCAATGCAAAAAATAAAAGCATAAAATGGGAAAAAGAAAAGCTTCTCTGGATTTAATTCGCGTTTGGAACAGTATCCGTAATAAATAACCCCTTGTCGCGAATGAAAGCTGGAGAGAACACTAAACAAAATAGAACAAAACAAAGAATTCCCTTGAGATAGTAAGAAAAACAAGAAAATTGTATAAAATAATCCTACATAATCAAGAAAAACTTACTCCCTTAAGGGAATACACAACTAAAAATAAACTAAACACACGATTACAAAAATAAACCTAACTAAAAGGAAATTAACCAACTAAAATGAAACCTAACCAACGAGAATGACTAATATTGTAAAGTAACTACGCAGATTGTCTAGGAAATCAACTAAAGAAAAATAGCCCAACACATAGGGCATAAAAACTCAAGGAGCATAGGGCCCCAAATCCTGTGGAAAATGAGGAAAGGGAGGAAATGTAGAAGGGTCCTCTCCCCGCTCTATGGCCATCTGACGAGCCTCCATGGCCTGCTGCCACGTAAATTGATATTGCATAAACGAATCAAAATGTTGGCCCATCCGCTGCTGCTCTGCCAAGGTTTACAAGATGTAGAAGCTTCTCCTACGATTGTTGTGGAGCAGGTACCGGCTCATCATCTGAATCATCAACTTCCTCTACGTGGGACGTAGAAGTTTGGGATCGAGTGCGTTTAACCGGAGCTCGTAAACCCTCCATTGCAATCATCTGGCCTGGCCTCATTTTTTCTTCAGAAGGCTGAATCACCACACTACTTTCCAAACATAGAGTTGTAATCAGATGTGGCATAATCCTGATTTCCTACTGGAAGCGGAGTAGCAGATTTGTTGACGTATGAGCTAACCGACATCAATGGCTTTCCCGGTAGCAATACAATACAACAATTTGGCCCTTTCCATAGTGACATAGGTGAGATGGTTTACCGGTAGAAGGCGGCCACAAAGGAATTTAAACCAGACTAACCATGCTGGCCTAAGTTTATTTGTGTGGAAATGCCGAGCCGTCATGCCATCTGCCGTAAAAGTCCAGTCCACGTCTCCGTCACAAAGAACGCTTGTGATCTGTTAAAGCTCTATGGCGTTGGCATCATGGGTGTCGGGCCATTCATCGTTACGAACACGAGTGATCTTCAAAACTCTGTTAATTTCATTGGCAGAGACATCTACTTCTTTTCCCCATACATAGATCCTGGTGGAGCTATAATGATCAAAATTAGAATAAAATTCGTGCACCACAAGAAAGACAGCATCTATGGGGTTTGAAGTGAAAAGTTCCCATGCACAATTGCGAATGGCTAACTTGATTGTTTGAGAGGAAGTTGAAAGAGAAGAGGAATGTGAAGAAATAATGGGATTTGGAATGGTTAAATTCCTTTATTCTCGTTGCGTGCACGTTCGCTGCTTCCTCAGCGCGCATGTACGCGTGAGGCAGCGTATCTGTGTGATAATCGGCCCCGCACACATGCGCTGAGCTTTTAGCGCACATGTGTGCTCGAGGCAGAAGCCAAATTGTAAGCGCTGAGCTTTTAGCGCACATGTGCGCTGAAGGCAGAACAAAAATTACCTACTTTTTTTTCTTTTTTTTTATAAAATTAACACATAAACACTCTACCTAAATCACTCACATAAAACACACAAACTTCAAAGGACCATTATTATCATTTTAGCCTCTTAATGCAATTGATTTCCTAATTAACGATGAAATTAAAATATGTTGTCCCCTTAAATTAAAATAAGCCAAAAATAAAGTTGCAAAATTAAATAATAGAATAAAATTAAAACGGACATGGGTTTCCTCCCATGCAGCGTCTTTGTTTACTGTCGTTGGCTCGACGTGATACTCTTTCACCAATCAATCAAGTAACTCCCATGTGAAAGAGTCCAAGGATCTTCCGCTTCACTATTTTCACAAATGATAGATTCAATCTCTTTTGCTCTTTTAGGACCCGAACAAGTTGCTCTTCTTGCGAGTTTCTAAGTTGACTTGAGATTATCACCCTCTCCTTATCCTTCATACATATGTATTTAAGATGACCAGGAAGGTGATTGTAATCCAGAATTGCTCCCTGCACAACAGATAACTTCAATTCCTCCTGTTAGAAAGTGGTAAAGCATTAGAACTTCCATTACTTGTTTGTTGTAACAAGTCCTTGTTCTTTTCCTTGAGATTTTCTTCACGGTTAGTGTCCACCTCCTGATTATTTGTATTTTCATGAATTTCCTGTATTGGAGGCTTACACACATTAATTACATAAACAAATTTAGTATGGTTGAATGGTTCAACGTCATCATACATGCTAAATTTAACACTTGTATCACCAAATTCCATACTAAGAGTGCCTTTCTGAACATCTATCTTTGTCTGGGAAGTATCTAGAAATGGTCTTCCTAACAAAATAGGAGCATTGGAATCACCTTGTTCCATTTCTAGAACATAAAAATCAGCAGGGAAAACCAAACTACCCACTTGAACTAATATATCCTCTACGATTCCCTTAGAATAGGCCAAAGATCTATCAGCCAATACTAGTTTTATTCAATGGTCTAATTCTCAAGGCATCATAGATAGAATATGGCATTACATTAATAGATGCACCTCAAGAAGTCCAACATGGCTTTTTTCAAGTGTGTATTTCCTATCTTACAAGGAACAGAGAACATACCTGGGTCCTTACGCTTTTCAGGTAGGGATTTTTAAATAATAGACGATACATTCCTCCCAACCTCTACCTTTCTAACCTTCTTATCTTTTTTCTTTCGTTTATGCAAACACAATTCCTTCAAAAACATAGCATAGCAAGATATTTGTTTAATAGTATCTAATAAAGGAATATTTACCTTGCACTTACGAAATGTATCATACAACTCTTTGTCGGGATCCTCCTTTGAAAACTCTTTCAATGCCTCGGAGAATGGGGGTTCGGGATTATCTTCAGGCCATACAAGAACATTTTTATCTTTACTACTGCTACTTTTCTTCTCACATGGTTCAACCTCTTTTTCGACTGTGGTCTTCTTCTTTTCAGCCTCAATATGTTCAGGAACTAATTTCTGCTGCACATCAGCCTCTTTACCACTCCTCAGCATAATTGCACTCACATTCTCCTTGGGGCAAGTTGATGACAGTTTGAGACGGTAACTTCCCAGAACTCTGCTCTTCCAACTTGCTAATTGCAGTTGCCATTTGTCCCATTTGATGTTGCAACTGATGAATACTGGCCTTTGTATCCTGTTGGAATTGAATAGTATTATCGGTTAAAATATTCAGTCGTTCCTCTAAAAGACTTACCAGACTGATTATTCAAATTGGCTTGTTGTCTTTGACAGAATGGCGGCCTGTATGGTTGGAAGTTCTACCAATTCTGTTGAGGCTGAGATTGTGCTAGATTCCCTTATCTCAAATTAGGATGATCCCTCTACCCAGGATTATACGTGTTTGAGTAGGGATCGTAATTTGGTCGTGGTTGTCCTCGGAATTCTCCCGCTGCATTTACTTGTTCTTGGCCATCATCTTGTACTGTGGGGCACATATCTGTTGAGTGTCCCTCAATTGAGAAAATGCCACAGGGTTGAGCTATTGTTGTCTGTGCAGTCCCTGAAGCCAACTATCGAACAAAAGAAGTCCAAACTAGCCATTTGTTGTTCTAGAGATGAAACATTTACCTCATTCACACGTTTGAGAGATTGATCGCGTCGTGTCCCGAAATTTTGAGAACACGCGGCCATATTTGATATAAGCTCACGAGCATCGTCTATGGTCAAATTATCTAACGCCCCTTCACTTGCGGCGTCTACCATGTTCCTTTCATTCGGCAACAGTTCTTCATAAAAATATTGAATTAACAAGGAGTCGCTTATCTGATGATGTGGACAGGTTGCACATAATTTCTTGAAGTAGTCCCAATAATCATACAAGAATTCTTCATTGAACTGCCTGATGCCACAAATTTCCTTGCGAATATTTGCAGTTCAAGATGTAGGAAAATACTTAGCCAAGAATAGTCTGTTCATCTGCTCCCAAGTTGTGATACTACCCGGAGATAAATTGAACAACCAATCCTTTGCTTCATCCTTGAGTAAGAATGGAAATACTTTCAACTTGATATGCTCCTCTGATACCTCGGTAGGAATTCTCATACTTGTGCAAACCACATGGAACTCCTTAAGATGCTTGTTCGGATCTTCACCTGGTAAAAAGAAGCTAATAAATGGATTAGTCCAGATTTTAATTTAAATGTAACATTAGCATCTAATTCGGGATATGTAATGCATAAAGGTTGTTGATTTAGTGTGGGCACGGGTAATTCTCTCAAAATCAATTGCTCCATGTTTGTCTCTTCCTGTTGTTCCTGATCACTTGCATAGATATAGTTGAACAATTGTTCTTCACCTAACTGTCATTCTCTTATCTCTTTTCCCAATCTGTGTAACGTTCTCTGTATTTCCAGATCAAATTAGAATTTAACTTGTCCGGCAGACCGTATCACAAGCATACACAATAAGCAGAAGAATAATAATAAAAAGAAAGAAAAGAAAAACTGAAATAAGTGGCACAAAAATAATTCAAACCGCTTTCCGACAACGGTGCCAAAATTTTGGTGTTCCAAATAATATGCTGTGGAGTTGCAATGCTGTCAAATAGGTACCCAAAATTAACAACTCTCAATATGTAGTAGTGATGAGTACAGGTCGTCCCACAGAGAAAAGAGTTTATTCTTGTGCTAAATGGAAAAAATGGGGGTTTTGAATGCTTTTAAACTAAAAGCAAAACAAGAAATTAATTGAAGAAAATTGGATATAAGGAAAGTCTTGGTTTTGGTCATATCCACCATTGCAATTTCACTAGTCGATCCTTGACACACAAGATAATTCAATTTTATATCAAACACTAATTGAAGAATTAACCCGAACGAATACCAATTCAAAGTTGATTCTTATTTCTTTCTAAAGTTGGTTAATTTTCAACACGCGATCCAATTAAGCCTAACCATTAATTTAACCCAGAAACGTGCCAAAGATCAATTTAATAGAAACTTTAAAATCAACAAGAACAATTAGGCTAATTAAACATAAACACAAGCGGTTATGCCAATTAGACGATTAATTTTCCTAAATTCAATAACACTAATCTAGTAATTATGGTAAATTCAGTTGCTTCATAGATTGAATTAAGCACACACGGTTAAAAACAATCTAGAAGTAGATTAATTCTAATAACTTAGTATTCTGCAGCAATAATAAGTTAAAAAGAACAATCATAAAATTAATTGCAGAAAAATAATCAATACTTGGGATAAAAGTGAATAATTCAAGCACAAGAAATCTCACAACTTTGTAGAATTGAACATGGCTTCAAATCCCTCTACCAAGAAAAGGGTTTAGGCACAAAGGGCCATGAAAGAATAAAGAAGAATTTCTACAGCTAAAAACCCTAACCTAAAGAAAATGAAAGTGTCGATCCATTTTTCTCACACTAATTGGGGTATTTATGATGAGTATTTGGGTTACAAGCAAGGATTTATGGATAAGGACATGACATTGGTTGGAAAGGAGTCCGTCTGGGAGAAGAAACCTGCTGAAAATCCACTTCACGCCTTCTCATAGCCTTCCGCGCACATGCGCTGGGGTCTTTGCGCGCATGTACAGAGCACGTGCGGCAGTGAAGTCTTGGCATTTTCCGTCCTCAGCGCACATGTGCAGGGACCTTAGCGCGTATGTGCGCGTGAGCCACTTCTGGGAATCTGCTTCTGGATGCAGCGCACATGCACAGCATAGCTCCAATGCATGTGAGCTGACTTTCTCAACTATGCTCTGCTTCGGCTTCAATTTTCACCTTGATTCTTGCGTAATTACAGAAAGTGTAAAACATAGAAGTTGTAGCTCTTTGTCTTGGCTTTCCAATTCATCTTAAATAACCTCAATTGGAGATCAGGATCAAAAGTTATACTTGAAATACGAAACATCATCCGAAATGCCTTCATACTCGTGCATGTTCCACCCTTAACATTTTCTTTCATCTTTTTCTATCTTTTTCAGCTCTATTTCACTTTAACCCTACAAAAACTAAGAATAACCAAATTAAGCTCAATAATAACTCAAATCTTGCTTACAACCCATAAAAATGTGGTAAATGACACATAGAATATAGCATTACAATTATGAACTTATCACTTTCTCACATTGAACCTAAACATGTGGATGATGGTTTGAAAGAAGAATCTTGGGTTCTTGCTATGCAAGAAGAACTTAGTCAATTCAACAAGAACAATGTGTGGACTTTATCTGAAAGATCCCCAAATCATCCCATAATTGGAAAAAAAATAGAGTTTTAGAAATAAACTAAATGATAAAGGGGAGATAGTTAGAAATAAAGTTAGACTTGTTGCGAAGGGTTATGCTCAAGAAGGAGTTGACTTTGATGAAACCTTCGCACCCGTTGCTTGTTTAGAATCTATTAGTATATTTCTTGCATATACATGCTTTAACAATTTCAAATTATTTCAAATGGACGTGAAAAGTGCTTTTTTAAAAGGTTTCATTGATTAGGAAGTTTTTATTGAATAACCCCCCCAGTTTCAAAAATAAAGATTTTCCAAATCATGTTTTCAAACTATCAAATGCTTTGTATGGATTGAAACAAGCTCCTAGAGCCTGATATGAAAAGATTAAGTGGTTTCTTAATTGAAAATGAATTTAAAAGGGGTGTTGTTGATATTGCTCTTTTGACCAAAATTAGTCTTAATGATTTGTTGATTGTTCAAATTTACGTTGATGATATTATTTTTGGAGCAACTAATGAAAGTTTGTGCAAGGAATTTTCTTATTTGATGCAAAAGGAATTTGAAATGAGTATGATGGGAGAATTACAATTCTTCCTTGGACTTCAAGTTCACCAAACAAAGAAAGGAACCTTCATCACACAAATCAAGTACACACAAAGGAGCTACTCTAGCATTTTGGAATGGAGGATTGCAAGCAAGCTAGAATGCTATTGTGCATCTCAACCAAGTTTAACAAAGATGAAAAAGGAAATAGTGTTGATGAAAAACACTATAGAGGTAATGATTGAAAGTTTACTTTATTTAACTGCCAGTAGACCAGATATTATGTTAGTAGTTTGCCTTTGTGCTATATTTCAATCTTGTCCAAAGGAATCACACTTGACCTTATTGCTGTAGAAAGAACTTTTAGATACTTGTAAGGGACATTGAATTATGGTCTTTGGTATCCTAAATGCACTAGTTTTGATTTGATTAATTACTCGGATGCCGACTTTGCTGGTTGTAAAATTGATAGAAAAAGTACTAGTAGTATCTGTTACTTTTTGTGTAATTGCTTGGTGTCTTGGTTTTGCAAGAAATAAAACTCAATTTCATTGTCTACGGCTGAAACCGAATATATTGCTACAGGAAATTGTTGTGCTCAACTTCTTTGGATGAAACACACTTTAAAAGATTTTGGTGTTATTTTTGATTGTGTGCCATTTAGATGCGATAATACTAGTGCAATTAATCTCACTAAAAATCTTGTATTGCATTCTAGAACAAAGAACATTGATGTCAAGCATCATTTTATAAGAGATCTTGTTTGCAAAAAGGAAATTTGTGTTGAATTTGTTTGCACAAAATATAAATTGGCTGATATTTTTACTAAACCTTTACCACTGGGTCATTTTGAATTTGTCAGAGCTTGCTTAGGCATTTTAGATTTCAAAATCTTGTGAGTTGTGTTTTCAGGAGCAAATATGCGTCCTAAGCTCTCTATTCTCTCGAACAAAAATATCCGTCTAAATTTTGACCTTTTTCTTACTTTTGGTTTCAGACGTTTTCTTTCATCCAAACAATTCATCCTTTTCACCAAACTCACTGGAAAAATGAACAGACGATCACAACCATTCGAAATCCCTTCGGACGCTTGGTCAAGATTATTGGTCATCCGATTATCTAAGAACGGACTCAGGATCAGACGTATATCAATCATTTGGACGTCCGACAACTCCTACCTCTATTCAAGATGGTTCGCTCGTATGGAGGCTCTTCAATAGGCACGAGACCCAAGAAATCGAAGGGGAAGGCTCCAGTGCAAGGCCAAACTTCAACAAATCCTCAATGCACTCCAAATCCCACCTTACCCAGATTCATTAATGCCAAGGCATCTGATAGGTATAGATTGTTTAGGATTTGGAAATCTATTATTGTGCAACATCTTGTTTCCCAAAGCATGTTTGATGAATTAAACTTATCTTTTATTAAGGAATGTTTCGAAAAACAAAAATGGTGAAATTTGATTCATCTTGACTTGCCTATGTATCATGATATGGTCTTACAATTTACTGCTAATCTTCGCAAAGGTTTAACTGTTCGAACCTTGGTATCTCGTGTAAATCACATCAATCTTGAGTTTAATTCTAATGTCATTAATTCAATTTTTGAATGTGAAGTTCTTCTTTCCGATAAAAATGGCTTGCTGTTGATACTTGATTTGATATCAAGGAAGTCAAACAAATTTTTCATGTTGATTTTAAATAGGCTTCGGAAGCCAAAACCACTTTGCTTAGTCATGAGGTCAATATTTTGTACACATTCGTTACAAATTTGCTTTTATCTATTAATGGGCATCGTACTGAACCATGAAAAATGCAATTGTATCTGTTCTATTGTATTTTTAAGGGAATCCAACTCGATGACTTTGGATATTTATTTTGTTCCTTGCGGGAATTATTCCAAATTGATACCCAAAGAAGCATTCTATTTAGGAAATTTTTAACTAAAGTAAGAATCATTTTGACATTTCCTTTACTGGAAAAAAAACAATATCCACCATATTTTAATAAAGCTTACATTGAATGAAAAGGTTTGTGTTTTTTCAATAAAAAATGGTTCACTAAAGCTAATTATGAAATTGAAAAACCAAAGGATCATGCCTCAAGTTCAGGACAAAGCATTTCCTGATTCCCTTCCTCCTCAACCCTTTTCTTCCACACCTCCACTGCCACATTCTTCACACATTCCCTCTTTGGAACCCTCTCTTTCACAACTGTGCACCCTTGTCACAAATTTGGGCAATAAAATGAGTTCTTTTCAATGCCGCACACTTCGAAAATTGAAAAGGTTGGAGACCAAACGAACCATTCTTTAGGAGGCCTTAAGTATAGGAATGTCTGCCTCCGCTCCAGTCCAATTTGCCAATTTCTATTCAGTCGCAATACATTCTCGACTCCTTTTTCGACAGTGACGACGATGACATTGAAGATATGGACCACTTCAATCCTGAGCCAGAAGCCCATGAAGATCCAGTTGGTGTATTAAATCCTGAGAAAGCCATTGTTCCTAGCATCGATGCTGATGATGATGAAGATGTTGACGACACATTCAATTACATCATGCAATGCCGTGATCCTCAAGAAACCAGTGAGCACGACAGTGAGTCTACAAATAATGATTTGCCTTCAAAAAAGCACAAATGCGAGGAGCGTTCAAAGAAGATAATTGATTTAGATTCAACATCCTAGTTTACTTCTTTTAGATTACATTTGATTAATTTGTCCTTGGTTAAATATGGTCAAACTTAAATTACATTAGTTTTATCTATGTTAGTAATTTCTTGACTATTTCTTCTATTAATGATGCTCCGTTTACCTATGTTTTATCCTTTCTGGTACTTTGAATAAGGGGGAGCATCGTCTTAGGGGGAGCTTGTTTTGAGTTTTTGATTATGCCAAAAGGGGGAGAAATGTGGTTGATTGATTATGGTTGTTTGAGGATTGATTATTTGAAGCCTATGATTGGTTATGATTAGTTTGTTTTGCCCTGTGATTTGTCATCATCAAAAAGGGAGAGATTGTTGACCTACAATCTTGGTTTCGATGATGACAAGTACAATCTAATAGTTTGAACTTGAGTTGTGCAGGAATTTTTCTTTATTTGTTACAACAGGGTTTTCGAATGCGACACATCATCCGAATGGGACAAAATTGCTCAAACGCAAGACTTTGTCCAAACAGAATTTGCTCAGATGCAATACACTATCCGAAAAATCAAGTAGAGAGCAAGGTTCTGAGGAACTGACAATGGACGCTCAATATCGTCTGAAGAAAATTTTATTAGACACACCTGACTGTTCGAAAGATCAGGTAGAGAGCAAGGTTCTGAAGTATTGACAACGGACGCTTAATATCGTTCGAAAGAAATTTTGTCGGACGCGCCTGACTGTCCGAAGGCAGTGCATCACTTGGAAAGCATTACATCTTTTGGATGCACTATTCTGTCCAAGAATCTGACTCAACAACCTACTAGCTTCGGACGTAGGAACGGATGAACCCTCGGCCATCCGAATGAAGAATTCAACTCCATGATATGGTTGACTAGACGCTTGTTCAGACACTTAAAAAGGATCTCGGACGTCCGAAACCTATAAAGGCTAGTTTCTCAGCATTTATTACGTAGCCGTTAGAAAGTGGTTGAGAGCTGATTCATTGCATCTATAAAAGCCAGCCCATTTGTATTTAAATAGATACAACTTACACATTGAATACAAGCAAGTACAAAAGCAATTTGAGTGAAAATTAGCTGTTTAGTAATATTGTATTAGTGTGTATTTAAGGGTGCTATTCAAAAGCTTTGAGTAGAGTGATAATCGTGTAGAAAAGTGAGGTTATGTATAAAATCCTTGGCTCAACTAAAGAGAATTAGTGTGAGTAAGGGTAATCCTACTCTTGGGTACAATATGGATTATTGACTCACCAAATTTGAAGGAACATCTTAGTGGATTACTAGTCCAGGCTTGCTAGCTTGGGAGTGTTGTTTGTTTAATCTCCCTCTCTTTACTTTTTCTACTCATTTTGTGCTTAATTGATTATATTGCCATCAAATTACTTGTTAGTGTGAAAGATTTTATTTGTGCATCATTTGAAAATTATTTTTTAAGAAATCTAATTCACCCCCCTCTTCGGTTGCTTTGAGCCAACATCCATTTAGCAATATTTATAATGCAAGCCTAACAAATGAAAAGAAAAATTAAGTACACAAGGAAAAATTTAAAACGGATCTAATTCAAGGCACTATTCTTGTACTCCTAAGTTCGGATTTAGACACTCTATTCAAGACATATCTGGATCAAGGGATACAAGGTATGGTGTCTTGGACTTGGTTCATCCAATTGCAAAAACGACAATGTTTTACTTATTAAAACCATGCACCAATAGTTGCTCCACTTTTGTATAGTGTAAGTGGGCCCACAAATGAACTCCTTCTCCATTAGCTAGCCATGTGAAAATATCAGACCAGCTTTCTAATTATCAGGCTAAAATTTCTCAATTATTAAATAGATAATTTAGAAAAAAAGAAAAGAAAAGAGATTGCAGACTATTGAAAATCGAAAAACCCAAGTTTAGAAATCTTTATCTCTCCACTAAAGGATAAATTCCTTCACCTATATCAAACAAGAACAATGGCTCCGGTTAATATTTTATTTTATATATTTGGGGTTAAAAGTCTTACAATTAAATTGGATTCCAAGTTGCATATTTTATTGGTAAGAAAAAGTTTTCCTTTACATAGTTTTCCGTGTTGGTTTTTTTACAGTCCATTTGGATGGACGGAAATGGAAGGAAGAGAAAAGAACAAAAGAAAAGCTAGAATTTTTCCTTTATTTGGAAGTTTTAAATAGATGGAAAAGAAGAGAAAACGAAGGAAATGGCAGAATAAAACTAGAAACAAAAAACTTTAACCCTTCCATAAATAGGCTGAAATGGGCAAAAGAACTTCTATCTCATTTCCTATCTCACTCACTATTTCATTGTCTAATGTACTACCAAAATTCTTTTTAAAATAATTATAAATTTTAGCAGAGAAATCTTGGCCATTCATTAGGTATTGGGACCGAAAATGGGATAGGATGTGGGATAAAGGATCCTTAGCAGATGAAATGGAAGGAAAAGTTAGACTACCTTACAATTAATTAGAAAATATTATATTTATCTTCCAAATATAATACAAAAATATCAAAAGGTGTGTCACTTTAGTGAAAGACTAACATTAATGAAATTTTCCTTCCAAAGCTTCTAACAACTTGGAGGAAACTTATTTTCTCTTCTCTTCCCATATTAAAACTTTCATTCTTTTCTCTTCCTTCCAAAACTCCCAAACTCAACCTTAGCCTTACTCTTGAATATTTAATGTTATTATGTTATTAAGAATATTTGATTTGTTTTTTGTGCTTGAGGCATACAGGCTGCCTACCATTAAAGAATATAAAGAGTCTATAAGACTTTGCATTCATGATACTTTAGAGATTTTGAAGTATTTTCCTTCCTTCACTTGTCACCATTTTCAAATGTTGAGAGCTTTCTTCTCTATGATTTCATAACCTTTTCTCTGCGTGAGGGTTTCAAAAAAAATTCAAATTTCAAATAAATCCAATCTCAAAATTTTAGTTATAAAAGTGAGAGGTAGAGATCATATATTTGAATCCAAAAATCCTTTGAATTTACTCTCCATTTCATTTAATTTGAGCTACCATCATTGTCAGATCCTCTGGGAATGGAGGTCATTAAAACCCAAGACAGCCAATCTATAGTAGTGCGAACAAGTTGTGGAAGTTGAAAGTCATATCAAATTTAATACCATGAAACTAACCTCGCATTTGGTACACGGGAATGGTTTGGAATGGAAAGGTCATTTCAAGCAGAATATGTTTTCACCCAAAATAGTCAAGAATGCTCATTCTCATTCCAGTGTGTTCGGCGACTCAAGACAGAATGGAATGAGTATTGGTTTCTTAGTGTTTGGTATAAATGACAGAATGGAAAGGAATTTAAATTAATTTGACTTACATATCCATGGAGTTTTAAGAATATAACAAACTTAATTTTTTTCGCTATTATTCATGTTATTAAAATTTTTATGGGTGTGAGAAACTTCAAATATTTTGTATTAAGGATAAATTTTAAAACTTTATATTAATTTTTGTTTTCATTCAGATACATATTAAATTACCCAATTTAACTAATTCTAAAACATCCTACTTATTTAAAATTTTAATATTCACTGCAATGAAATTACTATGCAAAATAAAGAAAAAAAAAAAGACCATTTATACGTGGATTTACATTTTCATCGTTTAGTTTAATTTATTTTGGAATTTCTAGCACATACTACCAAATAAATATCAATAAGATCCCACCAACAGTCTACGTTTGATTTTTGGCTTTTGAAGTTAAAATTAGATCCTTAGCATCAATAAGATCCTTCATGGCTTCTTTCTCTTTATATATGAGACTAATTTGCAGTATATATTTAAAGGGAGGAAGAAGGAGATTGGGATATTCAATTAAAATATAGACCTAGATATTATGTTGACGGTAAAAATTAACTTTTTTTTGCCTTGGTTAATCTGGTGGCAGGTATTATATATAATCTTCTATTCATAAATGTTGAGTGGAGTAGAAAGATTCTATGTTGCCAAATTAATTCCCGCAACTGTTACTAGAGAAAGAAAACAAACTTATACTTCAATCTAGACTATAGAATCACTCACAATAATAAACCCTCAAATTTAACCACCACTTAAATTTAATTTTTTTAAAAATTTCTTTACTTAAGACAAGTTTTAATGAATTTTGTATGTACTCAATTATTCAATTTTCTCCAAATGATTTTCTACGTAAACAAATTGCAGTATAAAAATACCAAAATTTCTATTCGAATAAATAGTTAAGAGATGAAACATACCAAGTTTTGTAGATTTTCTTCTTTACAGTGCCATCTTGTAGAAAAGGCAAGTAAATACTATTGTGGTGGGAGGGAGAAGAGAGGCAAGTATATACTTTTGTGGTGGGATGAAGAAGGGAAGTAGTAGAGACAACGAGAAGTGATGGAGTAGGGTTGAGAAACGTTAGGGAGTATACTATGTAGGCATAAACTTGACATCCTAAAATTTTTTCTTTCCAACTTGAAGTTGGAATGGGCTTTCTTCAGGTATTATTAAGGAATGATGTTTCCAAGAAATAGTTGGAATGATCATTCCTAGTAGAATGGGCTTTCCAACATAAAAGTCTTGCATCTAACATAAGGAATGGATAAATTAGAAAGGCCATTCTAGGCCATTCCTGCATACCAAATGTTGGGTAAGTGTTTGCTCTTTCCTTTTTATCTACTAAGTTGTTATAACTACTAGATCTGGTTTTTTCTTTGTTTTGTCTGCATTTGGTGTTGTTTCCATTTTGTTTGTCTTTCTTTTAAGCATTTGCATCCTACCCCAGCTGGTCTTCCCTTCATATCATTTTTTTGTCTTCCATGAATCTTTTTTTAGTCTTGTGGATCTAAGAAAAGGTGCTCATGATATTTTCTTATCTAAAAATTTAGTTTGTTTTGGAGTTCATTATCTAGAGTTGGTAAACCCATCTAGTAATTGCTAGCCTAGTCATTGAAGAACAACAAAATACAGAAGGCTTAAAAATTGAGAACAATAAGCAAGGATGGGAAAAGGTGAGCAACACTATAAATAGGGAAATCAATTATGAGACTTAATCAAAAATGAAATAAAGGAAAGAGAAGGAAATCTTGATAAACTTCAAGTTGGAAGAGGATCCTATATTGAGGGATATTGGCAATCAAATGAGCAGTATACAATCCTAGGAAACGAATAGGAATCATTAATTGAATAGACTCAACAAATGGAATGGAGTGTTTCTAATAGGGATGTTTGAGTAGATAAAAGGGTTAAGAGAGGATGAACAGGGATATCCCATACCAAAAATGAAGAGCAGTGATTTTTTTAGAACTACTGTTGAATGGCGGCTTAGGGAAACATAGAAAAGACCTATAAACCTATAAAGAACAAACAAACCAAGCCTTAATCCCACTAAGTAGGATCGGCTATATGAATCCTACTACACCATTGCGCTCTGTCATGGACCATATTCTCTTCAATTCCCAAATGTAATATATCTTTCTTACAAGTTACCCACCAAGTCTTTTTCGGTCTTCCTCTACCCCTCTTACGTTGACTACTCTCTCTAAACTCTACTCACCTGATAGGCGCTTCTACTGGTCGTTTTAACACATGACCTAACCACCTTAAGCGTGTTTCTCTCATCTTCTCATCAATAGATGCTACTCCAATCTTCTCACGACTATACTCATTTCGTATCTTGTCCATCCTAGTGTACCTATACATCCATCTTAATATTCACATTTTTGCTACTCTCATCTTTTGCTCATATGTGTAATTCACTGCCCAACACTCATACCCATAGAGCATCGCTGGCCTAATTGCCTTCGAGGTTCCTTGTTCTATAGAATTTACCCTTAAGTCATAAAGGAATTTTGCGGTCACATAATATTCCCGATGCCATCTATAAACCTATAAAGAGGACTACAAAAAATAAAAGCCAATCATGTATTGTGAGAATTCCACTCAAGCCATTGCAGAACCTTAACCAGGAGAATGAATAAGGAAAGAGAAAGTTTCACCTAGTGAATTGTCTAGCCCTTAGTTAGAGGTCAAATTAAAGCAAATAAGTAATAATAAACCTCACAAAATCACTACACTCTACCTCACTTCCGCAAGTACACGGAGTTAGTAGTAGTATAGGATGAGTGGGTATCGTTCCCACAAAGATTATTTAGCAAGCAAGTACCGAGATTTATGAATATTTGTATAATTAAATAAATTAAAATAAGAAGAGATGAAACTACACTAATTAAAACCATAATTAAACTTAAGCAATTAAAATATAAATTAAACTAAATTATCTGCTAAAGCAAGTAAATAGAATTAAACAACTATAAAATGGTTCATGTGAAACTACTTAATCTATTCTAATAAAAGCAAGTAAATAAAAGCACTTAATTCTTCTCTAAATTAACTAATATCGGACTAGAATTAAAGAGCAAGTAATTAACCCAACTAAAAAGACTATAAAAGAGGTTATAAAACTAGAAACTACTATTTCTAAACTAGAATGTGTAAAGAGTTAAACTTGAAATCTAAATATTTTTAGATTTTCGACAATAATAAAGAAATCTCACTAAAAGTTAACTAGAAATTAATGCAAGGAATTGAAAATTCTTAACTAGAAAGCACTAAAGTAACAAGAACCCTAATTTTTATATGAAAGCTTGAAATGGAAGCAAAGAGATTTTCACTAATTTAAACTAGAAAGCAAGTGAAATTTATATCTACTTGAAACCAATGATTAACCCACTACAACTATACAATCAAAATTTAAACTTGCAAGGAATTTAAAACTAGATCTAGAGGATAATTAAAGAGAACTTCTATTCAAATATATCTTAAGCTAGTCAAGCTACCCTATACTATTCTAAACTAATCTAAAATTACTAACTACACTCCTTTTCTCCATTACCTACTTACTTCTCTATTACATCTTTAAAGTAGTTTAAATAGTGGAGTATTACACAAGGAAAAATCAGAAATTGGCTGCTAAAATTACATTGACACATTTTCGTGTCCAAATCGTGATTTGGACTAATCCAAATTGCGATCTGGACTCTCCTTCCAGTTTTTTTTTCAATTCCTTTGTAATTGCATTTTGGTCCTTCCACTTCGTTCATTTTATCTTCCAACCTCTAATTTAAACCTGCATAATATTATACCAATTAAGTAATTAATTTAACTAAAATTCTAATCAAAACTTATCATATTTAACAATAACAAAAATATAAACACATAATAAAGAAATTAACTAAAATATTCAATTAATTAACCAAAGTTCAAAATTTAAACTATCAAAATGCCATAATTAAGAGTAAAATAACTCTAGTTTACTAGAATTATCATGAGATGAGGAGGAAGATATGTAGGAAGCCACAGAGGAACAACTAAGAAAGGGAAAAATGCAGATAACTATAGCTAGACTAAGGCAATTGAGGCCAGCACTTTAAGGCCTCATTGTTTCTAATAAGGATTCTGGTATGGAACTAAAGATGTATTGGAAGCCCCTTGGAAATCCCTTAATTGAAGGAGACCATAAGTCTACACTTCCCTCAATACATATTCCTTTGTGAAACAATAAACCAAAAAAAAAAAAGTTATAGAGTCAATAAAGAGAAGACTAAAGTTTGATGAATGCAAGACTGTAGATTGAATTAGTAGATTAGGAGGGGTAGCTCTTTTTTGGAATTCTGAAACAAAAATTCAAGAAATTGTAAGACCTTTTAACTTGGAAGTTTAGGATTTTGGATGGGGAAGAGGACTATTGTTGGTGGTTTATAGGGATCTATGCAAGAACTGAAAATATTGTGAGAATAGAAAAATGGAGAATAATAGGAGTAAGAAAAATACATGACATAAGCGCCTGCCAATGTCTTTTATAACAAATAGATAATGATTGGGGGACTTCTATGGCATTACTTCTAATGGGGAGAAATAAGGAGGCAGAAATAACACTGAAGAAAATTTCAAGGATTTCAAACATTTTGTTAACAACAATTACCTTAATGATATTGATTTTATAGGTCATACTTGAACATGGTTGTGGGATAATATTGGAGAGGTAAAACAGAGTCTGGATAGAATGCTGCTACTATTATGGTGCCAAAGCTTTGAAAGGGCAATTTGTAAACACTTGGGATAAGAAGCATATGATCACAACATGCTACTGCTAGATACTAATCCTAAAACCAAAAAAAAAAAAAAAAGGAAACAAAGATTCTATTTTGATAAAAGATGGACTCAAAATGAGAATGCAACAAGAGTGATATCTCAAGTGTGGGAAAAAAAGGCAACATGGCTCAAATATGCTTAGAGAATCCAGAAAGATAAACAAATGTATAATTGCTCTAATGAGTTGGAATAAGCAGAAAAAAAGCAATTCTAAGGGGAAAAAAAGTTAAACAATTAAAGGAAGAAATTAGGCTGATTAAGAGTTCAAACAATCACAACAAGAAAAGACTACTGGCTAAAGTTAAGATAAACCTAAAAAGATCTTATAAAGATGAAGAGACATTTTGGTCTCAGAAGGTTAGAAATCAACAGCTGCAGGAGGAAGAAAACAAAATTACCTTTACCAATGCAATTGTGGCTAACAAGAGAAGAACGAATAATATTTCTAAACTACAGAAACAAGATGGATATTGGTGATATTCCAATTAAGAGATTGAATCTGAGATCTGTGAGCTCTATCAAAAGTTGTTTACTTCCTCCAATCCAAATAACTTTCAGTAATTACTAAATGATATACCCTACTCTATTTCAAAACATATGAACAAAAAATTTATTAAACATGTGGATGAGTTAGAGGTCAGAGAGCCATTTTCTCAATGAATGCTAACAAAATACCTAGACCTGATGGGATATCTCCCATTTTTTTCAAAATTATTGGCAGACATAGTCATTAAGTGTGATATAATGTTAGGTATTAATAGTTTTTTCAGTCTAGTTATATGCTAAACGCAATCAATGAAACACTAGTCACCTTAATTCCTAAAGTAAATAATTTTTCCTGCTTTTTTAACTATAGACATATCAGCCTATGTAATGTATTATACAATATTATCTCAAAATACTTGCCAATAGAATGAAAAAGGTTGTGGATAAATGTACTTGTCCTTACCAATCTGCATCTATTCTTGGCAGAAAATTTATTGATAATGTTTTCATTGCCCATGAGTTTGTTCATTATTTGAAAAACAAAAGAAAGGGTAAAACAAGTTTCATGGCCTTAAATTTGATATAGCTAAGGCCTATAACAGAGTAAAATTAAAATTTTTAGGAAGGATAATGCTTAAAAATAGGCTTTTCTCTAATCTGGGTAAGGTTGATCATGACATGTATTTCTTCGTATCTTACAGTGTCAACCTGCATGAGGAAAAGGTGGATCATCTTAAACCCAGTGAACACAGAGACACAAGACAGGGGTTCTATCCCCTATCTCTTCTTATTCTGTGCAGAGGGCCTATCCTACTTGATCAACGAAGTAATGAGTAGCAAAGTCATTACTGGATACAAATCTGTAAGGGAAGACCTAGTGTATCATATTTCATTTTTGTTGATTATTCCTTACTTTTTTGTAAAGAAGATATAAGGGAAGCCCAAGCTATCATGGATTTACTAAAAAGATACCAAGAACCTTCTAGACAGCTGGTTAATTATGATAATCTTCTGTATTTTTAGTAGGAATTTTTGTACAAATCAGAGGTAGCTAATATATAGAGAGTTAGGAAATATGAGAGAGGCCTCATCTGGAAAATATCTTGAACTACCTATGGTGATTGGAAGATCAAAGTACCAAGTATTTGGTCACATTAGAGACAAAGTGTTAGGTAAGTTACAAGGTGAAAATGGAACTTATTGAGTCAGGATGGAAAAGAAGTGTTGTTGAAAACAGTGATTATGGCAATGCCCTTTTACGCCATTTCTTGCTTTAGATTATTTAAAAGCTTATGCAATGAGATCAAAAAGAAGATGGCAAATTTCGAGTGGAGCAATTGGGATATGGTGATAATATACATTGGATGAGTTGGCAAAGATATTTGATATGAAAGGAGGAAGAGGGTTAGGATTTAGAGATTTGGAACATTTCAACATTGCCTTACTAGCTAAGAAAGTTTGGAGATTCGTGCCAAATCTAAACTTCTTGGTAAGTAAAGGTAGTAAAAGTTAGATATTTAAAAACACCAGCATTCTAGACAACAAGGTCCCCATGAATATATCCTAGTTGTGAAAAGTGTGATGAGTTTAAGAATTTTGGTAAAAGAAAGATTGATATAGAGAGTGGTAAATGGACGGAAGATAAATGTATGGACTGATAGATGGATACCTAATGCAAATGAGGGAAGAGTAGAAGTTTAAATGTCTCGGAATTTTACAACTTAGAAGGTATCTGACCTGATCTATGAAGGAAAAAGGAATGAAAAGAGATTTGGTGTACTACTTTTTTGGCAAAGAATTAGGGGATAGAATAACTTGCATTCCTTTAAGTATCTTGAATAGAGAGGACAAGATAATATGGAGATATTCTCAGTCAGAGGGATATACTGTTAAATCTGGTTGTGCAGTTGCTAAATCAAATAGAAACATAGACTGAAGAAAAGAACCGGTGGAAAGTGAGTCTAGTGAAAGCCCAAGGAGAACTAAATTAAGAAGGAACTATAGAGGCTAAACTTGAAGAACAAAATAAAGGAGAGAATTTATATAAAGAATTGGCAAAGGTAACATCATGTGCTCGTGATGTGGAAAGGAAGACGAAACTGGGAAAATATGATGTTCTTCTATTATAATGCCCAACAAGTGTGAAAGATTACACCAATTATGTGGATGACTTCAATGATATTTCACGCAAATTCTTGGCATGGTGGGAATGTATGATAGAAGCACAGGAAAGAGAACAAGAAGCTACACACATTGTGCTAGAAATATCAACCTTATTGTGGCAGATATGGAAGGCTAGAAACAAATGTATCTTCAATAGAATAAGAAAAGATCTTAAAAATGCAGTGGATAAAACTATTACTAGATGCTTGGAGTTCGATGAAGCAAGCAACACAAAAAGGGCTGGGCATCAACAGGAGTCGGTCACAACTCAACAATGCAACAACATGAATCTACCTGATGTGAACTTATAGAAGAAGTGATTAGAGTGAACTCTGATGCTGCACTCTTATTCACGATGATAAGAATAGGTTGGGGCATAGTGCCTCGAAACTAGAAGGGAGAGATTCTGAGAAGTCAAGCAATCTCAAACATAAAGTGTAGTGAGGCTATAAATTTGAGGAAGGATTAGTTATAAGATAAGCATTGTTATGTGCAACTGAAGCTAGTTGGAAGAACATAGAGGTTTATAGACAAATTGCAAATGGCTTGTGGGTAGAATTCAGAGTAAAGACATTCTTGATGGTAAGATGGGAACAATTTTAGAAGATCTGTTATTGCAAATTAGGACTTCTTTTGATTTTTGTTCAGTCCTATACACTCAGGGTTTGAAGACTTGGATGAGTTTGAGTTGACTCGACCGACTCGGAATCGGAGTAGAGGCCACCGGTACGAGTCGGAATTGGGACATGTCAGAGACGTCGAAACCGGCATTGGAGCAGGAAGACTTGGCCGATTCTTCGTGCTTCCGTTGAGTGAGACGCTGACTCGGTTAAGTCGTAGTGAGTCGACTCGGCCGAGTCGCGATGAGTCAACTCGGCCATTCCTCAACTGTAAAACCAATTTTCTGTACCAACAAAATCTGATCAGAAAAAGGACATTAAAGAATCTAGTCTTACAATTTTAGAAAATTATTGAGCATAAAACACCAAAATTTTGATTGACCTAAAGCACAGTAGCCTTACAATTTCAGACAATTATTCATCCGCAACAATCATATTTTTTCAAAAAAAAAAATTGAGCAGCAACAATTATTGAAGAAAAAACCAGCAACATCTCATGATTTCACTCTCATCTATAAAAAGACGAAAATGGAGATTGGAGAAGCATCTCATCTTGTCTGTCTGTGATCTTACATAAAGAAATGGAGTTTTAATTTTTCATAATAATATTGAAGAATTAAGGGGAAAATTTGGAGAAAATTGGGGAAGAAATTGGGGGAGACATTGGAGGAGAAATTTGCTCTAGTAAGGAGCGTGAAGAGAACGGTAGAGGAATTTCGAGCAGTTGAAGAAGAAGCAACGGCTAAAATAGTAGAGTTATCCAAGGAGTTGGCCACCTAATTTGACTAAGGTGATTTTCATTTTTTTTTAATAATTAATGTTAATAACTTTTTATTTTTTATTGGTTTTTTTTTTAAAAAGTTACGATTAAGTAATTTTGTCAAAGAAAAAGTAAAGCAAGACTACCTAAATTACTTATTGCGAGTAGTATCAATGCCAGAAGGTACTACCAAAAATTAAAAAAAAAATCAATAAAAAATAGAAGTTGAAAACAAGACTATCTAAACTGTATATAATATAGTGTATATACATATATATATATACACTATAATATAGTATATTATGTATATATATTTATATTATATATGTATGTATTTATATACATAATATAATATATTTATACGTAATGAATATATATATATATATAAATATATGTACATGTATGTACATATATATTGTGTGTGTAAATGTGTGTGCATATATATATATATAGATATGTATATGTATATGTATATAAATATATTTATATATATTTATGTATATATATTTATATATGTACATAAATATAATTATATATGTGTGTGTGTGTGTGTATATAAATATATATTATTATATTTATAGACATATATGTATATATACACACACACACACACACATACATTACAAAACTTTCTTTTTCTACTTGTTTTGGATGTGTTTTTTTTTTTTAACGTCTACTGTACATTATATTTCATATTAATATTTTCGTACTAAGTTAATTCAATCAATCTTTAATCTCAACTTTGAAATGATTAAAAGAAAAATATAATATATGTTTTTAAATATATATATTTTTGGTCAATATTGTAGTTAAATGGCAAGTAAAGATATTGGTTGGGAACATGGTAAACCTGTTGGTGGCAATAGAAAAATTGTAAAGTGTAATTATTGCGGAAAAGTCATAAATGGTGGAATAACTCGAATGAAACAACATTTGGCCCATGTGTCGGGGCAAGTTGAAGCATGTCCAAGCGTACCAGAAGAAGTTACACAACTTTTAAAAAATCATCGCAAGACGGGAAAAGCTGAAAGAATTGCAACAAAAAAGAAAAAAGAAGAAATATTGAATTCTATTCGACAAGACAATTTGTATAATATTGAGGATGATGATGATGATGATATTTGTGAAATCAATGAAGAGGATATGATAGTGATGGAAAAAAAAAAGCTTAAAAGAGCTCTAAGAGAAAGTCAGTACCTCCAATTTGTTGAACAGCAATGAAGACATTCTGTATTTGGAGCTCAACCTACCATACCGTACATGTCAGGTACTATTATATGTGATATTAACTATTAAAATTACATTTTTTATTACATTTATTTTTTGTATAAAAATATTATATTTATTTTGAACATTGGCATATTTTAGGAAGTATTGGTACGTGTAGCTCAAAACCATCAACTTCTGGAAGTAAAAGAGATTTTTCTCATAGTTTTAGTGTCAAGAGGATGGTGGAATGTCAAGTCGATGAGCAGATTATTTATTTCCTTCTAAGCAAAAATCTATGAAAGCTATGTTTTCAAAGTAAAACATAAAAAATGTTGGTAAGGCGATTTCAAGATTCTTTCATTTCAATGCTATACCATTTCATGTAGCTGACAGTGGTCCATATTACCAATCAATGATTGATGCAATTGCACATGCTGGACCTGGAATTAAGGGGCACTCAAGTTACGAAATTGGAGGCTAGTACTTACATGAGGAGTTGAAAGAGGTTGAAGAGTATATTACAACTATTAAATTGAAATTACCAAATTTTGGGTGTACAATAATCTGTGATTTATGGGTGGAGTACCTCACAAAATATCCAATCATCAATTTTATGATATATTGTGATAGAAACATGATATATCATAATTCTATTGATTCCACAAATATTAAGAAGACTGCTAAATTTGTTTCTTCTATGATGGATAAGGTTGTCGATGAAATAGGAGAAGAAAATGTTGTACAGATTGTTACTGATAGTGAATCCAGTATGAAAGCAGCTGGTGAACTATTAATGCAAAAGAGAAAGCATTTGTTTTGGTCACCATGTGCTGCACATTGCATTGATTTGATGTTAGAAGATATTGGAAAAATGGATTCAATAAAAGACAGAATTGCACAACGAAAAAAAATAACTAGTTTCATATATAACAGTGACAATATAGTAAATCTCATGAAATCGCATACCAAAAATCGAGAATTACTCTGACTAGGTATCACAAGATTTGCTACTAAGTTCATTTCAATGGAAAGTCTTCTTCGACATTGTACTGAGTTGAAAAGAATGTGTACATCTGATGATTCACATGGATAGAGTTCAATAATACTACTAAAAGAATGACATAAGCGTGAAATATGGCTGACTTGATATTAAGTGAGAGTTTTTGGAGCAATGTTAGAAATATATGTGTAGTGATGGAGCCACTTGTGAAAGTTTTGAAGACTATTGATCAAGACCATAAGCCAACCTTACCAATCATTTATGAGGCAATGGACAGAGCAAAGATGGCAATAAAAAAATAGTCAAACATTGGAAAAAGGTATTGGGATGTGATTGATAAGAGGTGGTATAATCAATTACATCAGGATCTACATGCAGCAGGTAATTTAAATTTTTACAAACTACTATTTTATTTATTGAAGGTTTTAAGTCAGTGTAGATAAATTTAAAAAATTAATAATTTTCTTTTATCTAGCTTATTTTCTGAATCCGAGCCTTTAGTACTCTGGTACTTGTGTATTTGAAACAAATGAAGTTTGGAAAGGGTTAAAATGAGTAATCATGCGACTAGAGTCAAATGTGGACGTGCAAGTAAGTTGATGCAATAAATGAAGTATTTTGCTAATACTTTTATTAATATCTAAAGGCTTTTCTTAACTAACAATTTCTAAAATTCAACATATGTATTTCTTTTTTATTGTAGCTTAAAACATTTCGACAGAGAAGAGGATCATTTGGAAATGCAGTTGCAATTAAAGCATTATCAAAATGTTTGCCAAGTTTGAAACTATACTTAACGTATAAGAAAATTTAATTAACATTGACATGTTTAACATACATTGAATTCTAAAATAAATTTGTTTTATTATTTTATTTTTTTATAGCTGAATGGTGGTTTAATTATGGCGATGAGACTCCAAATTTAAGGAAGATTGCAATTAAAATTTTGAGTCAAAATTATACATCTTCTGGTTGTGATAGAAATTAGATTAATGGTCATTGATTCATACCAAACTTCAGAACCGAATGGTAATTGAGAAGTTACCCAAATTGGTTTTTGTGCATTATAATATGCGATTGAGGGTAAAGAATTTGATGTATAATCAAAGAGATAGTGATGATTTTTACAACCCAATTGATTTAAATCATATTTTTCATGAAGATGATATATTGGATGAATGGGTTAGGGAAAATGAATAGCCCACACTACCTGAAGACAACTTGAGTTGGTTAGATCAGGGAATTCGTCAAAATGAAGAACAGGAAGAAGATGAAACTAGAGAAGGCAATGATCATGATAGTGATGATTTTGGTAATACTTTGTCACAATTTATAAAATCAAAAATAAAATAAAAAAAAGTATTACCAAATCATCTACTATGAAAGATAAGGGTAAGGCAAAACAAGGAGATAAATATGTACCAATGTCATCTTCTTCAACTAATAGCAATGGTAGTGTTGATAATAATGGTGATGGATCTAACAATGGTGATGGAGGGGCTAACTCTAGTCAAGGACAAAGTAGAGGTGGTGATTACTATCAGGATAGTCAGTATGCCGGAGACATGTCATGGGCTCAGGGACACGACAATTATTATGCTACTCAATACATATACTAATCATGGTTATCATCCTGATATAGAAACACAACGCCAATTTTTGAATGAATTAACGGAGTTTTCAAGTGATTCCTCTCACCGCTCACATTCACAAAGAAATAGAAGAGTTAATGAGCAATTACAAAATTTGGACATTGGACATGCCTATGGTAGCGATGATTTTACTCGAAGCAATCGATGGTTGGGATATGGCTATGATCAATCATATGGAGTCAATACTGGCTCTTATTCTAGATTTATATCATATGATGAACCTAGACATCTTAAGAGGTCCACTAGTACTAGTGCTGGTAGATATTATGATCAGACAATTAGGAGATATCATGAGGGATCGTTATCAAGTTCAAGTAGCATTGACTATTATGGACAAGGTCATGCTTCATCTACTAGTGCTGGTGATAGTGTTCAATATAGAGGATTTGGATACTATAATCGTGATATGGAACCTTCATGACATTCTCCACCTCCCATACGTAATGATTATGGTTCATCCAGCATCTCCTAAACATCACAACCAGTAGATGGACAACTAAAATTATTTTTTCTTCCTCATCCAAGTGTCTTACCATATTGGAACTCCTATTACAGTGCACAAGGACAGAATGATTTTGAACCTCATCATCATTCATCATGGTATTGATAGGTATGACAAATATTCTAATGACCTTAGTTTTTTTTTTAGTATTTGTTTTTTTTATATATAATGAGATATTTGTTTTCCTTTTAGGAAATCGATCGTAAAACAAGAGAAACTTTTCTTAATAGATTGGAGATAATTTGTTGCTTCATATTATTAGGAATTATTGAGTCTTTATTTTTATATGAAATGTATATTTGACATTCTTATAATATATTTGTGGTATTTTGTGGTGCTACGATTTATCATTCTCTATGTTTAATAAACAACTACAACTAATATCTAGTTGTGATTGTATTTTGCTAATTTAATTTGACAACTAAATTTGTTGTAGTGTTGTATATTTTTTAATTTTCTTTTTAGAATTTTTTCAGACTTCGTATATAACAAAATATGCATGGCGATCGATACGCGACCGATACACTGATACCGACGTGAGACGATACGTTCCGCGATCGTTACCGCGACCGCAACTTTAAACCATGTATACACTGATAAAAAAGGTAATGAAGTTAGTCATAGACTCTCAAAATTTGTGATACCTCTTTTACACAATGTAAAGTGGCAAAATATAGCTTCCCCTGTGGCTCCAAGAGCAATACAGTGCCCAACTTTTATAAGTATTTACTTGTAACTCTTATTAAGTTTATCAATAAATTTATCGTCTTTGGGAAAAAAAGAAGCGTTTTATTTTCTAATAAAATGCCTGATTTAAAGCTGGTATTTAGTGGTCCGGAAATCTGCAATTTGTTTCAGTAGTTGGAAGTTGGGACTCGAAGTTTAACTCTATTTTGACATTGTTTTCATGAGTCTTATTTACTGTAGGAAATTTTTATGTATTTATTTACATATATTTTACTGTAAAACATAAACACTTCTAAATACAAATATAAACCATTATTTCTTTGTCACTGGAATTATCATTTTTTCTATTACAATTTAGTGATAATATCCAAAATTTTAGAAGAATGCATGCCTTGGTGTAGAATGTGAAAAAAATTCCAAACGACAGGGACTGTGTTTTTACATTAAGTCGAAGCATACTCTGTGGACCTTTTGGAGATTTCTCATTCTTTTTTCTTTTTTCTTTTTTTGAACAATGTTCAGATTTACAACTTCTTAATCATTCTTGAGTGTAAGGAAAGCCTTTAAAGAAAAGAAGAAACTATATCACCCTATTGACTATTGTATAATGTACAAACTATTTTTTCATTAGAATAAAATATTTTATCTTTTTTTTAATTAATTTGTTACAATGTTGTTATTTTCTCAAATCAAATGCAAATAGCTCAACTAGAAGTAATTCATCACCTTATCACCATTTAGACTTTGAAGATACTGATGAGCAATTAAAGGAATTAAGGTATGAAATTAATCTTGTTATTCCGGTCGATGATAAGGGTTTGAACAAAATTCACTCCTCAATTCGCAAAGAATTGGTTTCAGAAATAGGCATGGAGTTTGAGGCAAAGGAATTAGTTCACGATTTTTATCTAGCATATGCAAAAAGTTGGATTTACGATAAGGAAGTAAAAGCCACAATAAGAAGACCGAAAAATTGATTAATAGGACATTATGTTGTAATGTTGAAGGCAAGAAGAGAAAAGATAAATGAGATGTTACTCTGAGAGCATCTCATCCAGAAACAAGATTCGATTGTTTGGCAAAACTTAAAGCTAATAGTAGACAAACTGGTAAATTTAGTGTGATTCAATTCGTCAAAAACCATAATACTTACGTTTCAAGTCCAAACAAAGCTCATTTCCGTAGATACCATAAAAAGATTACCTCATTCCATGCATCTTTTTTGGTACAAGTGCAGAAGGAATTTGTCCTCATAGAACAGATTTAGCACTCTGATTGATTGAAAATTTCTAAAATTTGTAGGTTTCTCCAACTTTCAGTAGTCTACAATCTCTTTTCTTTTAATTTTCTTAAATTATCTGTTTGATAATTAAGAAATTTTAGCTAATAATTAGGAAGCCGAGCCGGTATTCTCACATGGCAAGCCGATGGAAGAGTTAATTTGTGGGCCCACTTACAATTTCAAAAGTGTAGCAATTGCTAACGCATGGTTTTAACAAGTATAGATATTGGTTTTACACTTGGACACCATAAGTTTGGACAAGGGATCTACAGCCATGGCTACTTGCTTCGTTCTTCTTTGATGCATATTGTTTTTTCTGCTCCTTCCTATTTATTGGAAGCTAATGGTACATTTTTAAGATAACTTATTAATGTCAATCAATCATTAATACTTTTATTGTATATTTTGTAGATAAGAATTGAGCATATGAATTTGAGAAAATGTTCCAAGTTCTATCTTAAATTGTCTCCATGACACATTGATAGGTTCATAATTGTGCTATATTTTATATGTCATTTATCACGTAATAATAACTTTTATGTGTTGTAAGCAAGATTTGAGTTATTATTGAGTTTAATTTTGTTATTCTTAGTTCTTGTAGGGTTAATATGAAAAAGAGCTGAAAAATGATGGAAAAGATGAAAGAAAATGCTATGGGCGGAACATGTACAAGTATGAAGTCATTTTGGATGCTGTTTCGTATTTTAAGCATAACTTTCAAGTCCGAACTCCAATTGAGGTGAATCAAGATGCGTTGGAAAGTTAAGAGGACTTTTGTGTTTCACACTTTTTCAAATTTCAAACTCATCAATATCAAAACTTAAGCCAAAGGTGAGGCACAGTGTTGAAGCTCAGGGCACGTGTGTTGGGAAGGTGCAGTGCAGGTGCGCTAAGTCCAAAAGCAAAAATTCCAGAATGTGCTAGGGTGCACATGCGCCCAAAACAGGCAGCACATGTGCTCCCGAACAGCATAGTTGCGTATTTATTAGATTTTTGGCTGATTTCTTCGCCCAGTTCAATTCTTTTTCGTACGATTCACATTTTAATTTTTCCTTAGGCAATGATTGTACCCCTAGTATTCTTTATAAATACCCCAAGTAGGGTGAGAAAAGGAGAGAACACTGTTATTTTCACATTATAGCTAGGGTTTTCAACAGAGAAATTCTTCTTTATTCTTTCATTGCACTTTGTGCCTAAACCCTTTTTTTTGGTCGAGAAATTTGAAGCCATGGTCAATTCTACTATGTTGTGAGACTCATTGTTCTTAAATTTATTCAATTTTATAGCAAGTATTGATTATTTTTCTGCAATTAATTTTATGATTGTTCTTTTTAACTTATTATTGCTTAAGTTATTGGAATTAATCTATAGCTAGATTGTTTTAACTACGTGTATTTAATTCAATCTGTGAAACAACTAAATTTGATAATTACTCAATTAGTGTTATTGAATTTAGAAAAAATAATTTACTAATTAGCATAACCGCAGGTGTTTATATTTAATTAACCTAATTGTTCTTGTTGATTTTAATGCTTTATTAGTTAAACTTTGGTACGCATGTCTAGATTAAATTAATATTTAGGGTTAATTGGATCGCGTGTTGAAAATTAGCCAACTTTAGAAAGAAACAAGAATCAACTTTGAATTAGAATTCGAGTTAATTCTTCAATTAGTTCTTAATATGGAATTTGAATTATCTTGTGTGTCAAGGATCGACTAGTAAAATTTCCATGGTGGATATGACCATAACCAAGATTTTTTCTTATATCGAATTCTTTTTAGTTATTTTATTGTTATAGTTTTTGGTTCAAAAAAACCCCCTATTTTGTTTAGCACACAAGAATAAACTCCGTTCTCTGTGGGACGAACTTGATTCACCACTAGTATATTATAATTACTGAGAGTTGTTCAATTTTGGGTGCCTACGACAACATTTGAACTCATCACACCAATATTTTGGCGCCTTTTCCGGGAAACGGTTTAAATTATTTTTGTCCTATTTATTTCAATTTTTCTTTTATTTTATTTTATTATTATTCTTTCGCTAATTGTGTATGCCGGTGACGCGATCTGCTGGACAAGTTGAATTTCAATTTGATCTGGAAATACAGAGAACATTATGCAAATTGTGGAAAGAATTAAGGGAAAGACAGTTAGGGGAAGAACAGTTGTTCAATTTTATCTTTGCTGGTGATAAATAACAACAAGAAGAGATGAACATGGCGCAACGAACTTTGAGAGAATTAGCAGCGCTCACTTTAAATCAGCAACCTTTATGCATTACATATCTTGAATTAGATGTAAATGTCACATTTGAATTAAAATCCGGAATAATCCATCTATTACCTTCTTTTCATGGATTACCAGGTGAAGATCCAAATAAGCATCTTAAGGAATTCCACGTAGTTTGCACAAGTATGAAACCTACTGGAGTGTCAGAGGAGCATATTAAACTGAAAGCATTTTCGTTCTCGCTTAAGGATGAGGCGAAGGATTGGCTGTTCGATTTACCTTCAGGCAATATTACAACATGGGAGCAAATGAACAGACTATTCTTGGCTAAATAACATTTTCTAGCCTCTAGGACTGCGAATATTCGAAAGAAATTTTGTGGCATAAGGTAGTTCAATGACGAGTCTTTGTATGAGTACTAGGAGCGCTTCAAGAAATTGTGTGCAAGCTGTCCACATCATCAAATAAGTGACTCCTTATTAATCCAATATTTTTATGAAAGTTTGTTGCCAAATGAAAGGAATATGGTCGATGCCGCGAGTGGAAGGGCATTGGATAATTTGATCGTAGACACTGCCGTGAGCTTATATCGATTATGGCTGCACATTCTCAAAAGTTTGGGACACGACGTGATCAATCTCTCAAACGTGTTAACGAGGTAATTGTTTCATCTTTAGAACAACAAATGGCTAGTCTGACTTATTTTGTACGACAATTAGCTTCAAGAACTGCACAGACAGCACAACCCTACGGCATTTGCTCAAACGAGGGACATTCAATATACTTGTGTTCCAAATTACAAGAGGAATCCCATGAGCAAGTAAATGCGGCGGGAGGACAACTATTTCCAGGGCAACCATGAACAAATTATGATCCCTACTCTAACACGTATAATCCTGGATGGAAGAATCATCCTCATTTGAGATATGGGAATCCAACACTACCTCAGGCACAACAGAATTGGCAGAATTTCCAACCATACAAGCCCCCATTTGCTCAAAGACAAAAAGCAAATCTGGATAATCAGTCTAGCAAGTCTTTAGATTAAATGTTGAATACTTTAACGGCTAATACTATGCAATTTCAACAGGACACTAAGGCCAGTATTCAGAAATTACAGCACCAAATGGGACAAATGGCGACCGCAATCAACCGATTAGAATCGCAAGGTTCCAGAAAGTTGCCATCTCAAACTATCATTAACCCCAAGGAGAATGTTAGTGCTATTGTGTTGAGAACCAGCAAAGAGGTTGACGTGTCAAATGAAGTGGTTCCTGAACAAAAGAAGGCCAAAGAAAGGGCGATCGAAGTGGAGAAAGAAGTCGGTCCCAGCCAAAAAGATGAAAAAACCATAGTAAGTCAACTCAGTAGCCAGAATACACACCTGAGCCAACATTTCCTAATGCATTTAAGGAATTTGCGAAGGAGGACCCCAATAGAGACTTATATGAAACTTTTCTCAAGTAAACATTCCATTGTTAGATGCTATCAAACAAATTCCTCGATATGCTAAATTTTTAAAAGAATTATGTACACATAAAAAGAAGCAAAAACAAAATAAGGCTAAGATGATCATGTTGGGTAAAAATGTATCAACCATGCTTACATAACAGAATCTTTCCATGAAATGCAAAGATTCAGGTATGTGTACAATTCCTTATTCAATAATCAATACTAGAATTAAGGAGGCCATGTTGGATTTAGGAGCTTCTATAAATGTTATGCCTTATTCATTTTATAAATCCTTACATATAGGGCCTTTACTTGAAACTAGTACTGTTATCCAGTTAGCAGATAGATCAATGGCTTATTCTAAGGGTATAGTTGAGAATGTTTTAGTCCAAGTCAATGAATTTAATTTTTCCAGCTGATTTTTATGTTCTTCAAATGGAGAACCATGATGAGTTAGCCCCTATTTTGTTAGGTAGACCATTTTTGAAAAATCTAAAACTAAAATATACACTGGAATTTTGAAGATGGAATTTTATGGCAAATCTTTCAACATAATATTTTATGCAGCCATGAAGTATCCAACTGAGGATAATTCTATGTTCTTTATTGATGTTATGGATTCGATAGTATAGGATGTTTTTAAAGAAGAATTCGAAGGAGACTGGGATGAACAAGTGGAAAGTGATGTTGAACAACCGCAATTTGGTAAGTTATCTTATGTGACGTCGAAGATCCCTAATGATACAATTTTGTCTTCTATTTTGTAAGCAACTGAGTCAGAACTAAAGCCTCTTCCAAGTCACCTCAAATATATGTTTCTAGGTGATGGGTAAACTCATCCAGTGATAGCCGCTAATGACCTAACCATTGACCAAGAAGAACGTTTGCTAAAAGTTCTAAGGGAGCTTCCAACAAGACAGCAATTGGGTGGACCATTACAGATATAAAGGGAATTAGCCCATCAATTTGTATGCATCGTATACTACTCAAAGATGGAGCTAAGCCTACCCGCTAACCGCAAAGAAGGCTAAACTCGACGCTAATGGAAGTGGTTAAAAAGGAAATACTCAAACTTCTTGAAGTGGAGATAATTTACCCAATTTTAGATAGCGAATGGTTTAGTCTGGAACAATTAGTCCCTAAGAAGACAGGATTAACTATGATGAAAAATCAAGAAAACGAGATGGTGTCCACCCATATACAACATGAGTGACGTCTTTGTATAGATTATGGAAAGCTTAATTCTCTTACTCGCAAAGATATCTTTCCTTTACCTTTTATTGATCAAATGCTTGAAAGGTTAGCTGGTCATGCTTATTATTGTTTTCTTGATGGTTACTCAGGATACTTTCAAATTGCTATTGCTCTCGAAGATCAGGAGAAGACAACATTTACATGCCCATTTAGAACATGGACAATTCCTTACCGTCGTATGCCATTTGGGTTCCGTAATGCCCCTGCTACTTTTCAGAGATGTATGGTTAGCATACTTTTTGACTTTCTAGAATATTTTATTGAGGTATTTATGGATGATTTGACATTTTATGGAGATTCTTTTGATCAGTGTTTGCACAATCTCACATTGATATTACAAAGATGCATAGAACCTAACCTTGTCCTAAACTCTGAAAAGTGTCATTTCATGGTGCAACAAGGTATAGTGTTAGGACATGTGGTGTCATCTAAGGAGATTGAGGTTGATAAAGCAAAAATTGATATAATTCAATCATTATCGTACCTTACCAAGTTGCGGGAAGTTCGTGCTTTTCTTGGTCATGCAAGTTTTTACCGAAGGTTCATTAAGGACTTCTCCAAAATATCGATACCTTTATGCAAATTACTGCAAAAAATATGTGGAATTCGAGTTTGGTGATGACTGCAAGGTGGCATTTGACAAATTGAAACAACTTCTCGTGTCAACTCGTCGACAATTATCCAACCACCCAATTGGAGTCTACCATTTGAGATAATGTGGGATGCAAATGACCTTGCAGTGAACGCAGTTTTGGGGCAACGTGTTGGAAAGGTGCCTCATGCAATTTATTATGCTTCCATGACCCTAAAATGATGCGCAGAAAAACTGCATCACTATTGAAAAGGAGCTTTTGGCTATTGTTTTTGCTCTAGAGAAGTTTTGTTCTTATCTAATTGCTACTAAGGTAATTGTATGTTCTGATCATGCAGCTTTACGCTATTTAATGACGAAAAGGGAGTCAAAACCAAGGTTGATAAGATGGATACTCCTCTTGAGGAAATTCGACTTGGAAATCAAAGATAGAAGTGGTATGGAAAATAAAGTGGCAGACCATTTAAGTCGACTACCATATGTGGAGGGTGAACTGGAGATACAAGAAAGATTTTTGGATGAACAATTATGCTCAGTAAAGGCGATGTTACCCTGGTATGAAAATATTGTTAATTTCTTAGTTACAGTACTAATAAATTACCTCAAGGTTTGTCTAGGGTGGCAAGAAAGAAGATCAAAAGTGATGCCAAATACTATGTGTGGGATAAGCCCTATTTATGGAAACATTGCACCGATCAAGTAATAAGAAGGTGTGTCAATGATGGTGAGATAAATTCGATCTTAGCATTTTGCCATACTTATGCTTATGGAGGGCTCCCATAAAAGAAAATGCATATTGGCATTTTGGAGCCAAAATAATAGCATTGAAGGTACTAGAGTGTGGATTTTATTAGCCCAGCATATTTTGTGACTTTTACCTATTTTGTCATTCTTGTGATAATTGTCAAAGGACAAGTAATATTTCCCAAAAGAATGAAATGCATCAAAACCCGATACAATTCTGTGAAATATTTGATGTTTGGGGAATTGATTTCATGGGACCTTTTCCTATTTCATTTGGTTATTCATACATACTCATGGCTGTTGATTATGTTTCGAAATGGGTAGAAGCTAAAGCCACTCATACTGAAATGATTCAAAGATTGTTGTAGATTTTCTTAAGAGTAACATTTTTTCTAGATTTGGCATTCCAAGAGCTATGATCAGTGATCCTGGTACTCATTTTTGTAATCGGACAATGGAAGCCTTACTGAAAAAGTACCATGTCACACACAAGATTTCCACCGCATATCACCCACAAACCAGTGGACAAATCAATGTATCCAACAGAGAAATTAAGTCTATTCTCCGAAAAATGGTGAACTCTAGCCATAAGGATTGGAGTTTACAGTTGGATGATGCATAATGGGCATATCGCACTGCCTATAGGACACCTATAAGGATGTCCCCGTATCGGTTAATATTCGGGAAAGCTTGTCACCTACCCGTAGAATTGGAGCATAAAGCTTATTGGGCTATTAAAAGTTTTAATATAGGATTGGATGCAAGTGGTGAACACAGAAAATTACAACTGTAAGAGTTCGAGAAAATCCGCAATGAAGCTTACGAGAATGCTCGCATATATAAAGCGAACTAAGGCAAAGGCTTTTCATGATCAAATTATCATAAGGAAGGATTTTAAAGTTGGTCAAAAAGTCCTTCTTTATCAGACATGTCTTCGCTTATTTCCTGGTAAGTTTAGATCTCGTTGGATTGGACCATTTATTACAACTAATGTATTTCCTCATGATGCAGTTGAGATTTAGAGTTTACAAACATCCAAGGTGTTCAAAGTCAATGGACATCGCCTAAAACCCTATTATGAAGGAGTAACATTGGGAAATGTCTGTGAAGAGAATTTGGAAGAATCGCTTTATAATTAATTCATGAAAGAGCATCAAATTGAGCCAATGATAGTAAACAAAAGCATTGTATGGGAGGCAACCCATATTCAATTTAATTTTATTCTGTTATTTAATTTTTTCAACTTTATTTTTGTTTATTTTAGTCTCAAAGGTTAGCTTATTTTAATTTCGTGCTAATCGGGAAATCGATTGCATTAATGAGCTAAACCGATAAATTGTTCCCAGAAAGGTTTAGCATGTTATGTGGGTGCTTTTGGGTAGAGAAATTTTTACGCTTTAAAAGTTGTTTTGTGAATTTTTTTTTTTTTTTAAATTAATTTTGTTTTGTCTCTTGCGCACATGCACGCTGAATTTTCAGCGCATGTGCGCAAGATTGTCTTAGGAATTTTACTTCTGCAAGATTTGGGACCACATTATCCTTGAGCTTTTCATGCCCTATGTTTTGGGCTATTTTCTTTATCTTTTAATTTTGGCAGTTGATTTCTTCGACACTTTTAGATGCTACTTTATTTTGTTAGACATTTTAGTTAGTTAATTTCCTTTTAGCTAGGTTTTAAATTTCATAATGGTGTTTTCGTTTCTTTTTGTCATGTATTCCCTTAAGGGAGTAAGTTTTTTCTGGATTATTGTATGATTATTTTCTACAATATTCTTGTTTTTCTTATTTTCTCAAGGAAATTATTTTTTTTGTTTTGTTTAGTGTTCCTCTAGCTTTCATTCATGACAAGGGATATTTATATCGGCTTCATGCTACTCTGAACACGAATTAAATCCAGAAAAGCTTTTTTTTCCCATTTTATGCTTTTTATTTTTGCGTTGAGGACAATGCTTATTTTTAAGTGTGGGGTGGGGAAGTTATTTGGATTTTTAAGTTATTTGGTGTGTTTTGCTCAATTTTGCTGCAATATTTTAACTTTTCCTTTGATCTGAGAGCTTGTCGAAAATTTTTGAAATTTTTCGTGGATTAATTGACAGTTTTTAAAAAAATTTCAAAAATTTTTGCTTAATGTATTTCCCCATTTTTCTATATAATAAATCTTTAGTTGCACCACGCATGAATGAGTAGTCAGTATTAATATTTTTGATTCATGATTTTTAAGATTTTTGAGCACTAAGCCATACATTAATTTTTTATTTGGGATATTTAGAGAAATTTATGTAGACTCAATTATGTTGCATCCCAAAAACTCACTTTATTACATTTTTTAACGGAATTCTTAGATGACCCAATTTAGTTTAAATATGAGGGTAGTGTTTCCAGCTTTTTCGTTTGTTGAGCCTTTCTAGCCAACCATTTTAACAATTTATTTCTAAGTACCTTATTTGAGTCTTATTCTTGTGAAGAGAAACATCATTCTCCTTCTTTCACTTAACTCTATTTACCTTCCCTTATTGAACTTAATGTTTCTTTTAATTGTTTTATTCTAAGTTATTCCTTTATGAGCTTTATGGTGCACATTATATGTAAGGGTGGAAGTTTGGGAAAAGTGAGTGATGTATATTTTTGTAGCAAAATGGGTATTGGAAAAAATTATTGAAAAAAATGAATATGGGAGTTTCTGTATTTGTAGGTAGCACCCATCACTAATACCTGCATATTCTTGATATTTACAGGTAGTGCCTATCACTAGTACCTGCGTGTTTATTTGTTGCGGGTAGTGCCTACCACTGGTACTCGTACCGTGAGCAGACATAAAAAAATGAAATAATGTTGTGATGTACATATGTCCGGAAGAAGTTTGGCATGTTTGGCTATGCTTATTGGTTGCCTACATTCGGAATTTTTCATGGGTATTTGTTACTCAAGTGTGGGGTTGTGGATATATGATATTTTGCATGTGAAAAGAAGTTTTATTTTAATGTGTGGCCACCATTATTATAAAACTCTTGTTGTTATTTGTTATATCTTCTCCATTCTTTGGCAAACTAATATCCTAACCTATAGTTTGAGCTGAAAGTCCTACTCAATTTAAATAGAATCGATTGTCTAGATTACTGGAGGGATGTAAGAAAAGTGAGCTATGGGGTGTTTAGAAAAAATTTTGAGGGTCATCATGATTTAATCTAAATATTTTCAAATCTAAATTTTTGAATGGCTGTACACATTCACACGAATTTCATGTTTTGGTTTTTATTAGCATTTGAGCTCTTTGGTTCTTAGACTACTCTGATTGATTGGATTGATTATTTATGTTCATAATTGAGGGAATATGTTGAGTGGAATTTTGTTGTGCTCAAGTGTTTCAATTTTATGTTTGATCGAGGAGGATTAAAGGCTAAGTGTGGGATACTTTGATAAGTTCATAATTGTGCTATATTTTATGTGTCATTTACCACGTTTTTATGTGTTGTAAGTAAGATTTGAGTTATTATTGAGCTTAATTTGGTTATTCTTAGTTTTTGTAGGGTTAATGTGTAAAAGAGCTGAAAAAGGATGGAAAAGATAAAAGAAAATGCTAAGGGCGTAACATGCACAAGCATGACGTTATTTTGGATATTGTTTCGTATTTTAAGCATAACTTTCAAGTCCGAACTCCAATTGAGGTGATTCAAGATGCATTGGAAAATTAAGATGGACTTTCGTGTTTCACAATTTTTCAAATTCCAAAAAAATCAAGTGTTGGTCCCAAAGCAATCTAAGAGGGGGAGTGAATTAGGTTTCTTAAAAATACTTTTAGAAATATTAAACTTATTGAGATTTTTCAACTAACAATAATATAATAGAATCAATGAAACTATTAAGTAAGAAAGAGAGGAAATTAAACAACCAATACTTCCATGAAGCTAACAAGTTTGAAGTATTAATTCACTAGAATGCTTCACACACTGGGTGAGCCAATAATCTTTACAAAGTAGGGAAATTCTTGCTCACACCAAAACTCTTTTAGTTGAGCCAAGAATTTTACTCACAACCTCACTTTCGTACAAGATTATCACTCCACTCAAAATTGAATTGCACTCTAAGCTGCACACTAATACAATATAGCACTATAGCCAATTTCTACTAAAATTGCTCTTTTCGAAGGGTTGTATTCAATGTATTAGATGATCTTTACAAAATAGTAGAGCAATTATTTATAGGAGCAATAAATGGTGGTTGTAACTACTTCCTAACGGCTAAATAATAAATGCACAAAAAGCAGCCGTTGAGGTTTCGGACTTCCGAGATATGTATGATGCGTCCGACACAGCGTTCAATCTCCATGCAGCATAGTTTGGACGGCCGTGCATGCGTCCGTTCCATCGTCCGAACGGAGCTTCGGATGGTCATGTTCGTCCGAGGTTGCTAAAGAGACTTTGTTCGGACAGTTGTGTGCGTCCATGGAGAAGCATTAAGAACCTTGCTTTCTGCCTATTGGTTCGGACGGTGAAATGCGTCCGAGCAGCTTGACATAGTTCGGACGGTGTATTGCGTCCCAACACCCTGTTTCCAGCAGAACAAGTAACAGACCTGCAAAGCTTGTTTACAGAGTTTAGTGCTTATGTCATCATCAAAATAAGGTTTGGAAAACATCAATCTCCCCGCTTTTGATGATTACAAACAGTCATGGAATAACCAATATGTAAAATCAACAGATATGAGTGATAACCAATCATTTTGCAATATAAATTACTACTCCCCCTTTTGACATCATCAAACAAAGCTCCCCCTGAGAAAGTGCAAATATTCAATAGGAATAGTGCCAAAAGATAAAGTAATTCATAAAAGGATAAAACCCAAATATACCCAAATATTCAACAGGAATAGTGCAAAAAGATAAAGTAATTCATAACAGGATAAAATCGAGAGCGAATCCAACTACAGTCAAAGGAAAACTTCAAAGAAATGCCAAAACTAAAATACATATTATTAAAGAATCTAAATCGAGTCATTTTTTTTCTTATAGCATTTTTCGATCTTGCGGTGTTTGGAAGTGGCGTCATCATCAGTAGCCTCACTGTCTTTATCTTCTTCATTACGGCATTGCATGATGAAATTGAATGTGTCGTCAACATCCTCATCGTCGCCTTCATCTTCATTGGCAGCACCTTGATTATTTGTGTCCTCTTTGTTATCGTCACGAACATCCCCTTCTTAGGCATTGTCATCACTTTCGGTGGAGGAGTCGAGTGGATATTGTGATTGAATATTGGCAGATTGAACCTGAGCTGAAGCAGACATGCCCAAGCTAAATGCCTCTTGGAGAATCAACTGACGAGTTTCATGTTGCTTTAACTTACAATTAGTGTGACGTTGAAAGGAACTTACTTGAGTGCTCAAAGAAGTGAGAAGGCCACAGATTTGAGAAAGTGAAGGTTCGGAGGAAGACCTATGGACGAGGATCATAGACTGGTGGAGGTGTTTGAGGAGGAGGAGAATGGGGAAGTGCCAAACCAGAGGTATAGGCCCGAGATTTTGAACGTTCAATATCAAAAGCTGCCTTAGTTAACCATTGATTGTTAAAAAAATGGAGGCCTTTTCGTTCAATATAAGATTTGTTGAAATAGGGGGGAAATTGTTTGTTTCCGCTGAAAGGTACATCAAGGAAATCAAATACTTTGGTGAGAAATTTTCCAAAAGGAATGTTTCGTCGGGTATCAGTAAGAAAGAGTTCCCACAGGGAGCAGAAGAGATACCCAAAGTCAAGAGGAATTCCCTTTAAAACACAAAAAAATAAGTAAAGCTGCATTTTTTCAGGCTCAGGGCAATGCCCATCTGTTGGTAACTGCAAATTCTTGACAAGAGTGTACAACATGTTTAGTTCAGGAGTGAGCAATGTAGTTTTGGCTTCCGAGGCCTGTTTGAAATTGATGTTAAAAATAGCTCTGACCTCATCAATGTAATCAAATCGATTATCAAGAGCGGGCCATTTATCTAAAGAAAAGAAATAAGAAAAATCATTCGGATTTGAGACTTCACATTCAAAAATAGTGTTGATGATGTTGGAGGAAATTACAAGATTTGTGCTGTTTACATGAGAAACTAATGTGCGAACAGTGGGGCCTTTGCTAAGATTGGCTTTGAATTTAAGCACCATGTCATGATAAACGGGTAAGTCAGTATGAACTAAGTGACCCCAATTTTATTTTTCAAAACACGATTTGACAATGGGAAGATTAAATTCATCGAAAAGACTCTGAGAAGCAGGGCGTTGAACGATTATAGATTTGCTAAGAAGGGATATATACCGTTCAGATGCCTTGGCATCGATGAATTTTGGTAAGGTTCGATTTGATGAGGCTTGGGGATTTGCAGATGATTCCCCATGCACTGGAGCTTTCCCTTTTGATTTTCGTCCACGAGTTGCTGTTGAAGAATCTCCACAGGATTTAACTTTTTTTGTAAGGATGTTGGTGGGAATTTGATGAAATGAGATGGTAGATGGGTGGAATTAGGTGCAATAATAGTGATGAATACTTTGAGAATGACAATTTTCCAAACAATTTGTGGAGAGAAGGAAGAAGTTGGAGGAATTTTTTAGGAGAAAATTTTTGCCAGAGAGGGTTTCGGTTGGTAGGGTGAGTCCGAAAAAAGGGAAAGTGGACGGTTTTAATAGAGCAGAGAGACCGTTCGGACATCCGAATGATTGGTGTACGTCCGAAAGCTGATAACGAACGGCCGATCGAAGAGCTAGTGCGTCCGATATTCTTTCAGATCATGGGAAACGTCTGGTAGAATTCCAGTGAGTAAGTGAAGAAATTGAGTAACGTTCTGATGATCATAAGCTTCCGAGGCAGAGAGGAAGTTTTTGGACGAGTGATCCGAGAAAGAGTGTTGTTCGGACGATTAGGTGTGTCCGAACGAGGAGATTATGCCAAATTGAACTGTAAAATCCCCAAACATTTTCTGAGAGCATCTTCACAGATTCAAAGCGATCTAGAGCCAAAGGTTTTGTAAAGATGTCAGCCAGTTGATCTAAAGTAGGTACGAAATCAACACGTATTTTCTTTTTACAAACAAGATCTCTAATAAAATGGTGCTTAACATCAATGTGTTTGGTCCTAGAGTGCATAACAGGATTTTTTGTGAGATTAATTGCACTAGTGTTGTCACACCTTATAGGCACACAATCAAAAACAACACCAAAATCTTTTAGAGTATGTTTCATCCACAGAAATTGAGCGCAACAATTTCCAGCAGCAATGTATTCGGCTTCAGTTGTAGAAAGAGAAATAGAATTTTGTTTTTTGCTAAACCAAGACACAAGACAATTACCCAGGAAATGACACATACCACTGGTACTTTTTCTACCAATTTTAGTCTATAATCGCAAAGTCAGCGTCAGAATAACTAATTAAATCAAATGTAGAGGACTTTGGATACCACAGACCAAAATTCATTGTACCCTTCAAATATCTAAAAATCCTTTTTACAGACTATCATGTGCGATTCTTTGGGGCAAGATTGAAATCTAGCATATAAACAAACAGCAAACATAATATCTGGTCTGCTAGCTATTAAGTAAAGTAGGCTTCCGATCATACCTATATAGTATTTTTTTTCATCAACACTATTACCTCCTTCATCTTTATCAAGGTTGGTTGAAGTGCACATAGGCGTACCAACTTGTTTGCAATCTTCCATTCCGAATCATTTGAGTAGCTCCTTTGTATACTTGATTTGTGTAATAAACGTTCCTTCCTTTGTTTGGTGAACTTGTAGTCCAATGAAAAATTGTAACTTGCCCATCATACTCATCTCAAACTCTTTTTGCATTAAATGTGAAAAATCCTTGCACAAGCTTTCATTAGTTGATCCAAAAATAATATCATCAACATAAATTTGAACAATTAACAAACCATTGGAATTTGTTTTTGTAAAAAGAGTGGTGTCAACTACACCTCTTTTAAATCCATTTTCAATCAAGAAACCACTTAATCTTGAATTCAAACCAAGCTCTTGGAGCTTGTTTCAAACCATATAAAACTTTAGAGAGTTTGAAAACATGATTTGGAAATATTTTTATTTTCAAAACCCGGAGGTTGTTCAACGAAAACTTCTTGATCAATAAAACCATTTAAAAATGCACTTTTGACATCCATTTGAAATAATTTGAAATCATTGAAACATGCAAATGTGAGAAACAAGCGAATGGATTCTAATCTAGCCACGGGTGCTAAGGTTTCATCAAAGTCAATACCTTCTTTTTGAGCATAACCTTTTGCAACAAGTCTAGCTTTGTTTCTTATAATTTCACCTTTATCATTTAATTTGTTTCTAAAAACCCATTTTGTTCTAATTACGGGATGAGAAGATGGTCTTTCAACTAAGGTCCATACGTTATTTTTCTCAAATTGACTAAGTTCATCTTGCATGGCAATGACCCAAGATTCATCATTCAAAGCAACATCTACATGTTTAGGTTCAATGAGAGAAAGTAATGCACCTAAATTACTATTCAAAGGTTTATGAGAACGAGTAGTTACCCCATCGGATAGATCACCTATGATTAGATCTTGAGGGTGACTAGAGACGAATATCCAAGCTTTTGGAAGATCTTTTGGAGTATCCTCGTTCTTTTCTTCTTCGTCATCTAGTTGATGGTTGTTGACATCATTGCTTGATGTGATCTCTTGATGATCTTCATGGATAGTGAGCTTCTCGAGCTCCTTTTGAATACCTACATCTTCATTTTCACACAAATTCTTTGAGATAACATCATTAGCTTCATCAAAGGTAACATGTACAACTTCATCAATCAAGAGCGTTCTTCTATTGTATACTCGGTATGCTTTCTTGTCACTAGAATATCCTAGAAAGATCCCTTCATCCGATTTTTTGTCAAATTTACCAAGGTTTTCTTTGATTTTTAAAACAAAAAATTTGCAACCAAAAACTTTAAAATAGCTCACAACGGATTTTTTATAAAAAAGGAGTTTATAAGGAGTTTTGAATTTAAAAAGGATCTTAATAAATTTCGATTCATGACATAACAAGCTGTGTTAACGGCTTCGGCCCAAAAATATTGTGGTAAGTCGCATTCAATAATCATAGTTCTAGCGGTTTCTTGAAGAGTCCTATTTTTCCTTTCAACAACACCATTTTGTTGAGGGACTCTAACAACCAAAAATTCATGAAAAATACCGTTGTGATCACAAAATTCGGGAAAACCTCCAAATTTAAATTCGGCACCATTGTCACTTCTTAAACGAATGATCTTTAAATTCAATAAATTTTGAATTTTGGAAAATAATTTTACAAATTTTTCAAAAGCTTCATTTTTGTGAACAAGAAATAATACCCAAGTGTACCTAGAATAGTCATCTACAATAACAAAGGCATATTTGCAACCACCAAGACTAGCATGTTGAGTAGGTCCAAACAAGTCTAAATGCAACAATTCTAAAGGTTTATGAGTGGACACAAAATTCTTTGGTTTAAAAGAAACTTTAACTTAGCTGTCTCTTGTTTACCAAATTGGCATGCATCACAAATTTTATTTTTCAAAAACTTTAATTTTTGCAAACCTCTTACCAAATCATTCTTAGCAAGTTTTTCAATTAAATACATATTAAAATGACAAAGTTTTCTATGCCAAAGCCAAGTATCATCTATGGAAGCGGTAAGACATTTTACATTGCTATTGCTAATTTTATCAAGATGAATCACATAAACATCATTGTGCCTAGTGCCCTTAAATAAAACAACATAATTTTTATCAAGGATAAGACATTCATGCTTGGTAAAAAATACAGAAATTTTTATCACAGAGTTGACTTACACTTAATAAATTGTAGTTCAAATTATCAACAAAAAGCACATTCTTTGTCAAGGTTTCACCATTTTTACCTACATCACCAATGTCGATTGATTTTGCTTTATTGTTATCTCCAAATGTTACTTTTTCACTGTTTTCGGATTTGAAATTTGTGAAGAGAGAAGCATCACCCGTCATGTGCCTTGAACATCCACAGACTATCTATGAACCACTTAGCATTGTTGGTGATGTTAAGTACCTACACTAAAGATCAATTGATAACTTTTGGTACCCATATTTTCTTGGGTCCATTTGAGTTAATGGAATTGCTATTAATCCATGCGGCTTTCATTCCAAGTTTCTCATTTTTCTTGACATAACACATATTCTTGACATGTCCATGTTGTTGGCAATATCTACAAATAATATTTTTATTTTCATATAAAGAGGATTTTGATTTTACAAAACATAAGTCATCCCTTCTAAACATGATAAAATTTTTGTTGATTAATACATTTCTATTTCTTTTCAAATCAACAACACTTTCTCTCTTTCTAGTCAAGAGAACATTCAAATCATCCAATCTTTTCTTCAAGGAGGCTTGGTCTTCCTTGACCTTTGATCTCACATGCATTCTTTTCTTCAAGTCACAATTTTCTTGTGATAGCCTATTATTTTCATTCACAAGTTTAGAGTTAGCATTCAATAGAACATTTGACAACTTTCTTTACTAACTCCTTATTTCTAGCATATGATTCCTTTAAGCTATCATGCAATTTCAAAATGAAAGCTTCAAGATCATTTTCATCATTGGAGTCATAGTTAGAATTTACCTCATCATCTCCAATGGCCATAAAGGCCATTTGTGCCAACTCCATTTCTTCTTCAACTTCTCCTTCGGAGTTGCAATCATCCCATATGATTTGAAAGTTATTGAATCTAGGCTTTCTTCCTTCCTTCTTTTTCTTGGAAGGACACTCATTTGCTAAGTGTCCGAGTTGACCGCATTCAAAGCACTTTTCATTTTGCTTCTTCATTTCTAGCTTAGTCTTTCCTTTGAAATTATTTGAATTTGTAGCTCCACCTCTTCTCATTCTCCGTTTATTGATATAATGTTTAAGAAATCCTTTGGTGATGAGTGCAAGATCTCCTTCATCAAGATCTTTGTCTTCTAGATTGATGGAGCCATTTTCATCCTCTTCTTGAGAGGTCTTTAATGCAATCTGCTCCTTCTTGGTCTTGCTTCTTCATCATCCAACACTTTGGCCTTCAACTTCAATTCATAAGATGTAAGAGAGTTGATTAGCGATTCAATAAGCATTGAATTTAAATTCTTGGCTTCCTCTATAGCGATTGTTTTGGCATCCCATTCTTTGGATAGAGCATTTAGGATTTTTCTATTCTTTTCACCCAAAGAGTACTCCTTACCCAAGGCTTCAAGATCCTTAATGATGTCATTGAACCTACAATACATTTTGTCAATATTTTCAAGTGGTTCCATCTTAAAGGACTCATACTTGGCAACAAGTAAGGATTTCTTTTGCTCACGAACATCGTTGCTCCCTTCATGGATTTCCTTCAATTTATCCCAAATTTCTTTAGCGAAAATGCATCCCTTCACGCGAGTTGATTCATTAGCATCCAAGGCATTATATAGCACATTCATGGCTTTTGCATTTAACGTCAAGTTTCCCTTGTCTTGTGGAGTGAGCTCATCCCTTGTCTTATTCTCTTTTTCTATTTGTGTGATCATCAATGATAGTAGCTTCAAAGGGACCTTCATTAACAACATACCACAAGTCAATATCAATAGATTGCAAAAATATTTTCATTCTATCTCTCCAACTTATAAAATTTGCCCCATTGAACATAGGGGGCCTAGTAACGGATTGACCCCCAAACAATAGAACATTGTTGGTTGCCATAATAGTTCTTTTCTCAAAAGCAATTTAAGCAATAAAATGAGACCAAGCTCTGATACCAATTGCTGGTCCCAAAGCAACCTAAGAGGGGGGGTGAATTAGGTTTCTAAAAAATACTTTTAGAAATATTAAACTTATTGAGATTTTTCAACTAACAATTAATATAATAGAATCAATGAAACTATTAAGTAAGAAAGAGAGGAAATTAAACAACCAATACTTCCAAGCTAACAAGTTTGAAGTATTAATTCACTAGAATGCTTCACACACTGGGTGAGCCAATCATCTTTACAAAGTAGGGAAATTCTTGCTTTCACACCAAAACTCTTTTAGTTGAGCCAAGAATTTTACTCACAACCTCACTTTCGTACAAGATTATCACTGTACTAAAAATTGAATTGCACTCTAAGCGGTACACTAATACAATATAGCACTATAGCCAATTTTTACTAAAATTGCTCTTTTCTAAGGCTTGTATTCAATGTATTAGATGATCTTTACAAAATAGTAGAGCAGTTATTTATAGGAGCAAGAAATGGTGGTTGCAACTACTTCCTAACGGCTAAATAATAAATGCACAAAAAGTAGCCGTTGAGGTTTCGGACGTCCGAGATAAGTATGATGCGTCCGACACAGCGTCCGATCTCCATGCAGTTGGTAAAGAACATCGTTCGGACGGCCGTGCATGCGTCCATTCCATCGTCCGAACGGAGCTTCGGACGGTCATGTTCGTCCGAAAGAGACTTTGTTCGGACAGTTGTGTGCGTCCGTAGAGAAGCATTAAGAACCTTGCTTTCTGCCTGTTGGATCAGACGGTGTGTTTGCGTCCGAACACCCTGTTTCCAGCAGAACAAGTAACAGACCTGCAAAGCTTGTTTACAGAGTTTAATGCTTATGTCATCATCAAAATAAGGTTGGAAAAACATCATCAAGGTCAAAACTTAAGCCGAAGGCGAGGCACAGTATTGAAGCTCAGCGCATATGCTCAGGGGAGGTGCAGCCCATGTGCGGTGAGTCCAAAAGCAAAAATTCCAGAATGTGCTAGGATGCACAGGCGCCCAAAACAGGCAGTGCATGTGCGCCCAAAACAGTATAGTTACGTATTTCTTGGATTTTTGGCCGATTTCTTTACCCAGTTGGACTCTTTTTTCATACGATTTCACATTGTTATACTTAGACAATGATTGTAACCCTAGTATTCATTATAAATACCCCAAGTAGGGTGAGAAAATGAGAGAGCACTTTTATTTTCACATTATAGCTAGTGTTTTCAGCAAAGAAATTCTTCTTTATCCTTTCATGGCACTTTGTACCTAAACCCTTCTTGGTCTGAGAGGGATTTGAAGCCATGGTTAATTCTACTATGTTGTGAGACTCTTTATTCTTGAATTTATTCAATTTTATAGCAAGTATTGATTATTTTTCTGTAATTAATTTTATGATTGTTCTTTTTAACTTATTATTTAAACACCAAGAATTAAGTTATTTAGATTAATCTATAGCTAGATTGTTTTAACAGCGTGTGCCTAATTCAATCTGTGAAGCAACTAAATTTGATAATTACTCGATTAGTGTTATTGAATTTAGGAAAAATAATCAATTAATTGGCATAACTGCGTGTGTTTATGTTTAATTAGTATAATTGTTCCTGTTGATTTTAATGCTTCTATTAATTAATCTTTGGCGCTTGTCTGTATTAAATTTATAGTTAGGGTTAATTGGATCGCTTGTTGAAAATCAGCCAACTTTAGAAAGAAACAAGAATCAACTTTGAATTGAAATTCGGGTTAATTCTTCAATTAGTGTTTGATATGGAATTTGAATTATCTTGTGAGTGTGTCAAGGACTGACAAGTAAAATTTCCATGATGGATATGACCAAAATCAAGATTTTTCTTACATCGAATTCTCTTTAGTTATTTTATTGTTTTAGTTTTTAGTTCAAAAACATTCAAAAAATCCCCTATTTCATTTAGCACAAGAATAAACTCCGTTCTTTGTAGGACGAACTTAACTCACCACTACTACATTGTAATTATTGAGAGTTGTTTAATTTTCGGTGCGTATGACAACATTTCAACACATCACACCACATGTTCAACATAAATAACAAATAATATACATATATATTATTTATTTATTTCAAATACAAATAGTCTTAAAATGGAATAGTTCTTTCAGAATTGAATACACAATATTAATGGCCCCATTTTGATTGTTTTTTTTTCAATTTTTTACCACTTTTTACTTTATTATTTATACTTTTATGAAATAACTATTTGGTCAGCAAAAATTTTTTTGGTCAACTTTTTTTACTTTTTGTTAAAATACTATTAATTATTTACACGGCAATTCAAAATTTTCTTTCACTATTCATTACTTACACAATTCAAAATTTTCTTTCACTATTAACATATATTAGCATTAAACTTTTTTATATTATCCACTATTATTCATTGGTTTGAATTTTTTTCGGGTAAAGAAAAAATGGAAATGTAAGTTCAGACTTCTGCACCTAGGTTCGGAAGTCCGAAGTATAGGTGGGAAAATAGAGTTTAAAATAGTATACAAGGTTCGGACTTTCGAACTTAGGGTTCGGGAGTCCGAACTATGGGCGAAAAAATAGAGTTTAAAATGGTATATAAGGTTCGAATTTTTAAACCTATGTTGGAGAATCTGAACTATGGACAGAAAAGTGTAAATTTTAAATTGTATTTTTATTTTGTATTAAATAAATACATTTTTAGCATATGCATACGGGCGTTTTTCCGATTTGGATTTCAAACGACAAACAGGTAACTACCTTTGCTTGTGATTTTTAATACTTGATTTGATGGTACAAAAAAGAAAGCGAACGGGATGAATTTATGTATTTTGATATTAATAATTTTATAATAATTTTGTGTACGTATTTTGTCTTTTAGTGCATAAAATACTAAGTAATTTTTAAATTGTATTTTTTTGATTTTATATTAAATAAATACATGTTAGCATATATATATGAGTATATCTTATTTTTTAAGATTCAAATTCAAACAACGAGAAAGCAACTATGTTTGTGTGTGGTTTTTAGTACTTGATTTGATGGTGTGAAAAAGAAAGTGAACGAAATTATATATTTTGATATTAGTAATTTCGTTCGACTTTCATGCACATTTTTTGTCTTTTAGTGCAAAAAATACTATCCAAACACTTATATATAAAAAATTATTTGCACTATGCACAATCCAAACACTTACTCAAATTATTCACATTTTTTTAATTATTTGCTACATCACTCAAATAATTTCTCGAATAATGCACCAAAATAATACTCCAAATAATGCAATCCATACGGGGCCAATATTTCATTAAGATAATTTTTGAAGCATTTATCTTATATGGTTTTCCTATTGGAGGAGATTTTGTGAATGATTTGTACTAGATATCTGGCCCCTTAAGACAAAGATACAAATCTTCGTCAACTGCTAAATTTTGTGATAGTGTTATGTGATTGACTTCGCTGTGTATAAGTTTTAGAACTTGGAAGCCATATTGTTAAGGGGAATAGGGACATATTTGTAGTCGTTATACTAACACAATAGGAATATGAAAATTAAATTTTTTTTGTGTAATTATTTGCAATATATTATTAAATTATTTCTTTAAAATGTACACGTCACTTTATAAAAAATTGCTAAAATATATGAACTTAATTATGATGGTTTAAACGGAGCAAATTTTTCTAGTACTAAGTTTTGTATTTTCTTTAGCCAACACACAGATGACAAAAGAAAAAATGCATGTCGCTTCTAAAAGACATGTTATAAAAATACACTTAAATCAACCAATTTAACTAGATGACAACTCGCAAGTATACGGTGTCAAATAGTAGCTCGTGGAAGGTGGTAGAGATCTTTCCTGCAAGGATTGTATTAAGTAGTATCGATTATTTAGCTGGAATGCTAATTGAAGGGTTGATTAAATAAAGGATTTTAACTAATTTAGGTTTAAAACTAAAATATGATTAAAAAGGGATTAGAATTTATGCTAGCCATTTTCATGGATTTTGGTTAATAGTGTTAATTAAATGGTCTTATGTTCTAATTAGAAGTTGATTTCCATCTGTAACCTAATTTCGATCCCTCGCAGTTAAGTCTATTAATTGAATTAATACAAGTATGGATCCTTCTTACTCCTTAAACTAACGATATTTGATTATTTACTCATGAAATTCTTACAACCAATTACGTTTGGGGTTTAGGGTTTTATGCTTCTCATCGAACTACCAATTTTGTATACATATTATGTACGTAAGCATAAGCAGTTCCATCAATTAACTATGATATAAATTCCTATACATAATAAAATAACTAAAAACAAATAGAAAAATAGAAATATTTAAATCAGATAATGAAACAAGCAAAAAGAAACAAATTTGAACTAGATATTATAGGAATTGATATTAATATTTGTCACTCTCCAAAATCAGGACTATTGTAAGAAAGTAAATAAACTAGATAACGCAGCAGAATTTAAAATTTTTACTTTCCTATCACGGATCACCTTGATTAATTTGTACGTAGCATAAGAAACGTATAGAGATCATACCTTAAAATTGCAGTAAAATCTCTAATATATTAGGGACGTCGAGCCACCAGCCGCACAAATGCCCTACCTCTAATAGTGTCCACACGAAAAATAAAATAAGGAATCTTCACCAAATTGATTGAGTCAAACCACAGAGTGCTAGCTCTTAAATTATTTTTCTTTTAAATCAAAACCGGACCATCATGTTTTTCAAAAGAAATTTGGACGACTTTTCTATATTCAAGCCGTCAAAGTACTAGTACTACTACTTAACCATACATATATATATATATATATATGTGTATATACATATATATATATTATATATATATAATATATTATATATATAACAATTTAGAATCTTAATCAAATTGGGTTTAGGAAACCAGTTTGGGTTAAGAGCATATAAATAAGTATAAAACCATTAGAACTATTAATATGTTTTACATATTAACTCCTAACATTTATAATTTATTACCATTAAGTCCAAAAGTTAATTTATCTCATAAATTAACCCATAAGTATCTCATACTTATCAAATCATTTTAATCCCGAATTAATTATCCTTAAGTGTGTGACCCTTTAGGTTTCCAATCACATTGGTCATAAGTATAAATTATAATCCTAAATTAATTAAAATTAAATAAATTAAAAACTTTTAATTTATCGTAAATTATCTAATTAATTAATTTACACTTATAGATCAAGATTGGCTTCTAGCAAAGCATCATGACCACCCAAATATTGAGATATGTCAAGTGGTTCAACATCACCCATCCATGCTAAATTCTCGTGTAATTATTATTCTTTCACCTGTATCCTGATTAATTTCAAAAGTACATATATAATGCCAACTCTTATCGAATTAATCAAATTTACTTCTTTCCAAAATACAACTCACTTGAAATATAATTTAAGACACTTTTAATTCTATTTCCACTTTGTGCAAAGATTTTCAAATCGTATTTCAAGAAGTGGCCATATTGGGATTTACTCTCCTATTATAAGGAGTGGTGAATCCTTTATTGGTCATATCTTATCTTATCATGATTCATATTATACCAGAACTCTAATAGTATGTGCAACTCATTAAGTGTAACGACTAATAGATCCAAAATATAATAATCCACAGTGAAGATAAACTCATGATCTCAAATCAAAGGATCATTACACTACTATTACAAAGAGATTAATCCACTGGCATTTAACTAATAATCCGTATGGAATACTCTTAGTAGGTCAATCCAATGCACTTATTCTCAATAAGCATCCACATACACTTATGTGCTAATCTACTAGTGTCACACACTATGATTAGGGATATACACGAATGAAAAAATATAATTACATCATAACTCTTTATGATTTCACATATATATTGTATTCGAAAAATGCCATATTACAAAATATACATAAATATAAAAGTGTAATTTATCCATAAAACAAATTGATTTTAGGGAATACACTAGAAAACTCCCACTTGCACTAAAGCCAATCATTCATGTACTTAAGACCGAATGAGTTAACATGACTCTCATGTTTATTCTGGGACAAGGCTTTAGCGAATGGATCACCAATGTTATCATCCGTGGAGATCTTTTCTATCTTTAATTCATTTCTATCAATGATCTCTCTAATCAAATGATAGCGCCGTAATACATGTTTAGATCGCTAATGAGACCTAGGTTCCTTTGCTTGTGCAATAGCTCCATTGTTATCACAATACAAGAGTATAGGATAGCTAATGGAAGGAACCATTCCAAGTTCAGCCACAAACTTCCTGATCCAAATTGCCTCTTTTACTGCTTCTAAGCTACAATGTATTCTGCTTCTGTTGTAGAAAATCAGCCGTGGTGTCCTGTTTGGAACTTTTTCAACTTACCGCACCACCATTAAGAGTAAATACATATCCAGATTGCGACTTGCTATCATCCTTGTCAGATTGAAAGCTAGCATCTGTAAATCCATGAACTATCAATTCTTGCCCACCATAGATCAAGAATAAATCTTTAGTCCTTCTTAAGTACTTAAGAATATTCTTGACTGCTTTCCAATGACCACTCTTAGATTGAAACTTGCTCGTAACACTTAGAGCCTAGGAGACATCGGGTCTATTATATAGCATAACATATATTATAGAACCTATAGCCGAAGTATATGGGATCCTTTTCATGCTATCTCTTTCGAAATCTGTCTTAGGACACATGTACTTAGAAAGGTACACACCATAAGACATTGGTAAGTAACCCTTTTTTGATTGATCCATGCTAAACATCTTTAGCATCTTATCTATGTACGTTGATTGAGTAAGACCAAGCAACCTCTTTGATCTATCTCTATAGATGCTTCATTCCCAAAATATAGGTTGCCTCTACCAAATCTTTCATAGAAAAATTCCTAGAAAACCATACCTTTACACTTTGAAGCATAGGTATGTTGTTTCCTATCAACAATATGTCATCCACATAAAGTATCAAGAAAACAATAGCACTCCAACTAACCTTCTTGTATACACAAGGTTCATCTTCATTTTTGATAAAATCAAACTCTTTGATTGTCTCATCAAAACGAAAGTTCCAACTCCTAGAAACTTGCTTTAGTCCATAAATAAACCTTTGTAACTTGCATACTTTGTTAGGATCTATGGATATAAACCCTTCAAGTTGTATCATATACACCTCTTCCTGCAAATTCCCATTAAGGAATATAGTTTTTACATCCATTTGCCAAATCTCATAATCTTAATATGCAGCTATCGCAAGTAAAATCCAAATAGATTTTAGCATTGCAACTGCTGAGAAATTTCATCGAAGTCAACTCCTTGTCTTTGTGTATAACCTTTTGCCACCAATCGCGCCTTATAGGTAATCACATTACCATTAATGTCGGTCTTTCTCTTAAAAACCCACTTGCACCCTAATCCCTTCAGGTGGATAGACTAAGGTCTATACCTTATTGCCATACATGGAATACATTTCAGATTTCATAGCTTCTAGCCATTTCTGAGAGTCCTTATCAGATAATGCTTCTTCGTAAGATGTAGGTTCATCATTCGTAATGACTAATACATCATTATGCCCACTTACAAGAAACTCAAATTTCTTTAGAGCACAACATATCCTAGCACTCCTACGAAGAGCTTGTGTATCATTAGCTTCATCCTCTATCATATCATCATGTGATTGAAGCTCTTGTTCCACCTTTTAATCAATACCATATTGTGTTTCTTGAGCTTCTTCAAGATCTATTTTGCTCCCACTTGCCCTTTCAAGAATAAACTCTTTTTCTAGAAAGACGACATGTTTTGAGATAAACACCTTTTGCTCAATGGGATTATAGAAATAGTATCTATCCAAACGTCTCCTTTGGATACCCTACAAATAGGCATTTATCTGACTTAGGTTCAATTTTGTTAGATTCTACCCTCTTCACATAAGCAGGGCAACCCCAAACCTTCAAGTATGAAAGTTTAGATTTCTTTCCAAACCATATCTCATATGGAGTGGAATCAACAACTTTTGATGGAACATGATTTAGTGAATGGGAGGCAGTATTAAGAGCATAGCCCCAAAACAATTTTGGAAGATCTGCAAGACTCATCATTGATCGAACCATATCTAATAGAGTTCGATTACATCTCTCAAATATACCATTTAGTTGTGGTGTATAAGAAGGAATCCATTGAGGTAGAATCCCATTCTCCTTAAGATAATTTTGAAACTCTTGGTTCAAGTATTCCCCACCTCGATCATATCGAAGTATTTAATACTTTTACCAAGTTGTTTTTCAACTTCATTCCTAAATTCTTTGAACTTTTCAAAGGGTTCAGACTTTTACTTCATTAAGTATACATAACAATATCCATATCTAGAATGATCATCCATAAAAGTAATAAAATATGAAAAATCTCCTCTAGCATGAATTGATATAGGACCACAAACATCAGTATATATTAGCCCCAGCAACTCACTAGATCTATCACCTTTTCCAGTAAAAGATGATTTGGTCATTTTACCAAGTAAACAAGATTCACATATATCATATGATTCATAATCAAATTATCCCAAACAACCATTGTTGTGTAATTTGGAAATGCATTTCTCATTTATATGATCAAGTCTACAATGCCAAAGTACAGATTGTTTCAAATTATCAATTTTGGACCTTTTTGGATTTATGTTGAGAACTAGATTTTTCATGTCTAGAATATAAAGCTATTATTCAAAGAAGCAGTTCCATACACAATGCTATCACGTAAAAAAGAACAACATTTATTCTTTTGCATAATGACAAAACCATCAGTGTCTAAACAAGGAATAGAAACAATATATCTAATAAGAGATGGAACATAATAACAATCTTAGCTATAAGTTCTAAAACAAGACCACTAGGCAAAGAAAGATAATAAGTCCCTACGGCTAATGCAGCAACATTTGCTCCATTTCCCACGTGCAAGTCTATTTCTCCCTTAGCCAACATTCTACTTCTCTTTAGTCCCTACATATTTTTACAAAAATAAGATGTTGATCCGGTATCTAATACCCAAAAATTTGATGTAGAAGTAGAAATATTGATCTCAATCATAAACATACCTGAAGTAAAAGCTTCATTAAGTCTCTTCTGCTTCAAGGTATCTATATAGGTCTTGTAGTTCCTTTTCCAGTACTCTTCGTTTCCACAATGGTAACAATTGCCCTTGGCCTTGTCCTTTTTTATCACAGGTGTTGGTTTCAACCCAAATTTGGTTTTCACAAAACCAACCTTAGATTTCTTTTTCTTCTTATTAAAAGAATCAACAACCATCACTTGTTTCCTTTCCTTTTTGATTGTTGTTTAAGCAGTTTTTAGCATATTCAACAATTGAGTAAGAGAAGCTTGTAGATGACTTATTCATGTTATAGTTCATCACGAACTGTGAAAAACTATTAGACAGAGATTGCAAAATTAAGTCAACATTTAACTCATGATTTTTCTTAAATTCCAATCATTCTAATTTTTTAATTAGTCCGATCATCTTTAGTACATGAACCGCTACTGAAGTACCCTCTACCATTTTACAACGGAATAGCTCTTTAGAGGTCTCATACCTCTGATTTCTAGATTTTTCATCAAACAACTCCTTGAGATGAATAATCATAGATTGAGCATCCATATTATCATGCTACTTCTTCAATTCAGAACTCATAGCGGCCAACATGATACAAGAGGCAATATCATTGTCCTCTATGTGCTTACGATAAGCATTCTGAACCACTTCATAAGCATCATCTGCTGGGATATTAGGAATAGGTTGATCAAGAACATAGCAAATTTTCTCGTGCTTGAGAACAATTCTCAAGTTACGATGCCAGTCTGAAAAATTTGGCTCAATGAGTTTGTTATTAAACAGGTCATATAAAATGGGACGTAAATTGACATTATTACTCATATTCTACAACACATAAATAAAGATAGTATAAAATTTTATTTTTTATGTATAAACAAAACCAAAAAATAATATGGACTTCCTTATAATTTGGTTTTGCTCCCACTATTTTAATTCAAATTAATAACCCTCACATATCGATTTGGGAGCCATCACATAACCCCTAGTGGGCTAGGATCCCATCTAATTATTTTGATCTTGGGTGTACCCAACAAACCAAAATAATTTCGAAAGGTAGGTAACTCTTATCAATTACAACTCTTTGTAATTCCTAGATAGTTAGGTATCAACTCTTTGATAGCACATCTTATGTGATTCATAACCTTTGCCTCAAAGACATATAACTTTGGGTGTGCCCAACAAAAATTATATGCCTCCATTAAGTCATACCCATTATTTAGAGATCTCATCTCATAGCTCAAACATGTCTAACGTAGAGTAACCTTAGATTAGCCCAACAAGTTAAATTCTAAGAAGAACTCTCGTTTGTTGCTATAATAATGGAAGGCAACTTATTTATTGACTTAATATTAATTTGAAGGATTTTCTTTTATTTATTTTGTTAGGTCTTATCAAAATTGCATGCAATATTATCATATCATCATATAATAAATAAAACATGCATAAAACCATGGATGATTATGAACTTTTACTAAACTAGTTTCCTTGAGTCACAAAAGGAACTAGGTGGTCAAATTCTAAGGGTAATCTTCAACTCCTGAAAATTTTCTTCGTGGTTGCACCTTTTCGCCGTCTCCATCATCTTGTACATTACAAATGTAATTCTATCTAAACATTTTAGATATTCAATCCTATCCCTAACCTACATCTATGTACATTACATGATTGGTTAAGAAATTTCGAGTTACATTAGAGGGGATTGAGACGGGAAAAGAATTACATTCTGAATAATAGAGAAAGGTAGGACACGCAGGTACTATTTAAAAAGTTTACAACCATTGAATTTGAACCAGAGAAGTAAATCAAACACAATCATATTGCTCTTAAGTCCATAATCATCCATCATGCTATTAAATAATTCAATAATTAAATAAAAGCATAAATCGTATTTAGTATGTAATCATGAATCACTATGCGTCATAATTCTAATCTCATTGAAATTATCAATTTATTAATTATTTATGAAAATATTTTATGGAGAAAAATTATTATTTTCCAATCTCATCAGAAAATAATCTTTAAATAATAGAATTTCAAAAATTATATTAGAAACAATTTCTAACAAATTTTTGAACATTTATTAAATTTCAATCTCACTGAAAAATAATAAATTTCTAAAATTAAACCAATCATATAATTCTAATCTCATTAGAATTACATAAATATTTTCAAAGGTATTATACTTTCTAAATTTTAATCAAATTAAAATAAAGAAAGTTTCTAAATTTTATCAATTAATTTTAAACAATAATTGTCAAAATTAATTGGTGATTTCTAAAATCAAAATTTAGAAAAACCTTTTAATTTGAAAATATAAAATAAATGTCTCCAAAAGTTATTTAACTCTTTAAATATTTTAGCGAAAAAGAAAAAATTAAAAAAATTTAAAAACTCAATTGTCACTAAAAATGACAATTGAATGCAATCAAGATGATTGCTTGACCCGTGAACCAAATTGACAGGTCCCTTTTTTAAAAAAAAAAAAAAATTTCTCCAATATTTTATAAATAAAATTCAAAAATTCATATAGTTTGAACAATTTAATATTCATGACAACTAAATACAACTATTTCATAAATTAATCAAGGGTGGCTATGATACCACTTTAAGAAAGTAAATAAACTCATAATGCAGCGAAATTTAAATTTTTTATTTTCCTATCACGGATCACCTTGATTAATTTATGCGTAGCACAAGAAAAGTATAGAGATTATACCTTAAAATTGCAGTAAATTTTCTAATATATTTGGGACGTCGATCCACAAGCCGCACAAGTGCTCGGTCTCCAATGGTATCCACACGGATAATGTCTTAAATCAGAAATTTTTTCAAGATTAATTGACCCAAATCACGGAGTACTAATTCCCAAATTTTTTTTCTTTTTAAATCAAAATGTGACCATCACGTTTTTCAAAAGAAATTTTGACGGCTTTTCTATATTCAAGGCGTCAAAGTACTAGTACTACTAATAGTACTACTACTTAACCATACATATATATATATATATATATATATATATATATATATATATAGAATTTCAATCAAATTGGATTTAGGGAATTACATATCCTAATTAGTTTGGGTCAAGGGCATATAAATAAGTATAAAACTATTAGGACTACTAATATATATTACATATTAACTCCTAAAATTTATAACTTATTACAATTAAATCCAAAAGTTAATTTATCTCATAAATTAACCCATAAGTATCTCATACTTATCAAATCATTTTAATCCCGAATTAATTATCCTTAAGTGCGTGACCCTTTAGATTCCCAATCACATTGGTAATAAGTATAAATTATAATCCTAAATTAATTAAGATTAGATAAATTAAACACTTTTAATTTATCATTAATTCTCTAATTAATTAATTTACACTTATAGATCAAGATTGGCTTCTAGCAAAGCATCATGACTACCCAAGTGTTGAGATATATCAAGTGGTTCGACATCACCCATCCGTGATTAGTTCCCGTGTAATTATTATCCTTTCACCAACCTATATCCCGATTAATTCAAGAGTACAGATATAATGCCAACTCTTATCGAATTAATCAAATTTACTTCTTTCCAAAGTACAACTCAATTGAAATAGAATTTAAGACACTCTTAATTTTATTTCCACTTTACGCAAAGATTTTTGAATCGTATTTCAAGAAGTAGCCATGTTGGGATATACTCTCCTATTATAAGAAGTGGTGAATCCTTTATTGGTCATATCTTATCTTATTATGATTCATATTATACCCGAACTCTACAGTATTGCGACTCATTAAGAGTAATGACTAATAGATCCAAAATATAATAATCCAAGACAGTCAAGATAAACTCATGACCTCAAGTCAAAGGATTATAACACTACTATGACAAAGAGATTAATCTACTGGAATTTAAATAATAATCCATGTGGAATACTCTTAGCAGGTCAATCCGATACACTTATTCTTAATAAGCATCCACATACACTTATGTGCTAATCTGCTTGTGTCATACACTACGATTCAAGATATACACGAATAAAATATAATTACATCATAACTCTTTATGATTTCACATATATATTTTATTAGAAAAATACCATATTACAAAATATATATAAATATAAAAGTATAATTTATCCTTAAAACAAATTGGCTTTAGGGCATACATTAACAACCATGACACGCCGTACATTGGGCTTACCCCAAGCGTGCAAGCCTCAATATCAAGAACATCTAACTACCATAATCTCAACAAAGACTTCCAATACCAGCAAACCAACTTTAATATACAGATAGAATAGAATGAAACATTCTTTTCACAAACTTAAGCATTCCAGAAGATTAAGGAAGAGTGGTTTAAAGCCACGAACAAACTATAAATTCTAATAAAATACATTGGCACATAGGCCAAACATACGGGCTAGACCACCATCACACTCTAGCTACAGTAGTGAGCTAGATCCCCTCCCAACTTAGGTCCACAAAAAGAATAGTAAAACCACCATGGATAGACAAACTGCAAAATAATATAAACAACATGGGATGAGCAAAACAATTCCCAGTAAATAGCACTTAAACCTAGTTACTGAATGTAAGTATATAGTTAATGCAATGTTTAATGTAAACAATATAAACAGTAATCAAAATATGCACGACAAATTCAGTAAGCTCATGGTTCACAATAGTCTTCCAGTTGCTAGATCTTGGTCTATCTATTATTCGCCCGAATAGACTAGGCGTAAGTAGTGTTGGGTACTACTAGTATATCAATAAGCAGAGTGAGTACCTCAGTATATGACACAAAGTAAAAACCAATCCTCTAAAGTGATCCAATGAACTAATTTCAGTGAGCAATCAACATCACAAGGTATTGCATATCATATAATGCAATTAAATCACTTTACATAAGTACCATGTAAACCTTCATAATTCGATGATACTTACCTTATTTTAACAGATTTTATAGCTTCACATTAAACTATATAACATACCTTCAATAACAGTGTTCAAGTACCACTCACCTTGAAGATTTACTTCTTGGTGCGTTAACTTTGGTTGGTTGAAAACTCTATCTTCTTCACCTATGACCAAGGGAGAGTAACACCATTCAAATGTGCAGACCTCGAGTACAATTTAGGAGTAAAAGAAAGCAAGAACCAGAGGTAAATTTTGGATAATTAAGCTAGCTCATGAATATGAACATGAACAAGCTAGTAGGTGACTTTGAATATGCCACCTAGTCATTCTAATCCAGACATGAAGCAGCTCAATTTAAGGATTAAAAATCCTCCAATTCTTTAGAAACAAGTGTTAAAATACGTAGGATTAAGTTGTGGAAGTCTCTAGCCAAGTGAAAGTGTGATTAAACTCCAAAATTCTAAGCTTAAACACCAAGAATATAAAATTGATCCAAGCTGCCAACACAAAATCTAAGAACCCTCAAATCATGTTTACGAAGTATGGCTAGACAAAGAAGGAAACAATTTGGTAATAAGATTCATGACTAATAACAAGATTTAACAACTTTTAATTTATAGAACAGTCTTGAAATCCTCAATGAAATTCTTCATTTAGATTGTTTTGAAGTGATTTAAAACCACAATTTAAGGTTAGGCAATTCAAGAACACATTTGGTAACAAGATTAAACCACTAACAACAAGATTGGAACAACTTTGATTTTTAGAAGAACTAGAAAATTTTACTACAAAAACCATTGAATAATTCATGTAAAACATACTTAATAAATTGTATAATCAGTTCAAGAACACATCAATACCTTCAATTTCCTTGGATTAATGTAACGTTTTGGCTTGAAAACAAGATTTGAACAAGTTTGATTCCTTTTGAAATAACTTGAAAGCTTTACTACCAAAAACATGCAATAATTTATGTAAAGCATACCTTTCAAGCTAGAAAATTAGTCTTGAAATACTTCTTTTCTATCAATTTAACTTTCAAATATGTAATTCTTGCCTAAAGTTGAAAATTAAAGTAAAAGAAATTGTAGGAAAATTTTGAGAAAAAAACTTGTTTGAAAGTGATTTGTTGGATATAAATAGGTAGGGAGGTACTGGCTAAAAAATTGAGGATAATACATTTTTCAAGGCCTAAAGATAAGGTTCACATCTTTCAAAACTAAAGATAAACTTCACGTTTTTAATTCTTTGATATCTAATAAAATAAGATAAGTTTGGTAGTAAAACACGAAGGATAAGGTTTACAATTGTCAAAGATTAAAGATAAAAATCACGTATTTCAAGGCATAAAGATAAAATTCACATGTTTCAAGACTTAAGGATAAAGTTCACGTCTTTCAAGGGTTGAAGATAAATTTCAACTTACTTGATGTAACAAGAGCGAGAGGATAAACTTTAGACTTTTTTAAAAATTAAAAATAAGTTTCACGTGTTTCAAGACTTAAATTTAAGGTTTACACTTTTTAAGGCTTGAAGATAAGTTTCACGCGTTTCAAGATTTAAAGATAAACTTCACGCTTTTTAAAACTTGAAGATAAGCTTCACAATTTTCAACACTTGAGACTGTCTCTTATACACATCTAGATAAATTTGGAGGACCTATTGAGAAGATTAAGCTTCATAAAATTGCAATTTGGCCCCTCAAATTTACTCCTATGTCACTTATTATTCCCAAACTGAAATAAAACCCAGGAAGGGAAAAATAGTCATTAGACATTACAAAGAGATATCTAGGAATCATATATAAAGATAAAGATGAACATAAACAAATGTAGAATAGTAGGAAAAACTTCACATGGAATAATTGGAAAAGTCCAGGTGGAATGATTGGAAAAGGTCCAAATATTACACTAAAATAAAGAAGAGTAGATTGGTCATGAAACGAATATGCTTTCAAGAATAGACATTAATGAATGTTCTTAGGAACATAAAGTTGACGAAAAATGTGTGAGTATCACAATATTAGTAGAAAGTTAAGAACTGAGTCCCCGACAACGACACTAAAAATTTGTTGCACGATTTCACATGCAAGTGTATGTATTGTTACAAGTATTATAATAATAAGTAAAGATTATTCTCATGAGAACTTTGACTTAATCCTACTAAGCACTAAAATCAGAACAAACTAACTCTATTAAAAAAATTGATATTGGAGTAATTCCTCTCCTACAACATTTACTCTTGCAAATAATTATCTGATCAATTGTAGATCACCTTCAACCAATAGTTACTAGAAACCTTCCCCATTTTATGAACTGCATCTCGATTCATGTTTATCAAAAGACAATTAATTTGTGTCTTGAAATATGGCGATTTACATTTCGAAACGTCAAGGTAGTGAATTCTTATTAGGATAAGGACGTTTTGTTTCATTTTCTTTTTTCTACATATTTCTTTTATTTTTTATTTATTTTTTGAGAAAATACTCTCTAAATTTACATAATTAAAACTATTTATTATTGAATTGAATACTGGTTCTTGAAAGTTAATTATTTTCTTTTTCTCTAGTCACTAAAAATTCAACATTTATTAGAAATTTAATACTATTTATGACTAACTAACTTCGTATCCCTATAATGTAGTAATATTTTCTAAGAAGTGGTGTACTACTACATATCAATTAAGCATATCTCTACATATCCAATACTTTAAAAAGTAGTGAATCGCATCTCCATGCTTGTACCGCATTCTGGTAACTATGCTTCAACCACTTTACTTAATGATGGTAGAACTTTCGAGTATGATCCTCAATCTGCCTCTTACCTATCAGGTATCAACTGACGAAAATATTCTAACTTACATTAATTATTTGGTGTTTGGTCAACAATCTCTCTTCTTCTTTTTCTACTTCTTCAGCTTCATCATCTCTTCCTGTGTACCTTTTTGCAAGAATTTTCCACCTTGAGTCATACCATATAGATTTCACATTTTTCACCATGGCCTTCATTGTGTTCGACTCTATTTTTACCCTCTACCGCACGCACCCGTATTATTTTTTTTTTACTTGATAAGAATGCATTTTTGTGACATTAATTGTAAGAAAAAGCCTAATTGAGTTCTATTTTAATGTGAAATAGAATGATAGGTGTCTTCAAGTCTTGATCTTTGAACGCTAACTGTTCTGTATACCTTGTATATTTTATTTTATCCCACATTGGTTTGGGAAAAGTATTTTCTCTTCCACTTAATGTTATCAATTAAGAGCCTTAATTAAGATTTTGAGTGTATATCGAGTCAAGAGAGCTTTAACGATCTCTCTGTGCCTTTATGCCCATCCAGGCTTTTGTCTTATTTTGACTCTCTTGTGCTTTTGCTATAGCGGTACCTACAACCATTTTATCTTCTCTATATAATGCCTTTTGAATTGATCAAGAGAGATTGGGTCTTTAGGACCTTTTTTCTATTAAAACTTTATCATTGTTTTTCGATGTTTTGTTTTGAATTTTGTGGAGACTTCTCCAAAACTATAATCCTCTTGTTGACTTAGTGGATTTCTTCCCCTCGCCCGTAGACATAAGTCGATTTGCCCGAATCACGTGAACCTTTGTGTCCCTTTTATTGTAATATTTCTCTTTGCTTGTCTACTTTTAAATGGCTTGTGTTCGGGTAAATATTGATTAGACAATTCGATTCACAAACAAGTTATAATTAAGCCTTAATAACCTTAATCAATACCTACACACGCTTGTAAGTATACGAGGTGAGTTTGTAAATCAAGTGAGTAAGGATCGTTCCCACGATGACTATTGGACAATTACTAGGGTTCACAAAGCCTACGAACTAGTTAGACAAATTAATTGCAAGATTTTATTCTACCTAACTAAATTAATTTCAACCACTAAGAAATTAAGAACAATTATCAAAACTAATTAAAACTAGAGAAAGCAATAAAATAAAACTAGATAAAGTAATAAAGTAGATTTATCAAAAGCAAGTTTAAATTAATGAACTAGAAAAGTAAACACAGGGAGATTGAATTAAAACTATGGAATTGAAATAAAAACTGAGATTTATTTGAATTTAAATGAAGAAATCAAACTCAATAGTGCAGCCGAAAGAAAATTGATGTGCTTGAAGTCTTCAATAAAAAGAATAAAACGCTAACTATGATTCTCCTAATCTAATGTCTAATCTAACTAATGATGACTACGTCTGTTCAACTCCCCTCATAATGGGGTACGTATTTATAGGGGATACATCAGGGTTAGACCCCCTAGATGAAAAACATACGCCAAAACACGAATAAAAGCCCAACCGCGTAGTAAAAACTTCTAAAACAAGTAATTTACATCACTAACTACTCGTCATGTGCACATACGCAGCATTTTCTTGTGCATGTGTGCAAATTCCAGTAGCTAAATTTCTTTTTTCTCAGTTTGCGAACATGCGCACACTTTCACAGTGTATCAGGTTCAATTTCCATCTACCTATTTCAACCTTGATGCCGATAGAATTTGAAAAAAATCAAAACATGAAAGTTGTAGATCTCTCTCATAACTTTCCAAAAGATCTTGAATCACCTCAATTGGAGTTTGGAAAAGAAAGTTATGTTCAAAATGTCGAACAATGTCCAAATTCACTCCCTAGTGGTGCATGTTTTGCATCCTTTTGATTTTCCTCCAACTTTTTGGTCATTTTGGCTCCTTTTTCATTACAAACCTACACAAACTAAAAATAACACAATTAGGCTCATAATTCCTTCAATTATTGCTCAAATTATATGAAACGGAGGTAAACGATACATAAAATATACGACATTTTTGAACTTATCAGCTTGTTAAGTAATTTGAACAAATTTCTGGGACTCCGATCCTAACACTTAGTTGTCCTTTATTACAAAGATTTTGTAGTCGATGCCTCGACAATTTCAAATGGTACTGTAGTTGTTCAGGTTGGACCTTCTTCAAATGTTCAGTTAGGTTCCCCCTAGGGTGCTATCTTCAATGGCTTGGAGATCATGAAGCTCTGCAACTTAGCTGGAAGCTTAGTGGACTGTTTTCTTCTGTTGTGAATCTAAGTTTAAGAGGTAATAAATTAAAAGCCACAGCTGCTATTGGTTTGGCAATAGGGGTAATAGCTTTGGTTCTGCTTGTAATGAGTATCATTAGGCGACAAAGGAGGCCTAAGGGTTGGAGAATTAAAGCAAAAAACCTTCTTATCCTGGCTCCCTCTCAGTGCAAGTTATTGTAGCAGCTTCTTTCAAGTAAGACCAGATGAGTACAAATTTCTCAAGTTTTGTCTCACTAGGACTCAATCTTGGCAGGTACTTTACTTTCAATGAAATAAGGGATGCAACAAAGAATTTCGATCAAAAAGCAGTTATTGGAGTCGGAGGTTTTGGAAAAGTGTACCTTGGTGAGATAGCAGATGGGACCCAGCTTGCCATAAAATGAGGCACTCATCATCATCACAATTCACAAGGCAAAAATGAATATCACGAAAACTTGTGATGCCTTATTTTGACTGACTTAATAACTTTTAAATAGAAACAACAGATTCAAAATATTTAATTTAAATTATTAGCAGCATCAACACCCAGGAATTATAAACAATATAAATCTTTTCTCCCTATCCGATGTGAAATGGTGGTTCATTACATTCATTCCTCCTTAAGGCCTTACGTCCTTGTAAGGTTCACACTACACCACATTTGATTGTGCAAGATTCTAAGCGGATTGAAAGGGCCCTAGAGGTGGCTCTTGCTCAAGTTGACCTCGCGCTTAGTCCCGCACAACACTTAGTACCTGCACTCCCTTGTGTAGTTGTGGCCAAATACCACTGGCTTAATTTCACTCCGATGCAGAAAATTACACGAAATTCGTTCTGATACCAACTATACCACCTCAGACCTGGACGTAGGTTCAAAATGTTTATATCATGTTATTAATACCACTAGGATACAAGCCTGGACGTAGGTTCAAAATGCTTAAATCGTGTTATTAATAATTAATCTAACACCAGAATAAAAATCCTTTCTTCCCAGGACACAAATTTTTTCTCCCCATCCAATGTGGGATAACACCCTGGGATTGGACTAATCCAATAATTTTTTAGGACACAAATATTTTCTCCTCATTTAGTGTGGGATGACGGGTCACTACACTTTAGTGTAACACACTGAGTCTGAACTAATTCAATAATTTTTTAGCAAAAATAACATGATCAAAATGATTAATTTTAATTATTAGTAGCACCATGACCCAGGAGTTACAATACAAATCTTTTCTCCTCATGTGGGATGCCTAGTCATTACAAATCTGAAATTCAAATGCTTTCCAAACTCAGACATCGGCATCTTGTATCATTGATATGATACGGTGGTGAACAATCAGAAATGATCCTGGTTTATAAGTAGTACATGGACAATGGTCCATTTCGCGACCAAATTTATGGCTCAAATTTGCCGCCATTATCATGGAGGCAGGCCTTGAGATTTGCATTGGTGCAGAAGGTGGATTACTAGGCATTATCTTCACACCGGGGCAGCACAAAGGGATAATTCACCGCGATGTTAAAACCAAAAATATCCTCCTCGATGACAATTTTGTTACCAAAGTTTCTGATTTTGGCTTGTCCAAAGCTGGACCATCTTTGGAGCAAAACATGTTAGTACAGTAGTGAAAGGTAGTTTTGGTTATCTTGATCCTGAATACTTCAGGAGGCAACAGCTAACTGAAAAATCTGATGTCTTCTCCTTCGGAGTGGTCTTGTTTGAGGTAATATGTGCAAGGCTTGCTCTTGATCCTGCATTGCCAAGAGAGCAGGTAAATTTGGCTGAGTGGGCAATGCTACAGCACAGGAAGGGCTCAATTGAGAAGCTCGTTGATCATCATATTGCCATCACCATTAGCCTGGAATCATTGGGAAAGTATGTTGAAGCTGCAGAGAAATGCTTGTCAGAATATGAAGTTGGTAGGCCTTCTATGTGTTTCGGAACTTGAAGTATGCTTTACAACTTCAGGATGGCATCCGCAATTCTTGGTCCTCATGAAAAAAAATAATAATAATAATGTGAAGCTCAACACTAATTTGGAGGGGTCAAACAGCAAAGGAGAGATGTTGATTGATGTGAATGATGATTCTGGAGTAGTGGTTGCTTCCTTATGTTTGTTGAAAATTTTAAGACAAATATTAGAGCCATTAGACAAATTGAAGTGTTGCTGATTTTGGTTGCGCAGAAGATAAAGGCAATCGAAGGAAGAACTTTGCCACCTTTTACCTCGTCGTGTTTTATTTGTGTTCTAAGTTTTAGTCAAGCAATCTGGGACATTTTTAAAGGCTGTTTGAAGCTGATAATTTCCGAATTTCTTACCATATATAAGCAGTTGATTATGACGTTATATATTTGTATTTCCAGTAATTTCTTCTTGTTTTTTTTTTTTTGGTTGTTATGATAAGTATATTTCAGTATATTCGACATACTTTAGCTTTTTTTTTTAAAAAAAAATAATTAATGATTTTAGTTTAATTTCCTTTGCAGAGCTTCATGAAGACATTTCCAAAGTAGCGGCCAGGTTAGGATAATGCTTGACAATTCTCCAGTGAAGCATTTCTTCTAATAAAAAGATATACTGACTGGAAAAGTAACATGTCTTAACTTTTAAAATTACCTTTTATATTCAATTACTGTGACCTCCCCCTTTTATCCTTATAAGGATAGCTTGTACAGAAAATATTTCGGGGGAAATCAATGTTATTTAAAATTACCTTTTATTTTCAATTACTTGGGTTGTTATGGTAAAACTCAAGATACCCAAGTAATTCCTTTATGCCTAACACAAATTTAGCAACAAAAGCCTGAACCACTGATCTGAAATTTCTTTTTTTCACTGGTCTAAAATTTCATTCTGCTTGAGCCACTGTAACAGATTCTTTTCTTAAGCAATGTCATTGAATAGCTCCAAAAGGCAAAAATATGAACAACAAATGAGCAATGTGCATATAAAAATAAATCCCTACAAGTGTACAGAACATAAGAAGTAACAGGCAGACATTTTTAAATATAGAGCAAAAACTGTAGGTCACGATCTCCTCTGAAAGTACTATGAGGCCTCCAGCATCACTACCAAAATGGCACAAAACTCCAAGAAGAGGATATGTGGTCCGCTGACTCTCTGAAGATCAAGGAGATACCTCTCATCACGAACTTTGTAAAGCTGTCCAAATTTTCATGCAGATATCAGCAACTAGTAGAAGGTTTTGAAAAATGTTATGCAACAGGCTTCCATCATTGTTTTCATCATCTTACCGAAAAATCAGCTAAAACTCATGCTTGCTTGTCTAGAGAAAAGTAAACTGTACACATTAAATGATCAATCAAGATCATTCAAACTTCAATTGGGTAATAAATGTTAGATGCAGAAGTTATACAACCTGCACCCAATTCTTTCTAACAATATTTTGACGAGTAACCCAATATTTCTAATAATATTTAGATCATAAATAGATCATTACCACAAGTGAAGAATCCAAATTCTACTAATGGCAACCGGGTTGCAGATATAAGGATTAGTTCTTGGATTTCAGGAGTATAAATCAGAAAATAACTATAACCATGAGGGCCCTCAATAAATTTTAAAAAACCAGGTAAGAGGTGGACTGCTGAGGGAGGCACTTCAATTACCTTGTATGCATGATGAACATTGTGACATGCGAACACAATGAAGAGGGTATGAATAATTCAAGAGAGAGAATCTTGATCCCTGCATGCCCACAGGCCACAACAACCACTTTACAAGTAATACATGTCAATCAGTGGAAGCGTGCTTCTACTCAGTATTTCACATCTTGATGTTGCAAATTTTTGGCTTCGGCAAGTGCTTTAACACTTATTTTGGGTTGACATTCTAATAAATGAGACTATTGATTTTAAAATTCTATAAGCTTTTAACACTAGAGCATTGACATTTAGTGACACAGTTCTAATACGACCAAGAGATTCCGTCTAATCTGAAATTTCTTTTTCCATGAACTTAAGGTATCCTCTGAGTCTTTAAAAGTAGGACTCACTCCAGAGTTTTTGGTACTGTTGTCTGTCAATTGAGACTTGGAAACTGAGTACAAAGTTAATACCCACTTTTCATGGTCCAATTGGATTTAGTCATAAGTCATCATACGGAGAAAAAGGGAAGGAGGGAAGGAGGGGGGGCGAAGATGATTTTATTTTGCAAAAGAAAAGATAAATTTACAGTTTCTTAATTGTTGTTATTTTTTGAGTTTAAGTAAACTAGACAGCCTGTACTTATAGCAACAAGGTAAATGCTCATTAATGTCTAATTTATTTTACGACCACTGCATGATATTATAATAATTAATTGTCAAAACTATGGACAGCAGTTGTGCATCTTCAAATTCACATTGCTCTGAAACACAGCTTCGAATAATAAAATCGTCTTATATCCAGCCTGAATACAGGCATTTGCCCGAATGACTTGGGTAAATACCTAAGAAAGGGCACGGGCATTCTGGGGTTTATTTCAATGAAAATAAGAGCGAAGGCAAAAGCAACATCTTAGACAAGAACAGAAAAAGCAGAACCAGCATTTATCCCATTTTAGTTGTAAATTTTTATATTAAAATAAAAAAGATGATCAACAGTGGATCTCTCACCTACCACCTTGGTGCCTCAAAAGCGTAACCTATAAGCCATAGGTGGAGCATCTTACTATCAGAACTGCTTAGGTGAAAGCTTAAGCAAAAGCATTAGAGATGAAGGCCACTTTCTTGACATATTGGAAAGTGTACCACAAATAAATAGATATTCTGAAAAAGCAGAGCATTACAATAATGATAACAGATCAAAATTTCATAAATGGACATTCTAGCAAGTCCAGAGTTTGCAGAGACTCGAGCAATTTGTTTAAAGGAGATCACCAGTTAAATTATTCTTCCCATCTTTGAACAAGTGAGTGCAAGGGTCATAGATACAGAACTCTAGTTCTGGTTGTTTCAGATTCACAAAGGAGAATTCTTTCTGTAAAGCAGAAATGACCCCAAATATATATATATATATATAAAAAAGATGTGTATATATATATATATATATATAAAGAGAGAGAGAGAGAGAGAGAGGGAGATGCAGAATACCTGCATCTCAAACTTCAGAACAGCTCGAGGCTGTAAAGTACATGAATTAGCAGTAGCTTCATTAGCAAGGTAAAAATGATCATTCACATGATTGGTAGCCAGGCTTCCACAGTCCTCAAAAGCATGATTCCAGAGGCATTTCATGTTATAGTGCCCAATCTTTTTCCATCTAACATTCAATTCTTGAAGAACTCCAAGAACCTGATTCATCAAAACCCTTGGCTGTGCTGCAGTCTGTCAGGATACAAATGAGCAAAACTCAAGAAATTTACTAAGACAATTAAAGATATCCATAGATTGAAGTGATACATCATTTATGTTGAAAATATTAACACATAGATTGAAGTGATACATCATTTATGTTGAAAATATTAACACGTTACAGGCTGAAATAAGTTGTTTCCAAACAAAACCATTTTAATGAATACAACAATAAGACAAAAAAGGTCAACTATCCAGAATTATCCTTGTTAACTTAATATAGATTCTGAAGTGTAATAGGACCATCAGAACCTTTACCTGAAGTCCAACGAGCCAATTTTTCTCTCTACCCAAATGGGGTCTCCAACTGGTATCCTGAGGAAAGCTGTGCCCAATAGACAGATGCAAATCAACATCTGGATAAAATCCTGGTGAACTAGCTTCCTGAAGATATATATATATATATAAAGGAAATCAATGATAGGCATAATATCATTCTCCTTTTTTCATTCAAAATAAACAAATTTACTGCTTTTTGGTCGACAACAGAAAGCAATATCATTGATGTATTCCCTTCAAGATAATGATACAGCCACCTTTGCAAGTACAGACATCTTTTACATCCCACAGAAATAGTTTCTTAGCAAATAAGCAACAACTGGAAGAGTTCACAAGATTATTTATTACTCAGATAGACTTATTATATGATTTATACATCTTTTGTTTCTCTCTAGTCTGCTTTCAAGCACTGTCCAGCAAGGGGTTGGGATGGGTTTCATTTACTGCAGTTAACATTGTAGACCACAAGAGGGGCACTTTATTAATGAATCAAAGAAACAATGGTACCACAGTTCCTTCAACAAAATCAGATGCTCTAAAAAAGAGCTGTATCAGATTACTTCAATGCTAAAATCACAATTTAAGGGTAGTTAAATCGTTAATGACAATAGAGCTGGATAAAAGTCAAATGGCAAATTCAAATATGAAGAAAAACTTTTGACTTAAGAATTGATTCACTCTCAACTTCTTTCAATTAGGAGAAAGTTGAGAATTTTGTACTTCTTTGATTCTGAATGATCATCTTGAAGCCAAAGATAAGATAAACTAACTAGAGTCACACCATCAGATTTTGATGCAGTGCTGTATCAATTTCAGCAATCACAGATCAAAGGTTTTCACATGCCACATGTGGTGCCATACTGAGAAATAAGGTAAAAGTATTTCAGAGCATGCAAGTAAAACATTATTACGAGGAAAGCCATCTTTTGGCAGATCATGTTTCCTTTCCCTCCTAGATTGATCACAATAGCTTGTCAAAAAGGAAGGAAAAGGATAAATATCTCGAACTTCTAGTTTCTGTTTTTGACCAAGGTTGGAAATCCATCATAAAAGAATTCTCTGCTGTGAGTACCAATTGACCACTTAACAGACAAAGAGGATTATTAATGAATGTCACAAGACACGTAACTAACAAAAAAGTAAAAGGTTAAGAATAATTTCACAGCATTTCACATACCATTGACTCCTGGAATTCAGCTCCTAGATAGCCACTTGAAACAAGAGATCGGTTGTCAAATAGCAGGTAATAAGCAACAGTACCCTAAAAGAAAACCACAGTGAGATATGCATCCCAAGTGAAGTGTAAAAGTTAAAATCATGAATGTACAAATAGGCTTACATCATTTTGTATTCTATTCTGAAGAGATTCAATTAGTTGGGTCCTGTCAAATCCCATTCTTAGAACTTGATGGAATGTAATATCCTCATCAAGCTGCAAAAAGCAAGCAAAGCAATCATTTCATCAGGTAAGCATTGAAAGGACTTTTCTCAGAACACATCTGAAAGACCAGAGAACTGTTCATTAGTGGAATCCCAAAAATGTGGAACCAAAATTTGAATACTGAAATCTAATTTTGTAGGGCTGCAAACCAAGACAAAACCTAGATTAGGGGGATTGCTTAGCACAAATTATAAAGCTTAACGCAAAGAATGCAAAAAACAAAAATGGGTTCATTGATCATTCAACAAGAAGAACAATTAGAAAGCCACAAACATAATCGCATAGATTCCAAGCCTTAACCAAGAGAAAAAGATTAAGGTGGAAAATTTTCTCATTCAAGAAAGTAAACCAAATAGGAAAGAAAATAATACTAGTATCCTAAACCTAGCTTAGAAAAGGAGACGAGAGAAAGCTATAAAATAGCTCAAATTGTGCATTGCCTCCGTACACCATGAACAATAACAGGTAACAGCAACCTGAGAGTTTTGCTGCAGCAGCAGCAAAAATTCCCTTCAGGTTGGAGGAAAACTCTTGCTCAAGCCTTCCAATCTTTCTTTTTTGCCCTTTCTGAAGGCAAACGGGCAGAACTGAAATTCTAGAATGATTTCCAAATTCTGAAAATCTCTTAACTTGCCAAACAAAATATATATCTGGTTCTTCGTAACAAGCAGCACAAACATACTTGCCCCTTGAGTTCTCTCTGAGCAAGGCACAAAGGTATCAAGTTTTTTTGCTATTTTCTGAATATACTTTTCTATCACAGTTACCAAGCATCAAGCAGGCTCCCATAAACCAGTACGGAATATCATGAGATCTTTGACAACCAGCATTAGCCCTTGATGGTCACTCATATTTTCAGCGATTATGTTGCTTCCAAAGCTTCTGTAGAACTGTTGGAGAATACTGCTCTTCAAGTTTAAAAGATGTTCCAACCGAATTTCGATCAACAGAAACATCTTGATCATTGGTTGGCGGAGAATTCTAATCAACCGCAGTATTTTATTTTCCCATCTATCAACGCTAAGTTTGTACAAAAATATTTGTTCTTCATGACACCTTCTGGCATGTTATTTCTCTTGAGATTGATTACTTGAATCTTGTCACAATTATATTTCTGATTCATAATTTCATCAAGTTCACTAGCAATTCGTTCAATCTCTTTTCAGTTCCGCTGACTGTAAAACCACCATGTTCAGACATTATATGGTTATGATAACAATGTACCAGGTAGAAAAGCGAAAAGGTAATTTGAATCACTGTACAAATCTAGGTTTCAAGAGAAAACCAAGAGAAAACCCTGATCAGGGGTACCACAAACCCTAAAGTGCAAACTAAATTAGAAATTTTTTTCCTTAAAGAAACTAAACCCTACTAAATGATACTAGTATCCCACACCCAACTAAGAAAGAAATAATAGAAAGTCCTAAAATAAGTCAAAATTCATACTGCTACAGCACACTGTGAATTGTACTAGGGGTATAAAAGAACATAAATAAACCGGACACTCTAGTTCTCAAACATGTTTAATTATTTTATCGAGCTTGAAATTTTCTTCAAGCTTGACTTGTTTATCTTTCAAGTCAAATTCAAACAAGCTTTTATCGAGCCGAACTTGAATTGAGCTCGAGTAGATTTTTATGTGTAAATTTAAATTTTTAGCTTATCAAGTCAAATTCGAGCAAAACACAAAAAATTAACGAGCAGTAAATTTTCTTCAAGCTTGGCTTGATTATTGACAAACCAGGCTCGAACGAGCTCTTACCGAGCCAAGTTTTAATTTGAGTATCCAGTAGTTTAAGTTCATTTACAACCCTAACTATAACTCAGGCATGGTATTCCATGAACATTTATCTCTGGCATCACATTTACACTGGAAAGTGAAAATACATAGCATGTAATGTCTAATAGTACATGTCACCTTATCTCATCAAAGCAAACATTATCCAGCAACAATTTGCCTGCAATTGTAAGACAACTCTATGTGCACTTAGTAACATCTCGCTGTGTTCACAGAGTGAAGCTTTAACAGAGTCAATCACATGCAATGACTTAAGAACTCATCAAGGATTCAACTAGCTTTCTTTCTTTTCTTTTCTCTTTTTTTTTAATGAGTTCATTGTCGCCTTTTTAAAAAACTGCTACAAATAGCAGAATTGCTCCACAGACATCGTACAACTTCAAAATCTAATTAGCTTTCCATAGTAAATACAGGAATCCAGTTATAACTTCCAGCTTTCTTTATCTTTATAAATAGAGAAATTGCCATGCCATCTATGCAAGAACAAATTTTAAATCATCTCTAAAAAGGAGCCATGTGCATGCCTTTTTTAAATGCTGGCTTGCATCAGGTGAAGGAACAGCTAAATATCGAGGAAGATGAACTTTGAACCAGTGGTGTTGCCGAATCTCAGGAATTGTTATCCGCTTCATAGGGTCAACCACCAGCATCTTTGGGATTAGCTCCCTAGCTCCAGGCGATAAATAACTTGGAAGAGTATAAATCCCACCCAATTGAATGACAGCATTATCATCTTAACAATCAATTATCCACTCAAAGCTTTGACTTAGATCATCCAATATAATCTGAGAGTCAAGTGTACTTACCTTGATTTTCTTGAAGAGATTTGGAATGTTTTCATCATCAAAAGGAAGGGTACCACAAAGAAGAGCATACAAGATAACACCACAGCTCCAAACATCTACCTCAGGACCAACATAAAGTTTACCGGAGACAACCTATAATTAAGGTTTTTAAAGACATAACAGGCATTGAGCTTAGACAGTAAACTATCCAAAACAGAACAGTTAAGCATTTGCTCATAAATTATGATTATTTGAAACCTCTGGAGCAGCATAGTTTGGGCTCCCACAACTTGTCTTGAGAAAATGGCCATCTCGCATAATGTTGCTCAATCCAAAATCAGCTATCTTCACATTTCCTCTAGAATCCAAAAGCAGGTTTTCAGGCTTAAGATCCCGATGGACCACCATGTTCTTGTGGCAATACTCCACACGGTTAACAACCAGAAATGATCTGGTTTCGGTGAAATGACCACAATAAAAGTGATGTTTACAAAAGGGTTAAAATCAGCAAATCTGGAATTGTATATCCAAAATAGTGCCTACACATGCTAAACATGCAACTGTAACAAACCGTTCTACCTGCTGAAAGAAATGACGAGCTTCATCCTCCTGTAACCTACCCTTTTCTACAATATAATCAAAAAGCTCCCCAGACTTCACATACTCCATGACCACATATATATCTGCTGGTGTCTCAATCACCTCATAAAGTCGTATGATATGTGGATGCACAAACAGTCTACATATTTTAATTTCCCTTCTTACTGCAGAACAATCAGTGCATTCAAAAGATGCATAAGATATTTCAAATACTCAAAACATAAAGGAAGAACCAAACTATTCCATAAAGAAACAAATTCATCAAAATGGAAAAAATTTAAAACATCAGCTCAAACACAAAAACTAAACTTAATGATGCGGAAAGCTAACATCATCCAAAGTTATCATAAGGTAATACCCTTTTCCTCCATGTCTGGGCTCTTCATTTTACGACGATTAAGAATTTTGACAGCCACTTTATAACCAGTAAGCATATGCTCAGCAATTTTGACCTTCCCAAATGAACCATGGCCAAGAGTTTTCCCAAGTCTATAGTTCCTTGGAAGCGCATCAGCCGGAATACCACCATCCCTACCATCCATCTTTCTGCAGAAGAAGGAATCAAGCATCAGTTCCTCAAAAAATAAAAAATAAAATAAAACAATCAGCTCCTCTAGAAGAGATTCGCGACGAAACAGAACTGACAAGAAACACACCACCCCACTTAATAAAAAAACCACAAAGTTTCGGTTTTTCTTCAATTAATCTGATAATCATTATCACGCTTCACAAATCCTATAAACTACGCTTTCCCCAAAAACCCTTTCCACAAAGAATTTCAGAATTTAATTTCTTACCTGAAAATTTACTCTGATAAACTCTCTGAATTACTAATCTAACATTGAAATGTTTATTGATGAAATTGAAAACTTTCTATAAAAACCAGAAAACATTTCCTTAAGTATATCCCAATTTACAATTTCTGCAAATTGACATCTGATCACCCAATTCATTCACATTGTACACACAATCACACACATAATAGGATCAGCTAACTTAATAATGACATATTCAGACTATTAATTTCGCAATTAACAAAAAAATGACACTAATTAATTTCCCACTAGGGCTCAGTTAACATGCACAAAGAAATCACTAATATTGATTAATTTTTTAATTGTTCATAATAAATTTGCTCTTCCTCCGATTACTTCGCAAATTATGGCAATAATTACTCAGCTAAATCAAGATAAAATAGAAAAAAATTACCAAAGAAAGGATTAATCAAGAAAATTACACATTGGGAGAATCGTCGCCATTATAATGACTAAAAATTAAAAAAAAAAAAAAAATCAAAAGACGGCAATTAAACAAATAATCAGAAAATAATGAAAGAGATTAATAACGTGTAAATTAAGAAATGAGAAATTGAATGGGTTACTGGAGAATTTGAGGATGAATTACATTTATTAAGTACATCCTAATTCTGCAAGCTAATCAATCAGGTTAGAGTATATATATATATATATATATTGAGGTAAATTACCGTAAATCCCAAGTAATTTGGCTTTCAAACTCCTCACCTGATGTATTTTAAAAATATACTTTAAACCCCTAATTTATTTTGGATTAAAGGTCAAAATGGATATCTAAACTGACGCATTTGTAGAATATGCACCTTAAATGAGTGTTATTGACCGAAAAAACGATTTCCTCCAAAAATGTTACTTTTTATGTCCAATATACCCTTATTCTCACTTATATAACCATATACTCTTTTCTCCTACAAATATGCAACATTTATCATCAAGAAACACAAACACAGGTGATAAGGTAATTCTCTCACCCTTTCTACTTTTTTTTTTTTATAATAAACTTAGTTAATATATTTTTAAATTTCTTACTCTTTTGCATTCCTTCATTTAGATACACAACATTTGTTTTTGTTATATTAATTTGAATATAAAATGTCACATTCTACAAGTAGTGGACGGGGCAATCGTGATTTGCGATACCAATACCAACGGTGTTATTGTGGAAAGAAAGCAATGGTGAAAATAGTAGATTCAAAAAAATCAATAAAAGGCATGTTGTGCTTTGTTTGTAAGAAGAATGAATGCAACTTTTGGGGATGGTGCAACCCAATTAATAAAGCTACGTATGAAACCGAAGAGGCTGATCAAACTAAATTTTCCAGTGTAAAAAATGAAGTTGATGATGGGTTTAAAAGAAGGTTGAAGAACTTGGAAGATATGATTGAAATGATGAAGGTGTTGATGCTTGGTTGTATGTTGTTGTCATGTCTTTCTATTATTGTTAATGTAATAAAACAAGAATTGTAAAAGCAATATTCTGTATTGAATTGTTCTAACTTTGTGTAATGAACATGCTTATTTTAGTTTTGTAACAACAACTTGTGTAAAAATAATATTATGTTAGGTATGTTTAAAATAGCAACTTAACACCAACATTAGCAAAGCACAATAAATTGGAAATAGTTAAAGCAGCAAATAACTGAACTGGAAATAAACCAGTTCAGCACCTATACAAAAACCAGTTCATTGCCTCAACCAGAAACTAGTTCAATAACACAGTAAACACTAGCAAAAGACACTAAATTAATTGCATAATACTTCTATATGCTAAACAATAGTAATTGGTAAAATAAAACAGAGTACTAAATAGCAGAAATTGATTCATTTCTTGCTATGCACTTTCTCGTTGATAGTTTGGGCAGGAACTGAAAATAAATCAGTTCAGCACCTATACAAAAATCAATTCATTGCCTCAACCAGAAACCAGTTCAAAAACACAGTAAACACTAGCAAAGGACACTTAATTAATTGTATAATACTTCTATATGCTAAACAATAGTAATTGAAAAGAAACCAGAATACTAAGTAGCAAAAAGTTGATTCATTTCTTGCTATGCACTTTCTTGTTGATAGTTTGGGCTACTTGTGGACCTACAGGTGGTGTTCCAATGCCTTCTTGAGCTTAACCAACTGGTGTAGCAAATAAACCTATATTAGTGCCAAATGCAGAACTTGTACCAGTGAACCTCTGCCAACCATCCCTGTAACAGCACCTCTCCCCATACCATCCCAACCAGCAACTTTAACCATACTAGTTCCATTACCTTTGTTACGTGAACTAGCTGCAACTACACCTTTTCCTCTAACTGTCATTTTTCTACTACCACTGGCTCTTCCAGTAGAATTTGCACCTCTTGTAGCAGAACTGGAAGCATTGAAACTCCTCCTATCATGACTTCTTCCACCAACACCAGCAGCAAAATCACCAACAGTAAAACCACCAGCAGACCATCAGCAGCTGCAGTAGGAACAAAACTAGCAACAACAAAACTATCAACAGCTGTAGTAGGAACAGAACCAGCAATAGCAGAACCATCAGCAGGTGCAATAGGAACAGAACCAACAACAGCAGAACCACCAGCAGCTGTAGCAGTTGTTGAACCATCTTCGTAAGGAGTCTAAGATTACAATAAACACAAAACCCTTACTTTTACTTATTTGAGTATTCAATGTCAACATATAAATTACCTTGGAGTACTTTGATTGGGGGTGAGGCTGATCTTTACAAGATCTCACAATATGGCCTTTTCTAAAACACTTTGCGCATGTGATAATCAATCATTTCCTTCAGGCCTTGTAAGGATTGCTTGAATCTTCAGGGTCTTTTTTTCTCAATCTTTTTAGTCTGCCAGGTTGCTTTCTCACATGTGGTGGGTCAAAAGGGTCATCAGTAGTAGGCTCCCAAAAGTGCATTGATGTAATTGGGACCAAATTGAAAGAATAAGCAGCTAGGTATATTTCTTTACTATAACACCTATCCAAATAAAACTCAACCTGTCTCTCTCAATCAATGTGTGGCTGAAATTTCATGTCCACACGGAATGCCACAAAGATGAAATGGCCTACATGTACAGGTTCTCTCTATAAGGTCCACAACATAAGTTCCTCTTCCACAATCCGATTAAAGTTACTTCAAATTTTTTGTCCCCACATAGAAGGGGAAAGCGACACCTACTGTCCACTTTATTTTTTTCCAACTTTTCTTGTATTCTTGGACATATTGGACCACCATATTTCTTCATACCCTCTCTTTTCACATTTACCCTCTGCACAATTCTCCTTCTTATCCACTCAAACATTGTTTTAACACTATTGTCCCCTAACTTGAAGAATGTATGCATTGAAAGATTCATTCAAGTTGTTAACTAGAATACAACTATTACCAAAATGAGACCTTGACCACAAATGAGAAATCTTTTATAACCAACCTGCTTCATTACAGTATTTCCCACTCTAGGATCATCATTTTCAAGCTCTGTATAATTGCTCTATTGAAATTTTGGGGGTTAGTAGATGAAGCTGCCTTCCAGAAAAGATCTTTAAGTTCTTTACCCTTGAACTTTTGGTTAAAATTCTAATACAAGTGTCTTAGACAGTACCTGTTTTCAGCACCTGGGACTTCTTCTTCTAAGGCACAACACTAGTTTAGCACAAGTCCTTTTTGCCTATCTAATATAAAAGTTCATCCAATTCCATCATCTATCCAATATCAGTCCTGAGCTCATTCAAGAACCACCTCCATGAATCATACATCTCAACCTCAACTATTGCAAGAGCAATTGGATACATGTTATCATTTCCATCTCTACCAATTGCACTTAGCAGCTGACCACCAAATGGACCCTTCAAAAAGCACCCATCAAGACCAATAATAGGTCTACAACCAGCCAAAAAACCATCATTCCAAGTGCTAAGTCTATAATACAGTATATGAAATATCATTTTTTCCTCAATTGTGGGCCTATCTAATTTAATATTTGAACAAATCCCAAGATTTTTCTTTCTCAATACATTACAGTACTCCCATAACTTCCTATAATCTTTCCCATCACAGCCTTGTAACACTTTCTTAGCTTTTCTTTTAGATTTATATGCCTGAACAGAACTTATTTCAACCATTAAATCCCTTTTAACATCCCTAACAAATGATATATTTCACAATATCAGTTTCATCTCTATGCTTATCAAGGTACTTTTTGGCTAAGTACCTTGAGATGGCATGCTTCTTGTTATATTCCCTTCCACAGGTGTGTGTCCCACTAAGGGTCTTTATTTGAAAAGTGGTCTCCCCTTGGACTTCAGATTCATGGATTCTCCAGCTACACCCCTTAGCACACTTAGCAGGTATCGTCTTACTCTCATTTTTGTAGGTTTCACAACACAACCTTATCTTATATGCCATTCATACAAAACTTCTCTAAAAACTCTAAAATTCCTGAACTTTTGTCCAACAACCAAGTCCAACTTTGGTTTCCTAAATTCCACTTCAGGATTGAACTCCATAGGGTCTTCCCACGGCATTCCACTATTAGCCCCTCCTTGAATTAGTAGGTCTTCCTCGTTGGTGATGCCTTTTACACACCTAGTTATAAATCAATGAAACACCTAAATCCTACTACTAACTAGATGGCATCCCGCAAGTATACGGTTGTCAACTAGTAGTAAACGTAGGGAGGAAGTAGGGATCGTTCCCACGAGAAATGTCGATAGCAATTACCAAGATTTAAAGGTGCTTGTGTAGTTAAGCAAAATCAAGTGATAGATGATAGACCTATTCTAATGAAAACTATAATTTTAATTCTAACCTAATTTAATCAAATTAAGACTAAAATTAAAAACAAGTAAATCACCCAACTAAAAAGACTACAAAAGAGAAACTTTGAATATTAAAAGCATTCATTTCTAAACTATAAATTGGAAAGAGTTAAACTAGAAATCTAAATATTTTTGGATTTTTGATTGAAATTAAGAAAGCCCACTAAGAATTTACAAGAAATTAAAGCGAGAAATTGAGAATTCTTAAATAGAAAGCAAGAAATTAACAAGAACCCTAATTTTCCTAAGAAACCCTAATTTGAAAGTAAAGAAATTCTTACTAAATTGGACAAGAAAGAAAATAAAAATTATATCTACGCGAAACTTACGATTAACCCACTACAATTATCTAATCAATGTGTTCAATTTGAACTTGACAAGAAATTAAAAGAAGATCTAAGATGAAAGTAAAGAGAAATTTTTATTATAGAAGTAAACTTGAAGTTCAAGCTATCTTAAACTATCTAAAAACTAACTAAAACTATCTACTTCTTTCTTCTTACTAATTCTACTTAGCTTAAATAGTGCAGCATTACACAAGGTAAAATTAGGGGATTTTGGATGGAAGTTTACAAAATTACCCTTACAACTTAACTCTCAGCGAGTTGAGATCGCGGTCTGGAACATTTGAGACAGCGATCTCAACTCAAATATAGTAAAACAAATTCCCGAGTCGAGATCGCGGTTTGGAACAGTCGAGGCCGCGATCTCGACTCTCCTTCTAGCATTCTTCATTTCATCTATTTTGCAATCTGGTCCTTTGAGCTTTGTTTCTTCCAGCTTTTAAACCTTTAATTTTTAACCTGCATAATATTAACACCATGAAGCACTTAATTAAACTAAAAATTTAACACAAACTTATCATAATTTACTTAAATCAATTCAAGAACGAAAATAAAAATACATATAAAAGAAATTAACTAAAATCTTCAATTACTTATCTAATTTCGGAATTTAAACTATCAAAATGCTATAATTTAGAGGAAAATAACTCTAGTTTACTAGAGTTATCAGTTGTGTACATATTCATTCCACTCTTTAACAGACCCTACATCAGGTATTGTAAACCTAGCATTATCCTCTTGTGTTGTTTCAGTTGCATGATTGTCGTCTTCTGGTTGTTCCTTTTCTGGTTATTGATTTCCTGGTTGCTTTTTTGATGTGGTACCCCATTTATTGTTCCGTTTTTCATTTCAAAAAATGTCTTCGTCTTCCATGGTTTCAAGTCCTTCATTCAGCCATTCAGGTTCTTCCTCTTCATTATTGTTATTCTTCTCTACTGCTGCTTCATCATTATTACTCTTTTTTGCTGCTTCTGTTTCATCATTATTACTCTTTTCTGCTGCTTCTGCTTCATCATTTTCCCCCTTTGCTTTAGTGGTTGTTCTTATGCTTCTCTTTCCCTTGTGTTAGTTATTGCCTGCCACTAATTTGATGACTGCTCTACAGTTGCTAGTTGCTCTGCATTCCTTGATTGCTCCTTTGAAGTCAATCTAGATGCCTGGTCTATTTTTTTAGCAAACACCTCCAGATGAGGCAAGTGATCCCAATTTTTTACCCAAAGCTTTACATCTTCATCACACTTTAGGTAAGCAGTTGTGATATCAAGGGTACAATCTTTATGCCTAAAGTAGAAGCTAACTTCAGATCCTGGATCCACCTTATTGCGCATGGCCACTAGTTCATCAAATGTAATCTCACTTGTTCTCCTATGTTCAAATATGGCCTTTTTTTCACCAACATATCTAACCATGGGCTCCCACTCAATATAGCCACCAAACCACATGTGCACATCTTGGATTTTCTGATTATCTATTCCCATTAACTTATTAGGTAAAGTTTCAATTAACTCCTTAGGTACAACTCCCATTATCTGATTAGTATTCCCCATCGTTTCACCTGAAAAGAAATGCAACAGTAGGTGTGTTTTATTATACTTGACCACACAAAACATGGCATAAAAAACACTTAACAACTGACATATATGGTGGTCCATCACCATGAAATACAATAGCCACTTACATACATGGTGGTCCATCACCATAAAATACAATAAGTACAAAACACAAAGGGAGCACTACTGAAAACTAACAATAAACAAGTCCGTCCATTACTATCAAAATACAATAAATAAAAAGCACCTCTTTTTTTTTTTTTATCAAAATCAATGCTATCCAACCCGTGAAAGACCTTTTTTTTTTTTTTTCAAACGACATCTTTTTCCAATACAATAAACAAGGTTTTTTTTGGTTTAGTCACAGATTCCCAGTCCAGTTACCCAGCCAAGAGACCTCTTTTCTTCTCCAAATCAACACTTCCCAACCCCTACGATTAATTTAATCAAAAGTTCTAATTGTATACAAAAGCCCTAAATGTATACTAGCCCTAGAAGCAAATTCGCAAGCCAATAACCCTACAATCATGTTCGAAAACTACAAATTTCTTGTACTCTATTGTGGTTCAGCACCATAAACAAGTTTAAAACATTCATATATAAACCCTAATTAAAAACTGAAAATTAGGACTTACAATGTTCCCTTGATTCCACACTTTGCAGCCACAACTTTTGGTCTTCCCTTCGATTCCACGCTTCAAACTCTTGAAATAGGTTTGATTTGTGATTAATGCGATATGATTATTGGGATTTGATGAAAAGATTTGGTTTTTGAAATTTTGGACATAAGGGTTTTGAAGGTGCTGGCTTCCAGAGCTTTCTCTCCCTCGCGACTCAGCAAATGGGGAACATGAATGATCTGAAAATGTTGGAGTTAATTTAAATATAAGGGTAATAAGGTAATTTTAGCAAGAACCATTAGTTTAGACAATTTCTGTCCATTTAACCCTTTAGTCCAGAGCACTTGGGGGTTTAAGATATATTTTTGAAACACATGGGGTTAGGGGTCTGAAAGCCAAACCACATGGGGGTTTACGGTAATTTACCCATATAGCTATATATATATATATATATTTATATACGGAGAAATAAAATTAGACAAAAATGGAAAATACACATGGAAAAAGGTTATTGGTACTACCTCTGTTGCGTGTCACTTTAATAAAAAAATTTCTTCTACTTTCCAATAAAGCATTAATTATCTTTTATGAATTTTACTTTTATCTCTTTCCAACTCATTAATTATTCAACTTGTAATTAATGTTGAAATTCTTTTAATTCATTACTAGTCAAAAGGGAAATTTAATTATATGGATCAACTTTGCCTAAAATTTAGACTATTTAATGAGACAATCTTAATCTTTGAATTAAAGGTTAAAGTAACACTCAAAAGAGAACATATGTAATAATTAAATAAGAAAGATTTATTTCATATTGACCCCTCAACAATCGTGATTAGCAATTTGCTCCCAAAGTATAAGTAAATCAAAGCATCAATAATCTACTATAATAAAGGATTTCTTTTTTGTTTTTCTTCTTCATTTCCAACTACAATAAATGGCGGAATCTGGTCTAAATTTGGTCAAATATTCTTAAATGTACTTTTTTGGGGAAAATTAGTAGAAGGAATGCACTAAGTGATTTGGTCGATTTTCTTTAATGTATTTCTTTTTGGGAAAATTAGTAGAAGGAATGCACTAAGTGAGGTATTTAACAATAATTTAATAAATATTATCCCTTTGTCCCTCCTATTAAATGTTGATAATATGATAAGACTAATAATTGTGGCACTCTATCAATACCTTCAAATACTTTACATTTACTATTTTTAATTAATATGACTAAAATGCCCACAAACTAGATTCTGTAATTTTACCAGCCAAAGTACTCCAAATATATAAGAAACAATTCAATACAAGATTACATTGTCATCTTTCAATAAATATTACAATCATCTTAACAAATTAACTAAAAGTGATAAGGAAATTCTAGAATTGAGCATATCCAATTACCTACAACTAAGCAAAAAAAAAAAATAAATCATTCTCTTCTTAAATAAAGTGATGGAAATATTTATTAATATGTTTTAAAAAATAAGAAAAAAGAAACTAATATAGTGGCAAATTAAATATTTTAATTTTGACGAGTATGTTAATTTGAATGCGGATAATAGTATACAAAAGCATATGATAGGGAAAAAAAATACGGAAGATTAAATGATTTAAGAAAGACAAGCTTTTTCTAGAGATTTAATTGATGTAAAAATTAAAGGGCATTTTTGTGATAAGATTTAATTAAAAATAGTTAATGTGGAGTGCCTGGATATTTTAGTGAAGTGTCAAAATTAATAACGCTATTAAAGATATGAATTATGGGGTATTTGATAACCCCTATTAAGTGGTTAAACTTAATTCATTAAGTACATTTTTATTAAATGTGTTTGGTAACGAAATTCTCCTATCTCTGAATGCATTAAGTGCCACTTAATTTTTATACAAAATTTTGAGTGAAAAGTCTATCACTTAATTTGTTGAATTCTTTTCTAATATAGCCAAACTCACTCAATTTGTTCTTTATTTCACATTCACACACACTTTTACACACACTTGCACACACTATGTTCATTTTCTCATACGTAAACACACACTTGCATACACTATATTCATTCTCTCTCGCACATAAATACACACGTGCATACACTACATTCATTCTCTCACACACATAAACACACATTTGCGTGCGCTATATTCCTTCTCTCTCACACATAAACACACAATTGCACACATTATATTCCTTCTCTCTCGCACATAAACACACACTTGAACACACTATATTCATTATTTCTCACAATAATCACACATTTGCACACACAATATTCCTTCTATCTCACATATAGACATACAATTGCACACACTATATTTGTTCTCTCTCACACATAGACACACATTTGCATACAAAGTATTCCTTCTCTCTCAAACACAAATACACACTTGACACACTATATTCCTTCTCTCTCACACATAAACACACACACATACTATATTCATTTCTCTCACACATAAGTACATACTTGCACACTACCTTCTCTCTCACACATAACACATAATTACACATACTATATTCCTTCTCCATTACACAAAATCACACATTTGCACACAATATATTCCTTTTTGTTAACACATAAATACACACTTGCACACACTATATTTCTTTTCCCACACATAAATACACACTTGCACAGATTATATTCATTCTCTAATACACACTTGCACATAATATTTCTCTCTCACACACACTTCTTTCATACACATACGCTATATTAATAAATTATTTATTTGTATTAAAAATATAATAATTAAAAAAATCTATTATAAAAAATATAATATTATTATCGAATTATATAATATATACACGAGGTAAAATATTTCAATTCAGTGTTCAAATTCAGCTGATTATCAAACATATACAATTTTATGAATTCAACAAATTAAGACTTCATTACTTAATTTTCAGTGTTCAAATTTTAGATTTCAGATTTCAATTTTATCAAACGCATCCTGACTAAATGTGATCATTTACATAAATTGTAAAGTGTTAGAAGTTTAAAGTGAAACAGTGCTATTATTAATAGTTTAGAGGGTAAAGTTCTAATCATCAATAGATGAGGATGTAATTTGTAATACACTAAATTAAAGGAAAAGATTTGAGGGCTTCAAAATAGATTTCAGCAAGGATAGATGCAGGAATTATACCATGAGGGGACAAAACTTACTGGCCACATATTTATTAAGTTTAATTTATATTTATCTCAAAAACATAGGGGAGGGCAAAATATAAATTTTATAAGGATAAAAATTAAATTTTTAAAATTTTTATGGATAAAATTTATAATTTCTAGAATCTTGGGGGAACAGTGGCCCCCGCCAGTCTCTCCCTTAAATCTACCCTTGGATTTCAGAGTTTAACTCAGCATTATGTGTTTTCCGGATATGGAGAAGTCCTAAGGGAATTTTGAATCCACTAATGTTGTATTTAGATAGATGAATTTGAGAAAAAAAATTTGAAATCTATCAATTTATTAGAAATGAATTTAAAATTCACTCAAATTAGAAAATTATTTGAAATTTTTTATTTTATAAATTTTAGTTTTGATAAATTTAAAATTCATCCATTTCAACCTTACAAATCTTTCCAACAAATAAGCCGATTTCAAATCTATTGTTAAATCCTGTCAAAAATCCAACCTAATATTTTGCACATTGATGGCCTAAATTTGGTCCAATGAAATATCCCCGTTAAAAATGTATTAGGCACGCTTTCGACTGAGTTCAAATTGTGTTCCATTTAGGGAAATCTCAATCAATATCAATTATCGTCAAAGTGTGGCGGGCCTTTGTTTTATTGAAAGCAGTTACTTTAAAAAAAAAATTGAAAATAACTTTTTAAGAAGAATTTTTTTGACAAAAACTATAAAATGTTTTTGTTTTCCATGTTTAAGAAAAGTTAAAAATTGTTTTCAAATCAACTTTACACCTATTTTTTCCAATGTGTTTTTAAATTTTCAAAAGATCAATTTATAACTTTTCGTAAGCGTTGTAGTGGGTGTAAACGAAATTAAACTATTCAATATTCGAATCAAACTCGGTTCGATGAGAGTCGTTCGACATTGATTCGTCAATAATCAAGCCAAATTTAAATAAAAATTAGCATTCATTAATTATTTGTATTTGGCTTGAACTCAGTTCTATAAGATAGAAAATTTAAATTTACATATAAATATTTCAAACTACTCGATCTCAATTCAGGTTTGCTTCAATAAAAGCTCATTTAAATTCGACTCGAAAGATAAACAAGCCAACCTTGAACAAAATTTCACACTTGATAAAATATTTAAATAAACTTGAACAATAGAGTGTTTGACTTGTTTATGTTTATTTATAGCGCTAAGCAGTGTTTTTAAAACTAAACAGGATCAGCCGGTTCAACTGATTTAATTGCGAACTGGTCATAGCACTGATTCGGTTGAGCATTACACCTGGAAGTAACAAAAAACCAATCTAGACCGCTAAAGCCTAGTAAACTGGTAAAAACCAGTTGAGCCGAACAGACAGCCTTGGTTTTCAAATTAATTTTAATCATCAGAACCAAATCCATACAATTCTCACCAAATACACCATCATGTTACCAATTCCACAGCCAATCTCACCAAATATTCAACAAGTTAGATCCGATCAACCAAAAAAGAAGAGATCCAATCAACTAAAGAAATTAGATTCTATAGAAAACGGAAAGGGGTAGAGAACAAAAAGGGGGAAGGGTGGGAGCGGTAGGCAGCGGAAGGGTAGGAGGATATGATAGGGCCATAGGGGTAACGAGATGGAGTCAGGGACGGGGAGGTAGTAGTAGTGTTGAAGGAAGGGAAAGGGAAGGTGGTGGTGGTGGTGGTGGTAGGGAGGGGAATGGGAAGGGGAGGGGATCTAAAAACTTAAAGTTCCAATTCCAAACCACTGGGAAAGATTACATGAAAATTTTGCTAACTTTTATATTAAATTCAGAAATTCAAAAAAAAAAAAGGTTGACCTACATGGTTGAAAATTTAACATAGAGATGATCTTAGATTTAAACTCTAGTATAAATTCAAATCATAGAAGGTATGCTAGGCCAACAAAACGCCCTCCTTGGCTGAACAAGGCCCTGCTCTTTATCTTAGATTTGAACTTAAGTTTGATATCATTCTGATAATCTTTATGCTTTTACTGGATCATTTCCTATCTAAATAGATTTGAGATAAGATACTTAGGAGAAAAAAACTTAGAAAATCATTTTAAGAAACACACACTTTTATTGATAAGAAAACTTAGTACAACTTCTCTGCCTTCAAGAGGAAGTAGAGATCTCTTTATATAGATACATATACCTATCTTAAGACGTAAGTGCTTACGTCAAAACTAGACATACTCACTATATTCTGACATTCTTTAATAAAGTAAAGGTACAGATTCCCGAAAAACTTTTATAAAGTAATTGTACAAACATAAAGCTTTAATAAATTAAAAGTACAGACATGTGACAAACTTTAATAAAGCATACAATAATTATTGGCTCAATAGTTCCAAGTGTCATTGTCATTCGAGCCATCCCAGTTTTTGAAGGAGTGGAATCTGGGTCTGTGATGTTCAATAATTCAATGTGATACTCATGTTTAGCTCTGTTTCTTCTTTTGTTTCTCATCCTTCTTTCTGCTGACCTTTCTTTTACAGGCTGTTTATTTTGTTGTTCACGTGATTGGGATTGTGAACTTTCAGAAAACTCTTGTGAATAAGGATTCTATGAATCTTGAAATGCCATGATATATTCCTATTTGGCTTGTTGAACTATTGCCCAATGAGGATGATTGTCTCTTGTATTCCAGGATCCTGCATCTAGTCCTGGCCACATTTCTGGTGGAATTGTTCTATTTTCATTAAAAATGATTCTGTGAAATTCTGAATATTCTTCTTCCAAGTCATGAAGAGAAGTAGTAAACTCTTTAAGAATGATATGCGATGGAAAAGTCTGTAGCATTTGTCTGGAAAGATGAATAGGCCGATGAACTTGTATTAGCAAAAATCCTTTTCTAGAATGAAAAAAGTTTTGCCAATATGATCCAGGGGACTATACCAAGACAAAAACTCACCCAAATATGAAGGTTGAAGATTTATAAACCTTTTGCATTCAAACTCTAACAAGACACGGAATTGATGACATAAATACCAGAAGAAATTTAGTAAATGAGGTGGGAAATTGTTTGGATTTATGAACAAGATTTGTGAAAATGGATATACAGGATGGACTCCAAAGGGATTAAGAATTTATCCTCCATATTCAGAGAATGTTTCTAATTAATGAACTGTTCTTTGAAAATCAATGTCATCTTTTTTCTATGGATAAGAAAGATAAGGTAGACATGGAGGATATGACTCACTGGTTTGAAATGATGGAATGAAAGATGATGGAACAGAGGAAAACATATTTATAGAAGGTAAATATGTTTGGAATTTTTGAGGTCGACTTAGAAAATCAGCTACAACATTTTGTTTTCCTTTAATGTGTTTAACATCAAAGGTGTATTGAGAAAACAATTATGCCCATCTGAGTAACTGCGGATGAGGGTAAGATTTTCTGCTTGAATTTGAGCATGTTAGGGAAACTGCTCATATCTAATTCAATCAAAAAGTTATGTCCAAGAAGATGAACATTGAACTTCTTGATAGCATTTACCATTACTAGAAGGATCTCCTTGAAGGTGGAATGATAATGAATCTCAGAATCTTTGAATCTACCACTTTCAAAACTGTAAAGAGATATTTTTCCTTCTTTTTCAATAAGGAAAATGGCTCCCCAGTATTTATCACTAGCATCAATTTGACTGATTCTTTTTCCATCAGCTGGGGGTGGAGAGATGGTAAATTTTGTAACTGTTTCTTGATGGTTTGGACTGCTAGGGTTTGGGATTCTCCCCAAGGAATGGGTTTCTTTTTCAGAAGTTTGGACAAGGAGTGAATTGGCTGGGCAATTTTGGGTAAGAAATCTCAAACATAATTTATAAGGCCAAGGAATTGTTGGATTTCTTTGGTGGAGAGGTTATGGTCTGAAAAATTATTTATGGCTTCAAAGTTGTGTCAATGTGTCTCTGGGGTATATTGTCCATTAGCAAATTTCATTCCTAAGAAGGAGATTTCTTCTTGAGCTAGAATTATTTTCTTCTCAGAAAGCATTATTCTATAGTTTTGGACAATATTTAAAAACTGGTTCAGAAGGTTTAGGTGGTCTTCAAGGATTTGGTTGAACAAAAAGATGTCATCAATATAGATGAGACTGTGGTCAAGAATTGGTTCAAAGATTTTGATCATGGCCTTTTGAAACAATGAAGGGGTTGTCTTAAGATCAAAAGGCATTGCCTTCCATTGAAAATGATGATTTGGAATGCAAAAGCCTATTTTTTCTCTATCTTCTAGGGTTATACCCAGTTGCCAAAAATCTAATTTTAAATCAAATTTTGAAAACCATTTGGCATTTGAAAGTTCAAAAAATAGAGTATTTCTGTTGGGCAATGGAAATTTATCATCTTGAAAAAATGGTTTAGAGGTTGATAATTAATTACCAATCTCATTTACCACGAACTTGCTCAAATCTTTTATTCATATAAAAAGCTTCACATGCCCACTGTGAATGAGAATGTTCAGTCAAATTGTGGTTAAGAAGATCTTGACATTCTTGTTCTGCTAAACGAGCATGTTTAGGATTCATTCCTAAATGACTTGCTTTTGTTGGATTAGCATCCTTATTCTTCTTGAAGGGTAACCTGATAAAAAAATTTTGGATTTTGCCACAAAAGGTTAGAACATTTATCCAAAAATGCAAAATGAGATTCTACACATGATTGTTCAATGAGTTTGGATTTTATCTGAGAAATCAAGTTTTGAAAATTGGAAACAGTTGAAAGATACAGTCGAGGAATATCAATGTATTCTTTGAAACAATTTTTGTATTTGATACCTTCCTGAAGAATTTGCAAACCTGGAGTTCTTTTGTAAAGATCCACACCAGTTATGATGTCTTTACCAGGAAGTGCGCATCCTAAATCTTGCATTGTGGGAAGAACTGGATTGTGATTTGTCCTTTAGTAATCAAATATGAAGAGTTATTAAAAAATTCTTTCATCTACAGCCCTAAAATCTTGTTTATGAGGTTTCCAATATTCATCTGCTAAAACTTCTAAGTTCATTATGGACATTGCTGCACTTGTATTAAAAAATGCAATTACAGGAATTGGTTTATCATACTTAGTAGGATAAACATGAATTAATGTTTGTGCAACAAGAGATGACAGATTAAAAAAGGGGGATGGGATCCTGTTCTCTACTTTTTGGTGTGATGTTGAACATTTGGACTGGTACTTCTAAAGCAAAAAGAGTCTAGTCAGAAGGTCAGAGAAAATGGATTAAAGATCATCATCTGAAGAAATATATTGGCCTGTTTGCTCTTGAATATCCTCAATCAGTTTGATTCCTTTTTTGTTTTGAGGACAATTTTTTGCAAAATGACCTTTCTGGTTGCAAATGTAGCACCTGGAAGATTTTTTCTTTTTCTTCTTTTGAAAGTTAAAATTTTTCCTCCAAAAATATCTCCACTTTCTGGGCTTAGGAGATTTTGAAGTACAGAATCAAGATAATCTAAACTTCTTGAATTTCTTCCTTCTTTGACTTCCTTTGGTTGTGCAAGCTTTGCATTTGCCTTTTATGACCAACTCTGGTTTTTTGCATGATACATCAATGCATGGGTCTCTTCTTAGATGTTCATGCAGCACTTGTCTTTTGTGACATAATTCTTCAAGTGCCAGTATCACTGATTGCCTAATTTGTCTAGGGGAAAGACCAATTATAGATACATATTTTTGGTGAATATAGATCTCAGCACCATCATGCAATGTCTTAGGCAATAAACTCAAAAACACTTGTTTCAGACTTAGATCTCCACCCAAAACATATGAAAAGATTAATTAATCTTTTCATATGTTTATCAATGTCTTTCTTAAAATAAGAATAACATTTTAATTGAAAAAAACTCTTTTCTTTTGAGCTCCAAATCTTCTGTTGGTTCTCCAAGGAATACTTGATGAATTAAGGCTATGGCTTCTTCAAATGTCTGTCTGGTGAGAAAAAATATTATTTATCATTCCATCTTATTGTATGTAATGGTTGACCACCAACTTTTCAGCATTCCCGAGAATCTTGCTGTGAATTCTGACAGTATTTCAAAATTACTTTCTGTGTTGATCTTTTTTACTGTCATCCACGCATGAAATTCTTGGAGTCTTTATTCCCATTTGGTAGCTGGAATATCATCTAGGTTGAACAATGAAGTTCCAGATGTTCCTCCTGAACATTTGTAAGATGTATAAGTAGATGTATTTTCTCCTACATTATTGGGTTCATCATCATCAGGATGTTCAACTGTAGGTTCATCATTTCCTGCCCCAAATATGGGAAATTCTTCTTTTGAAGAATCTGATTCAGGCTTACTTTGTTGATTTTCATCAGAAAATTCTGAAGACTCAGAATCTCCACTAGTTTTTTGAACAACTGCAATTTGTGGTTTAGATTGTTGTGATAGTTGCTTCAAAAAAAAAAACTAATGGGATTTGAATCCTACTTTACTGGAGCTGGAGCTGGAGCTGGAGTAATCCTAAAAGATTGTGAATCAGAGTTTAGAAGAACTTGCTTCATTTTGTTTCTGTTCTTCTTCTTGTCTCTTTTGAGCATCCAACTGTGCCTCTTATTGCTTTTTTGTCTTTTCTTTTGCTTCAGCATCTTGCCGCTTTTTCTGCTTCTTTTTGAATCTACACCAGGCTGCTATGTCTCTGGTGGAAGGCTCAGGAATATATGTGGCCTGGCATAAAAAAAATTATTCATAGAAGAACTTGAACTGTTCACAGAAGAGCTTGAGCTGCTGCTTATTCCAAAATCAAACTTTGTTGTAGAAAATTTTCCTATTTTCTTTAAACTGTTAATCTGATTCTGAAGGAAATTTCTTTCCTTTTCCTATTGGGCATCAAATGTGTAGACTGACATCCCATAAGGAATAGTCTCAAATTGTAATTGTGCCATTGATTTCTCAAGAGTTTGAATCTTTATTTGGATGTCTTCTAAATGCTTATTTTGTCTTTCCAGAACCTCATTAGTTTGTGTTACTCGAGTATCAATCCAAGTGAGAATTAATTGTTTTGGATTAAAGCATTTTCAGTTTGCCAATTTAAAACTTCTTCTGCAGCACTGATGGGTTTTTGTTCCCCAGTGAGGAGAACAACAGCATTTTGGATTTTTGGGGCATGAGCTGCTCGGTCTTTTGTAAAATGAGTGAGAGGGGAAAAATCGACAGGTTGGAACATGCATATTTCAGGGTTTTGTGGGAGAGTTTTTACAGGATTTTCAACCTCAAATTTACAAAATAATTGGATGAAGCAAGAAAGATTTGCTTCGAAAGCAAACATTGGATCAGGGGTACTGCTTTATCTAGCTACTCATGGAACATCCATTCATCTGATGGAATGGAGCAAGTTAAAGGAACACAAGTGCTTCTGAATATTTGTTTGTTTGATGAAGGATCATCAAAATCATCTGGAAGTTTATGCTCATATTTGCACTTGTTAGCTTTTTTCTTCTTTTTGCGAGAGCTTTCTTCTTCCTCATCATCATCATAGGTTGTCAAACATTCTTCACAGTAACAGATGCTGTCAAAATAGCAATGACCAGAGAATGGGTCAGTAAACCAATATACCTTTTGTCCTGTGCTATTGAAATAGATAGTGATGTCATCCATGTTCACACTTATGATATTGTTCTAGTCTGGCTCACTTTCTTCCAAGTAAACCTGGTATTCACTAGGACCTTTCATATCCATTTGCATCTTTGAAATGGATGGTAAATAAGAGCTTGTGCTAGTACGAGGAAAACTGCTAGTACTTGCTTTTGGTTTTGTGATGTGTGAATTGTCAAACTGAATGGCCACTGAACCATCTGGTAAAGTAGTTACTTTAGTTTCTAATAATTTAATTGGCTAGATTAAGGCTGGCTGAGCTTTTTCATAATTTGTGATCCAAGTGCCTTGTAACAATCTTACCAACTCTTCTTTTGAAATTTGCCTGGGGACATGTGTACATGAAGCTGCCTGTCCATCTTCAATTTTAATATATAGAGCTTCCTCTCCTCCGGGAAGAGTGAGGTCAAAAGCATGATTTTGAAAAACCCTATATACCATATGGTAGTGGAGAGTTGCTGCCAGTGAGTTAGGAATTTGTTCTGCTCCTTGAAGATAAATCTAGACTTTGAGGGCATAAAGAAGATGTGGATCTGCAAGTGACATGTTGAAATTTGGAAAAAGAGTTACAAAAACTGTTCCTGCATTTAAAGTAGTCTCAATAGCTGCTATGCAGGCATGTTGGTATATACAGAATCTGGTATCTAGGAGTGCAATCCTAGCAACAACAGGAAGGGCTTTCAGACCATGAAAGATTAAGGCTATCGTGATAGCTCCAAAATGAATATGGGTATATCCCTATTGTTTCCATTGTCTTGGAAAATCAGAAGGAATATATAATGTAACCATGTGCTCTTTTGAGGAGGCTGGGATCTGGTGTTGATCAATTTTTGAAGCATGAATACACTCTTTATCAGATTTGGGACGTTGGCTAACCAAAGATCTGAAAGATTTAAGGGAAAACTTGGATTTTGCAAAAGTAGAATATGGGTTTTATGAGAGGTAGATCTGTAGGGATTATGTTATTTGTATTTTCTTATCAATAAAAGAATGTATTTCTTAAATTACCAATTTAACATAGAGATGATCTTAGATTTAAACTAAATTCAAATCATAGAAGGTATGCTAGGCCAACAAAACGTCCCCCTTGGCTGAACAAGGCCATGCTCTTTATCTTAGATTTGAACTAAAGTTTGACATCATTCTAATCATCTCTATGCTTTCACTGGATCATTTCCTATCTAAATATATTTGAGATAAGATACTTAGGAGAAAAAAACTTAGAAAATCATTTTAAGAAACACACTCTTTTTTCTTGGGTAAGAAAGAGCAATAACATAAATAAATTAAGGTTCAATTGCAAACATCATAGGGAATTTGAACCCCCCGAATGTGATCTAACAAAAGATTCCTAACGAAACTAGGGGATCATTATACAAAAGAAGTCTTTTAGCTTGTCTCGCTCCTACTTTTGCAAGTTAATCAGTTACCTGTTAGCCTTCTCTGAAAATATGATTAAATGATGTGTTGGATCTGCTTGCCTATTACTCTAAAATCACAAATGAATGGAGCCAACAAGTGAGAATTAGTTTGAGGACCAGTAATCAAGTTCAAAATAGTTATGGAATTAGATTCAACAACAACATGATTAAAGTTCCTAAACATAAATTTGAAACCCATACCCTTGTAGCCCAAGCTTCAGCAATAGACTTAGTGGCAGAGCTAAGTGATTTGTTGAATCTAGCGATCCAATCACCAAATTGGTTTCTAAAATTGCCTCTTGTACCAGCAGCCCCCGATTGCTTGCAGATGCAGCATCAATATTCAACTTCAGAGCTACATCACCATTAGGTGGTTCTCAGGGCTTAGGAAATGAGTACTTTTCTCGACAATCTTTTTACTCAGGGGCCAATGAACAAGAATTAGCAGCAATAGCAAGGTAGAAATTAGCAAAGAATTTTGGGTCTATTATGGGTATAAAAAAGGTTGTTCCTATCTATGCAGAGACCCCCAACAGATAAAGGGAAATAAAAATGTCCAAGGAATCTAGTGATGACTAACCGCAGTGAAAGACAGGCAGCCATGCTTGAGCCACTTAGGGAAACTAAATTGGGTATTGTGGGGAGAAAGAATGGAAAAGCCCATTTCTTGTTGCTTTCCTGAGACTGTAACAAGTGTCTTCCAACTGAAAGCCACAAAAGGGGCAAGAGCAGTCTTGAATAATATTCCTGTTTTTAAGTAAGCTTCTGGAGGCCAATATGTCTTGACTAGCAAGCTAAAGGAAACACTTGACCATGGAGGAAACTCTACACTTCCAAATCCAAGAAATGTTAGCATCACTTAATTATGATTTGGGATTAAGATGTAAAGCAACTGAGCAGGCATGATTGGTGCAAAAAAGACCATCCAGAGATTGACCCCAACTAAAGAAGTGTTGTTGAGGATTAATGATTGCCTTGGTTCAGAAAATAATTAGAAAAGAATATCACAAGGAATGACAAGAGATAATTAGAAAAGATCCCAATAGATAGAATTGTACAAAACTTGTTACAAAGTTAATTGATCCTCTAGTTGGGAAAAAAACGTGAAGTAGAGAAATAATTACCCAAGAAATTTTTTCCACTACTTGAATAAATCGCAAGACATACCCAAACAGTAAATAAATCAAACAAACAAAATCAACAAGCACAGAACACACAAAATTGTTACGTGAAAAACCCTTTCAATATGAAGAGTAAAAATCACTGGTTCTAATCTAGAAATATTTCACTATAATGGACGAACGAATACAGTAAAACGAGTTTCCAGTAAACACCTGGAATTCAAACACACCTCTACTCACGACCAAAAGTCAAATAAGCAATATGACAGTATACAACAACCTAAATCACAGGTATAAAAGTTCACTCACTAGACAAGAGAAGATAACGATACGACCGTACAGAATATAGCCCACACCATTGAAAATAATATATTGAAATCTCACTACAAACGGAGCAAAATTTACCGTCGGATTGAAGTGGTCTCACAAACCTGCTGATTTTCTCCACTAAAAATTGGACGCTATTGCCAAAAACAAGAGGGAAAATATTCAGACTATTTTTCTCTCAAAACTCATGCATACATGAAAAAAAAAGGTGCCAATACCTTTTTATAGGCTTATTAAGTCATTGTGTCCTTTTTGGACACGAGACAATCAACACACACTAAAACCTATTTGGTTTTGGTTTCTTTTTTGTTGTAGGATTCCTTTATTTATTTATTTGATTTGTGGACCCCTTAAAAGTGAGGAAGACTGCACAACAAACTCTCCCTCTGACTCAATTGGAGGTGTTTGCCAAACCGGCAACCAAATGACAAGTCTCAAACTTCTCCCTCGTTAGAGATTTTGTTAATCGTTATCATCCGTATAGATCTTCGCAAGTTCAATCGCCTTATAGTTCAAAACATCCCATATCCAATGACACCGCACATCAATATGCTTAGATCTCCCATGAAAAGTCAAATTCTTGCCAAGATGAATAGCATTGGCACTGACTATCACAGCACAATACATGCTGCCTCTCAGTGAAACCGAGCTCATGCATGAACTTCTTCATCCAAAGAAACTCCTTGCAAGTTTCGATACTAGCAACGAACTCTGTCTCAGTTGAAGACAATGCAACAATCATCTGCAATCTTGATTGCCATGCTACAGCTTCCCCTACAAATGTAATTAAGTACCCTAAAGTAGATTTCCTTTTATCAATATCCCCAACCATATATGAATTTGGGTAACCACAAAGAATAGGTTTATCAGTCCGAAAATACAGTTTCAAATTCGATGTACCCAGAGACACCTCATAATCCACTTCACAACATTCCAATGCTCTTTACCCAATTTTTTTAGAAATCAACTAACAGTACCAACTGCATGGGCAATATCTTGCCTAGTGCAAACCATTGTATACATCAAACTCCTTACTACCGATGCATATGGAACACATTGCATGTCTTCTTTCTCTTTATTACTAAACAGAGCTTGTCTAGTGCTAAGCTTAAAATGCGTAGTGAGAGAAGTGCTTACTACTTTAGCTTTATCCATGCAAAACAGCTAGAGTACCTTTTCCACGTAATTTTGCTGAGACAACCATATTTCTTAGCCACTTTATCTCAAGTAATCTGCATGCCAAGAATCTACCTTGCTGGTCCCAAGTCTTTCATAGCAAAAGACTTACTAAACTCATTCTTCAACTTGTCAATTCTGTCAGAATTATGACCAACAATCAACATGTCATCAGCATAAAGTAGTAAAATGATGAAGTCATTGTTAGAGAACTTCGGCATGAACACACAATGGTCGGAAGTAATCTTCTTGTACCCTTACTGGATCATTACTGGCCCTTTTTGTACCACTGCCTAAGAGCTTGTTTTAAACCATACAAGCTCTTCTTCAACCTATAGACTAAATTCTTCTTTTCTTCAACCTGTAGACTAAATTCTTCTTACCCTTCACTACAAAGCCTTTCGGTTGCTCCATATAAATTTCTTTCTCCAGATGACCATGAAGGTGAAACATGATTTTCACATCCATTTGTTCCACCTAAAGATCAAGACTCGCTGCCAAACCAAGTACCACTTGGATTAAAGACATCTTTACAACAGGAGAGAAGATTTCTGCAAAGTTAATACCCTTCTTCTGATTGAAGTCCTTGACCACCAATCTAGCTTTGTACTATAGAAGTGAATATCCTTCTTCATTCTTCAATCTGTACATCCACGGATTTTTCAAAGCTCTTCTATTCTTTGGTAGCTTCACCAGTTCAAATGTGTGGTTGTCATATAGTGATTTCATCTTATCATCCATAGCCTCAACTCATTTTTCCTTCTGCTCACTCTCTATGGCCTCGTCATAGTTCTTTGGTTCTCCCCTGGTAGTGAGGAATATGTACTTATTTGATGGGGTAGAGAGAACTCTAGCCCTTGTCGACCTCCTTAGTAGAACTTCAGGTTCATTAACTTCACCAGCAGGATCATCTACCTCATCAGTAGTATAGTCAGCATAACCCTCACATTGGTCAGTCTTGGTGTTGTACCTTATCATGATTTTCATCATCAGCTACATCAGGCACACGTGTCACAGAAGTAGGAATTGGATCTAAGTCTACCAGACCATTAGTACTTGTAGACTCTGACTTCTCTTCCTTGCCAATATCTTCAATGGTTTGATCTTCCATGAAGATAACGTCATGATTACTTACAAGTTTCTTGGAAGTCGGATCATAAAATCTATAGTCAAACTCATCATGACCATAGCCAACGAAGATGCACTATCTAGTCTTGACCTCCAACTTGGACCTCTCATCTTTTGGCACATGCACAAATGCTTTGCAACCAAATACACACAATTGATCATAAGATACCTCCTTGCCGTACCATGCACAATCAGGAACATCAACCTGCAAAGATAAACTAATAACATGTCCAATAGTATATAATGCCTCACCCCAAAATATATGTGGCAATTTTTCTTAAGAAAACAAACATCTAACTCGCTTTACGAATGTCCTGTTCATTCTCTATGCCAACAGGCCATTCAACTGAGAAGTCTTATGAGGCTTCTTCTGGTGTCTTATATGCTGCTGTCTGCATTAATCATGGAATAGTCCAAGATATTCACCACCATTATCAGTTCGAATACCTTTCATCTTCTTACTTGTCTTTCTCTGAACAGAAGGCTAAAACTATTTAAAGACACCAATCACCTAATCTTTTGATTTCACAAGTATATACCCAGAATTTTCTTGAACAGTCATCAGTAAATGTGATAAAGTAGAGTATACCACCAACATCTTCATTTTCATCAGATCACAGAGATATGAATGTACTAACTCAAGCAACTCTGATTTTCTTACCGGAGGATAACTTTTGAAAGAGACCCTATTCTGTTTTCCTGCCAAGCAAAACACAGATCTTTCTAGTTTAGCAGTCTTCAACTCAGAAAGTAAATTCTTCTTCTCCAAACACTTAGTCCCTTCTCACTCATGTGGCTAAGCCTCTTGTGCCATAACTCTAAAGAGGCATTTTCTTCAACTGCATTGAATAGAACATTATCAATACACATGGAACCCTAGTCTAGTACAAGCCCAAACTCTTCTTCCCATGCACCACAATCAAAGGGCCCTTAGTTATCTTGCACTACCCAACCTTGGGTGCTAATATAACCCTCATCATCTAATACACCAGTCAAAATTAGATTCAGACAAACATCTAGTGCATGTCTGACATCTCACAGAATCACCATAACTCCAGTGCAGGTCTTCAATACAACAGTCCCTAAGCAACTATCCTCGACCGACCATCATTACCCATTTTCAATATCCTGAAGTCACCGCGAGTATAAGATGTGAAGAAATCCTTCCTGGATGTCACATGGAAGGGGGCATCATTGTCGATGACCCAATTTGATTCATCATTGGCAACATTGGTTCAATTTTCTTCCTAGACAATCACCAAATACTCTGTAGCAATGGTAGCAACACGATCATCACTGTTATCTTTATTCTCCCTTTTCAGCTTGTTATAATTTTTCTTGATATGTCCTTTCTTGCCAAGCAATGATGACACTCAAGATTCTCATATCTTGGCTTCGATTTGCCCCTGCTTTTACCTTTGTTGGATCATTTTTCTCTATTTTTGCCTCTCTCCTGGTTTTTTGAAATTAACACCTCAGATTGTGAAGTCAATGACTCTTGAGTTCTTTGTCTCACCTGTTCATTCAAAACGGCCTTGTTCACATAACTCAAGGTCACAGTATCACCGGGAGTAGAATTAGTCAACGTGACATGAAAGTTATCCCAAGAATTCAGTAGAGTATTCAACAACCAAAGTCCTATATTCTCATTCTCAAATCTGACACCAATGCTTGACAGTAGGTCAAAACACCCTTGAAACTTATTCACGTGGCTAGAAATAGAGCATCATTCTTTGTACTCAAATTCATAGCTTGTTTTAGCAAGAACAACTTGTTATTGCCAAATTTTGAAGCATAGCAGGACTCAAGTGAAGAACCCCAGTTATGTTAATCATGTTTTGATGATGACCAAATCATACTAATGGTTTAAAGACAAGTGTGCAGAAAAACAGGGAGGTTCGGACGCAAATGATCGTCCGAACAAAACAACCACACAGAGCTTCGGACGATGGTAATCGTCCGACACAAAGAATTTGAAGCAAGCCTCGGACGAAGAACAGCGTCCGTGCATATTCCAGTAGACTTTGCTTCGATCAGACGCACCCTCGGACGTCCGAACGAACACCCTCAGAGAACGGACGCAGTGTCGGACGCAAGGTTCAGCAGCGGCCGTCCGAAAGGTCCAACGGCTAGTTTTCCAGTAAACAGAAAATAGCCGTTGGGAAGTTGTTGAAAGCAAATATTTGGCAACTATAAATACCCCTAGGTCTGAATTAATGTAGTTAAGACTTCTACATTGATTACAAACAATTCTTGAGCTATTTGGGAGAAATAGTGGGTACAAGTGTTGTAATAGTGTAGGTAGTGTGGAAAGAGCTTAGAAGTGTAAAAGTTCTTCAAGTGTGAGAGTGGAGAGATAACAATTGTAACAAAGGGACCTCTTGGTTGTGAGTGTAAAACTCTTGGCTCAACTAAAGGAAATTAGTGTGAGCAAGAGTGATCCTCATTTGTGTACAAGAGGTTATTGTCTCACCTACTTTGAAGAGACTTTTAGGGCTGAACTTCAAGTTGTGAACTTGGTAGTTGCCTTGTGAGAAGCTCTTTGTAATTACAAGCTCCAAGCTTGAGAAGCTAGGGAGTTTGGTTTGATTATCTTAATCTCAATATTCTTATTTGTTCTTTAAGCTTAAATTGTTGAATATCTATTGTATTCATTTATGCTTAAGTTTTCATTTGGTGCATAAAGTTTTAATTCTATTAAGCACATAAAAAGGATTGTTTTTAGAGACAACCTAATTCACCCCCCTCTTAGGTTGCTTTTGGGGCCAACATCAAGTTTCTCCCACAGGGTTTCAGCATGTTTGTCATTGGCAATATGATTTAAAACATTATCATTTACCCACTGCCGAATGAAGCCACAAACTATCTCGTGCTCAAAAGTCCAACGAGTCCGAATCAGACATAGATTCGTGTTTCTTATCAGAAAATACCGGTAAATGTAACTTCTTCATAAATAGTAGATCCTTCATCTATACCCTTCCATTTATGATAGTTAGGGACATTCAAACTGATCATCCTATTGTAATTTGATTCCCTATTTATTCAAGTAAAAATCTCGAGCACGTATAACCTCGCTCTAATACCACTTTTTGGGAAAAAAAAACAGGAATAACACAACAAAATAATTACCCAGGAAATTTTTTTCCCCCACTTGAATAAATCATAGGACAAAATCAAACAGTAATTAAATGAAACAAATAAAATCAACAAGCACAAAATACAGGATTTTTACATAGAAAACCCCTTCAACGTGAAGATTATAAAATACGTCACCTAGTCCAAAAATATTCCACTATCAACGAATCAATGAATACAACAAAATGAGTCTCCAGTAAACACATGGAATTCAAACATGCCCCTACTCATGACCAAAAGTGAAATAAGCAATTTAATAGTACACAGAAAGAACAACCCAAATCACAGGTATAAAAGTCCACTCACTAGACAAGAGAAAATAACGATATGACTGTATAGAATGTAACCCACATCGTCGAGAATAATATACTAAAATCTCACTACAAACGGAGCAAAATTCTCCATCAAATCGAAGCACAAACCTGCTGATTTTCTCCTCTAAAAATTGGACGTTACTGCCAATAACAAGAGGAAAAATAATCTAACTATTTTTTCCTCAAAACTCATGCATACATGAAAATAAAGGTTGCCAATGCCTTTTTATAGGCTTATTAAGTCATTGTGTCCCTTTTGGACACAAGACAATTATCACACACACCAAAACCTATTTGGTTTTGGTTTCTTTTTTGTTGTAGGAATCCTTTTTTTTATTTATTTTATTTGAGCAGGACCACACAACACCTTTCCTAAATTGAAACACCCCTGAATGCGATTTCTAAGAAGACCCAAGCAAGTCCACTTATCAACCCTGAACCTTATAACATAATCATTACCGATCACTGGTTCCAAAAGATACCAACAATAAAAAGATCTTTACCCTTTACAAGGGCAACTTTGTTGATGGAACCACCACTGTTCTTGAAGCAAAGTTTCCTTTCCTACCCAATGTCTTTTCTCATATTACAAGACAATCAACTATCCTTGGTAGATGATGACACAATTAAATATGTTAATGCATATAATAGATTGGTGGGACAACTCATATATTTTATTATTATCCATCGTGAGATAATTTATTCTATCAATTTGTTAAGTCAATTTATGCAGCGTCAAAAAGTCTCATTTAGAAGTTGCTTACAGAATATTATATTACGTGAAGTCTTGTCCAGTTTAGAGTTTATTTTTTCCATCTCAGAATGATTTTCAGTTGTGCATCCATGCGGATGTAGATAGGGCGGATTATATTTCTAGTTGCAGTTCTGGTCCTGTTATGTGAAAAATTTAGAAGTAGATTACTATTTCTCCATCTCCTGCTAAGTTTCAATATACCATTCTATGACTTTGACAATGGTAGCGAATTGCTTTAGTTACAAGCACTATTTTTTATTACAATTCATTATTCACAACTTATATGTTGCTCTTCTGTGACATTTAGGCTACACTTTATATTACTAATAATCATATCTTTCGTGAGCATACTAAGCATGTTTAGGTAAATTATTACTTTGTTCATGATCATGTTTTTAGAGGTGATATTCGTACCCTTATCTAAGAACATGATCACAGTTGACAACCCTAATGACATCTTTTAATCAACGTTCTTTAACTTAGACTTTTGATTAACATGAGTCGATTAAGTAACAAAATAGATAAGGGAAAAATTTAGAACAGGTGTGTTTGGTTGGCTAAAAATATTTTTCTGGAAAAAATTTTCAAAATTTTCCTTAATGCCAAACAGCGGAAAATATTTTCCTATATAAATTAATTTTCAAATTTCCCCTTCTTGTTGGAAATCACTCAAGGAATTATTGAACGTAAATTATTTTCTAAATAGTTCAAAGCAATATTAAAACACTTTTACTTAAATACCTACTTTTATATCTTTAATTACAAAACTTAATTTTTTTTTTGAATTCTTGTACATTCATTTTTTATTTACTTTGTGTTCCATAGTAATGTAACTCTGACTATGTGTCAAAGGACAAAAGTCCCACATCGGCTAAGCAAAATATTCTCAACTAATTAGTAAGGTTCATGAGTCACTTCACTTATTTCCAATTAGTTTTGATATGGAAGGCCTTGTTCTTCAACATGATATATGTGAGTTACCCTCAAGTTTTACATCATTCACACGTATCTTAGGTTTTGCCAAGTTTAACATTATGTAGATTTTGTTACTATATTATATTAAATATCATTTTAAACAAAACAAATTTTTGTTGACCACAATTACTTGTGAAGTATGTATTACAATTGTTATAAGTCTTTTTATATCATACTGGTAACATCAAAGAAGAAAAATATTAAAATATTATATTTTAAAATATTTTCATCTTGGGAAAAAATACCTCAATACTCCTCCAACTAGTTACACTAAAACAGAAATAGTTTTCTAATTTAAAATTTAACTTAATTAATCCCTCAACTAAATAGTTGCATTCAATTTGGTCCCTAAATTGCAGCGCCGCCCAAAATATAAGTTTTTTAAATTTTGACCAGTTGACCAAGGGAAAAAATGCCAATTCACCTGGACATGATATTTTAACTGTTAAACCATCACCCAAATAGTCCTCCACCTTTTTTTATAAAAACCAAATTGGTCCCTCAACTAAAAATTAAGCCAAATTAGTCCCTCAATTAAAAATTCTTAAATTGAAGATTGCTTAGAATCAAGGGATTCAGGAGTTAGTTGTGAGAAGTAGAATTATTTTCCTAGTAAAAAAAGGTAGTTAGAAGAGGTGTTCAAACCCAACCCAACCCAAAAATACAACCTAACCCAAGTGAATTTAGGGCTAAATGGGTTGGGTTATTGGGTTTCAGGTTTTTTGGGTTGGGTTACTCGAGTTTGGTTGTGTTTTATTTTTTAAAACCCAACCCAACCCAATAACCTAATAACCCAATAAGTTTAATTATATTTTTTAATTTTTTTTCCTAATTATTTCATATAATTTATTTATTTTTTCCTTTACATGCTTGAAATAACATCTAATTTAACATATTGTATATTTTTTCTTTAAATTATTGACCTAATCATTTTATTTTTGACTAAACATATATTTTTTATGGATAATCTTACAATCATAGGTTTTAAAATTTTTTATTAATTTAAATTTTTATTCCAAATAACTCAAAAATTCAAGTGACCCACCCGACTAATACTTGGGTTGATTTACTTGAATTGCTATATTAATTTCGTTGGATTGAGTTTTAATTTTTGACCCAAAAAGTTGAATCAAAAAACCCGCCAACCCAAAACCTAACCCATGAACACCCCTAGTAGTCAAGGTCCAAATTATAAGTTTTCAAACTCCGACACCTTTTACTTGTGTTTAGATGGTTATCTACATATGCAAGTTAACCGGGGTGTTCAGAATGATTTGGAGACGAACCAACATGCCTAAGAAGACACATGATCACATCTCTTTCGATGTTTGTGACAATTTGACCCAGCAGGTTTGGTGTCTCTTTCGAATATATTTAAAACTCGAGGATCTTTTCTCCCTCTTAAATTCCCAACAATTGAAAAAGTTCTTACTTGAAAGTTTTTTCACAATGCGGAAATCATCCTATGACTCCCTTTGAGCATAATCGGTTCATATATGTACTTTAAACAACTCCGAAGTAGCCATGAACTTAAAGTAAATTAGTTAGCCAAGTATAGGTTTGGTGATAGTGGTTGGGATGGATGGAGAGAATGGTTGCTAGTAGAGTGTGAGGGAGAGAAAAGGGGCTGGCGATAGTTGGAGAGGGTGACTGTTGGTAGATGAGGAAGGAAGATTTGAGAGGATGGCAGATGGTAAGGGAGAGGAAGCGGAGGTGGATAGGGTGGGTAGAAGAGGTGGTCGTTGGTAGAGGTTGACGAGGAGGGCAGAAGGGATGGCGGCTAATGGAAGGAATAAAGAGGAGATGATGGGGTAAAGGTTAGGATTTTTTTCAACTGATGGACTAGTTTAGCTAAATTTTTAGTTGAGGGAACAATTCGGTTTTAATAAAAAAGTTAGAGGACTATTCTAGTAATGATTTGACACTTAAAGTATTAGGTCTAGGTGAATTGATGCTTTTGCCCTTAGTCAACACTGGTTAAAATTCAGAAAACTTATGTTTTGGGTGGCGCTTCCATTTAGGGACCAAATTGAATACAATTATTTAGTTGAGGGAGTAATTAGGCCAAAATTTAAGTTGGGGGACTATTCGAGTTTTAGTGAAAGAGTTGGAGGACTATTGAGATAATTTTTCATTCATTTTGTCATCAAAACTTAATAAAATTGTATAGAAAATAAACTTTTCATGTAAAATATTTTCCTAGGGAATATATTTTACATACAACCAAACAAACCCAAAACGTTTCGAGTCTAACTTGTGCGATGATAGTTTAACTATATGGCTGTTTTTTCTTACATTTGACTAAAGATCGAGTTTCTTGTCAAACTGCATTAAACCTCATCATTTTTAGTATTTATAATGATTGCACTCCTCAACACTTGTCACTATTTTTCACATTACACTCGAAATTTTTTTTATCACTTTGCACTGTAATGTTTTCTTTTCTCACTCTTTAGTCAAAATATATTTAAAAAAAAAATATCAAATCAATGGCTTCCATAAACAGGGGAACTTAAAGTGGCAAGAAAAAAGTATTAAGGTACAAAATGGTCAAAGAAAAAAGTTCGAGGTATAATATGAAAATTTGTAACAAGTAAATTATAAGTTTTGATAACGTTTTACTTATTTTCTTCATTATAACCAACTAACCATTAATTTCACGCGTAGTAAGGAAAAAAAAATGCAATTTTGGCCCCTAACATTTGATAGGGAAGCCAAACTAGTTCCAGAAATTTCACTAAAAATGAATTTAGTCCCTAACGTTTCCAATTTTAGCCAAAAAAATAACCATTAACATAAATTCAATAGTGACTAATGGTAAATCAAAAACAAATTATCGTTTGTCAAGCATTTTAGCTTTTCATTTTTAGTCCCTAATATTTGGATTTTTGATTAATATAATCTAGATTAATTTTTAGATAATTATGTTTAGGATTTTGGATAAAATGATTTGAAAGTTAAACTAAATATGTTAGAAGTATACTAGGAATCCAAATAAACGATAATATGAAAAGTATATTAAACCATATTTTGATCGTATTTACCACATAGTATATAAACATTAAGATAATGAATTTTTTAATGATAAAGTACTTATCATTATAGTTAAACTTGACTGCAATTTTTTTCTTTCAAAATTCCCTAAAAAAATCACTTAAATCACTTCACATAGATATATACATTTTTTTACCTAAAATACGTCTCATTCACTAATTTAGTTTCAATTGATTAATAATATGGACATAACAAATAAAAAATCATTAATAAAATAGAGGATAATTCTATTTTCAATAGTATACCTTTAAATGTAACTACTATTACACAAATTCTTTACATGACTAGTGGACATAGATTTCAAAGGGTTAATGTACATACGGTTCATGTTGGCAATAATTAGTAAAGGTAAGTTTTAAATAGTTACCAGTGTGAAGGTTTTAGGAATTTTCAAAAAAAAAAAAAATGCTTTTGTATTTTATTCTCTTTTCTTCTTATTAAAAATATAACATTCCAACCATAAAATTTTAGGGTATTTCTTTTATTGTATATGTATATTGATAATTTGTATAAATAAATCAAGCAACTTTAACAAAATCGATTTTGTTTGGGAGTTAACTGATAATCTATTATAGTATTAAAAATTTTATTCAATCATCAATTTAACTTATGCAATATATAATGCTTGTATTCTAACAGAATATTCAATCGATTATTAAATTATCATAATAAGTGAAAATATGCTAGAATATGTAATCAAATGGTTGCACATAGTGCAAAAATAACAAGTACTATAAATGTTATAACGAGGTTGAGAGAATGAGACTAAACAAATAAAAGAGTTATTGATTCCAAGTATATAAAGGAGAAGAAGCATGTGAAATATCTAGTAGCACGAAAATATAAATAAAAAAAGAGAAAAAAATGAAAAAGAACATTTAATTAGTTTTTTCCCTTGTTTGGGTTAATTAGGATTTTAATGCACATCTAACATATATTTAATTCAATTCTCAACTCATTTTGAAAATTAGGGGATCATATTAATACAAAATCTAAATATTGGGGACTAAAAATATAAAGTCAAAACATTTGACTAACAACAATTTTATTTGACCATTAATCACTAGTGAATTTCTGCTAGTTGTCATTTTTCACCCAAATTTGGGAACATTAGAGATTTAACTTTCGTGGACTAATTTGATGCCCTTCCCAGCCATTGGGGACTAAAATTACACACACACATATATATATTCGCTTTGTCTAATAGTAGAACCTCTTCCTTATGTTGATGGCTGTTGTTCTTTTCCTTGAATATTTAGCAAGTAATACCTTCATAATTCTATGAAATAAAGTTGAACATTTTATCTTTATAGGATGCTTTTCTTTGTTCATTTGACCATTGAATGATGAAGTCACCGTAATCAAGGAAAAAAAAGTAAAATGTCACCATAATATTTTCTAGGTCCCTTCAACATTTGCAATGAGCTATGATATTTTGTTACATTCCTCAACGATATAAATCAAATAGTGCATCTATAAATAGTGAAAAAGTGACAAGAGTCATCAATGTGTCACTAAATCGGAAAAGAAGGAACAAAATTCGACCGAGAATCTAAAATTAGGGGGCTGGTGATTTAATATGATTTTGCTACGTAGAGTAGTTTTGACAAGTAGTCCTAAATTTGTGACTTCTCAAATAATTTTCCTAAAAAAAATTGACTGAAATTACTGAAATAAGAGTTAGTGATGTGATAAATAACTCTCCCTTGTTTCTCAATCCTATTTCTTCTTGTATGCATTGGTTTCTTTTCTTTTCAATCCTCTCCTTTCATTCTTATCGGTCCTTTTATGTAGACTCTTAACTATGATCTAGGATGAGGTCACAAGCTCCATGTTGAGCTCAATCTTAATTTTTGGCTTGGTATAAAAAGTCAAAAATAGTTAATCAAAAGTTGACCAAGTGAACACCGATCCCACAGCCATAGCCACAGCAACACAACATGACACGACACACACTAGCATTGTGTAGTGAACATAGGATTTGTAATGTCCTGTCATCTTCTTTTTCTCTATGCATTATTATTACTTAATATTTACTTAGACAATGTATGTATGTGTGTCCAGATACATACACACAAATACACACACAGCCACACACACACACATATATAACAATGTTGGTTTATATCATCAAATTACATACAAGACGTACCCCATACTAATATCTGATCTTTTGCAGTGCCTTATTTATGAAATCAGCAAATGCAACACTATACATGTTCTCGTAGCCGAGTCCGTGTAACATAGGTATCAATTGTGTATGGAAAAAAAAAGATTCCAAGATAAAGTAAAGCTTATGGATTTGATGTCTTGGAACAAGATAACGAGAGATCTAAATCTCATAACTACATTTAGGCAAAACCTTTTAGATGAGCATAGAGAAAGCATGTGTAATATTGGAAAGTTGGCAAGATAAAATTCTTGTATAGCTGGATTATGTAATGGGTTGATTTCACTTTATTCCCTTTAGTGTCACTAAAGTCCCTGGACTAAAGGTTAAGTCTAACGCCGTCCAAAATTTTTGCTGAATAGACTAATATACCCTTCGATTAATTACACTTTACCGCCTTAAACTTTTGTCTACCTTAGTCTCTAACGTTATGTTTTGAACACTTAATCAGTTATGATATATCAACTCAGTGTTTTGACCATTCTATTCTATTTTTCTACCTTCATTTGCTCTTTACCCCTCCAATAACTACTACTACCAACAACAACAACAAAAAATAAAGTATTTTGTTTTTTCTATTTTTTTTTTAAAATTCCTTTTATTTTGGTTGGCCTAAATAATGTTAAAATAAAAATTAATTAAAAATTTCTAAACACTTATTATTTTATCTTTCTATTTAGCCAAATTGAAGTTAAAGAAGTAATTCTTATAAAGAGACATGGAACTATTATAATTGATCATCAATTATAAAGATATTTGCCTAAAAAATTATGTCTGTTAGATTTTGTCATCTACTTTAATTTATCTCAGCCAGAAAACTATAAAAATACTAAATTATACTTCTAACCATCTATTCATATCAGTTTCTACATGAATTAAGTCTAATCCTTATAAAAAATTTGATTCATTGAACAAAAATAAACAAAAATAAATAAAGATTAGAATAGAATAGGGGTAAAATGGTAAAAAAAATTAGTTGGCATAAAGGAAGGACTAATGTGCTCAAAAGATAACGGCAGGGAGTAAAGTGTCAATGATGCTGAAGTTTTAAGGGGTAAAGTGTAATTAACACTTATATAATTATATGTATCTATGCTGTTGATTTTTTTATTTTTTTTGAATAGAACTAGAATAGTTATTAGTCTGGATAAGATTAATACATAGGATAACAGGGAACTACTTCCCAGTATTCTTTTAGTGTTAGAACATGGATCTTAGTAGTAGTAACTTTGAACTATGTAATGCATGCTGTCAAAGAATTGACCTCTGCTACTCTGTCCTATTTTTTTCAAGTGAACATCTAGGTGTCAAAAGACAAGCTTGGTTGTAAAAATAGGTCAAGAAAGAATAAGGTTTAGGGTTGAAGTATCCATGAACAGTGTTTTGGGGGTGTTACTTTTTCAAATGCTTATATGTAAGGCTAGTGAAGAAAGGATGATTACAGTTCAGATAAGAAATACATACTAGTGAAATGTTGTTCGTTAAGTCACAACTTCATGAAAAAGTAAAAGAAAGGTAGCTAGGTAACACACTGAATTGTGGCAAAGTATATAACTTCTATTTTTATTATTAACTCGAATCCTTGGAAGGTTGCAGCAATAAAAGAAAAAACATGAAAAAGGCATAGAGCTAGTACTTCAATAGATCAAGACAATGATATTCCTTGAGTTTCAACTGATCTGCTCATGAAATTCTTTAGAGTTCCAAAAGGTTATCCTTTTTGTAATGACGTGATTCGTTTGATAGCTATTATAGTCAAGCAAAGAAAGTTTCAGGTGTGAATAGTGTGTCTTATGTTAAGCTAAATTTGCAAATTTTGATTTGTATTTGACTTTCTAGAATCCAAGTAATTTCAATATGACACGTATGCTTTCCAACTCAAGTAAAATTATTTATAGCTTTGTATAGTGAGTTTTCAATTATAGCAGATAATAAAGCTATATATGTACAATAAAGCCACCTATTCAAAGTTCAAGGGCACTGCATAATTTTGGAGAAAATCTAAATAATGTGGTACATTTGGAGGTTTCCAGCTACCTTGGAAATTTCTTATTGTTAAATAAGAGGCCTATGTAGGGTTATAGTAATAATTGTTAACCATGATACTTTGGCTGATGTGTTTACTCCAATCCTTTATTCCCATACCCTACATAGTATAGAATAGCAAGAGGTTTCTCTTCCTAATAAATAATATTCTATCCAACTTTTTGACCAATAAGAGGATATATAAAAATTGGAGTATTACTAGGCATACCAAAGTAAGATGTAAAAATTGAGATGTCTTGACACAAATCTTGGGTCTCATGTATCATGCAGTAGAAGTTGATTCCAGATGCATCTTTGTTAGTCATTTTGCTTTGTGCAGTAACTGTGAGATTTGTGAGGGTAGTGGTATTAAGAGAATCACACATGATTGGAACACCGTATTAAAGTCACCAATTGAAATTTCTATTATTTTTTGGACCTTAGATTACTTAAAAAATTGTGATTCGCATCTTGTATTGGTATCCCATAAATCAACACTGCTAGAATGTCAAATTGTCTGCTCGTGTAAATAAAGCAATTGCTTAGTGCATATGTAGCCCTGTTGAGTTTTCAATAGCTATGTCTTGTGTCATGGAACCATGCCCTAGTATTCCTATAATTTGAGAAACATGTCCCTTACATGGTGATTATTGTGTTATCTTTGCCTTAACTCATAAATATCTTGTAATAGTTATACTATGACAATATAGGTAGAGTATTCTTTAAGATAATCTACTATACCTCTAGTTGTTTATTCAAAATATAGTAATTTATTTACCTACAATTGTTTTTTGTGTGTAGAAGCTGTTGGCTCGACTTTAGTAACTTCATATCAGAGTTTGTCCATTCTCTGCCCAACAAGGATAGTGTTTGTCTTCTCCTTTTCGATAACAATGTTCTCAATATAAACATCTACTTTTATCTAAATTTAATATTTTTCAAGACTACAATTTGATGCACTATTGATAGCTTGTCAATATTAATTAAAATTTTCAAACCATTTTGTGCAACGACAATTTGGAGTGGTGTCTGTTGACCTTGGCCTTTGCTTAAGAAGGCAAACAAAATGGCGAGAACAAAAACTTCTATGTCCATCTCATAGTTAAGAATGTAGACACATCTCTCAGCGATTCTAGTTTCTATATATTGTTAGAACATCTGGATAGAAAAAAATTAAAAGTAGATAACAGAATTCGCCGAGGTGTATAATCACTGTCCTTGAAAGTGATTCGCCCCTCACGGGATCATAATCCACTGATGCAAATGGGATAACCAGGCGGACACTCTCCAGGATTTAATGGCAGCCTCGGTCGCGTGGACTTACAAGCAAGGTTTCGAGCTCAATAATGACTACTCGGTACCAAGGAGAAGAGAAGAAGAGAGTTATTTCAGTGCTATTGAAAAGGACCTCAAGGCCTTTATTTATAGTGGTAAACTTTTCTAGATATTGGAAGTAATAACACTGCCTTGAGAGAAAAGATAGATGACTTGGGAGAAAAGAAAAGAAATCTGTCTGCCTTGGGAGAAAATATAGGAACTGTAAGTAAAATTCACACGAAGTAGGTAACAAAAATATAAGAAAGAAAAATGTGATGGAAGTAAAACTCTAATAGTTCATACACACACACCACACAACACCGCAACACACCGGGTGCGTGCGCGGGTGTGTTTGAGGAAAATCCCCAAACCATCAACCATGCATAGTTTAGGTTCTCAACTAGTGTTGCACATTGGCAGAACCCCAAACTCATATAAAGTGAAAACAACCAACACAAAATTCCAATGTGGACTAAAGATTTCGCAAAAAGAAGAGAACACAATTGGAGGGAAAATCAAATTTATTGAAATTGTTTTTGGAGGCAAACTTTCAACAATCCCCCACATAACTCAAAAAATACAAAGTGGTATTGAGTAAAGAAATCTTACACAATAAATAATGATGTATATTGGACTTGAATCGTACTTAGTGCATTCAACAAAGAAGTATACGGAAGATAGGTGACAAAAGTCTTGAACCTTCCTCCTTGAAGCACACTCCTATAGTTGAGCACATGTTAGACTTCGATCCATTGTAAGCTCTCGATTTAGTGCCTTTCAGGGCCATACACCCTACCTGGATGTTCATGAGTGATCTAGAGACAAACCCTTTAGTATCATAGGAATCGGTCCCCACTTCCACACTCATATAGGTGAGCTTTATCAAGTGTGTACTTCATATACCATTTATAAATGATATAAGCCCATTAAGAGTTATCAACTCAACCCTCACAAATTATAGACAATAAGCACTATCTACACTATAGGGAGGGACCACATATGATAGTGCTATTGGAATATTTTTGTGACTTGTTATTACCCATTGAACCTACTTCATGGGATCTCTACTAATGTAGGTTGGGTTTCCATCACATTCAATTCCCATCAACGGGTCTAAGTTCCATCCCCCTCAATGTGTCTTGGACTAACTTTCGATTCAGTCCCTTAGTCAAAGGATCAGCCAAATTCTATTCACAGCTCACAAAGTCCATGGTAATGACCAAATTATAAGTTGTTTCACAATATTGTGTCTCAAACGGATATTCCGGCTCTTCTCATTATAAATTTTGCTTTTGGCTCTAGCGATCGTTGCCTGTGAATCACAATGCAAAGAAACAAAAGACACAGGTTTCGGCCACAAAGGATGTCAGTCATTAAATTACGTCACAAGCCATTCTGCTTCTGAACATGCCAACTCTAAAGTAATAAATTCAGATCCATGGTAGATTTAGCATTACATGTTTGCTTAGACGATTTCCAAAAAACAACACTTCCAGCAAGAGTAAAAATATAACCACTTGTGGAGTTAGTCTTATCATTATCAGACACCCAATTAGCATGACAGTAAGCTTCTGGCACAGAAGGACTCCCAGAAAAATAAAGTCCTAAATGCATGGTGCCTTTTAAATATCTAAGTAATCTAGATAATGTATTCCAATGACTTTTATCAGGATTATGCATGTACCAACTCAATCTACCAACAGTATATGTAATATCAAGACGAGTACAATTCATCAAATATATCACACTCTCAATAATTGTGGCATATTAAGTTTGTGACACACTATTATCTTTATTCTTTCTCAGGTGCACACTAGGACCAAAAGATGTATTTACAGAATCCAAATCAAAGTGGTTAAACTTTTTAAGGGTTTTTTTGTGTGACTGAGAAAGCATGAAGTTACCTTTGTTAAATTTATTCAACTTAAGACCCAAAATAATATCAGTTTCACCATGTCTTTCATATCAAAATTAGAAGTAAGGAAAGACTTGGTTTGTTTAACAGTTTTATCAATTCCAAAAATAAGCATGTCATCAACATACAGGCAGATTAAGACTCCAACATTTCCATGAAATCTGCTGTAGACACATCTGTCAGATTCATTCACTTTAAAACTATTAGAAACAAGAGTCTTATCAAATTTTTCATGCCATTGTTTAGGAGCTTGTTTAAGGCCATACAAGGATTTAACAAGTCTACACACTTTATGTTCTTGTCCTTCAACAACAAAGCCCTCAGGTTGATGCATGTATATTTCCGCATCCAATTCACCAACCAAAGAGGCAGTTTTTACATCCATCTGGTGTACAATTAAATTAAAATGGGAAACAATAGAAACAAGAACTCTAATGGTGGTTATTATAGAAACAAGTGAATAAGTGTCAAAGAAATCAATGCCTACTTTTTGTGAATAAAACTCTTGGCCACTAAACGTGCCTTGAATTTATCAATAGTACCATCAGGCATTAATTTCTTTCTAAATACCCACTTACAACCAATGGGTTTACACCCTCTAGGTAAATCTATCAATTCTCAAGTGTGATTACTCATTATGGACTCAAATTCATTTCTAACTACATTTTTCCAAAAACTAGCGTCAATTGAATTCATAGCCTCTTTAAATGTTTTCGGATCTTCTTCAGTTATGAAAGTAGTTATAAAATTAGGTTCAAAATTAGTTTTCACTCTTGCCCTTTTACTTCATCTCAGTTTTAGAGTTTCTTTATTTTTATATTCTTCTAAATCTTGAACTTCTTGAGACAACATTTTCACATGATTTTTATTCATTGGAAAATCATTCTCAAAAAATTCAGCATCTTTAGTTTCTAAAACATGATTAGACTCAAAAAACAAGAATCTATAGGTAGCACTATGATGTGCATACCCAATGAAGACACTATCAACGGTTTTAGGCCCAATTTTATTCCTTTTAAAGTTCGGTATCCCTACCTTAACTAGACACCCCCATACTTTGAAACACCCAAGATTAGGAGAATAACCTTTTCAAAATTCATAAGGTGTCTTAAAAGTTTTCTTGTGAGGTATTCTATTAAAAAATATGACAAGCAGGCAAGATAGCCTCCCTCCCCATGTTAGTAGATAACCCAGAACTTATTAACATTGCATTAATCATGTTTTTAAGAGTCCTATTTTTCCTTTCTGCAACCCCAATAGATTGAGGCGAGTATGGTGAAGTAGTCTCATGAATTATACCATTTTGTTCAAAAAATTTTTTGAGTAGATTGGAATCATATTCACCTTCTCTGTCAGACCTAAGCCTTTTCAATATTTTTCTCTAGCTGATTTTCAACTTCATTTTTGAATTTAATGAACATTTCTTCAGATTCATCTTTTTGACTTAGGAGATATAACTTAGTTTATCTTGAGTAATCATCAATAAAGGTGATATAATATTTCTTCCCGCAATCTCTACTCATATTATTCATCCCCAAGATCACTGTGAATTAATTCCAAAAGACTACTAGTTCTTTCAGTAGACTTAAAGGGTTTCTTATGATGTTTAGCTTCCACACAAATTTCACACTTGTGAACTTATGATCAGTCAGATTTGGAATCAAATTTAATTTTTTCATTCTCCTTGTGGAGTCAACATTCACATGTCCGAATCTAGCATACCACATATCAATAGAATCAACAATATAACCAAAAGTAGCATTCTTATGCATTCCATTGCAAGTAGCATCAAGTACAAATAAACATCCACAGCAAACAATTTCCCACAAACTCCCCATAGTCAAAACTAACTTATCGCCTTCAAAAACAAGTTTAATGGCAGCCTTATTAAGCAAAGAACAAGAAATTAAATTTCTTCTCTTGGATGGAACACGCAGCACATTGGTTAAGTAATAGTCTTTCCAGATGTAAGAGTCAAAAGGACTTTTTCCTTGCCTAAAACTGGAGCAGTATGAATGCATCTTTAAGGAAGACTTGCTTCCCATCGCTCACTCCTTCATACTCAAGGAAGTGACATTTGTCAATAGTGATATGCTTCATTGCTCTAGTTTCCACAATCCATTCTGTCACATTATGGGCCACGTTTGCTTCGAAGACAATAGCAACAATTCCCTCATCATCGCCTTCAATTAGGTTTGCTTGATTGGCCGATTGTTGCTCTTGTCCCTTGCGAAACTTGCATTTGTTTGCCTTGTGACCTAAAACTCTACAAACATAGCAAGGTCCTTTAAACTTTTTATTAATTTTACCAAACTTTTAAACTTACCAGACTGCTTACAGTCCTGATTTTGACCATTGTTGTTCTAGCCCTTCTTGGGTCCATGACTTTTACTTTTGAACTTTGACAAGCTTCTTCGGGCTTGCTGTCCACCAGATTTACCCTGGTTGAAAACTTATAAGCAAAATCAGATTTATCCTTCAGACAGTTGCTCTCCTCAATCTAGATGTGAGATATCACCTTATCAAGCACGATGTCAGTCGTAGTAGTTTTGTCATACTTAAACATATTCCTGTACTCCTTCCAAAACGGTGGCAATTTCTCAATTAGAACAGCAGCTAGAAAGCATCATCAATTATCATGCTTTCCTAAGTGATGTCTAGAATAATATTCTAGTATGCATAAACTTGATCAATGAAAGGTTTGTCGTCAACCATCTTGAAATCCAGGAACTTGGTTACCATATACTTTTTCTTTCTAGCATCTTCTGAGTTGTATTTCTTGTCTAAGGCCAACCATATTTCCTTGGCAAACTTATATGGGCGATACAGATAAAATAGGGCATCGGTCATGAAATTTAGTATATGACCCCTAGCAGTTTGGTTGTTATTAGCATAAACCCTAGTGGATTCGGAAGGGGCAGCATTTCCAAATAGGACGTAATCCACTTTGAGGGCTTGCAAGTAAAACAAAACCTTCTTGGACCAGCATTTCTAATTCTTTCTGTTGAACAGTTGCAATTTGGACATGTCAGGAACACCAGTGTTTTGGCCATCACAGTGACAAACAAATCACTTTCAAGACTATTAGAAAATCTGGACAGAAAAATAATTAAAAGCATAACAGAATTTGCCGAGGCATGTAATCACTGTCCTTGAAAGTGATTTTCCCCCCACGGGATCATAATCCACTAATGCAAATGGGATCATCGGGCGGTCACTCTCTAGGATTCAACGGCAGCCTCGGTCGTGTGGACTCGTATGCAAGGTTTCGAGCTCAATAATGGACTACTCAGTACTAAGTAGAAGAGAAGAAGAGAATTATTTTGGTGGTATTGAAGAGGATCTCAAGGCCTCTATTTATAGTGGTAAACTCGGCCAGAAATTGGAAGTAATAACATTATCTTGAGAGAAAGGTAGGTGAGTTGGGAGAAAAGAAAGGAAATCCGCCTGCCTTGGGTGAAAAGATAGGAACCGTAAGTAAAGTTCACATGGAATAGTTAACAAAAATATACGAAAGAAAACATGACGGAAGTAAAACTCTAATAGGAATTTCACAAGCACGCACCACACCTCGCTAGGCAGGCACGCGTGTGTTTGAGGAAAATCTCCAAACCATCAACCATGCATAGTCTAGACTCTCAACTAGTGTTGCACATTGGCAAAACACCAAACGCATATAAGATGAAAACAACCAACACAAAGTTCCAATGTGGGACTAAAGATTTCACAAAAAGGAGGGGACACAATTAGAGGGAAAATCAAATTTATTGAAATTGTATTTTGGACGCAAACTTCGAACATATAGTTGCTTCATGCAATAATTAAGAAGCCCCCTCTTTATATTAGTCAAGTTAATTTTTTTATTTTCTTTATATTTTGGTGTACGTCCGAACATCTCATCTTTCATAGATGATTATTGTTCTTTCCTTTGTATATTTTTGGAGTCATACTTCGATAATTCAATGGAATAACGTAGGATATTTTATTGTGCAATTTTAGAAGTTGATTCCAGATGTATCTTAGGCTGTCATTCTTTTTTGTCTGATAATTGTGAGATGATATTGCTAAGGTAATCATTTTAAGAGAATAAAAATGATTGAAACACTTTAGTAGAGTCACCTAATATAATGTCTATTATGCCTTAGACCTCATATTTCTTTAAAAATTTTAGTCCATGGATTATATAAAGGATCTCTTAGTATCTTTTAAATCAATACCATTAGAATGTCAAACTGTCTAATCATACAAATAAAGCAACTACTTGGTGCATCTCTAGTTTGGATGAGTTTTCAATAGTTATACCTTCTGACATGCAACTATGCCCTAGTGTCCCCAAAATTTGAGAAACATGTCATTTATGTGGTGTATCACTATGTTATCTTTGTCTTAACTCCATAAGTATCTTGTAATAGTTGTACTATAACAACATATGCAGAGCATTCTTTGAGATAATATGCTATACCTCTAGTTTATTCTAAGGATAGTAAATCTATTTACTTACAATTGATGCTTTTTATGTGTAGAAGCCATTGGTTTGACTTTTGTAACCTGATTTTACAGCCTTTTATCCATTACCACCCCAACAAGAATATTGTTTGTCTTCTACTTTCGACAACTATGTTATCAGAATACATGTCTACCTTTATCAAAATGTAATATTTTTCAAGGGCACTATCTTGTGCAATATTGATAGATTGTCTAATAGTAGTGAAATTGCCCAAACTATTTTGTGGAATGACAATTTGAAATGCAATTTGTTGCCTCGTCGTTTGCTTAGTAAAACCAACAGAATGCTAAGAACAAACACTTTTATATCCACCTCGTAGTTTGTATTGATAACTACTATTTTACAACATATAACTAAAATGCTAAAACTTGTTTTACTCGAACTCGGGGATTTTACTAGGTATCAGATACATAAATTGATGATATGTGGAAACTATTAAAAATTCAAATATGAGTATGGGGTTACGTCTTGTATGCTCGAATATCTTAGTGGTAGTACTGCAATTTGTTTATATAAACAAATTTATATTATATATAACTCATTTTAATAAAAAAAATGTCACTTGTATGAGCAAATATTAAACAAATTGTGCATAGAGAAAAAGAAGAAAATAAGATATTACTAAGTTTAACTTTTTAATTCCTTGCTATAAACATGTAACTATTCGTATGAACTACAAGATGGGCATTGAAGCATATGTTCTTGTCATTTTCTTGGCCTTCCTAAGCAAAGGATGAGGTTAGCACACACTATTCAAAATTGTCGTTAGGTGTTGATAATGTCACTATTATTAGACAATCTATCAGTGTCAAACCATATTATAATTGTGAAATGTAACTTACAGAATATATGTTAATAATATTACAGGAAAAGACAAACATTATCCTTGTCGGGAAGGAATTGACAAAACTGTGATATTAGGAAATAGAAATCGTGTCAGTGGCTTCTAAAAATAGTAAACTTCATCAGTAGATTAATAGTTCATTGTCCATTCAATAAACAACTAAAGATACTACAAAATATCTCAAAAAACACTTTAGTATTGTTTTAGCATAACTATTACTAGTCTCCCACTATCCCATTAAAACTGCCATACTTTCTATTTTGGTTTGTCCCAAAACTTATGTCACTTACCCAAATTGGAAAACAAAATTTTCTCACAATTCAAATTTTACCCTTGTATATAAAAATTCACACTATTTACAATTATGGGTCCAACAAATATTTCTACTTGCTTGCGAAGGAATCAAAACACACTCAAATGTGTGTGTGATGTATACCAATGAATTGGCATGGAATATTTTTCATCTCACAATAAGTGGTTTGCAATCTCCACTTTCACAACATGGCCCATGTGCTGTAATTTGAATGCAACAAAAGATCAGACAAATTATTCCTTTTCTCTATGTGCATTGGGAACCTTGGGTAGGGATAAAATAGGAGATTTGGTGTCTTATCTTTTTTTGTCTTACCACTGTTGAGAATCCAACAAATATTTCTACTTGCTTGTGAAGGAATCAAAACACACTCAAATGTGTGTGTGATGTATACCAATGAATTGGCATGGAATACAAGACCTGATTTTTCATCTCACAATAAGTGGTTTGCAATCTGTACTTTCACAACATGGCTCATGTGCTGTAATTTGAATGCAACAAAAGATCAGACAAATTATTCCTTTTCTCTATGTGCATTGGACACCTTGGGTAGGGATAAAATAGGAGATTTGGTGTCTTATCTTTTTTTGTCTTACCACTATTGAGAAAAGGCTCAATTATCAAAAAGTGATAATTAGTATGGGAGGAGGGAATATAAGATATTTATGGTGTTAAGGCATAGGCAACATAGTGAACGATCACGTAGATAACATTTTTTCTTAATTTATAATGATACTAGGCCATGTTTGTATGACACAAGACAAAACTATTGAAAACATAGCTAAACCATAGATGCACCAAGCAATCGCTTTATTTGCAAGAATACAATTTGACATTTTTCTAGTGTAGATTTAGGTTATATCAAGATACCTACTATACAACACGTGGAACACAATTTTTGAGGAAAGGTAAGATCCATGGCACAATATGAGTTTATATTTGGTGACACTATTGTTGTGTTCAGTTCTGCATGATGTCTTAAAACCCTTACCCAAACAATATTTCACAATATTACACAAAGAAAACTAGATGTTAAAGATACATCTCAAATCATCTTCTATAATTTGACGATAAATATGACACAAGATTTGGGTCTAGAGAGCTCAAGTTTCAAGTGCTAATTCAGTAAACTGTGGAGGGATTGCTTAAGAGTAGTAATAGTCTAGAGTTTCATAGATTCTCTCATTGATAAAAAATGTTGGATCGAATGAGAAGGGAAACTCTTGTCCATCCGTATTATGCAGAGTAGGGAACAAGGAACCAATAGAAAACACATCAACCAGAGAACTATGGTCAACAATTATTACTAGTTGTATACAGATCTCTTACTTCATAATCAGAAATTTCCCACAATAAGGTACTTGGATGCCTCAAAGTGTACCACATTACTTTGATTTTCTCTGAACTTTTACATTTCACTTGAACTTTGTTGAATATATAAAAGGCTTCTTTGTAAATATACAGTTATATTATCTTCTACTATTTGAAAACTCACTACACAAATCTATAAACATTAGTACCTATCATGAATCTAAGTTTCATTATACTAGGAAGATGGCACGTGCATTGCATGTGAGTTGCACATGGCATTGAATATTACTCTTGGTATAAAGATTATAAATTTTAATAGTTACTTTTATGGGAAAATGGCCTATTTAGTTCTTGAACTTTTTTACTAAAACACTTTTAATCCCTCATCTATTTTTTCCTTCAGCTATTTTTTGTGAGCCAATTTAGTAGATGGCAAAACTGGAACTGAGAACGGTAGTTAGATTAACTAGAGAATTGTGTTGACTGTTGTGCCTAAAAGGCATTTGATAGAATGCCTAATCATAACATCTAACAAACTTTTTAAGTTTAGGCTTATGAAAAACTCTTGATTTCTTTATTGCAAAAAATGTTTTAAAAACTTATGTGTTTTCTAGTCTATGTACAACTGAGAAAAGACTAAAAATAGAATAAATTTTGGATACATGAGCAAAGTTGCCAAGATGGCGTTTGGCTAGGTATCAACAAATTTTTTTAACTGTGAATGTTTGAGTTGGTTCAATATTATGCGATTCATCAATATAGAATGGTTTTTCATAGAGCATTTAATTTGTTTGACAAAATGGGTGAGAGGAATTTAACCACATAGAACGATCCAGTTCGAGGTTAATAAAGATGACTTGAGTTTGTTTTCCAACATGCACATGTTGGAATTTTTGCTTAATGTCTTCACTCTTGGTAGTGTTTTAGATATGGTGCATTGGGTTGAAGGAATTGAATAAGGAAAAGCAAGCCTATGAGTACGTTGTTAGATGCTTTGATTGAAAATTGACAGTTAGAAGTTTGTTTATTTGTATGTGTATGAGGTCAGGGAATTTAAAAGATGGATAAAAACTATTTTGATTGATGTCATGATAGAAGAAGGATTAGAAGGGAGGTAATAGATGGGGAGCTTCATGGTAGGGAAGGCAATAGAAGGAGAGATAAAGGGAAGGGAGGTTGACAATTGGCGACTGAAGATGATGATGATTAATAAGTACAAGGATTTGGTTTTTTTGACAAAAGTGTCACTTGACTGATCGGCCACAAAAGCAAATTAAAAATATTCTTTTTGGTGGCTCCATCACAAAACAACAAAATTAGCTCACAAAAAAATAGTTTAAGGATTAAATTGGAGCAAAAAAAAAAGATTAGGGACTAAAATCATTTTAGTAAAAAAGTTTAAGGAAATAAGCTATTTTCCCTAATTTTATAATTAAATTACCATATGAATATATGTTCACTAAAATTTTCATTTAAAGTATATTATGCTAAAAGTTATGAAGATTTTTAGACCTATTTTTTTCAAGTAATGTGTTGTTGTGATTATTTTTAAAAAAAAAAATTTATGTTGTTGTGATTACAAGTTTGAAATTCAATTCTATATAACGCTTGCTTTTTTTTTTTTTGGCAATAAGTTTTTCCTTTCCAATTATGATCAACTTTGCTTTTCGGTTCTAATGATCTATCTAAGTCTTAGGAAAGCAAGTGTGTCCTATCTTTCTTTTTCTTTTTTTTTCATTTTCTTACCGACACTTTTTTCCTAGTCGATATTAAAAACTGATAATTTTATAATATGTTGCTTTGGTTCTCCTTTCACATTCACTTAAAGTTACAATATTTCATGAATATATACCTTAAAACTCTTAGTAAAATAATTAAAAAAATACCTTAAAACTCGATGTAAAATTACACATTTCATGAATACTCCATTATTTATAATTCTTTTATGATTTATCTTATTGTTTTATTATTTACATTTTCAATTATTATTTTAATCAACATTCTTTAACGTAGACTTTTGGTTGACATGAGTCAATTAAGTGATGAACTGGATAAGGGCAAGACAACACGAAATGGATAACGAAATGATAAGGGCAAAATTTAGAACGGGAGTGTTTTGTTGGCTGAAAATATTTTTCAGAAAAATATTTATCCATCTGTTCAGAATTTTCCTTAATGTTAAACAACAGAAAAGATTTTCTTGTGTAAAATATTTTTTAATTTTCCTCCTCTTGCTGAAAATAACTCATGAAATTATTGAGCACAAGTTATTTTGAATATTTCAAAAGTAATTATAAACCTCAGATACGACTTTTATAACTTTAATTACTAAACTTAATTTTGTTTCAATTCTTGTTCATTCATTTTCTATTACTATGTGTCCCACAATAATGTAACTCTAACTGTGTGTCAAAGGATAAAACCCCACATCTATTAGTCAAAAGATTTTCAACTAATTAATAAGGTTCATGGGCTATTTCACTTATTGTCAATTAATTTTGAGATAGAAGGCCTTGTTCTTTAATATGGTGTATTAGAGTTAGCCTCAAGTTTTATCTCATCCACATATACCTTGGATTCTACCAAGTTTAACATTATGTATATTGTATCACTACATAAAATTATAATATAATTTTAAACAAAATCAATTTTTGTTCACCACAACTTTTACTTACTTGTGAAGTATGTATTATAATTTTTGTAAGTCTTTTTATATCATATTGATAACATCAAAGATGAACATATTAAAATATTATATTTTAAAATATTTTCATTTTGTCATCTAAATTAAGTAAAATTGTATGGAAAATAAACTTTTTCGTGTAAAATATTTTTTATGGAATATATTTTCCCAATGAATACATTTTACATCCAACTAAACGGACCCAAAATATTTCGAGTCTAACTTGAGTGATGATAGTTTAGCTATTTAGTTCTTCTTTTTTCTTACATTTGCTAGGTTTCTTGTCAAACTGCATTAAACTTCTCACTTTCTAGTATATATATATAATGATTGCATCCCTCAACACTTCACATTACACTTGAACCTTTTTTTATCACTTTGTACCGTAATATTTTCTTTTCTCACTATTTCAGTCACATTATAAAAAAAAAAAAAAAAAAAAAAAATTCATCAAATCAATGGCTTCCATAAATGGGTGAATTGAAGTGGTAGGAAAAAATTATTAAGATACAAAGAAGTCAAAGAAAAAAAATTTGATGTTTAACCTGAAAATTTGTAACAAATAACTATAATTTTTGTTAACCTTTTACTTATTTTCTTCATTGTAACCAAGTAATCATTAATTCCACATGCAATAAAGAAAAATATACAATTTTGGTCCCTAACATTTGGCAGGAAAGCCAAACTAGTCCCAGAAAATTCATTAAAAATAAATTTAGTCCCTAATGTTTTCAATTTCGGCCAAAAAAAATGACAATTAACAGAAATTCAATATTGACTAATGGTCAAAATCAACTTGCCATTAATCAAGCATTTTAACTTTTCATTTTTAGTCCCTAATGTTTGGGTTTTGGATCAATATAATCCCCTAATTTTTAAATATTTATGCTTAGGATTTTTGGATAAAATGATATGAAAGTTAAACTAAATATATGTCGGAGGTGTACTAGGATGCCTAATAAACGACAATATAGAAAATATATTACACCTTATTTTGATCATATTTCATTTACCACCTAATATATAAAAATTTAATATAACAAAATTTTTAGTGAGAAAATACTTATCAGTATAGTGAAACTTGAGTGGAATTTTTTTTTTAAAAAAAAAATCTCTTAAAGCACTTCACATTGATATTACTATTTTTACCTAAAATATGTCTTATTTATTCATTTAGTTTCAATTGATTAATAATATTGATACAACAAATAAAAACCATTACTAAAATAAAGGAGAATTCTATTTTCAGTAGTGTAACTTTAATTGTAACTACTATTACTCAAATTCTTACATAAATATTGGACTCCAATTTCAAATGGTTAATGTACATATGGTTCGAGTTGGCAATAATTAGTAATAATTAGTAAAGGTAAGTTTTAAATAGGTTTACCGATATGAAGCTCTTTTTAGGAACTTTTGAAAAAACTTGATTTTGTATTTTATTCTCTTTACCTTTTATTAAAAATATAACATTCCAACAACAAAATTTTATTGTATTTCTTTTAATGTGTAAGTACTAATCAAATAACTTCAGGGTTCTATCAGTATTGATGATTCTAATAAATAAATCAAATAACTTTAAAAAAATTGACTTCATTTGGGAGTTAACTGATAATCGATTATAATATTAAAAATTTTATTAGATGATTAACTTAATTTATGTAGTATATAATCCTTGTATTCTAACAGAATATGCAATCGATTATTCAATTACCTTAATAAGTTAAAATATGATAGAATATGTAATCAAATTATTGCACATAGTGCAAAATAGCAAATAATTTAAATGTTATACCAAATTTGAGAGAATAAAAGTTTTGATTCAAAGTATGTAAAGGAGAAGGAACAAGTGAGATATCTAGTAGCATGAAAATATAAATAACAAAGTAAAATAAAGATATGAAAAAGAATAATTTATTAATTTTTCCATGTTTTGGTTTATTAGGATTTTTAGTACCCGTCTAGCATATATTTAATTCAATTCTCAAATTATTTCATCACAAAATATGAAAATTAGAAAATCATATTAATACTAAATCCAAACATTGAAATTAGGGGTCAAAAATGTAAAGTCAAAATATTTAACTAACGTTACTATTGAATTTTTCTTAATCGTCATTTTTCAGCTTTTTGTGATAAAGTAGAACCTCCCTTTTTATGTTAGTCACGTCAATTTTTTTTGGGTGTAAGTTTGAGCATCTCATCTTTCATATAGATGGTTGTTGTTCTTTTTCTTGAATATTTTGCAAGCAGTACCTTGATAATTCTGTGAAATAAAGCTGAACATTTTATCTTTATAAGATGTTTTTCTTTGTTCATTTGACAATAGCATGATAAAGTCACCATAATCAGGGAGAAAAAAAGCAAAATGTCACTATAATCTTTTCCAAGTCCCTTCAACATTTGTAGTGAGTTGTGATATTTTACTGCATTCCTCTATGATATACAATAAGTGTATCTATACATAGTGACAAAGTGATAAAAGTCACTAATGTATATCTAGATCCGGAATAGAAAGAACGACATCTTATCGAAAATCTAAAATCAAGGCGTTAGTCGAGGATTTAATATAATTTTGCCACGTGGAGTGATTTTGGCAAATAATCCTGAATTTGTGACTTTGTAAATCATTTTCCTAAGACAAATTATCATGTCTATTGATTGAAATCATCAAAATAAGATTTAGTGATGTGATAAATAAATCCCCCATGTTTCTCAATGCTAAATCTTCTCGTATGCACTGGTTCCTTTTCTTTTCAATTTTTCTCTCTTTTCTGTCTTATCGGTCCTTTTGTGTTTAGGACGAGGTCACAACGTCCATGCTGAGCACAATCTTAATTTTTGGCTAGGTATAAAAAGTCAAAATACTCAATTAAAAGTTGACCGAGCAAACATAGATCCCTTAGCCACGGTCATACCAACACGACACGACACACACTAGCATTGTGTAGTGAACATAGGATATGATTAGTAACATCTTTCTATAATCTTCTTTTTCTCTATGCACTATACTAACATATACAAGCATACAAAACGCACCTCATACTAGTGTCTGATCTTTTGGCATTAGTATCCTCATATCCATAACTTATAAAATTAGTGAATGCAATCCTACACATGTTATTGTACCCGAGTCCATGCAGCATAGGTTTCAATTGTGTACGAAAAAAAAAAAGGATTCCAAAACAAAAGTAAAGCTTATGAATTTGATGACTTGGGATAATGAGAGATCTAAATCTCATAATTACATTTAGGCAAAACCTTTTAAATGAGCATAAAGAAAGCATGTGTAATATTGGAAAGTTGGCATGATAGAATTCTTGAATAGCTGGATTATATAATGGGTTAATTACACTTTATCCCTTTTAACTTTAGAGTCACTAACACTTTAGTACCTAATGTTATCTTTTGAGCACTAAAGTCTCTAGATTAATGGGTCAACTCTAACATTGTCTGCAATTTTTTTTGAATTGAGAAATACACCCTGTGGTTAATTATATTTTATCTCCTTAAACTTTTGTCTCACTAACACTTTAGTTTCTGACGTTATGTTTTGAATATTTAACCCCCTATGTGTATATGTCAATTCAGTATTTTGACCATTCTATTCAATTCTTTTATCTTCATTTGCTCTTCATCCTTCCAATAACTACTACTAAAGTAAAAACAACAAAGAATAATGAATTTAGTTTTTTCTATTTTTTTCAAAAAAATTCGTTTATTTCGACTGACCTAAATAATATTAAAATAAAACCTAATTCAAAATTCCTAAAATCATAAGTTTATCTTTCTATTTAGCTAAATTCCAAGTTAAAGAATTAATTCTAATCAAGAGATATGAAACTATTATAATTGATCGTCATTTATAAAGATATGTGCTTCAAAATTGATGTCGTAAGATTTTGTCTTCTTCTTTAATTTATCTCAGCTAAAAAATTGTAAAAAATTATAAATTATACTTCTAACCATCTACTCATATCAATTTCTACATGAATTAAGTCTAATCCTTAGAGAAATTTGATTTATTAGACAAAAATAAAAATAAAAAAATTTAGAACAGAATAGGGGTAAGATGGTCAAAAAATCTAGTTGGCAAAATGGAAGGATTTAAGTGTTCAAAAGATAATATTAGATACCAAAGTGTCAGTGACGCTAAAGTTTAAGGGGTAAAGTTTAATTAACACTTTTGTAATTATTTGTGTATATGCTGTTGATTTATTTTTTGAATAGATTTGGAATATTTATGAGTCTACGTAAGACTAATACATAGTAGGGAAGGGAACTATTTATTGGTATTCTTTTTAGTGTTAGAACATGGATCTTAGTAGTAGTAACTTGAGCTTTGTAATGTATTTTGTCAAAGAATTGACCTCTCCTACTCTGTCTTCTTCTTTACTTTTTTTTTTTCAGGCGAATGTCTAGGTGTCACAGGACAAGTATGAGCATAAAAATCGGTCAAGAAAGAATAAGGTTTACGGCTAATAGTATCCATGAACATTGTTTTCAGTGTGTTACTTTTTTGGAGGCTTATATGTAAGGTTAATGAAGAAAGAATAATTGCACTTCAAATGAGAAATACATGTTAAATGATGCAATGTTGTTCGTTAAGTCACAATTTAATGAAAAAGTAAAATAAAGATAGCGAGGTAACACACTAAACTGTGGCAAAGTATATAACTTTTATTTTTAACATTAACTCGACGCCTTGAAAGGTTGAAGCAATAAAAGAGAAAACATGAACAAGGTGTAAAGCTTGTACTTCAAAAGATCAAGACAATGATATTCCATGAGTTTCATCTACTCATGAAATTCTTTAGAGTTATAAAAGGTTATTCCTTGTGTAATAGCTTGATCCCTTTGATAGCTGTTATAGTCAAGCAATGAAATTTTCAGGCATGAACAGTATGTCTTATGTTAAGCTAAATTTCCAAATTTTGATTTATATTTGTCTTTCTAGAATCCAAGTAATTCATTATGGCACCTAAGCATTGAAATTATGTACCACTATTTACTGCTTTGCATTGTGAGTTTTCAAGTATAGTAGATAATAAAGCTATATATTTACAATGAAGCCACCTATTCAAAGTTCAAGGAATTTCGGTATAGAATTTCAGAGGAAATCTCACTAATGTGGTACACTTGGAGGTTTCCAACTACTTTAGAAATTTCTAATTGTTAAATAAGAGGATTGTGTAGGACTATAGTAATAATTATTGACAATGATACTTTGGCTGATGTGTTTACTACGGTTCTTTATTCCCAAACTTTGCGTAGTATGGATGGGCAAAAGTCCTTTCCTATTCTATCCAACCTTTTGATCAATAAGAGAATATATAAAAATTTGGAGTATTACCACTCTTGAGTTATCCCTCCACGGCCTATCAAAGTAACACTTAAAACTCGATCTTTCTTGGCACAAATCTTGTGTCGCATGTATCATGCAATAAAATCTAATTCGAGATGTATCTTTGTTAGAAATTTTACTTTGTGTGATAATTGTGAGATTTGCCAGAGTAATTGTTCTAGGAGAAACACACATGATTGGAACACTGTATTAGAGTCACCAAATGTAATGTCTATTATGCCTTGGACCTTAGAATTCCTGAAAAATTGTGATCTGCATCCTGTATAGAAGGATCTTGGTATCCCCAAAATCAGCACTGCTAGAATGTCAAATTGTTTGCTTTTGCAAATAATGTGACTGCTTGTGTATCTATAGTTTTGTTGAGTTTTCAATATCTTTGTCTTGTGCCATGGAGCCTTGCCCTAATATTCCTATAATTTGAGAAACATGTCCTTTATGTGGTGATTTACTATGTTACCTTGGCCTTAACTTATAAATATCGTGTAATAGTTATATTATGACAATATAGGTAAACCATTTTTTAAGATAATCTGCTATACCTCTAGTTGTTTATTCAGAACATAGTAATTTATTTACTTACAGTTGATGTTTGTTGTGTGTAGAAGCTATTGGCTTGGCTTGAGTAAGCTCATATCAGAGTTTGTCCATTCTCTCCCTAACAAGGATAATGTTTGTCTTCTCATTTTCAATAATATTGTTATCATATAAATGTCTACCTTTATCTGAATTTAAAATTTCTTAAGTTAATGGCTACAATCTGGTGCACTATTGATAGCTTGTCCAATAGTAGTGAAACCATTTTATGCAACGAAAATTTGAAATAGTGTTTCTTGACCTCGTCCTTTGCTTAGTAAGGTAAGCAAAATGGCAAGAACAAACACTTTTATGTCTATCTCATAGTTGAAAATGTAGACACATCCCTTTGTGGTTTGGGTTTCTAAACATTTGTTTCATGCAATAAAGAAGAAGCTCCCTCTTTATATTAGTCAAGTTAAATTTTTTTTTTCTTTTTATTTTGGTGTAAGTTCAAACATCTCATCTTTCATATATGGTTATTGTTCTTTCCTTTGAATATATAGCAAGTCATACTTTGATAATTCAACGAAAAAACACATAATATTTTATCGTGCAATTCTAGAAGTTGATTCCAGATATGTCTTAGTCTATCAATCTTTTTTATGTGATAATTGTGAGATATTGCTAAGGTAATGGTTTTAGGAGAATCAAACAAGATTGGAACACTTTAATATTAAAGTCACCAAATATAAAGTCCATTATATTTTGGACATGATATTTTGTGAACAATTGTGATCTGTGTGTTATATAGAAGGCCTCTTGGTATCCCTTAAATCATCACTATTAGAATGTTAAACTGTTTTCTCATGCAAATAAAGCAAATACTTGGTACATCCCTAGTTGGAATGAGTTTTCAACAGTTATGCCTTGTGCCATGCAACCATACTCTAGTATTCCTAAAATTTGAGAAACATGTTATTTACTTGTAGATCACTATGTTACATTTGTCATAACTCCATAAATATCTTGTAATAGTTATACTATGACAACATAGGTAGAGAAATATTTGACATAATATGCTATACCTGTAGTTTATTCAAAAGATAATAAATCTATTAACCTACAATTGATGGTCGTTGTGTGTAGAAACTATTGGCACGACTTTAGTAACCTAATAAAGCAATTTGTCCATTCCCATCTCAGTAAGAATAATGTTTGTCTTTCACTTCTGATAACAAGTGTCCTCAGCATACATGTCTGTCATTATTTAAATGTAATATTTTTCAAGGTTACAATCTTGTTTAATATTGATGGCTTGTCTAGTAGTAGTGAAATTGCCCAAACCATTTTGTGCAACAACAACTTGAAATGTTATTTGATGACCTCATCCTTTGCTCAATAAAACCAACAAAATGACAAGAAAAATACTTTTATAACCATCTCGAAGTTTGTATTGATAGCTACTTTTTTACAACATACAACTAAAAAGTTAAAACCTATGTTACTCGGACTCGGGTACTTTACTAGGTATCGGATACATTAATTGATGATATATGGAAACTGCTAAAAAGTCAGATATGGTACAGTTATGCGTCTAGGATCCTTGAATATGTTAGCGGTAGTAATGCATTTTGATTATATAAACCAATTTACATTATTTGTAAAATACTTTAAAAAAATATTTGTACGAGAAAATATTAAATAAATTGTGCATAGGGAAAAAGATGATGATAAGATATTACTGATGAAGTTTAACTTTTTAATTACTTTCTATAAACATGTAATTATTCATATGAACTACAAGATGGACATAGAAGCATATCTTCTTGTCATAGAAGCATACGTTCTTGTCATTTTATTGGCTTTTCTAAGCAAAGGACGAGATCAGCAGACGCCTTTCCAAATTGTTATCACATAAAATGGTATTTACAATTTCACTACTATTGGTCAAGTTATCAGTGTCATACTAGATTATAATTGTGAAATGTAACCAACAGAATATTTGTAAGAACATCATTATTGCAAAGGAAAAGACAAATATTATCCTTGTTCGGAGCAAATTGGCAAAACTGTGATATTATGAAACAGAAGTCGTGTAAATGGTTTCTAAAGACAATAAACTTCATAAGTAGGTTAATAGTTCAGCATCCATACATCAATAAGTAAAGATACTATATGATATCTCAAAAAAATACTTTATTATTGTTTTAGTATAACTATTACTCCCTCTATCCCAACTAAATTGTCATATTTGTCTTTCTTTTTTTGTTTGTCCCAGAACTTATGTCAATTACCCAAATTGGAAAACAAATTTTTCACACACTTCAAATTTTACCCTTGTATATAAAACTTCACACTATTTACAATTGTGAGTCCAATAAATATTTCTACTTTCTTACTAAGGAACCAAAACACACTCAAATGTGTGTGATGTACACCAATGAACTGGCATGGAATATTTTTGCGCTCACAATAAGTGGTTTGCAATCTCTACTTTCACAACATGGGCTCATGTGTTGTAATATGAATGCAACAAAGGATCGGGCAAATTCATTCCTTTTCTCTACGTTGATTGGGCACCTTGGATAGGAATAAAATAGGGGATTTGGGATTTTATCTTTTTTGTCTTACCACTATTGATAAGATGGTCAATTACCAAAAAGTAATAATCAATATGGGAGATAGGGGTACCAGATATTTATGTGTTAAGGCTATATCTTAAAGCAAAGGCAACATAGTGAACCATCACATAAATAACATTTTATTCTTAATATAGTGATATTAGGGAATGGTTGTATGACACAGCTAAACCATAGATACACCAAGCAGTCGCTTTATTAGCAAGAAGACAATTTGACATTCTACTAGTGTAGATTTAGATTATACCAAGATACCCTCTATACAACATGTGGAATGCAATTGTTGTGGAAAGGTAGGATCCAAGGCACAGTAAACTATATTTGGTGACGACTATATTTGGTGACACTACTGTTGTGTTCAGTCCTGCGTGATGCTCTTAAAACCACCACCCTGACAATATTTCACAATATTACACAAAGCAAAATGGTTGACAATTATACATATCGAGTCATCTTCTAGAATTTGATGATAAATATGACACAAGATTTGCATCAAGAAAGCTCAAGTTTCAAGTGCCAACTTGGTAGGCTGTTGAGGGATTGCTTAAGAATAGTAATACTCTAGAGTTTCATAGATTCTCTCATTTATCGTGGGATGGAATGGGAGAACCTCTTGTCCTTCCATATTAGTGTAAAATATAGGAATAGGGAACAAGGAGAAAACACATCAACCAAAGCATTATGGTCAACAATTATTACTATTCCTATACAAGTCCCTTACTTAATAATCACGAATGTCCCACAAGGAGGTACTTGGATACCTCCAAGTATACCATATTTCTTTGATTTTCTCTGAACTTCTACAATGCAATTGAACTTTGTATAAAAGGTTTCTTTATAAATATACAGTTATATTCTCTCCTACTATTTGAAAACTCTCTACATAATTCTATAAACATTTGTACCTAGGGTAAATCTAAGTTGTATTATACTAGAAAATAGCGGGTTGCACGTGGTGTTGAATATTACTCTTGACATAAAAGATTATAAGATTTAGTAGATAATTTTATGGGAAAATGACATATTTAGTCCTTAAGCTTTTTTACTAGAACACTTTATATCCCTTATCTACTTTTTGCACCAATTTAATCCTTCAACTATTTTTGTGAGCCAATTTAGTAGATGGCAAAGGACTAGAAGTGGGAATGACAGTTAAATTAATTGGAAAAATTGTCTTAATTTTTGTTTCTCGTTAGGTATTTGATAGAACGCCTAATCATAGAATCTAGCTTAGACTTATGAAGAACTCTTGATTTCTTTATTGCAAATAATGTTTTAAAAGTTAATGTGTTTTCTAGTCTATTTGCAATTGAGAAAGAACTGACAATAGAATAAATTTTGGGTACATAAGCAAAGTTGCCTTGGATGGCTTTCGGATAGGTATCAACAATTTTTTTTAACTGTAAATGTTTGAGTTGGCTGAATATTATGTGATCCATCAATATAAAACAGTGATTTCCATAGTGCATTTAAGTTGTTTGATAAAATGGGTGAGAAGAATTTAACCACTTAGAATGATCCAGTTTAAATTTAACGAAGATGACTTCAGTTTGTTTTCTAAAATGCACAAGTTTGAATTTTTACTTGATGTCTTCATTCTTGGTAGTGTTTTTAGACATGGTGTGTTGGGTTGAAGGTGTCAATACTTTTCAATTTTGATTCAATTGAATAAGGAAAAGCAAGTTTATGAGTGTGTTGTTAAATGCTTTTATTAGAATTTGACAATTAGAATTTGTTTATTTGTATGTACATGAGGTCAGGGAACTTAAAAGATGGATAAAAATTGATTTGATTATTGTCGTGGTAGAAAAAGAATTAGAATGGAGGTAATAGATAGAGAGCATGGCAGTTGTCTGGGAAGGTAGTAGGAGGAGAAATGGAGGGAATGAAGGTTGACAATTGGTGACTGAAGATAAGGGTTAATATGTACAAGGATTTGGTTGTTTTGAAAAAAAGTGTCACTTGACTAATTGGCAAAAAAAGTTAAAAGTCTTCTTTTTGGTATCTCCATCATAGAGCGACAAAATTGGCTCAAAAAAATAGTTTAAGGATTAAATTGGTGCCAACATAGAATAGGGACTAAAATTACTTTAGTAAAAAGTTTAAGGGCTAAATAAGATATTTTTCCTAATTTTATAGTTAAATTACCATATGTATATATGTTCACTCTATAAAATTTTCATTTAAAGTATGTTATGCTAAAGGTTATGAAGATTTTCAATTTTAATTTTCCCAAGTAATGTAATTGTTATGGTTAGTAAAAAAAATTTATTCTATTGTGATTACAAGTTTGAAATTCAATTCTACATAATACTTGATTTTCTGTGCAACAAGTTTTTCATATAATTATAATCAAATTTGCTTTACGGTCTTAATGATCTATCTAGGTTTTAGGAAAGTAAGTGTTTCTTATCTTTCACTTTTTTTTAAAAATTTTCTTGATGACAATTTTTTCCTAGTCGATAGTAAAAGTTGATTAATTTTATAATATGTTGCTTCAGTTCTCTTTTCACATTCATTTAAAGTTACAATAATTCATAGATATATACCTTAAAATTTAATGTAAAACTAAACATATCTTGAATACTTTGTTGCTTATAATTTTATTATTTATCATATTATTTTATTATTTTTATTTTCAGGTTTAATCAGTACAGGAAATCCTACATACATGGTATAACGTACCTATAAGTTCAAACTATATTGTTTTGTTTATAGGAATCAAAATTGTTGGTTAAGTTGCGTCCGTTGTAATTAAAGTAATAAGAATAGTAAAAATAGATCGTACACATATAAGTACTTAAAGCTATATAACATTCCGATATACGCAAATAAAACTTTCATTTAGTGAATCAACCTTTTGATATATTATGTTAGATTACTATCTAGCTGAACTAGAAGACAAGAAAAGGAAGTTTAAAACTCAAGTTTTATTAAAATAGTAAATCTTCCATCAAACATAAGTATTACACTTTTTTCAATTCTTCATTGGTAGCATTTTGATACTATTTCTAAACTTTTTACTTCATACTGTAGGATAAAAACGTATTGTATTTGAAATTTAAAGAGATCATCTTAGTTAGCTTATCCTTTGTGACAAACTAGGGTTTATTTATGGTTTAGGTATCTAATCTTAGTATTTTTTAAAAATAATTGTACGAATACAAACTGCTCGAAGTAATTTTGCTATATGATTCATATTTGTTCAGAGTCTGGCAATCAAAATAGTCATCTTGTTATCGGGATTCCTATCGAACTAACCTTAATTTCAAATGTCTTCTTCAAGTGAATGAAAGATTGACTAATGGATGTTGCATGAAGATTGGACTTCCAACGCCACCTTGGTTTTTCAATCTTACCTTATTTTACAGTCTGAGGTCCTCGTATATCTAAAAATATCTAATCTATATCAATCTAAGTGGTTCGATCATACTTCTGATATAGGTACTTTGTTTTCTACTTCTTCCATACTTATGTGAAATGCATATTGTTGGTCCCAAAGCAACTTAAGAGGGGGGTGAATTAGGTTTCTAAAAATTACTTTTAGAAATATAAATCTTATTAATATTTTCAAATAGAAATTGATATAATAGAATCAATGAAATAGTGAAGTAAGAAAGAGAGAAAATTAAATAGCCAACACTTCCAAACTAACAAGCTTGAAGTATCAAATTACTAGAATGCTTCACGACACTTGGTGAGCCAATAATCTTTACAAAGTAGGAAAATTCTTGCTCACACTAAAACTCTTTTAGTTGAGCCAAGAATTTTACTTACAACCACGCTTTCGTACAACATTATTACTCCACTCAAAATTGAATTGCACTCTAAACTGCACACTAATACAATAAAGCACTATAGCCAATTTGTACTAAAATTGCTCTTTTCTAAGGCTTGTATTCAATGTATTAGATGGATTTTACAGAATATCAAAGCAATTATTTATAAGAGCCATAAATGGTGGTTGCAACTACTTCCTAACGGCTAAATAATAAATGCACAAAAAGTAGCCGTTGGGGTTTTGGACGTCCGAGATAAGTAGGATGCGTCCGACACAGCATCCGATCTCCATGCAGTTGGTGAAGAACTTCGTTCGGACGTCCGTGCATGCGTCCGTTCCATCGTCCGAATGGAGTTTTGAACAGTCATGTCCGTCCGAAAGAGACTTCGTTCGGACAGCTGTGTGCGTCCGCTCTTGGAGAAGCAGTAGGATCCTTGCTTTCTGCTTGTTGGTTCAGACGGTGGAATGCGTCCAAGAAACTTGACATAGTTCGGACGGTACAGTGCGTCCGAAAACCATGTCTCCAGTAAAACAAGTAACAGACCTGCAAAACTTGTTTACAGAGTTAAGTGCTTATGTCATCATCAAAACAAGGTTTGGAAAACATCACATATAGCTCCAGGACAAGATAGATGATACTTCCAATCAGCCACTTCGCTTTTGTACACCCATTGCCCCACTCTCTTTATCGCCCTTACTGAATTTGAACCAACTTATTCAATTTTTGGGACTTTAGTTAATATATTCAAAAATTTTAACATGTGTAAAGAATGGGACTAGTTTGTATTTATTTAAACTAGGAAAATATGCAATTTTGGTCCCCCTATATTTTGAAAAGGTGCCAAACTAGTCCTTAAAGTTTCAGTAAAAACAAATTTGATCCCTAATGTTTCCAATTTTGACCAAAAAAGGACAATTAATGTTAACATTATTCAATAGTGACTAACAGTTAAAATTATATTGTAGTGAGTCAAACGTTTTAGACTTTGCATAAATGATCCCTAATGTACTAATGTTTGGATTTTGGATTAATGTGATCATTTGATTTTCAAATAATCATAAATAGGATTAAATGGGATGAAATGAGTTTAGAATTGAATAAAATATATACCAATATATACTAGAATTCAAATAAACAAAAATGTTAAAAATATCATCTAATAGATAAAATTTTAAGACAAATAATTTTTTTTAATAATAAAGTAATTACTATAATATTCATACTGAAAAGGAATTTTTTTTTTATTTTAAAAAAGATCCCTTGAAAAATCTATAAAAGCAATTTATATTGATAGAGGTATTTTTTAGCCTAAAGTATACCTTTTATTAAATTAGTTTCAAATAGTTAATAGTACACATACAATAAATAAAAAAATATTAGTACAATAGAGGAGAATTCTAGTTGTAATAGTGTGACTTTACTCTAAGTTACACTATACAAATTACATGACTAGTGAACACAAATTTTAAATGGTTGTATGAATATAAGATAAATTTTTAGGAATTTTAAACTTTTTTTTTGTTTTATTGTATTTCCTTCCTATTAAAAATATAAAATTCTAATAATGAAACGTTAGATTATATCTTTTAATGTATGTGTACATTGATAATTACAATAAATATATGAAAAAAAATTATAAAATTGATTTTATTCGGGAGACAATTGATAATCCATTGCGATATATTTTTAAAAAAATGCTAGATGAGCAACTTAATTTACATGTAATATATATTAGTTACATTCTATTGAAATATTCAATCAATTATTAAATTACTGCAATAAGAGAAAATATGCTATAATTCATAATTGATTAACCGCATATAATTCAAAATAACAAATATAAATTTTATACCAAAATTGAGCGAGTGCAGTTAAACAAATAAAAAAGTTGATTCGAAGTATGTAAAGGAGAAGAGAACTTGTGAGATACGATATAGCATCAGAAAACATAAATAAAAAAAGAAAAAGGAAAATAAAAAAGAAGAAAAAACATTTAATAAGTTTTTCCATGTCTTAGTTTATTAAGGTATCTAATATACAGATGGCACATATTTAGCCAATTTACCTCTCATTTCATCTTAAAACCTTCACTATATCAATTTAAAACTAAAGGGACTATATTGATTCAAACTCAAAACTTTGGAACAAAAATGTAAATTCAAAATGTTAAACTAACTTTAATTTGATTTTGACAGTTAATCGCTATTGAATTTCCGTAAGTTGTCCTTTTTTGCCCAAAATTAGAAATATTAGGGACAAAATTTGTTTTTACTACAACTTTTGGGACTAGATTGACTTCCCTCCTAAATATTGGGGATCAAAATTGTATTATTTCCTATGTAATAATAAAAAGTGAGATTTGTAGTTTTGATTCCCAAACTGTGGGCAGTGTTCAAAACTAATCCCCAATCTATAAGAAATTGCGGTTTTGGTTTCTAAACTATCAATGTATATGCGCAGAATAGGACAAAAAATGGAAAGTCCAAATACCCAACAATTTTGGTCATATGCAGTGCACATAGCCGTTAACTCAAAAAAATCAATCCAGATTTTGACAGAAGTTCATGCAGTTGCATGCGAAACTGGTCCCTAATCTTTATGAGTTTTAACTAAACAAGTTCCCATTTTGAGATGGTTTGCTAGATTATAAATGACATAAACAAATGCCATTTAGTCAACATATTAAATAGTACAACATTATCTTAATACAATTCAACAATTAATAATATCCAAAAAATGAATCAAAAGACATTCTGGTTATTTGCTAACCCCTCTAACGAAAACAAAAGGTTTGACTCAAAGGAAATCCTAAATATTCGATTTTGTCAAATTTTCAATTTTCAAGTTTGTAGTTTAATGTCAAATTTGATTTAGTGTGCAGAAATAATGTTTGATGTCTAATTTTGAAGTGGGGCTGTGGATGTGAATTTTTCAAATGGCATGACCTAATCATGTGCCAAATTCCTTCTGAGAATTGTTATCCTGGTTTATTGACGATTCTAAATGAGAAGGAAGTTTTCATTAAAAGGTTTAAAAGGAGGTAAAAAAGACTAACTGTTGTAGTTACGGTTCTGTCATTGCTATGTTGATTTCCTAGTGTCCGAAAAGTAATAATTTGGTTTATGAAAAGATGGAACTATCTTGTGCTACAAATGAACATTGTAGTTAAATTTGTACCTAACATAGTAGTAGGGCAAAGGGATATTCATCTATATTGATTAGGGTTTAGGTATTGAATTAAGTCTCGTAATGGATGAATGTGAATTTTTTCATGCAAGACTTTGCTCATTTACTTTGGTTGTATTAAAATGTTGTTGTTGTACTGTCTAATATATCGATTAAATAATGTTTGTTTAAATCATTTATAATCTGGCAAAACTATCCCAGAATGGGGACTTATTTAGCTAAAATCCATAAAGATTAGGGACCAATTTCGCACAATTGCTTGAACTTTGTCATCCAAAACTATTATGTGGGTATTTAAACTTTTCCATTATTTGTCCTATTTCATGTATAATTGATAGTTTGGGACAGCAATTTTGCATAAATTGGATACCAATTTTGAGCACTACCCATAGTTTGAGATCAAAACTGCAAATCGCCCTAATAAAAACAACAATGCAAGCATGTAGTACCCATTTTATCTCACCAGATTTAAACAACACATGGAAACTACATAGCACAAGATTAAATCTCCTTTTTAAGAAGATTATTAGCGTGCATAAACAAACTCCAGCCCCTGCCCCACACAAGATTCTCATTTTTCTACTTTTCCAGCCATCAAATTCAATTAAACTATGTCTCATTTTCTTGATGGATCTCCTATAAAGGATACTTAAGTACATCCTCCTTGTCCAATCCACTTATTTCTCCAAATTGTTTTCTATTTTTTCTTTTGAGTAATTTCTCTTTGCATCACAAAATTGTTGTCATTTGCCATAGCGAACCCCAAGATTTTATTTGAAAAAAAAAAAACCACTTTGAGCAACCCTTATGTTTTCTTTCTTTTTTTTTTTTTTTGGCACTCTAACCCAACAATTAACGGAAGCTACTAAATTGGCGGAATCTTTTAATGCTTGGACTGAAATGGCAAGAAAAAAAATATTAGGGTGCAAAGTGATCAAAAAATTTGTTCAGGGTGAAATGTAAAAAGTGATAAAAAGTTGAGGGGTGTAAAGTGAATTATACCCTACTGCTGAATTATCATATCAAATATATTTCAAATGTCTTGCATGGATCTTTTATCTGTTAGGACCTAAAGAAATGATCAAAGATATTGACTCTTTACCTCCTGTTGTTGGAATTCCTCGGCCCTCTATACATTCCTTCCAAACTAAACAAACAATTGGGGGTGGGTTTGTGGGAGAGGGAGAGAGGCATATGCTTTCTCTTCTATATATATATATGTGTATATATATATATATATATATATATATATATATATATATTAGTTATTTTCTATAGATTGATATTCTATAAAAAAAATTTGGGTCTGTGTTTGTAATAGTCCAAGAAGTGCGTGGAATCTTAACTAATCAACTATGTACCTATTGTTTAGGTTTTCTTTTTTTCTTTAATTAAAAAAATAATAATAATAACTGCACACCAACTTCATGATGGCTCATTTGCTTCATCTTATTAATGGACTGGAGGCTAATCCATTAGAATACTGCACCATTAAATTCCCTTCAAATATGATGTCCTACTTGAATTAGAGGGTCGGAAGGTTGATAGCTATTGGTACATTAGATGGTTGTCATCACAATCGCTAGTGACTAACATTACAAGCCATTGGAACGTCCGATGAATGTGATATCCCCTCCTCTCCAAAGTTTGAGATATTGATTATGCAAAATTAGTTTCTTAAGCAATGAACTTTCACTTATCTACGAAGCAATGAAGATTTTTATTTGTAATGATAGAACATGATTTAGGGGGAGGGGATTTGGACGGGATGGAAGCAGTAGTTGAATTTTGGGGGACAAAACTACATTATATGTACATATATTTGAGGAGATAATTTTATAATTTTGTAAAATTTTAGGGGGTAAAGTCCAATTGTTTAAAAGATGTTATTGAAATTTAAAATAATAATAATAATAATAACAATAATATATTTTCGAAACTTTGGGAGAATAAGACTATATATATATTCTCTAAAATTTTTGGAAGGGCAAAGTTTAAATTTTATAATAGAATCATAATAATTTTAAGAATTTTAAGGGAAAAATATAATTTTAAAAAATTTAGGGGCGGTTATACAGAACCCCCAAAAAAAATATATTTTGAGTCTGTATTTTGCATGAGTCGTTTTTTAGGTTTAAATTTAGGATATCATTATCTGCTAAAGTAATTAATCATAATCCAAGTTCCTAGTATCTGTGCAATTATCTAAATAATGACAACTAAATGTATTGGAATAGCCAATCATATTTTAACCATATGGTTGCTATTAGGAATTAGATTTCCGTTGGAAATCAAAATCTTATGTTTAATTCAATTCACAGATTTGGTATATCTAGTATTATATTGGAGGTTGACGCACTCAGAATTGTGTTGAAGATTAACAATAAGATGTCAAACTTATCACTAATCGGGCATTTAGTTGTGAGCATTCGGGATATGATTAAGAAGTTTATCAGGGTTCAAGTTACTTATGTAAAACGTAGAATAATAAGCCAGCTCAGTTTGCATCCAAATTAGCTTAATCTCGAGTGGAATGGTAGACATAATGTCTGTCTGGTTTGTAAACTTTTCTCAGTGAAATCTTGAGCTAATGAAGCAATTTTATATTTTTCTCCAAAAAAAAAAAAAAAATTTACATCAACATAGGTTTGTTTCTCCTATTAATTTTAGGCCAATGATTTTGGCCGTCTATTTACTCGTTTTATATTAACTTTACAAAAATACCCATGGACTAAATTCTAGTACATATAATGCCCTTTAATATTTTAGAGAAAAATGTTTATTTCTTTGTTTATCTTTCTTTTGGTTGTAGCTTACAGGCTACTCAAATACTTTGTAAGCCAAAACTCATCAAAATCATAAAGTTTGCCTAATCTCTACAAATATCTTTTTTTTTTATATATGTTTTTAATGTTAGATTAGTCTAAGTCCTGCAATTTTTTTACTCAAATTTTGTGCTAATAGTGAAAAAATATATCAAAGATCTCTTTACATTTCATGTAAGGAAAAAATCATAATTTACTATGAACTCAAGTTATTTGAAACAAATTTTAAATGTTACTGTGTAATTTTCTCCTTGAATTACTTTCATTAATTTGTTAAGTTTAAAATTTTAATATACTTTTCATCTCGTATGGACCAAATTGTACTCCTTTATACTTTAATCAGTTTTTCTTTAATGAGACTGTATGCCAAAAACTATGTAACTAAACTTGTGTTTAACTTTTTTTTTTTTTAAACGACAACAATCTAACCTACTCCTATTTATCTAATTTGATATTAAAATTTGTGTGAGTATCTAAATTATAGCATAATTTTCTATTATAAAAATAGATGTAATAATTAGTTATTTTATTTGGTATATATTTAGAGTAAATATGGTATTGAAATTATTAAATATATAGTGACCTAGATAGTTTGGTAGCTTTTTAATGAGGGTCCTCTATATGTAAAATTTTAGATACAGTGACAAAACGACTTCTCATAAGTGAGGATGTTCAAATTCAACCTAACTCAAAACTTAATTCAATTTAAATGAATTTAGAGTTAAATGGGTTGAATTATTGGGTTTTGGATTATTTGGATTAGATTACCTGAATTTCATTGGGTTGGATTGGGTTTTTCAACCCAACCCGATAACCCAAATATAATTTATTTATAAATTTTTCATTATTTTATTTTTAATATCATCTAATTTATAATATTTTTTCCTTTTATTCTTGACATAACATTCATTTAACATATTATATAATTTTCCCTTCTCATTCTTGATCTAAACATTTCACTTTTTGACAAAAATATATTTTACAACATTTTTGAGAATTTAACCTAAATAAATCCCAAAACTCGAGTAACCCACCTAAATGCACTTGCGTTGAGTTTATTTAGGTTTTTATATTAATTGATTTGAGTTAAATTTTAAATTCTCAACCTCAATAACTTGCCAATGTAATAATCCAACCCGTAAACACTCCTATTTATAAGTACAAGACATAAAAAAATGTAGTGATTTGAAGAACCCACAGAAATGCCGAATTCCAGTTTCCTTTTAACTCTAGAAATCCCAATCATGCAGTAGTAAAGTTTTCCATTTCTAGGCCACTAATGATTCTTTCAAACAAATGCCAAACCGAAGAAAAATTGAGAAATATTACTCTCTTTGTTTTAATATAACTGTCACATTAAATATTTATATAAATTTTTAAATAACTATAAATTTTTACTAAATATTCACAAATATTCTTATTAATTTGAATTGACTTGAAATCATTAAATGACAAATATTTGAAATTACAGAATTTTAATTGTGAGGAGAGAGGAGAGAGAAGGTAGAAAAGAGAACTGAATGATAAATTGATTATTGGTACCTATTGGTTATTAGACTTGGGAATATTTTGAATGTTTGAAAAGATAAATTTAAAATTTTAATAAAGTAAATCATCTATAATGTGACATTTTTATTGGAACATTTCAAAATGAGAAATGTGACAATATATAGGACGGTGGGAGTCGTTGATTCTTTCAAACAAATTTCCATTCTTTACAAATCCAAAAAAGCACATTCAAATTTTCTGATAAGCCTAACTGCTTTTGTGATCCTTAATTTTGGATTATAGGCCAATGTGATCAACTAAATTCTTGCAAAATTGCTCTTAGTCCCTTTACTTCTTAATATGGAAAAACAAGGATAACTAACAAAAACCAAACAAAATATTAACATGAAATAAGGCACAAAATCTTCTATTTCACATCTTATGTCACTTTCTATCACATAACTTAATGAACTGTCATGAATTTGTGAAATAATTTTAATTGAGTAATTTTAACAGTTCATTATGTGGTGTGATAAAAAAAGATATAAGATAAAATATTCTTAGTATGAAAATAACTATACTAACAGCGGAAATTAGTTCCCAATTTAGTTGGACAGTACAAGACGTGTCATGTTCTATTCATTGACCTAAGCTGTTTGTTTCATTTTAATGCTCAGAGTTAACGTCCGCAAGTAGTACAAATTGCCTGATTACCATTCCTCAAAACTTAAAGTAGTCCAAACATTGGGCGCCAAAAGTGCAATTAACACACTTTCCAATATTTGTTCCATTTTTATAATATAGTTTTCTATTCAACGTTCTATACTACTTCCTATTATATCACTTAATAAACTGTCAACATTACTCTACTAAAATTAATGTATTTTCATGCTTATTGTGTACTAAAAGATGTAAACTACTTTCTTTTTCTCGTTAACGCCGATTTAAAACTTAAAAGAGCCCGATTTAAAACTTAAAAGAGCAAGGGACTGTGGGTTAATTTTATGGAAAATACTTAGGTAAATCTGATTTTTGACCCCACACCTGTAGACCCTGCTGTCAGAATTAAATCTTAAAAAATTTTACTGCTGTCAGGATTAAATCTTAAAAAATTTTACTTACATCAACTGATGTCATAGATTTTTTAATATTTAATCTACACCACAAGATCTACAAGTGGAGTCAAAAATTGAGTCTATCTAAATATTCGCCTAATTATATTGGAGCGGGGTTGTGGGTGTTGGTGGTGTGTGGAATAAGAAAAGAAATGTAAATCCTTAACACATTGTTTTGCTTCATATGATGAGCATGACATTATAAAGAGGTTAATAATATATTGTCCTCTTAAATTAAGTGGGTAATTATATTTTGTCTTTTTAAATTATAGAAATATACAATTTGCTTCCCCTTTGACACTTTTCATTTATTATCAATATTAAAATTTTTAAGATAACCTAGTTAAATAACTAAAATACTGTTGACACTATACTTTGATCTTTTATGAATTTAAATTTTGGTAGTGATGTGATAATTATTTAAAAATAAGAAAAAATAATCTATTGTAGAATATTTTAATATAATCTTATCAATATATGTCTTGGTTTTTGGATTTCATTTTATATTATGTTGAATTTGAATATTTAACTATAGTGATAGAACAATTCTCAAGTGAACTTATTTTCTATTGAAAATTTTTCTTTAAGGGTATTGTATGAAAATATATTTTTTATAAAATTTTGTGATTTTTTTATGTCTCTTAGTATTTTATACTTTTAATATTTGGCTTATCCTGTGCAAATTGGAATGTCGGATATAATATAATTTAATTTTTTTTTTCACATTTTCACTCCCTAAAGTCAAAGATATCAATGTGCTATTATATTTTATTTTTTTCTAATTCTTTTATAACTATCGAAAATCAATTAAATAAATGAAAAATCAAAATATGATACTAAGGGCATTTGAGTCATTTAACTAATTTTTTCTAATATTTTAAAATTTTTAAAGGATGAATAATGTAAATGGGAGACAAAGTATATATTTCTATAGTTTAATGGAACAAAATGTGATTTATGATCAATTACTCATAAAAATCCAGATCTGGAGTGTAAAAAAAGCCACCAAATTTGGACAATTTTCATCAGCAAGCAAGACATGAAAAAGCCAAGGAATTGCAACTTGCAAGAGGGTCATAAATGCTTAGTATAATGTCATGTTCTGAATAATGAAAAGGTAGTCTTTCCAACCTCCTAAGTTAGCCCAGTTTGCTTTTCCATGATTTCTGAATTGACACATACATATCAAAATATAATATGTTTACGTACTAAAATATACATAGTAACATTTCAAAATTTAGTCACTACAAAAATAATAAATTTACCTAAAATTTTAATATGGTATAACTTAAATTTTCATACATTTAAATAATAACTATTATTTGCATACATGATAATTTTAGCAATAATCAAATATATATCTAAATATTCGAGTACAATTAATTAGACACTTTACCACGAACAAAAAAAATATATCCACTAAGCATTACCGTTTCCTTGTATATATCGCAGCCAATTGCATATTGTGCGAGTTAGCCAACTAATCAGTATTGAGGATTGGAGATCACAAAGACAGAATTTTAAAATGAGTTCAAACAAATTCATAGGTGAAAACTAAGCTCAAACGACTCCTCTGTGGAATTTGTTAGATTTTAGTTGTTGGCCAATCCATTCTTTCGAAACACCTACTTTCCAAACTCCTCAAACTACCATGAAGTGAGACAACCATAGGGTAAGTTGAATTGATATAGAGTAGGAAACACAAGTTCTTTCCACACTAGTCTTTTGTGCATCAACCTTCTCAGAGCCTGAAACACCACTTACACCAATTTGATCTTGCATCACAACAGACTAATGGAAGAATATTCGCGGTATCCAACGGAGAATGCTGTAAGGATTATCAGAAGATCAATCTATACATTTCTTCAGAAGTATCAATGTTTTACCACAACTGGAGCACTCCTTGTTTTTCCCTTTGCAGGATTAGTTCTTCTAGCAGAAGCTTCAGTCCCTTCCTCTTCTCTGTTTGGGTTCTTCAGGTAATTCACAATCGCCTGCAATCTCTTTTTGATGCTGCAGGGTTCCCGCGTTCGTTGGAATTCTTTACCATCCTCAATCTCAAGCTTTCTCAAACAATTGCCACCTCTTTTCTTGTTTTCCCTTTCACCTTGACTTTCTTTCTCTTTGCTAAGGCGTTCATAATTCAGGTCCTCTACAGCTACAAGCCAATTTCACAATCTGTGATTCCAACGATTTCATCGCTTTATAGTCCTCTCTTCGTCACCCAACTCTTCAACATGTTAATCATCATCTCAGCAAATGCAACTAGCTTCTGTCTCCTACTCTTTGCATTTAATGTTGTAGATGGATTAGGCCTCTTGAATATGAAATCACTCCTTTTCTTTTCAGCAACAGCAGCTGTTCTTTATTCCATAATTCTTGCAAATGCCCTCATTATCTGCAATCTAGGATTGATATTGTCAGGAATGGAAAAATGTGGAGGCTATTTCGCGATTCTCAAAGCATGTGTCCTGACGATCAGGGGAAGAACTGCCACGGCATTATCCTTAGCTCTGCCTATCAACATGGCCTTGGCTGCAACGGAAGCTTTATTTCAATACCGCATTGTTGGTGATTATTATCATTCAGAAACTCCCATTTCCTCCATGGTTTTCGAGGGAATGTTCATCGCCTACTTGTATTCAGTTCTCCTCATCCTAGACACCGTTGTCGGTTGTGAGTTCTATAGAAGCTGTAAAGCCTCAAATCAACTAGACCTCGAAACTGGACATTATTACCTGATTGAATTTCAAGCTCGAGATGCCAATGCATTGGAAAACCAAAGACATTAGGCGATCTTCCTTAGTCTCCTTCCAGCTAAGAAATTTGATTCTTTGCTCCAATTCATTTGAACAGATGATTTCAGGCAATAAAAAGTATTTGACTGAATTATATACTGTTCATAGAGAACAAGTCAAGTTTAGTACCTGATACATAGAGAGAGATATACATGTTTCTGAATCTGAAGAATGAAGACACCATTTCACAGAAGGAAAAAGCTATTCCCATCTGTCTGTTCATTCTCCTGGTTCTTACTTTATACTTTCACAGCTCTGAAGTATTTGATAGAAATTTGTAATTAGTCAAGTTTTCTGTTTTTGTTTTGCTGGGATCAGCTGTTAATTTAAGATTGATCTTGTAATCAAATCTCCAAAAGTGGAAACGCAAAATAGTTCAATGAACTTATAGTTTGATCAAGCTTGATTCATAACTTAGCAATGGCCAATGCCAATATACATTAATTTTTGTCACACATAATGCACCTCAGCAGCAAGGGATTTTGTCAGATATATGTGATTTTGGGTAATTGAAAGTTTGCATCATCTAAAGTTGTTTTTTATTTCTTTTTTAGTACAATTGCAGCATTCAGAAAGGTTCAAGAATAAGAAACCTCATTTTTAAGTCAAACGCATCAGTAAACTCATCATCAGAATGAGTGGAGTTTTGTACGGGCTGCTTTTGTGATGCCACCAAATGTTCCCACAGATGCGCTAAATGAGAGTTTTTTAAATGAAAACAACAATGATTTATTGTTTCTCACACCGTGGGAGTCGAAATAAATATATTATTAATTCAAATCTTTAAGAGCAGCCTGCGATACAGAAATAGGAAAATTATCCCAAAAAACTGTCCTATGTGCAAAAGATTGCGAATAGTTGTGCTAGACCATGAGCCGCTTCATTTCCAGTTCTATTCACATGCATTGCTTCTCCGGTCTCCAAACAAACAACGGTATCACCCAATTTATCTCTAATCACAACTCCAATTCCATCACACCCTTACGAGACCAAGCCCCAATGAAATTAATTTTGAAGAAACCCTGTTAGGAACTTTCCAATGTGTAACCGAAAGTGTAGGAGCACTTTGGTTTGCGACCTTGTAAGCTTCAGTGAACTGTTCCGAGTGAACTCTAGCCATGTCAATAATAGATTTTGAATTGTTGTTGATATCTCCAAATATCTTTTTGTTGCGACAATTCCAAATAGACCGATGGAAAGAGTTATGATAAATAAGGTGATGTCCACAGTGCTCCAATTTTTCAGGATCAAGTCTATTACGTCCCACATGCTTGAGCACTGCTTGTGCACAAAATTCAAATTCAAAGAGATTGTACCCACATCTCCTTTGCAAAAGAGCAGTAAAAAAATAAGTGATAATCTGATTCCTTGTCATAACCACACCACACATTTTCTGATTTCGCCATCTATTCTTTTCAAGATTCATACCAGTAGGTAAGATATTCTAGCAAACTCTTCATCCAAAAGCCTTTATTTTAGGTGGAATTGGTAGGCTCCATAATTTTTTCCAGAATCGTTTTGATCTGGAGTCATTAGATGTCAATGTCCCATCTCGCATCTACTTTTGAAGGTCATAGACACATGGTAAGCAGACTTGATAGTGAATCTCCCATTTTGATTGTAGTGCCATATTACTCTATCCTGGGGCCATGAGGTACTCAATGGGATATCACATATAAGATCAGCCTCATATTTTCTGAAAAAAATGTAGTACCATGTTCTCATCCCAACAGCCTCTATTGTGGTCAATGAAATCGCATACCTTGGCTTATGGCCTTAGACTTTGATTTCCATTGGATACTTCAAAGTGAAAAGGCATAGGGATCCACTGGTCATCCCACACATTAATCAATTCTCCGTTGCCAATTCTCCACCTTAAACCCTCTGTGAGCAGACTTCTTGCTTCGCAAATGCTTCACCATATATATGAGGGCTTAGAACCCAATCTTGCCTTAAGGAAGTCCTTCCAAGGATAGTATCTTCCTTTTAAAAAAATTTCCACCATTGAGTTTGGATTTTGGATCAATCTCCAACCTTGTTTAGCTAGTAGGGCAAAGTTAAAAGCTAAGATATTTTTTAACCCAAGGCCCCGCTTGATTTGGCTTGAACAGACTATCCCAGTTCTTCCAACAGATTCTCCTTTCTTCTTGTGTTTGTCTCCACCAAAAGTTCTGAATTAGGGATGTTATTTGATTTCATAAGAAGAACGATCTCTCTGGTAAGATAAAACAAGACGTCACATATGTTGGTATAGCTTGAACCACTGATTCGATCAAAATTTCCTTTCAGCCTGAGAGAGTAATTTTTCCTTCCATCCTTATAGTTTGCTCGATACCCTGTCCTTGATATGATTAAAGATTTCGCATTTAGAATGTCCAATTATATATGGGAGGCCTAGCTATTTGCCCTTACTTGTGCTGAGTTGAACACCAAGTCAAATGCTAAAATATTGTTGACGTTCTTGACCAGTGTTTCTGCTAAATATCACCGATGATTTATCAAGATTAACTTTCTGCCCTGATAGAGCTTCACAAGTCTCAATTACTACAATGATTTTCTCAATATTAGCATCATTAGCTTCTGCAAATAAAAGGCTGTCATCGGCAAAAAATAGATGAGACACACTAGGAGTGTACCTAGTCATACAGATTACACTCCATAGGCCTTGTTGTTATGCCTTTCTAATAAGAGCAGAAAATCCCTTAGCATAACGAGATGGGGAACAAATATGGTGACAGGTGATCTCCCTGAAGAAGTCCTCGTGTCAGGTTTAAAAACTTCAATTGGTTGTCCATTAAGTAATATAGAATATGAGACAAAGGTGACACACTTCATGATCAGCTCCGCCCACCTAGAAGGAAAACCCATAACAAACACTATTTGTTTGAGAAAGTCCCATTCAACTCTGTCACATGCCTTGATCATGTCAAGTTGTAAGGCAAGAAAGTTCTTCCTTCCGCCATTCTTATTTTTCAAACAACGGAAAAGTTTGAAAGCTAAAATAGCATTGTTTGCTATTTGTCTTCCTTACACAAAGGCGCTCTGAGCTTCATTAATAATATGAGGGAGCACAACGTTCATTCTGTTGACAAAAGTCTTTGATATGATTTTGTAGATCACATTACAAAGCACAATTAGTCTAAACTCTGCAATCTTCTCTGGATTTTCAACCTTTGGAATAAGGACTAGGAATGTATCATTAATTTTATCCAACTGACTTACATCACCATTCAAGGAAGATAGTATCAATTGAATAATGTCCACTCCAACTACATTCCAGTATCTTTGGTAAAATCCATCTTGAAGCCCATCTGGACTGGATCGGGAGCTTTCAAAGAATGCATTTTGGACAGAGCAATTTTGATTTTAGATTCATCAAAAACCCTTAATAACTCATTTTTCATCTCCTCCGGTACTCCATCGTTTATGAAGTCTAGGTTCAAGTCTAGACGTTGACCATTAGTCTGAAACATGGATTTAAAGTAACTCGAGACAATTGCCTCCAGCTGCTCCTTATTATCACAACATGACTCAGCTTCATTTTTAATCTTTCAATCTTATTCATTGACTTCCTTCTGCTTGCTTTATTATGAAAGAACATAGGATTGCCGTCTCCTCCTTGTAACCAATCAGCTAGGGAGCATTGTTTCCATTAGGTCTCATCTTGTTCTAGAAGATAATCAATTTCCTCTTTGATGTAGATTTGTTAACTTGTTGAAATTTTCAGGGTTACCCTGCATTGCCTAGAGTATTTCTTATTTTTTGGAGATTTGTTTCGTCAAGTTTCCAGACTTTTTCTCGCCCCAATCTTTCAGACTAGAACTGATTTTTCCAATATTTTTACGGACTCTGACCAGCAAATTCTCCTGAGCACATGTCCAATTATCTTGGATTATTGCTTCACATTCATCATCTCTCATCCACATCTCTTCAAATCTGAATAGTTTCTTTTTATGTTTTCTTGGGGAATTGTTGTTTAATCTCGACTTTAATAGGCACGTAACCGGAATGAGTGCTAGCAAGATGGTAGACAACAGTTGCTGGATTCAACTGAATCCATTCCAATGAAGCAAAACTTCTGTCTAGCCTTTCAAAAACTACAGCTCCTTCATCCCTTTTATTGGACCATGTAAAATCATTGCCAATGAAACCGATGTCATCCATCATCTTTCTGAATGCATCAATTTGCCATCCATTTCATTCATTTCTACCACACTTCTCAGCACTCTCCTCTCTCTTTTAAGGATTTTGTTAAAATCCCCAGTGACCAGCCGGGGGGAGACATGACATGCCATGGAGCCTTTTGAGCAGTTCCCAAGAGTGTTTTCCCTTTGCTGTGTTGGGTTTCCATAGAATACAGTAAATCGCCATACCAAGTTCCTTTCCGTATCTTCTACAACTGCTTCAATATAACACGAGAGTAGCTTTTAATAGAGACGGTTATAAATATAATAAGTAAATATATTTATTTAATTGTAGGATTTGATTGTAAGTTAATTGATTTACGTTGATTATAAACTAATTGATTTACCTTGATTGTAGGATCTAGATTGTTTGACTTTTAGGATTTAAATTCATTAGCTTAATTTTAGGATTTAAATTATTCTACACTTGTATATATACAAATCTTATGTACTCTTGACAAAAATAGAGAATAAACAAGATATTTTTCTCTTTAACATGGTATAAGAGCTTTAGGCTTTATTATCTTTTTCGTGGTGTGACCCTGTTGAGTAACTCACACTTTTTCATCCTCTAGTTTGGTGCATTAAAATTCCTACACTGAGTTGTAATGGCGTACAATATAGTGGGTAATAGCAGACAATTATCTCTGATGTTATTTCTATAACTACAAAAATCACAAAATACAAACTCAATGGCAGAAATTATTTGGATTGGAGTAAAACTGTGCGGGTATATCTCCGTAGTATTGGTAAAGATGATTATCTTATTGATAAACCACCATCAAATGATGTAGCAAAGAATGTTTGGTTAAGAGAAGATGCAAGAATATTCTTCCAGATTGGAAATTTTATTGATATTGAGGTAATCGATTTGATTAATCACTGTGAATTTGTTAAAGATCTTATCGATTACTTGGCTTTCTTGTATTCTGGTAAGGATAATCTCAATTATATATATGATGTTTGTAAGGAGTTTTAGTGTCCAGAAAAATAAGAAAGATCTCTTACTGAATATTTTATGGATATTAAACGAGCTTATGAGGAGTTGAATGCTCTTCTTCCTATATTTGAGTGTTGATGTGAAAACTCAATAGTTTTAACGTGAGCAAATGGCTGTTATGAGTTTCCTTGCAAGATTGCCATCTAAGTTTGATGCTGCTTGAATACAAATTCTTTCCAGTCCAGAAATTCTCTCTCCGTGACACCTTCACTCAAGTGTTACGGGGATCTCGACCTTCTCCTCCTAGCATTACTAGTGCCCTTATGAGCCGAGATACTTTGAATGAGACTGGTCAAGGAAAAAGCAGTGGTAGTAGCAATGGTCAAGGTTTTCAACGTGGAAGGAATGCTGGTCATGGACATCTTGACCAAAATCAACGTGTTTGTTATCATTGTCAAAACTTGGTCACACGAAACGTACATATTGGTTATTTCATGGCAAACCTCAACAGTATTCTCAGATTGCCAGCTTACACCTCAAGAGAGTAACTATGAGTCTACAAAGCCTTCTTTTGTGGATAAATTTGTACTTGTTTCTTCTAATGAATTTGTTCGCTTTACCGAGTACCAAGTCTCACTAAAATCATCTATTCCATATTCTCTTAATGAGTTAGGTAAACCTACTTCGTGTCTTGTGTCATCCTCTAGCATATAGGTCATTGATTCAGATATACACAAACCATATGACAGGTGATACATGTATTATTTCCTCCTTTAGTTCTCACACAAATCTTCCAAATGTTACTTTGGCTGAAGGGTCAATGACTTCTATTGTGGGTTCTAAAATAGCCAATCCTTCAACATCTATCTCATTGTCATCTGTTTTGTGTTTACCTAATTTTTCGTTCAATCTATTGTCGGTCAGTAAAATTACTCGTGCTCTCAATTGTTTTGTCTCATTTTTCCCTGATCATTGTGTGTTTCAGGATCTTATAATGAGGAAGATTATTAGTAGAGGACGTGAGTCTGGCGATCTTTATTTACTCGAATCTCTTTCAATGAAAGTGCCAAAACCCATTGCATGTTCAAACACCTTGACACCTCTTGAAATTCACTATCAATTAGGGCATCATCTTTGTCTATTTTGAAGAAGTTATTTTCAAATTTTCAAAATTTATCCCACTTTGATTGTGAGGCGTGTCACTTTTGTTGGTCCCAAAGCAACCTAAGAGGAGGGGTGAATTAGGTTTCTCAAAAATATACTTTCAGAAATATTGAGATTTTCAAATTAAATGCTGATATAATGAAATCAATAGAACAGTAAGGTAAAGAGAGAAATTAAACAACCAATATTTCCAAGCTAGCAAGCTTGAAGTATTCAATCACTAGAATGCTTCACACACTTGGTGAGCCAATAATCTTTACAAAGTTGGGAAGTTCTTGCTCACACTAAAAAACTTTTAGTTGAGCCAAGAATATTACTTACAACCACACTTTCATACAAGATTATCACTCCACTCAAAGTTGAATTGCACTCACAACTGCACACTAATACAACTAAGCACTATAGTCAATTTGCACTCAAATTACTCTTTTCTAAGGCTTGTATTCAATGTATTAGATAATCTTTTCTTTATTTTAAAGCAATCGGATACAACAGCTATTTATAAGAGCAATAAATAGTGGTTGCAACTACTTCCTAACGGCTAAATAATAAATGCACAAAAAATAGCCGTTGGGGTTTCGGACGTCCGAGATATATTGGATGCGTCCGAAACAGCGTCCGATCTTCTTACAGTTTGTTGAAGAGCTTCGTTCGGACGTCCGTGCATGCGTCCGTTCCTTCGTCCGATAGAGGCTTCAGACGGTCATGTTCGTTCGAAAGAGAAGCAGTAGGATCCCATTTCTTTCTGTCAGTTCGTTCGGACGGTGCAATGCGTCCGAGAAGTTTTGACCTAGTTCGGACGGTTATACACATCTAGATCTTATACACATCCTGCAAAAACTTGTTTTACAGAGTTAAGTTTTTATGTCATCATCAAAATAAGGTTTGAAAAACATCAATCTCCCCCTTTTTGATGATGACAAACCTTTATGTATAAAAATAGTTGGATATGACTAATCAATTTACAATATAGCACAATTGGATATCAATCATTTTGCATAGCACAATATACATAAGAGAAGAGTGCTAAAGTCAAGGAAATACACAACCAATCTACAGGAAGTTCTAACAACCAAAGAAATGCTGAAAATAAAATACAAATGTGAAAAGAACTAATGTGAGTCATTTCACTTCTTGGAGCGCTTTTCAGTCTTTAGTCGTTTGGATCGAACATCTTCATCGGTGGCTTCACTGTCGTCCTCCTCTCCGGTGCGACGTTGCATGATGAAGTCAAACGCGTCGTCAACATCCTCATCGTCGTCGTCATCATCATCGGCAGCTCCATGAGCAGCTTCCGCATTGTCTTCACGGTTATTTCCATCTTCAGGTTCATCACTGTCGGAAGATGATTCAGGTGGATATTGTGACTGAAGATTAGCTAAATTGAACTTGAGCCGAAACAGACATGCCAAGGCTGAGTGCCTCTTGGAGAATCATTGGACAAGTTTCAAGTCGCTTTAACTTTCGATTTGTGCGACGTTGAAATGAACTAACTTGAGTGCTCAAAGAGGTGAGAAGTCCACAGTTATGTGAAAGAGATGGCTCAGATGTAGATGGAGGAGGAACGTGGAATGGTGGAGGTGGTTGAGGAGTAGGAGAATGGGAAATAGCAAAATCAGAGGTGGAAGCATGGGATTGTGAACTGTGCAATATCAAAGGCTGCTTTAGTTAACTATTGATCGTTGAAAAACCGGAGGCCTTTGCGTTCAATGTATGATTTGTTAAAATAAGGGGAAATTGTTTGTTTCCACTGAAAGGTATGTTAAGGAAATCAAAAATTTTGGTGAGAAATTTGCCGAAAGGAATGTTTCTTTATACGAAGAAAGAGTTCCTATAGGGAACAAAAGAGATACCCGAAATCAAGAGGAATGCCCTTGAAAATACAATGTAAAAATAAGTAAAGTTGCATTTTACCGGGTTCAGTACGATGCCCGTCAATTGGCAATAATAGATTGGTGACAAGAGTGTACAGAATATTGAGTTCAGGAGAGAGCAATGTAGTTTTGGCTTCCGAGGCCTGTTTAAAATGGATGTTAAAAATAGCCCTAACTTCCTCGATGTCAAAACGAGTATCAATAGCAGGCCATTTGTCTAAGAAAAAGAAATAGGAGAAATCATTGGGGTTTGAGACTTCACATTCAAAAATGGTGTTAATGATGTTGGATGAAATCTCAAAATTGGTGCTGTTAACACGAGAAATTAGAGTGCGAGCAGTAGGGCCTTTCCGAAGATTGGCGGTGAACTGAAGCACCATGTCATGATATATAGGTAAATCAAGATGCACAAGATGACTCCAATTTTGTTTTTAAAAACAAGATTTGACAATGGGAAGATTATATTCATCAAATAGACTTTGAGAAGCAGGACGTTGAACGATTATAGATTTACTTAATTGAAGGGATGTATACCGTTCGGATGCCTTGGCATCGATGAAATTTGATAAGATTGGATCTGTGGAGACTTGGGGATTAGCTGATGATTCTCCTCGTACTGGAGCCTTCCCTTTAGTTTTTCGACTCCGATCTGCTGTAGAAGAACCTCTGCGAGATTTAACCATTGTGATGGAAGAAAAAGAAAAGAAGAAAATTTTGAAATTTTTTGAAGATTGGTGAGAATTTGAGGAAATGAGATGGTGGATGGGGGAAAATATATGTGATTTAGGTGAGAAAAGTTTTGGATAGGATAATTTTCCAACCAATTTTGGAAGAGAGAGTAGAAATTTGGAGGGGGTGGTGAAGAGACAATATTCGCCAGATGGTTTTCGGGAGAGGTGGTGAGTCCGAAATGGGGAAGATGGACGGTTTTAATCAAATAGGGGGACCTTTCGGATGGCCGAACGTTTGGTGTACGTTCGACGAAGCGTCCGAAAGCTGAAGAACGGACGGCCGAAGGAAGAGCCAGTGCGTCCGATGTTCTTTCGAACGATGGTGCGCGTCTGGAAGATTTCCAGAGAGTTTGGTGAATAAAATGAATATCGTTCGGACGAATATGAGCGTCCGAGAAGTAACAGAAGCTTTCGGACGATCCAGAGCGTCCGAAAGAAAAGTTGTTCGGACGAAGGAGAGCGTGTGAACTAAGAGCGTATGCCAAATTGATCTGTAAAATCCCCAAACATTTTCTGAGCGATTCAAAGCGATCTAGAGCTAAGGGTTTTGTAAAAATATCAGCCAATTGATCTGAAGTAGGCACAAAATCAATACGAATTTCCTTTTTACAAACATGGTCTCTAATGAAATGGTGCTTAACATCAATGTGTTTGGTTCTAGAGTGCATAACAGGATGTTTTGTGTGATTAATTGCACTAGTGTTGTCACACATTATAGGAACACATCAAAAAATACACCAAAATCTTTCAGAGTATGTTTCATCCAAAGAAGTTGAGCACAACAATTTCCAGCAGCAATGTATTCGGCTTCAGCCGTATATCGTACATGAAAGAGAAATAGAATTTTGTTTTTTGCTAAACCAAAACACAAGACAATTTTCCAAAAAATAACACATACCACTGGTACTTTTTCTATCAATTTTACACCCAGCAAAGTCAGCATCAGAATAACTAATCAAATCAAATGTAGAGGACTTTGGATACCACAGACCAAAATCTATTGATCCCTTTAGATATCCAAAAATTCTTTTAACAGCTATCAAATGCGATTCTTTAGGGCAGCACATAAACAAACAGCAAACATGATATCTGGTCTATTGGCAGTTATGTAAAGTAGACTTCCGATCATACCTCTATAGTGTTTTTCATCAACACTATTACCTCCTTCATCTTTATCAAGTTTGGTTGAAGTGCACATTGGCGTACCAACTTTTTTGCAATCTTCCATTCCAAATCGTTTGAGTAGCTCCTTTGTGTACTTGATTTGTGTAATAAACGTTCCTTCCTTAGTTTGATGAACTTGTAATCCGAGGAAAAATTGCAACTTGTCCATCACGCCAATGTACTCATCTCAAACTCTTCTTGCATTAAATGTGAAAAATCCTTACACAAACTTTTATTAGTTGCTCCAAAAATAATATCATCAACATAAATTTGAACGATTATCAAACCATTTGAATCCGTTTCTTGTAAAGAAGTTGAATGTTTGAAGCCTGTCTCTTATACACATCTAGATGTATATAAGAGACAGACCTTTACATCGTTTAGATTAGAAAGCATCTTGCATGTTTCAAACCATAAAAGCTTTGGGAGTTTGAAAACATAATTTGGAAGATTTTTATTTTCAAAGCCCGGAGGTTGTTTGACGAAAACTTCTTGATCGATAAAGCCATTTAAAAAAGCACTTTTGACATCCATTTGAAATAATTTGAAATTATTTAAGCATGCAAATGCAAGAAACATGCAAATGGATTCTAATCTAGCCACGGGTGTAAAGGTTTTATCAAAATAAATTCCTTCTTCTTGAGCATAACCTTTAGCAACAAGTCTAGCTTTGTTCCTTATGATTTCACCTTTTTGTCTCATTTAATTTGTTTCTAAAAATCCATTTAGTACCAATAACGGGATGAGAAGAAGGTCTTTCAACCAAGGTCCATACATTATTTTTCTCAAATTGCCTAAGTTCATCTTGCATAGCATTAACCCAAGATTCATCACTCAAAGCAACATCTATATGTTTAGATTCAAAGTGAGAGAGTAATGCACAATTACTATTCAAAGGTTTATGAGAGCGAGTAATTACCCCATCGGATAGATCACCTATGATTGAATCTTGAGAATGACTAGAGACTCTCCAAGCTTTCGGAAGATCATTTGGAGTATCCTCATTCTTTTCATCATTGATTTGATGGTTGTTGACATCAACGCTTGATGTGATTTCTTGATGATCTTCATGAATAACAAGCTTCTTGAGCTCCTTTAAAATACCTACTCTTCATCTTCACATAAATTCTTTGAGATAACATCATTAGTTTCATCAAATGTAACATGCACAACTTCTTCAATTAAAAGCGTTCTTCTATGGCTGTAGACTCGGTATGCTTTCTTGTCACTAGAATATCTTAGAAAAATACCTTCATCCGATTTTTTGTCAAATTTTCCAAGGTTTTCTTTGATTTTTAAAATAAAACATTTGCAACCAAAAACTTTGAAATAGCTCACAACGGGTTTTCTACAAAAAAGGAGTTCATAAGGAGTTTTATTTAAAGAGGATCTTAATAAAACTCAATTATGACATAACAAGCCGTGTTGACCGCTTCGGCCCAAAAGTATTGGGTAAGTCACATTCACTAATCATAGTTCTAGCCGTTTCTTGAAGAGTCCTATTTTTTCTTTCAACAATACCATTTTGTTGAGGGCTCTAACAACTGAAAATTCAAGGAAAATATTCTTGTGATCACAAAAGTCGGGAAAACCTCCAAATTTAAATTCAGCACCATTGTCACTCCTTAAGCGAACAATTTTTTTATCCAATAAATTTTGAATTTTGGAAAATAATTTTACAAATTTTTCAAATGCTTCATTTTTGTGAATACAAGAAATATTACCCAAGTAAACCTAGAATAGTCATCTACAATAACAAATGCATATTTGCAACCACCTAGACTGGCATATTGAGTAGGTCCAAATAAGTCTAAATGCAACAATTCCAAAGGTTTATGAGTGGACACAAAATTCTTTGGTTTAAAAAAAACTTTGACTTGTTTACCAAATTGGCATGCATCACAAATTTTGTTTTTCAAAAATTTTAGTTTTGGCAAACCTCTTACCAAATCTTTCTTGGCAAGTTTTTCAATTAAAATCATATTAAAATGACAAAGTCTTCGATGCCAAAGACAAGGATCATCTATGGAAGCGGTAAGACATTTTACATTGCTATTGCTAATTTTATCAAGATGAATCACATAAACATCATTGTGCCTAGTGCCTTTGAATAAAACAACATAATTTTTATCAAAGATAAGACATTCATGCTTGGTAAAGAATATATATAAATTTTTGTCACAAAGCTGACTAACACTTAATAAATTATAGTTCACAATTATCAACAAGAAGCACATTCTTAATCAAGGTTTCACCATTTTTACCTACATCACCAATGCCGATTGATTTTGCTTTGTTGTTATCTCCAAAAGTGACTTTTCCACTATTTTTGGATGTAAGATTTGTGAAGAGAGAGGCATCACCCGTCATTTGCCTTGAACATCCACTATCTATGAACCACTTAGCATCGTTGGTGATGTTAATTACCTACACAATAAATCAATTGATAACTTTTGGTACCCATATTTTCTTGGGTCCATTTGAGTTAGTGAAATTGCTTTCGATCCATGCAACTTTCATTCCAAGTTTTTCATTCTTCTTGACATAACACATATTCTTAACATGTCTTATGTTGTTGGCAATATCTACAAATAATGCTTTTATTTCCATATAAAGAAGATTTTGGTTTTACAATACATAAATCATCCCTTCTAACACATGACAAAATTTTTGTTGATTGCTACATTTCTATTTCTTTTCATATCAACAATATTGTCTTTCTTTCTATTTAGGAGAGCATTCAAATCATCCATTCTTTTCTTCAAGGAGGCATGTTCTTCCTTGACCTTAGATCTCACATGCATTCTTTTCTTCAAGGAGGCATGTTCTTGTGATAGCCTATTGTTTTCATTCACAAGTTTAGAGTTAGCATTCAATAAAGCATTTGACTTTTTAGCTAACTCCTTATTTCTAGCATATGATATTTTAAGCTATCACGTAATTTTAAAATGAAAGCTTCAAGATCATCTTCACCATTTTCATCATTAGAGTCATAGTTAGAATTTACCTCATCATCTCCAATGGCCATGAAGGCCATTTGTGCCGACTCCATTTCTTCTTCAACTTCTCCTTCGGAGTTGCAATCATCCCATGTGATTTGAAAGTTATTGAATCTTGGTTTTCTTCCTTCCTTCTTTTTCTTGGAAGGACACTCATTTGCAAAATGTCCGAGTTGACCGCATTCAAAGCATTTATCGTTTTGCTTCTTCATTTCAAGTTAACAATCACCTTGACTTCCCTTTGAAATTATTTGTGTTTGTAGCTCCGCCTCTTCTCATTCTTCGTTTGTTGATGTAATGTTTAAGAAATCCTTTGGTGATGAGTGCAAGATCTCCTTCATCAAGATCTTCATCTTCTAGATTGATGGAGCTGTTTTCATCTTCCTCTTGAGAGGTCTTTAAAGCAATGCTCCTTCTTGGCCTTGCTTTTTCATCATCCACTATCTTGGCCTTTAACTTGAGTTCATAAGATGTAAGAGAATTGATTAGCGATTCAATAGGCATCAAATTTAAATTCTTGGTTTCCTCTGTAGCAATTGTTTTGGCATCCCATTCTTTGGATAGAGCATTTAGGATTTTTCTATTTTTTTCACCCAACGAGTACTCCTTACTCAAGGCTTCAAGATCCTTTATAATGTCATTGAACCTGCAGTACATTTTGTCAATGTTTTTATGTGGTTCCATCTTGAAGGACTCATACTTGGCAACAAGTAGGGATTTCTTTTGCTCATCAGATGTGGCGAACATCATCGCTCCCTTCATGGATTTCTTTCAACTTATCCCATATTTCTTTAGCGGAAATGCAGACCTTCACGCGAGTTGATTCATTTGCATCCAAGGCATTATATAACACATTCATGGCTTTTGCATTCAACGTCAAGTTTGCCTTGTCTTGTGGAGTGAGCTCATTCCTTGTCTTTTCTCTTCTTCTATTTGTGTGATCATCAATGATAGAAGCTTCAAATGGACCTTCATTGACAACATACCACAAATCAATGTCAATAGATTGCAGAAATATTTTCATTCTATCTCTTCAACTAATAAAATTTGCCCCATTAAACATAGGGGGCTAGTAACGGATTGGCCTTCAAAAAACAGAGCATTGTTGGTTGCCATAAGATTTCTTTTCTCAAAAGCAGTTTAAGCAATACAATGAGACCAAGCTCTGATACCAATTGTTGGTCCCAAAGCAACCTAAGAGGAGGGGTGAATTAGGTTTCTCAAAAATATACTTTCAGAAATATTGACAAGGAGATTTTCAAATTAAATGCTGATATAATGAAATCAATAGAACAGTAAGGTAAAGAGAGAAATTAAACAGCCAATATTTCCAAGCTAGCAAGTTTGAAGTATTCAATCACTAGAATGCTTCACACACTTGGTGAGCCAATAATCTTTACAAAGTTGGGAAGTTCTTGCTCACACTAAAAAACTTTTAGTTGAGCCAAGAATATTACTTACAACCACACTTTCATACAAGATTATCACTCCACTCAAAGTTGAATTGCACTCACAACTGCACACTAATACAACTAAGTACTATAGTCAATTTGCACTCAAATTGCTCTTTTCTAAGGCTTGTATTCAATGTATTAGATAATCTTTTCTTTGTTTTAAAGCAGCTATTTATAAGAGCAATAAATAGTGGTTAACGGCTAAATAATAAATGCACAAAAAATAGCCGTTGGGGTTTCAGACGTCCGAGATATATTGGATGCGTCCGAAACAGCGTCCGATCTTCTTACAGCTTGTTGAGCTGAATAGAGCTTCGTTCGGATGTCCGTGCATGCGTCCGTTCCTTCGTCCGACAGAGGTTTCGGACGGTCATGTTCGTCCGAAAGAGAAGCAGTAGGATCCCATTTCTTTCGACCAGTGCGTTCGGATGGTGCAATGCGTCCGAGAAGTTTTAACTTAGTTCGGACGGTTTAGTGCATCCAAAAGCTCTGTTCCTGCAAAAACTTGTTTTACAGAGTTAAGTGTTTATGTCATCATCAAAATAAGGTTTGGAAAACATCAACTTTGCTAAACATGATTGTGTCTGCTAAACATCATCGTGTCTCTTATCTGCCTAGGGTCAATAAACGGGTTGCATCCCCTTTTGAATTAGTACATTCTGATGTTTAGGGTCCTTGTTCAGTAGTTTTCAAATTTGATTTTAGATATTTTATCACCTTTGTTGATGATTATTCTCTTGTTACTTGGTTATATTTAATAAAAAATATATCAGAATTATTCAATATTTTTTGTTCCTTTTGTGCTGAAATAAGAGGATACACAATTTAATATCTCTGTGCGCACTCAAGGAAGTGACAATGTAAAAGAGTACTTTTCATATCCTTTTGATTCCTACACGTTAGAAAATGGAATTCTTTACCAATCTTCATATGCTGACACACCACCCCAAAAAGCTTGAAGCCGAAAGAAAAATAGACACTTACTCGAAGTTGATAGAGCTATTCTTTTTCAAATGAAGGTTCCTAAGCAATTTTGGGCAAATGCTATTTCAACAGCTTGTTTCTTAATTAATCGCATGCCATCATCTATACTTGCTAGTGAGATTCCTTACTCGACTTTGTTTCCTTCTCGAATCTTATTCTCGATTGAACCACATATTTTTTGGAGTACCTGTTTTGTTCGTGATGTTCGCCTTCAAGTATCCAAATTGGATCCGAAGTCTCTCAAGTGTGTCTTTTTAGGATATTCTCATTTTCAAAAATGATATAGATGCTATTCCCCTATTTTGGGTTGTTATTTAATTTTTGTTGATGTTACATTTTTAAGAATGAGACGACTCCATTCTTCCCTAAATCTAATGTTTATGGTTGTGATGCGAAGGAAGATTATATTCTAGTTTATACTATGACAACCCCTATTAGTCATTCTATTCCCACGAGACCACTTATCACTCAAGTGTACTCTCGTCGGACTCAAAACCCAGACTCGCATTCTCCACTAGCTCCTCCGTCTATAGATCCGAGTCTTGATCTACCTATTGCTCTTCAAAAAGGTAAAAGACAATGTTCGCATCCAATCTCTTCATTTGCTTCATATGAATATTTATCTCCTACTTTACGATGTTTCATTACTTCTTTAGATTCTGTGTCGGTTCTTAATAATCTTCCTGAGGCTTTGGCTCATCCTAGTTGGCAAGTTGCTATGGAAGAAGAGATGATGGTTTTAGACAACAATGTTACTTGTGACTTGGTACATCTACCAACTAATAAGTAGGCTATTAGTTCTAAATGGGTGTTCGTTGTTAAAGCTAACCCTGATGGTCCTGTTGTCGCGCGGCTGAAAGCTCGTCTTGTAGCAAAAAAGTATGCTCAAACATATGGCGTTGATTATTCAGATACTTTATCTCCTGTGGAAAAACTTGCTTCTGTCCATTTGTTTATCTCTCTTACTGCTACTAATGATTGGCATTTTCACCAATTAGATGTCAAAAATGCCCTTTTGCATACGAACTTGCAAAAGGAGGTATATATGGAGCAACCACCTGGGTTTGTTACTCAAGGGAAGTCTGGTAAGGTTTGTAGATTTCAAAAGTCATTATATGGTTTAAAATAGAGTCCTCATGCTTGGTTTGGGCAATTTAGTGAGGTTGTTCATGAGTTTGGCATGAAGAAGAGTAATTGTGATCATTCTGTTTTCTATCAATAATCTAAAACCGGCCTTATCTTGTTGGTTGTTTATGTTGATGACATTGTTATTATTGGTAGTAATAGACCAAGTATTATAGCCCTTAAATCTTTTCTTCAAACTCATTTCCAAACAAAAGACTTGAGGATGTTAAGTAGTCAGTACTTCTTGGGCATTAAGGTTACTAGGTGTAAAAAGGATAGCTTTCTGTCTCAAAGAAAGTATATCCTTGACCTTTTGACAGCAACAAGGAAGTTGGGCGCTAAATCTTGTAGTGCACCAATGGTCACCAATATGCAAATTACAGCAGATGATGGAGAGTTATTTTTAGATCCTGCAATGTACCGGAGATTAGTTGGAAAATTGAATTATCTTACGGTGACTCATCCTGCCGTTGCATATCATGTTAACATTGTGAAGCAGTTTATGTTTTCACCAAGAACCACTCATTGGGCATCTTTAGAGCAGATCTTGTGCTATCTCAAGGGAGCTCTAGGACGTGGTATGTTATACAGTAATATGGGCATGCTCGTATTGAGTTTTTCTTAGATGCTGATTGGGCATATTCTAAAATTGATAAGAGATCTACCACGAGGTATTGTGTTTTTGTTGGAGGTAATTTGGTATCATGGAAAAGTAAGAAGCAAAATGTAGTGTCTCGACCTGACAAGTGACAACTTGTGTAGAATCAGAATATGGAGCCATGGCACAATCCACTTATGAGCTGATATGGATACATCAATTGTTAATTGAGATTGGTGTAGATAGTTTATTACCTATGAAGTTATGCTGTGACAATCAAGCTGCTATCCATATTGCATCAAATCCGATTTTTCATGAGAGGACCAAACATATTGAAGTTGATTGTCACTTTATTCGTGAGAAGATTCAGCAAAACTTAATCTCAACCGTTCATGTAAAAACTGGAGAGCAGTTAGCTGATTTTTTTCATTAAAGCTTTGAATGGTCTTAGGATTAATTATATCTGTAACAAGATGGGCATGATTAACATCTATGCTTCATCTTCAGGGGAGTGTTGTAAATATAGTAAGTAAATACATTTACTTAATTGTAGGATCTAGATAGCTTGATTTTAGCATGTAAATTGATTAGCTTAATTTTAGGATCTAGATTATCCTATACTTGTATATATACAGATCTTATGTACTCTTGACAAAAAGGTAAGAATAAACAAGATATTTTTCTGTTTAACAGAGACCTTAAAATCATTGCTCTAGAAGCGGGCTAGACCTCTTCCAAGACCCCTTCTATTTACACAGAGTCCATTATCATACCTATTTTTCTTCTGATATTTTTTATTGCTTGTTTTTCCATTTGAGTTTCAAATAGGAAGAGAAATGTAGGAATTAAAGTCTTTCAATTTTAACTCACAAAAGAAGTGGGCAATCAATACAAATAGAGGAAAATAAAAGAGACACAAAATATAGTAAACTTTTAATTACTAAACTTTGAATACAAGGCTGCAAGACTTACAAAAAAAGGACACTTTCTTGCACACATACAATAAAAGCCTATTTATAGGAGTTCTCAAGCAGTTAAGGTTAATGGCCAAATCTCAAGTCTTCAACCCTAAGCAAGCAAACTCATTTTTTAATAAATTATTGCAGCCTAAGGAGCCACAAGACAAACCAATCAAATGAAAATTGCTAACAAACTCAACCAATCAAAACAGAAGAAATTAATACAAACTAAAACAACAAACCCAACTTGAAAGCAATCTCTACTACTACCATAAGAACCGCCAAAGCAAACCACTAAAGATAAGGACTTCACAATTAAAAAACTAAAGACTATAAATGACTTTGATTAAAATATTTTACATTGCCTCCCTTAATCAAAGTCTTCACATTTGAACATACCCAACATCCTCTTTAACTTGATGAGCAACTCTGACTTGAGTGGTTTTATAAAAATATCGGCTACTTGATTCTCCATTTTGCAATAATTGATGACAATTTCCTTTTCTTGAACTAACTCATGAATAAAGTGATACTTAATATCGATATGCTTGCTACGTCTGTGAAAAATTGTATTCTTTGTCAATTCAATTGTAGACTTGTTATGACAAACTATCTTCGTAGGTTCCTCTTTCTTGTAAAAATCCTAACATTCTTCTCAGCCATACTGCTTGAGTTGCACTACTCGTAGGAGCCATGTACTCTGCCTCTGCAGTAGCTATCATGCTATCGCTTGTTGTTTCTTGGAAGACTAAGAAAATACTCCAGAACCCAAGAAAAACACATGTCCAGAAGTACTCTTCCTTTGTATTGCATCACCAGCTCAGTCACTGTCTATAAATCCAACGAGACTAATATCATTAGAACATGAATAAAATATACCATCAGATTGTGTACCTCAAATGTATCTCAAAATCCTCTTGACTGCTTGCAAATGTGATCGGCGTGGCGACTCCATAATCGACTAACCAATCCAACTCTATAAGTAATATCAATTCTTGTAGAAGTCAAATATCTAAGACTTCCCACCAATATCCTAAAGTGTGTATCATCTACAAATTCACCAGTGTCATCTTTAGTCAACTTCAATTTTTCTTCAACTGGAGTCATGAATGGCTTGGCTATATCTATCTTAAATGTCATCAAAATATCACCAGCATATTCTTCTGTGAAATGAATATCCCATTGTCAATTTGAGAAACCTCAATTCCAAGGAAATTTAACATTAATCCCTAGGTCCGTCATCTTGAACTGACTAATCATAGCCATCTTGAACTCAAAAATTAACTTAGGATTATTGCCTGTGAAAATTAGATCATCCACATATAAACATACAATGAGAACATCTCGTTTAGGATTGAATTTAATATACAAAGTATGTTCATAAAGGCATATGTAAAAATCATGCTCAATAAAATAGTATCAATCCGAGCGTACCAAACTCTAAGAGCTTGTTTCAAGCCATTTAATGCCTTTTTCAACCTATAAACTTCATTTTCACGGCCTTTCTTGACATAACCTCCAGGCTACTAAACGTACACATCTTCTTCAAAAATACCATTTAAGAAAGCAGATTTCATATCCATTTGATAAATCTTCCAATAATTATTAGCAGTAGGAGAAATAATTATACGAACAGTATCAAGTCTAGCAATAGGTGCGAAAACCTCAAAATAATCACACCTGCCTTCTGTTTGTACCCTTTGACAACCAATCTTGCTTTATAATGATCAATTACACTTCTCCAGTTGGTTTACATTTCGTCTTGTACACCCATTTGGCTCCGATAGGCTTCTTTGTAGACGAAAGAGTAGTCAACTCCCACATGTCATTTTTCTCAATAGCATGAATTTATTCATCCATTGCACGAACCCAACAATCATCTTTGACAGCCTCCTCAAAAGTAATAGGGTCACAATCTGCAAATAATGCGAAATTCACAATATCTTCATCAGAAAGAGCATTATCTGAAGAAATAACATAGTCTTGCAAACGGGCAGGTAATTGGTGATGACATTGTAGCTGACCAAATAACACAGGCGCGTCCGAAGGATTGTTCCTTGGACACAATTCTCCCATCAGAAAAAGCAGGACATAATCAAAGAATTTTAGGCATTTGCAACAGACGCATCCAACTGTCCGAAAGAAGGTTCATCAGACGCAAGCTCGGCCGTCCGAATGTCATCCACTACTCACTTATATTTAAGATCGGACGATGGATTGGACGCACAACGACGTCCGAAACATCCTATAACGGCTAGTTTTTTGAACATTTATTATTGAGCCGTTGGGAGGTAGTTACAACCCAATTTATTGCACTTATAAATACCAACTCAGATTATAATGTATAGTGTATCTTACACATTAAATACAAGCAAGAAACAAACCAATTTGAGTGCAAATTGACTATTAAGCAATATTGTATTAGTGTGTACTTTAGAGTGCTTTTCAAAAATATTGAGTAGAGTGATAATCTTGTGCAAAAGTGAGGTTGAGAGTAAAATCCTTGGCTCAACTAAAAAGAATTAGTGTGAGCAAGGATTGTCCTACTTTATGTACATTAGAAGATTATTGGCTCACCAAAGTTGTGAAGCATTCTAGTGAATTAATACTTCAAGCTTGGTAGCTTGGAAGTGTTGTTTGTTTAATCTCTTTCTTTACCTTTTCTATACTTCATAAGTTTAATTGTTTTTATCTCTATCAATCTACTTGTTAGTGCAAAAGATTTTATAAGTGCATATTTTTCAAAGAATATATTAATTTTTAAGAAACCTAATTCACCCCCCCCCCCTCTTAGGTTGCTTTGGGGCCAACAATAAGACCGTCTACTGTATTACTATATCAAATCTTACTCATGGGATAGGGTCTTGCTCTTACTCTGATATATCTCTTTATATTATTACAGGCATCTATAGCTTTATATCTGTGCAAGCTAGCTATCCTAAATCTTTCATACCAAAGATCCTGAAAATATCCGTTAGCAATGCTAATAATTTAATCATAGCAAGCTACATAAGAAAAGAACAATGCAGAGAATGAGCAAAACTCCCGCATGCGTCAAAAATTATCTTTACTTAAAATAATTTTTCATCCAATGTATTCAAAACATTAGTAACTAACAGGAAAAAATTTATGCTCTAATACGTGGAAATTGAAATTGTACAATTTTATGGACTCTTCAGCATCTTATTTAAGAAGAATCATAAATGGTATTATTATCAAAATACCCTCTAAAGAGAGTTTTAACCTGAATAAATCCAATCACCACAAGTGTTTGAAAATAATTTCTATAAATTCTAGATCTCATGGGAAGATTCTGAAACAACTTTACTTGATATTTTTTAATATGTATATTATTTTTACACAATGATCCAACCTCAAGAGATTTAGATAAAATTTTCCTTCAAATGTGTTCTTAAATATTTTGAATTTCATCATAAGAATGACAAAAAATTTTACTAGATAAAATAGGTGACAAAAATTTCAAAAGTATAACACTTTAAATCCCACGTTTTAAAAACTTGCTTAGTACCCATTTCAATTAATACAAGAATAAAACATTGAAATTTCAAATTTGAGAATTACATTATTCTTTGTCAAATCATAAACAGATTTCCAAAGGCAAAATACAATTCGTAAATGGTATAAAAGTTAGTTTTAAAAATAAGGAAACAATGTTTTAAGAAAATAAATTGTACTTTGGTGCAATTTTTCATGAATAAACAAATCATATCTTTATTTGACTTTCATTTGTTTATGAATTCATTAATAAAAAGGGTAACAAGAACAAGTGCTCAACCATTAATATTGGCATACTGTCATCACTATATAAACATCAAACATTATTCTCTTTTTAATGTCAAGTTTAAAACCTCATGAGTAGGACCTTAACTTACTTGAAAATCTTCGTTTGATAGTGGTTAAATTATATTTATGATTTTTTTCCTTTGTTTATATGCAATAAAATAAAATATTCAAACTCCATGTTATGTTGAGTTTTCTTTCATCTCATATAAAACACAAGTACAATTACCAACACGTTTGTTTATGCCCCAATTTTTCCTATTAAGTAGAACATCAAATTTACATAAAAAGATAAAAGAGTATTTTATTGCATATTGAACAAGGAAATTAACAACAACTTAAAAGCGCACTTTAACACAATGAAGGAGATAAAATTAAAACTAACATTTTTCACAACAAATGCTCTAACTCCAATGACCCCAACAATTATCTATATTTCTTGATTTTTCATTAGAATCTTAACTTTAGTATAGATTAATTTTTTAAATTCCTAAAATTGCTTTCTTTAGAGTCTAAAAACAATCGACAATAGTATGAATTAACAAAATACTCTGAAAAGCCTTGTGAGGGAGAATAATATCAAGAAGCTAAACAAAGAATCCCAACTTTGAGGTAAAAGGTTATGCTCCTTTTTTCTTAATGTAAAAGGTTATACTTATACCTACATATTAGTCACTTTTTATTTCTTTTTGAATAAATGTGAGACAATAACACTTATTTACCCATGAACCTGGCATATCTTCTCCCTCTATGGTTACACCCTCACACTGAAATCAAACTTCCCCAAGTCAAAGATAGGCTTTTTTATAACTTTAATGCTCAAATTTTATTATTATCTTATTTTACAATGAGTCTTTATTTTATCAATCTGTACCCAATGAATTTATGCAGTTAAAAATCAAGCATAGATATACCAAAATGAGATAATTCAAATGTCAACTCAAAATTACTTTGCATATGATATTATTGCTACCAAATCCTGATGCCTAATAAAAACAGATTGTTGATAGAAATTGCAAATTGTAGAACAATTATACACCAAATATATAATCAAATAACACCATACAATATAATAAACAATCAATGGCAATAATTTCTTGAGAGTTTAAGTTGTACAACTAGATATTTACTTTTGGGTAGAATTAATAGCATACAACATAAACCCCACACAAGAAATTAGTCAGACAACTTTATAAGAATTTATCACCTTTAGGCAAATAAAAATGTCTGAGATTATAAAACAAACCCTCACTAATCACTTATCCCTTTTAAAATTAATGTAAATAATTACCACCTTCAAGCAGATAACTATATTATAGTAATTTAAAAAAAAAAAAAAATCACCTCAAGATCCTTATTACATAAATTTATGAATTATGATAACAGCCACTTTGATGTACTAATTATAATAATTCAATAAATTATTTAACTGAGATAACATGCTTTATGTTATTAATAATTCAAGATATGCACCTAACCATTTCAAAATAATATAATATTCACAATTATCACCTTCTCGTAGACAACTATGTATAATAATTTAAAAAGACAAATATCTCAATTTCTTTATTGAATAATATTTGTGAATTATTATAATAGCCATTTTGGTGGTACCGAATATAATAACTATTAAATTATTTGATTGAGACAAAATAATATATGTCAAGAATTAGCAAACTAACTTGTCTGCAAAAACATTAATTGCCAAACCTTTTCAATCTACTCAACTGTATCTTTATGAGTTCAAAAATATGAACAAATTAGCGAAATATGATAACCTTTGATACAAATAAACGAAAACAAGTATAATTACAGTAAAGGTTCATATAACATGACATGTCTTTTAACTTTAAATAAAACCAAATTAATGACTAATATATATCTTTAACAAATATAAATATTTCAGGATCCTTATTAAATAATTTTACAAAATTATACTACTGATCACTTTAGTGATACCATTTAATACAATTTACAAATTATTTAATTGAGGATATAAATTTATAAAAGAAACTTTACACCCTTACCTTCTATAATCTCATCTATAAAATAATCAATACACATAGCGAACATTTCTTAATTCACATTATAAAGAACGATTAAATGCCATGGATGAACACATATCTCTGCAAAATCTTATGAGTCAAGATTTAATCCATGTTACATGCAAAGCAAAACCTTTGAATCAATTCACTCTTCATCGCCATGTACTGCTTAGATTTACTGAAAGCAATAGAGCAAGTAATTTTAGTGATTGAAAAGTAATCCTAGAGGCCTTGTGTGTGAAATAATCAAATTTTACCGAAGACAAATACATAATGAAATCGGCCACATTACTCTTTTTCACTTAAAATATCATCATGATATTTAAACTATTTTTGTGCCTCATCTTTACGTTGACAAATCAATGTATGAAAGGTCCTGAAACTTCACTGCTAATTAACCAAAAGTCTACAACATACTTAGGTGGCTTTTTTATTTTGTTTTTATAGCCGTTGAATGTATTCACAAATATTAGGAGTTAATTAACACCCAAAATCTTTTGTTTATCTTTCGCACACAAAATTGACAACTTTGTTCAATTAGTAAAACCGTGAAACAAAACACAAAGTACTCACGTATTGCAAATTATCAAAGATTGGAAGTCGGCCTGTATTCCATTTAGTATATTCACCAGTAGGACTATATTGCTAATTGCAACAAAAAAATAAACAAAACCAACCAAAATCCTGTAAATCTTTCCATATTCAAGTTGGCAGACAAGTAAACCCTATGAATCAGGGATTTAGGGTCCACCACTATAGCCACAGAATGGGTTGCACGACCCTTTTCCTTGTAAATTATTACTTAAATAAATTAGAAACAACAGTACATGCCAAACGTTTATTCAACCAAAGTGGACAAGCTAAATTCTCAATTCAAAAACTAATCGATGGCAAATTTCATGAATTCAATATTACATGCATAGGACGCAAACAAAGCGGACAGAATAGTGAAGCTTCCGATTATAATCAATTTGTCATTCAAAGTCAAATTTTGCATGAAATCTTACTACCGGAAGAAAAGCAACTCAATTCAGAGACTAAACCGCATATTCGTTAAGCAAGTTCAGGCGTGCCAATTCATCGAACATTAATCTTTAATGATTTAAAATCTGACATTGAGGCTCTAATATCACTTATTAGATTTGAGCGAATCCAATATTAGATATTTGAATACAACTGTAAAATAAAGTTGCATATCGTTCATTGTAACAATTGATACACGAAAATATGCTAATATTGCAATTCGCACATATCTTGACTAAGTGTTCCCTCTCCCTCTCCCTCTCCCTCTTCAAGTCCTGCACAACGGTTATCAATAGGGTAAACCGACCGTAGCATCACAGGAAAGATGGACTTAGCCCATATAGAGTAATTGGATCTCCGGTCACCCTAAATCCAATATGATTTAGAAGATAAGCCTATACCTTCCATATCACATCAAATAAATAACTAAGATCATATTAGAGTTAAACCTATCTCAATAAGTGGATTACAAGAATATGAGTTTTACCAGTTTTCATTGAACCCATTTTTATAAAACAGAAATTAAGTAATGGTAGCACAAATAGAAAAATAATTCTAACTTATCTTCGTTAAACACTTAACACCCAAATAAAGGACTGCAATTGCGCCATCAAGCACTAATACTCTCTAAGAACTCCAAGCCTGGAAACAAGTTTACAAAAACCTTAACTTCTGCTCATGTTCAAGGACTGCACCAAAAACTCAAACTTTTGATCACGTAGACGAATGGCTATAAAAAAAAATATTACTCCTGGCCACAGGGAGACGGTAGCAACAAAAAAGCTAACTGTTACAAAGAGAACGGTACTACAAAAAATCTAACTTCTGCTATTCAGTAGAAGGACAACCTTGAATCTACAATGCAATTTCTAGCAGAAAATACTAACTCTTGCTAGTCAGCAAGAAGAAAGTATCAACCAACTCAGTTACACATCTAGTAAATCTTCATTAAAATATTAACAAGTTACTAAACTTTTCTCTTTGCCAAAATACATGGCAAACACACAACATTGGACAAGTTAATTCTAACGGTCATGAATTTCAACACGAAGCAAAATTTTAGCATTTTCAAGCAGATACTCATTACAGTGTTTAAAAAACAAAGGGAAAAGTTATCCAAAAGAAGTTAGCAAGGTTCAAGAGTTAACATTTTACAACTTGCTGATGAGGACAAATACGAGATAGACTATGAGACTCACAAAGAAATACCAAACAAAGAGCAAAATTGCTAAAGGCAATTCTCAAAGTATCATTATTTCTTAAGGTATAGGAGAAAAACTAAAAACCAGTAAATACTACATATCACAAAAGCATCACTAGCCAATCCAGTGCAACAAAAAAATTTATGCACATGGAAAAAAGAGACAATCTAACCTAGTTTCACTACTGCTTGACAAAACTAAAGCCTTTTTTGCAATAGTTTCTCCACCATCAATAAGCCTCTTTTTCTCTCCTTCTACCTACCTTAGTTAACAATTCTTCTGTAGAATGGACTAATAATAACTCTAGAAAACTAAAGTTATAAATACCCTAAATTCAAGTATTTTTGCCTTAGTTTCGAACATTTTTAGGATTTAAGTGTTGTTTTTGCTAGTTTTTGCTTTTATGTTCTAAAATGTGGTAGTTGTCTTAATTTAGTATTTTTAATATTATTTTAGTATTTTTATATATTTAATAGATTATATTTATTTGTGGGATTTTATCGGAGAAAACGGCGTGATAATCGGATGAGAAATGGATCAAATCAAGCTAATAAGTCATGGTAACTGTGGTCACCAAACTCAATTTGGTACTGGAAGTTTGACCAAACTCAGTAACTACGGTTACCAGCAAGAAGTATTAATGACCATGGTCACCAGAATTATGAAGGGATCTAGTGACTGTGGTCACCAGAGAAGTCAACAAGAACTATCAATGACCACGATAACCAAAATAAGGAGGGATTCGAGCAACCGTGGCCCCTTCACTAGGCTGTCAGTGACTCTAGTCACCACGCACGGCCTGAGTATTTTGAGGGGGGCAAAATCGTCCAGTCCGTGACAAATTGTTGCTGCAGCCATTTCTTTCAATCCTAGAATTATAAATACACCCTTAAAACCTCTCTTTGAAGACTAAGTAATGTAGGAGTAGGAGTATATTAGATAGGAAGTTTGTAGTGTAGTTCTATCTTCTTCCTCCTATTTGAAAAGGATTTTTCATATATTAGATGTAGTTTAGTGTAGTTTCAAAGTTCCAAGTTGTTATTAAAAACTCCTAGTATAAGTTCTCTTTAATTTATGTCTAATTTCACTTACTTTGAGTTAATTTAGTGTAGTTTATTTCAATTTCTTAATTTACTTGTTCTCTTAGATTAATTGGTAGATTAATTTATTTTCTTTAACTATGCTTTCTTAGTAGATTTAAATGCTTCCTAAAATATTCTCTTTTTACAAGCTAATTTAAATGCTTTCTTAGTTGTAATTTATACAGACTAGATTAATTAATTAAAGAAAATTAATTATTGAATTTTCTTTAGTTATACTTCCTTAGTGATAATTAGTAGTATGAATTAGTTAACTGCTTCCTTTAATTGCTTTCCCTTTTATTGTTTTTCTTTAAATGCTCTTTAAACATGCTTTCTTAAAAATGTTTTCTTTAATGTTATGCTTACTTTTAAAATTCTTTGTTAGTTACCCTTTAAATTGCTTTTTTAGTCTCTTAAATTCTAGTTTTAATTAAATCGCTTTAAAATCAATCACTTCAACTAATAATCTAACCTAATAATCGATAACTACAAACAAATTCTTGTGGGTTCGATTCCTACTTCCCTTTACTACTAGTTGACAATTATATACTTGCGGGATACCGCCTAATTCATAGTAGAATTTAGGTATTTCATAAATAATATAACTAGGTATTTTTTTTGAAAAGGTATTAACTAATATTCAAAATCCTTGATCTTCGTACCCAACTTTTGGATCATATCATTGACGTGACAATCTGTCTCCTTGTATAAGTCCCCTTGGTCTACTACTAGCCTCGACTCCAAGGTGCTGACATTATCATTATACCTCATGGCAATACATTCCTTGCAATGACAAGGTTGTCAACAAACTATTGCAACAAGCACATATCTATACATCTAAAATAGGAATGTCAATGGGTTGGATTGTCAGGTTATCGTGTCGTATTAGGTGTGACCTAGTTTTTATCGTGTTGTGTTCGTGTCGTGTCATGTGGAGCCCATTTTTATTGTGTCGTGTTCGTGTCTAACGCATTCGAGTTCGTATCGTGTTCATGTCTGACCTATTTACTATTGACAGAGAGTATCAGTCTATTTGACAAATTACATAACTTGCGATCCATTTGAATTTCTCAAATTTTAATTATTTAATAATTTAAATAATTATTAACACTAACCTTGTTATCATAGTAGTTTAAAACACATAATTAAAATTATTGAAATATTTTAGATAATATTTAAAATAATTATTATGCTGTTTGATTTAATAATCTAATATTAAATCTATTATTCACAATTTTAAAGTATACTATATCAAATTATAATAAAGAAAAAATTTCGACAAAATCTATTCAAAACAGTAACTTAACAGGTTATCATGTCAACCCATAGATTGACCCAACCCAACCCGTTTAATTTCATGTCACAAATGGATTGATCCAATAATGACCCAATAAATTTTAGGTCATGTCATAATCTGTTAATTTCGTATCGGATTATGTTAGAAATTTTCAGCCCTAATCTAAAATAATCCAAGTACAAAAGTACATCTCAACATAAAAGAAGAAGATATTAACATACTTACATTAGCTATGTCATAATGACCAGTCAAAGCCACATCAATGGGACTGACTTCCCTGACCATATCTCAAAGCTTCATAATGGAACACCCCTCACCAATGCTCATAAGTTTTTATCTAATAGGGGGAAGTCATTCCAAATGACCTAATATAAAATATACCAATCTCTCAGGAAAAGCTAGCTCGCTGCCTATCTAAGGATGTGTGGCTAGCCACTCCCAAGAAAGGGCCTAGCTAGCTGTCCCTCCAAGATGGTTGGCAGGCCACTCCTAGGAACAACTTGGTTGGCCACCTCTTCTTCTAGTACTACAGGTATGACATCAAACCGTTGCCTAATAAAATCAGTTGACTTCTACTATCATCTATATGCAACTATCAGTCAATCAGTTGATTTAAAAATATATCTTTCCCAGTCATTTCCAAAAGTAACAAAGGCTTATATGTAATGTCCACCAAAAGTTATGGTTCAAAACTCTAAATAATAGAGTTCATCCACCAAATCACTAAATCTTTATGTAACTCTTTCTGGTTGTTCTCTCTAGCTGCTCCCTCTAGTCACCTTTTTCAAATAATTTTGTTGATTGCCCCTATTTGGCAGCTATATTTGGAGTCTCAATCAATTAAATATGCAAAAATATTACCAGTATATGAGATGCATGAATGAAGCTGTAAACATCCTCTGCCAGCAGCACTCCTCCAACACATCTATGAAGTGGGCAACTCTCCTAGGAGGTTTTGGCCTGGCCGTCCCTAAGTAGAGCTGGTTAGCCGTCCCCTTGTATGGGATTGGTTGAGCAACTTTCCTTGTTTCTTTCCCTTCAGATATTATTGTTATCTCCTCCCGGGATTTCTTCAAAAAGTTCTTTAAGACAACTAAAAGATTTTTCTAGTGTTCAAACTCATATTATCATCCCGCTCATAGAAAAGATTCGACAGGGCCATCTTCATGTTCTAGGCAATTTTTTTATGTTTGAAGACTACTACCTGATAAAATATGCAAGCAAACAAACAAAAACAATTTATAAAGATGTAGGAAAATATCATACTTGTAGGTTGATTGAATGGCTTTGATATCCGATACTCCCCTGAATATTGATATGAAACTTTAGTAAAATTGCATACCTCTATACAAAAGCTATTGATAAGACAGAAATTGGAAAAAAAAAAATTTTGACGAGAAATGAGTCTGTATTGATATCAGATAGATGAAACAAGAAAAATAACAGATTGAATTATAGAAAGTGACTTGGAGAACAATTCACAAAAACTTCATACAATTGTCTTCCTTCAATAACCTTGTATATAACAGCTATTGTTACATATTTGAATATAACAAACTAACTAATTTGTCATGTAAGCTAACTCTTCACTAACAAATTGAGTAGAACACTAACTACTATCAGTTTAGTAAAATTATTACAGCTAAAAATAGCAGAAGTGAAACCATAACCAGTAATTGATCATGCATTCTCTACTTTTGAACCACTCTCATGTTGCTATTGCTACCCGTTCTTCATCTCAGAGTTCACATTTTTGGTTGCATTAAATACTTCATTTTTCAAAGAGTTCTTGTCCCTAAAATTCAAATTGGGGGACTTTTGTTGAAAATCAAACCAATACCTCCAACTAGAATCCTATGGAAAACCATTGCCCCACTGAACTAGTAATTGAGTGGCTGTTGTATTTCTCTTCTTCACTAGCTGCATATTCAAAATTGCAATGGAATCCATTAGAATTATGAAAAGTGTTACAAGTTCAAATCACATAAAAATTAAAATAGGCAAAAGGCAAATAGCCCATTGGTATTACCAATATGCACATTATCTCTCTTGGTTATCAAATGTGTATTTGACCCCATGTGTTTCAATTTGTTTTGCAAAATGAATGAAAATTGTCAAAACTAAGACCAACTTGTGAAATGTCATACATACCCCTAACCAATCCAAGTATATAACAAGTTTTGGGGTGAAATTTAAAATGAAAAATGGATCACAAATTTTTTGGGGTCAAATTAAAATAAAAAATGGACAAAATTGAAAAGTAAATAAGTTCAAAAAACTCCTGACCCTTCCTCTCCTTCCCCATATAGCCACTACCTCCTAGATTAGCCATTCTCCTCTCCTATCAAATCACTACCCTTCTTCTCTCCTAACTAGATCAACCATCCTCCTTCCTCTCCAAACTATATAACCAAAAACCACAACTCTTTCCACCACACTTTGTTAATTAATCTAGACCACCACCGTTGGTGCGAGAGGTCTCCATACAAAATCCCACCTCAGACTATCAACGACTACAAGTGTGGAGAATGGTTACAGTTCCTATAAGATCTAGTTGGGTTGTCTCCAGATTGTTTCATGTAATAACCAATCTAATATTGAGATTGAGTGGGGGAGGGTAGGGGAAGAGATTGTGAACTCAGGTAGAGGAAGGAAAAGGAGGATGGCAGGAAGGGTCGCTAGAGAAGAGAGATCAAGTATTGGTGTAAGGTATGATGGAGAGAGATTAGGAAGAAGGAAAGAGGGAAATCGGGGGTAGGGATAAAGAAGGCCAGTGGCTGAGGGAGGAAGATCGCGAATTGGGAATAGGAGTGGCAGCACAACTACGTTAGGGTTGAGGAGGAGGTGGTAGGTTGCTATTGTGGTGGGAGAGGATTGGTAATGGTGGTTGGGATGAGAGAAAGGTGGAGGTGATAAGGCTGATCTGATATGTAGAGGTGGCTAGAATGGGAGACAAGAGATAGCCAGACTGATCTAATGGTGGTGATGGCTATAGCGAGGAGAGAAGGTGGTAGTCGCTAGGGTCAAATGCACATTTAATAACCATGGAAGGGTAAAGTGCATATTCATCACAAGGGAGTTATTTACATTTTATCAATAAAAAAAAACTTTGTACAACTCTTAATTTGATAGTAATAATATTTCAAGGTATTAATGAGAAAAGATATATTTGAAGAAGAAAAAAGTAACTATATATAAGATAAAAATAATAAACCTAAATAAATGTTTAATAGAAAAGAACAAAGAAATTTAGTTTCATATTCAAGGTAGAAAAGGAGAATGAAGTCAAGATGTCCAATTTATAATATATATATATATATATATATATATATTAAGGATTATATATATATACACATTAAGGATTACTATTTTATATATATATAGAGAGAGAGAGAGAGAGAAATTTAGACAACACAAGATTTAAAATCATTGTACTATAACAGTTAATCTTTCCTACACCGATGGTATATAAAACTTTTTATACTTTCGGATCGAGATGCATGCCAAATAATTATTGTTAAACTTCAAGTATTATTTTTACACATGTGTATCTAGACCCTTAGTGCAAAAAAAAAATTCTACTCGAAAGTATAAAAAATACTAATCCTTAATATAATTAGTATAGGATTTCATGATATTAAAGATATAGGGATAAAAATTATGAACATAAATGTAATTAAATATAAGGTATAAAATCAAGAAAACCTAACCAATATTTAGTATAAAAGAAAAAAGATGTTTAGTTGATATTTCAAGATTCAACATTAAATAGGTGGAGCTTCATAAAGCAATACTCCAGAGTGTAGGTAATACAGAAATTTCAAATTTTAAGTGCAAGCTAAAATTATCATCCTTCTTGAGCTGAACTACAAATTTTTTCCTCCAATTTAACTTGAAGTACTAGTAATTTCTTGAACCTTACAAGAGGTAAAAAAAATTTCCCAAAGGGACCATAAATTGATTGGTTAAAATGTTGATCCTGACCAGCATAACATAATTCAAAAGAATAACTAGAAGTATGTATGTGTTCAAGAAGTCGAATCTATTGCTAATTTGGATAGTGGATTTAGAGAAAAGGGTCAACTCTTTTTAAGAGAAATTCAATTAGCTTTTAATACACTATGGAAAAACACTAGTATACATATTATAAAAAATTATTTAAGGTTCAAATTTCCAAAAGAAAAAAGGAAAGACAAACCAAAGCATTTAAAACTTAAGGAACAAATACAATAAATAAGTAGAGAAATATATCTATTTACCACCTTTCATTAACTTTTAGCCAAAATTAAGTACGTACAAATATTTAGTTTTACAATTTGCTACATTTCCTTTACTGGTGCAAAAAACATGAACTTTCCAAGCGAAGCCAACAGTTTTACTTAAAAGAATGGTGTACTGAAAGCATTTGCTTCCTGTAAATAAGGTTCTCTACCCAAATTAGGGTGTAACTGCGCATTTATATAGACAATTAACAAGATGGCGATAAGTCTAGTACAAGATAACTCCTACAGGTGATGATGATCTCTCTACAACATAACAACTACAAGATAGTGATAATTTTGTACAAGATGATGATAGACATTCTAGGTACAGGACAATGATAGGAATTTTTACAAGATGACTTTACATGATGAGGTAAACTAAATTTTAAGATGACCCCTTAATCAAAGGAGAACAAATAATGCGAAGATTGTCTCGAAAATATTAAAATCTATGTGTGACTAAACTTTTGGCGAAGATGTCAGCAAGTTGGCGTTATATAAGAATATATCAATTGAAAAGAAATCTAGTAGTGACACATTTACGCACAAAGTGAAAATCGATTTCCAAATACTTGGTGCGTGAATGATAGAAGAATTAGCTATAAGATACATAGAACTTATGTTGTCATAGTGCAAGGGAGGAGGATTTGCTAAGGAGAGACCTAGGTCACGACAAAGGTGTTGAATCCAAGTAAGTTCAGCAACAGTATGAGCTAAATCCCAATATTAAAGTTTAGTGCTGGAGCGAGAAACAATGTATTACTTTCGACAACCCCAAGATATGAGATTTGAACCATAATAAATAGCAAATCCAATTGTATAGGGACGAGTGTCGGGACATCCAACCCAATCAGTACCAGACCATGCAGCCAGAGAAGATTATGAAGACAGTGTGAATGAAAGGTCATGATGAAGTATCCCAGCAATATAACAAAGAATCCTTTTTATAGCCATAAGCTGATATATGTGTGGTGCACTAAGATATTAACAAGCACAATTTACAACATAAGAAATGTCTCGACGAGTAAGGGTAAGATGCAGAAGATCTCCCACAAGACTAAGATATTCAGTAGCATCAATAAAGGGTCACTTGCACAGTTAGAAAGTTTTGCACCTGAAATAGGCATCTTCACCGACTGACTATTAAGTAAGTTAGCCTGAGATAATAAATCACGTGCATACTTTAAGAAAAATGAAGCACCACCAAAGGTAGTAGGAGTAACATAAAATCCAAGAAAATAACGCAAAGGACCAAGATCACTTATAGAAAAATTAGATTTTAATTTATTGACAAATTTAGAAAGTAAAGAAGAGTTACAACAAGTGAGAATAATACTGTTAACATAGAGAAGAAGGATGAGATAATCACCATTATGACGATAAACAAATAGAGAACTATCATCATGATTATTATGAAAGCCATAATCAATTAAAAAAGAACTAAAACGTAAACCAAGCACAAGGTGCTTGTTTTATAACATATATAGCTTTTTACGATTTATACTATATGATGTAAAATTTGATGAACAAAACCCTTGGAGTTGAGACATAAAGATATCTTCTTTGAGAATACCATGTAACAACGCATATTTTACATCTAATTGCCTCATTTTCCAACCTTTAGAGAGAGCAAGGGATAGAATTAGAGGAATAGTGGTAGGACAATGACAAGACTAAAGGCTTCTAAAAAATCTTTTCCTTGTTGTCATGGTTTAAACCTCTAACCACAAGTCGGGCTTTGTATCGTTCAAGAAAATCATCAACTTTTTGTCTAACTTGATAGACCCACTTACAACCAATTATATTGGCACTTTTAGGAAGGAGAAATAAAATCCAGATTTTATTAGCTAACAGAGCATTAAATTCCTTTGTCATGGTAGTGCATCATTGAGGATCTTTTGCAGTTAAAGTATAAGAAATATATTCAATTAGAAGAACAAAAGTTAGAAGCAATCAGAGTATATTTGACATTTATAGAAATTGGATTAGATGAATTTGATCAAAGAATTTAAGGAATGATTAGAAGTTATAGAGGTTGGAATTGACAAAGAAGACGATATATTGGAGGAGCAATACTAAGAAGAGAGTAGTTATCCATAATAGGAGTTGGAAGTAATGGACGAGTGGTAGTGTTGTTCAGAGATGAAGGGTACTAAGAAACAAATTCAAATAAATCATGCAATAGAAAAAAAAGTTTCTATAAGACGCATCATTCTTAGAAATATAAATACGTTTTGTAATAAGATCCATACAATGATAATCCTTATAATGAGAGCTATAGCCAAGAAAAATGCAATGAGCAGAAGGATAGCTCATTTTGTATTCTCTATAGGGTTTTAAATTGGGATAATACAAACAACCAAATGGTTTTAAAATAGAGTAATTAGATGTGTCGTGAAAAACATTTGTAAAGGGGAATTATGGTTAAGTACAGGTGCTGGAAAGCGATTAACTAAAAATACAATAGTAGAAAAAGCTTCAACGCATAAATTAAAAGGAGCATTAGCATGAAATAATAAAGTACGTGTCATTTCACTTAAGTGACGATGTTTATGCTCTGAAACACCATTTTGTTGGGGACTATGGGGACAAGATAATTTATTATGAAAGCCATGTTTAGATAGAAAATCAACAAAAGAAATTTTGGAATATTCATCGCCATCATCTAAACGAAATTTTTTTATTTTTATTTTTTTGGAGAATTGAATTTCAACCATAAGAAATAAAGGCTTTGAATTGTTGAAAACAATTAATAACCTCATTTTTTAAATTCCATAGGATATAGTCACATGAAACGTGTATAATCATTAATAAAAATAACATAATATTTAAAATCACTAATAGATGCAATGGAAGAAGTTCAAATATCTGAATATATTAATTCCAAACATTGAGTAGTAACCGTCTCACTATTTTGAAAAGGAAGATTAGAGTGCTTAGATAATAAACATGAATTACAAATGACAAGTTTAATAGTGCCTTTATTGAAGGAAATAAGAGATTGAGAATGTGAAAGATGTAATGTAGCATCTCCAGGATAACCTAAGCTAGCGTGCGAAGTAGAATCAAGGTCATGCAAACAAATGAGTGCTATTGAAGTAACTGAGGTTCGATTGACAGATGATGAGTTAATGGGTAAATTGGGTTATCACTGGGGCAATTAAGGAGTGTTTTCCCCATCATTAGGTCCTTAAGAACAAAACTCCAAGGATAAAATATTGCTTATTATACATATGTAGAACGTTAATAATTTTATTTAAAGAAAGTACTTTACTAGGTGTAAAAATAGATGATTGACCTAAAGCATGAATTGGAATTAAAGTTACATCTCCTAAGGAAACAAGAGAAAATTAGAAAGAGATGACCAATGAAAAATATTGCCCTGATCGTAAGTCATGTGGGAATTACCATCAATATCCATGTACCGTGCACGATCTGTAGAATTGTAAATAGAGAGATTGGTTATACTGGAAAATAAATATGCTTTTCCATAAGTATAATTAAGTTATTGTAGAACCCTTGAGTAAGATGACCAAACTGATCTCAAATCTGAAGAGAAGTAGTATCATGAGTTGGATTAGGCAGCAATAAAGACTGGTTCATTAGCACCTTGTGAAGGAGTAGAACTAAGGATACCACGACCAAAAGAGTAAAATGGTTGTTGTTGTGGAAAATCACGACCAACTGAAAAACCACGATCACAACAACCACAACCACAACCTCCTCGTCCATCTATTAGCTACCACCACGAGTATAGATTCATTACTAGAGTAGGTGAAGGAGTAGAATCTTTTGTTGTAATAAGAGAAGTAAAGGGTAAGGTAATTGTTGATGATGACATATTATATTATTCAAGACTAGTTTCATCTATAAGAAGCATAGTCCAAAGTTCTTGAAAGGAGGAAGAAGTTTTTTGATTTGCAGCTATGGTTACTAAGGATTCATAAATGGCGAAGACCCTGAAGAGCATATAATACAAGTTTAGAGTCGAAGAGAGTATGATCAATGGCTTGAAGATCATCCAAGTAATCCTTGCTTTTTCCCACATAGGTATCAAAAGCGAGGTCACCTTTTTTAAAGGTTTAGAGTTGATTTTTGTACAATAGTTCACGGAGAGTAGCAAGATCTAAAAAATGATGTGGTAGAGTAGTCCATACTAATTTAGCAGCGGAAACTTTGTAGAGCAAAGAGAAATCTGGATGAATAGTGACATTAATCCATGAAACAATTAAGCGATCGTAATTGACACCATCGAATATATTCCAGATTAAGAATAATTTGGTCTTTTTCAGTGATACGAGTTACTAGAAGAGGATTAATTCCATCAATATGACCATAAAGATCAAAAATTTCCATAATAGGTTGAAAGAGGTAACTCCACTTCATGTAGTTGGTTTGATTAAGAGCGACAGATACTAAATATTTGATATGAATAGAACAAGGATTGCTAAGAGATTGGGAAAATAAAATAGCGGAGGTAGACGGAGAGGCCAACACAAAGTAGTAGAAGGAAAATAGAGGATCGACTCTTGTGTGATACCATATAATCTTTACCCAAACTAGGGTATGAGAACTCTATATATAGATAATCAACAAGATGGTAACGAGTCTTGTACAACATAACTCTTATCACCCCACAAGATAGTGATAATTTTGTACAAGATGATGATAGACTATTCAAGGTATAAAATGATGATAGGCATTCAACAAAATGACTTTAAGATGACTTTATATAATGATGGTAAGCTATATATCTTAAACACTTCTCCTTTCGTACGCTGAAGAACAAGCCAACAATAAGGCAATGAACATGAACGACTATCTCAAGATCATTAAGATCTACAGTTTGATACAAGAAGAGGTATTCAACAAATCTCAAGTCCCCAATATACACCCTTCAGTTAGGAAACCTAAAACTTCCCTTCGATAAATGAATTTCTTGAGTGACTTCCACGAATAAAATCAATGTAATGGATTAAAATATGTAGTTCCTAAATTTGTGGCCTATATTTCATTACATTACTAACAGCTAAAAGAACCTACCAACTACTTCCTCTTCTAATCCTGAACACCTCTATACAACAAATTTTTGTAGGTTCCCATCAAAACCTCAATACTAAACAGGGAACCAATTTCTATGTTACAATGAAAAGAATCAAGATCTACATACAGGGTTAGTTTAGAGCTTTATACAAGTTTCATGGTACATTCTGGTCTTCAACTTTACAATGCCCACACCAGCTTCTCATCCCTATTGCTCAAATGCCAAAACTATGGCCAATGCTGAATCGAGCCAACTCCCTTTCAACCGACTCAATGCGCTTCAAATGTCCTCTGATTATGGGACATAAATCACAAAATTCTTTCCTCCACTTAGCCCACGTGAAGCTTTTGAAGCTCAAACAATGTCAATAATTGCCCAAAGCTTACAAAACCAAGCAGTCAATGGATGTAATCCTATCACTTTCCGTGGTCCCCCAAGCAGTGGGATGAGCTATTGGCATAAACTGCCAGATCATCAACCACACAAACTAGCCCTTTACATTGGTTTCTTGAATTTCTGTAAAAGCTAAGCATTTTTATGCTGGAGGCTTCTGGTCTGACCCTGAAGCAGTGTCCTTGCCAACAGTCTTAACCATGCTGAGGCTGACCACGTGGGAGAACCATCAATCTTGCAGATGGAACAACCAAGTCGACTATTTCACATCCTTCTTAGTAAGATTGATTCCCCTTGCCTTCTCCATTTCAAAGAACCTCCTTCTGAGCTTTCTTCTTTTCTAGTTCAGCTTGTTTGCAGTTCTCCTCGTGTGCTTTTCGGAACAACCTCACGAAGTTCAGAAGTGTTGCAGTAACTGCAGATAAAAGCATGCATTAACAGTTAAAGAAGAAATACAAATACATCATTAAATGGTTCAAAAGTAATAGTTACAGTTTTTTCCTCAAAAAAGATACAGTTCGAGAAATATGCAATTCGAGCTTCAAAATCCAGATCTCAAGTAATCAATAAATCATTTTCTTTCAGTCATACATGTACTAAATCTACAGATACAATTGCAAGAGACTGGCAAGAAAGAACAAAAGATTAAAAATGTGATACTAGATAGAGAAGCACTAATATGTCTAACTTGATACACGGTGGGTTCTTAAAACATTAATACTTGGAATGGCATCTAAATGCATTTAAATTTTAATGATTAAGTTATAAAATTTTTAGGGGAAACAAAAGTAGAAGCATGAAGATATTTACACTTCTTGATTAGATTGCCAATCAACGACTGTAAGGAGGTACTTCAAACTCTGAATGCATACATTTCAATAAACCAGCCAAAACGAAGGGAAACAAGAAAACCAAATACCTTCTTCCACAAGACATCATTTTTTTTCTTGTGTCAATCAACAACCATAAGGAGGAGATACTTCAAACTCTTAATACATACATTTCAATAAACCAGCCAAAACGAAGGGAAACAAGAAAACCAAATACCTACTTCCACAAGACATCATGATCGGAATAACGGAATAAAATACAAAGAAACACCTTCAACTTTTCCACCTTGAAATCCCTTGTTTCTTTTGTTATTTTTCTGTTCCAATAAATGACATGACTATTAGTTTGACACATGGAAAACATGTTCACAGTATAACAAATTAGCTTGTTGCTCTTACAAGCATTGCCACTGCTGTAAAACACAACACCGAACTTTGGAGAAAGGATGATGCACTTACTTTTGCATCAGAATCAACCCACCACTTCAACTGACCATCGAAAGCCTCGTGTAAATTCTACCATCTATACTATTTAGGTGAATAAGGACCTCTAATTTTAGCTTCCATCCTTTTAAATGTTCTCACAAACAATCAAATAAAACCATTTCTAACTGTGGCTACAAAAAAAAAAAAAAAGGTAAAAATAACCGAACTAAACTTAAACTCTTTTCAACATTTTGACATTTCAGTTTTCTTGGTTTGCTTGGATCTACCAGATGAAAACAAGAGAGGAAGTACCTCGCATTACAAGGGATTTGCACAATATGGTGGGGATGTAATTTGTAAGAAATTAAAATTTCTGAGACAGTTAATGCAAGGGAATATTTTGGTAACTCCCTCAATATTTTCTTAGAAGACGGAGTTGCGTCAATCATCTGGTCCAAGATAATGTTGATATTGCTCCTGTAGATTCTCCTAATGATTGTGCAAAGTATTTCACCTTCTATTGCTATTTGTAAATCTGCTAATGTAATCAAGATCCTATTTACAAATTTTTGTCCGTATCTATTCTTGACAATCACCTCCATATCATGCTTTTGTCTCCACCAAATAATTCTGGTAAGGATTTCACCTTCTTGTCCTATTGTCGATATAAAATAGCCTGACGTAATGAATGGGGAAATGGAAACGTGAAGCCAAAATAGCACCAGAAAGTGTATTAATATATCAAAACTGAAGAGTATGGTTGGGAGTTAGAAGGTCTTCATGATTAAGCATTGAGAAGATGGATACTGTGAAATTTAAAAGATACCAGTCAAAGCTGGCTGCAAAAAGATTTACTCAAAAGCAAGGAATTGACTACAAGAAAACAGCATTCAGAAATTTTCTATCTTTGACAGGTGACCTCGATTGGGAATTGCACAAGCTAGATGTGAAAATGTATTGCTTCATACAACCTGAAAAAATGTTAGTTTTCACGAATCGTCCACCAGGTATGAAGTAGCAGGCAAAGTGTATAAACCTAAGAAGTCCTTGTACAGATAGTCTCCTAGAGCACGGTTTGAAACACTATTAAGAACCATCAAGAGTAATAAAGAGAGCTAACTATATTGGGCATCCAACCCCAAACCTGCTGACAATGAGTGGGGTGGCCCAAGGTCTTATTAACTTGTTTTTCATGTTCATGGAAAATCAATATTTGTACTTGGTTCTTCAACCCCCCCCACCCCCAAAAAAAAAAAACACGTGACTGGGGATTGATGAGAGCCAATGAAACTGAAAGGGACTTCACAGGAGCCTATCAAACGAAATGGAAGGGGCTTACAGGAGCCCATGAGATGAACAGGAATGGTCTTCAGATGAACCCATGAAACGAGACCCATTAATAAGGGAGAGACTATGTTGCTTGTGGAACTGTGAATGGGCTTTTATGAATGAAAAAGCCCAAGGACCAGCTCTAATACCAAGTTAAAGAACCAGGGCATCCAACTCAAAGCCAATTGCAAGAAAGTGGAGTGCCCAGTATCTTATATCTTGGAAAACAGATATGAAACTTCGTCTCTTAACAGTTTATAAGCTGATGACATGATCAAAGAAAACCGCCTTGGTGAATAGATGCTGAATTTGAGATCAGAGACTTGAGGAGATCGGCATACTTGGAAATAAAGTTGCAAAGTCCCATTTGGCCTATATCTAAGGGGAAATCTGTATTTTATCTGTTGGACACAGAAAACTAGAGATTGGCCTGCAAATACTCCAATAGATCCTAAAGATCATCCGAGTGTGTTTGACGGAGTGCACATAATTCACCTGTAAGTCAAAGGTCCCTCGTTAACAAGCTATAGAGCAAATATCTTGTTCTGAAAACTTGTGCGGGAAAAGGATTTTGTTACTAAGTAAAGGAAGCCAAGATTGAAGCTTATATATATGTTGACTGGGCTGGTTCAGTTGCAGATAGATGATGAACTAGAGGTCACAGCTTTATCGTCAGGGAACCTTGTTACTTAGAGAAGTAAAAGCAGCCCATTTGAGTTAACACACCCCCCGACTAAACCATAATCACTTTCGAGAAAAGATCTTGTAGGTGATTCCTGTCCTTTATGAGCAGAACCTTATAATCAAGTTCCTAAATTGCTAGCATACATCAAAAGTTTGGAATAAGCAATAAATCAGTGTAACATCAGTCATTCTGGTCATCTTTTCCAAACATTTAACACGACAAGAGTAACCCTTCAAACACACCAAAAGCAAGATGGTTTTAGCTAACATAGAACCGGATTAAACTCATTAAAGTACCCCAAAAGAAACAAGTTTTATGAGAAACTCAAGCCTCTACACAGATTTTCAGGGTTGGTATCCTAGATTCACCAACTGTGCAACCATAATTTAGAGGAAAATTCTTACATGGACCCAGTTCAAGGCCCTGCTTGTGTGAACATTGTGGCCTAAACAAGAGCCGCATAGACTTCCTTGCATCACTTTCTTACGACAAGGTTTATGGTTGTCATTGAGCAACTAGTGACATCCTAGCAAGTGCTCAATAACCAATGGGAGGAACCCATTTGGATTGGATTGGGTGGCCTACTTTACTAAAAACAGGAGTGCCATGTTTCTCCAAATGGGAGCCTCCTATTGGTTCTTGAGCAAATAATAGGATGCCTAGTAGTTGCTCAATGACAAAAATAAATTTTGCCTTTCTTACATCTGCATTCATCACTTAACTCACGCGACTCTTGTTTACCACAAGGCATGGACCGATCCATGTAAGGATCTGTTCAGCAATAATACATGGTCAGAGGAATATTCAAACAATCAAAAATCCAAACATGTAGGAATGCAGACTCTTGAAATTTCCACCCTTTGTTGAACTTAATAGGATAGCAGATATAGAATTTAATGGGTTTGAAACGACTTTGTGGACCACATAATGATAGGGAGATGAAGGAAAAGAATGTAATCAAGGGCACATAATTATATTACCTTGCTCAGAGGGGCAGCGGGCAGGATCTTCTCCAAAATACAGGGCCAACGCATCCGCATTTCTTCCCTGGTCCACCAAGTATATGAGTTGTAATAAATCACCTTCTAGAGAAAACTACATGACAACCTAGAATTACAATAAAGAGATAGATCAGAAGAGAGATATTTACCGCAACTGAATATAATGTTGATACAGAGACCACTTCTGTCTCAGCAGCACCAACAAATTCTTTCAATGTCTTTATAGAAGAAGATGTGCAAGGGAAAAAAATTTGTCAGGGACAAATGGTGTGATAGGAACACAATTACTAACCAACGTGACATTTCAAAACCACTACATGGTATCATTCAAATTTCAATAGTGGACATGAATGATTTCAAATGTGTCTTCACTACAGCTAAAAAACCAACATCACAATCACAGTAATGTAGTTATAAGTGAAAACCTTAACAAGAGGTCAGGATACCTTTTGAAAAATTTCAGATACAGGGCCATCATTCTCACATGCAGCCAATTCCAGCTTCACCTTTTCTAATCCCTTAATAATAGCTTGCATTTCTTCTGCTAAAGATTTCAATTGAATCTGCATGAAGGCACAATCTCATTAATAATTTTTCAACTAAAACACTCTCTAAGACCTAAAATGTATGTCTGGCCAAACTTCTACAAGACACATCTGTGCTTTTTCAGGATAAACTAAAAAATTTTCATTCAAGTTTTGAAAACAGTAGTGCTGTATTTTCAAGGATAAGAAGCTTTAAATCAAATGCCATTGTATGAAAATTTGTAACTTAGGAACTGGGATTAAAGAATACAAAAATATTACTCCAGATTTGACCAGAAAGCAATTAAAGAAGACATTCCTTTTGCAAAGGAAATAATTGAAATGAACATCCAGAAAGAGATAAAGCATTAACCTTTGATGCAGCTTCAAGGCTAACAAGATCTCCATGGAAATCTAAAAGAGCAGGTGACTTTGATGCAAGAACCTGAGAGAAAAAGAAATACACATTACTGAAACAACATAACACCAAAATTAGCAAAGATGGCAATAAGAGAAAATAAGAGGAAAACATTTACCCAATACTTAAAATATTTGAGCACTTTTGATACCACATAGCACAAGAGAAAGCATAAGACAAACAAGTTATGTAAACATGAACACAAAATCATAACAGACAAGATGTCAATTGATCAACCATGAGAAAAAAATTACTAATTACAATATGAATAATAATCTGTGTTTTGGCTTTGAACTAGAGAAATCAAGTACTTCTGGGACCCAGCAACTGAGTTTTCCAGTATTATGTCGTGATGAATAAACACTGAACTCATTGTTCCCAACATGAGTCATCATCCATATAAAAGCGCAAAAGCTTTCAAACAGGGCAGAGCATTGAGCTTTTGTTCTGTCTACATATGGAATTAGCTGGCCAGCCAAAGATAATGAGGTGACAAACAAAAGATTTGACCTTTTAAAGGCAAATTCCAAGTTCAGACAAACCAAAGAAAATGAAGCAAAAAGTAACAATTCCATTATTTACACCTCAAGAAATGAGAAAATTGCAAAAATGAAAAGTAAGTAACACACTTTGGCAATGAAATTAAATGATTTCGATAAATATAGAAGAACACAATCCAACAGCTTGATGTAAAAATCACCTCTTTTTAAGATTATAAGGTTGAAACAAAATTAGAAACTGAATAGCTTAGTAATAAGCAGTTCAAGAGTGGAACCACCAAAACAAAAGTCAAGCTGATCTAGTTAACAAACTTTGATCTGCATTATGACCTGATGAACCAATTTTGAAAACCTCCAAGTAACTTTTTCAGCCAGGATAACGCAATAAAGTAGGCTGTAGCTCATTACTGAAATCTAAAATCTCCAATGAGAAATTGAGAGCCCAATTAAAGATAATTAGTTGATCTCCCATGGATAAAGAAATGTACAATAAAAATATTCAACAAACATATTTGTCCTATTATCTTTGCTAAGTATTCTACTATCTAGATCAACCTTTGTTCTAAAAGCAGTTGATCTCTACTTACCATCAGCTTAAATACTAACATGATCTTGGTACATGATGGATATAAAACACCAGATGATAGCGACTAGCAAGATTCTACTCAGCCAAGGCCATGCTTTTAATGCTAACTAAAGATACCAGTTAAAATTAATTCATCTACAATCAAGTTGTCATCAGCTGTTGCTCCTTGTGTAAATGAACATGGAGGATTCGTATCATTTATTTATTCTTCCAGACCTCTGAATCAAGGAATTTGCTTCTTGTCAGGGTCCAATAAGTAATGAGCACTCCATAAGTGATTCCTATTACAGCTAGTATATTTGAATTCCCCAAGAATGCATGTACAAGCAGACAGGGTGCAAACATGGAAAATGCACCCCACCATTCCATGTTGATGAGTATGCGAGGAGAAGCATAGATGAGATTGCCTGGAATATATGTTTGAATAAAGAGACCACATTTTCCATACATAAGTGACACGTTTTTCCAAAAGATAACAATTAGAGTTTGAGGCCCCCAATGTACTTTTTGGAAGTTTGCCAATTGCCTCCATCTCAGGCTCAACTTGCAATTAAATGGAATTTTCTTTACTAAATTGTAATGCATAAATATCTGTACTATTAATTTTGTTCTGTATATCCATCTTCCTATACGGGACGTTGGATCAGTTGTGCATCTATCAAAATATATTTTATTAAAAAAAGAATTGCATAATTCATGAAATATTCTGACCTTTCTTGACCTATAATGCTCTCAACTATCCTCCAACCATATACCAACAAACACCTCATCATTTGTACTTCAAACGACTCTTCATAGAGGATACTTTTGAAAGATTTAAGTCATAGGAGAAAGGGAAAAACACCACCATTACTTTTTTCCTCAACAAAGAAGCTAACAAATAATAGCTCCAACCCCCCCAACATTCAGAAATTTCTAAAGAAGATATCCGCATAATATGTAAGTAGAATAACTAAGACCACATTGAGAAGTCAGAATTGGAGTTTTTATCATAATTAAGCATGTCTTTAATGTTTAACTGTTAGAAGGTAAAACCTGTTCATATCCTCAGCCACTACTGCAAGAAAAGCATATGCTGAAGAAGATTGCAAAGGTACCTTGCAAAGATAATGCATGAGCGTCATTTTATTGTTGGAAGCACGAGTATCTGTGAGTTTCAAAAGACTATCCAACTTGAATCCAACAGCAGAGCCTGTAAAACAAAAAATATTTAACGTTATTATGGATATGAATTCCAGAATCCAAACATAATTCAAATATATCAATTAGAGTGCATAAAAAACATCATTTTTAAAAAATATGTGGCCAAAAACTTAATTTAGTTATGCAATACAGATTTTTTTTTTAATTGTCCTTACCCCTGGCAGTTCCCTGATTTAATGTATTTCCAAGATATAAAATCTTCTTCATAATTTCCTTCAATTTGAGGGAATTTCGTACCTAATAAATCAGCAAAAAGATAAGATGCTTTGAAAATATACCATAAAACAGGAAAAAAAATTGAAATGAATGCTCACGGAATAGCTAATGTACCTCTTCACAGGCAGAGTTTACAGTGTTTAAATTTTTTTTGAAATCTGAAACCTGAGACATTATGGTCAACTTCAGAAAACTGAGTCATTAAAGTAGACTAGAAATTTATGGATGTAAGCATACCTGAGAGTTAAACTGAATCTTGAACAAAAAGACCCTTAATTTTGACTCCACCCGTGGAACCTTCATCAGCTCCAGAAAGAACTAAAAAACAAAAGATAAGAAGATGAGGCAACAGCTTTAGGAATAAAAAGAAAACAGCAATAGACAATAAAAGATGGCACAAGAAAAAAATAGGCAATTTGTAATTATACATCTCATGATTCGAATAGGGCTCTCACCATCAGATTCAAACAAAAATGTATGTTCAAATTACTGATCCAGAATGAGTGGTTAATAATAGAATCCAATTCAACAGTACATCTAAAACATGGTTGAACACCAAATTAAAGCGTACATAAGGTTTCACCAAGAAAATAAATCATCACAAGCCAAACACTTCCTAATTCTGTCTGGGGGATTAGTTGATATGCAGGACTGTACGGCAACCTAGAACAATTCCTCAATCTTGTTTCACAATTAAATTAAAAGGAAAAAAAAAACACACTTCATATCTGTAATATTTCACCAAGTACCAAGTATTAGTACTCAGATATTAGATAAAACTTAACTGCATACGTGTATGGTTATACTCTTGGGACAGATTTCATACCAGACAGACAATCAACATTCACAGGGCCATTACCTCCAACTGATAAATTCAAGCATAGGGACGAAAGAGGACCAATACAACCATTAGTCCACAGGAGCAAAACTATTAATGAGATTTGCACAACTAATAAATAGTCATTACCCTCATCTTCACCTTCAAACTTCCCTCATTTCCTGATAGGATTATATTATCTCCCTAACTCAATCAAAGCAGCTAATTCAACATTAGGAATAGATACATTCATGCAGATACAACTATAGCCAGCTTTAAAAAAAGGATTCCCTGCCATTCATTATAAGATCCATTCAGTTGATAGTAAATCATAGCAAAGAGTTCAAGATGAGCCAAAGATATCAGTACGATTCACCTTTAAAAAAATAAAAAAAATAAAAAAAGACAATAGTACGTCCGGCAATATCTGGCTTTCAAAGAGTTCAGGTAATTCATCCAAGCACACACACACACACACGCACATACAGAACGGAATCATATCCCATGATGACAACCATTGGAGAAAAGGTAAAAAATGACAAATATGATCAACTTTTTGTACCTGCTCACATTTTCCCAGATTCTCCTTGTCACCAGTGTAATTCTAGGCATGAGAACAGCAAAATCAATTCAGAAAAAAATGCATCTCAAAGTGGGGAGACAGAAAAAAGGGACAAAAGTCAAGAATTTAAAATTATTAATAAGAGGTAACCCTCTTAAGAAACAAGATGGGCTTTATGAGACACAGAAATTCTAAGCCAAAAATATCATATTCCAGATGCACCTTAAGAAGTTCCATCTCCTCTTTTGTAGGGCAAAATTTGATAAGATTTTCAACTTGATCAGCATCTAAGATTGCCTCATCCATTGCTAGTGCTGCAGTCTAGATCTCCTATCCTGAGAATTCAACCATTAATAGTGTCAGAATTTTAAGAATCTCTTACACCAGAGCTAATTTATATTCTAAACTCGTGAGCAACACTTTCTTCCACCCGAAAGTTGATTGGTGTCATCATTCAACTTGAGATTCCGTCAGTCTAAGAACCAAGTCCTCAAAAGCAAATTCAGTAAATATATCTGCAACCTGCCAATTGATTAAGAGCAACTTCCTACCTCTATACTAGACAGCTTGTAATCCCATGTTCAATATCATTCAACAGAGTATATATGAAATGTGGAATTCACAATTAATCTATACCAGTAAGATTATTTGATTATTGCAAAATTTAATTCTTTCTATACTTCTCTGACAAAATACTCTCGGAAGCCTCGAGCATACATAAATGTAGGTAGGTAAGATCTTTATTTGTGGAAACAATAAGCTTGTACAAAACTATACATTCCCAAACCCAGAGAGAGCTTGAAGCCCATGCTGAATTTAGCCTAACTAATAACATATTTGTATGTGAAGTAAGAGATCATACAATGAAATGACCCTAGAAACATATATTAATAGTTATGCAGAGACAATAAGTCTGAGCTCTGAGTAGAGCCCTAGATATGGTTAAGAGTCCCACCAGGTACGTGTAACAAGTAGTTTTGGCTTTCAGGTTCATGCAATCTAATGAGATGGGAAACTAGAAAACTTCCAGAACAAAACCGTAATCAAAAGAAATTCACAAAGAATGCACAAAAATTAATTATAAATTTGATCTTGAAAATTTAAATGCCACCAGAGTAAGCATCATACAGCTTATGTAAGCATATCATCCATAGCCCTAATGAAAGTAAAACTAGAGAAGCTTCCAAATAAACAATCAGAAGATAATCCTGCATGATTTGGGATAATGTTAGGCATTTAAAGAAAACCCAAGAAGGCATTTCATGCACCAGACAATGACTAAGTCAAATAATTTTTCCATTTTTCTACAAGTACATGAAGAAGAAAACGTTGCTTTATACAATTTCGGGAATGGTGTCAGCTGAAATGAACATCGTCATAAAAATTACTTGGCCCAGATTTTCAAACTCCAGATCTTGTGACATAGCTGAGTAGTAGACGGGAAATTAGAGTGCACTTAACTAATTGGAGGGAAAAGATATAATATGACTCATGGATTGGAACCCCAAGGAAATGAACTTTTGGCATCGAAGTTGGTATAAAGAAGATCCTTCAAAAACATTGGTTTCTCCTATATTGCATTCCAAGAAAGAGGCTACAATAATTCATTCCATTGGCATTTCACGTCCTGATGACTTCTACAGATTATTCTTTTGATGATCAAGGCACAAACGACAAACTGTATATGCAAAAGATTTAGATCTCTTAACATAACATGTAACTGAATAAAGCAAGGTATTCACTTCCGCGGCTACTGTGAGAAGATAATCCAAAAATTTTAGACATTCACAATGGTAAACATTTACTAAAGTCTTGAAGAGAGCAGCCATCTTAGCATCCAGCATGGAAGGGATAATCATTTCATATTCCATTTGCATGAGTATGCTTGATGAAGCTCTATATATGTATGTGGATGCCACGCGGCTATAGCTCATTCTTTTTTCATTAAGAGCTTCAAGGAATGACAAACATCAACACCCGGTCGGGAAAGAAAAGTTCATAGCCAACTTCAAGTTGTTTGAAAAATGTGTTAAGTATTTGTTTGATTTCAATTGAGGAAAATGAAAAGTACAGCATATACAAGAAAAGCAATGTCGTATGTCTTCCAACAAAAATCTAGGAGACATATAGGTCACCATGGGAAGAGTTGGAGCCCCAATTGAAAATATGCAGTTTTTTTAAAAATATAGTTCCATCCATCAATTGATTAAAATTCACTTGGAAAAACGTCATAATAAGAGTGTTCATCAAATTTGTCACAAAGCTGAAGGCTGCCTTGCATAACTTGGGGATCCACCCTCTTAGGAATTCTAAATTCCAGAAGAAATAATTTATAACGTCTAACAACAATCCCAATGGTGACAAGCCAAATTGAGGAAAAAATGTCATTTTGACCCCAGTTCCACAAAATGCCTCCACAAGTATTTCAATTCAGATAGCGGAATCTTTGTTAGTGTTTTTTACTTTGTTGGAGGGAAGGATGGAAAGCATTTTGGTCAACCATTGTCGAACTCACCATCATGTCAGGAAGAGGCATCTTCACCTTCGTGAGCATTATTTCAGTATTGTTGGCCCTTCTCAAGTCAATCTGCAAAAGAGAAAAGGTCATCAGCAAATTGAAATGGTTAAGTTACAGATATTTTAAAAGTCTCATCTGTTGAAGGGAAAAGGCAGTATCGAAGCTTTCATTACCATGAAGTTGACCTGACAAACAAGAAAATATCCAAGTGACCTATTCCTAAGCGGAAGAAATACTAAGACTGAAGAAACAAGAAAATTGTCAATGAATTCTTTTCCTCCTAAAAGATCATTCCTGCCATACCCACTAGATGTGACTGTTTCATTCCCTATAAGATAAGAATGATACTAGAAGAGAAAAGCATTGTCTACAGTCTCTCAACCTCTACCTCTTAACTATATGAATATGATGTAGCTTAATGATAACCATACCAGAACTCTTTTTGGGGCTTGAAAAAAAATGACACACTAGTTCAAAGATATGTCTGAAAAAAATTCATGATTGGAAAAGTTTAAGCCAGATAACACTAGCTTGCCAACAACAAAAATGATAAATGATGCACCAGTTCATAGATATGTCCAAAAGGAAACTTCCATAGTTTTATGACAGAGTGCTGTATCAACTTAAAAGCAGAATACTCTACAAGGACTGTGTAAGTCTCAAATAGATAGATAGACAATAATATCATTCCATCTTTTACTAATCCAATTTCATTACCAGATGAACCCTATCTGGTTTAGATCCAACAGATTTCCGGCGATCTCCAGATTTGCCCCCTCTGCTATCTGACTTCGGAACTGTGGCAGAGAAGAGAGTCTCAATCTCTGACACATCAAACATTCTGGTGCACTAAAAAGTTAAGTGAAGAAATCAATGATCCATGCAAGTAAAGAAAGTATGTTGAGATGTAACGAACAGAGAGGCCATTAATCAAATTTGCAAACAAAATTATATAATTTATACGCATGTCCATTTACTGATTCAAAAACCAATGAGTGGCAGCAAGAAAATGGAGGACCAACTGGCTTCAAACATTTTAAACTCTAAAATCAATAAGGAAACTGTTTTCCAAATAAAAAGTAGTTGCATTGATCAACTAAACCGACTCTGAGAAAGTGCAATACATTTGAGGCTCCCCATGTCTCTGTAATTCTTCCCATAAGCTCCCTTGTAATGCCCTGGTTACCTTGCTCCAATGCAGTGGCTTTAAGGTAGACCTTCTAGGTGCAGCCGACATTCCAGAAGGACGTGGAAGCCCACGACCTCTTCCTACAGGCGGGGGAGGTGCACCACTTGGAGGTCCAGGTCCTCTAGCACCTAATGGAGGGGGTGGGGGAGGTGCAGCCACCTGGAGGTCTTGGAGGCCCTGGTGGTGGAGGAGGTCCAGGTGCACGAGATCCTGGAGGGGGTGGTGGATGCGGTGCTCCAGGAGGTAGAGGTGGGCCAGCAGAAAGAGGAGGTGGCGGAGGAACTGGGGCTCCATGGATTGGAGGCGGCGGAGGAGGCGGGGCTCCAGGAAATGGAGGTGGTGGTGGAGGGGCTCCACGCATTGGTGGTGGTGGAGTTGGAGCACCACTTGCACGAGGTGGTGGAGGTGGTGGTTGTGGAGCACCACCTGAACGAAGTGATGGTGATGGTGATGGTGGTGGTGGTTGTGTACTTGAAAGGGGTGGTGGAGGTGGAGCACCATTTGAAGGAAGTGGAGGTGGTGGAGTGCCACGTGAAAGGGGGGGAGGGGGAGGGGGAGGCATAGTAGGAGCTCCATTTACTGGAGGCGATGGAGGTGGTGGAGGTGGAGGAGGTGCACTAAGTGTAGGAGGTAAAGGTGGAGGGGGAGGAATGGTCACAGCATCCAAAAGCAGTAGATTTTATAGTGATAGATGCATTTGGAAGTGGAGGTGGCGGTGGTGGAGGAGGTGGCGAACTGGACACCATTACAGGGATTGATGCGGAAGAACCAGTTGACCAAGGGAGCGGGGGCGGAGGAGGTGGAAGAACCTTACCAGTATAATGTATACTAGATGAAGAGGAAGGTGGAAGTGGAGGTGGAGGCAGAGAAGATCTTGCCACAGTTGTCCTCAAGCTGAATGGTGGAGATGGAGACGGCATTGGGGAAGGTGGAAAGGGAGGAGGAGAGGGAGGTAGAGAAGCAACAGCAACACTTGAATTAGATGGTGGTGGTAAAGGTGGAGATGGAGGCAGTGATCGATCAGAAGCAAAAGCTGCAATTTGAGAAGACAGTAGAGGCCGAGGTGGAGCTGGAGTTGGCTGTGGAGGTGCAGGGGCATTTGAAGTAAAAATTGCAGTATGTGTAGATAGTGAGGGCGGCAGTGGGGGTGGGGATGGGAGTGGAGTCACGTGGAGGCGGTTGTGGAGGTGCAGGGGCATTTGAAGTAAAAATTGCAGTATGTGTAGACAGTGAGGGTGGCGGTGGGAGTGGGGGTGGTGGCGGAGGTGGAGGCAGTTGTGGAGGTGCAGACATATTAGAAGCAATAGCTGAGCTATGCATATGTGCTGAGGGTGCTGGAGGTAGTGGGGGTGGAAGTGGAGGTTGAAGTCGTGGTGCATCAGAATTAAAAAATACATTTTGGGCAGATGTTAGAGGTGACAGTGGAGATGGAGGAGGTGACTGTGGTGGGGACATTGAAGGAGCATTTTCACTATGATCAGATGCGGAAGGTGTAACAAAATTTAAGAGAGGAGACAAGTTACTGCCTGTGTCCTGTATGCTTGTAGGTGGAGGAGGAAGAGAAGGGACAGGTTCAGATTGAGGTTGATTCAACTCTGGAGCTTTACTTTCAATATCAGATGGAGGAGTTACCGTAGAAGTAGATGCCAGTTTGGCTTCTGAGCTTTCCAGTTACAGCGAATGATGGACAAGAATTGTGTTTCTCCGGCAAAGAGTCTACTTCAGTAGTACTACTAGCCGACGACTTAGCAGCCAAAGCAGCTTTAAGTTTTCCCTCTACTTGAGAATCCTTTGATTGGGCTAGTGCAGCTGGAGCACTGTTCTGTCTTGACGGTGGATATGATACATGCATTGAATTAAAGTAAGATCCTTTGTTAGTAGGGATCCATTTAGATACTGCATTTGGTTTTGCCTGTCTTAATTGAGTGCCCGGTAGATCTTGCTGCTTCAATCTTGATTTCGTACCAATGGCCTCGGTTGCAGGTTTTGTGCCGGATACTGGCTGTTTCTTTGACGTGGAAATGACTGCCGTTTCAGACTTTTGATCACCTGTATCAGTGGCCAACTTGGGTTGCGAACCTTGCCTTTCTATCTTCTTCTGTACGGTAGTGCCTTCTCGATCAGGCATGTTCTCGCCATCTTCTAATTTGCAACGAGAACCAGCACCTACTGTCTTGTTTGGCTTAGCATTATGGGATTCGTCAAGAAACCCACTGGAGGAAGATAAAGAATCCTCCCTATTCTCCAAGGCATTGGCTCTCATTGCATTCCTATCCAGGCTCCTACCTTGTCTCTGACTCCCTTCATCTGATGTACAGTCTTCAAAAGAGTGATTATCCATCTCCTCCTTCGATACTACTTCATCACTTTCACTATCCTGAATAAATTCTTGAACTGAATGAGTATCAGTGTCCCCCTTTCCATCCTGCGGATCAACAGCATTGCCGAAGATCTCTTCCACCTCAAAAAACTCCTCTGGTGAGGCACTTTCAGTCTCGGTTCCATCTTCACTCACCACTTCTGAGTTGACAATAGAATGAACAGCATCAGCATCCGAAAAGAGTACCTGATACAGATACGAGTATGCTTTCAACTCCTAAAGCATTGCAGAAAGAGCACATATCACAAGCAAAACCAAATTGTACCTCTGCTCTAAAATCCCTAGGGTATTGGTCTTTTGCGTTCTAGTCCCAAAAAACATCCACTTCATCACGGGTCAACATCAACACATTAGACCGGATAAATGCAGTGTGGAACATAACTCTGAACATCATTTCCTCCCTTACAAGATCACCCTCTAAATGAACACACTCAAGCACAATATCCCCTTGAACACGCTGGTGAATATCTATTTTCACAAGGGCACACTCATCCTGTAGCAAGAAGAATGATTTATATTTCAGTTGACCTGTTATCAGACTACCTTTAAAAAGACTAAGAAGAATGATTCATATAACAGTTGACCTGTTATCAGACTAATGTTACCTGTTGGTAGAAGCGGGTATGTTTTTTGGTCCTCAAAGTGGAAAACAAAAGCTTAGAGCTCCTATTAGAAGCTGTTGAAGAAGGGTCCTGACCGTAGACACGAACTAGCGGTCGACATCCCCTTCCACCATCAAACAGAGGGAGGACTCTAAGTATGATACAATCCAAAGCCAAAGGAGAATCTGATGGTGGCCAATCTGAACCACCATATTTCTTCTAGAAATATACTGAAGATACCTAAGCTGGGAAGGCTGGGGATTCAAAGGAGACAAAAGATGAAGTAGTTCCCTAGGTGCTTGTTTGTATACCATTTCAAGGGTCTTCTGCTCACCATTATACTGCTTTCTGTATAAAAGAAGGCCAGCAAGCATGAAAGCAAGCACAGGCCATCCTCCCCTTTCGCAGTGCATCAAGAGCACATTCTGTTGGCCCTCCAGTGACAGCCAGCTCTCACTAGAACGCAAGAAATGGTGGATCATCTCTAACGGTAGCAGTGGACAACTCTCATACTGCCGAGGATAATCCATGACCGTCATGTCATACTGGGTCAATATGTCAGATATATAGCTCCTCTTTATCCCCTCCCTGAAATTGAAAACCATGAAAGAAGCATCGGGATAATGATCCTGTAGCTGAGCTACAATCCCACCCAGGTAGATTTTATACTCATCTTCATTTAGCACGTCAGTGGAGAAGCAGCAGTCAAACGCAACTGCATATGAAGTAACGAAAATCTGAATTACTTGATTCTTGAGTAAATCAATTTGAAGGTTCTTGGTCTAATGTGACTTCTTCCAAGTTTTTTGGAGTTCAAATACATCATCCAAGTCACCAGAGCACAGCTCAAGGGAAAAAAAATGAAATCAAGGAACTGAATTTAGTTGTTTCTATAACTTGGGCAAGTGGGCACCATTTGGAAAACCAAAAAACTCCACTTTACATAAAAGAGAAATCCATTAGATACTTCTAATTCCATTAAAGATCAAATGTTGAAAGCAGTTAACGATGAACAAGATCGCTGCAAAAATACCTCAACAACACGTCATCCAATGCAAAGGCATTATCTTGGACAAATTCAAAAATTCTACTGCATATAACCTATACATCGAATCCCCTAATTTTCCAGTAAAAAAGCAATTTAAATGCAGATACAAAGGAAAAAAAGAAAAGAACATATATGACGAGTAGGAAGTCCCAAATGCAGTTAAATTTAAATTCTGTCAAGGATTAACAGAACTTAACAGTTCAATATGAAATTCATGTAAACTGGCTAAGCTCTAGTTAAAAAATAAATGAAATGTTCACCATCCAATTATACAATTGAACTGATCAGCGTAAAAAAATTCAGATCTTTAAGACTAAACAGATAAGCTAATTCAAATGAACAAGACCAAAAGTAGATAGTTAAACTCCAATTCACACTATTAAGCTAAAAATACCATCAGAATTGATCATTACTGGTACATTGAGCTAAAAATTGAAGAGAAATGCAAAAATGTAAAAGAAAAAAAAAAAAAAAAAAAAAAAAGAGGTGGAGGCGAAAATTGAGCAAAAATTAAGGGAAAAAAAAACTAGTAAAGAAGAAAGAGTGAGGATTCATTTACCATAGACCCGCTCGGAGATCTCGAGAAGTCGATCAGGTGGCTTCCGATAGAAGAAACGCCTAAACAGCGCCATCTAATGGCGCTGTTTCCCCCCAAATTGAATCCAAAACCCCTTGCTTCTTATACCTCAATAGAAAAGTACTTGAAAATTACATAAAATTTTAAATGAAAAAAATATTCCACAATTCCGCCAAAAACGATCCTGAAGCTCCCCAAATTCAATGCGCCAAGTAAGTTCCAAGAAAATCGAAAAAAATAATATAATTTCAGCCGCTAATCATGCAAATTCGAGCTGTTTTTTTGCAGAATCCGATCGAGGAAAGTGGGAATTATGTACAAGTAACAAATTAATATTGGAAGAAAAGAGCTAGTAAATGAAGTAACAGTAAAAGCGAGTTCGAGATTAGAGAGAGGTTAGGTTTTAGGGTTTGTGAGGGAGAAAATTTGAGGGGAAAATGTGAACGAATAATAATTATAATTAAAACGGAACAATGTGAATTAATTATGAAATGTTATCTACTTAATTAGTACTTAAATGTTTGATTAGTGTTTATTAGTAGTATTAATTTTGATTTGTACGGGGTTGGGTTTTTGTGATGATGGGAAATGCTGAGAGAGAAATATAGAGAGTAGACCGAAGAAGAGATTAGAGCGAGAAAAGGCAGAAGAAGAAAGGAAGAAAGAAAGAAAGAAAGAAAGAAAGACGGTGCCTTACCCGGATCATGTTCCGGTTCCGAAGGCTGCTGGGACATCACTTTTTTAAGTGTATTGGAATTTGTGGGATTAATTGAAGCTGCCCTGCCCCCTACAAATATTGAAGCTTTCTCATTCTACCCCATTCATGTTTAATTGATCAATTTGTGTCCTACAATTTTCAAATTTTTAGCATGTGGTACAAAGTTGAATTAAAATTGGGTTTTATATATATGTACACTTTGTAATGAAAATATGGATATGCTTTTATGAAATGAATGATTTGAGCACGAACATGTATTAATGTCATACGCAAGGGTGTCAAACTCTGTCCAATTATTTTAAATTGCGCAAATTTACCCATAGTTGATTTAGTTTGGGCCTAAATTTTCATGATCTAATTAAAACTAACTAATTAAAGAGTTGGATTTGGGTCACCCAAACATATTAACACAAACAAACAAATCAAGTTTCATTCCCACTAAGTAGAGTCGACTGCTGAATCCTACTATGTCATTGCACTCTATCATAAATCATATCCTCCTTAATTCCTAGATGGGTTTTATTTTTTTTACAAATTACCCACCAAATTTTTTCGGTCTTCTCTTATCTCTCTTATGTTGATTACTCTCTTTAAATTCTATTCACCTAACAGGCGCTTCTCAATCACCCATACACACAACTAAGAAAATTTCTCTTTATTGAGCACTATTTAATACTTCACAGATCAACAATTTAGGCTATCTACATCGATTTAGGAACTGACTGAGGTATTACTTAGTTCTACATTAATTTTATTTGAAAGTGATCATATGGTAAATTATGATGTGTAATTAACTATAAGTTGAATTGTCTGTATGAAGGGATTTTTTTTGTTGTTTGTGGAGGTAATGGGTGAGTTTAGTTGTAACATGAGTGTGTGATAGTCCCATGAAAGACATGAATTAGGTTTACCATCTTTCTGAATACCCTTTCATGGATCTCTTGAAAGTTTGACACCACATTTGAATTCTATTTGGAAAAAGGAAAAAAATAAGTCTAGAGGTATATTTTGGATTTTCAAGAGGTGAGTCACACGATTATCGTGCCAATTGCTATTGTTGTCTTTTAGAATGGCTACCTTGCTAGCAACAACATTTGAACAAAGTGATGAGGGAATGAGTTACTATGTACAAATGTAATATTGTATGAGTGCATTGGTGTAAGAAAGAGAAGGGGAAATAAGTGTATGAATTATAGAAAAACTAAATAGATAATTGAATGACCCGTAATTATTTACTACCCATCTATTTATACTCGTTTAGTAATTTAGTATAAATTCGTTGACCTAATTATTACCCGACAAACACAACTAACTCATCTATTTTGATAGATCCAATCACACATATTCAAATAAGTGTACAAGCATATCCTCAATAAGATCAATAGTTTGTGGACAAATACATCCTCAAATTTACATGTCACTCTTACCAAATTCAAAATTACTAATTTTATTCAGGCCTTATTTATAATTTTGCTGCAAAATGTGCATATTACATGATAAAATTGTATTGAATTTTGGATCTAGTTGATTGATTGTATCATATTATAAAACCTAAAATTAATTAAAGGGGTGAATTCATCCAATAAACAATGAGACGAACAAAGCGAGAAAGCTATATATACTTTTGGGGTATGTTGCAATTAACTTTGTTATTTTTATTGATTTGGTTTAATGTACACGTGGCACATATGTTGTTGAGATGAGAAAGGAAAAAGGCAAGAAGAAGACAGAGATAATAAGTGCTCTTATAATATTATTGCAAGCCAATCTTTTAAAAGTGTCAAGAAAATTGAAGGGTTGTAGGAACTAGTCAAATTTTGAAAGGGTCGAACTATGGCCTCAAACGCAACTATATTAAAAAGGTTGACAAAGTTTTATGTTCTGTTTTATTATAATTGTTATTGAAATTTTTGTAAGGAAATGCCAGTTCTGTTTTTTTAGACTCGAGAAATTGAACTAGTTAGAAGTAGAATTGATAAATCTATTACATTGAATGATTTAGCCGCTTAAAAGCTTAGTGTTAATGCTTCAATTTTTATGGTTTTATGGTCAAATTCAGGTTTTTAGTTTGAATTATAATTTATGTTTGCTTTTACTAATTTGTTGTTATTCTAAGTAATTTTTATGTTAGGTTTAGAGCAAGTCTAGACTAGTGTAAGATAAGGCCGCTGCACATTAGCAACTATGCCACAATGCAAGTGCAAAGAAGAAAACAATGCACCATGGTGCACATATTAAACACACAGCTAGATTTGAAAACACAAGTCACAACACGTTTCAATAGTATGAAAACAATGCATCGTTTGAGGATGACAAAAATTTGAAAAAAATAAAACAAAAAAAGTCAACAACTCTTGTATTATTTTGTAGACCAAGTTAAGAGAAGCATTGTCCATTATAACTAGGTAGGAAGAGTAGCTAGTAATTAAAAATTCTTAGTAGATAGCTTAGTTCTAGAAAGAGAAACTTAAATACTCCTTTTATAGTTTCATATATTTTGTATTTGCACTTTAAATACTCTACATTTAAGTTAATTTAGATTAATTACCTTATTATCTCAATTTGGATTTTCTCCTTATCACTTTAGTTTAGTTAAAGCTTATTGCTTTTGTTGAATTTATGACTTTGATTATGTTAATAGTTAGTATTCTCATTTTTACTTTTCTTTTAATTAACTAAATATGAAATAAATCCCTTAAGGTCCATTTAGTCCACGGGTTAGATGTCCCATCCTCAAACTATTAATCCCATAGGGTTCGTTTGAGAGAAAAATGTGAACGAATAATAATTAATTAAAATGAAACAATTTGAATTAATTATGAAATGCTACTTAATTATTAGTTAAATGTTTGATTATTGTTTATTAGTAGTATTAATTTTGATGTGGATGGGGTTGGGTTTTTGTGACGATGGCACATGTGGAGAGAGAAATATAGCAGAGTAGACTGAAGAAGCGTTTAGAGAGAGAAAATGAAGAAGAAGAAGAAAGAAAGAAAAAAGATCAACTCAGACCGTCAAACAGTGACTTGCTCGGATTAGGTTTCGGTTTCGAAGGGAGCTGCAATATCACTTTTCAAGTGTTTTGGAATTTTTGGTATTAATTGCAGTTGCCCCCTAAAAATATTAATGCTTTCTCATTCTAACCTGTTTAGTGTCTAATTGATGAATTTGTGTCCTAGAGTTTTTATATTTCTAACATCTGATACAATCAAGTGGACCTAACAATCTCAAAATAAAATAGATTTAGGATTGATGCAATGTTGGCCTTCCATATTGGGTATCGATGTCAATGTGGTCCTCCAAACTGAGTAAAGATGTCAATATAGCCCTCTAGATGAAAAAATTTCAATTTGGCCATCCAAATTGGAAAAATAAAAAATAGTCCACTAAAATAGAATTAATTTGGCCCTCCAAACTGAAACAAATATTCTAATATGGCCTCCATCAACTAAAAATCTTAATTTTAGTTCACAAAGCAACAAATAAAAATGCTCTAATTTATTGTTTTGTTTTGATTTTATCTCGATTTTTTTATATTTAGAACCTTAATTCTCCTAGACAATAAAATTGAATATTACGTAATTGGCCAATAACGTATTTTATCATTTGGTCTAAAAATGTTCAAATGTAAACAAAATTTAATATTTTGGTGTAGATAAATATAATTCTACAAAAAAAAAAAAACATTATTTAGTATTTGTGTTAGTTAATCATTAATTTTGATAAAATCAACTCATATTAACAAAATATAACTAAAACAAATGGCTATATTAGAATAATTTTTTAGTTTGGCAGATTAAATTGGTACTATTTCAATTTGAAAAGATATATTAGAACACGTGTTTCAGTTTAGAGGGATAAATTGAAACTTTTTCACTTTAGAGTGTCATAATGGCTATATATCAAAGCACTTTTTTTAATTTGAAGGGTCGAATTGGTACTTTTTCAGTTTGGATATAGGACCATATTAACATCTTTACCAAGTTTGGAGGGCAAAAATGTCATTAGTCCTAGATTTTATCTATTTGCGCATTTTGTAATGAAATTATTGCTGGTGTGAATTAAATCTTATGAAACAAATGACATCAACTGATGCAAGAAAGATTAGATAATATTTAATCCTAACCACAAAGTATATAGGTGGACCTAGGACTAGATTTACCTAAATATTTTCCTATGCTCTTAGGGTTCGTTTGGTTCATGGGTTGACTTGAGATCGGATAAGTAATCCTATATCAATTCATGTTTTTTTTGGATTGTGATTATCATCTCACTTAACTAACTTAATCCTTTCTTCCCTGTATTATATGAGGTGTTACACATCTCATGGAGTCATTGGTATTAATAATCTCAAAAGTGCATAGAGAATGAAATGGCTAAACTACCTTGTAAACTATCTTTGTCAAAAGAAATGAAATGGCTAAACTACCTTTTAAATTAATATTTTCTTATAATAATTACTTGTTTTACTTCCAGAAAGCTATATTTTAGGTAAAAAAAAATACATAGTTTATTACATGATGCAGAATTGTTCTTTTATTTTATTTTTTATTTTACGAAAGTAGCCTATCTTATTTTTATTTTATTTAAATGTTTCTTTTTTATAACATATATATTTTCAAGTATAGTATTACAACATTATTAATTAAATGAAAAAAATTATGTTGTATCAAGACAATATATTGTTTCTAATTTGTGGATGTAAGTACTAATAATTTTCCAAGATTAGTTCAACATAGTACTATTATTACAAAATTTATCACTCCTTGGTAATTTATGTATATATTTCAATGGTTTTATTAGTTTTTTTAATTATGACATTATATGATTTAAAACTATTTTATGTGTGCAAATTTTAAAGTAAGAGTAGTGGGTAAAAATAAGGAGGTTTAATAACTGCGGTTATCCTCTAGCTATCATTTTCATTAAAAATATAAAATGATATTATTATCAAAATATCATGTCAATTATCCTAAATAAATCAAGCATAAGATTATAATCTAAAGATGAAGCATCCCAAGAGTATCATCTGGAGATAAGTTATGCCTAGATGATTAATCCGTGAGCCAAATGGACTTTAATGAAATTAATGATTTGAGTAGCAACACATTAATGTTACATGTAAGGGTATCAAACTCAACCCAATTACTTAATCTTGTCCAAATTCAACCACAGTTAACAGGTTTGGGCCTATATTTTCATTTAGTTAGTCCTAAATGAGTGACCTAATTATACCAAACTAATTAAAGAGTGGTTTTCGGTCACCCATAATCCAATTAAGAAATGTCACCTTTATTTTATACAATACTAATATTCTTATTTCTCTTCATAAATAGACAACTTAGGCTACCTATGATATTGATTTAGGAATTTACTTGAGGTATTACTTATTTCTACATTAGTTTTATTTGGAAGTGTTCGTACAGTAAATCATAATTATGCAATTAGCTATAAGCTAGAATGATGGTATATGAATGGATATTTTGTTGGTTGTGGAGACTATGGGTAAATTTATTTGCCAGTTAAGTGTATGATAATGGTGATGTGTGAAAAACGCTAATTAGGTTTGCCATTTTGAGTAGATCTTTTATAATTTTGTGAAATTTTTTAATCACTCATTGGAATTCTAGTATATAAAAATAAGTCTAGATGTACATTTTATGTTTGAACGAGTGGCTAGCATGGTCATCGACCAATTGATATTGTCGTCCGCCAACATGGCTAGCTTACTAGCAATAACAAATGAACTAAGTGAGCAAGAAAGAGCAATGTATGGTTTATAAAAAAACATAATAGATAATTGAGTGACCATAACCATTTACCACCCACACATTTGTACTCATCTAATAAATTAGTATTTTTTAAATCACCTCTCCCCTTATCCCTTAGTAACTCGAACCCATGACTAATAGGTTATAGGGGAAGCGTCTTACCACCTAAGCTACACTTCATCATCCATCTAATAAATTAGTATAAATTCTGTAGTTGAACAGACTATATCACACCCAAATATTCCTCGACAAACCCACATATGACCTAACTCGCCTATTTTATAACTCTAATCATGTTTAGTCAAATAAATAGATAGGTACACATTCTCAATAAAATCAATAGTTTGCAAAAGAAATACATTCTCAAATTTATATTTCTCTATCCAAATTCATAAATTATTAGTTTTATAGAGGGCTTATCTATTCTTTTGTTGCAAAATGTGCATATTACATGATAAACTTACATTAAATTTTGGGTCTACTTTGTTGATTTTGTCATATTATAAAACTACAATTAATTATAGGGGTGAATTCATCCAATTGAATAACGAGAGGAGAAAAGTGAGAATGCCATATGTACTTTTAGAGGTATCTTACAATTAACTTTTTGTTTTTATTGATTTGGTTTAATGTATACGTGGCTCATATGTTATTGAGAGAGAGAGAAAGAAGGCAAGAAGATGATAGAGATAATAAGTGCTCTTGTAATATTACAAGAACCTGCAAGCTTTAAATGATCTCAACAAAATTAAAGCGTTGAGGGAACTAGCCAGATTTCAGAAAGGGCGAACCATAACCGCAAACGCAACTAAATTAAGAAGGTTGATAAGAGTTTTGTATTCTAATTTTATTATAACTCCTATATAAACTCGAAAAAGTGAAAGAAATGGAAGTAAAATTGATAACTCTATTACAATTCAATTTATTTAGCTGCCTAAAAGTTTAGTTTTATTACTCCTATTTCTAGGGCGCACAGGGCACACACACACTCTTTTGGTAGGAATGAAATGGCCTGGAAAAACTATTCTAACTTATACATTATGTTTCATGTTTGGTATGAGAAGTTTATGTTGAAAAAGTCATTTCACCGGAAAAGCCCAATTCAACTAGATTCTGAAAACCACATTTAAAACAAAACAAAAAAAAAAACTTTGAAGAGCGTAATTTATAACTTCAATTTGGAAAGAAAAAATTTTGAGATATCAAAATTATCTAAATTTGATTCATATTTTATGCTTCAAAAAATTTTCTCTTGCATAGTTGTAATTTTATTGGCATTAAATACATTTTTTCAAAATAAATATGGTATTATATAATTTGGAAAAATTTTATGGTCTTGTTAGGGTACTATACCATTGTGTTTTGAATATTTGTATCGCATAACACTATATGCTTTGAATATTTGTACAATACAAGCCTTAAAATACAACGATATGGTACCCTAATGGAGCCATAGAATTCCCCATATAATATGTTAAATTATACAATATTTTTTATTAACCAATCACCGAAACCTTGGTGGTGGATGCTACTCCCAGATTTTATTAATATGATAAAATGAGTGTACATGGAGGGGGACTAGGCCAATACCTTTAGAAAAAAAGCATTGGAACAACTAAACATCTAAACATGGCGAAGCCTAACATTAGGTACTTGTAGAAAATCAAGACAAATATGTCCACGAAATGGATAAGGAATAGCATTGTCAAACTTGAGACGAATCCCTGGTAAAGAACTAGCCAGATGTGGCTTTTGCTAGATGTCTGCTACAGTGTTTGCTTCCCGAAACACATACTTAATTGTAAAAGTACCCCAAGACAAGAGGTGTCGAATCTTACAAATTAATGAATCAAGGCGCCAAGCAACAGGTATAGTCCATTGGACGATATGGAATATGACCAACAAGTCTGTTTTAGCATGAACATCTTGCCAACCTTTGTCCAGACATAAATGAAGTCTAGTTTCCAAGGCAAGGGGTTCCACTTCCATCTTTGTCTTAAAACCAAAACCCCATGAAAACCCCTCCAAAAGAATACCTTGAGAATTCTGAATAATACCACCCCTACCTGCTATTCCTGGATTGCTAAATGAAGAGTCATCAATATGTAATTTGTAAGCCCCAGTAGGTGGAGGATCCTGGTAAACAAGTTATGGTTTAAACACTTGCTGCTGCTCCACACTAAAATTTAAATGCCAAGTCACCGTCTTGTGAGCCAGAGAGAATGAAATTTTGAAAGGCTTTACATTAAATCATAACAAAGTCACTCCGAATTGAGTCCAATAGAGAAGTGGGAATAGCTGGAACATTATGAGAGAGAAAAGAATTATGTGCCTTCCAAACATTCCAAAGCGCCAGGATAGGTAATGCATTATATAGCACCTTGGCCGAGGCTTGAGAGACCAAATTCCATGCTTGCAATTTGTGCTACATCTACTTGAACACGATGAACTCCAATCATTGACTCCAGTGCATCCCACGTTTGCACCACCAAAGGGCAGTAGAGAAAACCATGAAGTAAGAAGTCACAAGAATCACAAAAACAACGTTTAGAAGCAATGTTAAATCCCTACCACGGCAAACTATCAGCAAATGGCAACAAATCATTGAGAGGCCTCCATAGAAATATGAATATTTTGATGGGAATACGAGAGCTCCAAGCCATCTTCCTAGACTGCAAAATGTTATGCTTTTGTCAGACTAGATGAAAGGCCAAATGAGCAGTGAACTTGCCATTATTAGAAGGCGACTAGACCATCTTAAGTCATCCTCAGCCGAGAGGAAAAAAGATTGGTTCAAGATAGCAGTGTGGACTTTGTCAAGTAAAACATGTTGAATTTGATCCAAAACTTAGCCGTCATTATTTGAGTAAAAGGTTTTATTTTTTGCCTACGGAAGAATAACCTCTGAAGCAACCTTAAAAAGCACACCGATACCCAATTAGTTGCAATACCAAAAGGAAGCCTTCCCTAATTGAATCAAAGTTCTTAAGTTAGAATCGATCAAGCCTCTAGATTTGAGCATATGCCTCCAGATTGGTGAAGGGTTTGATCATCTTCCCTCACCATATATTATCCGCATGAAAACAACCTAAATGGATGAAAAGGTATAGAAATTCCACCACAACTTTTGAGAAAAAGCCATGATAAACATCTTCAAGCTGGCGAACCCCCAGTCTATTTTCATCAATTGGAAAAAGTATATCTTCACTTTTTCCCAATGCCTTCGATTTCCAAAAGTAGAATCCCCCCAGAGGAAATTAGCCATCATGTATTTGTGTGCGAATATGATTAATGACTTTCTTCGGTGGCACTAGAACTGCCAAAATATGTGTTGGGATAAAAGACAAAACATGCTTAATAAGAAGAAACTGACCTCCTGGTCATAGTAGTTTACATTTCTAGCCCATAAATTAGTCTTTAAATTTATCCACCAAACCGAAAAAATGATGCATTTTCTTTCGACCAAGGATAATAGGATAGCCAAGATATAAGAATGAAAAGGATTCTCGCACATGCCAGTGATATTAAGGATGAGTGAAATATTATCACATCTTGGAGGGGCAAAGACTAAACTCTTAGGAAAACTGATGCGTTGTCCTGGCCCTTGTTGATACGCCTCCAAAAAATTCATAAGATGTTGGTGAGACCTTTTTTCTCCTCTAGAAAAAATAAGCACACCATCCTTGAAAGCCAGGTGAGATACAAGGGGACATCCTCTAGGGATAGAAAAAGGTAAGATATGCTGGGAATCCATCAAGCTCGTAAGGCCACAGGAAAAAGCATTAGACAAGCCAAGATATATGGCAAAGGCGACAGTGGATCTCCTTGCTTAACTCCACAAGATGATTGAAAATAGCCCGTGACCTCACAATTCACCAGTAGAGAAAACCAACTAGAAGAAAGATTATTTGAATAAAATTAGTCATAAAACCAAATTTCCACATAACTGCTTCCAAATATTTCCAAGACATCCTTTTGAAAGCTTTATCATATTAAGTTTTAGCACTAAATTATGTCCTCAAACTTTCTTATTGAATGACATAAAAATTCCTGAGCCAGTAGAACACTATCTGCCTCCGTTCTGCCTTTAATAAAACCTGACTTCTCTTTGGATGTCAAAAATAGGAGAATATTGGAAAGCCGACCAGCCAAGATTTTTGTCAAAATCTTATTAGAAAAATTACACAGTGATATTGTTCTGAATTCTTTGAAAGAACTAGGGTAGCCTGACGTTAGAATCAAAACAAGCAAAGCACTAGACATTCCCCGAGGCAGAGGAATACCTATAAAAAATTCTTTATTGCACAGCTACAGGGAAATCCGGAGCAATAATATCCAAGAAATGAGTAAAGAAAGGCCCCGTGAATCCATCTAGACTAGCTGCTGCATCTTTGTCAAGATCAAAGACTGCCTATTTAATTTCTTCAATTGAAACCAGCTTATCCAACAAATGAATGTGGTCTGAAGTGATATTATTGGGAATGAAGCTTAAAAGATTCTAAAGGTAGCTCTCATCCACACCCTCATCTGTACAAAGATCCTCAAAGAAAGAAACGGCTTCTCTCTTGATATTCTCATTGGTTTCCAACCAGTTACCGAACGCATTCTTAATTCTTCGTGACAATCTAGATTTCTTATTTAGTAAGGGGGCACGAAAATATGTAGTATTCAAATCCCCTTCCGCAAGCCATTTGCACCTTGGCTTTTGTATCCAGAAAGTCTCCTCATTCTTTAGTTTGGCGAACATATCCACTTGTGCATAGTGAAGAGCTTCTCTGTCCGCAAGCAAGTGACTCGCATCATACTGAGGTTTGTTCTAGACAAAGAACCTTTTCTTTAGATTGTTTAACAGCATAAAAAATGTTTCAAAAAATCTTCTGTTCCAAGTGCTCAAAGTATTTTTGAGACGCTTGAGCTCCATGCAAAAATCGCCATGCCAAAGCCCTGACTTGGACGGGACCAGTCCCCCGAAACGACATCCATGAATGAAGAATGACTCATCCACGTATGCTGAAATCTAAATAAAGGTGGTCTCCCTAGTCTAGAAGACTACAAAGTAACCAGGAGTGGTAAGCGGTCTGACCTTGATCTATTCAAGTGTTGCATAGATGAATCTGGGAAAGATTAGAACCACTCAGAATTCACCAAGATTCTATCTAATCACTTCCAGACCGGACCCCATGTCTTTTCCCTGACCATGTGAAACTACTGCCCGTGAATTGTAATTCTAACATCCCACAAACATTCATAGCCATATTAAATTCATTTATCCCTACCAAATTCAGGGTAGACTATTTTGAATATTCTGAGAGGGAAAATTATAACATTAAAATCTCCACCAATCAACCAAGGACCATGAATCTGAGAAGACAAACTCCCAAAGTCATTCGCAAGAAGCGTCTGTCCACTATAGTTGACTTAGCATAAACAAAGGAAGCATGGATAGAGGAGACCTAATCATTGTTACGTAGGTGCACATGCAAAAACTGATCATGGTTGAAGAGAACATTAATAGCAAATGTACTATTCCAAAACAACCAAGTTTTATTTGATTAATTGAAAATACAACCATGATAACCCAAACGAGTACAAAATTCCCCAATGCAAGAGAAATCCACCATTGGCACAGAAATAATCAAGAAAGTAACAGTGTCAAGCTTAATTAGTTTCTTTAAGCGTCTGAAAGAAGATTTACTCAAAATACCTCGAATGTTCCAGATAATCGTCGTAATCATTAAGAACCTGAGGGGGAAGAGTTAGCGGTTGATCATGTCACACTTCTCGTGAGAGTTAGTCTAGTCACGGGATAGTGCTTTTTTTCGCGAATAAATCACTTGCAAACTATGGTCACTCCTAGAGGATCCAAGGGACAATAGAAGAATTATTAAACAAATGCTGAATAGACTCCAAAAAGTCATGGAAAATACCCATCGTGATAGGACGAGGAAATCAATCCTATCAACCAAGTCTGAATTTAATAATGAGTCAATAACATCTTTTTCATGGCTAGTTTCTTTGGTTTCCGAAAACGGCTACGATAATCATCCAACAGTTCATTGAAAAAGTTATTGGATTCCGAGATCACAATCTCTTTTGATGTAGCAACACCAATCTTATTTGCAACTTTATCTATTACAGGAGAGACGAGAATCGCAAAATTTAGCACATTTAGTTTAGGCAAGAAAATGGGCTTCCTGGACAAAAACATCCCTCCCCAGATTATCTTTAGCAGCTAGACCCATAGCACGAGTCTCCACAATAGAAGACCTCACATTGGTATGATCAGTAGCTGGCATTAGTATTGTGGAGGGTGCATGACTCGACTCGTCTACTATTATGCAACTGTGCACCTTTAGCAGCTGCTGCCGTGGTGGGATGAGGAATTACCAATGGTGAATTATCCGTAATAGGGATTTTAAGGGTTGGTTCAGTTTATGGTTGGGAATAAATGGGAATTATCATTTTTTCTGCTGTAGCCAAACCTGATGAACATGGCAGATCAGCCGGCTCTACTGGTTGGGATGAAACTTCAATAGCTTGAGTCAATGATTGCTTAGGCACCCATTGCATCTGGTTTTGTCTATGTGATTGCTTCCTTGAGCCATTGTTTCCCACCTCATTGGTTAGCAGCTTAGAGTTTGCAAAACCATGATTAGTAGCCTCCTTAGGGTTTTTGTCATTAGGATTTGCAGAGGAGTTTTTCAACTGAGGGCTTTTTTATCAAACAGTCCGCATCTCCATGGCCTACCTAAAGATAGTGATAGCAAAATTCTAGGAGATCTTCATATTCAACTGACTGTCACTTCCCTTTATCACCATTCCCAACATAAACTTGGTTCTTCGTGGCTTTGTTTAAAAACAATTTTAACACATATTTGAGCCTTACCTGTACGAGACCCTTGTGGAAGAATCGATTTTGAGGGGTTTCCAATCATTCTCCTAATAAAGAAAATAATAGGTTTGTAGAATAGATGGAAAGGCAATCCCTCAAGTGTTATCCAAGCGTGGACAATAGGCATTTCGCTATGAACAGAGAAATCCAGAGTCCACTTCAATATCTTCATTCCAAACCCAAGGATGATGTAGAACCCTCGACACCAACATCTCAAATAATCCTCTTCAAGATGTGATGATTATCGAAAAGTCTAAGCTTGAACGATCCAACAAATTCGAATTTGAGGAATTCACGTCTGAGCGCATCCACTGAAGGCTGTCTCCTCGAAAATTTTCCCACAAGGGAAAAGTGTAAGGGTTTTGCAAGTTGTTGAACTTGTTCAGTAGTGAAGAAAACAGCGAGTTTGCCTTTATAAGTAGAGAGAGGAACTAAAGGAAACTCAACATCAGTGGAAAAAATCTACGGAAGCAAAGGAACGAATAGGAGGTGGTTGGGAAGGATGCCCTTCGATCGAAGACTAAAGGTTAGCCATTGTTAGGGTTTTGTTGAAGATTAGACAATGGAGGAAGAAAGTTAGGAAAGAAGGGAGAGAGTCTATAGGCAACAATTTTTTGGAACAAAAATATATGGGAGCTTAATTATATAATCTAATTATTTGTATGCAAACGAAAAATTAATATTAAATTTATAACATTTTATCTTAATGCAAAATACTTAAAATTTCCCATAGGTGTAGAAGTAATACATAACATGAATAAAAATTAAAAAGAAAAAAGAAAAAAAATTGCTATACAAAATATCCAATCTATTCTAATACTAAAAAACATTATACTAAACAATATATATATATATATATATATATATAGATACACACACGTACGCACACACTCTGTTATAATTTAAATTAATAAATAAAGGAAAGAAAATTAAAATTCCTGTCTATTTTAGATGGAAATATATTTTTTCCTATAATGCCCTTCCCATTCAAAGTTATTCTTGTATGCCAAATATAGGTAATAAATTGGATGAGAACATTGAGAATTCAATTAACGAATTGAATGCTGTAACTGTAAACCATGATTGAGGATACTAAAATAGAAAAATTATGACTTAAGCCCATAAAATAATTAGTCTGAGCTGTATTTAATATTCTTGTCAAGTATTATGCTAACAAATATCTCCAAGAAAAAGGTATATTGTGTTAAAAAGAAATATAGGTACTGGATGAATATTAATGAGACAAATATATCTAGGTTACATGTGAGCATGTGGTGGTAATTAATATAACTCTCATCCAATTTTGTGACTAAATTTAGTAACGCTCATAGTCTCATACGTTGCAAAAATATTATAGTTCAACGTTTCTACAAGTAATAGATAAAGGAACAATTTCACAATTGACAAGAGGATTACATTAAAGGTGCGAATAGAATTTGTCCCTATACAAGGACCAAGTGAGACACAATTTCGATAAAAAGTGTTAGATCATAACCATTTATTGTGCTATTTTTAAGAAAAGAAAAAGAAAAAAAAAAAGCAAATGATTTTCTGTGGTTGTATAATGAAAATTTCAATTTTTTGTTATAACAGACCTATATTAAATTAGGAACAACAAGAATCTAATGACATATTCAAAACTAATGTTATTATCCCAACATAATTTAATTGGGGTTTTTAGAAACCCAATTTGTGAAGTTCACAAAATTGCGTCTACTTAATTTAAGTAATCTATAACTAGGAGCATAATTGGAAAACATCACTTGCGTTATAGCTTAGTGTAGAAATTATCCACTAGCGTAATTGGAAAAACTAATTTCAAAATATCTATTGATTGATCACAACAAAAGTTTATAATTACCAATAATAGTCATATAAATTAATGTCAACTTTTTTCCTCTGATTGCATTGTTTAAGAACCGTGTCATTATCATGTGTCGGTTTCCTCCTTACTTATTAATTGGAGATGATGATTTTATAAAAAATATTAAGTTGCAATAAGTATAGACTTATACATGAGAATTAGTAATTAATTCTTTAAACAATTAACTTTTGCCCTTTACATTGAAAACTGTCACATGATCTCACAGTATCCCTATGCTAATTGTCACTTTGCAAATTCTTGAGATCCACAATCCAAAATCCAACCAATGGGATTAACTCAAATAGTAAGTAGGACGACCAAGTTATATGAAATGTTCTAAATTTGACTCTTACTGTCTTCAGTCCCTTGTTGGTAGGTGATCTGTAAGAATTACGTAAGCTACTCAAAATATGCACTAGTGGCCTATCCTAAACTTGAAAACAGAATCATAACCTACCCTTCTTCTAAACTTTTGAAAACCAACATAATCCAACGTCTAGACTATAGGGTGACAAATGTGGTTCCAATTGCTTCGTCCACTCTATCCTACATGTAAAAAATAAAAATAAAAAAAAATCCTTCATCTCATTTATCAACTTGCTATATGATTTACCAACATTTAGATTTATTATTAGTAGACTGAAAATTGTTAAAATAATTCGTGAAAAAATAGTTTCAAAGAATCCATAAATACTACAAGAGAACAAATCAAACAACTGAAATTCGATTAAAAACATAATTTTAATTTTTCTCCTTCAAATAGGTTTATGCATATTTTACACCATAAAATTTTATGAAAAAGTAATATATATTGTCTACTTTTTCTTTGTTCTCTTTTAAGTAATATATTTGCCTACTTTTTTTTGTTCTCTTTTAATTCTCTTTCTTCTTTTATGCTACAATAATGGTCATAAACATCGTACAACCTTAGAATTTCATTGTCCTTAACAGATATAAGAGACTGTAATTATTTACTATAGTTAAATGTTAGAAAAATTAGTGCATTTAGGCTTAGTTGCAACCATAGTATAATAGACGTGATTAAAAAAAAAAGGTTTTAGACATATAACTTTATTGTTTAAATTTATCTTCATTATTATTTTAATCAAATTGTCAAATAAGCAAGCAACAACAGTGTTATAAAATGGATCTTCATCAAGAGATATGTACTAGTATAATGTAATTGGAAAACAATGATGCATTTGTCAACAAAATGTTATGAAATCATGAATGCCTAGGTTCCATATGCTAATCTGCTTAAGATAGGTGTTGTTTAACTATTGGAAATGCATCAATAGAAAAGAAGTAATAGAATCTCTCCTAAACCTTTCATCTTCAAATTGAATTCTAACGATGCTACAAGGAAGAATTCTGGGCCAGCGGGTGCAAAGGTTTAATTAGAGACCATCAAGGAGTATAGATAGGTGGTTTTAGTAAAGAGATTTGAAGTGTTACTAATACTTAAGCTGAGTTGTGAGGATTAAGATATGGATTGTTGTTGACCCTCTCTCTGAACATTCTCAAGATAGAAGATGAAGTTGATGCTCTTCTAGTTGTAGATTTACTTAATTCAGCTGATACCTCAAACTCATGAACTATCAAATTTTATTAACGATTGTAGGTGGTTGATTGATGTAGAGGAGGAGGAATTCTAGGAACTCATCATCAAATACTCATTTTGTAAGTCTAATAGATGTGCAGACCACTTGACGAGAAGTATTTCTCATCCTATCTTGCTATATACCAAATTTATATTTGGTTCTGTTGGTCCCAAAGCAACCTAAGAGAGGGGGTGAATTAGGTTTCTAAAAAAGCTTTTAGAAATATTAAGATTTTCAAAATGAAAACTGATATAATTGAATCACTGAAGTAGTGAAGTAAAAAATAGAGAAAATTAATCAGCTAACACTTCCAAACTAACAAGCTTCACACACTTGGTGAGCCAATAATCTTTACAAAGTAGGGATATTCTTGCTCACACTAAAATTCTTTTAATTGAGCCAAGAATCTTACTTACAACCTCACTTTTCGTACAAGATTATCACTCCACTCAAAGTTGAATTGCACTCTAAACTGCACACTAATACAACAAAGCACTATAGCCAATTTGTACTCAAATTGCTTTTCTCTAAGCCTTGTATTCAATGTATCTAGATGATTTTTACTGAATCTCAAAGTAGTTATTTATAAGACCAATAAATTGCGGTTGCAACTACTTCCTAACGGCTAAATAATAAATGCACAAAAAGTAGCCGTTGGGGTTTCGGACGTCCGAGATAGATGGGATGCGTTCGACACAGCGTCCGATCCTCATGCAGTTGGAGAAGAACCTCGTTCGGACGTCTGTGCGTGCGTCCGTTCCATCGTCCGATAGAAGTTTCGGATGGTCATGTTCGTCCGTTTTGAGAAGCAGTGGGATTCTTCTTTTTGCCTGTTCGTTCGGATGGTGGAATGCCTCCGAGGGGCTTGATACAGTTCGGACGGTATAGTGGAACCGAAAACCCTGTCTCTAGCAAAACAAATAACAGACCTGCAAAAACTTGTTTACAGAGTTAAGTGTTTATGTCATCATCAAAATACGATTTGGAAAATATCAATCTCCCCTTTTTTGATGATGACAAACCTTCATGGAGTAATTGTGTAAAAACAATCAGATATGACTCTCTAATCATTTTGCAATATAGATGACTACTCTCCCTTTTGACATCAACAAATAAAGCTCCCCCTGAGAAAGTGCAAGTAGTTTCAACAGAAATGCATAAACCAAAGCTCAAATAATCAACGCAAATATTAATTTAGTACTTAGTTCAAGTATTCAACTTAAACACATCTAGATGTGTATAAGAGACAGAATATACCTGTCTCTTCCTAGCAAAACAGAGAAGTGCTAAAAACTAAAAACATATGTCAAATGAACTAATTTGAGTCATTTTTCTTCTTGGAGCGCTTTTCAGTCTTTTGGCATTTTGAAGGAGCATCTTCATCAGTGGCCTTACTGTCTTCCTCATCTCCAGTGCGGCGTTACATGATGAAATCGAACGTGTCGTCAACATCCTCATCGTCGCCTTCATCTTTATTGGCAGCACCTTGAGTATTGGCATCTTCTTCGTCGGCCTCACGATCATCCCCATCTTCATTGTCATCACTGTCGGAACATGAGTCAAGTAGATATTGTGATTGAAGGTTGGAAAATTGAACCTGAGCCGAAACAGACATGCCAAGGCTGAGGGCCTCTTAGAGAATCGCCTGACTAGTTTCAAGTCGCTTTAACTTACGATTTGTGCGACGTTGAAATGAGCTGACTTGGGTGCTCAAGGAAGTGAGAAGGCCGCAAATATGAGAAAGTGATGGTTCAGAGGTAGATGGATGAGGATCATGGAATGGTGGGGGTGGTTGAGGAGGAGGAGAATGTGGAATAGCGAAACCAGAGGTGGAGGCATGGGTTTGTGAACGTGCAATATCAAAAGCTGCCTTAGTTAGCCATTGACCGTTGAAAAATCGGAGGCCTTTTCGTTCAATATAAGATTTGTTAAAATAAGGGAGAAACTGTTTGTTGCCGCTGAAAGGAACCTAGAAAAAATAAAAAATTTTGGTGACGAATTTTCCAAATGGAATGTTTTCTTCGGGTATCAGTAAAAAAGAGTTCCCACAGAGAACAAAAGAGATACCCAAACGGACAATCAAGAGGAATGCCCTTGAAAACACAAAAAAATAAGTAAAGCTGCATTTTTTCCAGGCTCAATACGATGCCCGTCGGTTGGCAATAACAAATTCATGACAAGAGTGTATAGAATGTTTAGTTCAGGAGTGAGCAATGTGATTTTGGCTTCCGAGACCTGTTCGAAATTGATGTTAAAAATAGCCCTAACCTCATCAATGTCAAATCGAGTATCAACAGCGGGCCATTTATCTAGAGAAAAGAAATAGGAAAAATCATTCGGGTTTGAGACTTCACATTCAAAAATAGTGTTAATGATGTTGGAGGAAATCTCAATATTTGTGCTGTTTACACGAGAGATTAAAATGCGAACAGTGGGGCCTTTCTGAAGATTGGCGGTGAATTGAAGCACCATGTCATGATATACGGGTAAATCAATATGCACTAGGTGACCCCAATTTTATTTTTCAAAATAGGATTTGACAATGGAAAGATTATACTCATCAAAAAGACTCTGAGATGCAGGACGTTGAACGATTATAGATTTACTCAAAAGAGATGTATACCGTTCAGATGCCTTGGCATCGATGAATTTTGGTAATGTGGGATTTGAGGAGACTTGGGGATTTGCAGACGATTCTCCACGTACTGGGACTTTCCCTTTTGTTTTGCGTCCACGATTTGCTGTAGAAGAACCTCCGCGAAATTTAACCATTTTGAAGGAAGAGAAGGAGAATCAGGAAAATTTTGATTTTTTTTGAAGGATTTGGGAGAATTTGATGAAATGAGATGGTAGATGGGGGAAATTAGGTATGATAAGTGTGAGAAATACTTTGGAGAAGATAATTTTCCAATCAATTTGTGGATAGAGAAAAGGAATTTGGAGGAGAGGTTGAGGGAAAATATTTGGCCAGAGGGTTTTCGGGGGTGAGGTTGAGTCCGAAAAGGGGAAGATTAATGGTTTTAATCAAACAGAGAGAACGTTCGGATGGCTGAACGTTTGGTGTGCCTCCGATGTAGCGTCCGACAGCTGATGACCTCCTCCTAGACGGACGGCCGATGTAAGACCTAGTGCATCCGATATTCTTTCGGACGAAGGTACGTGTCCGGAAGAATTTCCAGAGAGTTGGTGAAAAAGATGAATATTGTTCGGACGATTATGAGTGTCCGAGGAAAATAGGAGTATTCGGACGATAAAGATCGTCCGAAAGAAAGTGTGGTTCGAACAATCGAGTACATCCGAACGAAGAAACTATGCCAAATTGATCTGTAAAATACCCAAATATTTTCCGAGAGATTCAAAGCTATCTAGAGCCAAGGGTTTTGTAAAAATATCAGCCAGTTGATCTGAAGTAGGCACGAAATCAACACAAATTTCCTTTTTACAAACAAGATCTCTAATAAAATGATGCTTAACATCAATGTGTTTGGTTCTAGAGTGCATAACAGGATTTTTTGTGAGATTAATTGCACTTGTATTGTCACACTTTACAGGCACACAATAAAAAAAACACCAAAATCTTTCAGAGTATGTTTCATCCAAAGAAGTTGAGTAGCAACAATTTCCAGCAACAATGTATTCGGCTTCAGCCATAGAAAGAGAAATAGAATTTTGTTTTTTGCTAAACCAAGACACATGAGACAATTTTTAGAATCTGACACATACCACTGGTACTTTTTCTTATCAATTTTACACCCAGCAAAGTCGGCGTCAGATAACTAATTAAATCAAATGTAGAGGACTTAGGATACCACAAACCAAAATTCATTGTACCTTTTAGATATCTAAAAATTCGTTTAACAGCTATCAAGTGTGATTCTTTGGGGCAAGATTGAAATCTAGCACATAAACAGACAGCAAACATGATATCTGGTCTACTGGCTGTTAAGTAAAGTAGGCTTCCGATCATAACTCCATTGTATTTTTCATCAACACCATTGCCTTCTTCGTCTTTATCAAGTTTGGTTGAAGTGCACATAGGCGTACCAAATTGTTTGCAATCTTCCATTCCAAATAGTTTGAGTAGCTCCTTTGTATACTTGACTTATGTAATAAATGTTCCTTCCTTTGTTTGGTGAACTTGTAATCCGAGGAAAAATTGTAACTTGCCCATCATACTCATCTCAAATTCTTTTTGCATTAAATGTGAAAAGTCCTTGCACAAATTTTCATTAGTTGCACCAAAAATAATATCATCAACATAAATTTGGACAATTAACAAACCATTTAAATATCTTTTTGTAAAAAGAATGGTGTCAACTACACCTCTTTTGAATCCATTTTCTATCAAGAAACCACTTAATCTTTCATACCAAGCTCTTGGAGCTTGTTTCAAACCATAAAAAGCTTTGGAAAGTTTGAAAACATAATTTGGAAGATTTTTATTTTCAAAACCCGGAGGTTGTTCAACGAAAACTTCTTGATCAATAAAGCCATTTAAAAATGCACTTTTGACATCCATTTGAAATAATTGGAAATCATTGAACATGCAAATGCGAGAAACATGCGAATGGATTCTAATCTAACCACGGGTGCAAAGGTTTCATCAAAGTCAATACCTTCTTCAGGTTGAGCATAACCTTTTGCAACAAGTCTAGCTTTGTTTCTTATGATTTCACCTCTGTAATTTAATTTGTTCCTAAAGACCCATTTAGTTCCAATAACAGGATGAGAAGATGGTCTTTCAACCAAGGTCCATATGTTATTTTTCTCAAATTGACTAAGTCCATCTTGCATGGCATTAACCCAAGATTCATCACTCAACTCAACATCTACATGTTTAGGTTCAATGTGAGAAAGTAATGCACAATTACTATTTAAAAGTTTATGAGAACGAGTAGTTACCCCATCGGATAGATCACCTATGATTAAATCTTGAGGGTGACTAGAGACGAATCTCCAAGCTTTCGGAAGATCTTTTGGAGTATCCTCATCTTTTTCATCATCTATTTGATGGTTGTTGACATCATTGCTTGATGTGATCTTTTGATGATCTTCGTGAATAACGAGGCTTTCGAGCTCCTTTAGAATACCTACATCTTCATCTTCACATAAATTCTTTGAGATAACATCACTTCTCATTAGTTTCATCAAATGTAACATGCACAACTTCTTCAACCAAGAGTGTTCTTCTATTGTAAACTCGGTATGTTTTCTTGTCACTAGAATATCCTAGAAAAATTCTTTCATCCGATTTTTTGTCAAATTTTCTAAGTTTTTCTTTGATTTTTAAAATAAAACATTTGCAACCAAAAACTTTGAAATAGCTCACAACGGATTTTTTACAAAAAAGAAGTTCATAAGGAGTTTTGTTTAAAAAGGATCTTAATAAAACTCGATTCATGACATAACAAGCCGTGTTAACCGCTTCGGCCCAAAAGTATTGTGGTAAGTCGCATTCACTAATCATAGTTCTGGCGGTTTCTTGAAGAGTCCTATTTTTCCTTTCGACAACACCTTTTTGTTGAGGAACTCTAACAACCGAAAATTCATGAAAAAGTTGTGATCACAAAAGTCAGAAAAACCTCTAAATTTAAATTCGGCACCATTGTCACTTCTTAAACGGATGATTTTTAAATTCAATATCAATTTTGAATTTTAGAAAACAATTTTACAAATTTTTCAAAAGCCTCATTTTTGTGAACAAGAAATAATACCCAAGTATACCTAGAATAGTCATCTACAACAACAAAGGCATATTTGCAACCACCAAGACTAGTATATTGAGTAGGTCCAAATAAGTATAAATTCAACAATTCTAAAGATTTATGAGTAGACACAAAATTCTTTGGTTTAAAAGAAACTTTGACTTGTTTACCAAATTGGCATGCATCACAAATTTTATTTTTCAAAAATTTCAGTTTTGGCAAACCTCTTACCAAATCCTTCTTAGCAAGTTTTTCAATCAAATCCACATTAAAATGATAGGTCTTCTATGCCAAAGCCAAGGATCATCTATGGAAGCGGTAAGACATTTTACATTGCTATTGCTAATTTTATCAAGATGAATCACATAAACATCATTGTGCCTAGTGCCCTTGAATAAAACAACATAATTTTTATCAAGGATAAGACATTCATACTTGGTAAAAAATACATATAAATTTTTGTCACAAAGTTGACTTACACTTAATAAGTTATAGTTCAAATTATCAACAAGAAGCACAATCCTAATTAAGATTTCACCATTTTTACCTACATCACCAATGCCGATTGATTTTGCTTTATTGTTGTCTCCAAATGTGACTTTTTCACTGTTTTTGGATATGAGATTTGTGAGGAGAGAAGCATCACCCGTCATGTGCCTTGAACATCCACTATCTATGAACCACTTAGTATTGTTGGTGATGTTAAGTACCTGTGTAGGTACTTATCAATTGATAACTTTTGGTACCCATATTTTCTTGGGTCCATTTGAGTTAGTAAAATTGCTATCAATCCATGCAACTTTCATTCCAAGTTTTTTATTTTTCTTGACATAACACATATTCTTAACATGTCCATATTGTTGGCAATATCTACAAATAATATTTTTATTTCCATACAAAGATGATTTTGATTTTACAAAACTTAAGTCATTCCTTTTACACATGACCTGATAAAATTTTTGTTGATTAATACACTTCTAGGAGGCTTGTTCTTCCTTGATCTTTGATCTCTCATGCATTTGTTTCTTCAAATCACGATTTTCTTGTGATAGCCTATTATTTTCATTCACAAGTTTAGAGTTAGCATTCAATAGAGCATTTGATTTTTTGACTAACTCCTTATTTCTAGCATATGATTCCTTTAAACTATCATGCAATTTCAAAATGAAAGCTTCAAGATCATCTTCATCATTTTCATCATTAGAGTCATAGTTAGAATTTACCTCATCATCTTCAATGGCCATAAAGGCCATATGTGCCGACTCCATTTCTTCTTCAACTTCTCCTTCGGAGTTGCAATCATCCCATGTGATTTGAAAGTTATTGAATCTAGGTTTTCTTCCTTCCTTCTTTTTCTTGGAAGGGCACTCATTTGCAAAGTGTCCGGGTTGACCGCATTCAAAATATTTTTCGTTTTGCTTCTTCATTTCAAACCTTGTCTTTCCTTTGAAAATTATTTGAATTTGTAGCTCCGCCTCTTCTCATTCTTCGTTTGTTGATGTAATGTTTAAGAAATCCTTTGGTGATGAGTGCAAGATCTCCTTCATCAAGATCTTCATCTTCTAGATTGATAGAGATGTTTTCATCTTCTTCTTGTGAGGTCTTTAGAGCAATGCTCCTTCTTGGCCTTGCTTCTACATCATCCACTACTTTGGCCTTCAACTTCAATTCATAAGATGTAAGAGAATGGATTACCGATTCAATAGGCATTGAATTTAAATTCTTGGCTTCCTCTATAGCAATTGTTTTGGCTTCCCATTCTTTGGAGACAGCATTTAGGATTTTTCTGTTTTTCTCACCCAAAGAATATTCCTTACCTAAGGCTTCAAGATCCTTAATGATGCTATTGAACCTACAATACATTTTGTCAATGTTTTCATGTGGTTCCATCTTGAAGGACTCATACTTGGTAACAAGTAAGGATTTCTTTTGCTCACAAACATCATCACTCCCTTCATGTATTTCCTTCAATTTATCCCAGATTTCTTTAGCTAAAATGCATCCCTTCACGCGAGTTGATTCATTTGCATCCAAGGCGTTATATAGCACATTCATGGCTTTTGTATTTAATGTCAAGTTCGCCTTATCTTGTGCAGTGAGCTCATCCCTCGTCTTTTCTCTTCTTCTATTTGTGTGATCATCAATGATAGTAGCTTCAAACGGACCTTCATTAGCAACATACCACAAGTCAATGTCAATTGATTGCAAAAAGATTTTCATCCTATCTCTCCAACTAATAAAATATGCCCCGTTAAACATAGGGGGTCTAGTACTGGATTGACCCTCAAAAAATAGAGCATTGTTGGTTGCCATAATAGTTCTTTTCTCAAAAGTAATTTAAGCAATAAAATGAGACCAGGCTCTGATACCAATTGTTGGTCCCAAAACAACCTAAGAGGGGGTAAATTAGGATCTAAAAAAGCTTTTAGAAATATTAAGATTTTCAAAATAAAACTGATATCTCAATTTATAATTGAATCAGTGAAATAGTGAAGTAAAAAACAGAGAAAATTAATCAGCGAACACTTCCAAGCTAACAAGCTTGAAGTATCAAATCACTAAAATGCTTCTCACACTTGGTGAGCCAATAATTTTTACAAAGTAGGGATATTCTTGCTCACACTAAAATTCTTTTAATTGAGCCAAGAACCTTACTTACAACCTCACTTTTCGTACAAGATTATCACTCCACTCAAAGTTGAATTGCACTCTCAACTGCACACTAATACAACAAAGCACTATAGCCAATTTGTACTCAAATTGCTTTTCTCTAAGCCTTGTATTCAATGTATTAGATGATTTTTACTGAATCTCAAAGTAGTTATTTATAAGAGCAATAAATTGTGGTTGCAACTACTTCCTAATAGCTAAATAATAAATGCACAAAAAGTAGCCTTTGGGGTTTCGGACGTCCGAGACTAGATGGGATGCGTCCGACACAGCGTCCGATCCTCATGCAGTTGGAGAAGAACCTAGAGCTCTTATACACATCGTTCGGACGTCCGTGCGTGCGTCCGTTCCATCGTCCGATAGAAGTTTCGGACGGTCATGTTCGTCCGTTTGGAGAAGCAGTGGGATTCTTCTTTTTGCCTGTTCGTTCGGACGGTGGAATGCGTCCGAGAGGCTTGATACAGTTCGAACGGTATAGTGCGTCCGAAAATCCTGTCTCTAGCAAAACAAATAACAGACCTGCAAAAACTTGTTTACAGAGTTAAGTGTTTATGTCATAATCAAAATACGGTTTGGAAAACATCAGGTTCAATGAATGCATGTCTTCAATAACAAAACAAAAAACAAGCCATTGGAATATTGGACAATCATATATTAATCCTCTTATCAAATTATATGAACTTATGGACAATCGTAGGAAAACAACGAAAGAAACGATTAACTTTGTAGGTAAATATAATTTTATTCAATTTTGATGCTTTTGAAAAAATCATTACATATCAAGATGAAGTAATAGGGGTGGAAAATTTTTGCTACAATTTGAGCATCTATTGACGGATCGAATTCTTCAAAATAGTTTACATTATTTGAAGTACCAATAGTGTTGATTACTCTCTGTGTGTGTGTGTGTGTCTATATATATATATATATATAAGACCACAAATTAAAACCATTGGACAAGATAATTGATATGTCACTAGATCCACAAAAAAAGAATGAAATCCGGCCAACTATCTAAAATTAGGATTTAGTGATTTAGTACGATTTTACCATATGGGTTTTGCCAATTGATCTTGAATTGTAGTCTTGTAAATGATTATTCTTCTAATTTATACTTAGATTGAAAAATAAACTTCAATCTTCACTTTGAAATGCTCAAATTTAAATTTTACACCTCAGTTCCCTTCCATTTGTAATAATAGACTCGTACACATATACATACCCTACCTCAATTCCCTTCCATTCACAATAATATACTCATACACATATACACTATGTGTAATTCTAAATGTATTGGTGCCCAAACACAAATTCGCTGATTAAGAATCAATGTGCAGACATATTTTCAAATAATAGATGTTCAAATATTTTATTGAATGTATTTATATCATATAAATGTATTTTAACGACCACGATCCTTTCAATCTACCAACCAAAAACACAACTTAAATTATTTTATTTCTTCATTATATTGTTACGAATGAAACTTTTCAACTTCTTTGCCACTAGCCCATTGAGACAATCATCATTAAATCTTATGATGTATTTTTATGCTTTTCAAGGCTTGACAAACAAACAAAAGTTATACATCAAATCTTACCATCAGTTTGAGTTGGTAACACTAATAGAAAATAAGCATGGATGAGAAAATATCCCCTCAAATTTTCTAAAATCACTATTTTTTTGTAAAAGGGTATAAATTTGTAAACATGGATTCTTCTATAGGGTATACAAAAAACAAGTAGATAGGCGAAACAGATAGAACATAAATAATGTCTGACACGTCGGGTAATTTTTGGTATCAGTCACCTGCTAGATCGAAGAGTTGATAAAAAATATATAGAAACTGAAAATTAGAATGCAAAGATAAATTGTTTAGTTAAAAGTTCAACATATCAAGTAAACTTAAGGGTTAATTATATTTGTCTCCCTTGAGAATTGAGATTTGAACATATTACAAAATGATCCTTGTAGTTTAGCCAAATTACAAATTTCTCCTTGAGCCTATGAAAAGACTAAATTACCCTTGCAATATATTGGTTATTTAGTCCCTCAAATTTTTCTAAAAGGAACAATAGTCCTCAACTTTTTATGTTCTCAATTTGATCCTAAAACCGTTTCTCCACCAAAAACCAATATATCTACCACCACAAATAACCTCTCGGGCCTCTATGAACCCCCTTCCCTTTTGTAGGCAACCTAATAAAGACATCATATTCAGGTTTTTGGTTTTGGAATTGTGAAGAAATTCAAGAAAAAAATATTTTGGCTCTTGCTAACATAGCTTTGGATACTCACAAACTCAACCCAAGACACATGACCCACTAAACTTTATTAGAAGTAACAGCTATGATACTAATGCTAATATGCTTTGCTTCAGATTGCACATTTGAGATAAAAAAAAATTAGTGACTGATTAAATTTACAAAAATTGAAAAAATATATGCTTCTATGAAACTTTCAAGTTTCGACCATTTATACTTCCTTTCCTCCTACATTAACCAAAGAGCCAAAGGCTTCAATTTTTAAACTAGAGATGAATCCTCTTTTTGGTATTTAGATTTGGGTTTAGGTGCCTTCTAGGTTCGAGGAATTATCACAAATGATGTAATTTTGGCGTGAAGGAAAGTTGGGAACAAAAAACATAAATAGGAATAAAGAAGGGCATTTGGGAAAATAAAAAACCATTTTTTGCTAATGTCAAAAAAAATTCTAACTATGGTTGTTCGATAATATTGCCAAACCACATAAATTGTTCAGTAATATGGTCAAAGCTCAAGGTAAGATTGAGTTAGGTGATCATTTCTCATTTTAAATTGAGTTAGTTAAGGTGACACTGAGGGGAAATACTTAGTATAGACTATGATAACAATTAGTTTAGTCAAGGTGAGTGTTAGGAGATAGTCGGTTTATTCCCAGTAGTTGGTTTTAGGGTTCCATGTCTTTAATTTGAACCAATTTCATGATAAGGTTATGCTAAGAGATTAGGGTAGTTCATTGGATAGTTGATAAAGTCACATCAACGAGAGATTAGGTTTTGACTGTAGTTGGGAATTTCATCTACAACAATTAACCTAGTTTGATATTTAACAAGCTAAGAACCCTAACTCGGTGAATTAAATGAACCCTAGTCCTAACCCTCCATTTTAAATCGACTCCTTCCATTTTTGGTGCTTGTTTTAGGTTTAGTTGTCTTAAATGTATTAGTTAATTACAAGTTAGTTAGAGCTAAGTTAGTTTGGTCATTTCCTTTATTTCACAATTAAATCTTGAAAGTTGACCGTTCAAATTGTAATTAATTTGGACTCTTATTTTTTATCATTGCATCCTTATGGAAACAATCTTGACACTATGTCTATACTGCAAAACTTCCATGTTTAAAAGACTCTAGATACTTTTTGGAGATCAATTTTGAAAAATAAATCATCTCCAATTCGTAAAGGAAATTTTTTTATAAAATATTCAATTTAAGATTAGATTCACAAAATGGAAATGACTAATAAGAGAAGCAAGTTTCAGGGGAGCGAGAGAACTAAATGATAAGTTTGAAACATGAAATAGACAAGATAACCTATGAGATGTCCATAATTAAGGATGAAATACCTTTTGATAATTATGGAAGAAATTTGTTTGAGAAACCACCTAAAACACTAACAATCAAAAATAAAAATATAGCAACTATTTCATGTCAAAATTGAGTTAGATTAACAGTTGCATGTTAGGAGGAGCTTGCTGGAAGGAGGTAGGAAGACTTGGCAATGGGTCGGGTTATGTCATTATCGTGTCATGTCAGGTGTGACTAATTTCTTATTGTGTTTGTCGTACGGAGTTCGTTTCTTATCGTGTCGTGTCGTGTCCGTGTTCATATAGCATTTGTGCCTTGACTCGTTTACTCTTAACAGATATATCAGCTTATTTGACAAGTTAAATAACTTGAGAGCTATTTGAATTAAAATCTCAAATTTGAATTATTTATTAACTGAAACAGCTATTAATACTAAACCTTGTTCTCATTGAAATTTAGAAAACATAATTAAAATTATTGAAAACTTTTAGATGATATTTAAAATAAATATTATGTTTGATTTAATAATCTTATATTAAATCTATTATTTACAATTTTAAAGTATGCTATATTAAATTATAATTGAGAAAACACTTCAACAAAATCTGTTCATTCAATAACTTAACGGGTTATCGTGTCAACTCATGGGTTGACCCAACCCAACCCGTTTAATTTTGTGTAATAAACGAGTAATCCAATAATGATCCGATAAATTTTATGTCATGTCATAACCTATTAATTTCGTATCGTATTCGTGTTGTGTTATCGGGTTGTGTAAGAAATTGTTAGTCCTAAGGAAAAGAGAAGTAGAGGGGCTGGGAAGACTTTGCAGAGGGCTTGCAAGAAGGGATTGGAAGGGGGCAAGAGAGGGGCTACGAGTAGGACTGCCAATAGGACTGTGCCACCCCAAACTTGGTGTATAATAAGGAACAGAACTTCATGTAAATATGAGATAGGTTCAGTTTAAGCCTAAATTTTGAGTCCAATAAAAATATGGGTTGGAATTGGGCCAAGATATGATGATAAGGCCTGTCTAATGTTAGATTAAAGATTATTTATTGGGAAAAAAAGACTATTTTGATCCCTTACTTTTGGATTATGTATCACAAGCTAATTTAGTCCCTCAACTTTAAAATGTTAGTCAATATAGGGATTTTGACGAAATACTTGGACAAATTAGTGGTGAAATAAATATAAATATCACGTGGCACTAAAAAACACAAACAAGTTGAGCCTAAAAACTCTTATTCCTCACTACCCTAATTTTTTTTTCTCTCATTTCTCTAACCTTAATTTTGTCCCATCTTCTTCAAGAAATCTTTAATGATAGAAATTAGTGAAGCAATTTCAACATTTTTTATATTTATAACTTCTAGTCATTTATATTTAAAGTCGTCTCCATCATTAATTTGTCGAACTTCTTTGTCAAAAGCACATCATTGGCCAACATTTTAAAAGATGAAGGACTAAATTAGATTGTTATGATACATAAGGGACTAAATTGGAACATACCCTAAAAATAAGAGACCAAAATGGTCTTTTTTCCTTATTTATTATATATTTAATATATTTTCATGGTTAAAATGAATGAAATATTATGAAATAATTATATATTGATAAGAATAGTTTCATTTAAATGGCATAACTTTTTTAAAATTATGCCAACTATATATATAGATATATATATATATATATATATATATATATATATTCTATTTTGCTTATGTAACTATCAAAAATAGTTCAAAATATGAAAATAGAAATATTTTCAACAATTCGCGCCGGCTCGGTCTCGATTCAAAACTTATATAAATAAATGAGTTGAGGTCGGCCTTGAACTTGTGAGCTTTGGACTGTTCGAGTTTTGGATTGCCAAAATCATCTCATTAGGTCAAACTGACATAACCTAGCTACAAGACAGATGTAAAAAAAAAAATTGAAACATTTTACTGCAATCTTTTTATTGGCTTATGTAATGGTACTAACAACAAGAAAGGTTGCTGACAATAACATCCAAACCTAGAAAGGTGGGTGTCAAATATATTGCTCCCTTTGTCCCATATTTTTTGTTATTTTTAGGAATCTAACTTTTTTAAAAATAGTATTTTGATAGTGATAGTTCTTTAATTCTTTCCAATTTTATCCTTTAAAATTCAAAATTTGAATGGCATATCATAGTTTCCTATTAAAACACAAAGGATAAAAATAGAAAGAGAGTAATGATATTTTTTTACCTTTTGAACATGGCAAATATTTTTGGATAAATAAAAATGAGAAATTTAATGAGACCGAAGGAGAAAACGAAAGTGAAACTTGAAATACAACTAAGTTTTTGGGGATGTCTGTGTTGTTGTCATTTCACCATTGGGTTAGGGGTTTGAGGAAAATTTTTTAGTTTATTATCTTTTAATGCCTATAACCAAGCTTGCTACTTATGTGAGATTGCCAGTGTAATGACGTTCGACAAATCCAAGCTTTACTGTAATTGACCACATAATTGCAAATTGAATTGTTGAATTGTTTTCTACAAGTATTACTTGCTAATTTTCTCAAGGAAAAAAAAAAAGGTACTAATTGTCAGTATTGATTTTTACTTTCCTAACATAATAGAATAAAGGGTAAAATGCAAATAACCTCTTGTAATTAAACAAATAAATACTTTAATCCCTATAATTATTAAATGTGCATTTGAGTTCCTTGTGCCTTAATATATTTTTTTTTACAAAATGGATAGAAACTGTCTAAACTAATACCAACTCGTGAAATGTCATATATATCCCTAATCAATTTAAGTATCTAACAAGTTTTGGGATCAAACTAAAAATAAAAAAGGGATTACAAAGTTTTGGGGTTACAATTAAAAAAAAAAAAATAGATTAAATTAAAAAATTTATAAAATAATCCTAATCCTTCTTTCCTTTCCCCTCCACTTCCCCTTACATAGCTCCTATCCCTACCGCCACCACCACGGCCACCTCCATCCTAGCCGCCGCCGCCGCCGCCGCCACCACTAGTATCCTGCTATTGCCACCACACCCATTCCTTCTCCTCCACTAAACTCCATTCTCAACCTCTCTTTTTGCCACTCCCGTCCCTCTTCTCCAACCATCGATCTCCCTCTCTACACCAGGCCTCTTCCCCTCCATCCCTTTCTTGCTTCTCCAACCCTCGATCTTTATCCTGCCACCCTTTTCTCCTAGAAAGCCCGATTCCTCACCCCTTGATCTTTTCTCCTCCAACCCTAAAATTTCAAACCAAAAAACACCAAAAATATCTTCCATTTCAAACCCAAAAAAAAAAAAAAAGCAAAATCACCTCAAATTTAACCCATTTATTTCGGATCTGAGGTAAGGGTAAGGAGGAAGGTAATCCAAATGCCTGTCTCTTGGGGATGGGAGGTTGGTTGAGGGGTGATAACTTTAGGAAACTAGATTTATATGTATGCTAAATTTGATGATTTTGTTACTAGTTTCAAGCATTCTTAATGTTTTCGTGTGTGTTTTTGTCTATTTTGCTTTTAAGTGTTAGAATGTGTTAGTATATATTAAGTGTTTTAGTACTTATTTAGGTGTTAATTAGTATATTTTATTAGGTTCTTGCATTTAGAATATGTGTCGTATCTTTAACTTAACTCCGATGGGAATTAGTTTTCGTTCGTCTTTGTTTGTATTTCATTTTTAGTCTAATTTGATAGTACTTTATTTAAATGTTTATATATTATTTTAAGTATTTATTATATCTAATAATGTTCTCTTATGTGTTGGTTTGGTAGGAGAAAATAGCGCATCGATCAGAAGACGAATGAAGATTTTCGGAACAAAATAGTGAAATGATGTATTTCAGAAGTTTCAACCGATGCACGGCACCAAATTTTAATGTCGCAACACCAAAGACAAACATCCAAAAGGGCAAATTCAGAGTTTCAGTCAATGTCACAACATCAAAATTTGGTGTCTCGATATTAGGAGTGTTCATGGATCGGGTACCCGATCCATGAGCATTTGGAGTGATCCAAACCGGTTTTACCAGTTCGTTATTTTTTGAACCGTACCCGGTCCATACATTTAGGGTACCCGGATGACCGGGTACCCGGTTAAAGCGGGTCGGGTTCCACGGATACCCGACCCTATGACCAAAAAAAAAAAAACATTTCTTTCAAATGTTAGTTCATTCCAGCAACATCAATAGTAAAACTTTTAATTCTGTTCCAGAAGTAGCAACACAATTCCCATTCACTACTTAACAACTATAAACTATTACCAACAGAGAGTACCTATGCAATTTACTAACTCAACAACCACAAACTATTAGGATTAAACTTTAAAACACAAGTCTAGTAGTCCATCCAATATCCATTACTGTTCACAAGAAGAAGTCTACAAGATCAACATGCAAATAGCCAAATACACCATCTAGTCCATTGCAAGTCCTTTACAGTTCACTGTCCCTTGCAAACTAAAAAAAGAGAGAAAACACAACCCAAATTTAAAGCCTTCAAATACATATTGTCATATTCCAACAACAAACAATACAAGAACATAAAATTACAAGTAGAGAGTAGATTCTTGTGTTCTTTAGTCTTCAATATTGACCACGGGATGCTCATCAGTTAAGTTTGACAGTTCTGTAAGTTTTTCAAAAATATAATTAGGAATTAATAGTATCAATTAAAAATAAATCACACATCAAATACAAAATATAATAAGAATGGGAGTACCAGATTCTATTTCTTCAAGTTCTTGTAGGAGTTCTTCCAAATAAAGAGGTTCATGGCTTGTTCGAAGCCAATCTTGAACACAAATAAGAGCTTTCACCATCCTAGGAGTCAAAGAGCTGCGAAAGGGATCAAGAACATGACCTCCTGCACTAAAAGCTGATTCCGAAGCCACAGTAGAAACTGGAATGGCAAGTACATCTCATCCATAAGCCATCAAAGAAAGCACCGGGTACCTTGGAGCATTTATTTTCCAGAAATTTAAAATGTCGAATGTTGGATCATAACGTTCCTTACGCCTTTCCAATAAATAAACATCCAATTCTGTTTCATTCTCTAAACCATCACATTCATCTTCGTCATCAAAATGCATAGAATTCATGTAATCTACTGCCCCAAGCAAGTTGCGAATTTCATTATTACTCATTTCAGTTGCTTGAGTAAGATCTACAACCTTTGGAGGTGATTTTGCATTGTAAATGTCAAACATGTTTTTCAAAACCGTATTCACTTTTCTTTCAAAAAACCAGCACTTTCAGCATTATATGTCTTCTCAATCACCCAATGAACATATCGCAATTTAAAGCGTGGGTCAAGAACAACAGCAATAAACAACAACACATTGATTTTGTCAACATTAGCCCAATATTTATCATGCTTCTTTTTCATTCTAGAGGCCATGGCTGCTAAATTCTCATCACTGCCTTTCATTAAGTCAGATAATTCTAGTAAGAAAAAACCCAATAGCATAAATTTCCACCATGTATTGATTTCCAGTAACATAAAGTAAACCTGATAACCTCACTATAATGTCATAGAAAACCGTAAGAAAAGGCAACAAATTGCAAGCATAATCCCAATCAAATTCACTAGGCAATCCCCTAATTCTAGAATCCCTTTTATCTGTCATACTTTCAATCATTTCCCCCTCCGAATTTCTAACAGCCCTGACATTAGGAGTTAACTCTTCTACATATTTACTGTCTGCTGTCTCTAGTAATTCAAATGCTTTTTGAAATTTGACAACTGATTCCAACATCAAGTAAGTGGAGTTCCACCTAGTTTCAACATCAAGACAAACACCACTTTTACTATCAATTCTTTCTTTCTCAATACAAGATTTAAACCTTTGAGCTCTAGCTGGTAAAGATCTCACATATTTTACAGCACACCTGATTCTAACAATAGAATCATCCAAATCTTTTAATCCTTCCTTCATAGTTAAACTTACTAGAATATGTGCAGCACATCTCATATGTAAGAATTCACCATTTAAGATAGTTCCTTTACAACTATTAAGCCTTCTTTTTAAATACGATAGCCCCAAATCATTAGAACTAGCATTATCAACAGTTACAGTGAGTACTTTATCAATACCCCATTCTACCAAACAATTTTCCACTGCCCTACCAATTACCTCACCTGCATGACTAGTAATAGGGCAGAAATTTATTATCTTTTTGTGCAAAGTCCAATTATCATCAATAAGATGAGTAGTGAGACACATAATTCAGATTTTGAATTGAAGTCCATGTATCTGTAGTGAGGCAAACACGGGATGACAATTTTTTAAAGAAATCCTTCAGATTTTTCTTCTCAGCCAAAAATAAAGCATAACAATCTCTAGTGAGAGTTGGACGTGAAGGAAGTCTAAAACTTGGCTGTAATTCTTGACAAAACTGTTTAAATCCCTCTCTATCCACAAATTTAAAAGGCAAATCATCCAATATTGTTATCCTAAAGATTGTAAGTGCTTTCCTACATTTTTTCAGATCAAAGATGTGTGTGGCGATAACTTTTCCATCTCCACTCTCTCGATCTTTGAACTCTAAGGTTTTCTATTTTTATCTATTTGATTGAATGGAACCTTCTTACACCTACATAATGATTACTTAAAGCACTAGTACCACTTTTAGTTGGACAATTAATAATAGCACCACAATAATTACATGTAGCCTTTTGATTATTTTTGTCTTCACAAGGAATTTTTTCAAAATGCTCCCATACCCAAGATCTAACTTTACCACCAGCAGTAGTAGTTACCTTAGAGTCTTTAGGAGCTAAAGAAGGAATGGCTGCTTTGCCTTTATCGACTTTACTTGATGATTGAGATGGTCCAGATGGATTAGATGAACTTGAAAGATCCGGACATGAATTAGCTGTTGTGGAGTTTGTGTTATCTCCCATACTTGACATCTGACTGAGTACAAATATGCATTAATATCAAACAATTGAAGAGTAAAGTCAGATCTAATCATTATTATTAACATCTAACCATACTAGCAGTAAAGACATGGTGGAAATCTACTTATGAACATTAAAAAAAAAAAAAACTGGAACAGGAACTGCCAAGTTTAATATGGATAAGTGCAAGCATACATTTTTCTATATTTTTAATTACACGAATGTAAATTCATTGCAGCTATATATTATTACAAGAGAAAATAATTTAAAGACTCTTTAAATAGAAAATTATAAATCAGTCATACATACGAAATTACGAACATAAAAAAAAAAAAAAAAAAATCTACTTATGAACATAAAAATAAAAAATAAAAAAATTGACTTATGAACACCAAAAAAAAAATTTGACTTATGAAAAAAAAAAAATTTACATATGACATACATTTTTCTATATTTTAATTACACAAACGCAAATCAATTGTAACTATATATTATTACAAGAGAAAATAATTTAAAGATTCTTTTAGACAAAAAATTATAAATTAGTCACACATACGAAATTACGAACATAAAAAAAAAAAAATCTACTTATGTGAACATAATGTGTATAAAAAAATTTGACTGTACTTTATTTGTTAAAAGAAATCAACTTAATGAGAAAATAAATTTACATATGACATACATTTTTCTATATTTTAATTACACAAACGTAAATTAATTGCAACTATATATTATTACAAGAGAAAATAATTTAAAGATTCTTTTAGACAAAAAATTATAAATCAGTCACACATACGAAATTACGATAATAAAAAAAAAAAAAATCTACTCATGAACATAAAAAAAAAAAAAAAATTTGACATACGAACACACAAAAAAAAAAATCTACATATGAACATAAAAAAAAAAAAATTCGACTTATGAACAAAAAAAAATTACATATGAACATATACATATATATATATATATATATATATATATATATATATCAGTTACAAATAAATCAATAATATATATACATATGATATTGATTTAATTCAACAACAAAAAAAAAAAAACTTACTTTGATTTGAAGCAAGCAGTCACGCGCAGGTAGAAGCAGCCAACAGATCTCACCTGCTGATGAGAAAAAGCAGAAGCATAAGCAGAAGCAGTCCGAAGCTGAGTGATTTTTGATGAGTGATGAGTGAGATCTGAGAGTGAGAGTGAGAGTGAGAAAAAGATGAAAGAAAAGAAAAGGGCAAAAAGCTACTGACGCCGAGTGAAAGAATAGGAAAGAAAAGAATTAGTTGCTCCGCCTCTCGTGCTCCATCCTTAGTTTAGTTAGTATAGTTATTAGTTTTACTTTTAGGGTTGCATATTTTATGAAATTACATAAATATCCCCAATTGTGGATCGGTTCGGGTACCCGCCGGTTCATAGAAACATGAACCGGTACCCAAACCTGTTATATATGGACCGGGTTATTACCCGAACAGTTTTATTAAATCCGGATCGGGTGCCCATCTTTTCGGTTCGAAATGGATCGGTTCCACCTGTTTTTCGGATCGGCGGGTTTTTTTGAACACCCCCACTCGATATCAACTTTTTATGTCGCGACACCAAAAATTTGATGTCGCGACACCGAAGGCGACAGGGTAAAAATAATGACTTTGTTCGGGGCAGATTTTTGTTGAACCATTAACCCACCACCCTAGTACTATTTATACCCCTTTTAAGTCTCATGTAAGGTATAGAAGAACAATTACGAAGCTAGTAGGAGTAGGCTAGAGTAGAGGTAGTTCTCTTCTTTTTCCTCCCTATTTAGGAAGGATTTTCTTAGATTAGGATTTTTCTTTTTTGTAATTTTAATTTTCTAGTTGAAGATTCAATCTTTTTAGTGGTAAGTGCTTTGTTCTCGTTAAAATTCCTTTATTTAATCTTTAAATTCATGTTTCATTAGTTTAAATTAGTTTAATTGCTTCCATTAAAGTATTCTTTTTACAAGCTTTCTTTGTTTAATTGATAGATTAGTACATAGTATTTCTTTAATCATGCTTCTTGTGTTAATTTATAATTTAGGTTAATTAATTACTTTTTAATAGTGCTTTCTTTTTATATAATTCCATTAGTTACTTTATTTACTTGCTTTCTTAGTAGCAATTGCTAGATTCTAGAATTAATTAGTGGGTTTTCATTAAATATGTTTTCTTAGTGGTAATTAGAAGTCTAGATTAGTTAATTGCTTCCTTAAGTTACTTTTCCCTTTTAATTGCTTTCTAAAAAATGACTTCTTTTTACATGTTCCATTTTACTTGCTTTCATAGTATTAATCTTTACTTTAATGCAATAGATAATCTTGAAATTGCTTTCCTAATTCTTTATTTCTAATTTTAATTAAATCTTTTCTTAAAAATCATTTATTTCAACAAGTAATTTAACCAAATAATCAGTAATTATCAAGCAATCCTTGTGGGTTGATTTCTACTTTCCTTTACTACTTGTTGACAACTGCATACTTGTAGAATACCACCTAGTTAATAGTAGGATTTTGGTATTTTTATAAATGATATAACTTATATTTTCAAGAAGGTAACAAGTTTTTGGCACTGTTGTCGGGGATTGATTTTTGATGATATCGATATAATTTGGTTGGAATACTTGATTGAAGTCTTTTATTGAACATTTTCTTGTATAGTTGTTTCACTTATTTGAAAAAAAATAAAAAAAAAATTCATTTTGTAGTTGTGCTCTTATCTTGAAAAATACAAAAAGATTTTGCTTGTGATGGATCGTTTAGACTATCTAGTAGTTAAAATTTCTTAATTTACTTGTTTGTGTTGTTTTAATTATTTTTCTTATTTTTATTTGTGCTATTTGGTGTTCAATAACATACAAGGAACTAATTAGAACTATTTATACCAAGGAAATTATCATTCTTATAGTAATGGAATTATGCCCAATAAGCATGATTTTTGCTATGGTTACTCTACTTACCCGTTAGATTATCAAATGGGATGGTCTAGCCATTATGAGAACTACCAAAAAAATCTCTATTCTTTCCTTCCATCTCAAGAGTTTTCATGCGAACCAATGGAGCTCCAATTCTTTCACCTGCCAATCCTAGAATATGGAAGCAAGAGCAATAGAAAGAAGGATGTTACTTCAAGAACTAGACCAACTCGGAGAAGAAACTATGCTAATCAAATTTTTTGTCACGCCCCAAAAACGGGACCGTAACACGCCGCGCTAATGGCACACCGGTCCAAAGCGCAAGGCACAAACGAACAGAGCAACAAACTTAACCACAATGTAATAGAACCATCAAACCATTTCTTAACTATAAAACCGAATATTTCATTTTACACAAAAATACGAATTACAAAATTTCTTCTTAGTACAAAAGATGCTACAACAAAAACAAAGTTCATAAATACAAAACCTATCTAATACACTACCCCTCTCCAAACAAAAGAGAAGCTTGGATTAGATTATCCGCAGAGTCCTACCAGTAATGTGGAATCTGGAGAAAATCTAAAGCTGCTAACGCGGTGGAGAGTCCAAAAACGAGCACCTAATCTGAAAAAATTGTAATCACGTGGGGTGAGCATAACTAGCTCAGTGGATATCATAAAAGCTCTTCAAATGGGGCCAAGTGTTTCGATACAAAGAAAACATAAAGATAATAACATTTGCGAAAACCATAGTCATAAAGCAGTTTCTAAAATGTCTCATGCCATTTAAACGTCAATAAACCATAATCATAAGTAGTTTCTAAAATGTATCATGCCATTAAAACGTCAGGCATGTCCAAAACATAGCCAAAAAGATCCAAACATTACAAAACATCGTATGCTTTTCCAAAACATAGCCAAAAAGATCCAATCATTTCAAAATATAGTATGCTAAAGCATAGCTAACAAATCCAAGTACAGTTTCAATTCGGAATTTAATAAAATAGCATGAGTATCTTTTAGCATGAGTATCTTGTGTTAGGCTCCAAGGTATAACCTACAGTACTAGCCAGATCTAGTAATCTACCACACCTACTAGTCTGACCGGGAGGTCAAGTTATCCCATCACAAGACCCTCAAGCAAATAGTTCATCACATTCACAAGATCACCATGGCGTCCCATGGATGACTATAGAACCGGTTCTCCACAAATCAAACATTTCCAAACACATCCAAAATTATATACCTAGGTCACCTATGAGCCAAAACAGTCATAAAATGCTTTCATATCAAAAGAGTTTACAAACATATCATTTGATTAACATAAAATAGCTTGGTCCCGATTTCATATGTAATAATTCCAAAACATTGTAAAAGTGCAGTTCCAAACATCATACACATTTTAAAATCCATCCAAACATATTTCGAAAGTCGTTAAACAAAGTGCAAGTGGAAGAGAATCTATGTTACCCACCTATCAAAGCAAAAACTGCACAAAAGCATTTCACTGAATGCGATCGCCAGCGGTAGGTGGCGTGGTACCTAAAAGTTATTGGATAACTTTCTTTTACCTGTGTTGTCCCTTGACTCCCTAGGCTATAAGTAGGTTATCCTCCCTGCCAACAAAATCCAATTCCAAGGTATTCAAGGGACCTTGGTCATAACCCAACTCAAAACAACATATACAACCAACCAACAAAATCCATTTCCAAGGTATTCAAGGGACCTTGGTTACAACCCAACTCAAAACAACATATTCAACCAACAAAATCCATAAACGGAAAGATTCACCGGAGCAATAGCCGGGACTATATCAATAGCATTATACAACAATGGAAAACACCTAAGTGAAAACCATCAAAAGATCATTAAAGACCCTTTAAACATAACTAATTATCCAAATTATCCTAGTTGCGCCAAACTTCCGCTTACTTACAAAATGAAGGGAAATCAATTCCACTTGGTTTCAAGTCTCAATTCTTATCCAAACTAACCTTAAAACACTCTTAAAACATCATTACAAGCAAAGACATAAGCATTCATAGCATAACATTCTAGGCTCATATGGAAGACAAAACCCTAACTCATAATCTTAAAATTTGTAATCTAACCATGGAAAGTTGTTAAAAATCAACCCCAATCACTTCCCAACCTCCAAAACACTAAAAACAACCCATAACATACATAAATCACAACTTATAAGGCTGCAAAGAGGGTTTTCTCAGCCATAAATAATCCTACAAAACTTGAAATTAAAGCTTAAATCATAAAGCCCATAAGCCATAAATGCTAAAATACATAAAATCTTACCTTCCAAGTGATTTCTACTTGAAATCCAAGAACATTTTTGANTTGAAGAGCTTTTATGATATCCACTGAGCTAGTTCTGTCTCTTATACACCAAGTTGACTATTTGACCCAAAAACTAATTTTTGCTACTAACTTAACATTTTTTCTGAATAATCAGCCATCATACAACACTTACACACCACAATGCACTAATTACACTTAGTCCAATATCTAAACGAGATGTGTATAAGAGACAGCTGTGTATAAAATACAGCTAATATAGTAACCGAGACAAACTTGCACGAATTGAAAAACGAATAAGTTGAAGTACTTTATGACTATTTATAATATGAAAAACATTTTAAACCAGTTAAAATCAAAGAACAAGACTATTAAAATACTGGGTTTCACACCTATTGAGTATGAACTTCTAATAATCGGGACACTCAACACTTATTTGGAACAACCACCAACTTTTCCTTTGTATAAGTGTGAGTTTGTCTCGGTTACAGGGTCTCACAAAAGAGATGCCATTTCGAGTGTTTATGGATAAAAATGAGTGCTGTCTCTTATGAAAGAAGAAGAATACTTTTTAGAGGGGCCGAGGAGGCAAGTGTCACTTATGCTGAAGTTCAAATCCTTGGAGACTTTGGAGAAGCAAAACAATGGTGCAAGTTCACCAAGGATTACAATATCCTTGGGAAGGCTTCTTGGTGTGAAAAGAGTATTTCTTTTCAATTTATTTATTATGCTTTACTTTACTTTAGTTAGTTTTATTTAAGAACCCAGTGGGCAATAAAGGCTTGTACCTTTGTGCTTAGTTTAATTTATGTTTTGATGTTGGTGATTGATTTTTGACTTTCTTGAATAAATTTGGTTTTAATGGCCATGTTGATGGCAATGTAAGACTTGTGATTTGTAATTGATATATATGATTTATGAAATGAACTTGGACTTGATTTTATCATTTGATTATGGATATTCTAGTTGTTGATACACTTCATGTGCCAAATAGTTGAGTTCTCTTTATTTTGAGGAAATCATTTGAATGCTTGATTTGGATTGAGAGAAGACTTGGTTGTTGAATGTCTCATTATAGCCAATTATGTGTGAAACTAAGTTTGAGGAGACGGGTTGGGCATTTGGATAACCCATTTATTGTGTAAAACTTTCTTACCCTTTTGTGTGTTTTTCTATTTCTTTAAAATTATTTAAACCCGTGAAGACCAAAGGACCCTTCTTCAGTGTAACTACGATTGGTTGCTGAAAGAAAATCAATTTCTAAGACTCATGTTTAACTGGGAGTAGTATTTATATGGTTTATTTAAAATTGCTCATTATTTTTCCATATTTCTGTTGTGTTTATTAAATAGTGAAATCCAAATTTAAAGGATATAATTCTTGTTTCTAGGTACAATTTGTGCTTAATTGGTTTCATTCATATTCATTTGGTTAGTATATTACCCATCTTCTATTTTAACTTTTTGATTGTCCAAGTATAATTCAAAATCAATGTCTAGTGTTTTGTTAATAGTGTCTCATGTATTTTTATGCTATCTAGTAGTGATATTATATGTTTGTTCCATTTTAGGTGAGTGGTAGGATGAGTTTCACTTATCACTAGAATAAATTCACAGGTTTGGGGCTGTTATTTCTTCTTGTTAGGAATAATAATTTGCGTGTGTAAATATTTGTGTGGTGATATTTGGATCGAAAATTGAGTGATTTTGATACTCAATGATGATAAATAACTTCTAATACCATATGATTGAATTATTTAAATTTGGCATTTTATAGATTTTAGTATGAGTTGAATAATTCTTTTGCGATAAAAAAATTCAAAACCCATGTATTACTATTGTCAAAAATGGAGGAATCTACATTTTTGAAAAAATTCAATTGAAACAATTGCTTTTGATCAAATCATTAGTATTACTTTGTTGGTCAACTTATCTTTTGAAAAAATTGGTTTAATTGAGATAGAAGTAAATTGGGACATTTTGTGTAATTACATAGGGAATTTTATTTTAACTTGTTTGAGTGATTGATCTTGAAAATGAATTTTGGATACATTTTGCTCCTCTTCCTTGGTTTAGGTCCATGAAAAAGAGGAAAAAAAAAAAAAGAAAAAAATGTTTTGGTTTTAGGAATAAGACGAGTAGGGAATTCCGGTATGTACCCATGTTATTTCTCCAAAATATGCCATTAGAATAATAATAAGGCGAGCATAGGATTCTGACATGTACCTATGTTGTTTTTCCAAAATATGCCAGTATAATAGTAATAAGACTAGTATGATATTTTGGAATGTATGCATATTGTTTTTCCGAAATGGCCATTAGGAGTTATATTTCAGAATATCAACAAGTTGAGAAGAAATGTTTGTAATACTTATCATTGATATCATGCCACTCACTCCTTGATAGAGTAATATTCCTACTTGTGGACATATGCATAATAAGTAGGTTTCTAATTATCTTTTATTTTCGTGTGGTCATGTCGAGATGGTTGAAAAACATTGTAATCCTTTTAATTTGGGCAAAACTTACTATGTTTTGGATTAATAGAACTTGTTTTTTGGAAACCTTTTTGATGATGGTTAATACTTGGTTATTGGAAATCTTGTGTTGGCATGTAAACTCGTTTTCTTTGGGAAAGTGTAAAAACTTGGACTGACTAATTAAACTGGTTCAACTAGTATATCGTATTTGAGATCCCTTGAGAGATCTCCTAATCACTCAAAGTATATCTACTTCTCACCTTTGTGTTGTCAACTTGGTAATGTCTTGAATGTTATGCTTTGTAAGTTGTGTTTTGTGTTTGTTCGTGTGTTGTTCATTTTTGTTGTTCTTTTTCTTGTCTTTTATTTTGCTCAGGACAAACAAAAGTTTAAATTTGGGGGTGTGATAATTCTAACAAACTAGAATTATATGTACCCTAAATTTGATGATTTTGCTACTAGTTTAAATCTTTGTTAGTGTTTTTGTGTGTGTTTTTGTTTATTTCATTTTTATGTATTAAAATGTGTTAGTATTTGTTTATTAAGTGTTCTTATTAATTATTTAGATGTTAATTAGCATATTTTATTAGTTTCTTGTGTTTAGACTTTGAGTTGTGTCTTTAACATAACTTCGATGGGAGTTAAGTTTCCGTTCGTTTTTGCTTATCTTCCATTTTTAGCCTATATTTTGAGTATTTTATTTAAATTTTTATAAGTTATTTTAAGTGTTTATTATAGCCAATAATGTTCTCTTATGTCTCGGGATTCAGTAGGAGAAAACGGCCCATCAATCAGACGTCGAATAAAAATTTTCAAAGCAAAACAGTGAAGTGCTATATTTCAAAAGTTTCTGCCGATGTCACAACACCAAATTTTGATGTCGCAACACCAAAGAAAACATCCAAAAGGGCAAATTTAGAGTTTCAGTCGATGTTGCGACATCAAAATTTGGCATCTCGACATCAACTTTTGATGTCACAACAGTGAAGGTGGTTGGGGCAAAAATAACTTTATTTGAGGATGATTGTTGCTGAACCATTACCCTATGACCCTATGCAGCATAGGGTAATTTATACCCATTTTAAGTCTCATTTGAGGCATAGAAGACCAATTACAAAGTCAGTAGGAGTAGGCTAGAATAGAGGGTAGTCCTCTTCCTTTTTCCTCCCTATTTGGGGAGGAATTTCTTAGATTAGGATTTCTCTTTCTTTGCAATTTTAATTTCCTAGTTGAAGATTCAACTTTTTTAGTGGTAAGTGCTTTGTTCTTGTTCAAATTCCTTTAGTTAATCTTTAAATTCATGTTTCTTTATTTTAAATTAATTTAATTGCTTCCATTAAAATACTCTCTTTACATGCTTTCTTAGTTTAATTCGCAAATTAGAACACGGTCTTTCTTTAATCATGCTTCCTTAGTATAAATTTATAATTTAGGTTAATTAATTATTTTCTAAAAGTGCTTTCTTTTTATATGATTCCTTCAATTACTTTATTTACTTGCTTTCTTAGCAGTAATTGCTAGATTAATTAGTGGATTTTCATTAAATATGTTTCCTTAGTAGTAATCTGTAGTAGTTTAGATTATTTAATTATATCCTTATGTTGCTTTTTCCTTTTAATTGCTTTCTAAAAAATGACTTCTTTTTATATGCTTCCATTTTACTTACTTTCTTAAACATGCTTTCTTTGTATTAATCTTTATTTTAATGTAATAAATAGTCTTTAAATTGTTTTATTAATTCTTTTGTCTAGTTTTAGTTAAATCTTTTCTTAAAAATCATTCATTTCAACTAGTAATCTAACCAAATAATCGGTAATTATCGACTAATCCTCATAGGTACGATCCCTACTTGCCTTTACTACTAATTGACAACTATATATTTGTAAGATGCCACTCAGTTAATAGTAGGATTTGGGTGTTTTTATATATGATATAATTAGGTATTTTCAAGAAGGTAACAAGGGGGGTTGTTAGATCCAAGATGGGATTGGGAAGAAAGGTGATAGGGAGGGGAGACGAGGAGAGGGAAGGGTAGAGGAGGTGTAGAAGAGGATTTCGGATATGAGGTGAGAAGATGGAGGTGACTGCTAGATCGTGGGAAACGCATTGAGGTGGTAGATGGATCTGGGGAAAGGGTCGAGGTGTTTGTTGAGGATGGTGATGGATCTGGGGGTAGGGATTGAGGAGGAAAGGGATAGTGGAGCTAGGGTTGTTGACTGATCTAGGGTGGTAAGAGGTGCCAGGCTATAGTGGTGGTTGTGTCTTAGGTAAGAGAGAGAAGGAGGTAGCAAGATATCTAGGAGAGGGATGGGAAGAGTTAGATCTTTTAGAGTAAAAAAGTCAATTTAATATTATTTTCATTTTAATTAAAAAAACAATTTCACATGCATTATAAGCACGTGACAATCACGGTTGGTTAATTCTGATTGATTACGTCAATTTTGAAAAAATAAATAAATTACAAGAGCGTCAAATATACATTTAATAACCGCAAACAGTTGAAGTGTTTATTTACCTAATCACAAAGAGTTATTTGTATTTTTTCCCTTAAATCCTATAAATTGAAGCTGAAGTAATCTGAAATCACACGTTTGGTGGACTTTGAGGCGTCAGAGTCCACGTGGCATACAGTAATTTAGATATGTTAATCACGATTATTAATGAAGGGTCAATTAATAATAAGCAGCTTCATGGTCATGTCAAATGGAGTCCACAAACTGGATGATCCCACCATGTGCATGTCATTAGCGGCAATAATCAAGCATCATCAACCTAACTGGGTAAGTATTCAAGGTTTTTGGTGCAAAAGTTCGTCATTGTATTTTTGCAAGTGGAGTCAATAAAGGTATGTTTGTACATCATGTTGTAAACAAAATGGTTAATGTCCAATGATTTTGATACTTTTACTAAAATTTTTAGGATAATTTTATGATCTCGTGATATGATATTATTGTACTTTAAAATTCAAAACATACGATATTATATTGTATAAATATTTTAAAAATAATGATATAATACTCTAATGAAATAATAAAAATTTTTAAAATTTTAATCTTATATGGTCAAACTCGAGTTAAGTTCCAAATATTTATTAATAAATTGAAATTTTTTACAATTATCAAGTTCAGTTATATTCAAGATGAAAAATTTAACAAACATCAAATATTTTTCACACTCGGTTTGATTAAGTGACATAACGAATATTGATCAATCTCTTATATAGAGAAGTTTGATTCAATATCGAGCGGTTTGGTTGCTATTGCATTTACCTACCAAAAGAACAAATTAATTCAGAATTGTAATTTGCGCCCTTTTAGTATTATTCTTTATAATTTTTAGTTCAAATTTGCACGCAGTATGCCATTTGTACAAGTATTAGTTATTTTTAGGATTACTCTTTATATAACATGCTATATTTTCTTACCATTCGGACATATAATAATTAAAAATAAAAATAAAAAAGCACTTCAATGATAATGTTGTAACTTAATCATCCACCCACTTCCCAATTTTAAGTGCAGTCATTAAGTGCGACCCAAGCACTACTTACTCATGAAAAGTTGTATGGTCCTTGATGAAACTATGTTTGTTATGCATTAAAAATTTATATAGTACTTCTTCCGTGTCATTTTATTTGGCATGGTCAATCCGACACACAATTTAAGAGAATTTGATATTTGACCAACTAATAACACACTTTTTCCATTATTGTCCCCATATTCAAATTCAAAATTTGTTATTTGGTGTTGGAGTTTCAAAATTTGAAATGGTTTATGAAAGTAATTAATACTCTAAAATGACTTTAATGTCAATTTTAGGGATTTGTATGGAGGGTAAAATAGGCAAATTAGTCTTTGTTTAATTGCCTTTTTTAAAAGTGACAAATAATTTAGAACAAACAAAAATAGAAAAAGTGACTAATAAAATGGGACGGAGGGAGTATAACAATTTATAATTTAAAAATTTGTATTGTACAAAAATTAAAGCACAATAAATTGATTCTGTAACACGATTATAGAACATTCGTTATTCATAATTCCCCAACCCCATTTTCTCATAGTACTCGTATCTTTATGGTTTCATTTGGATGGGGGATTTGAGTGGATTTAAATTTTAAATTCAAATCTCTCTAAAGTTTTCTAAATAAGTTAAAAAATTTAGTTAGAAATTTAAAATTCGCGAACAAGTCAAATTTCATGTGATTTCGAATCCACACATTTGAAAATCAATTCATTTAAAATTCTTTTTACAAATCAAATCACCAATCCTATTGTAAATTTAGCATGATGTTATTTTCCCTTTCCTTTTGTATTGTTCCATGTTCCTTTGAACTGAAACCTAGTAATCGATTTTTTTAATGGGGAAATCTATGAGGCAAAAAAGAGAGGAAGCATATTACTACTTTAGATAACCCCTCAACATTTAGTATAACTTTTTATACTTTATAATTAATTAAACTTTTTACTATTTTCCTCTCATAACTTTGATTGATGACTACTAAATAACTTTTTTGTCCCACCATTGAATAACTTTCTTTTAAACTTTTTGCCTTCTTAAGTACTTGTAATATTTTCAATTTGAATTATTTTAGTGGAAAGAGTGTTCTACCATTTTGTTGAACCAATCATTCTGTTGACTTTAAAAACTTGTGCATTATAAACTTTTAAAACACATGATATATATTGTACTGTATAAAGTTTTAAGCATAATGAAATAGTTCGTTAAAGGTATTGTACAATTTTCTATTTTATTAATAGTACTAATAATCATTGAGGAAACCGCGCACAGCCTATAAGAATGTATCAAGTTACTACTTTACCCATTAAAAAATATGTGACGGAATTGGTCACTTAACTCCCAAAATCTTTGAATGGCCATTTCATCTATTTTTAGAGTGTCTGTTGTATGCAAAATTTGAGATGTACATGACAAGGAGTAAAAACATCAAAAAATAACAAGTTTAATTAGTGGATCAAATTAATGGATAATTCTACGGTCGCGTACGGAACCATCTCGTTGTGGTTTAAAAGTTTGTACAGTACAACACCATGCACTTTAAAAACTTATCTTATACAAACTTTCAAAGTCAACAGGGTAGTTTTCTCAATACAGTACTGTTGAATTCTCCCAAATTAATAGTTTGTCGAAGATTTAATGGTCAAAGTGAAATTTTTAAAAGGTATTTTCTATTTTACTGGATCAAACTAATAGTGCCTCAAAACTATAGAGTACCAAAATGAATTTTTTTCAAAATGTATCTTCTTGTTCCCTACTCAATACCACTCTTTCCTTTACTACCTTCCTTCTCCTCCATTCCCTCTGCCTCCTCTTCCTCTATTCCCTTATTCACCCCTCCTCTAGTTCTTCTACCTCATTTCTTCCAATCAAACCGCTACACATTCCTCTTCTTCAGTCCCTCCATAACTCCTACTGCTATCCACTCCTCTTCCTTCGAACCCTCCACCAACCCCTCATCCAATTCCTCTGCCTCCTCCTCTTCCACCCCCTTATCCAGTATCTTCACCTCTTCCTTCTCCAATTTCTCCACCATTATTTTTTTTTTCATAGCTAACAATTTTCAGATCTAATAATGTTGATGACAAAGTCCTACATCCATTCTTTAAACTCTTTATGGACAAAAAGAACTACGGGGCTGCTTGGTTAATGCTATGGTATTGGAATCGAAATAAGATTCATATCCAAAAAAATATATATAATGGATTTTATCTAGTGGGATTATTTAAACGACATGTGCTTGGTAAATTTTTTAGCTAAGAATTGGTATTATTTCAAATTTTCTTTTTTCTAAACCTCCTTCTTTAGTTCTCCTTTTCTTCTTTGTCGTGTAACATACTTCCACCAACCACTACCTTCTTAACAAAAAACTGATAGATGCAAATTAAAATAGCTACTTCTATATTCAACTTCGCAATGATGTCAACAAAAATTTCAACAATAGAACAAGAAAAAATTGATCTCTTCTTCTTGACTTTCTATCTCCTTTATCCACCAAGCCACAACCTTCTTGATCCACTAATTTTTGTACTTTTAAATAAATGGATAGCACACCATCTTTAGCAATAGATCTATCTTGTGTGTAATTTGTTTTTTTATTTTTTAATTACTTATTTTTTCCATTGACTTGGGTAGAAATGGGTAAAGAGAAGAAGGAAGAGATGAAGAGAGGGTTTGGTAGCACTGGAGAAGGACGAGGACGAGTTAGGATATATGCAGAGCAGGAGAAGCGTAGGGGAGGCCTAGTGGGAGCCAGCGAGAGAAGATGGAATTGGAGAACAAGGGAGGCATCGGAGACAGCAAGATGGATAGCTATTTTTTCTTTTTTTGTTTTTTATTAACTTGGAAACAAATTCAAGAATCAGTCAAACTTCCCAATTTAGTTGGATATAGAGAACTGACAATTTGTGGGGTTTCATTTCAAAATTTTAAATCCCATACCCATTATCCAAGCAACTAATATTTGAATATATCTGATTCCTAATTCCAATTCCCATAAATCAAGCACCCACAAAATAATCTAGTCAATCATTTAATGAAACAAATGAAACCTAGCACCAGAAGTGATTGGAAAAATAAGAAGATAAATTATGATGACTATTTGACAATTATGGTAGATTGACGATTATGGTGACCAACCATGAAGGTATAGGGATGAAAACAAAAGAGAGAGAGATAAAAGAAAAGTTGATGATGATATGATAGATGAGGAAATCTAATTGAAGAATGGAGGAGAGAGTAAAGAGGAGAAGTTTCAGAAAAAATGGGGAAAAGACAAATTTAGTTCTTTATTTTAGGATGTTGATCTATTTGATTCCTTATTTATCATAATAGACCAATTTGGTCCCTCATCTTTAAAAAAAAAATAACTAATTTAAAACTTATAACGAAAATCAATTTACAAATTAATGAAGCAATCCACTAAATAATCATATGGCCATTAACCTGCACTAGATGTGTTGTCAATGGTTTCGCTAATTTGTCTACAATTTCTATTACAAGCCTTAGATTTGTTAATTTTTTACGTTGAGGGACCAAATTAATGTTTGTGATAGATAAGGGACCAAATTGGTTGATATCTAAAGATAAGAATAAAATTGGTCTATTTCTCAAAAAAAAAAAAAAAAAAAAAAAAATCAAGAAGAAGAAAAGAGGAGAACGAGAACCGAAAAAGAAAGTGAAAAATGGAAAAATCTGAAGAAACTCATTAGCTTTTGACACTTTTATTTCTCATAAGATACATGTCTCTCATAATTTGGAGATAATGCTCAAATTAACACCTGGAATTATCTCTTAAGGAACTTTAATCGATGTGTTTATGCATTCAGTGACTATTTTGAATCACAAAAAAATTTAGTAACTAAATTTAATAAATTTATAAAGTTTAGTGGGTTGTACCATCGTTTGACCTAATCTTTGAAAGTATTTCGATGACCGAAACTGTAATGTTACCTATTTAGCTAACTAAAACAATAAAAAATAGAAGGGTTAAATGCAGTTATCACCTCTAAACTATTTCTACTTAACCTCCTGATGTATCAATTTCAGTAATTTGACACCTTAAACCCACATTTTTTCTCACTCTGCATGACTAACCTGAACACTAGAGAAAAGACTGAAATACCCTCATATAAAATACTTCCGTATAATTCACAACTCTCTTCTTTTCCTCTCGTTCCATCGTCGCCTCTCTCTCATTTCTCGCATCTCAGATTCTCTCTTCATTCATCATCACCATGGGCTCCCTTTCTGGATTCTTTTCCTCACTCAGACAATCCCCAAACCCCCAACACAAAGAAACACTTGCTCACAGGGAATCGTCTTGCCAATATCATGCTTCACTCTCACTTTCTTGATTCTCTTAACACACATGACACACACGTACGGCTCTGTGATACCCCATGGTCTGGTGCTATACTGTTTCTTATTTTTGAGAAGTTGTCTATGCAATGAAGATTGTCCAGAGTTGGTTTGCAAATTTCTGAGCTTTGATGGTAAACAAATGAAATAAATGAACCGTTTTTTGATTGCCCACTACCTGCTGGGTAAAATGCTTCAATGAAAGTTCGATGTAATGTTTTTAACTTGATAGCTGATGGGTTTCTTCAGACTGCATGAGTGACCCATCGAAGTTCTTGAACACAAGAAAATTAATATGGCCAGATTTAGCCTTCTTGAGACCGTAAATAGGGCTGTATAAATGGATTTCTCAAAGCGGTTGTATTGAGGATGCCTATTAGCAATGTTTTGAAACCGGACTGGCCATTGAACTGGTGGCCTGTCCGGTTCGCTGTTCGACCGGTTGAACCGGTCGATTCACTAATTTAGGTTTTTTTTTTTTTTTTAACTAAAGTGTGATATAATTTAAAATGACCTAAAATATATTTATATAAAATCTAAAATATAAGTGAAACACTATTTTTGGATAATTATAGTCCTAATACCCAAAAATACTAATCAAATTTCTAATAAGAAAAGTGAAATTTATACAAAAATAATTATAAAAAATATGAAAATAATAATAATTTAATAGTTTAGGCTTTGGTGTGTTCAATGTTTTGCTATTTTGGAGTTTATTTTCAAGATTTTTTAATTTTTCTCTTTATTTAAATCATTTTTTATTCTGAAATTTAAAAAATCGATTTTTTACCTATTCTGTTCCGATTTTTTGGACAGACCAGATATGTAGTTGGACCAGACCGGAGGTTCTTTCGGTTCGCGATCCGACCAATCGAACCGACTTGTCCGGTCCGGCTTTCAAAACACTGCCTATTAGAGAGGAGATGACGAGGTTACATGCGTCATTTCAGTGATTATCCTATGTTCACGTTGTTAATGCAATGTGCAACAAATTACAAGCTTTAGGTATCAAATTGGGAAAATTGATATTTTAAAGAATTAAGTGTGAAATGGAAATACTTGAAGAGTACAAACTGCATTTAACCAAAAATAAAAAGCAAAAAAAATTTCATGCTTGAGAGTTGAGATACATGGGCCCATTGGATCCCTATCCCGCTATCCATTACCATTATAATGTCAAATGCATCATTCCAAATTCCATCTTATGAAAACACCCTTACCATTATTTGGCATTATTATCCTATCAAGATAGAGTGGTCCTTAACCTACTGATATTTTTCTTTCCTTGGTAATTCTTGGCAAGCCTTTAAATATTATCATGACTCTTTTTCTCCAGTGCATTTTGCCTGAAAATTTTCTCAATATATGTAAACACAACAACAATTAATAACTTGAAACAATTTGGAATTCCCTAAAGATTGATTCACTCTTTATTAATTTTTACAAGCTCTATAATCACACAGTGCAATTAGTAAATAATACTATTTCAAACTGTTATTTACTTTTAGCATGAACTATAAAAGCCATATATTGTTTAGTCCCAGAGTGACTTATTTATGAAATTTGGTAGGATAATATACTCACTTGAGGACTATCATGATTTTAGATTACAGTTTGAGAAATCTAAAAACATGTAGATGAAACCAACAACTAACTGAGTTTTGGGCTGCTAGGGGCTGTTCAAGTGCTTATGGGCTGCAGCTAGACATCGAAAGTGGGCTGTGGGGCGATGGAATTTCCACTTTCAAGGGCCAAGGCGTGGCGAGCAAGGCGCCTATGCGAGGCGCCTATGCGAGCCGTGGTCCAACCTAGACCTGAAACTCAAAATATGAGGCCCAGACTTGTCCCATGCTAAGCCCATTACAGGGCGTGTCGTGCCTATGTGAATTGGCTAACATTTTGACCCACTTTTCAATTAGTTAAAATTAAACCAAGTTATAAGAAAATTTTACAATCTCTTGTAGGAAATCATTCTATTGTAATTTAAATATTTGTACAATTAACACCATATGCTTAAAAAACTTATACTGTACAAGCTATTAAAGCCAAGGGAATGGTTCCCTAAAAAGGACTGTAAAATTCTCCCAAGTTATAACTTATTTAATTTTAAATTAGCAATTAATAGTTTAACTTATTACTTATTATTCAAAAATAGTAATTAGTATATCAAGTTATTACTTATTTTATTTGAATTTAGTACTTAACAGTCTAAATTCTTACTTACTAGTAATACAATCTGGTACTTAGTTATCCAAATCATTTCTTACTATTTGAATTTATTATTAGTTAGTACTTTATTTTTCATTATAATCTATTAGTATAAGTTAATATAACTTATTACTTCAAGTTATTAGTTATTAGACCTAATTATTACATATTGGACCAAGTTGTTATTTATTTTATTCTAAGTTAGTACTTACTAATTCAAGTTATTATTTATTATTTCAATTCAATACTTAATAGTATAACGTATTGTTCATTATTACAAATTATAATTTATTAGCCCAAGAGAAAAAGTATATAAATATTATTAGAAAAAAAGTCACCTTAAAATGGCGGAGTATGGACTCATGCTATACATATACATACATAAATACATACATACATACATACATATGTGTATATATATATATATACAAAGATGGACATGAAACCTTACCTCTAAAGATTAAAAGTCCTAAGAACTAGCTGATTTGTAAGATGAAAAACATAAATAAACTATTTTTTACATACACAACGAAGTGGACATAGAATCTTACCTCTAAACAATTCCTAAACATTAACTCCTACTTAGAAATCAATTTGGAGACCTAAACTACTACTTGATTCGTCATCTAAATCTTGTATTAATCCTTTTTTTTTTTTTTTTTTTTTTGTCATTGAACTAAACCTTTAAGCACACTATCATGTCCATAGTTTCAAAAATCCTTAAAGATCACCATGTTTCTTATTCATGTGCCTCCTCAGTCAAGATCTGATTCTCCTCTCGCCCTCTCTTCCCCCCTTTTCCCTTACTCCCCGTTTAAATGATACCTGATGTTTCTATAATTTGCATGTCGCCATCTCCTTAATATCATCTTTTTTAGAAAAATTCTCAAACGACATTACTTTTAGTTTAATGTTAGACTGGTTAGTTTTTACTGTTGGTATCTATTTTGGTTAATAACACAATCAATATCATCTAAGTGAACAACTAAATGGTGATTTTGTGGTGTGTGTGGTGTGTCCAAATCAAAAATTATAAACAAAGAAAATAAATAAAATGATACAAATTTAGCAAAAATAATACTAAGCTGACAAAAAAGAATACTAATTTGGGGGGGAAATACAAAAGCGTTAAAAAGACAATAAAGAATACTAATAAGGCAAATTAAGAGAAAAATGAATAAAGTACATAAAATAAATAAAGATAATTAAAATATACAAATACAACTAATTGAGCAAGTAAAGATTACTGATAAAATAAATCAGGTAGAATTAATCAACTTGCAAATTTAAATGTTGAATTTCAATTACTCCACCTTAATACTTTAACTTTTGAAAACAAATTCCACTTGAATACTTGAATTTTGGATAATCCTCTAATTTACTCCACTAGAATCCACTTGATAATTCAAGTACTACAAATATAGAAATTCGAGAGGAAGTGATGTAGTATAATGATATTAGATAGCATTTGAAATATGTAGGAAGAAAAGAAAGTCAAGAGAATTTTGTATGATTTGTGATGACACTCAAAGTGATATTTATAGGAGTTTTGTTTCCAAATTATCCAAAAAAATTAGTCATTTTATAATTGTTGGGAGTAAAAAAATTATTTAATTAGTTGAAAAGTTAGATAAAAAAAATAATAATAATAAAAGGGCTCCCAACAATAGGACATACCCACAGGCTGGCCATTTGGAGCCATATGGGCTGATAATGGGCCAATCACTGACTACCCATTAACTAACCTAACAGTTGATTCATGGGCTTGACAAATCAAACTCGGATCAGTCCACTAGTTTGGGTGTGCCAATTACGAGTTGGTCCAGCCTGTTTGTTATCTCATTTTTTTCAAAAAATTAGCAGGAGCAATCAAGCACAAGCCGAGCATCTAAGATCCGCAGTCTTCCTCCAAAATAAGATGGAGTAGCCAAGCAAATGCAGATAGAGAGCAACTTAGAATAGAATATTGGTAGGTACTAGGTAGTGTACATTTTAAATAGTTTAGGTGATTCAATATTTAATATACATTTATATAACATAATTATTACTAGGATGCTTTTCTTCTAGTATTTAAGGCCATATATTTTGAGGGCATGTATGACATTTGGGCTTCGGGAAGGACTTTTTTAATAATTTTGAATTCGAGACGCTTAATTACTTCGCAATTTTTTTGTACCGTATGCAGCAAAAGGTGTAGGTAAGATCAATTCAGGATCATGGGATCCTTTTCTATTAGATAGGAAAGACTGTAGCACAAAATGTACTTCTGAGTAATTTTTCCACAAATCCTATATCTAATCTATATGAAGAAGAAATCATGTAACGAAAGAGATTCTTATTTGTACAAATGGTACTTCGAACTTGGAATGACACATCTCTTTGATGTAGAAAATACACCTATTAGGATATTACCATTGAAATGTAACTATGGATGAATAGTCACATGACTTATGAATGAGTAGATACATCTCTATTCTCATGTCTATTGATGAACGTCATGTTTATTCATAATAGAAGAACACATCCATTTGGTGTTTTATGAAAGTATATGTCTAGGAAAAGGTACATTGGTTTTATTTCATTGTCTATAAATATCCAACCCTTAGAACCTAAAATATTCATTCTAACATCCTAATACTATTCAAGTCTTCATTCTTCTCTTGTCTCCTATATCATATATCCTAATTTCCTACAAGAGCAGTTAAAAGATTTAGACTTCTTTTGATTTTCTATTTGAGTGCACTGAGGAAGAGGCTAGCGCCCTCTCTAAGTTGACCACCTCACCTACTAATTGGCCAAAAGCACCCAAAGCTCTTCTCAAAAGAATCTCCCTTTGGTTGGAAAGTGCCCAAAAGCCATCAAAAGATTCACTCTTTCTAATTATAAAGAAAGTACCATTCAATCAAGGAATGCACTGCCTCTTTGAGGAATGGCTTGCTTAGATAAGTAAACTTCCAGGTTAATTAAGTCCGAATTCAAGCCAGTCTTGAACAAAAAAAGTCAACCCTTACTCTACCTCGAGTGGACATACCAAACCAAACCATTGGAAGATCTCTGTGTGGTTCGTTGTATCTTAGGAATAAGACGTCACATTGCTATTTGCACCAAAGTAACAGCAGAAATCTACTCTGAAGAAAGTGTCTTCCATATACTCAAGGTGTGCCTTGAACGGCTTTTATCACTAACAAACTCTTTCTTTATTTTATTGTTAACTAGTGAGTAGTTTGTATTATTGTGTATTCTTTGTAGTATTTTCATCTTGAGTGTTTTGGTTCCAACAAGTTTCGAGTAGACTAAAATTATTTTTCAAAAAACATATAAAAGTTGGTTCCTTTGAAAGAACAAACTTTTACAGAACCAAAAAAGTTTCTGGACAAAATTTTTGTAGATGACAAAGTCAAATACGCTATTGGTTGACAACCTTAGGACTTTTTTCTATCATCCCAAACCCTATTGATCCTTCAAATAAAAATTGTAATTCTAGTTCGATCGATAAAAGTAGAATAGAAAATGAAGTAGATAAGGACTGTCTTTGTCATGGTTGTATTTTATTTGCTTTGTCTAGTAATCTTTACAATATTTATTACACTACAAAAATTGCATGTAAATTGTGGAGTGTAATAGAGCAAATATATATAAAGAAGATGCAGGACTTGATACCAATTACACTTTATTGGAAAATATTTGGATTTTAAATGAATGATAATAAATCTGTAGTGGAACAAGAACATCTTTTCTAACATCTCATTCATGAATTAAATCAAAAAAAATTGAAATGTGTGAGAAATTTCATGTGGGTTCTTTACTTGAAAATTTTCCTTCAAAATAGAATTCTTTTGCTTTATCCCTGAAATACAAATGTGAAACTCCAACCAGAGACAATTAATTGTTTCTCTTCAAACTGAAGGAAAACAAACAGATAAAGATAAATGTCCATTGAGTTTGAGGAAAAAGTAAACATTGGTGAAAGGAAAAGTTTAAATTCTAAAAAGAGAAAGTTTTCAAAAGATAATTCTTCTAAAAATCCAACTGATGTTAATAAGAAAATGAAGAGATGTTGTTTTGTTTGCAGAAAAGTTGGGCATATGGCTGGAGTTTATTGGTATCACAAAGGCAAAAAAGCATATGAGGTACCGGACTCTCAAGTCAATGTTGTGACAAATGAGATAAAACGAAAGGTTTGTTTCACTCATTCATATGGTCAATATAGTGTGTGCATCTATCGATTGGTGGATTGATATTGGTGCAAATATTCATGTTTATACTGACTGATCTTTGTTCGCACAATATCAAGTCATTGACGAAAAAATCCGTAAACATAGGTAATGCTTCTACTACACAAGTGACGGGTGAAGGAAGAATTAATTGATTACTAATTTTGGGGAAGACATTATTTTTTCATAGAGTGCAACATGTACCTGATATTAGGAATAATCTAATTAATTTCACTCTTCTTATTAGAGATGGATATAAACTACTATTTGAATCTAATAAAGTTGTACTTTGTAGGAATGAGTCTTTTATTGGTAAACGATATGTTCTTGAGGGTCTTTTCAAGTTAAATGTGTCAATGTTATTTAGAATAATAAAAGTGATAGTTGTTTTTGTCTTTATAATATTATTCATTCTCCTGATATTTGACATAGTCATTTGGGGCACGTTAATAATATGTAGTCTATTAAGAGAATGATGCATTTATACCATCTAAATTATCAACAAATTCTTTTAAATCTGTGACTAGAGATTCAATTTTAGAACTCATACATAGTGATGTTTGTGACATATAAGTTTATTCTAGAAAATGGTAAGAAATACTTTATTAAAAATTGTATGTTATCGAACTTTGGACTTCCTAATAATTTATGAAATGAAGCACTCATGTTTGCATGTCATATTTTAAATAGAGTTCCTCATAAGAAGTTAGACACAACTCCATATGAATTACAAAAGGGAGGAAACCTAACTTAAATTATCTAAGAATGTGGGGGTGTTTGGCAAAAGTGGAAATTCTATAAATTAAAAGGAAGAAACTAGGACCTAAAATTATTGACGAAGTTCTTGTGGGTTATTTCCAAGATGGTGTTACTTATAGAATTTTAGTAATAAAATCTGAAATTTCTGACATAAATGTAAACACTATCATAGAATCAAGAGTGTTGTATTTTTTGAAAATATTGAAATTGTATTACCCTTAAAAAAACACAATGAATATCCAAATATTCAAATTACACTCCAATTTTGGTAGAGCATGATAATGAAGAAAAAAATCAATATGAAAGGTCCTAAACGAATTAAAAGAGCAAGAACAAACAAGGAAGGAGTCTCAACGGAGAGAAAAAAGTACTCAAGCAGCAAGTAAATAGTATATTAAGAGTAGAGTAGATAGTAAACGTTTAGTCTTACTATATGTAAATTTAGTTCTAACAAAATATTAGTATTTATCCCACTATGTATGGGTCTTGGTGCTTCGATTGTATTCAATCCCATAATTGTGGGCATATGTAATCATTATCCAAAAAAAAAAAAAGTAAAAGAGCAAGAGTAGAGAAAAATTTTAGAAATGACTTTTATACTTATCTAATAGGAAAGGATCGAAGCCACATCATCTATAGATTCGACATTTTGGAAAGAAGCAATAAATTGTGAAATAGAGTATTTAATTGATAATAAGACTTGGATCTTAACCAAATATTACCCAAAGGGTGTAAACCTATTAGCTATCAGTGAATATTTAAAAAGGAACTTAAGCTAGATAGGTCTATAGAAAAATTCAAGACAAGACTAGCTACAAAAGGTCATCCCCAAAAAGAAGGATTTGACTACATTGATACTTATTCTTTTGGAGCAAATGACAACAATTCGAATGCTTTTGGCTTTGACATCCATATATAAGTTAGAAGTCCCTCAAATAGACGTTAAAATCGCCTTTCTATATAGTGAGTTAGAAGAAGATATATATATAATCGGAGGGACTTGTCGTACCTGGCCAAGAGAATAAGGTGTGTAAACTAATAAAATCCTTATATGGATTGAAACAAACTCCAAATCAATGACATGAGAAATTTGATCAAGTTATCTTGTCAAATGGTTTTCTAATGAATGATTCTGAGAAATGTGTTTATAATAAAATCACTAATCTTGGTTATGTTATATTATATCTTTATGTAGATGATATTCCCATTTTCGACAGCATAAATTTACTGTCAAATATGAGAATTATTAACAAAAAATTAAAGATTTCTTGTCAAATAACTTTGAAATGAAAGATTTAGGAGATATTAATGTTATTTTGGGAATTAGGATTTTGTGAAATTTAACGAATATTACAATTGCACAATGATATTATATTAAAAAAATATTTTAAAAAAATTCAATAAGTACAAATATAAACCTGTGAGTAATCCTTATGATCCCAATGTGAGGCTAAGGAAAAATATTGGAGAGTTTGTTTCTCAAGTATTATATTCTCAAATTATTGATTCTCTCATTCATCTCATGAATGCTACAAGACCTGATTAGCACAAGTTATGGGAAGCTTAAGTAGATATACAAATAATCTTGATAAGAGTTATTGGACTATATTGGAAAAGATATTTAAATATCTAAAAGGTGCCATATCACTTGGTATATATTATTTGAATTACCTTCCTGTACTCGAAGACTATAGTGATACAAACCTAACATCTTATTCAGATGAGACTAAAGCCACTATACTGTGTATATGTCCTCATATTTGGTTGAGTGACAGTTGCATAGAAATCTTCCATGCAAACGTATATTTCTCGATTCTCTATGGAATCCAAGATGATAGCACTAAATGTTGCAGCGCAACATGCAGAATGGCTTAAGAGTTTATTAATGGATATTCCTATTGTTGAAAAGCCGATTCCTGTAGTTTGCCCTTCATTGTGATAATCAAACTGGTATTGTAAAATGGAAACAAAAGAAATCAAATGAGCAAAAGAGACATATGCGCTTGAGGTAGAAAACTGTTATGAGTTTAATTAAAAATGGAGTAAATGCATTGGATTATATTCTATCTTCAAAAAATATTGCGAATCCATTAACCAATGGACTAGATAGAAAGCAAATCAGAGAATTTTCAGTAGGGATAGGATTGAAACCCATAAACTAGAAATTACTAATAATAACAATTCAACTTTTTTGACTGAAGATCCCAAGGTGAAGGTTCAATGTGGTAAAAATAAGCTGTTTAGTAGCTCCTTAACTGAAGAAGTGCCATACTTTTTATTTTTAGTCCCTCCATAAATTCATAGTACTTAATGTAGTAGTAAGGAAGAACTTATGTTTTGAATGAATTTGTAATAAATTATGTAGGATATGCTTTCACTATACATATCCTTGAATAATTCACCTATTTGAGTGTTGTAAGGGCCGCAACCTATGAGATTGGTCTTTTCTCTAGAGCATTTTAGGATCAAGATACTAGTGCAAGGCTATTAATGTGCGATCCCGTTTATGAATTTGACCAAAAATCTCATATGCTGTGTATGATTAATTGAAATTCGTGCTAAAAGATCCTAGTTCAAGACACAAGTTCACTACGGTTCTTTCAAATGAAATTTTTTATACTAAGTGGGATTCGAATCCACATGACACCTTCATCAAATACATTGTAAAAGATTGCTTTTGTATCTCTAAATTTTTGAATCATGTGGGGGATTATTGGATTTAGTTTAGGTGATTCAATAGTTATTGTGTCTTTACACCTAAAATAATTATTCCTAGACACATCTTTTTGACGTAGAGAACACACTTATTAGGATATTACCATTGAAATGTAACTATAGATGACTAGTTACAGGACTTGTAAATGAGTAAACACATCTCTAATACTCATGTTTATTCATGAATAAAAGAATACATTCATTGGGTGTTTTATGAAAATATGTCTCATGTCTACTCATGAATAGAAGAATACATCAATTGGGTATTTTATAGAAGTACATGTCTACTATGAAAAAGTATATTGGTATTGTTTCATTATCTTATCTATAAATGTCCAATTCCTAGATCATAAAGTATTCATTTTAATATCCCAATATTCAAGTTTTCATTCTTCTTGTCTCCTATACTTATATCATATATTCTAAATTTCCAGCAGAACTGTTGAAAGATTTAAATTTTTTTTTTTAAATTTTCTATTTGAGTACACATTAGAAAATCTTTATATAGTTTGTTGTATTTTGGAAGTAAGACGTCATCATTATTATTTGTATACACTAAAGTAGCAGCGGAAAATTATTATGAAGAAAGCGCCTTCTATAACGTGTCTCGAGCGGGTACTATTACTAACAAATTATTTTCTTCTTTTATTGTTAACTAATAAGTACATTTATGTTATTGTGTATTCTTTGTAATATTTTCGTCTTTAGTATTTTGGTTCCAACATTTAAGTCCCACCATATCATGATGTTTGCTATATAATGATTGTATTAATTCCACCCTGTTTTGGTATGTGAAATGTGTCAATAAAAAAATATATATATAGGTAGACGAAAAAAATCCTCTTGTCCTATTTTCTACTATTACTTTTTCCTCTCATTGGAGGAGACTAATAATTGTCCGAGACACCAAGTCCAATTTGCATTTTTCTCGAGACTATCTTAAGCTATTTCCATTTTTCGACCATGACAACGTTGATTCTCCTGCGAAATAGGCCACGACAAAAGCTAGAATGTGCGCTTACTGTTTAGACAATTAAATTGATAAGTGCAGTGCATCTTATCTTGGATTGCAATTTTGGGGCCAATTTTTGTGGCTTGAGTTTTAAATTTTAGTGTTAACAAAATGCTGGCTTTGAACCCGATCGTACTGGTTCAAATTTAAGTTTTTTCTACAAACGGGGTTCCAATTAAATCTGTATGCATTTGGTATTTACAAGGTGTTAGTTGATTCACCAATCCCGTTGCAATTTAGCAGGAAAAATTTTCCCATATTAAACTAGGATGGAAAAGAAAGCAAGAGTTCCCCACAGATGGCATGAATTGGTGGTATTTTTTGATAAATTAAACTAACTCATTTCAAATATCAGACTAGCATTCAAGAATACATATGCAAGAGCTCCAATAGAAGCAATGGAATTTGATAGCAGACATGAAGGTAATACAGAGATGCAAATTAGATTCTTCAGAACAACAAACATTTACAACACATGCTGGAGAATCAGCAAATCACCTATACATCAGCCAAAAGATTCGACTTCATTTGTATAAACAAGGGACTATAAAATCTGTGGAGAAAACAAGGTGATTTTATCGGATTTGAATGTTGATGGCCATCAATACGAATAAATCTCTCAAACCTCTTCTTAGTTTCTCCATGCAATCCAGCTTCATGACGATAATCAATTGTAGTTGCTTCATCAGCTTCTTCAGTTGAAGGCCAAAATTTGCTGTAGTATTTATGATCCTTTCCTAGTTTAGGCAACTTCACAAGCTAATTTTTCTTGTGTTGTAGTCTTCTGCTGATAGCTACAATCCAGAACACCCAAGCACTGAGTGTACTACATGATCATTTTCCTTGTTTCTTTACTGCAAGGCAGATAATATGCCATTAGCCAAGGTAACAATTATGTTCCGATAAGATTCGTTTACGGGATTCTATAGTTATTTTACAGTTGTTTTTCTTGTAGTCAAAGAGATTGCAGATTTTCTAACATCATACAAAATACAATCCATGTTTCAGATAGTTATGTCGTATAGCCAATTCCACTTAAGTGCATATCTAGAGGAAAGGGCTATTAATCCCATATATGAAAGTTTCATTTCTAAGTCTTACCCAAATCAGGTTAAGAAGCCATAGCATTAGGCAAAGAACAAAATATAACTGAAAGGAGGACCGGGCGGCTCTGTTGGTGAAATATAACAGAATAATAGGGCTGAGCAGTTGGATGTTGAAGCTACAAGAATTTGCCCATGGTTGAAGCCAGAAAAGCAAAGAAAAAGAATGCAGGTAGTTTTACCACAAAAGGATAGCAAAAGAAGGCAAGGTGTTGTCTATGCTATTAAGTAAAAATCCTTAGTTATATTTACATTCTGTTTTGTAGTCGCTGCTTTCTCACCTCTTTGGAACCATGACCTTCGAACAGCCTGGCGTATCTGACGCTCATGTTTCTCCAAAAGTTCATCAACCCTTTGTGACTGCGACAGCAATGGTCCTGAAAACTCTACCTTGTCTGCTTGCTCCTGATAAACCTGCTTCAAGTTCAAATCAAAAGTATTAACAACTGAGGAATCTTATATTGGTGTTGTGTTCCTACTACTGCCATTTTGAGCATTTCATTTAAATCAATGAGTTACTTGACAAAGTTGGAAATGAAATCTGAACTACCAAATTTATTTTGAGTGCATGATTCTAATTCTAAATTACCAAATGTATATAACAATAAGCCATTAGTTAATCAGATGAATTTTAGGGCTAAATTGTAAGCATTGTAGTGACGTAATTCTTTTTGGTTTTGGTCCAGAAATAGTTTTTCGTAAGGAATTCATTTTAGCTTTAGTAGCTACATTCAGTATTTTTGGTGTTCTTCACTTCTTTCATTGCCATAATTTTACAGTCATTTTTTGTCAATCTCATTTGAATCTCGAGTCTCTTTTCTATCTTTGACTTGAGATTCCATAACATCCTTTGAAAGAAGGGAAAAAAGAAATCACAAAGAGGACTCTTTTAAACTTCTTAAGTGCTCTGAAAGAATTTATTCATAAGCATGCGTAGTTTAAATGGGTCATCTGGCAGATACGATAACATATTGTTGTGTGATACTTAACTACATACTTTAATTGCACACTCTACGACTCCGTATATTTATGTGTAAGCCTATGGCTGTGAGAGAGAGAGACAGAGATTTTAGCTAAGGGAGGGAGGGAGGGAATAATTTTCCGTGGTTTTGCATATGAGGGAAAGAGAGATGAACATATGAAGTAAATGTTATAAACATTTGAAAAGCTTACTTGATACCACTAACTAATTCTTTTTTGCTGAAAATATTGAAAGTACTATTGGACAGTATTTAAAGCACTTATTAGTAGTGAATAAAATGTATCCAACAGGCCAAATACACAACAAATGCACTTATTTCCAGCTACAGCATTAATGGAGCTGCCAAACAGCTCCCAAGTCAATAAAGATTCATTGGCCTTCAGTTGTTAGCCGACCACTGAACTGTCTCAAATGGTTCTTTTAGCCTTAATATCCAACAATTGAAGCTGAATCTATTGCCACCAGTTAATTCATTGGTTTAGTTAAGACATAGACTCAGGAAATTGTAGGTAATTTAAAACTTAGGAATAGCAAGATTGAGAATTTATATTCTCTAGTCACTGGAAGTTTGCAAAGGTCAATTATGAAGTTGAACTAAAATGACCCGATTTATTATCTTCTTTCAGCTATAATGAAGGACATGTAAGGGATAAAAATAATTGAAGCGAGTTATGGACTTACCAAACTAATTCTCTTGATAGCTAGGTCTTCTTTCTGATACAGAGCCAGTGATAATTCCTGTGAATGGTATCCATCAGAAACATCAAAAGAATCTGGCTGTTCTAATTGGCTCCAATCTTTAATCATGATATGATTGAATCTTTCATGGGGGTCGTGACCTTTAGAATTGGTTCTATGTCCATTTAAACCCTCACCATTTTCAATCCTTTTCAACTCCAAGTTATTTTTCAACTGCAATGCACCTGAAGGTTCAAAAATGAGACTTCTTGAACCGGACCTGCTGCGAGATCTTACGGAATCATCTAGAGACAAATTTTCGGCTTCTTGCCCACGCAAAGCCGCTTGATCCTGACACTTGTAATGGACCCGAAAAGGGAACGTCACCTTGAGATGCATGCTTCACATGAGATGCCTCTTCCATTACGTCATTTGATGGCTTAGGTGGCTCCAAACCTAGAACAATATCTCCTTCTTTACAATTACTTGCAGGATAGCCATTTATTTCATGGCCGCCTTGAGGTTGCACAGGTAAATTCTGCTAAGGGAAGATAAGTAAATATGTAAGAATGAGGTAAAAATATGCAGATGCTAAATACCAAAAGAAAAAACATGTTAATCATGCAACATTCATTACTTACAAGCAGTACAGAAAAATGCACTTGCATGAATGAGCATATTGCGCATATATATATATATATATATATATATAGAGAGAGAGAGAGAGAGAGAGAGAGAGGACCTCTTCAGGTGCCAATTTACTAAATCCATTCTGTTTCCTGGTGAGCTTCCTTGTTGCTTCAGGTCCACGGGCTCTTCCATCCAGGCCTCTTCCTGAAATCCAAACAAAAATTTACCATTTCTTTCAAGCGACACATAAAATAGAGAGAAGGATTAATTGGGTGAACTGTCGAAAGGGCACCGTCAATACGATTGGAAACAGAATTTTAGCAAAAATAAGAGAAGGAAAAAAGGAACCAAGAAAAAGGGGACCCATCCTGAATAGTTTTTCAGCCTTTGATACTCTAACACATTATAATATTCTCAAATTGAAGCCAAGAGCATGTAATAATTAATCGCCAGTTAAGAGGTTTCTTGGATAATTAACTATTTGTTTAACACAATGTAAATTAACACTACTCTAGAAAAATGTGGTTTGCAAAATTAATCGACTTTATCTGAGCTTTGCAAGATGTGGTTGATTAGGATCATGGAGACCATGAGAACTCCATTATCTTATACTGCCTGCAATGATATCACAATCTAAATTTTTGTTTGTGGTTAGTTTCTAAAAAGTGATCCTCCAAATTCCATTTCATTGAAAGATAGATAAACTGAAACATAAGGTTTTGGCATAAATGAGATCTCCATCTTGTACACCAAAAGATGGACACCAATCTGATCCAGACAGACAATTAAAATTGACCAAAACTAATTAGAGTACACAGTTGTAGTGCAATGCCTTTCTCAGAGATATTTTTTGCTTTACAACATTGCTCCCAGCTCCGTTTAGTAACAGATGACAAGCACTTACACTGTCAGTAAATTTGGCCCAGAATTTTCTGACAAAGCCTAAATTTGAGGCTTTTGAATTTGAGAGGTACTTCAACAAAAGTCACTACATTCTGAACTACTTGGACATCTTGGATGTCAATGCCATGTAGGATATCACAGAACTTGTGAATTGAGTTTAAATGCGAAACAATGAGAATATTTACACAAGAAATTTCACCTTTTTGCCTCTTCATGATGTTTGGCATCAATCTCTTTGCTTGGTGGGTACTTCGGCAAACTTGATGGATCACATGCATAAGGCTTTGTCTTGAAAATACTGAAAGTTGCATGTACACAATGGAAAATTAGTAAAGTTGACCTTAGTTTAAAATAAAGACACACCCATGTTACAAGTTGGACTTGAACACATTGATATTGTAATATAAAAAAAGAAAAAAAAATTCCATGTACTTTTGTGGAAAGCAAATAGATATGATGTTTCTTATTTAAAGGTGTAGCATATTCATTGTCAAATATATAGCAAAATGAATAAGAAGCATGTCAATGTTGACAGACATAACACAATATATATATATTTTTTAATGCAACAAGAATTTTGTGTTTTTTTTCCTCAAAAAGAATTCTTGTTAGAAGTTCTCATACTAGTTAAATATTGATGCAAAATATGGTAGGAGTTGAACAGTTGCAAAAGTTCTTGTCGTGAGTACCTCAGCAGCAAGGGCCAAAGAAGCAGTACCCCGCTTGTATGGTTCTACTGAAAGTAGAGTTTCTATCAGTGTGACAGCTGTTCTTGGGAGATCTTTGAGGGTCTCCCAGAGGACTGCTGTCATAAGGATGTTGTGGTTTAAATAGAGTAGCATGAGGAAGTTTAGACTTCTTCCAGTAATCATCTGGTGGGGATCCACAAAGCTTGAAAATCTTGTGCAACTGTTCAACCTGTGGCATGATAAAGTATATCTTGTCATGATCCTCAACAAATAAAAGAGTTCAAAAGCATGGAGAGATTGCTATGCATTCATATGGTACGAATTACGTACCATAAGTAACATTGGAAATTAGGAAATTTTAGTACAGATGCAAACCTGATGTACTAATGCATTGCATGGAATCAGGTATTACTTCCATATAGAATATAACATCTTTCTAATTGTTTGAAAGCTGAACAAGAGAATAGAACTTCAAACAAAAAAATGAAAAAGTTCAAGTGCTACACAGTGGACTGGATGGCTATGCGAAAATTAAATTTTCCTCTAAAAGTTTTGAGCAGCATTTAGAAATGAAATTATGAAGAAAATTCACTTCTGGAAAACTAAAGAAGATTAAAAGAAAATGGTTCTTTTAAGCATGATGTAACAGGCTCCATCCTCTGTTATTCAGAAAGCCTAAGATGTGATGAAAGTAGTAGATAATGGAAAGAATGCCATATCAAAATCCCCAATCCACTAGAAAAACAGGAAAGAAAAGAAAAGAGAAGAAATTAAGGAGAGTATTCGGAAATTTCACCAAGCTTACAGATTGGAAAGCGTTTCAAAATCAATTCAAGAATGCAAAGGTGAGCGGCCTCACAACTTCTTAGATAATTTCATTTTAAATTGCCAAAAAAGAGTGGAATGGGTTGTCAAAATCCTTGTCGGCATGATTACCTCAGTTCTACCCTGCAGGACAGGTTTACCAATGAGAAGCTCCGCAAAGACACAGCCAACACTCCAGAGATCCACAGAAGCTCCATAATCAGTGGAACCCAATAGAAGTTCTGGAGGTCGATACCATAGAGTGACGACTCGACTAGTAAGAGGTTGCCTTTGGCCAAAATTACAGAAGTAACTAATTGCCAATCCGAAATCAGCAATTTTTAGAACCCCATCATTATTTACAAGAAGATTAGCACCTTTAATATCCCTATGCATTACTCCCCGAGAATGACAATGTTCTAGTCCTGATAATAATTGCTTCATGTAACACTTAACCTGCAAAATGAGCCATGGCATTCAGTACAGTTAGAAGTAAAAATTTACTCATTCAGCAAAAAGAGTAAGCATGTAATGAAAAATGTGATGAAAGATCTAATCTCAAGAATTTAACTACGTTTGCATACATGTTCATGGTCTTTCCCCAAAGTAACGAAGCAAGTTCTTCTCCTTCCATGACAAGTACAGTACTACATTTACAAGCACTTAAAGGTTTCATAGAGAGGTGTGGCGGTTGTTTATTTCTATGAAGTCCAATGCCATGATGAGTTCTATATTACATAAAATCACTTAAAATGTGTTTCTTATTACACAAAACCAAAGTCCAAAGAGCTGACAAAACTAAGAACCAAACCTGAGCTTCCATACACTGAACTTGATATCCGGACTGGATAACAATCCTGAAATGTCGTGTTCCATATACTCAAAAACAAGATAAATGCTACATGATAATCGGGAAGTAATTAGCCCCTCCAATTTTATGATATTTGGATGGTCAAGCCTGCGAAGAATCAGTATTTCTCGAGCCATAAACCGGACACTTTCAGGCTCAAAATTGTCAAATCGGACCTTCTTCAGAGCAACAATTTTCCCAGTTTCTAGATCACGCGCTCGGAACACACTGCTATATGTACCCTGACCTATCTGTTGAAACAAAGAAAATGTACAACAGTTTCATCAGCATGAAGAGTATTTGTGCACGTAAATCAAATCAGATAATTAACTGCCTGGCAACTATAAAACTAGTGATTCATTATAATTATAGTGTAGCAATCAATAAATCAAGATGGCAGGGAACATATCTCCAGAAAGTTCAACTCTTGGGCACCTTGGAAAGTTTTAATTATCAACTCTATGTGATTTGTGCGAGTTGTTTAAGAGACTTTTGTTGAACAGTAATTTCCATACATCTTTGACTTTGCATAAAAATTTCTAATATAGGATGCATGAATACAGAACTAGATGTGATATAAGAGCAAACTAAGGTAGACAGTCTAGTTGACGTAGCCGAAGAGGAATTCGCAGTGACATGAATATGCAACAAAGCCTGATGCTGCATTCTGTTCTGTAAGGTTGAGGCATTAACTACATTGATAATAAGCTGATTTAGAGAATCCTACAGAAAGATGAGCTTAACTACTGCAAGAAGATTGTATCAGAGAAAGGGGAAAAATAGAACAGTCAAGGACTGTTTTCTTGGGCTATATTAAACAAAAATAGATAATTCGGTGGCATTCAAGTGAAACACCAATCCACCGTCCTGCAGTTTAATGTATCATGATTGATAATTGATTCCAGAAATTAGCATATGTCAATCTATGAAATATATTCTACAGACTTGAGCTGTTATTTTGTTTTCTAGCTGATTCTGCATATATAGTGCAAACCAAAGATAAGAAACAAATAAATGAACCAACTGCATGGCCTTGTCCTTGTGGATTTTTTGCCACAATATTTGACAATTAAACATAGTTTTATCCAGCATCTCTAATTAGACAACATTACAGTCTTCAAGAATTTGCAATTTTTTTTATTTTATTTTGTATATTCATGCATTAATCTTCACATACAGAATACTTCATGAATCTAAAAACAGAAACAACCCCTTTAAATATCTCTCCTCCAATTAAAAAAAAAAAAAAGAAAAAAAAAAGGACCATTCTAGCAGGAGTACATCTTTATCAAACTCCAAATTTGAACATAATAAGACAAAATAACACCTGACGTGTTCTCTCTTCCCCCAAACACCCCCCTCAAAAAAAAAAAAAAATTCAGTTTAAAATTGTCACTTGTACAAAACGTAAAGCTACAGGTACAATTATTAAAGAAGAAGAAAAAAAACCTTTTCAAGCTTCTCATAAGACTCAGCTCTGAGAGGCACCCAACGGCATGAATGGCTTCACCAGCAACAGCACTCAGCCAAGCTGGCCAACCAGCAGCCACTTGTTCACCTTCCACATACTTCTGAAGATTCCCTAATCTAAAACTAACTGACTCACTCCCAGTCCCACCATTCGAACTCGCTCTCCCTGACTCACCTAACTCGCTCCCTCCACTCAGCCCTGACTCGGTCCCTCTCTTCTTCACCTTCTTCAAATCCACCTCCAAACCCAGCCCCAACCCACCACTCCCCACCCTGCTCCGACCCGACCCGACTCCTGCATTGTCCCGGAGCACGCCGGAATGATCGAATGCCGGTGTTACCGACACGGCCTGCTTCGAAGTCACACAACCCATGAATGAGCCAATGAACGGTCGCCGCGTGTCAGGAGGCTCTTAGGGGAAACTAAGGACGACCCAGTTCATATTTTGCAGAATCTTGACGTGGGTCAATCTGGATTTTGAAATTTGCATTGCGAGAAATTCTTGCGAATTTTGGGTTATATAAATATGACAAGAAGTTTCTACTTGGCGTCACTTACTTTGGTCTCTATTTGCTGTGCGGCAATTGCGGAAAGTTGATAGAGAGAACTGTTACTGTTAATGCGTGACTGTGTGTGAGAGTGAGTTTAATGGGTTCACAAGAGGAAGAGCAAAAGACTAGCGAAATCAACGGAGAAAACTTGTATAGGCTTATGTGGAAAAACTAATAAATGCATTTAGTCTCTCTCTTTTTTCTTTTTTTTTTCAGTATAACAAGTCAATTATGGGTTGACGTATTTGTTTAATTAAATAAATTGATCGAATTAAATTAATTTTATTTTTACGTTTGGAGAAATAAGATAAAACAAAATAAAGAAATTTTTTATGTAGTTTAAATTTAATTATTAAAAATTAAATAATCAAATTTATAGTTTTATTAATTTTTTAATAACTAATTTTATATTTCTATTCATTCATACATTGGATTGTTTTTTATAGTTAGTTTTAGGTTTTCATTTATTAGTTTTATTAGCTTTGCATTTAATTTTATACTTAATTTTTAATTAAATAGTGAATTTTGGTGAGTTTGATAAATTGAAATCCGAACTCAAAAATAAAAAATAAAAATTTTTAGCCGATGAACACAGCTAATTACGGAAAAGAATTGATTTTGATTGTATAATTCATATTTGTGATATTTATTATTCAGAAAATAAGAAATTTCTTTATGAATAAAATCATGCTACATAATTAGATATGATAAAATGAATACGCAAAATATTCTTTTGCGGCTTTGCTTGTGGCCTTTTTCTAATTTTTCATTTTGTTTATTTTGTTTTATATCCTCCGTCCCATTTTTTATCACTCTTACCATTTTTCTAGTCAAACTAACATAGTTTGTAATGAACAACTTACTAGTATAATTTATTTAGTTTCCGTTTGGAAAATTATATTTACTATTTAAAATATTATTTAAAATAAATATTGCAGCAGCAGAAGGTTTTTAGACATGATATATGTCATAAAATATAGACTTGAAAAATGTGTTTGAGAAATCATTACAAAATATTATTTAAAAAATAATAATTAATAACATTTTCTAGTAAACATTGTCCACAAACAAATTAAAATTCTCACCAAGAGCTATGTATAAAAACTTAAAAAATACAAAAAATACAGAAAAACTACAATATAAAAATTAATGCATTCAAAATTCATAAGTGAATTAGAAAATCAATCATGCTACTAGTATAAACTTTGATGTTCTGTTATGTCTTAAAAAAGAGCCATGAAAATGGCAATTTTTGGGGGAAGTACGAGTCGTAGTAGAAGATGTCTATTTTGCCTTTAATGACACTTTTTGTCTCACCCGGGGATCTAAAAATTCCGTAATTTTGTTTGTTTTTGGTTTATTTAACATAAGTACAGTGTTTCTAAGTATTCGGTTGTTCAAAGTTCAAACCCCTAAGAAGGGGGTTTGTATTGTAACGTGGAAATTTGGAATTGGATGTATATAATGATAGTAAATGTTTTAGGGGAATTCACTACAGTCTCATAGTATTGTACTGTATAATTATTTAAAATATAAGGGAATGGTTCTCTAAAAGAGATTATCGAATTTTTCTATAATATTATACTGTACAACTATTTAAAACATAAAGAATATTTTACTAAAAGTGATCGTAGAATTTTCCATTCTTCATTAGGTAATCATCCTTTTAGTACGTTTTAAAAATTTTATATTATACAAAATTTTAAAGCAGTGTATTTATACAAAATAAAAATAATAATAAAAGTTATTTATGCGTCACTAGATTCGAGATAAATGGAACGAAATTCAACTGAATATCTAAAATCCATGGGTTGGTGATTCAATATATCTTACCACGGATGTTATTTTTGGAACGTAGTTCTGAATTAAATTATTTTCTTTTTAATATATATAATATTTTATTATATAAATATTCAAAATACAAAAATTTATACTTACTACTGTATAAGAGAATGGGCATTTAATGAAAAGGTCTAAATAATTGACATGTGGCAAGATAATGGATAAACAGAATACATCTATATAGTGAGTAAAGGAGGCAAAAAATGAATTATTTTATTAAACATGCAAAATCAATTTACTCACCTAAATCTTGTCTTTAACTACTTATATATTCAAAATAATTATTTTGTGCACATATACCTCTTATAATTATTACTATTAAATGACAAGTCTAAAATGATGTTTATAATAAGCATAGAAAATATATATTTTTTAATTTCTTTAGATTTATCATATGTAAAGGGTTATTCCAAATATTTTTTATTAAATAGAAAGAGATTTAACCTAATTATGTTTAAGTGATATCATTCTTACAATTGATTACATTTAGGATGGAATATTTTTTATTAAAAAATTAATAATATTACTATATTGCAAAAAGAAAGCAAAGTTTTAAAATCATTTATTCTTTGCACAGTAGCTTTTAATGTCAATTTTTAGTGAGGATGTGATTATAGGAAAATTCTATAATCCTTTTCAAGGAACCATTCTCTTGTACTTTAAGGTATAAGAGACAGGTAGCAGTTATACAGTACAATACTATGTGTTTTAAAAACTTGTACTGTATAAGTCCTTAAACTAAGGGAATGATTTCCTCAACGGACTCTAGAATTCCCCGTAATTATATTACATTCAAAAGTAACTTTAAGAACATGTCTTCTCCACTTACAAGTATGCTTTTAATTGCTATAAGTGTTCGTTCATTTTTTTAATCTTGAAAATAACTCCAACTTTCTTTTTACCATATGATCTTCACAAATTATTTAGAGAAACTACATAATTTTAAAAAAGATTATTTTATGAAAAATATAATCTCATCAGTATCATAGCTGAATATGGTTATAATATATAAAACGGAATCTATACCATATGTTAAATCAAAATGCTATTTTTTTGGGAGAAGTTAATGAAAAAATAGCGGATAAAATTATTTTTAGTTTTTTTTTTCTATCTGTTACTAACGAACTAAGAATTTTGATATCTTAAATTTTTACTATTTATATATACACTATTAAATTCATTTATTTCCAAATCATGTAGCTAATAAAAGAAACATGGTAAATCTGAAGTTTAGAAATAATAGGTCATAATATGGCGTACTATTGTACACATGTCGAATATTTTCAAAACATAATTAATTAACTTTTAGAATTAATTGTAATAATTATTTATAAAAAAATCATAAAGATTTTAGGTGAAATTTAATAATCGTGTCCTAAATTATGTTCTTAATTTTAATTTTGGTATTGTAAAATTTTTTGATATTGTTACTAATTTTTATTTGGTTTAATTGCAAAAAAATTTATAGCATCATTATTATTTCACTTAAATTATTCAATTATAAAAATTACACACCATACACACACATATATAGATATATATACACACACATACCCCATGCATAGCACAATTTTTCAAACTAAAAAATTAACTATATTAAAAAGTTTAAATTTTAATATTCATCTTCCCTTAAATACTAACAAGTTACTATAAGAAAACATATAATTAACTCGATACTTTTGAATATTCAAAAGTTTTAATTTATCTTAAACATCATATTATCAACTTTTAACTACGAAAAATTGATCGATACTTATTACTTAAGTATTGAATCATTATAACTATGACATAATCATGGATTAATATATATACATACATACATATAATATATATATATACCAACTAATTAAAAACTATGACAAATACTTCTTAATTATTATTTTTTACCATGTATATCGACAAAATAAAGTTAATTCATATTAAACAAAAACAATACTTTTAAACTATTATGCTTGTTTTGTCCATTTATACCTAAAAAATTATGTTCATTCATATTAAACAAAAAAAATTTTTATCCTCTATTTTTGCAAGAAACATAGTAATATCTAGGTCAATTTAATTTTGCAATACACTCATTACTAGGTCATAGTAATATCGTTAATTTCCAATACAATCATCTATATCTATGTTATAGTAATATCGTTACTAAAAAATATATATCTAATTTAATTTTGCAACTAAAAATTAAATTATATAGTTGTTTTCAATGTTTTTTATATGATCATAAGTATTTTAAATGAATATTTAACAATAATATTTTTAATTGTTTTATTATTTTTATTTTTTAATTAGTAAAATGTCGAGATATTACTACTTACATTTGTTTGTCTATATATTGTTTAATTATTAAAGATCTTATGCAATCATCATTATTTTAATATTATCGTAATAGTTAAATATAAATATTCATTCTCTCATATATATATATATATAATACAAAATATTTAACTAATATATTTATACCACAGAATTGTGGAATTTTTCTATAATGACATACCAGTATTACTCTATAAGACTATCAAGTGAAAATTGGGGGTTTTGAAAGAGTGGGTCCTTCGAATGTGGCTGCCAATTATGTAGCGCAGGGGGCGCGTGAAGTAATTAGATATTTGGGGGACATATTGGCTTGGGTTGGCATTTGACTAATGAGTCTTGTGTTTATAATATGTTCACAAGCATAGCTTATTAATTACTTACAGTACAGGTTTGATTGGGTAATGCTAGTGCTAAGAGATTGGAGAGAGGGAAGGCAATATTGAAAAGGAAATATGTAGATTAAGTCAGAGAGGAGGAGAGAGGGAGTGGCAATTAGAAAAAGGGAAAGCAAAAGTGGGAAATTTTTGTTTAAAGAAGGGAACAATGAACACCACTTTTCCCTTTCACACTTTTTTTTCTGTTTACCTTTTCTACTTCTCACTTCCCACTATCATTTTTGTGGGAGTTCTAATTTTGTTGTGTTATGTGTGTTTTCTTGGACTTAACATCAAGGGCTGTTTTGTTTTGTTTTCGAGTTTAGAAAAGAGAGAAGAAAAGAATAGGAGACGCTGCTTTATTTTAACGAGTAGGCTAAAGAAAAGAAATGAAAAGAATTGGCCATAGAACTTTTCCTTTTTCGTTATTTGGGAATGCTGAAACTAAACGAAATGAAGAGAAACCAATTATCACCACTCCCTCCGTTACTTTAACAAAAAAAAATTATTAATATGTTTGATTTTAAATGTCACTTTAAAAGTAATTAATAAAATATTAATTATTTTTTTATTAATTTTACTTTTATTTTTTTTGTAACTTTATTAATTATCTAATAAAGTATAATTAATGTTGGAATTTTTTTAATTTATTACGAGTCAAAAGGATAATTTAGTCATAAAAAGTCAATTTTATCTAAAATTTAGACTATTCAATAGAGATCTCAATTTTTATATTAAAGATTAAAATGACACTTAAAAAAAATTGAGGGAATAATTATCTTTAAAAATTTATGAAGTTTCACTAAATTTTACTTTCTTTTTATTTTAAATTAAAATATTGAAGTGCTTGGGATCAGTGGCCGAAACACGGTAGGGCAGTAGGCAGCTACTCTAGTAGTCTCGCCATACACATTCTATTAGTTCTTTATATTACTTATTATATTTTTTTATTCTCTCGCTTTTGAAATAATAATTTTTAATCTCTAACAAATGTAAAACGTTATATTTTAAATCCCTAGACCAAAATCTCAACACTTTTTTACCTGAATTAGATAATATATCATGTCGTGTTCACATAACCTATTTTGCGAGTGTAAATTCATAAATTTATTTTTCCTTTCCAATACAACACTCGAGTATCATATTGGGTCGTAAAATTTGAAAAAAATATCACAAGTCAATTTTTGAAATGATCTTTAATACAAACAAATACAAATTCATTGTTAATCAAGTACTTTTTTGACATCTTTCACACTCATAGAACATTCTACTCATAGATGAATTTTTGAATTTGCCCTTGAAAAATTATCTTGTGAACAAATACATGACAAATTTAGGCAAAAAATACTGGGATTTGATTCAGGGACCAAAATTTAACGTTTTACATTTGTGAGAGACTAAAAAATATCATTTCAAAAGGAAGGAACTAAATAAATATAAATGTGTAATATGAGAAACTAATAGAGTAGGTTTTTCAAAACGTTTTGTAAATTTGAAAAACTATACTACCTTCATCCTATTGAAGTTGTCACTATTTAACATTTTTGGTCAATACAATAAGTTTTAACATAACTTAGTTTTACATAAATTTCTATAAATATTTTAAAATTTGTATGTGTTAATTGATATAAATTTCACTTTTGCTGAATAAATTTCATTAAAAATTAAATAAAGTTGTATAAATTATTAATTACAGTATTACTCTATTTGACAAAAAAAAAAAAGTCTTTAAAACTAGAACGGAAGAAATAGTAATTTTAATATTTTTTGCCCTTACTAAAAAGTAAAATATGATATGAATTAGCAAAACAAATAATGTTTCCACTATTCATGTAATCTGGTAATTATGTTTGATTAATTGAAAAAATAGTTCAGTTAAAAATTAACAATCCAACAACTAGAGTTAACTAGAATTCTATTGCTGATTTAAGTTAATGGAATATGCTGTTTGTTTTTTCTTTTTAAATAACTAACTATAGTTCTATTACTTTAACAATTAATTAAGTATTAGTAAATATATATATATTTTTTTAAATCCACCTCACCCGTCTACCTTCTAGTTTAATTTTAGCTAATTACCACTTTGAAAAAATATATATATAGTGTGAAAGAAACATTATTGATAAATATACTATATGTCAAGTCTAGTGTAATTCTTTTAAATTAGAAATTATATATAATTTGTCCAGTATTTTTACCAATTATATATTAACATTACTTACCTCATAAATGGCTTTTATTATTTAAGTGGACCTAGATATCTAAAGGAATTTGGATGATTAAGAAACTAAAAATTACATTAAGAGAAGGAAGTATTAAAGTAACAAAAAGTTGTCCTTAAATTATACTATAAATCTTGCCCTCACTAAACAAGCTTTCTGGCTTCCCCTGCTTTGGTTGATTAAAGGGAAAATCTCTATTTCTTTTTTTCCCCTCTTCTTATACATCTCCCAAACCAAACAAGTTCCTCAAATTTTTTTTTTCCTAGTTTCGTAGTTATGCCTGTAAACTATGTTAAAAGAAGAAAACTTTAAGCATTCTACAAAAGTGGGGATGTCATGCTGCAGTTCATTTCAAAAGATTAGGCAACATTTTTTTTTAAAGGCAACTTCTATTATGGTACCAAGACTTTAATGTCACTTTTCCATAAATTGATCATCAACCTAGTTGTAGTGATAAACAATGCCTCAAAGTGTGTTCCAACTTGCTTGATATTCTTGTTTTATTATGGCATATATTTATGCCATGCCTGTAGGACCAGCAGGCTTTGTTTTCTCTTTATTTGCTTAACCAAAATACTTAAATTTTAGTAGTAGATTTTCAGTTATGCTGAACTGTGCACAAAGACTTTCTTAAGAAGTCCAAGAGCATTAAAGATTAGAGAGAGAGAAACAGACGACATCAATCTATGGCCAATTCCATACATGTTGGACTTCTCATTTGCAAGGTTTTTACATTGACAAATTCATATCCTCATGCAAATCTTTTCACGTGTCTTTCGTTGACTAAAAGGAAAAACAAATTCTGAGAATCAGAATATGTTAATGGTAGAGATTACATAGCAATGGTATACAAAATGTATAGTTGTATTGTGTGAGTAGGTTTACTATATTTTGTACATGTTTGACAAAGAGTGGACTTGTCCTCGTCGACAAATCGGGACCAATTATGTATTGTTGGCGTACTGGTTTGCCAACAACTTTGTTCTTAATGCTAAGGGAAAACACTAATTAATCTCTCGATTAATCTGTTCTTTTATTTATTATAATAGATTAATTTAGTTTCTTATATTAAAAAAAATTAACTAATATAAGAGATGTGGCAGAAATCATGGACAAACTAACTAGAATTTTTGCCACAAAGTCTTAATTTTTTTATTTTTTATTTTTTAGAGTGAGGGGTCAAATTAATTTTTGTGATAGATAAGAGACCAAACACGTTGATACCCTAATGTTAATGATATTAAAACTAAGGAAAAAATATCATTTTGGTCCCTTATATTTGGAGTGTACTCCAATTTAGTTCATGTATCACAATAAGTTAAACTAGTCCCTCAACTTTTAAAATATTAGTCAATGCAGGACTTTTGAATCGAGGCCATGAATATTACGTAGCCTTTAAACACAGACTAAAAGTTAAATCTAAAAATAATGAATTTTGCTTGATTAGTTTCTGTCATCAATGAAGATTGCTTGAAGAATATTGGACAAAATTAATATTAAGGAAATGAGAGAAAAGAAGAAAAAAATATTGGGGTTAATGAGGACTATGACTTTTTAACTTCAACTTATCTACGATTTTATGGGCCGCGTGATATTTACGTAACTTCCAACATTAATTTGTCTAATTTTTTCGCCAAAAGTCCTACATTAACTAACATTTTGAAAAATGATCGATTTAATTAGTTTGTTGTGATATATAAAGAATTAAATTGAGACACACCCTAAAGATAAAGGATCAAAATAATATTTTCTCTTAAAACTGAAAATAGATAATATAATTTATTTATTTTTTAATTTTTTGGGGTTTTAGGAATGTGGATGGAGAAAGGTGCTAGTAGTTTGAAAACCAATTTCATTTCAAAGGGGCGAATTCACGACCATGTCATATTTTGCGGCAAATACACATTTGCCAAACGCATACATGAATTTCCTAAAATCTAGATGATCTATTAGTTTCAATTTTTATTTTATTTTCTTTTGGTAGAACAATCTTTTGGTCAACTTCTTTTAAGTTTTATATAGCTACATTTCTACCAAAAAAATAAAAGATAGCTACTTTAAGCATGAAAGAAAAGCGGTCTAAATTTTTTTTATTTAATTATATAGCAAAAATAAATTACTGAATTTTAACCCGATAACAATATCTAAAAGACAATTGCTAAGTTTTAGTTATGTACAATGCCTTGTAACGGTATCACCAATGCATGATATTATAACAAGAAAGAACTCGAATCCTCAGTTTATAACATCTTAGTAAAAGCTTAAGAAGTTTTATTTTTTTGCATCAATTTCTCCCGTCAACTGCACACCCTCAAATTTAAAAAACATAAATAGTTTCCCCCACTAACATTAAATTTTTGAGTTAATTTTAAGATAAATAACATAACTAGTTGTTGACTTTAAAATTGATCACAGAGTATTGTCATTAATTTTTAACTCCTTTAAAAATGAGCCATAGGAGTCTTCACTTAAAATGAATAAGGCTTTTGATAATACATACATAGACTCACATAGATGCTTGCTGCCCTAGGAAGTTCATTAAGGTTAAAAATGTAACTGAGCCTGTGAGAAGGGGTTTTAACCCCTGATTCTCACCTATAAATAGGAGCATATCCCCTAAGATATGTAATTAATCTCCCGAAATAATACTCAAACATATTTATTACAATTTGTCTTTACTTTCTCTCTGAAACTTTCTCTCACCTACTCTTCGAACGTATCCTTGTTCATTAAGTGGCACCATCTATGAGAATCAAACAAAATGCCAAATTGCTCTCATCAGTTTTGCCTTCGATTTCGAATATAACTACAATTTAAGCATTCATATAATATCGTCTTACCCATCAGCTATGAAGAACAGACGAAGAAGAAATAGTAGGGATGAGTCCGTCTTCCGATCGAGAATCTGAGGGTCAATACTGAGTTCCAAGAGGGGAAACTTCACAAGCAGGAGAAATGCGTGCTCAAGAACAAATGCTACAATTCCTTCAGGATAATTTTGTAGCTATTCAACAATTTGTAGAAATACATAAGCAGGATGCACTGAACAACATTCCAATTAATCCTGTTGAGCTCCCAAGACAGGAAAGAAGGGAAGAAGATACTACTAGTAGTACACAACGTGTTAGCCATCAGGGATATCAAGTCACCAGAACTGTGATAGACAAAGATTCCGATCAATCCACAATCGGCTATATCCAAGGCCAAAGCCAAATGTTGTACATCGTGAAGAAACCCCACAACCTTTACCTCAAATTCAAATACCTGATGCAAAAATTGTGGCCAAAGTTGAACTTCGTGTTCAACAGTTATTATCTCATAACAATATTGGCCAACAGATTGTTTCAGATATCGATCGTGACCCATTCATCCCACTTATTAGGATGGAACAGATCNTCTCTACTTAATTTCAAACAATCTAATTTTGATCACTACCAAGGAACTACTGATCCAGCTGATCACATTGCTCACGTGTCTGCCATACCTCAGTTCTATGGTTAGTTAGATGCCATTAAATACAAACTTTTTGCTACCACTCTTAGAGGATTGGCTCAAAAATAGTTCAAGGAACTTCTATTGGGGTCAATAGTCTCTTATAGTGACTTGGCAGAAAACTTTTTGAGACACTTCATTAGCCACCAAGTCATACAGAAAGAAATTTCACATTTAATGAACATAACACAAAAAATGAAGAAACTTTAAACTAGTACATTGAATGCTTCAATGACGATCTAAAGATATACATTGAAAGAGCAATTCGAGAAGGATATTTGCAAGAGTATATTTTTCGAACTACTGATTATTTTATGAATACGAGTAATCGCCATTCTCGGCCAAACAATGAACGGTATACATACCGAAGATTCAACAATAACAACAACAATAATCATAGGGGACCTCTAGCCAGGCCTTATTCGATAATAATGATGATGTGGCTGGAGTGATCAATGCGATAGTAGGAGTAGTGGAGACTCCTATCAGGCTAGGAAAAGATATGCAAGATATCAGCTTGAGGGAGAAAGCTTTCTCAAAAAACCCAAGTTCTATTTAAATATTACCTTTTCTAATGCCAATCCCCTACCCGACCGCTTTCTATATACAGATCCTGCCACTATTCAAGTTAAAGTAGGGAATTATAGAGTTCACAAAGTATTCATGGACAATGGTAGTTCAATGAATGTGATCTTTTGGCATGTTTGGAAATGAATGGGTATCAACAATGATCATATCCAACTAGTTTGGAACGCCATTGGTTGGTTTCACCAGCAACTTTGTCATGCCCAAGGGAACAATTCTGCTTCCTCTAATCCTTAGAGAGCCACCCAAAAACAGAATGGAGCTAATTAACTTCGTCATTGTCAAACAATCCATCTCTTATAATATGATTTTGGGTCGGCCATCCGAGTATGCCTAGGGGTGTAAATACGAACCGAGCTGCTCACGAGCAGCTCGGTCAAAAACTCGACTCGAGCTCGAGTTGACCGAGCTCGAGTCGAGCCTGCTCGAGTTCGAAACTCTTGACGAGCCGATCTCGACCATATGTATAATATGCTCGAGTGCTCGTCGAGCTTTTCGAGCATTATATAATTTTTTTTTAAATTTTTTTATTATATGTAAAATTACTAAAATATCCATACTTTTTAAAAAAATTACATATTTTACCTACAAAAAGTCGAAATACTCGAGTTCGAGCTCGAATTCGAGCTCATTTTACTTATTTTTGAGCGAGCCCGAACTATGTCAAAATTTTCGAACTCGAGCTCGAGCTCAAATTTTGAAGCTCGTTCGAGCTCGAGTATCAGAAAAAATTTCGAGTTCGAGTTCGAGTAGGGCACTATTCGTGCTCGATTCGGCTCGTTTACACCCCTAAGTATGCCTTTATCATCATTTTCTTTGTATTTCATTTGGAAATCAAATTTTCCTTAAGGGATAATCGGAGGGAACGTTTTGGGGTGACCAGTAGGAGGCTAGGGATTGCTACCTTATGTCATTAAAAAGCAAAAACCAAACTTTGAAAAAATTCCTTGAAGAGCTTCCTGAAGATACGAGCCAACGGTAGCTTCTACGAGCCAACATCCTGAGCCCTCAGATGATAAGAATAAGGGTAAGATAGAGCCAGCGTCGGCAATATCGATCGAAGAAATATCCTTTGATCTTGAATATCCTGTTCAGAAACTCCACATCTATGTTCTCTTGAATGTTGAGCTAAAAGCCGATTGATTTGGTTGCTCTTTAAATACAAGGATATATTTTCTTCATCGACTATAGATATGCCTAGAATACTCCAAGAGATAACTGAACAAAAGTTGAGTATTGTCCCAAGTTACAAGCCTATAAAGCAAAAAAAGAGATTGATTGGACCCGAGTGAAGTGCAATAATTGAAGTCGAAGTAGACAAATTGTTAGTTGCTTGGACTATCTGAGAGGTCTTGTATCCTACATGGCTTATTAGCAACCCTACTTAAGTGAAAAAACTTGATGTATCAAAGAAGCCAGAAAAGAACTGGCGAATGTGTGTTGATTTCACTGATCTTAATAAAGCCTATCAAAAGGACAATTACCCTTTGTCTCAAATCAATATAGTTATTGATTCTTTAGTAACTTTTATAGTTGGAAGTTTTCTGGATGCCTATAAAGGGTATCATCAAATATTTTTAAGCGAAAAAAATGAAGAAAAATCAACGTTCATAACGAAGAATGGCACATATTGCTATCAGACTATGCCGTTCAGGTTATAGAATGCCGAGACTACTTAGTAGAGACTAGTCAATAAGGTCGTTAAAAGTCAGATCGGATAAAATATAGAGATATATGTGGATGATATAGTTGTTAAGAGCTAGACTAAGGTCGAAGTTAGATGACCTTCGGGAAACTTTTGAGGTACTTTGTAGGATCCGAATGAAATTAAATCCATTAAAGTGTACCTTCGAAGTTCCATCGAGAAATTATTAGGCTGAATGAGATCGTCATTTCTCAAAGAGGGATTGATGCTAATCCTGAAAAAATGCAAGCTATTATAGACATGAAGCCTCCATTATCAGTAAAGGATATTTAAATGTTAACTATTCGGATGGCCGCTCAAAATAGAGTTCTCTCAAAATTGGCCAAACGAAGTCTCCCTTTTTTCGAACAGTTAAAAAAGTGAAAGAATTTTGAATGAACCAAACAGTGTTAGTAGGCATTTGAGCAGCTTAAAGAATATTTGAGAACTTTACCTTCATTAACTGCACCAAAGGAAGGAGAAAAGTTATATCTTTATCTTTCATTCTTAGAAGAAATAGTTAGTCGGGTATTGGTGGCTGAACGAGATGGGATTCAGAAGTCAATCTACTTTACCAATAAGGTCTTGCAAGGCCCCGGATGCAACTACATTCCCATAGAAAGGTAATGTTCTCGTTGATTGTGGTTGCAACGAAATTAAGACCCTACTTCCAATGTCACAAAATCATTGTCTATACCAATTCGCCTTTAAGACAAACGGTCCTTGAGAAACCTGATGTGTTTGGTCGGATGCTCAAGTGGTCTGATATTGAATTTCGACCACGAAATACAATCAAGGCACAAGCTCTCACAGATGTCCTTACAGAAGGGACAGTCGAACTCCATACGATCAGTAAGGTCATGATAGAGGATAAAGAGGACTCTAAGGCATATTACAAAGTGTGAGAACTCCAGTAGATAGGGTCTCATGCAAGTCCAGTTCAGAAGCTGGTATTATCATTAAAACTTCTGAAGGAAATCACTTTACATATGGGAACTCAAGCTCTCAAAATCAACAATGATTCTTTGTTGGTGGTCAGTCAAATTCTAGAAAATTTTGAGACCATGGGAGTATTATACAAAAATACCTTTAAAAGGTAAAACAATATAAACAAAACTTTAAAGAAATCAAGTTGATTAAGATTCTCCGGACCAAGAACATACATGCCAATGTTATTTCTAAGTTAGCCTCAGCTATTTACTCATATCTCACCAAAAAAAAATCTAGTAGAGATTCACGAAGGATGAATTATAGATGAAGTGGAAAAAGACAAGTATATTGTACAACGATAAAATACATTAATCTTATACATTTAATTTCTGTTTGTTAAGTCCTTGTGTATTCATGATTCTATAAAAATGTAAGTGTATTGTACAACGATCTTTTAATCATACGTTTAATACTATAGGAAATACTTAGGTAAGCCCGATCTTTGACCCCCACTTGTAGACCCTGTGTTGTGGATTAAACCTTAGAGAATTTATGACATCAACTGATGTAAGTAAGATTCTTTAAGATTTAATTCTGACCACATGGTCTACAGGTGGAATCAAAGACCGGGTCTACCTAAATATTTTCCTAATACTATAATTCAATGGTTAATATTTTTCGCCCTTAATCATAGCCTATAAGGTCTTGGCCACACCCCCGCAAAAATATGTGAATTCACCAAGGTTTTTAAGTTTCTTTTTTTTTTTTAAATATCCCTTAAGTCCCTTTTTAGGGTAAAATGCAAATCAAATTGTTTACGGTGTTGGGTAGACAATTTTATGAAACCTTATTTTACGGTTGAAGAAGAATAAATTCACACTTATTTGAACTTTGACAAATGGCAGTGGGGTTCCCTTGGCACTACGAATATATAGTGTTCTTAATTGGAAGTGGCATGAAAAACTCGTGATGATTAAACATAATTGTGAATCATAGGAATACAAAAATTTTTATCCCTAATTATGACGAGTGCATTTATATAAAGTGACAAAAAAAAAAAAAAGTTATTGAGTGTCACTAAATCTAGAAAAAAAAATATTTGACTAAATATATAAAATTAGAAGTTAGTGATTCAATCGAATCTTACCACAAAGAGTGGTTTCGAAAAGTGATATGAATTTATAAATCATTTTTTATTTATAATTATTTTTATACTATATAAAAAGCAATTATTGTGCTAAAAATTTTCTGTCTTCCTTTTTGTTGTTTTTATTTTGCAGATTAATAAGTAGATTTGTAAATGAATTCTTAAATTATTTGATATTTAAATTGAATTCAATTCGGTAGAACCTGTTTAAGTTGGTTCGTCAATAATTAAGTCAAGTTTGAAAGAAATTTGACATTCATTAATTTTTTTGGATTCGACTTAAATTTGCTCGATAAATTATTGCTTTTAAATTTACATGCAAAATTCTCATGCTACTCAAGCTTGACTGGAGTTTGACTCGATAAAATCTCAATTGAATTTGGCTTGATATATAAACAAACCAAATTTAAATAGAATTTCAGATTTGTTAAAATAAATGCTAGAGTGTCTGATTTATTTATTTTATTTATTACCCTACTAATAAGAACATTTGAAAGAAACTTTGGTTGTGTTGGGACGAGGGATGTAGGTGAATTTGGATTTGAAATTCAAATCCATCTTAACTTATCCAAATAAGTTAAGAGATTTAGGTGAAGATTTAAAATCCATCAACAAATGTGAGTTTAAGATTTTAATAGTTAAATAAGTAGATTTAAAATTACCTAAACTCTTAATTTCATTTAAATTTATCGAATTCAAATCCATTAATTTCAAAATTTTCATACAATTTAAATTCACCCATCCAAACACGACCTTTGTCCTTTTAAAAAGAAAATATCCAAAAAAGAAAAATATATATGAACTCAACCCATATGCGTGAATTGATTTTGAGATTGCTGGGTTAGTGAATGCTAAAAATGGGACCATATGTGGACCTGAATAGGTAAATTTGTTTCCTTCCAAAACCTAACTTCACATAAATGACCAAATTTATTGCATTTTTTTAAACGCTGTCCTCATTATTTTTTGTTGATGAAATCAAATTCTTTTGTACCCTCTATTAATGTTTATTTATTTCCACTAATAACACTTAATCTACGAATTAGAGAATTCTCAAGGTTTGAAAATGTTTTACAACCACTTATACACATGACAAAACATTGGCTAAATGGATGAGGAGAAAACAAAAACAAATGATGTCAAAGTTTCAAAGATGCATTTAAATGTGGTTTTGTACATAGAGCCTTGGGTTCTCTCTAAAAGTTGTTACACTTTACTGGAGTTGCCATGGCCTATAGTAATGATATATAACAAACCATCATATAACTATTTGCATGTGATGTGTTCTTCCACTACTACAACTCCAACACTCTTATGAAAGTTTATCATTGCTGCCTCCCATGATTAGAAGACCACATATGCATATCTATAATTTCTCTTCTTGTTTTTACAGTATTTTGTTCTAACAATAAAGGGGAACATTATAACATGCGATACTTGCTTGCTTCTTGATAGAATATTAGTAATAGTTTGATTTATGGGTATGAAATTCAGAAATAAAAATAAAAGGTAATGATTTTATATATGTTATTTGATTGAATATGTAAAAATCATTATATAGAAATAAATGTGTTAGATTATATTTGAAACCTTCATTCTCCACTTATAATTTGAATTTCAAATTAATTAATTAACTCATGATGTAATGAAATTCATTCTGCTTTTAAACTGAACAATAATAAAAAATGTCACAATGTATATATGAAAATTTTTATTCCCATTTAAATTCTCATTCCTGAATACGAACTAATAAAACCTTATTTTTGTAAATCATGCTATATTATCTTATACAACCCTAGAGGTGTAATCATATAATTGAAATAATGCGATTCAGTTTATAAAAAAGGTTAAGTGTTTTTTGTGCAACCTTGATTCGTTATCTAATTTTCACTATTTTCATGACAATCATCATGATCTTTTTCTTTTTCTTGACAATTCCATTTTTTATCCGCAAAATAGCATTTATGTGTGGTCCAAAATTATTAACGACAAGATTTGAGTAAATGAAAAAGTTTTCAACATATTACAAACAGTGTATGCTGGAAGAAATAACAACGACAGTGTTCTTCATTTTATGGTTTTATGAGATTAAGGAACACTAGTTTACATATATTTTGCTGTGATAAGGATTTTTTACCTCACTTTCGATTTCACTCATCATCACACTACTAAATGAACTATTAAATTTGATTCAATTATTCTACTAAATTTTATAACTATAATTAAAAAGAATATTGACAATTCATTAGGTGGTGGGACAGAAAGTGAGACAAACGACCTTTTGGCATTTTTACTAAGGATTTTCTGTCTCACTTCCTATTCCACTCCTTATCACACTACCAAATGAAAAGTTAAGAATGCTCCACTAAAATTTATAACTATATTTAAAAAGAATTTTGACAATTTATTGGATGATAAAGTAGAGAGTGAGTTAGAAAGTGAGACAGACGATTCTTTGGCATTTTTGCTAAGGATTTTCTCTTTTACTTCCTGTTTCACTCCCTATCATACTACCAAATGAACTGTTAAGATTACTCCACTAAAATTTTTAACTATATTGAAAAAGAATTTTGACAGTTCATTAGATGTAGAACAGAGAGTGAAATAGAAAGTGAGACAGACGATCCTTTAACATTTCTATTAAAGGTCTTCTGTCCTACTTCCGATTCCACTCACTGTCATACTACCAAATAAATTCTGTTAAAATTATTCTAGTAAAATTTATGACTATATTTAAAAAGAATTTTGACAATTCATTAGATATTAGGATAGAGAGTGAGACAAAAAGTGGGACAGACAATCTTTTGACATTTCTGCCAAAAAAATATTCTGTCTCATTTCCTGTTCCACTCCTTATCATACAACCAAATGAACTGTTAAGATTACTTCACTAAAATTTAAAACTATATTTTAAAAGAATCTTGATAGTTCATTAGGTGGTGTGACAAAAAGTAAAATAGACAATCTTTTGGCATTTTCACAAAATATTTTCTGTTTCATTTTTTATTTCATTCTCTTTCACATTACTAAATGACCTGTCAAAAATTTCCTTTATGCGTTTATTTTCTTTTGTCATTAAACTGAGGATGGATTTGTACTTCTATCCTTAGCTAAGGAAATTACAGTGGGGGCCTTAATTTCATGGTAAAATACTTCTAATGACCAATAGTTCGAATCATTAAGAGAATATGTGAATGTTCACTTATAATTTTTTTTTTTTTTATAATTTAAAAAAAGAAAAAAAAAAAAAAACTTCACGGCAGCAGGCTGACATATATGTAAATTTGTGGCAAATGTTGGCACGCATCTATGAAGATTTTATGAACTTATTAAATAAAACAATTTATTGCCAGTTAAATTTTATAAGTACATTAATAAACAAAAGAGAGAGAAAGAGAGAGGTGCAGGTCAAAGGTAGGTCTAGTGGAGTGGGCAATTCATCATTGTCCAACTACTTCACTTATTCAAGTAGTAATTATAAAGAAGAAGCATTAATAAGAATCTTTCGGTTTGCTAGTATTCGGTTTAGTTGGTGAAAGAATCAATTAGTCTAGCATTTTATAAACTTTGAGCAATAGATCAATTTAATACGTGAATGATAGAAGTGGTCATTAATTGCAATTGTTTCGACAAATCTCTTGTAAATTGCTTCCTTTTATCAAGCTTAGCTGACTCCATTAGACTGACATTAGGTTGTGTTTGGATAGAAAATGCATTAGGGTGAGTTTGAATTTAAAATTTAAATTTATTTTATATTATTCAAACAAATTAAAAAATTTAATTAAAAAATTGAAATTCATCAACAAGTGAAAGTGAGATTTTAATTATTGAAATGAAATTCACTCAAATATTCATGTTATTTCAAATTCATACAATTAAAACCAACAACTAAAAGTGAGATTTTAATGATTGAAATAACTTTGTATTTGGATCGACGGATTTGGGGAAGAATTTGAAATCTATTCATTTGTTGGAGAAAATTGTAAGGTCAAAATGAATGATTTTCAAATTCACCCAAATTAGAAATTTTTAGTTTTGGTAGATATGAAATTAATCCATTTCAACCTTATAAATCATTCTAATAAATGAGTAAATTTTAAATTCTTCTCTAAATTTCTCCATCCAAACACAACCCGGGTGAATTTCAAATTTACTCAATATTCATATTATTTCTAATTCATACAATTAAAATATACCCTACAATTGAATCCTTATATACATCCAAATACAACCATAGTGAAGAGTGTGAATCCATTTTAAATCGACACCTAGTAGGAAAAGGTTACTAGGAAAGGATGGAATGGCCAGGATCAAACCATCATTTTGATACAAGAAAATAAGGATCTTTGACCACTCAACTATATGGAATTGTTTGGTTCAGATTCGGTAATGGTATTCGGTAATGGTATTCGGAATGACTAGTAAATTCTATTATCGTATGCGTTTATATCATATATCTTATTTATTTGGTTTGAAATCGAAATGTCTTTTATTATATTAATAAATTCATTAAATTGATAATAAAATCACATATGAGAAATGAAAGATAGTAATTTCTAACGTTGTCATTCTTATAATGCATAACCAAACAATATATATATATGAGTATCATTACCTTCAATTTTCATTCATTTCTCTCGTACTTATAAATCAAATATCCCCAAAATTTTTATTTTAACAATCGCAATATGTTTTTTTAAGGTAAAGGTTGGTTAGGTTACCGAAGGAAGATTTTTTTTAGCACACATTTTCAAAAGCGGCTTGAAAACAATCGCAATTAATATGTTTGCTTTACATAGATGTGTATAGCCTGCTTAACTAATCACTAATCAGAATAAACTAATCTTCTAGAAATAATAATATCCTCACTCCGTCTCAGGAAATAAATGGTAAATTACATTCTGTTTTCTAGTCTTACGATAATTTTGGTTCTAATTTGAATATTAGAATTGAAATAAAAATCATAAATTTTATTATCAGTATGAAATTATATTATTTTTTTAACTTGTTTAGTTTAAACAAAAAATGAATTTTATTATGTTGATAGTTAATCAATTTGAAACCCAAATCACAAGTGAAGAACGAAAGTAAGTATTTTATAACACTTTCATTCCTATAGAATGATTCCCATAATAATTAGTCAAACAACATCTATGAATTTCATTAACCTTAATTCATATTCGTTCTCTTCATACTCATAAACTAAATACTTCCTTAATATTGTTTTTTATACCTTATTTTAGGAGATTTTTGTTTCGCAATTAGAAATTAGAATTGAAATGAAAATTATAAATTTCATTATCAGTATTGATTTGTGTCATTTTCCATCACTAATTTGGTTTGAAACTAAAACGAGTTTTGTTATTATTAACGAGTTAATAATTTGATACCCAAGAATAAAATGTAGCTGTTTTTAACATTTTCATTTCCATAATACCCAATAAAACAATATGTATGAATATCTACCTGTAATTTTCGTTCATTCCTCTTATAGCGATAAATCAATTATCCCTTTAATCAATCACCATGTCTGAGTATATTTAGCAGAGGCAAACACAAGCATGTCTACTGGTGTGAGGTTGCTTATCATGATACACCGGGTTGTCCATAACCAATGAGCTAGAGTTACTTTAACAAAATGATGACCAGCAGATTGCAGCTTTGAGGTATTTTAACATGGGTTAATTATAATTTTACTCCTTCTACTTTAGTTTTACTAACATTTTAATCCCTAATCCATTATCTTTTGAGCACTAAAATCCTTGAACTAGCAGTCAACTCTAATACCATCTGAAATTTATCCTTTGTTTAATTACATTTTATTCCCTTAAATTTTAGTGTCAACAACACTTAGTCCCTAACGTTTTGTTTTAAACACTTAACACCTTTATTATGTCAACTCAGTATTTTGATTATTCTATTTTATTTTTTTTATACCTTCATTTACTTTTCATCCTTCTAATAACTACTACTACCAGCAATAACAACAACAAAAGATAATGCATTTTTTTTTTTTTTTTTTGTAAAACCTCCTTTTTATTTTGATTGGTCTAAATAATTTTAAAATGAAAATCAATTCAAAATTTCTAAATGTATGAGTTTATATTTCTATTTGGCTAAATTTAAAGTTAAATAAGTCATTCTAATCAAGGGACATGAAATTGTTATAATTGATCATCAGTTATAAAAAATATATACATACTTAAAAAATGATATTGGTAAGATTTTTGTCATCTTTTTTCTATGTATTTTTTTTTAAATTTATCTCGGCTAAAAAATCGTAAAAAATGCTGAATTATACTTTTAACAATCTATTCATATCAATTTCTATGTGAATTAAATCTAGCCCTTATAAAAAATTCGATTCATTAAATAAGAATAAACAAAAAAACATTAGAATAAAACATGGGTAAAACTGTCAACAAAATTGCTTAGCATAATAGAAAGACTAAAGTGTTCAAAAAATGACGTTAAAAATTAAAATATTATTGATGCTAAAATTTTAAAAGGTAAAGTATAATTAACCCTTTTAACATTTCCTTCCCTTCCCCTCCAACTTAAATGTTGAGGGAGGAGATAGATGATATTGAACCATTGAAAAGCCAAGTCATCAGAGCCAACTGAAGCATCACCACAAAATAAAAATAAAAATAAACAATAACTTAAAGGCAAGGTCATTATAATACTTAATAATGTCTGCTTTTATTGCCAATAATTTTAGATAGACTACTACTATACTAAAATAAAAATAAAAAATTTTCTATGGGCTTGTTTGGATAACAAATAATAGGTATTATTTACCAAATAATATTTGGTCAACAATATTTTTTGTTTGGTCAGCAAAGCATTTTTTCCAAATAATATTTCGCACTATTCATGTTTTGTCTTATTCATTATTCACACAATCCATTATTTGCAATATTCATATCATATTTATTATTTATATTTTTAAAAAATATTCAATTAATAATTATGTAAATAATTTTAAGTAACGTGTCTTTGTCAAACGCAATGTGGTGAGGCCAAATGAAGAATATTTACAATAGTCACTTTTTTATTTATATTGTAGGCCTGTAAACGAGTCGGATCTAGTAAATTCATACTCGGATCTGATTAATATAATCGGATTTGGATTCGGATCCGGATTTTCGACGGGTTTACAAAAGTAGATCCAAACTCTGATCCGTCAGATCTTAATATTCTTTTTATAACTTTTAAAATTATATATAGGATTATTACAAATTATCGAATTTTCTCTTTTTTTTCAATTATAAAAAAGTATTTAGTTCATAATTAATATTTATGCATGTATTCTACATTAAATACAAATTATATGGGCAATTTACACAATATATATATATATATATACGTATAAAATAATACTAATATACAATAATTTTATTATATATTAAATATTTTAATCGGGTAGTAACACCAATATCCAGATCCGACCCATTTATTATAATAGCCAAACGGGTCCGGTCTGGATCGGATCTAGGTGATCAAAATTTGTCATAAATTCAAACCCAGATAAATGGGTTTGGATCGGGTCGGATCCGAGTCTAGACCCGACCCATTGACAGACCTATTGCATTGTTGTTTTAAACTTTTTGATAATAACTGAAGTGAAGCTCCAATTAGGCATGTAAACAGGTCGGATCTAGTCTAAATCTTGCAGATCTTATACCTAAATCTGTTTAATATTATCTGATTCGGATCTGAATTTAGATTTTGTCTAAGTCTAAAAAAGGAGATCCATATCTGAATTCGTCGGACCTGGTATCGGATCCAAATCTTGATATTATTTTATAAATTTGAAAATTTAAATATAAAAACTTTAAATTTTATAGAAAATTTTTTTAATTGTAAAAAAAGGAAGATTTAATTCATATTCATACATGTATTTTACATTAGAGAAAAAATTACATTAGAAATAAATAAATAAATATATATATATATATAATCGGATCAAAACAACTAAATCCATATCCGATTGGTTTATTATACAATAATTAAATGAATCCAAATCGAATCCAGGTAATCGGATTTACACATTGATGTGACCCAAATAAATTATTCATGAAACGGATCTAGATGCGATTTATTTATAGACCTATCTCTAATTGCTCACAAATTATAATGCTATATTTTGTAAGCTTAAATTTAATTTAGAAATATCAAACAATGTCATTTTTTTTGGAATATGTTTTAAAAATCAACACTCCGTTTTTAAGTATAGTCTAATATTAAAATAACAGATAAATTAAATAGATTAGTGAAAGCGGATTTAACAATCATGATTCGAAATATGTAACTTATTTAACAAGTTGAATTACTCAAAATCTAATAAAAAATAAAACCTCAACCACCGTAAACAGGGAAATCAATAAAGGAATTAAACAAAAAATCATCCATAATTATTTAATTAGTTGTGCACTTATTTTATTTTTAAATAGGTCCAACAAATAATAAGTATTCTTTATTTCTAATCCAAATGGTTATTTCAAAATATTATTTTGTATCTAAATAATTATTCTATTTTTACAAAAGTCAACATTATTTTCAAAAACCATTAAAGTCAAAAGACAAATATTATTCACCAAATAATATTCCATTATTAGCTATCCAAAGAGCACCTATGACATTGTGTTTGAATAAGTAGATTCAAATTTGAATTTAGAATGAATTTGAAATAAAAGAATTGAAAATGGATTTGAAATTCAAGAATTTTAATAATTGAAATCCATTTTAATTTTAAATGGATTTGAAATTAAGTCAACTAATATTTTAGGGGAATTCTACGATTCTGCTGAGGGAACCATTCCCTGGCTTTAAAAATTTGTACAGTACAAATTTTTAAAACACATAATATTGTACTTTATAAGTCCTTAAAATACAAGAAAATAATTCCTTCAAAAAGACTGTAAAATTTTTTAATATTTTATCCAAACAGTATGAATTTGAATTAAAAATTTAAAATCAAATCCACTCATCCAAATAAGGTGTGACAGTGTCACTGTCGTAAGAAAGCCTCAGCCTTTCTTATATTTGCGACTATACCTTATATTCGGGTTAGGTATCCTTACCTTATACAGTATTTAGGTTAGGCATCCGGGTGCATAAACAACATATTCTGCAGTAGTGATTGCTGAGAAAAAAGCATATTGTTTATACAGTCTGCGATCAAAACAATTAGGCGTTAAGCTGGAAGGCAGCACATAATCAGTTTCGGTGAGGTTTATGGTCAATGTGACTTCAAGAAATTTAAGATACATCCACCATTTAAAACTGGGAATCATAAGTTTGACGTCACGGCTAGATAATCTTTATCCTTTAAAATCTTGTATTTATCAAATTTTAAATTGATATCATGAATAAAAGATCAAGACTCTGGCAGTTTGCAGACAGCTTTGCTGTCTTTCGACTTGTATGTTCCAAGCATTTCGGCAACAGTTCTGCAACGACATTGGTTTCCAGGCCGGATGACATTGCCATAAACAGCCATTTCAATGATGTCAAGCTCCTTATCTGCAATGCCACCAAAATAAGCAATTTTAACTAGAATAAAAACCAACTTCTAATTTTTATGTCATACTAAACCTGAATAGAGAAGTCCCCAAAGACAAGAAACAATCTCACCATCTCTTCATAAATCAGATAGTTTTGCTATTCAATAGCAGCTCTTATTTCTATGTTCAAACCAATATGGTGAACGTACAACCCCATTTGATTTCGAAGAACACTCACCTTCTTCGTGCACAAGGCGTTCTAGACCTATCAGGTTACCACTTATTGTCAAGTCATTTCATTCATGAAATGGCTTTGATTTGTTTTACACTTGGATATGGAAAAGTCATTCTATTATGTAAAATAACACTCACAGGATGGTAAGCCTATCAAAATTACAACAGCATAATAACTGACATGGGAGGGGGCTAAAATAATTTTTAGGCTTCTACATACAACCATGGCAAGAATCCCGTTTGTAAAGTTGCAAACTTCCTATCATTCGAATGCAAGGAATTTCAAACTAACACAAGACGTCACAAAAAATTAGAAAAACTAGTCGGGGGCACTATAGGCTCACCATACGGCAAACACTGAAATCTCAGGTTCCTCCACCCACCCACCCACCCACCCCCTCATCTAGATGTGTATCAGATACAAAAAGTTTAAATATATAGGTATAGGCTCTTATAAATCTAGATATGTATATATTCTATATACCTTTAAAACCACGATGATAACCTGCTGCAATACTAGTTAGATTAAATTATGAATTAGAAAAAAATGAATTGGCGATCCAGCCAGGTAACAAAGCATCATATACCATTACTAACTGTCTACAATGACAAATAAGTGAGTGGCATGAACTGCACCAACTGTTGGTACGACTAATTTACTAATCCATAAATACAAGTTAGCCCCTATCCTACAGTAAGGTGGCGTGTGAGAAGAAGGTTGTAGCTTGCTTCCATAAAAGGGCACGATAATAACCCCAGCAACCAAACAAGAAATGTTTATGATAAAAATGAAAGGAGCACTTGATTCGAAAGCAAAACAGCATCCTTTCCTTTGCTATGGTCAGGCACTTGAAAAGATCAAAACATCCACCATTCTAGACGGGATACTCTTCATTTTCAACATGAAATTTTCACTTTGTAGTACCAAATAAGTGAGAGTTAGCAAATGTGAGAGTTAGGCTTCCAAAGGCTTCTTTTGTTCTGAGAATGGAGTCTACTAAAACGCATTGGCGCCTGAAGCAGTGTTACTTGGATCATGGTATGTTGTATGAGTACGGATACACAGTATGGAACTTTTCACAGTAACGACCTAGTATGGAGGAGCAGGCTTAGTCGGTTCGCTATTAGGCCAAAATTTGCTATTTAGGATCACTATGCATAAAATTCAAACTGTAGTAGTAAGTAGTGAACAAAAATTATGAAGCATAAGTGCATAAGAAGCAATAGCATAATTTAACTACATAATTCATAATACAAACTAGAGCAGTCTTACAATCTCAAATAAAAACAAAACATAAACATAAAACCCTTACACAGTTCAATGATTCTATATATGAGTTTTGTTTATTCTAATTCCAGATTCTATGGTTCAGTCCTTTTTTTATTTACAAAGGATCATTTATCTACTGTATGAATAGGAAATAATTATGCAATGCGACTAAAACTGCTTCCTAGGTCTCTCCTTTTCTTATTCTCAAATGATCAATTTTTTAAACCAATTCCAATACACTGAAATTTATTTGAATTGTAATTCTATTAGGAATTGGACAAGTACAATATATGCCTATCCACTAATAAGATCATTTTAAATAAGATAAATAATAAGTAAATCACATAAATCAAAACTAATTAGGATAATTAAAAAAAAAAAACTGCAAAGTAATTGATATCAAGTATGACCATATCTATTCTTCTTCCTTTCTGTCCCCCCCCCCCCTCTCTCTCTCTCTCACTCTCACGGTGCTCACCATCTCTTTATCCCACCATCTCATGCGTCTTCTTAAGAGAGTCAGGAACGCTACTTTAAGCTCTTTGGAACGCAAACTACCTACGCTCCCAAACGTGGAACACAAGGGATATGAACGATCCATGTAACTGGCGTGAACGAGACTTTGCCTTGGAGGTAATCTGAGTTTCTTAGCATGAGTACTTTTGAAGTAAAAAAAAAAAAAAAATTGCTAAAAAATTTGTAATAAGTTCCCATAAAAAGAACTCTTAGAAATAAAGGAAAATCTTGAACCATGGTACGAAGTATCTGCAGCTCCCTAGAAGTTCCAATAAGAAACTCTTATGCTTGTTTCTCCTCCTGCAATTACAGTTTCCCCTAATTAAAACTAGTTGTTGGTCACTAACATCAGGACAAAACCACTTATGCTTCCCAAATTGTCCCAAGGAGTGACCAAAATATACAGTTCGCAAAATCTCAAATTGATCTACTACATTGTGTTACTTGATTACTGTCTCAAAGGAAAATGTATCTTCCCATTTAGGGGGCTCAACATTATACCTTCTTCTATTAGCAGATTGGTCAATCTCCCCAACTTACACAACTGAACAAATATACTTTCAGAAGCCCTAATCTCTGGTTGCATCATTACAATGAATATCTAAAGAATACGGTATAAGGCCCAAGACTTGCAGGTATGATGAGAACTTGAGTTAGCGAACCATCACCAAGTTTATCTGTTGCACGTAATTTGGTGATGCCAAATCAAAAACCCCCATAGAAATAGGTGGATACACAAATTAGCATTGCAGTAAAGATCCTAAATGATCTGCACAAAAATATGCTATTTGATTGCAGTAGCTTGAATTGATCATAAAGTAAGCGAGATGAAAGTCCATGCTTATCGAACAACCAGAAGCCCTTTACCCTTTTCTAAGGATGAATATAATGAAAAAAATGGGAAAGGAAAATCAATAGCAGACAAGAAGTATATCATTTGGGCAAGCCAGAACTCCATTTACCTCGATCATCCAAACTATCCTCTATTTGTGTAACTAAGCACTCCAATGTCGAAAACAAAAGGTTTTGTTAAATTTTTACAACAGAACAATTCCCATATCTACCATTTACAAAACCAAAAGGAACAGGGGAAGGAAAAGAAAGTAGGACTTTGGAAGGGGATAAGTATATTACCAAATAAGCTTACTACATGCAATACCAAGAACCTTAAATAGTCACAGTAAGACGTTGCCAGTGTGAAACAATTCTTTGATAGGCAAAATTTAATGAGTAATCCTTAAGAAGTTCTGGAGATGTACGTGTGAATTTCGATTTCTGAAACAAGAACTTCATTCACCATTATCAGCATTCATGCTTAAACGAATTCCTACGAAGAAAAGTTGTCCGCCAGTTTGTAACTTGAAATGTCAACAAGATAATCCAATAAAACATAAATTACTGAAAGCAAGTATCTTCTGATAATGACATTGATAATAACGGAAGAAAACACAATTACTGATCAATAAAAAAAGAACAAATAACCGAAAAAGCACATACCAGTAAAGGTAATATCACAAGAGTAACCTTGTAACCGAGTTATATCAACTTCAGGTTGATCTGATTTAAACCTATTCACCCTTGTTTGAAGAATCTGGCAGTTCTCAACCACTGACTCACCACCTGCATCATTAGAAACAACACCACACCACACCACAAAATCACAATCCAAAATACTCGAGCCAAATAGACAACAATCTAAAGACAAGATTTTCATCATACTATTAAAAGTATTACTAGCAAAAGAATTAACACAATAAATCTTCAACAAAAAGGGGCTAATGGGCTGTTGTCGAATTATCTATCATATAAAAGGTCATACCTTTGGAGAAAGGTACAGATGATGTGGTCGTATTCAAAGCAGAGGCAGCCACTGCAGTTGAAGAAGCGCTTGCAGACAATGTTACCAGCTGCATCTTTGCGCCAGCGCTCAGGGTGGCGGCCTGGGACTGTATCTGCTCTAGTCCAACATAAAGTCTTTGCCTTTGCATCAAATTGCCTTGGTCTCCCGTCTTTTTCTTTCTCTTTGCGCCCAGGTGATGATGATGAGGAGGCGGAACCAGCACCTGAATTACTCATCTTCCTCTGTGTCTGTGAGTGGGAGCACAAGCAGTCTGACAGAGGACAATAGTGAAGAGAACAGTAAGAAAGTCACGGATTTGAGGACCGAAAACTACAGGAGAAGTACTGAAGGAGAAGGAGGCAAACAGCTTGGTGAGGCTCTGTTCTGTAAAATCCCCTTCCGATTTTGAAGTGTTAATTGCAGTTTGGACCCTAAACTTTGATTTTGCAATTTGCTTCCTCAAAAAGTACGCTAAGGATCCCCAATTCGTACCTTAGCATTCATAATTATATTTTATAGGAATCATGATAGTTAATTAAATAATACGATAGAAAATAGAACAGGAAATTAGATAAAAGATCTTTTATTTTCAAAATATCAATTTCGGCAATCATATCCCAATTCTATCGTTTTGCAATTTACATCCCAAACTATCAATTTCAGCAACTTCACTCTTAATTATTGGTAAATCTAGTGGTATCTATTTTTTACACGGCATGATTCCTAGACATAAATTCAAAAAGTTAGCAGATTAGGGTTGGACCTTATCGGATTTGAATTGTAAATGAGTTGACTTATTTATGACACGTGAACAAATAGGTCGAGTCGGTTTGGGTTGCTAATTACTCAAGTAACACGAAAACTTATTGATTAAAAATTTTCATTATGTATTGTGCTATAACTTTTTTTGGCTGTGATTTAAACATGAAAGTAATGCTCAAGAGTATTGGGGCTAGTGTTTTGGTCTTATATATAATGAGTTCAATTCATTCCCTTCCAGATAATAATTTGAATATATGAAATTATTAATGTCGCACCGCGTAAGTAGTAGATAAGTTGGTCATTCGACTATTCCATTTAAGCAGACAAGCAATTAAGTATCTTTAATTGTGACCATTGCATTGCAGAGTAATAATTTATTATTAAGAATAACTATGAGAATCACTGAACGAGTTGAATAGTCACATTTTAGCTTTTCCACTCAAAGAATAAATTAGTTAGCCACCATGTATAGGATTAGGAGTTATACTCAAAACCAACATATGATGATCATATACTAAATAGTACATATACTTCGTCAGTTGCTAACACACCAACTATCACTTTAAATTTTTTTTTAACTTTTTTAAGAAGCTAAAAAAAAATAAAAGACCAATAAAGATTTATTTTTATTATTTATTGTACTAACTCTGTAATTAATAAATTTATAAAATGGCTAGTGAAATTTAAATGGATTAAACAGGTTAATCACGATACAACACTGACACGCTACAAGAATAAATGAGTTCGACACCACATTACGAATTGATTATTGAGTATGGTTAAACTTGAAATTTCTCGACCCGAATACAATTATATATTTTTGTTATTTTACTAAACTTTCCAAAATACCCTTATAATCACACATAAACACACATTTATACAAAGAGTGCCAGCCTTTCCTTACCTCTTCTCTGGTACCTTTTGGGTAGGATTGCGTGCAATTTGTGTGCGAGCAATTATGCTATTGAGTATGTGTTAGTAATAGGCCGATAAACGGTTGAATTTTGATGGGAATTAGTAGATTCAAATTCATATTTAATTAGTATATTCATATTTGGATTTGGATTTGAATTTGAATATCTGTTGGGCCTACAGAAGTAAATTTATACTGAGATTTGTTTGATTTTGTCAAATCCAGATTCAAGTATTATAATATTTTTTTAACTTTTAAATTTTTATATAGAAATTTTATAATTTATATATTTTTAGTAATTATACATATATTTATTTCAAAATTTATATTTATGTATGGATTCTACAAGCTTATAGAATATAAATTACATTGACAATTACACAACATATATGCATTTGTACATATATAATAACATTAATGGCATATAATTTTATTATATATTAAATATTTTAATCGGATTCGTGTCTTAAACGGGTCTGGCTCTGATCCAGATAATCAAAATTTCTCATGAATCCAGATCCGGATGAACGGGTTCAGATTTGGTCGAATCCGAGTCTAAATAAGACTGATTTACAAGCCTAGTTAGTAAAGGTAACTTGGAAAATTCCACAAAGTAATGGGCATATATAGGTTACTGAAAATGTTTGCCAAGCAATGTGCAAACAATTAGAAGTTGAAGGTAGTAGATTGAAAAGAATTATATATTTGCTGGCTTCTTTCCTAATATTTTGGTTATTATCACGAGAATGTTTTTTTTTTTTTTTCAAATTAATACGAATCTATTTTGACTATAGTTTTAAATTTGCAAAACTATAGAGTCTCTCAAATTTTATGTTTATAATTTTTTAATCATTTATTTTGTTAATATGATGCAAAGCTTCTCTCATAACTTCAAAATGCATCATAATTGCATTTGGACCCAATTCTATTCTATTTTAGTTTGAAATAGTCATGTGCTCTGACTATATTGTTTGGTGGCAAAACGGACAAGTTGCAATGTACATCCAGAATATTATAGAAGATTATTGTATATACCATTAAATTAGTTGTACATGGATAGAGATTCCATTAGATTTTGTGTTGGTGTTAAAAATTAGATTAATGTGAGACAGATTTCAGAGTTAAGGATGCAAAGTATCTAAAACTGCAATTGTGAGTGCAAAGTAAGAATTCGGTATAAGTTGAGAGGTGTACAGTGAAATTATTTTGTTCATGGTTTTAAATTTGAGAAAATCCCCAAATTTTATATTTATATTTTTTTAATCAAAATGAAGCAAAAATTCTCTTACAACTTCAAAACACACCATGTTTGTCTTTGAACTTAATTTCGATCATATTTTGACATGAAATAATCACATGTTCATCATACAGGGCCATATTGTTTAGGTGAAACTCGACATCTCACATTTCCCTCATATTTACGCAACTAAATCATTCCTAACATTTCATGTTATACTTGTTTAGTCCCCTGTACTCAAAAACAATATAATTTCATCCCTAACAATTTCAAAAAGCACCATGGACATAGTTTCAGCTATATATTGACTTGAAATGATTATATGTTCATCATAGAAAGATTTTTTTATGGCAAAACACAAGAATCCCAAACACTAAACAATCCGCCTCTTGAAAAAACTCTCTTAACCACCATCACCAACTCTTCGCAACCACTACCACCATCATTTTCTTTTCTCTAATTCCTTTCCTTCCTAACACTTCCTCATCCCTTGCTAGCCCCTCCCTTTCCATACTCTAGCTACATCTTCTTTCCCCATAGTCCATTCCTTTTCCAGTAGTCCCCTTGGCAATTCTTTTAATGCCACAAGCCAAAGCTTTCCCTTCTTTGTCATCATGCCACCTTGCAAGTTGGTAGACATGTTTCTTCTTTCCCGCTTATTTGCTAAAATTCGACTTTTTTGTTCAAATAGATCAATTTTTAATGAAAAATTTATATTATATAGATTTATTAGATTTTTAGTGAAATTTTTTTAATAAAAGTGAAATTTATATCAAATATTAATACATTTAAACTAAAAATTTCAAAAATTTAAATAAGCCTATACAAGATTGAACCATGAAATTGACCAAAAGAGTCAAATTATGACAATTTTAATGGAAATCGAGGTAGTATAATTTATTAAACAATTTTTGCTATTTGGGTTAGATATGGACTTAAATGAGTAAATGTTAGGCTAGAAGATTATGAGCTCAATTGTTAAGCAAATTGTCCATTGAACTTTATTCATCTGTGAACACTGTGTGCTCGATATAATGCCCGAACAACTTTAGATGAAAAATAGAGCGGAGGAAAAGAGGGAGGGGGTTGATGGAGAGGTCAGGAGGAAAAAGGCTGGAGGGATTGGATGCAGGTAGGAACGGGTCACTTAGAATTAGCCGCATCTGCAAATTGACTAACCTTTGATCCAAAAAAGACGAGTATTCAAACACCTTCATTAGCCGGGACAAATGAGGGATGAGTATCCACAAAATGAGGGTTGGATTATTCATTAGTGTGTGAGTGAGTGTACATTCTTACATTCTTTTTAATATTGAAATTTGAAACACTTTTTATTGATGTAATCTTTATCAAAGATAAGGACCATCTCCATTTAGGAGATAAATAAAGGATCCTCCAGTATCACTTCAGATGAGTTACAAGTCACTATTTGATAAAATGAAAGATAATTAAGGTTTTATTCATGTCATCACTAGACTTAATTCAACACTCAAAACTGTGTAGTTTTAATTTCTTTTAGAGTTATATATTAAATTTAAGTTTATATACAATAAAAAGTTAAATGCATAAAATAAATTTAATAAAATGGTAATAATATGATGTTTCAAATTTTATAGCCTACTTGATTTTTGTTATATAGTTTTATTTGCGGCGTTTATCCTAAAAGTTAATTTGTATATTTTGAATTAAATAGTAAGGATATTGATAAAATAATTTGATTAACTCTTCTAAGTGACAATAATTTTTTAATTTGGTTAAATATCCAAGTAGAAAAAAAATGAACACTACATAGTTTAGCATCAAAATTTACAAAAATGAAGATTTAGCAAATGTCCCATCTTTAATTAAGTCTTTAGATCATAAGTGATCTATCAGAAGAGGTAAATGAAAGAATCTCCATTTACCCCTAGATAGAGAGAATCTTGTCCGCTCGTCAACATTAGTTGAACTACTATAAAAAAAACAAAGAGAAGCTCCTTTTCCAATTATGTGGGCAAAAACATATATAGAATTATGTCCAGCGACTAAAACGTTGTATTTGGAATTTGTAGGGTATGAAATTGTATTATTTTGAATATGAGGGATTAAAAGTATATATACGTGCAATTCAAGGTACTTACTTAACTGATGTTAAATGAGACAGAAAATTGAGTTATCGATTTTGGTTTTCATCTATAAATGATATGATCAGTTACTCTTATATGATTATCTCAGGTAAAAATGACACATGTATTAGGTTCATTGACAAAAATGGTGACTTTTGAATTTGTGAGGAATTTTTTTACATCATTTTAAAAGTAAGGGATTAAAAAATGTAAATGTGAATGTGGAATATTAGGGACTACTAAGGTGGTTTAACCTTAAAACTTTAGTCTTACTTTGTTTTTATTTCGGAGGAAATGCAGTTCTGCTCCCTGAATTTTGACAAAAACTGATTTGGTCCAAGGTATTCCAATTTCTAGGGAAATTACAACAATTGATGAAAAATTAGGATTTTATAAAAAAATGACCATGTACAGGTCATTATACCAGTTAAGTAAAAATATCACAATAAAGTTTAGCTTTTAGGCAAAGACTTGGGTAGACCCGGTCTTTGACCCCATTTGTAGGCTCTGTGGTGTGGATTAAACCTTAGAGAATCTATGACATCAGCTGATGTAAACAAGATTCTTTAAGGTCTAATTCTGATGGAATATAATTTTGCACAGAGTCTACAGGTGGGACCAAAGACCGGGTCTACCTAAGTATTTTCCTAGCTTTTAATGCCATTCAACACCATTGATCTGAAAGAACTTCACCTCTCTTTATAATCAAAGAAATCCTCAAGAACACAACCTCAATTTCAAAATCAGGCAACCAAAAACTCAATCCATGACATTAATAAAGCTTTGCAATTGTGGAACGAGGCAAAGATGATTACTTCTTAGACAGATAAGAACCTTGGTATCATACCCCTAGAAAAGGAACTGTACCACAGAATCACCCGAAATATGCAAGGAACTATACAAGAACAATATACAAGCTATATTATCAAACCACCCAAACCAGCAACAACAATTCCATAAGCAACAATCATTTACATCAGCAAAGCACACTTATGTACAAACTATCAAACCAACAACCTCAAATTAGTAAACAAGGTTCTATAAACAAATAAACCCTAAAATAAGTTATTGGCATGCAGGCCAGGCAAAACAGTAAACTTCACACGTAAAACAAACACATCCTAGCTCTAGTAGCTAGAGTTGATACCGAAATCTCTGCCCTACTTAGAACTAAGGTTTGGACTAACAAACTCCTCCAATTGGTCTCTACTATAAAACAATATCAAATAACAAGGTAAGCCAATAATACTCAGTAAATAATATTCAAACCTAATAATTGAAAGCAAGTATATGACTAATGCAGTGTGCAATGCACATGGTACAATTAACAGTCAAAACATTAATAATGGTTGAGTTCATGATTCAAATAATTCTTCTGACACATGATTGAGATCTATCTATTATCTGCCTGAATAGGTTAGGTATAACAGTGTGTCTATCACTAGTCCTCTCAATAGATTGGGTATAACGGTACAAGGCAGAGCACTTCGTGATATATAACATAAAAGTAAAACCCAGTCCACTTAGATGATCCATTGAGCTTCCAAAAACAATCAATATTTCACGAATCACACGAAATGACATCAAATAATGCATATGAAGCATGTAGGCTGATCTCCCTATTCAAATTTTTCTAAAAAATGGCTCAATCGACTTAAAATGAACTAATAAAATAATTTTTTTAGTGATAAACCGCACTAAAATAAATCGAACCGAAATCGACCATCGTTGATTTTTATTTTTATTTTTTTGATTTTCAATACTAGAAACCAAAATAAATCATAGCAAACCGAGTGCATGTATTTTCTAAATATTTGTAATATTTCAAACAATATATGATAAGTATCATGACAAACTATTCAAAAGTTTAATACCTACAATTCATAATTAAGATAATTCATTTAAAATTTTCATGTCTTTCACTTCAAGCACTAAAGAATATAGTAGTTTTTGTTTAATGTCCAACGAAATAATGTTAAATAACTTCTTTTGATTATGGATAAAATATTAATAAAAGCATCTTTATCGCTAATGAATATGCTATTGCTAAACGAGTATTTTTTTTCCATATGTAATTTTGTATATATGTGAGAGAGTATGGTGAAGAAAATTATTTCCTTCATAAATCAATTATGTGTGTGTATATATATATATATACAATTTCACTAATGCTAAAGTCAGGATCCCGCACGTTGTACCCGTATCCGGAATACGTGAGAAAACAAAGGATAAGACTTTGTCTCCTGGGGTAGGTTTCAAATCTCAAGTCAGTACTTCAACTAGAGAGTAAATTTCAAAGGAAAAAAATAGAGTTTATGGAATTAGGAAAGTAATTCCTGAACCTATCCTGCCATTTTGCTATTTATACCCGGGGTTGATGGGTCAGATCGATTCACAAGTTGAAAATTAATTATATGACCATGTAGGCCTATTTTGATTGTTGAGATAAAATTATCAAAATACCCCTAGTGGGTTCAGGTTCGAGACCACGAGTATTATTCTGATAGGGTTTGTTATTTTGGCATGCATGTGTGCAACGAAATATTTCAAATCTGTAAAAAATTGAACAAACAAGAAATATAGCGATAAAAATATGAATATATAAATATATAAAATAAAGGGTTACAATCTCTAGGAGCTATATTCTCAATATATGGAGAAAATTCCTTCAATTCTTTACTTCAGACACGATTTGATGGCTTCACAACTTATTCTCGAACCAAGTATTGAATTGTTCAAATCTTGGTATGAAAGACTTGAAGAACACTTAATGAAAATCTTCAAATCTTGATATATGGAAGACTTGAAGAGAAAATTTGAAGATTCAGAGCTTCTACAGCTTTCAGACTTTAGAAATACATGTGTATGTGTATATACGTGTCTCTTGAACCTCTGACGAATGACCCCTATTTATACATGTATGGGAGGGGAGCAAGTTAGAAGACTTGTAGTACATGTGTAACTTCTTACTTGCATACCAAGAAACAAATTCTTATCTCTTTACACATAAGAGATATCAATACATAGGGATTGTACTACTTTGATATTATCTCCTTATTTTAATTTATTAATAAAGAGATAAATACTAGAGTACATATATCCTTATTGGCCAAGTCTTGCAGACATGTGACACGGACAATTTAGTTGGCTAAAAGCGACATAATTACATTTGATTGGTCGACCCACCTCATCTTGATATGTGGAGCAATATAATTGGTTATAAAATAACCAATACTGTAAAGTATTTATGACATATGACATTATTTAATTGGATAATAAGTATACCAATTAAATTAATTTATAGACAAATGATAATTTTAATTGAAATTAAATTTCATTGTCTACAAATGCCCCCTCGAAACTTGTTTGTGAGTGCTGACCTTCAAATTGTGGCTTGAGCGGACAAGTTTCGATATTCTTGGACTTCATCAAAATATTCCAAAATTAATGTTGAATAAAACCATAAGCAAATGTATGCCACCCAAATAAATTCAACGAATGGAATTTTTCACTTTTTATTGTCTTAACTTTCGAATACCGAATCTAAAGACTTGAAACAATGCATGTACACCTTGATCTCCAAATTGCATGAAGCGAGTGAATTCATATAATCCGAACTCCATTGCTTAAAGACCAAATATTGGAATAGGATACGGACCATAATTACAAAAGATTTAGGTGCTTCGGGATTTGAATTAGAACCTTCCACCGTCACTAAAATTTGCTTGGAATTAGAAGTTGGCCTTATTCAATCACAAATATCAATCCAGATCAACCCAAATCAAAAAACCACGTAGCTAAGCTTCATTATTTGAAAATTTTCAACAGCTAGCATACTTTAATTCCAAATCCAATTAGGGAACTTATGTAAGCGAGCCATCAAAGTGATATTTCTTGACTTGAATAAGACATCTGCATTACTCTTGGAGTCTTGAAACCAATATCTTGTTGAACAAAATTCAAACCAATTCCTTGTCAAACTGAATTTTCGAAGTTGTTAACCACGTGAATAGCCAAAGGAATCAAATCCTTATGTTGCATGAATTCCAAAACTAATGCTCTGCTGACTTGAACTCCATTCACATAAACAATGAAGTCTATTCCTTAATGAACCAAATTAACATGCGAAGCTTCCGATAATACATGAAGGAAAATCACCAACTCCTTGATGAACATGAATTCTAATAAGTCACTTGAACTTAAAAGATTACAATTCTAATCCACAAGAAATTCAATAACGCACTCTTTTTATCCGAGTTGTATTGGATTCGAAATATGCTCAGCACCTATAAATTTGCCAATTTACCAACCATGGATACACATCACAAAGTAGAGCAAGTTCAATTTTCATCATACTGCTTGCGAATCTGCTTTGCCGTGGCTGCTGAATTTTGCAATCACTATCGTTGCTTTGCTATTGTCACCGCAACCGCTGATTTTTCCCCTTGGCGTTGTGGCTGCCTGTTACTATTGCTAAATTTCATCCCTGCTGCTACTGAATTTGTCGTAGCTGCTATTGCTCTGCCAATGTTGCCGTTGCTATTTAACTTGCATTCTACAATGGATAAGTCAGAATTTGTACCATAGCTAATTGTGGTGCTTCCTTCAAGAATCGGCGAGTCCATCATTCTTTAGTGCTTGAATGAAAGACATGAAAATTTTAAATAGCTATTGCTGTTTTACTACTGGAATTTGTTTTTGTTGCTACTGAAATTTTTTTCCATTGCTTCGGTTGCTTGCGGAATGATGGACTCGCCGATTCTTGAAGGAAGCACCACAATTAGCTATGGTACAAATTCTGACTTATCCATTGTAGAATGCAAGTTATTGAATATTAATACATGCATGGCCAGAATTTATATTACTAGAATTAACCCCGTAGTCTAGCTTTGAAATTCCCCTTGATATGTCTTCCCCTTGTGCTTTAAACGGTACCCCATCGGACCTTCTTGATCCTAGGCTCGTTACCACCTGATTTCATTCAAATAATACTCATCAACTTGTTGACTTGGCCATGAACCACTTACTGGTTATCAATTTATCAAAGTAACGGCTATTAACCCCTTGGACCAATAATTATACATGTAGATAATAACATGAATTACAACCTTTAGCCTTAAAATCATCGGAAAAATTTGCCATGACAATACATGTTCGAAGCTTTATTTTGCAACCCGTTTACATAACTGCAAAATCTTGTTGATTCTCTTTCAACCATTATAAGTATGCATGAATAATCCATTTATGTCATATGCCTTGTGACGATATTAATTGTTAACTAAAATCTTTAAGTTTGCATGCTAACTTCAAGAATCAATAAGGCTGATCAATGTCCATGATATCCCTCGGATATCAACATCAAAATTTTACAGTAGTCTACCTTCTCCCTTTTTGTCTTGGCCTGGTTAACCGTGACATTGAACTAGTCCCAATAGCAGCAATGGACAATATAAGAATCATGAATATATAAATTGACATTAATGCTATTGCTTCAGTATTGTTTGCCATCCCGGACTACATAATACTTGCACATGAACACCACATATTATATGGGCAATTTGCTTAAGCATACTTCAGGCACAATATATTGCACTTATACTTAATTTTCCTTTTTTTCCTGGAATTTTACCAATCTAATTAGCCCTTAATTTTATGCTATCCTGCTTTTTTGATAAAATTTGCAGAATAAGCTGACAACCACTCATTTTTCATTTTGGCAGACAATATATTATCTAACCAATTTTGAAGGACTAGCTTTTGAAGACTCGAGACCAACCTTGGGTGACAATCGGCTTCAAATTTCCTTGGACTACTTTAGAAAAGATCTTCACACACGATGATTGCCCAACTTTGACTTTTTTTTTTCTCTTAGATTGTAAAAAACTTGCACCTTTTCTTTACAGGCTATTAGAGATCAACACCTATTCAATCATGCAAATCAAAGATTATGAGACACCGATGCCACACATCTCCCTCTTCGATGAAATAGAAGGATCCCGATCCAAGAGCTTGTCGTTGTATATCTACAAGCCAACCATCGGTCTATTAACACGACCCTACATTCCTCTTGATGAGTCTCTGCATCTTAAAGATTGGACAACCAAGTCAAACAAAGAAACAATCGCTGCATCGTCGTTTTCTGCTACGATAAGGAGTGAAGAAGTGCTCATACTAAATTCCTCCCTTCATATCAGGTGACAAGGAGCCGAGTGCTGCCAAGTTCTCACTTCCCTTTTTGAGTTCTAACCTCGGCAAAACCACGTGGAATGGTCCTTCCTCATAGTTTGGTGAAGCAAGACATACCTCCAACTACTGGGAATGGTTGGAAGATGTGCTCGTGCGACACAAGGAGACACTCTTGAGGGCTCATGTCTATGATGCTGTTTACGCGTCACGTTACTCATATGATCATTGCAATAACATCTTGCGTGCCTATTGCAAATATTGGTGCCTCTCAACAAACAGCCTTCATACTTCAGCAGGTGAGCTATCAATTTCCCTTTGGGACTTTATAAACTCGGAGGTCTTCCTATCTGCGGCTCATTTTACGATAAGGTCGTGCCAACAACCAAAGAACTTCTCAACATCGATGGGGATGGAAAATCTTTACTTCCAGCAAGTTGCAGGCATTTATTTGCAGCGTACTATAGGCTTACCAAAAATGATCATGAAGGAGTTCATATTAAGGACTGGGTGCAGTTTTAGTCTATTTCGAGGACAAGCTAGATACCTAACTCCACCTCCAAGGGGTCAAAGACGAAGCACCAACACAAAGCCCAAGAAGACAGTCAACCCATGTAGAAGTATGGACAATTCTTACTTGCTAAATATGAATGACGAACACATCCCCTTCGATATGTTGGGCATCAAAGACTCTCTAAGGGGCGAAGTGTACGTGGAAGCCTTTCTGGCATGCTGGCTTTGCAAATTCCTCTTGCCAAGTAGGGAGATGGATCACATACGTCCAAGTGTCTTCAAGGTGGCAAGCTTAATGGCAACGAGAGTGAAGTTCTCTCTTGAAATCCCGGTACTCGCCAGCATCTATGACGGCTTGAGAAAAGTTGTTCAAGCTCCAAACTTACGAGAGTGTCCAGTCGTATTCCCATTTCACTATGTCTATGCATGGATTGGTCAATACTTTGACACTTATCACATAAATGATCGAATAAGCTGTCTTGCTCGAATGACCAAGTTTAGTGGGGAAAAGATGGCAACAATTCTTCAACACAACAGATGTGGAAGATATCATTAAGAATGCGAACCCATCGACCTTTCCTAGACTATGCATGACCCAAGAAGAGGAAAAAGTCCTTATAGATGATGGAGATTTATCACCGCAAACGGAATATTTCATCAGTCAACGGTCGTGTTTCTTGACCCTTCGACAGGACAGCATTTTCACCATCGAGTTTTATGACCCATGTAGATTCAGCAGGCAATTTGGTTTTTGCCAAGATATCCCAAACAAGTTGAAGGAGATAACTCACACTCACACCTTGGGAGAAATTGTTCAGTTGTGGGAATCCTCAATTCGTACATCAACTCATTCTATCCTGACCATACCCCTGCAAAGAAGACATCCATTAGTTACAAAAGAGTATGACACTTGGTGGTCGATGCGATCGAAGAGCGTTCCAAGCACAATCATCAAACTTAACGTCAAGAGAGCAAACGAGGATGAAGCTCAAGATGCGAGGCGAGAACACCCCCATCAAAGATGGATCCAAGCACGATGCCTCTCCAAAGTGTTTAAAATATGAAAAAGATGACCATAATACAATTAAGAGAAAAGAAGCCAGGACGAATCCTAAAAAGACTGCAGAGACAATGATGGACAAGGTTTCCCAAAAACTCATAGCAGTAGACGGGCCTCCTTCAATGAGGCAAAAAGGCCAAAATCATGCATCAAAGATTGAGAGAAAAGCAAGTAACGGAGATGGGACGACCAACTTTGGTCAAACAAACAAATTCTGAGACTTCAAAAGTTATCGAAACACCTTTATTGAAAGGCATCGAGGACATGGAGATAAATATCAATATCATTCCTCCAAAGAATTATGAGATCTTCTCGAACTCAACTTCTTGGGAAGCATCGAAAATAATACGATCGAGATATTGGATGATAGAGAATTTGTTCAAGTAGAAGGTAAACATTCTGGAGAAAGCAGCAATAAAGATTGTCACTAGAATAGACCAATAAAGAAGTCAAAACCTTCAAGTTTGCAGAGAACATTTCTATTAACTCGTTATTTTCTGTAACCACACCTGCCTCAAAGATGTCACCAAAAGAATTGACTGAATACATAAATATACTTCATATATTTTCTTCCCCTTTTTCGTGCGTCTTGACATTACTCTAACTCTTCCTTCTTTTTTTTTTAGTTCACTACCATTGAGGCGCCTGTGAAAGAAGTTGGAGACCATTTATTCAGTAATCAAGACATTATTATCAATGAGACGATCACGGATAGAGAATTGCATGAGAATGTTATTGGCAATCCAAATATGCTTGGATCAACAATTGACAAGCCGGTAGAGCATTATGCTCCATCAAAAATACCATTGAATCACCATGGAAGTCTCCACAATCAAGTTAGAACACCAATTTCTGAATTTCATGGTCGTAAGGTGATAAAAGCATGCCAACAAAAATATATACAAAGCCTGTGGGAAGAACTTTGCAATGATATCTCAAACACTTCCGTAGACCAAATCTCTTCTTTGGATGGAATGTATCAATGATGTAGTTGAAGAAATAACAAGGATAGATTCTTCAATTGCCCTTCCTCTAAGAGACTCTTTTGCAGTCTTGCTTGTTATTGCTAAGGTCAAGAAGTATGACTCTTCAAGAGCTTTAGCATCGGAGATGATCTGCTCTCAAGAGAAGCATATGCAGAAGTTCTCTCCAAGGCAAATGCACACCTTTCGGAAGTCAAAGCAATGGAGGAAAAGGTAACCAAGCACCTACAAAGTCTTCAAGGAAAACGAGAATCTATTAAGGATAAGAAAGATCATTATTCAAAAAGATCTTGATGATTTGGAGAAGCAAAACATGGAAGTTAGCTCGATCATTGACCGAGAATATGAAAATCTCAAGCAAATTCAAGTTGAAGTATTAAGAGCGCATGATCAAATCTCTTCCATCAAAAGCAATACCTTCCTAACAAATGAAGATGCTAGGGAGCTTGAGGAGATGAAAAACATCCTTGAAGCAAGCAAGATAGCCATAGCGGACCTCAGAAAAGTTTGACATTTGATTTATATCAAACTGCCTTTTTTTTTTTTGATTTAAAAACTTTGCTTATTTTCCTTAAATTTCATTTGTTTGGAAACTTTTCTTTCAATCATAAAGACATTAATTTCTTTTCCTTATCTTGTGATTTTTTATTTTTTTTTCAAAACAAGTAAAGTAACTAACATCTATGAATTTAATTTGAAATATTATTTCCATCACATTTTTCTTTAAGGAAAATGAGTTGGTTTTAAGGGGGTGTAACTGAACTTAGAAGTTGTCCTCTAAGCTACCTACGTATCCCAAAAGGGAATCAAGTCACACGTAGTTCCTATTTTTTTGGAAAAATATGGGGGGTTTGCCGTTCACAGTTTAACCTTTTGCGGGCTAAGAGTATCCATTTGTTTACCATCTTAGACTTGGTGGAGTGTTTCAGCAATTTTAACCACATACTACAATATTGGTGGATGCCGTCCACAGTTTTAGCTGTCTCTGGCCAGGAAAACACATGTAGTTTAGACTCGTGCGTCAAGGAGCTTTTACGTCATGCGTAATATCGCTTCAAATATTTGCTATTGATGGGACCAACCCTTAATCCATCTTCAGCGATCAACTTGTATGAGTCATTTGTATAGACTTATTGGACAATATACGGGCCATCCCATTTTGAGACAAACTTCTTTTGACCTCTATGTGCAAGGATGATTGGTCTTCTAACAGTAAGGACGATATCACCAATTTGGAAAGGTGAACTAGCTTATTGAATGCTTTAGAAAGGCGAGCTTGGTAACACTCAAGTCGTTGCTGAGCTTCCAACCTTTTCTCATCAAATCCTTCCAACTCTTCAAGATGAAGGCGGGCATTGTCTTCTTCATTAAGTCCTTCTTGCACAGCAATCCTTAAAGAAGGTATTTGACATTCGAGTGGAAGAACTGCTTCGACATCGTAGACAAGCGCGTATGGAGTCGCTTGAGTAGGAGTTTGAAAAGTTGTCCTATATGCCCAAAGAGTTTCACCAATCCTTCGATGCCTCTTTTTGACTTGTCAATAAACTTTTTTTAGCAAATTGCATAGAGTTTTGTTAAAAGCCTCAGCAAGTCCATTTGCAGCAGCATAGTACACAGTAGAATTATGTTGCTAAAAGTCGAACTTCTCACAAAGCTTGTTCATTGCAGCATTGTAGAAAGGTTTTCCATTTTCAGTGATGATATATCGTGGAACTTCGTATCGATAGATAATGGTCACGCGAATAAAATCGACCACATTTTCTTTCTTTACCTCTCTTAGTGCAATTGCTTTAGCCCATTTCGAAAAATAATCAGTTGCAGCCAGGATAAAGTTATGTCCACCAGAAGACGTTAGCAGTGGTCCTACTATGTCTAATCCCCAAGCATCAAATGGCCAAGAAGAAATAGTAGGATGTAACGGTTCTGGTGGTTGATGGATGAAATTGGCATGAAACTGATAAGCTAGACATCTTCTTACATAGTCTATGCAATCCTTCACCATGGTCGGCCAGTAGTACCCCATCATTTTAATACAGAAGTACAACTTAGGGCCGGAGAGATTGATGAGCACCACATACTCCTGAGTGAGCCTCTTTCATCGCTTGCATAGCTTCTTCCTCACCGAGACATAGCAAGAAAACTCCATCAAATGATCGCCGATAAAGAGTCTCCTTATAGTAGATGAAGCGAGGTGCGACGACGAATTTCAGTTCTTCTTTTTGCGTCATCAGGTAACTTTTCATAACTGAGATAATCAATTCTTGGTTGACGCCAATCTTTCTTCTCCATTTCATAGATAGAAACCACGTGAGTATTTTCCTCTTTCACATTATCTCCTTCTTCAAAATGAGGAGGCACAACCCTACTTTGACATATGGGGATTTGAACTTGTTGATTAGGCAGGATGAGCATCGAAGCTAATTTTGCTAAGGAGTCAGCTTGTTGATTGTCCCTCCTTGGAACATGCTCTATAGTCACATCACCTAGCCACCCCATTAGTTGCCTAGCATAATTATAATATGGCCACAACTCGGGTTTCTTGACTTCATATTTTCCAAGGAGCCTGATTGACTACCAACTTGAAATCTCCAAAAACTCTAAGTTGTAGTTGCTTCATATCAACCGCCATTTTGAGATCAAGGATAAGTGCTTGATACTCAACGACATTATTTGAACATTGATGTGTTAAAGTGAATGAATACGGTAGCATATCTCCTTCGAAAGTGATGAATACTACTCCAGTCCCAGCCCCAGCCCCCTTGATGTGCGGCACCATCAAAGTACATTGTCCAAGGCGGAAGAACTTCGACCACGAAAACATCTTCATCTGGAAGTTTATCAACCAATTTCCACTTAGCAGGTATGGGATGATCGCCAAAAACTCAGCCAACACTTGTCCTTTGACAGCCTTCGCAGGAAGGTAAACAATTTCAAATTGTTGAATTTGAAGGTACCACCTTGCGAGACGATCTGAGCCTTTAGGCTTAGTCATAACATACTTGATCGGATTTGCCTTGGATATCAAACGGACAGTATGAGCTTGAAAGTAGTGCTTTAACTTTTGAATGGCAGAATATGAGAGCCAAGCACAACTTCTCAATTGGCTAATAATTTAACTCATTTGGTGTCATCATCCGGCTTAAATAATATAGTGCATTTTCTTTACCCTCACCATTTTCTTGGGCAAGTAATGCTCCTACAGACCATTCCTGTGCAGCAATATAAAGAATTAAAAGCTTACCAGGAATAGGTGCAGCTAACACGGGTGGCTTCATGAGATATGTTTTTATGCTTTTGACAGCATTACTACATGTTTCATCCCACTCAAAAGGTACACCCTTCTTCATCAAATGGCTAAATGGTTGACATCTCCCAGCCAAATTGGAGATAAATCTTCGAAGATAAGCCAATCTTCCTTGCAAACTTTTCACCTCATGAATGTTGTGCGGCTCGGGCATCCTCAACATAGCATCGATTTTGGATTGATCAATTTCAATTCCTCGGCTATGTAGAATAAATCCAAGAAACTTTTCAGAGGTAACTCCAAAAGCGCACTTCAAAGGATTCATCTTAAGTATTGATATCTTCGGAGTCTTTCGAACACCATTCTAAGATCTTGGACATGGTCAATTTGTTTCTTCGATTTGACAACAAGATCGTGAACATTGCACTTTACATTCTTGTGAAGCATGTCATCGAAGATCTTTTGCATGGCCCTTTGATATGTGGCTCCCGCATTCTTTAAGCCAAAAGGCATGACTTTGTAGCAATAAATGCCTTTGGGAGTTCAGAAAGTAGTAAGTTCTTCATCCCTCGGTGTCATTAGGATCTGGTTGTATCCCGAGGATCCATCCATAAAGGATAAGGTTTCATAACCAGTTGTGGCATCGACCATCAATTTAGTCATAGAGAGAGGAAAGTCATCTTTCGGACAAGCTTCATTGAGATCTTGAAAATCAACGCAAACACGGATCTTTCCATTCTTTTTCCTCACGGGGACTATACTTGAAATCCACGCTGGGTATTTTACTTCTCGGATGAAACAGCTTCTATGAGCTTGTTTACTTCCCTCTCAATTAATGAGAGGACCAAATCAGACCAAAAACGTCTTTGGGCTTGTTTAACGGGTCTTGCACCTCGCTTAACAGCCAAGTGATGAACAACAATTCTCAGATCCAAGCCAGGCATCTCTTTGTAATTCAAGCAAAAACATCCTTAAATTCAAGCAACAGTTCTACATATACTTGTTCCTCTTCAGGAGTCAACCAAGTACTTATGTAGATTGGGCGAGGTTCATCATTTGTGCCAAGGGTGATTTTCTTCAACTCATCAACGGTTGCCTTCATGCCTTCTACCAATTCAGGAGGAGCATCTCCGACATCTTCTTCTTCCAAAGGCTCTTCGTTTCGAACAGTGATATGGTTGCAGGAGGCAATGCTTTCCTTGTCTTCCTTCTTGATGTTTATATCAATGATGGTTTCCTTTCTCACATTTAATGAATCGCCGTAATGTATAAAAATGTTAGTGACTCGTCTTCTTAAACTCCCATCATTGCAGGAAGCATTGTTTCCTTTCATATTAAAAATATGCACTCTTGTGTCTTTGAAAAACTCAACCTTTCATGAATAGGTTGCTTCATCAAAACTCTTCTTCATGGGCTAAGCCTATCAAACACCGAAACACGTGGTGTAACTTTTCGCAGTCTATGAAAGACTGATCGCCTTGAATCTTTCAACTCAATTTCTTCTTTGATAGTAATATGATGCGTATTAGCCCTTTTAATTGCTATACGCACAGGAGAAGGTAGTCTATACCCAAGTCCCATTGATAGGTTGTTGACAGCATATCCTTTGTCTTTCAACATCTTTTGGGTAGAAGTCATACCATGTGTCTCTTCTCCAGTTATCTCTGCAGGAAGCTTGCCCAAAGTTCCTTATTCCTTAGGATCGTAACCAACTTTTACAAGCAACTTGTACGCATTTGGATCAAATCCCTCATCAGTTCGTGTTGTAGGTAATGAATTGTGCTATATTTCAGACTCCACCTTTGGCCGAACAAAGCCTTCAAGAAGAGTTTTGCTATGCTTGACCACCTGTCAATTTTGGTGAGTGGTATAGTGAACTCCTTTAATTCATCGCATACAACAAAAGGAGATTGACCTTCTTTTCTCTTTCACTTTGGAACATAGCGTAAGACATGTGTCTTAAATTTTCGACCATCTTCCTTTGTTAGCTCTTTCTTTGTGTTACCCTGCATGTAGAATTTAGCATCAGCAAAGTAACTCTCGGCTTCAGTGAACGGCTTTTCATCAGCAACTACTTTCTTTATGACGCCGTTATGGCAATACTTGAAACATTGATGAAGAATTGACGGTATAACACCATTTTTGTGAATCCATGGTCTCCCAAGAAGCATATTATAAGATGTTTTTACATCGATAACATGAAAAAGTGCACTTGAGGATAAATCGCCAATTAATAAATCAAGTCTTATAAGACCAATGGCTCTTTGTCCCCCTTGATTGAATCCTTGGATCATGAGATGGCTTTGTGAGAGTTCATCACTTGTGATTCCAATCTCCTTCATTGCACGTAAAGGCATTATATTCACAGCAGATCCTCCATCGAGAAGTATCATACTTTTTACTCACATGCATAGCCATTTTCAAACAAGGGTCGATTGTGAGCTTTCGTCCCAAGCAATAAATCTTCGTCATCAAAAACTATCGTTGCTGCACATTTCTCAAGGACTTTATCAACAATAGTGAGTTTTTTTCAAATTCTTCATTAACTTCATTGTCATTGATGTTTACAACATAGCAAGATGCAAGGATGTCGTCATCTTTCAAGTATCCTCTTGGCATGAATTCTTTCAAAGTAATAGGTCAACGGACATTTTGAAACATCGCACCACTCGGAGGGATTGATGATGAAATTGTTCTTCTTTTGGACATTTTTTTTGCAACCCGCATTTTTACCATCCAAAATTTTGGCAGCAGATTAGTTTTTTACGCTTTAACTTTTCGGCTTCTTTTGCGAGTGGCGAGTGTCCATCATTCGTTTGACTGATCATTTGTGGCATCATCATCCTTCAACAATTTTTTAGAGGTTTGCCTTTCAATAGGTACTTCATCTTGTGGAAAGAGGTTGTCATATAATGGAACGGGATTGAAATCTTTAAATTTTATCGTGTATTGTATTGTTCCTATCTTTGATGGAAGGCGAGATAGTTTACCACTCTTCAACAAATTGTGGGAGTCAGGAATTATAGTGGTCTGATTTGCACTTGCTTTTTCTTTCTCAAGCAAAATCTTGCCTTGGTGGGCTAACTCCATCACCTAATCTTTAAAAACAAAACACCTTGTGAAGGGATGACCAACCAGGCGATGGTAGCAACAATAATTTGGATCATTAACTCGCCTAGCTTCCTCCTACCGTTTCATCCCGGGGAGCTCAATGAGTTTGGCTTTGAGTAGATCATCGAACATGCCTCGAAGATAGGAGTCGAGGAAAGGATATTCTTTCTCTTGCATCTCCCTCAGTATAGGTTTTCTGTATGGCCTACCTTGCACAGGTTCTACCTTCTCAGACACCTTTTGACTGACTTTTGTCACGATTTTAACTGGTGCAGTATTTGTTGTCATAGTTTCTTTGTTTCCAGACTTGGGAGAAGGCTTGCCCCCTTTCTTAAAGTCCTGTTTTTATTTATTCTTGCAAGGATCAGGAACAAGCGGTTCTTGATTTGCAAGGCCAATTTCAAGACTATGAGCTTTTGTTGCCAATTTCTCAAATGTCAGAGGTTGGATGCCTTGTAGGATATAACGAAGTCCCCACTTCATGCCTTGAATGCACATTTCAATGGCGGACGTCTCGGAGAGTTGGTCTCTACAATTAAGGCTTAAAGTCCTCCATCGATCAATATAATCAACAACTGGTTCGTCTTTCCATTAATGGGCATTGGAAAGTTCAGTCATAGTAACAGTCCTCTTAGTACTGTAGAATCGGTTGAGAAATTCCCGCTCCAATTGCTCCCAACTATCAATCGAACAGGCATCAATATCAGTGTACTAGTCGAAGGCGTTACCTTTTAGTGAGCGAAGAAATTGGTTGACCAATAAATATCACCATAAGTTCCGGCATTATTACATGTCTCGACAAAGTGTGCCACATACTGTGTCAGATTTCCTTTGCCATCAAACGGCTAAAACTTCGGTGGTTGATATCCACAAGGCATCATCAAGCTGTCGATTCTTGTGGAATAAGGCTTAGCGTATATAAGGTTCGATTTCGAACCACCTTCATATTTCACCTTGAACATACATTCAACGAACTCCTTCAATTGATCGGCATGAATCATTCCATCAGAAGTCACGTGCACTTCTTTCGTCTTTCCTTGTTGTGAAGTTTCAACTTCTTGATATCCGCCAGGTACCTTTGAATCAATTTGACTTTCTTCTGCGGCATTGTCTTTCTTGTTGACGAGTTGAGTGATGACACCATCTTGATCTTGTATGTGCTTCATCATTGTTTTCATCATTCTAGCTCCAGAGTTGAGGTTTGCGTCAACATAGCCGGCATAACAAAAAATGCTGTAGAAGTTGCGGAATCTTCTCGAACAAGAGATCTCGTATGCGGAGTCCGTCTTGAGAAGATGTAGAATCATTATTTGATATGTCATCATCATGTTTCAAAGCTTTGGATTAGAACCTGCTTCGAGCATCGCGAGGGTTTTCTCGATTGAAGCTCCAACATCTTTGAGCCCTAACACAGGAGAAGTGATTTTGGGTGGTGCCGATACCAAACACGGGAGTGGATGCGGATTGCACCTCTGGATTACTTTGACAGAGGGCTCTCGTCATGCTTCTTGTGGTTGGACCAACAATTCGTAGATTCGCAGAATCATATATAGATCCCACAGTAGTTTTTGAGTCAGCAGCATTAGAACGAGCAGGCATGGATTCTCACAATTCTTTGGAGCCATTGATGTAGATTTGTAGTTGAATATATATGAAGCAAAGAGATGGAAGGTAGTGATGGTCCCACCGGGTGTGCCAAAATTGTGTGCAACGAAATATTTCAAATCTGTAAAAAATTGAACAAACAAGAAATATAGCGATAAAAATATGAATATATAAATAAGTGAAATAAACTGCAGGGTTACAATCTCTAGGATATTCTCAATATGTGGAGAAAATTCCTTTGATTTTTTACTTCAGACACGATCCGAGGGCTTCACAACTTATTCCCGAACCAAGTATTGAATTCTTCAAATCTTGATATGGAAGACTTGAAGAACACTTGATGAAAATTTTCAAATCTTGATGTATGGAAGACTTGAAGAGAAAATTTGAAGATTCAAAGCCTCTACAGCTTTCAGACTTCAGAAATACATGTGTATGTGTATATACGTGTCTCTTGAACCTCTGACGAATGACCCCTATTTATACATGTATGGGAGGGGAGCAAGTTAGAAGACTTGTAGTACATGTGTAACTTCTTACTTGCATACCAACAAACAAATTCTTATCTCTTTACATATAAAATATATCAATACATAGGGATTGTACTACTTTGATATTATCTCCTTATTTTAATTTATTAATAAAGAGATAAATACTAGAGTACATATATCCTTATTAGCCAAGTCTTGCAGACATGTGATTTGTCATGGCACAATTTAATTAGAAGAGCGACACAATTATATTTGATTAGTCGAACCACCTCATCTTGATATGTGGAGCAATATAATTGGTTACAAAATAACCAATACTATAAAATATTTATGACATATGACATTATTTAATTGAATAATAGGTATACCAATTAAATTAATTTATAGACAAATGATAATTTTAATTGAAATTAATTCATTGTCTACAATGCAATTTTGATATATTGCGGATTTGGATAGGAAAGATGGGAAATTTACTTTAGTCAATTATCAAAATACCCCTGGTGGGTCTGAGTTTCGTAGATTATTCTGATAGGGCATATCATTAGTTCCAATCCTTGATGCATTGCCGGTTTTGGATAGGAAAGATGGGAAGTTTACTTTAGTCAAAACTCTATGTTTCACAACTAGGGTTGAATAAACATGTGTCTAGCATCCAAGGATCTCCTCAACGTAGGCAAATATATGCATATCCTCCGCAATCAAGCTAGAAATGCCAGAGTCCTTAGGCTCTACAATCAACTTAGTTTCATTATTTATGCTTGACAAAAAGGTGTCATTGAGACCTTGTAAGCATTCAACTTATTTCATTATTTTATGCTTTCATGAGATGGTGCAACATTGCAAAGATACTTACAAAAAATTGCATTGCACACATACATTGGTGACATTATAAAATAAAATAATGATATATTAAACCAATCGTAAACAATGTTCACATCACATGTTTGTTATTTCGGAAAGCAGCACCCTTAGCTTCCTCAACCAAACAATCGCCTATTTTGGAAGAAGGAAATATTCATTATGTTCAATAAATTTGGTTATGGGAAATTTGATAATTTTGAAATATATTTTAGTGTGATTTATCGAATTGCAAAAGTTGGGTTTTGTCTTTCGAACCTCTTGGTATCTATTTCTTCACCTTGTTTATTTGTTATGCTTTGGATAGTGGTCAGTCATTAGTTGTGAACTATTTCCTACGTAAAATCTTCAAAGGAGTAACAATTTATTTGCTCAATAATTGTGAATTTTTAATTCATGTTTTTCGATTCTTCATAAGTAGAGTTCTGAAAATGCGCAAGTTATAAACATGAGAAAATGGTAAAGTATTCTATTTCATGGAATTTCAAAAAGGGATTTGATGGGCCGCTGAACAAGGAGGAGTTTGATTCAAAGGTACTACAACAAAAAATATTTATGTACCAAATTTAGTGGCGGGGAGGGGGGACGAAACCGACACGATTGTGAATTTGTATTTAGGATTCTTAGGATTGATAGGGGGGAATGGAAGATGATGGACCATGGTTATATGCTGATTGTGATGAAAGTGAAATTAACAGGCACATTTGGTAGGACACTAAAAGGTTGTGACTGAAAACTCCAATGGGCAATTTGTTATTATTGGGGCATTTTGTCCAACCAAATTTGCTCAGCCAGAATATAATTTGCTTTGACAATAACACCACACTTTGACTAATGATTGTGTTGTACATACTAAAAACTCAAGGGGAGGTACATAACTGTGCTTGGGATTGTTGACTTGTGAGATTATTAGATGAAGATTGAGGGGTTGTGGTCAGAAAGAATGACAGTATAGTATAAATGAAATGGTTAATTTAGGAACATAGTTTTTTCTGTTGAGGATAAAATTGTTATCAAACTATTTTTCATGACAAATTATTACCATAAGGGTTAAATGGTTAGTCCTTTCATACACCGTTGGTGTAGAAGATACGTACCACATGTGTATTATCTAAAATTCAAATTTCATTTCAGGGGTAAATCACAAATCAAAAATAGTTCAGGAATTATTTTGTAATTCACTCTAGTGTCTATTTTGGTACAGTACTTGAAAATCTAAATTTAAATAAAAAGATTTTTTTGGGGTCTACTTGGGAAAATATCTAGGAAAAAACTTACATAAATCCGGTTTTTGATCCTATCTATAAACTCTGCGGTCAAAATTAAATCTTATAAAATCTTGCTTACATCATCTTATGTCATAAATTCCATGAACATTTAATCCACACCACAAGATTTACAAATAGGGTGAAAAATCATATCTACCTAAGTCTTTCTCAAATATCTATACCTATGTATTAGGGAATCCATCAGGTAGTGTTGAACATTCATACATGCAACGTGTTCTCCGGTCATAATGTTTGAGGTAAATTGTTGTTAAATGCTCAACAATGCCCTGCATACAAAACAAAAGTTAAAATCAACACTTAAATGAACGAGCCCTCAAGATAGAATAAAGGGGGAAAAATTGAAGATGACAAATGCTTGAATAGTGAGATTTTTGCCATCTGAACACCCCTTCTTGACCCAAAAAGTATAAATTTAAAAACTAAAAAATGAAAAACAAATTACAGTTCTGAATAGCATCATACAATGGTAAAGTGATGACCTTTTCAATTACAAATGTCAAGAATCAAATGAATCAAAAGAATCAAAAGGAAACTAAAGATAAGCAATACTAGAGGCGAGTTTAGTTCACATTTGTCCATGTTGATTTCTATACTTTCCATATATATAAAAGAAACAATATTAGGAGAGGTTTTTGTAAAATATTTTCTAGTAAGGGTGTGTTTGGTTGGATGTGAAATGTATTTTTTAGGAAAGATTTTCCATGAAAGTTATTTTACAAGAAATAAGTAACTTATAATTTTCCAATGTTTGGTTACATATTGAAAATATTCTTTAAATTTTCATACAATTCCTTCTCCTGTTGTTGGTCATATTTTATCAAGAGGCCAATGCCTTACTCATTATGAGAAGACAGAGGTGCATAAAAACAACTTTTAAATGTATATTTGAAGAACCTAAAATAGAAATGTTGCTCTTCTTTTATTGTCACTTCCAAACTCATAATGAAAGAATCATAGTTTGCTATCGAGGTCTCCCCATCATGACATAACATTCGTAAATTGCCAGACAAAAACTTTTTTATGGATTGAATTGCAGCCTTTTTTTTTTTTTTTTTTGACACGGAGAAATAAAATGAAAAATGTGCATTGGCATATAAAAGCCCAATAAGACAACCAAAAAGAAAAGATAGTATAATTGTACCAAAATTTCTATACATCCTTTGAACAAGTACATACTTCAAGTCATATTGTTTATATACAAGATGACAACAAAACATCGGTAAACAGAGATGAAAGATTTTGTGCTAATGGGAACCATGATCTCTACCTACATGATGAAATAGGAGCATCATGCTGGAAATGTCCACTTGTGGTAGCAACACAAAGATATATGGCCAGAATTTGCGAGTCCAGAAACTGTAAGTGATTTTACTACATCTCATCTTGCCACTATTTGAATATTTGTATTTATTTAATTAATGAGCTTTGTGTAAAATGTTTAGAATTGACTATTATTTTGGTTGTTAGGTTAAAAATTGGAAGAGATTTCGAAGATCTTGGCGTTGAATGTTCTGGATTTCACACCTGCAGTGTATAACTTTGGTTCTTGGGTCCTTAATATTCCTATCTTATGTCTGTTCTTTTACCATCTTTGTTATTTACATTTATGGTATTTTGGGTAGAACAATGAATATTTTGCTTCATTATCTTTCCCTTTTGCCTTTGTAAGACTTGCTTGAAAGCAATGTCATAGAAGGACATGTGGAGCAAATTTGGTTTTGTATTAATAGCTGTTGTTGAAGTTGAGATCGAAATATCATTTGAAATTTCAAAAGATTCTTATATAAGTGTTTTCATGCCTTTTTTGTTTATGAAACCAAAAAAAAAAGAAGGAAATTCTTTCATCTCCTTACTCAGTTTGTACAACTGAAAAGGGAGAATATTTTTCTTTGTGAGATAATAATGATAGCCGGTATATATGTTAGTGGGCTGAAAATTGATCTTTTAATGTTGTAGACTTGAACCTTTTACTCATTATTTCATATTACAATAATATCAAAATACTTGTCTGCTTATGTTAATTTAAATATTGGAGGTGATGCATTAGTAAGACTACTATATTTGCTTAATATGCAGTATTTTGTTTAACTTAGCATGTTCAAATGTGTTTTTCCCCAACAAAATTATAATACCCAAATATTATATGCAATGACTTCAAAATTTATAAAGTGATCTAAATTGCTTGATTGAACAGCAACCCTTTCTCCGTTAAATAAAATAACCAAATATATAATGATAAGTTTCAGTAACCAAATTCCACTATAAAGGATAAATAAACTACATATGGCTACCACATCATTTCATCAGATAATTTGTGGTAGAACAATAAGCAGCTCTATGAATACCATAAGCATGTGGAGAGAAAAAGATACCAACAAAGGAAAGAGAGAAATTAAGAGACCATTGGTAAATGGTAATACAAAAACTTGGTATGCCACTTCTATTGCAAGGTAAATTGTAAGTAACTAGCATAAGGGCCTCATGTAAGGCTTGCTTGGTAAATTATCAATTTGCGTATTAAAGCTTTATCGGTATTTGGAAGGATAATTGTGAAGTAACTTTTGTTTAAGTGTTATAATTTGACATTGTTGCCAATTTTGAGCCAAAAAAGCTCCTCGCCCAAGTTGTATAAAATTATAAGTACAAGCTAAACATAGTAAGCAAGTTGGAATGTCAAAAAGTGAATTAAAAATAATATAATTGGACTAGTTCATCAAATGTAAGGTTCGAACTTTATATGTACAACATCAAAATTGTGTATTTTAATAATTTTGTCAACAACTCATAATAGTATGTAGAAAACTGGTAATATATGCATGTAATGAGAATAAAAATTTGAAAAGCATATTGAAGGGGGAATAAACAAATTTTGAAATTAGAGACACGAGAAGCTTTATTTAGAAGTCCACAAATTTTAAAAACATTAAACTATTTTTAGAAGAAATCTAGCTACTTCCTTTAGTTTCCTAATGATGGTGACAACATGATAATGGCCATTGTAGATGTTAAAAAAAATTGAAAAAATAAAAAAGAGAAAGTGGGTGTTTGAAGTAAACACCTACTTCTATCTTATTGTGAGTGATTACTCACACACATCACAAACTCCCAAGAAATAGTCATTATATCCGCTTCCAAGCATTGTTCCTGGAGTCCCATTGGGTGGAAACCTAACATCTTATTCCTGGAGTCTCGCTTCTATCTTATTGTGGGTGGTTACCCACATCCTCACAAAGGTAGTCATTCCTGAACCAATATTTAACTAGAAAAAAGGAATAATTAGCCTGTATCGAACCCTCAATCCTCAACTTGATGTCAAAATAGGCAAATATACACATATCCTCAACAATCAAGTTTGCAAGAAAGTAATTGAGGCCTTACAAGTATTCCTAGAGCTCTACAATCAACTTCATTTCATTATTTTGTGCTTGATGAAAAGGTGCAACCTCTAACTTGAAAAGATATTGGTTGGTGGCATCGTGAAATAATGATACTTCAAACTTGTCCTAAAAAATTGCCACACATTCTGTAAACATTAAAAAATAGATTGAAGTGAGACACATTTAAGAGTTGAGGGTGCAAAATGTCCAAAATTGAAATTAAAGTACAAAGTAGAAACTGGATATAAATTGAGGGGGATGGCCACAATATGAAATTAATTCTTGTAATTGTTTCAATAAAAATTAACAATATAGGATCTAAATAGGAGTGGGATTTAGGTTTTTCTAATTCAAAATTGAAAAATAATCACAAATTCACAAATTAAGGATCACTTGCCAAAATCACTCTATGTGTCAAAGTCTTATTATATCACCAATCACCTGATTTTACATGCTTGGATTTCTTTCATTTTTTTCTTGATTTTGGTGACATATAAGTGATTTTGTCACTTTATTATATTGTATACATGCAATTAAAAGTTATACATCTACTATTGATGCTTAAGTTTTCTACTTTTTTTTGGTGAACCCAGTCCTAAAAATATTCTATTTTGCTACTTCCTAGACATTTTGCAAAATGTAGTGGAATACACAAAACAATCTTGCAGAAGCATAACAATATTATGTTAGTTAGCCACACCTCGTTTAAGCACTCACAAGCACTTATTAAGTAAATAGAACAAAAGTAACACACACAAATTTACAGCCACTTGCAGGGGCCAACCTTTGTATTTCTGGCATAGAAGTACAACAGGACTTTTATCAAAGATATGGTATACAGAACATCCAAGGTTATCTTTCTTTTTCTTGCCTTGGTTTCTGACTACCAAGCCTATCTATAAGGGCATGGGATATGGTTGACAAGGCCCAAACATGTTGCATCTGGTCTAATTACAAGGAACATGTATCACTACATACACCTAGCAAACTATAAGCTATGATAGGTAGGTCATGAAGGTAATTACCTAGAAACCACCAAGGGACTCAGACAAGCCACTGCAATATGAGTTTCTAGGCACCAATATATGGCCAACTCGTGCATAAGATCCTTCTAAAACCTGAACGAAGCCAATTGATGAGTTTTATCCACAAAATGCAACTTTTAACCCCGAGCTCCTGCACGTGCCCATCGTGCAAGGCAGCCAGCATTTTCTGTAATACCCATGTAACCGATGGCTACCTATAGGCAGTCTTGAGCCAACATCCAGCTGAATGCCCACTGAGAAGCCATGCCTTGCCCTCTCAAGGTATGGGAAAGAGTTCCAACAATGCCAACTTGATGCCCAAGCAACCTCTAGCCTAGTTCCACATGGCCCCCAACCAAAGAAGTTGAGTTGCCATACCCTCCACATATAAGGCTTGGGAAAAAACCCAAAGTGACAAGAGTAGATGATAAGCTCCTAAATGTCATATATTTTATGTGTCATTTACCTCTGTTTTAATGTAATTTGAGTAATAATTGAGTAATGATGAGCTAAAATAGTTTATTTTGAGTTTTGTAGGGTTTGAGTGAAGAATGAATTAAAATGGGTCACAATATTGGAGGAAAACATTCACTAGCGTGGTGCAAATCGGATACAGTTCGGAAGATCAAGCATAAACATCTTGTTCAAGATCCGATTTCTGTGATTTTGGATGATTTAGAATGATAAGGAAGTTTCCTACAACTTTTGTGTTTTAAGTTTTCCATGATTCTATAATAATATCATTCAAAATTGCAAAGTTGGAAAATATGCACCGGCGAGGAGCGCTTCTGACACATTTGGTAGATTGATCATAACTTTCTTGTCCAAAGTCCAATTTAGGTGATTTAAGATGTTTTGAAAGTATAAGAGATAGATATAGAACTTTCATGTTTTGAATTTTCCCAAATTAGGCCTGCATCATGATCAAAATCGAGGAGGAAGTCGAAGCTGAGTCTGCCTAGCGCGCACATGTGTGACAGAATTGTAGCGCATGTGCGCCCGCTCCAGAAGCTCTCTGCCCAGCGCTTACATGTACGTCAAAATTGCAATGCATGTGCTCCAATCGATGGGTGGGCTACAAAACTTGATTTTTTTTGCAAGAAACATCATCCCATGGGCCCGGTTGCATGAGAAATTGTGTACTTATTACCTCAGAGCCTCAAAACCCTAAAAACAATTATAAATACACCTAGAGAAAGGGAGAAAAAGGAGATGATCATCAGGCATCATTAGTTTTTTAGGTTTTTTGATAGTAGAAAAATAGTTTAGAGAACCGTAGGGTAGAATTTTCAATTGTTCGCGCAAGAATTTCATTCTCTTGTCAAGAATTGAAGACTTGATGATCTTCAACATTCGTTCTTGCTTCAATTACTGAGTTTGATTTAATTTTCATTCTTATTGCTTTCTTGTTCTTTAATTATCGTTCTTCTTTTATTGCTTTTAACTTTTGAATTGCTTCCATAAGTTTAGTAGTTAGGGTTTTACTTTATCGTTTTTAATCGCTTTCATAGAGTAGATTAATTTAAATTGTAGTTCTTGATGAAATTCTTGCAAGTAGGATAGATTGAACTAGGGTTTTAGTTAATTATTTTTAATTGCTTTCTGTAGGGTTAGAATTTTATATTCTTGTCTTTATTTCAATTTCTTGCGATTAAATTTGGTTTAAATTTAGTCAAAAACCCTTAATTATTTTGTTTAACTAGTAAATAGACTCGTGAATCTAGTAATTGTTCCGATAGTCATCGTGGGAACAATCCTTACTCATCCTATATACAGCAAACTCACCTCGTATACTTGCGAGTGTGTGGGAGTTGATTAGGATAATTAAGGTTTTCTTTTATTACTTATTCATCCTTTGCAAAAACCTAATCAACATTTCACCGAACAGCAGACACTAATTTTTTAAAAATAAGGGAATGCACCATAGGCATTCGGGGCCACCCCATCAATTAATCAAGGTACCTCAATCTCCTAGTAGAACAACTCCAAGTAATTATAGGTCCTTGCCACAACTTTGGCTCATGTTCATGCACAAACGTAGCCGACCACTACATACTGTCTAGGTGACGTGCATGCTTCCTTGATTACATGCATGTAGTTGGGGCCAAACATGCACAGGCTCACTCGATAGGCGCAAGGAACACAAACTTTTCCAATTTGAAGAGATTGACGTCCTCATTGACCTACTGGATTTATGAGTTTCCTAGTAAGTTGCAATCTGATCTTTAAATTGCCACAAAGTAACATCCCATTCCCAAGTAGCATCAGCCTCAGATTTAATACAATTCCAGTTAATCAAATAGTTGGCCTTCCAGATATTTTTACTCTGCCCCTAGGTTCGTGATCTAGCATCCTTAAAACCTCCTTGTCAAATTGTTTGCATATGATAGGCGGGCCACGTTTAACTTGCCTTCTTGCATCATCAAGTTCATCCTAATTGAATTTCTTCAAGAAGCTAACATGGAATATTGGTTGAACTTTTGAATGATCTGACAACTTTAACCGATGGGCAAATTTCCCAACTCCTTTGATTACTTCAAAGGGCTCATTATACTTAAGAATCAAACCACAATGCACTATTTTGGAACTGATATTCTTCCAAATTTGTGGTCTTAGTTTGAACATAACCAAGTCATTAACAAGAAAATTCCACATCTTATCTACCCTGATCAATATATTTTTTCATTCGGTGTTGTGCAAGGGCCAAGCTATCTCGAGCTTCTTCTAGCATATCCTGCTTTACCTTGGGAAACGATGAGCCGCAGGGAAATTTTTGACATTTTTGACCAGCAACACCATGTGGAGTGAGTGGTTGCTGGCTAAGTACAATTTATAAAAGGAGTCATTTCCATGGCTAAAGAAGTGCAAGTTGTAATAAAACTGTGCAGCATCTAATAACTTAACCCGATTTATTTCTGGCTATCCGACATATAATACCTCAAGTACTCTTCTAAAAGAGCATTTATCCTATTTGTCTGACCGTACATTCTGAGAGTGGGAAGCTGTTGAGAACTTTAATTCAGAACAAAGCATATTGAAAAGAGTTGTAATGACCTAACTCACCCCCTGGTTAGAAGTGAGTCAATCATTTGCCTGACTCTTGTTGGGGCTCAAATAATCCCAAATAGACACTATAATATATATCAAAAGTCTTACAATGAAAATGTCAAATTGTCCATCGATAATCCAAATCTGGTACATTGAACAAAGATAGCTACTCCAAAATCTTAAATTCTAAAAGAACAACATTTTAGCCTCTAACATACTATTACTTATTCAAAATTATAAGCCACAGTCTCAAGAAATTTTTTTGATATTTAAACTCTCGAGTGACACTTCCTTTGCTAACTCATGCTTCCCAGTCATCTGAAATATTTTTTGAAAGAAGGGTGATGAGCTTTTATTGCTAAGTGAGCGTTCAAGTGTGCTTGAAAAGATATTTATTATTTTGTAAAAAATCATTTGGGTGACAAAGTGAGTTTCATGCAATACAACCATTATAACCAATAATGGATAACCATGATATACTAACTAGATACTCATTAAAATGTTCTCCAACTCATCTTAAAGGCCAAGGCTAGGTCCTCAATTTTTTCTCCATTTCTCAAGACCTTTACTCCCCTTAACTTGTTTTATTTCTTTACTCCATTATTACTAAAACTTGTTCTCTGCTTTTGAATTGTCTTCCTTAAGTTCCACCAACTTGTTCCTTTTACTCTCTCGGCCACTTCTCCTCTATATTCCTAGTTTATTTTTACTTCTTTGCTCACAATCATACATCACCCTGATCAATGTTAACATAATTTTTGTTTACTTTCATTTCAACATATTGTAGATCACATGCCAACAATTTTATGATTAACGATGACACACCATCAAATCTTAGAAATCCAACAATACGGGCAACCTATTCAAAACTATATTACATTATACAAGCTTGAATAGCTAAATGTTGGTGTATAAAATACATAGAATTGTTAAATTCATAACTTGGAACTTGCAACCATATATAGCTAATTCATGGGTATGAAAAAAATTAGCTCTAAATCTCACCCGTGATTAAAACAATGTTGTCGAGATTCCTTGCTTTGCTATAAATTCATTCCTCTAAAACTCGTGAATTCCCAACTTATTTCCTCAAAATTTTTTTGCACCTAATCCTTTATCTTTTGTGTTCAAATTTTCAGCTACTCAAGATGTATATATAGTAGTGAATTCTTAAATTTACTTAGTCATAACTTAATACCAATTGCTGCCTTATCTCATGACATTAATTAGCTAGCAACCAAAGGATTACACGAGATATGCGATGAATAAGTTACGTAGCTGCTTGGTGTATTTCTAAAGGTTCCTTAGCATTGAAGAGTACAACATGCCGTCAACTCTAACCGACACAATCTATTTCGTTGAAATTTTTGCTTGGTGGCCATTCTTGGTTTTGGATTACGTAGCAGCTTGTTGTCTTACCTGCACTTTACTTCTGTATGCTCTAAATTTCACAAGTAACCGCCTGTGATTGTTTCTTTATTTCCTTCCAAGCATTAGCTATGTTTGCTTTTGAATCTAACAAAAATATAGTGCCAGTTCACCTACTTGCTTACACTACATAAAATAAAGTAAACATAAGAGTTAATTTTCTATTAGGTTGTCTATCATTTTACTACTACAAGTGTTATAAGCTATTATTTTACTAGGATAATCCAAGTAATAATCTGTTATATCTTTACATAAATTGTTCTTTTTCCATCATCTATTTTAGTATGATTATATGTAAATTCCACCAAGGACAATATCCTATTGTCATTCATTTTAAATCTAAAGGCTCCAATTACACTTAATAAATTTAACTAACGACTATTTGATATCAATATCAAAATCAGAAATAAAATCATTCATATATTTATGTATGTGCTTTCTTGGATTTCACATCTTCCTCTCTTAAAGGATAATTCTCAGCAGTTATTTGAAAAGTGTTGAGTATTGTTCTTGCATTTGCTCTTCCACTTCCTAGGTTGCCTCTTCAACTCTGTGGTTGTTCCAAATGACTTTGACAAGTGGAATATGCTTCGTTTGAAGCTCTTTGATCTTTTGGTCCACAATTTGTAATAGTCTCTTTGCATATGACAAGTCAGTCTCAAATGATAGTCTCTCAGAGTCAATTACATGTGTTGGGTCGGGCATCTACTTCTTGAGCATGGACACATGAAACACGTCATGTAGTCCAGCCAATTTTTTGTGGTAGTTCTAAACAGTAGACAAATTTCCTTACTCTCTCAATGACTTCAAATGGTTCAATATATTGTGGAGTAAGTTTATTTTATTTTGATGATAATTTAATCAAGCTTCGATGTGGATATGCTTGAAGGAATACTTTGTCACCAACTTGAAATTTCAAGTTTCTTCTTGGGTTATCGTCATAGCTTTTCTGTCGACTTTGGCTGTTTGTATATGTTGTCATATTAGTTTCACCTTCTCATATATCTCATCTATTACTGATACGTCTCTTGTCTCCACGATTTTTCTGCTCCCCAACTTTATTCCAGTATGTTGGCAATTGACATTTTCATTCATAGATGGCTCCTATGGAGCCACTTTTATAGTCAATTGGCAATGATTGTTATAGGCAAATTCTGTGAGTGTAATGTATTTATCCTAGCTTTCTCCAAAGTCTAACGTGCATATTTGGAGCATGTCTTCTAAGATTTGGATAGGTCTCTCAGATTGGCCATTAGATTTGGGATGTCTTGTCATGCTAAACTTTAGCTTAGTGCCGAGGACTTCTTTAATTGTGACCAGAATCGAGAAGTAAAAGAAGGGTCACAATCTGAAATGATATGCTTAATACCCGATAAAGCCTCATGACTTGTCAAGGTATAGTGGAGCGAGTCTCTCCATCGAGTATCTTGTGTTTATAGATAGGAAGTGGATTATTTTCGAAGGTGATCCGCTATGACCCATATGATGTTGTTATTCTTTTAAGTGCAAGGTAATCCCGATATGAAATCCGTTGTCATATGGTCCCACTTCCACTTGGGTATAGATAACGATTTTAGTAAGCTTGGGGTTTTCGGTGTTCTATCTTAACTTGCTAACAGGTAAGATAGATTGACAAAAATCATGCTATCTCTATCTTCATATTGCTCCCCAAAAATTGTTCTTGAGATCATGGTAGATCTTGGTGCTTCCCGGGTTGATTGTATACTTGGAATAATGAGTCTCCTCAAGAATCTCTTTCTTTGGAGTATAATCACTGGGCATAGACAACCATCCCAAAAAATTAATGGCTTGATCATTTCAATTGTAAAATGGGGTAACTTTCCTTCCCTAATTTTCCTATTTAACTCTTGAATCTCCAAATCAAGCTTTTGTTCATCTTGAAATCGAGTAGATAACTAAGAATAGACCTTAATATTTGAAAGGATAAGCTTGGTTTGTGCTTCTTTAATTTTCCTAGTAGTAAAATGGTAGACTACCAAATAGAATATTTAACCCTTATGTTTATTTTATTATATGTAGTGTTAGGAAGTAGGTGAACTGGCACTATATTTTTGTTAGATTCAAAGGCAGATATAGCTGATACTTGAAAGGAAATAAAGAAACAATAACCAAGACAGTTACTTGTGAAATTAGGAGCACATTGAAGTAAAGTGGAGGTGAGACAACAAGCTGCTACGTAATCCAAAACCAAGAGCTGCCACCATGCATAATTTCTACCAAATAGATTGTGTCGGTTACGGTTCACAGTACGTTATATTCTTCAATGCTAAGGAACCTTTACAATTACACAAAGTAACTGCTTAAATATCTTGTGTAATCCTTTGGTTGCTAGCTAATTAATGCCATGAGATTAGGCAACAATCGGTATTATGTTATGACTAAGTAATTTTAAGAATTCACCACTATATATACACCTTGAGTAGCTGAAAATTTGCACAAATAAGATCAAGGATTAGGCACCGAAAAATTTGAGGAAATAAGTTGAGAGTTAATGGTGAGTTTTGGAGGAACAAATTAATAGCAAAGGAAGGAAGTTCGGCGATATCATTTTAATCACGGGTGAGATTCAGAACTAATTATTATTTTTTCTTACCCATGCATTTCTATATATGGTTACGTGTTCCAAGCTATGAACTTGACAATTTTATGTGTTTTTATGCACCAAAGTTGCTCGTATATATGTTAATATAGTCTTGAATATGTTGCCCATATAGTTGGATTTCATAAGATTCGATAAAATTGTTTGCCTGTGATCTTCAATACGTTGAAATGAAAGTAAACAAAATGTTAACATTGATCAAGATGGTGCGTGATTGTGAGCAAAGAAGTAAAAATAAACTAGGGATTTTCTGGATAAGGAGAAGAAGGGGCCAAGAGAGCAAAAACAAGTTGGTTAAACTTAGGGAAGATAACTCAAAAGCAGAGAACAAGTATTTGTAATAATGAATTAAAGAAATAAAACATGTTGAGAAGAGGGAGTAAAAGTCTCTAGAAAAAGGAAAAAAATTGAGGACCTAGCCTTGGCCTTTAAGATGAGTTAGAGAACATTTTAATGAGTATCTAGTTAGTTAAAATTTTACTAGAATTTAGCTCTTCATCAAACATTAGTAAGCTCTGGTGTTATTTTAATAGCATTAGAACGAGGAGTAGATCAATAAATTGTGTTAAATAAATTGAATTCTGTCCATGTAGTCTAGAGGTAAGGACAATGTATTATAGTCAAGAGATATAAAATCTTAACGTGTGAGTGTTCAAGATCTTAGCTATCATTACAGTATAATTGACTTTCGCAACTGGGTTAATGACAACAAAATGAGAGAGTAACATCAGTGGATAAAATTCATTGCTAATAAAAGGATGTCAAGTAAACGATTAATAAAGTGACAAACAAATAATAAACTAACTAAATTGTGAATATAAAAATAACAAAGTGGCCTGTAAAATCTAGATATTTGTGTGCTTAAGTATTGATTCCATGTTCTACTTTTAAAAGTTGTATACTATATTATTTGTGAAACTTGAACCATGATATTGTTGGGATACTTATGAACCCATTTATTCGGGAGTTTTGTGCCCATGTCATATGTTTGCTTAATAAATAATCAGGAACGAATTGGGCTGACAGTCATCTTAAGACCTCATTAACGCGCTCTTTCGGCTAAACTAGGAGATTTGGTTTTGTACCAATGTGGATATCTGTTGGCAATATTGTAAAATCTTGCCATTTTGTTGTGCCTTGTGGCAATTGACGTGTGAGGTAGCTTCAAGTCGTGCAAGCAAATTAGCTAGGGGAGATAAGGATGGTTTTGTGTCAGCTGGCCGACCAAGTTCTGGTAACCATTTCTATCCCTAAATGTTTACTGCATATCTTTGTCGATATATATTATGGTTACCCATTAGTATGACCCTAGACTACTTGTTAATATAATGGTTGCATTGCATGAAGCTCATTTTGTCACCCAAATGATTTTCTTCATAGTAATAAATATCTTTAAAGCACACTTGAATATACTATTCTCACTCAACAATAAAAGCTCACACTCTTCTTTTAAACAAATATTTATAGATGACCGGGAGGGGTGACTTAGCAAGGGAAATAGCACTCGAGAGTTTAACTATAGAAAATCTACCTTGAGGTGGCTTATGATTTTGAATATGTAATAGTATGTTAGAGGCTATAATGTTCTTTTAAAATTTAAGATTCTGGAGTAGTTATCTTTGTTCAATATACTAAGTTTGGATTATTGATACACAATTTGAAATTTTTATTGTAAGATTTTATGATGTTGATTTCAGATTATTTGAGTCCCGGCGAGAGTTAGACAGATGACTGATTCACTCCCAACTAAGAGGCGTGTTGGGTCGTTACAACTGAGTAGTCCAAAAATATCAAGTGAAGCTAGTACCATGGTCACTAATAATATCTTCTGACTAGCCAAATAACTTAACAACATTTGTGAAAAATAACTTAGCAACAACATCAGTTGGACACGCATTAGGTGTGGCCATAAACAAAATATTTTAGAAAAATGATCGACAACAATAAAAATTGAAGCATTACCATCCACCTTCGGAAAACTTGAAATGAATACCATTGAGACCGACTGCCACAACCTTTCAGGGATTGGTTTTGGTTGCAATAGATCGCCTTCCTTTTTCTTTTCAATTTTGTCTTGTTGGCATACCAAGCAAACCTTGACATAAGGTTCAAATCATCATCCATCTTTGCCAATAAAACTTTGGGCCAACAATGCTCTCATCTATTCCTCCCCTAAATAGCTTGCCTAATGGGAGTAATGGGTCTCACATAGCAATTGGCATAAAGTAGTTTTCCTCCAACCAATATCTATGCTCAAGGCTTTCCCTCACTTGCTTTATTCCTTATTTTTTGGTACATAGGGTCAGCAGGTGAAGCATCTTTAACTTTGTCCATAAAATCTGATTCCACAGTGACCAAAGCAACCACATACTCTCCCACATTCTTTCGACTAAGAGCATCTGCCACTACGTTCTCTATTCTAGGCTTGTGAAGCAAATCAAAATCAAATTTAGCCAAGAATTCTTACTAATGAGCTTGTTTTCAGGACAATTTATTTTGGGTCTTGAAGTATGCATTAGACATATTGTCAATGATTACAATGAACTTAGTACCCAGCAAGTAATGCTTCCACTTCTCAAGGCGATGCATCACCGATGTCATTTCTTTCTCATGCGTACTATACAACTATTCACAATCTTTCAATTTTTAGCTTTCAAAAGCCACTGGGTGCCTATTCTAAATCAAGACACCTCCAAGTGCACGATCACTCGCATCCGTATGCACTTCAAAGGTAAACTGAAACCACTGTTTTTCCTTTTTCAACAGATATTCTGGGGAGCAATCAATGTTTTCATTTCGGGAGTAGCCTTTGATGAAACACCTGTAATAGTTTGTCAAACCAAGAAATGAATGTAACTCTGGGACGTTGGTTAGAGCAAGCCATTCAATCACTGCAACAACCTTTTTAGGCTCCATTTTTATCGTGTCGTCATTGAAAATATAGCCAAGAAAAGTGATGGATTCCACATAGAACTCACATTTTCGTTCTTCATATAGAGCTCATGTTCCCTCAATTTTGTAACAATAATCTACAAATGCTCAATTTGATCATCAAGTTTTCAGAATAAATGACAATTCCATACAAGTACATAACGACAAACTTGTCGAAATATTCATATTAAACATCATTCATGAGATTCAAAAGGTAGCAGGAGAATTCCTCAGCCCAAATGGCATGAAATGCTCCATATATATTTACAACAGTTATTTTTTCCTCATTCTCAGTCACTATGTAGACTTGCCAATTCTCAGAATGTAAATCTACCTTAGTGTAGATCTTAGCTCTAACTAACTTATCACTCAAACAAGTCATAAGTCTTTGGAATTGGGTACTAATCGGGTACTTGTTTTTGATGGTTAGCTTGTTGCGAGCCCAGTAGTCCGCACAAAACTTAAAGGATCCATCAACTTTCCTCTCAAAACGGCAGGGGCATCATAGGGAGCCTTTGATGGTTGGATGAGGCCACTTGTCAACAACTCATCAAGTTGACATCTGAACTCAACCAATTCCAATACTGACATTTGTTAAGGTGCTTGAGCAAAAGGGATGCTCTTGGGACCAACTCAATGTGATGATTAATTGCTGGTCTAGGGGCAGTTTTTTAGGTAACTCAGCTGGAATTATATTAACAAACTCATCCTGCAAGATAGCCATACAATATGGCACTTCTTGGAAGGTTAGATCACCATTCTTAAGCTCAAACTTCAACTGCATAGTCTAAATGAGGCTACTCTGTTTGCCTTTACAACAAGGCGAGGAACTAGCAACCATATTAACAACACTGGTAAAAGTGGTACATTTCTCATGTTGCTGCGGCAACCATGATCCTCTCCAAGAGGGGAATGGGGAATATTTTGTTAATTGCCATCAATTTCTTTCCAAGGATTAGATCAAAGTCATCTAAGGGAAAAGCCATCAAGTTGCACTTATGACTCCATCGGCCAAGTACCAAGTCAATTGTATCCAAGCCAAGGATTGGTTGGGCTTGAGAGTTCACCACCTTAATGCAACATCTATTCTCCTACTGATCCAGTTTTAACTGTCAAACTTTGCAACTGGTAACAGAGATACATGTGGCACCTGTGTCCACTATTTCCATCACTTTGACGCTATTTACTTTAGCCTATATATAAACTAAACCATCATGAGGAAAAAGGGTAGTGATAGCACTTACCAACTGTAGAGGGTTGATTCTAGTAGGGACAGAGACGTCAACAACATCATCCATCTTGGCAATAATGATATTTACCTTCTTACATTTCAGATATTCATGCATCACGCGAGGCCCTCAATAAATAAAGCACCCATCCTTAGATATCATGGATGCTTTATTAATTGCCTTATTGTTCCCTTAGCAGCCTTCACCGACTTTGTTTCAGTCTCCAATTACTTCATTTTCTTGGTGACTGTAATGCCATCCTTTGAATCCATGCCTTTATCGTTCTTGTCTTTCTTTTTTTCTTGGGCCAAAATTTCCTTGAAATCAACCAACCAATTGGCAGCAGTGATGGCTTAGGGTAAATTTTGGACATTTTTCCTACACAACTCCACTGGTGCCCAAGTCCAAATTCCAAACATGAAGTTAAATAGCTTGTCCTTCTCGGACATGTTACAGACATCCCGTATCAAGGACAAAAATTCCTTCACATAGTCCCTCATGCTTCCAGAATATTTGAGTCTTCTAGGAGCATCTTTGGCCAGTCACGAGATATTAATGGGTAGGAATTGCTTTTTCAACTCATTCTTCAAAGTCGTCCAAGATGTGATTTATGTGGTGGTTGGATTATTCAACATAGTTCTCCATCATAGTTTCTCATCACCAACCAAGTACATACTATTGACTAGAATCTTGGAAGCCTTATCTTCTTTGGGCGTTCCTGCTGCCATGAAGTATTGCTTCAAGTCATACAAGAAGTTCTCAAGTTCTTTGGCACTCCTTGCACCTTCAAATGCCTTGAGTTCAAGGACTTCACATGTGTTTTGGAGCACTTGGTTGTCGATGCATCATTCCTAGCATAAGAGGCAATCGCTTTCTTGGTAACCACTAGATCTTCCTTCATCGAATCCAACAAATCGTCCATGGCACAAACCTAATCCTTCAGGGCATTGAAGTTTGTGTTCATTGCTCTTATACCAGCCCACATATTGTATCGTTTGGATAGATCCCCTAGCCGATCTAACATATTCAAGAATGCATGATCTTGTCTGTCCATCATTTTAGTCAAAGTGTTACCACTACCCGAAACTAGCATCATTATAAATTTCTAATAATATCAAAGCACAACCGTTCTTTGATATCAAACTATCACAAGCCTTTTTGTAAAACACAACGGAACATAGAAAACAGCCTTGTATATTGAAGTCTTAACAGCACTATGTTTGTCAGCTATACTCATTTAAGCACTCACACGCACTTATTAAGCAAAGAGATTGGAAAGCAACACACACAAGTTTACAACCACAAGGTGCAACCTTTGTATTTCTCTCATAGAAATCCAATAGGACTTTTATCAAACACCTGGTGTTCAAAACATCCAAGGCTTTCTCTTTTACCTTGGTTTTTTGACTACCAAGCCTATTTATAATTGCACGGGGAACGATTGACAAAGCCCAACCGTATAGCCATCTAGTCTTCTCACAAAGAAACATGTGCCATTACATACACTTGGCAAACTATAAGCTATAACGGGTAGGCCATGAAGGAAACTACCAAGTAACCCATCTAAGTTTTTTGCACCAACACATGGCCAACTTGTGCACAAGATCCTTCCAAAACCTGAATGAAGCCAACTGATGATGCTTTGCACAAAATGCAACATTCAGCCCACAAAAGCCCATGCATGTGCCTGTCGCGCAAGGCTACCGGCGTTTCCCGCAATACCTATGTAACCGATGGCCACTCATAGGCAATCTTGAGCCAAAATTCAACCAAATACCCACAAGCCTTGCCTTGCCCTTTCAAGGTATGGGGGAGAGTTCCTAACAATGCCAACACAATGCCCATACAATCCCCAGCCTACTCCCTTATGGCTCCTAGCCATGGAAGTTGAGCTCTCATACCATCCCTATATAAGGTTTGGAAAAAAAAAAAAAAATCCAAAGTAACAAAAGTAGATACCACTTTCTAAAACTAAGCCATCATATTCTGCATAATATTTTTAGAGAACTGCAACCATATACAATCATAATTCATTCATGTCACAATTCTAGGGGATTTGAAAGAATCCTCTTTTTCATTAAATTTTCAAAAAGAACTACAAGTTTCTAGTAAAAATTGTTTCAAACCCACCGCATTGCCCCTCCAAGAAAGTGCATGCAAGAAATGTAGGGGCTGTCCCCAAAAACATTCCAATGCCTAAGTCACTAAGACATAGGTTGTAAATAATAGAGGGTTGGGATCCTATAACTGATAGAGAGAATTAAGTAGTTGCATATTTCTGTGCATTGAGTTTTGATAAATCATACCATATTTATAGGAGATGCAATGGGCTTACTAGGTATGTGTAGATATTGAACCTAGCTAGAAAGCCTAAACTTGATAAAAGAGAAGGATCGAATACATTGGTTCCATGTGCTCCATGCCATGTAGTAGTATTTTATTGGCAAGTAAATTATATCATAAGAGATGCCTCCTACTCTTGTTGACTTGTTTACTAGTGACGAGAGAAAAAAAAGATACGATGCACTGTAGTTTAGATATTCTTCCATGGACCAAGTTGTGACCTGAATCAAAAAATTTTGCGGTGGGACACAGAGTAACACAAGTATCGTTATTGGAGCAAGATTAATAATACTAGTTTCACCATAAAGCTGTCAGGAAAAAGAATACTTTCTTTGTATAAGGTGACTTATTCTACTAGAGTGATATATCGTCTATGAAGGATATTTTTTTTTTGTTTTCAGCGACACTTCTTTTATTCAAGTAAGGATTTATCCTTTTCTTTTAAATATTTTTCATTTTGCTTGCATATTTTTTCTTCATAGACTTAGAAAAAATTCTTTCACCCATGAAGAGATCTCTGTCATTTTTTCCCTTTACCAAGATAAGGATGATTATTAAATAGAGTCATGGAGAAATGTCTAATCTATACAGGAGAGTATTTCAAAAAATAGCAAGTCCTAGATCTATCAGGATGAGAGGTTGCAGCATAGCTAACCTCTTAATGGGGGCTGCCAGCCAAACCCAATGAGAGAAGGCGACTAGCCTGCAAATCCCTAGGAGTGGCTGCCTGCACTGCTTCGAGAATGCCAGCTAACTCCTTACGGGGAACCGGTTGACTGGTCTTCTTCGGGGTAGCTGAGCCAATTTTTTCGGATATTAAGTGAGTTTTGTCTTTTGACCTTTCGGATATGGTTTCTCTATTGAGTGGCAATAGAATTTCTTTCTTGGGATGAAATTCTTTTCTCTGGTTGCTCTTTGATAGAGAAGAAATATCATCGAACAATAGAATCTATCCTTCATGTGTAAGACTCGTAGGTGTATCAAAAAATGATTTACCATGTCATATTTGCAGGATTCCTCTCAAAGAATTAGAATCTTTATCATCATTAATTTCTTTTTATTTAGTCAAGGGTTTGTATACAAAACTGCTCTTAGAGAGACAATAGTTGAGGTAGAGCCTAATTCTATACACTATGTAGATATTTAAGGACTTAGGTGAAAATATGGAGTTCCTTTTGAGTACTATCTCCGTTGGCACTGGGCCGAAGTTTAGGCCTAATCATGCGGAGAGGGATCCCTTCCAATATATAATAATCAATTAGCCATGGGTCTAAGATTTCCTTTCCACCATTTTATCATATAAATATTGAAATTCTATAGGATCGGCCTTGGAAAAATTCCTCCTAGCTCTTGCAATGCTATTATTGGATTTATAATCCTCTAAGGAGTTAAATGGTTTTAGAAGAACTTAGACTAACACTTACACTAGGATTCTTTAAAACATTTTTCAAGACGCTAAAATGTTGAGTTTGATGGGGGGATTTTTATGCCTTGTCTCAATGTCCGAATGAAGTAGTAATCGAATATTGCCTCCAACAAGGTTTCTTTTGAGAAGTCTACGTATTTTCTCATTAGACAGAGACCAGAATGTAGTTCCCTACCTGGAACTCTTTTTCAGAATGGGATTTCCCTAGTTGGAACTCTTTTCCAACTAATTTTCATTTGAGAATAACACATTTTTATCATGCTTTAGTTTTGTTGAAGAAGAGATAAAACTATAATAATTTGAAAAATATAAAAAATAATATATTTGGTATTTCAATCTTATGAGAAAATAAAATGATCATTATTTTAGTTCGGTAGTCATATAAACTTTTATCTTCTATAGTTAAACACTTCTTTTGTATAAGTGGCAATCTACTTTGATACACTTATTTCTGAAAATGTATTTGAAATATATTAAAAAATTTACTAAAACCATTGCATAAATTAGTTGAAACTTGAGATTTCAAGACCAAAAATTCACTATGTGAAAATGAGGCTTTAGTGACGAAAAGTACAGTAGCGATACAAAATCTCATCACTAATGGGTGTTATTATGACGACTTTTGACTTGGTCACTGTAGAATGGAATGATTTGCCTTTTTAGTGACAAAATACAAAAAATCGTCACTGTCACTACATTCTCACTAAAGACTAGGCGAGAAAATTGTACGAAAATATCTAGAATTTAGTGACAATATTTTGTCATCACTAATATTTTTAGTGTTAGTAATGATGTTTTGTCGTCACTAATATTTTAAGAGTATTCTAGGATTTATTGACGATTATCCTTCGTCATTGATATTTTTAGTATTAGTTACTGATTTTAGCTGTCAATATTGACTTTACATATAGAAAGTAAAATTTTGAAGATTTTTCTATGTGGATTTAGCTGGATTGTGTTGAAAAAGTTAGCTAGTTTATGTAATTATTTTTTAGATATTTAATTTTGAATTACAGGAATGAAAGAATTTAGATGTGTTATTTTAAATGAAAATAATAAAATAAATATTGAGTTAAAGAAAAATAAAAAATTTGAATTGTTTATCATATATTTTTTTAAGTTACATAGTTGTAAAGCTTTATAAATATTGTTAATGTAAATCCTAATCCAACGCTTGTAACTGAACAGAAAAAATTTGCCTTTCCCCTAATATGATGGCCCCCATTATATAAATTAAAAATTAAATAAATTAAAGATTAAATAAATTAATTATTATTTTGTAATAATCAGTATGATGGCCCAAATGATGTGGAAAAAATTTAATTGGGCTACTTTATTGTATGCTTATCTAACAAGGAAATTAATTCTAACTCGAAAGCCCAACTATAAATAAACAAGGGGCCGAACAATTTGTTGCCACATAACAGCCTATGCATGTCTGAGACAAATAGGCCATTTAGATGGCTTGTGTTGTATGTTGTAGCCCAAGTGGGTAGATGTGCTGGGCAATTTTGTAGATTCGAAAAGATGTGGTGTAATTTGGTAAATTTAAAAGTTATAATGAGAACATTAAATTTTGTTAATTCTACGATGACACCCTAAAGAAAATTAATCCCAAGTCCTTTTTTGTCATAACATGCACCACAGAAGTTAATAAAAAATTAAAATATATTTTTTAATTTCTCAAAAATTTGTTTTCTTGCAAGTAATTTATGATTATATCATTTATAGTTAACTGATATAAAATCATTGATCAGTATACTTTATATTTGTGTGAAGAAACTTAATTTCAGAGTTCAAGTAACCGAAATTCATATAAATGTATCAATATATTAAATTAATATTGTATTATCACATTTGAGTGAAAGTTGTCCTTAGTCTAATTTTTAAGTGAAGAGAAAATATAAAATTAAAAAATTGCATTCCTTTATCCAAAATAACAATTAGGCCAATATATGTCCCCTCTTTAGTAATTTTTCTTAATTAGGTTATCATATATTGACCCATTATTGAGATAACAAATTATGATACATAATGAACTAATTGGGCTTCATACTTGGTAGCCCAAATAGAAGTTTATAGATATTATTATCTTCAATAGGTTTGTATATAAGCTTAATTTGGTTTTCATAAATTTATAATGTGATACTTAAATTTAATTAATTTTCTTTGACTCTCTAGTATTCTAAATTTACCCTAAAATTTAATTAATGCCAGATATTTGTTTCTCATGAAGTGCATTATAAATTATACCAATGTTAGAATGATTTTCATAATTCTTTTTAGTTTGTTGATTAATTTGTAAGTAAATCATTATTGAACAATATGTTCTAATTTGAGTCATAACTATTAATTTCAAGTAATTACAAGCTTGTAGTTTAATCTAAAACATTGTGTTCTTTTTGGCTTGTTAATTTGACATTTTTTAAGAAAGATAATAATAAATATCTTATTCCCTAGTTTCATATAAACAAACTTCTACATATACAGTGATTTACCAACAAAGTTTTAGTACGTTCTGTTCATTAACAATTAGTACTATCATTATTATAATATGTTTGTTTTATTAACTCACAGACACATATTTTTATTAAATAATAAGTATTCAATTGACTTATAACTACTTATTTACTATTTTTACAAGTATTTAGTACAATAAACTTAATATTTTTGATTTATTAACTCACATACCGAATGATGCACGGTGGCATCTTTCTTTTAAATAGCCTAGGTAGGTTGTTGCAGATACAACTAGGACCACCATCGCTACAGCCGCAAAAAATACTGAGAGCATCTGTATTGCCGTATAGTATGTTGCCACTACAGATGGGGGGTCTTGGGGGATGTCTCCCTGGGCGGTGATGCGTCTATGGAACAATTTGGAATTTCAAGAATTAGCCACCATTTATAACTCTTATAAATACCTGCTCTACCATTCTAGTAAAAATCATCATTCTGACATTCTTTACAATCCTTAGAAAGGACACTTACTTGAGTGCTCAAAGAGAGTTCCTTTCAACGCGTACTAATCTGGAGTGATAATCTTGTACGGTAAGGTTGTGAGTAAAATTCTTGGTTCAATGAAGAGTTTTAGTGTGAGCATTTTCTACTTTGTAAGGATTATTGGCTCATGTGTGAAGAATTCTAGTGAATTAATACTTCATTGGTTGTTTAATTTCATTGATTCTATTATATTAATTGTTAGTTGAAAAATCTCAATAAGTTTAATATTTCTAAAAGTATATTTTGTTAACATTAATAATAATCAATATAATAGATAAAGCACCAAGCACTTTCTCTAAAATTTTGTTAACATTAATAATAATCAACATAATAGATAAAGTGCCAAGCAACATAACATACGCTGTCATTTTTTGGTCTGAAAGGTTCGTTGCTTTTCCATGCGCTACTTCTTTGAAATTTATACTAATAACCCTAAAAACTATTCTCCTCTACACTATTGAATAGAACACATGCCGCACTGTCTCACAGAACTCATCATCTCTCCCACCTAACATCATTCCCCTCCTTGTGTAGCCGATGTCGCCACCGTCATCTGGTTTGTCTCCGTCATTCCCTCTCTCCAGCTGTTGATCTCACTTATTTCCACTATCTTTCTCTTCAGATTTATGTATTTTATGCTTCCACGGTCACCCTAAAATGTAAGCCCTGAACTCCGCTTCTTTGTTCTTGGCCTTCTCTTCCTAAACCAGTTTACCCTTTTAACAGGTTAGTAGAATTTTAGTTTTCTCTTAATTACGCATGTTTTTAGCAGTCCACAAAAATTGCTCTAATGGTGCTTAACTTACTTTCTTATTCTTCATACAGTTATATATTTATTAAATGGAAAAAAATTGTTGATATTGAATTCTTCTTTCTTTTTTTTTCTGTCTTTTTTCCTTATCTCATGAATGATTTTTTTAGTCCATAACAGGTTATGTGTGGTTCTCGAGCAACGTCGGCCTTCCTAGCAGCTGAGGTACTTATCAATTTTGGGTGTCGAGTTTTTGGATAAATCAATGTATAATTGCAATTACTATGTCTTGACACTGATCCATTTTTTTGGTCAGAAATGGTATCATTCATGTAATAAAACTGATCAAGATAATAAGGGCAATAAATTTGGTTAAAGTTTTTGCAATGCAGTTTCTAAAACAAAAAATTTGTTCTTTTGGAGAAGTATTTGTGGTCTGAGTTAATTTATATTCTTTGAATTTGCAGGGGTTTTCAATTTGGTTATAATCTATTCCTGGCAATGGTCCTTTCAAGGTCATTCAGCTTTATTTTTGGCCTAAAATAATTTCATTTTAGGCCTAAAATAATTTCATTTTAATTGATACCTTTCTTTTATCATTGTACTAGGTTGATACGATTGTATTCTTACTAATTTTCGTGTATATAATTCTGCAAAGATGGTTGTAATGCATAGATGCACCACCAAGATTGTGTATATGGAGAAACAGAGAGGTTATATGAATATGAGGGTGGTCCAATAATCATTTCTCCAGTATGTATATGAATTGATAAATGCTAAATCAACAATTGGTTATAAGTGGATTCGAGAAGATAAAAATCATTTTTTTCTTTTCTGTATATTTTTCTTGCATTTGTTATCGGCTTACATGTCTTTGTTTAAATGGATTTCAGATCTTACTACTTACTACAAATTATCGGGCAACGTAGTTAACGTTGCTCGGCATGATATATGTATTTTGGAGTTGGCTGCAACTTTACAAAAGATTGTTTTTTCTATATTTTAATAGTTAAATCATGGTCATGTATCATGACATACTTGCAAGCAAAATATCCTATCTTCTCCTTCTTTAAAATATGAATTTGTACTTTCCAGCACTTCATCATTAATTTGTTCTTATCAAATTAGATTGATAAATTTCCTAACTTCAATTTAGCCATGTTTCAAGAATGACCACACCGCTAAGTTTATAGGTCCACATAACTATTATGAATAAACAACATTTGCATATCATGACCAGACACTATGCGTGTATGAATTTCTCTTTCCTTCTTATCTTTTGTATTAGTTGTTCATGGAATGACATATTCTTATGCTTACTACAGAAGGCTCTTAACTCCAAAAAAGAAACAAAATTCTTTTATTTTCCCTTCAAGAATAAAATTACCAAATTTTCTTGGAAACCAAACTTTTTATTCTACCTAACATCTTTTGCTGCATACAAAATTTTGACAGCCAAGAAGCACATTAAATTATTATTTTTTTTCTAAAGGAAAAAAACTTATTAAGAAACTGAATCATACAAAAAAATTATTTAGTACTTAGAAAAGTAATTTATTTCTAAAGACTCTTACTGTTGTAAATAGTGTACATACTACATATTGAACTAGAACTTAATTGGTGATTTCTTTTCTCTGTCAATGTTGTTGGGACTTCTACAATTAAAATTCAGCATTCTGGAAGGTACATGATCGAAACACCTTGTTGCTCCTTGTTTGTTAGGCATATCGGCTTTATGATTTTTGATATACCGGTTAATAATAAAGAAACACTATCCATCTCTATCAGTTTAACATGCTAACTGAAGTATTTGGAGCTTGAAAGTTGTTTAATTTGCTTGGTATGGATGCTACTTATGTTGGTCAAAGAAGTTAACCAATTTAGCATTATTGCAGGAGGTAGAAATATTTTTTTAGATTAGTTTTTTTTTCTTCTATATTTTCCTTGTTTTTCCATTAGGTTTGTTTCTACAACGCCATGAAGAGATTTAAGCTATTTTTTGCATTTTTTTTTATATAATAACCTGATTATAAAGAAATGAAGAAAGACACCAAAGTACAGTTCCTTGAAATTATGCTTAGACTGATTTTCTACCTTTTTTTTTTTTTTTTTTGTTTTTAGATGAATTTATTGTCGGTTTTTTTTGTACAAACAAATAAGGTTGTTTCTATGTGTTTGGTTTGATTTTGCGAATTAATTTTACGTTTTGTTTAGTATTCATTGTAATTTTTTCCTAGGATTTACAATGGTCAATCGTCAGTAAAGAGATCTCAGGACATTGTGTGTGTTGAGCTTTCTTGATTATGTTTACACTAAGTTATGTCATTTTTTACATTGTTAATCTCTTTGTGATGTTATTAGCTAATGCTTTTAGCCTTTGTTTTTAATTAAGACTTTCGAGTTATTGTTGTTGTTATTATTATTATTATTATTATTATTATTAGTATTATCATTGCATTTTAATGAGATGATTGGTTCAAATATTGGTCTAATTAGATACATTATTTATTTTATATAAATGTCTTTCACTTTAAGAGCAAAGGAGTCTACGTTTGTCTTCATCTTGAAGTGGTTTTGCAATGCAACAAATTGTTACATATTATTTTTCACAGTTACTTGTTAACATGTATTAGCTCGTTTTCAAATATCAAATATCCAAGAAAGTCAAATAGCAAACATTTTACGTCTACTTAAGTCAATGGGCATTTATATCTAAAATTTATTTTCTTGCACAACATGTTGTCATATCAACTAGTAATAGACTAAATGGTGAAGCCATTTGTCAACTTCCTTGATTGCTCATTGTCCTTCTTGGTTATGTTATTGATTTAATACTTTTATTAAGAGAAGGTTTTACTTTATAGGTTTCTTCTTTTAGATTACTGGTAATTTTTATTGTTTCCATATTTTAGAATTTTTTGCATCAATTTATGGTTTGTATTGGTAAAATTACTAATTATAGATAATGATGACCATTATTGGAGGAACTCTTCGTGACTGTTAGAGCTCGTAAATCTGTGACAAGTAGCTAAATAATATTGTAAGTGCTATTTAGTACCTTTCTAGTTATACAAAATTTTTAACAAGTAATTGATTATTTTACTACGAAACATGAGATTGATGATGGCAATTTAGTTATTTTTTTTTTGTGTTATAGTACTAAAGATGTCCATGAAAAGATGTAAACAAGTTTTAGTGATGATTTTTCATCAATATGTGAAAGTGCCACTTTGTGTCTTTATTGGTTTTGAATGTTTGAGTTCCGTAATTTCAAAGTTACTGAACTTATATAAAATTGTTTTTGTTTTGAAGTGTTGGAAGAAATAAATTAAGTTTTTTCTAATTAGTTTAGTGGTTGATATTGCACACTTAGTGGTTGATTTTAAGTGAGTTGTCTCATTTTTAAGAAAATCATATTTAGGATATGGACAAGAGTTCGATGACAATTGACAGTAGGAGGGACAAGCGATATGCATTGAGAGTTGAGGGGTTTTTAAAATTTGCATATTCTAATAAAGATGAATCCCCTAAAATTTCGTGTTCTCACGAATCTTGCATTAACTTCTGTGATCAATCAAAAGGAATTGTGGAGCATCATTTGATGGTGCATGGGATTAGTAAAGATTATGTTCCATGGGTATATCATGATGAGTCATATCAAGATTATTCAGATGAGGAGCTAATGCTTTATACACTTGGTTATAAATTTATAAAATACCTAAATCCTAACTAGGTGGCATCCCGCAAGTATACGATTGTCAACTAGTAGCAAAGAGAAGTAGGGATCATACTCACAAGGATTAGTCGATAATTACCGGTTATTTGGTTAGATTAATGTTACAAGTTGAAGCGATTAATTAAGAGAAAAGATTTAACTAAAACTAGAACTAAAGAACTAAGAAAGCAATTTAAGAAAGCAATTTAAAGACTATCTATTGCATTAAAGTAAAGACTAACACTAAGAAAGCATATTTAAGAAAGCAAGTAAAATGGAAGCATGTAAAAAGAAGTCATTTTTTAGAAAGCAATTAAAAGGAAAAAATAACTTAAAGAAACAATTAACTAATCTAGAATACTAATTACCACTAAGAAATCATAATTAATGAAAGCCCATAAACTATTCTAGGAAAGCATATAAAAAGAAAGCACTTTTAGAAAGAAATTAACTAGTCTAAACTACAAATTAACATTAAGAAAGCACAATTAAGGAAAACCCATTAACTAATCTACCAATTAAACTAGGAAAGCAAGTAAAGAAAGCAATTACATGAAAAACCCATAAACTAATCTATCATAATTAACCAATCTAAACTACAAATTATCACTAAAAATGTATTTTGAAAGATTCAAAGTCCAAAAACTAATCTAACAATTACTCTAATAAAACAAATAAAGGAAGCAATAAGATTAAAGAAATTAAACTAATTAACTAAAGGAACATGAAAGTAGAGTTTGACTAAAGCAGATTTAATATAAACAAAGTACTTACAACTAAAAAGTTTCAATCTTTAGCTTGGATTTGAAATCTACAAAAAAGTGAAGTCCTAATCTACTCTAATCTAAGAAAACCCTCCCCAAATGGGAAGGAAAAAGGAAGAAAATTACTCTATAAGCTAACCTACTTCTACTAGCTTTTTAATGGGTCTTTTATGCCTCAAATGATGCTTAAAAGGGGTATAGATAGTGCTAGAGTCATGGGGGTGATAGTGCAGCAAAAATCAGCCCCGAACAAAGTCATTTTTGCTCCAGCCCTCTCCAGATTGCGATCTAGAATTTGAGATTGTAATTTGGACTGAAACTTCTAAAATGCAACACTTCACAGTTTTGCTTTGAAAATCTTCATATGACGTCCATGTAGGAATGATGCGTCTTTTTTTTAATGCGACCTAACACATAGGAGAATATTATTATCTATAATAAACACTTAAACTAATACCTAAATATATAAATAAAATTCTTACAAAATGGCTCAAAAAATGAATGACAAAAAAGACGAACGAAAACTTAACTCCCAACAAAGTTAAATCAAAGACCTAACACAACTCTGTAGACAAGAACGAAATAAAATATGCTAATTAAGACCTAAATAAGTACTAAAATGCTTAACAAATACATATTACCACATTCTAACACATGAATGCAAAATAGACAAAAACACACATGAAAACACTAAAAATACTCAAAACTAGTAGCCAAACCTTTAAGTTTAGGGTACATATAACTCTAGTTTTCTAGAGTTATCAGAAGCTTATACTACAAGAAGGGTTCCATGATGAAGATGAGGATGATGACTTAAATGACCTGTTAAATGACCTTTCTTGCGCCACCTGTGGGGAGGGTCAGCAGGATATTGGTAGTGCTTCAAGTGGATCTGCATTGCAAAGCAGATGCATATTTAAGATTATTAGATGATTCTAAACAAGACCTATACCCGGAGTGCAAATCATTCTTTAAATTATTATTCATCGTTTGTATAACTTCACCAAAAGATCGTGAGTGGTTGGACTATCAAATCTTTTGATGCTTTGCTTGAAATTTTCATTAAAGGTCTTCCTAATAGCAATTCTGTGCTTAAATCTTTCTATGAATCCAAAAAGATCATTCGAGATTTAGGGTTCAAATACGAAAAAATTGATGCATGTGTGAATGATTGTGTTTTTTTTGTGTGTAAAGAATATGCATCCAATACCACTTGCCCTAATGATAAATGCAAAAAACCATGTTTTAAGGAAGAGGGTCACAAGATGCCTAGAAAAGTTTTTCGCTACATTCCTCTGAAACCAAAGTTGCATTGATTGTTTGTCAATGATGAGGTAGTGCATGATATGAGATGGCACAAGGAGAAGCGTGTTGATGATAATAACATCATGAGGCATCTCTGGCTGACAGTTGAGCATGGAAACATTTTGATAAAGTTCATCCTTCCTTTGCTCATGACCCAAGAAGTGTTAGGTTAGGCCTTGCAACTAATAGATTCAACCCATTTGGTAATCTTAGCAATGCTTATAGTATATGGCCTATTTTTCTTGTCCCTTAGAACCTGTCCCCTTGGAAGTGCATAAGAGATCCTTTTATCATTATGTCAATGTTAATTCCGAAACCTAAATCATCAAGAAAGGACATATATATATATGTCTGTGTGTGTGTGTGTGTGTATTTTCAGATGAAGTGAATGAGTTATGGAAAGGTGTAGAGTTTTATGATGCACACAAGGGTGAAAAATTCAAGTTACGTGCTGCTCTTTTATGGACAATAAATGACTTTCCAACTTATGCAATACTATCGGGGTGGAGCACCAAAGGACATTTTGCATGCCCTATTTGCATGAATGATACATGTTCTGAATACCTGCCTTTCAGTAGGAAATTATGTTACATGGGGCATCAGGGTGTCTTTTTACCCTCTATCCATTAGTGGAGAAAGGATAAGAAAATTTTCAATGGCAAAATAGAAATTTGGGGGCTTCTTGTGCCCAAATCTAGATATAAAATTTTAAATGAGGTTCAAATGTTGAATGATGCCATGAACTGTTTCGATAAATCTTCAGAACAGGTGCATCTAAGAAAGAGAAAGTACATTGTCGATGGATTACATTGGACCAACAAAAGTGTGTTCTTCTATCTTCTTTATTGGGAGACCTTAAATTATGGCTCAACCAGGACATCATGCATGTTTTCAAAAATGTTACTGAGAGCTTATTAGTCACCCTAGTGGATATTAATTGGAAGTCCAAGGACACATGAAAGTAACATAAGGATTTAATGCAGTTGAATTTGAAAAAAGAGTTGCACATGAAAGCAAATGGAGATTCTTTCCCCATGCTGATGGCTAGCTACAATCTAACCAAGGAGGAAAAGAGGAAGGTGCTTCAATTCATGACATCAATTAAGTTCAAGAACCTGATGGTTTTGCTTCAAATATAGATCGCTGCACATCTGAAGAGTTCCAACTTCTCAGATACACATCTAGATGTGTATTTTTATGTTTTCATACAACGGATTCTCCTAATTGCAATTAGAGGATGTTTGACGAAAGAAGTTCAACAAGTTTTACTTGAGCTTAGTGAATTCTTCAAGAAGTTATGTTCAAAAACTTCTTTTTTAGATGTTTTAGAGGAGGATGAGAAGAAAATTCCTCTCATTTTGTGCAAGTTGGAACAAAATTAGATACCTTCCTTCTGTGACATAATGTTGCATCTTATGGTTCACTTACCATACGAATCAAATATTGCCAGTCCATTGCAATACGATTGGATGTATCCATTCAAGAGGTAACTAATGACATATTAGTTTTACATTTGCTTTTCACACAAAATATGCAATTAAAAACTAAACATTTTAAGTATGTATAAGAAAATGGGAACATTAAAAGGATATGTCCATAATAAAGCTAGCCTAGAAGGTTACAATGCGTTACTGAGTGGTACATAGACAAGGAGTGCCTAAATTTTTGTAGTATGTACTTGCATGATGTTGACACAATTTTCAATAGAGTCGACCAAAATAATAAATTGATAGAAGCAGCAGGTGTAATATCTATTTTTTTGGGAAAGGGTCATCCATTTGGTGGACCTTGAGTAGGTGTTTTAAAATCACTTGAACTGGAGATGCTTCATACAGTTGTACTGAACAATTATGATGAATTAGAAGAACTCATACAGTAAGTTTTTTTCCTAAATTACTTAAAACATTATGCGCTTCAAAATTTTAGGATCAAAATATAGTATATTTTTTAGGCCGATGGATTACATGATAATACTTTCATTAATTTAGAGAGCACAAAGAAAAGCTTGCGGTAGAGAGTAATGCAAATGTGGATCAACGTTTTGATAACCAATTTGCTTCATGGTTTCGTCAATGTGTAAGGGACATAAAAAATGTAGATTTTTTCATTACCAAATCTAAAATTGCATATAAATTACTCATCAATTTGTTGTTCTACTATATATAGGTTTTATTTTGTCCTGAAACCTATAAGGCTGAAATAAAATCTTTAGCATTGGGACCAGATAATAAAGTTAGTTGGTACACTAGTTGCATGGTAAATGGCTACTGCTTTCATACTACCAGTAAGGAAAATGGTAGAAAAACTCAAAATAACGGGGTCGTGTTGAAGGGAGAGCATGAAAATAACATTGTTGATTTGTATGGGGATATGGGAGGATATTATTGAAGTTGAATACTTAGTGGGAAAGAAAAAGGTATTGATATATAAATCTAAATGGTGAAAAAATAGAGATACATATTGATAAAGAATGGGACATTTTTAGTGATAATTTTTCTAGAACATGGTATCATGACCAGGCTTATATTTTAGTGAACTAAGTTCACCAAGTTTTTTATTTGAAAGATCTTAGGTTAGGCAATAATTGGCATGTTGTACAAAGGGTTATTCCTCGTAACTCATATGATGTCAACCATCTTCCACAATGGCTAGAAGAAAGGCTAGATGAAGAAGTTTATCAAGAAGAAGAACCAAGCATTGACCTAGTCGTTGATTTGAACTTCGACGTGCCATCTCTTGCAATGGGCACTTTATCTTTGCACATGTTGCCTCTAATTCAGTTCACACCAATGCAACAAAGGCCTCATCAAGGTTTTCTCCAATTCATGATGATGACTTTATCGATGATGATGAAATTGATGAAAATCAATCAATCTTTAATGATGAAAATGAGGACTCGTGCCTTAATGACTAGTGTTCTGCAAATAGGTGCTTTGCATTTTTTGGAATTTTTTGTTGTTTGCTGGTTTACATGCAACATCTTAATTTATATACTTAAGTTGTCATCAATTTTTTTTTGCTATACTGTTTCATCTTTTACAACTAACTTTCTAATAATAATGTTTTGACCTTTTGTTATTTATTGTAGATGGTTAGACTTAGAAGAAAAGGACTCAGCAAGAAAGGAACGTTTACAAATGCCATCATTCAACGTCCTGCAAGATTGAATAGTGAGGCAGGTTCAAGTGCTGCTCGATCTCCACAAAGTAGGAGTATGGTAGATCCACATCTGATGAAAAGTCCAATTGTGCAATCTTCTCCCAGACGAAGTGCATGCCAAACACCTAACACGGTCAACACTACTTTCCATCTTAAGGATGAATCAGGAAATGAAATAGAAAATCCAACTTCACAAAGAAATGTAGGCAAAAGTTTTGGAATAAGGCGATCTCTGAATTTGACAACCCAAACACATTGTGGTGAGCAGCCCCTCATACCTACTGTTGGGCAGCACAACCCTCATGACGATGCTGAAGATGATGAGCACAACTACCATGAGATTGATGAAGAAGACGAGCACAACAACCACGAGAATAATGAAGAGATGAGGAAGAGCAAACATTTCCTCTAGTGATCCAACCTTTTTTTTTTATTGGATGAGCAAACATCTCCTTTATCTATACTCAACTGTTTTAATTATTACTATCTTTTCTTTTAATGATTCTTCTTTGGATTGGGTTGCAATTTTCTTTTCGTCGAGTATGGGTGCACCTTTTTTTATTTCTCAGTTTCTATTTTACTTAAAATAAGAAGTCATGAATGCACCATACTAGTATTTCTTGCTTTGGCCTTGCTTGCTTTCTTTCTTAGGGTTATGAACACAGCAAGAATATTGTGTGGTTCGGGTACTAACTTCTCAAATTCATGAACTTTATTTCTATGCGATGCAATCATGGATTTCCTTTATGTCAGTCACCTAAAGTGTTTTTCAATATTAACTATTTTTATATCTTATAATAAATGAATAGTTGCATTGACAAAAAGGGGTCCTACAAAGAATATCAAATTAGCTAATAGAAGGAGGAAAAACTCACCTTTGTATATTTGTATAGATGAAGTATATGAGAGGGTAGTTGGGGATGATGCTCAGTATTTCATAAGTGAGAGTGGATGTACTGTTCATAAACTTATCTCTTCGAGTAACCTAACATGATCTAAATTGAGTTAACAACTCAGAGTTGAAGGAAGACATATACAACAACTGTATGGTATTGATTCTTTGATAATTAGTTCAGGTATTATACAATATTGATTTTAATAGCCAAAGAGGACTCATTTAATTTTCATGATTTTTGTAAATGTAGCAACAATATGAGGTTAGAAAAAGTCCAGACGTACAGAAATGTATTCAGTAGCAGCTTGCCTCTCAAAAGAAGTTATTTAAATATAGGCTACAGAAGCGCTTTCAGAAATATCCATCAAAAGAGGAGGCAATGAAGCATGTTCCTGAGGATTTTCGGAAAGATTTCAAGGTAAGTTCACTAGTTTTAAATACTAGTTTTAAATTTCTTTCATTTTCTATTATTTTTCTATAAGTTCATACTTTCATAGGATATAAGTATGAAGTTTGAAATTTTGAATGACAGAGTATAGATTTGTGAAGAATGGATCTGGAATGTCGCGAAGATTGGTTGCTACTAGCTTGTCCATTTGTTTTTCTTAAAGAAAGAATCTTGATGATCCACATTTTGCTGAATATGTTGGTAGAATTTTGTATTTAATTTTGAGATTCTTTTTCTAGTGAAGTGGATTATAACAAAGAGCAAACTGCCGAATAAAATGGGATAGTATTAGTAAGTTGTATTTTTGGTCTTGGAACTTGTAACATTAGCTCTAGGACCGAATCAAATGAAAGTGTTTGGTAATCAAGTTATTCTCCTTATGTCTTTATATTTTATATGAGATTGTTCTGCCTGATGAATAAGTTACCTTAATATTTATAGAGTGGTAGCAAGAGCAAGTCCTTGTGCTTAAAAGTTATAAACTTTGAACTATTTCAACTAGTAAGTAGAATCAAATATGACTAAGATTTCTATTTGTGTAAAGTTATTTGGATTAAGAAAAGAGATTTTTCATCTTCATCAAGGCATCAACCTTAAATAGATCTTGAAGTAGTTCTATTACAAAAAAGGTTCACTAGTTTTAAGTTATTACCATGTTTCTTTGTAATGATACAATTCTGTTTGGTATATGACCTTTCAAATTTGTTTGTTTTTAAATTTTTTTTTAAGGATCAAAGTGCCAAAAATCAAAAAAATTGTGCAAGATATTGAACTCCAACTACTGTTGGGACAAAGTCAATTGCAAGGATGATCGATGAAAAGGTATACACTGTTTGACTTATTTTCCATGAAATCTTCTTTCATATGTTTTTCACCTTAACAAATATTTATTGAAATTGCCACCGAGGAGGGTTGAAGGCCAAGATGTTTTTGGCATTGATGTTTACAGGATGGCTCATTTCTCTAAGAAGAAGGTAAGACGGTTAATGATAAGGCTAGTGAAATGCTGGAGAGTACTTAGAGTTATGATTACATGATTCACTATTATCGTCAAACATGTTAAGACTCGTACCAAACTATTTTCTTCTGTATATGAAAAATTGAAAAGTTTATAGTCTACGACAGGATTGACACTAAATGAAATTTGTTTGCAAGAGTTTAAGTGCATACTTATATATGTGCAGGCTCAACGTCGGCACCAAAGGGCCAGCTTCTTGCTTTTGAAAAGTATCACACTGAAGTTGAAAAAGAGACAAAGAGCAAATGAAATTGAAGAACATTTTACAGCTTTGGTCCAACAAGTCAATGCTCAACAAGAATTGGTCACAGAGCTCAAAAACCAACAAATGGCCACTAATGCGAAGATGGATCCACTTCTTGAGAAAGTTGGTCTATTAGTTGCGATGCAGTTCGAAAAAAATGTAAGTTATCATCCATTTAGCTTTTACATTTTTTGGATTGTGGATGGATTGCTGTTATCAATTATATATGATCTTTCACCAAAATAAGAAACTATAATTGCTGCACATAATTGAGCATATTCTAAGAATATTATGGTGCTAGACTATCGTTCATTAACAAAAAATTAAAGGAGATAAGTTATTGTGATAGCTGTCTACATTACTAACATATTGAATAAAGGTTTATTGAATTTGGTATTTGTTTAATAAATCCAATTATCATACTTTAATCAACACAATAAATTTGCTAATTAACGTATTTTCTTTTTCCCTTGTGATTCATCTTGCAGTGAAGCTCACCGATAAGCAAGTTTATTTGGGAATAAGTGTAATTGTTTTTTCTTACCTATGCTTTTGATGTTGTAGGTCTTGTTTGCCTCTCATGTGCTGCTGAATTTATACTAGTTATATTTAAAGACATGGATATTGTAATCTAGTAGGTGTTGAAACTTATAAAGACTTAATTGTTATAGTTATTTGGTACTATTTCGTGTCATTATATTGTTGGACTATGATTATGACAATGAAATCCTATTTTGCAGGTTATAAGTTTAGTTTTATAATTAGATTTTAGTAAAATGTCAATATGTTTTTTGGTTTTACCATTGTTAGTAATCAAATTTCCAAGGAAAATTGTTGTCGCTACTTACAAGTCTGAAAACCTTGTGTCCAACTCAACTTATCCCAAAAAAGTTTCGAAGGTCATCACTAAATACATTGATCAAATACATATTTAGTGACTATTGCCTGTCGTCACAAAAATTGTCGTCACTAAATGTATTAGGCGAACACATATTTAGTCAGTCCTCTCCTGTCATAACATATGTTGGCACTAATTGCATTAGCTGAATGCATATTTAGTTACTCTACCATCGTCACGAGTCATTACAAAATGTTATCACTAAATGCATTGACTGAATACATACGTAGTGATGTTTTCTTGTCGTCACAAAATATAACATTTAGTGATGACGTGCCATATTTAGAGACCATTTTTCATGGTCTTTTGTGACCATGAATATTCGTCATATCTTGTGTCGAATAGTAATTGTCACTAAAAACACCCATTGAGTGACGACTTTGATTTGTCGTTACTGTGAGACTTTAGCATCGTACCTTTAGCTACGCATAGTGACGAGCTGAATCATCATCACTAAAGTATTTTAGTGACTACTTCTTTATTTTTTGTGACGACTTGGCTTGATGACTAAAGCTCTATTTTCTTGTTGTGGTCCAAAAACATAGAACTTTTTTTTGGCAAAATTTGATTGACTAATAAAAAAAAATCAATTATGACAATGTTAGTGAAAAAGAGAGCAAAATTTATGAAAAATGTGTACACATTCAATATGAATAAGTTCATATTTATGTTGTATATAATTTATTTTTTAGAGGAAGATAAATACGGAAGGGCCAAAATTGGGCACGTTTATGACATATAACATATAAAATGAAAAATTCTACAGTTTCGTTGAGAGAATCATCCCTTGGCTTTAAATCCTTGTATAGTACAAGTTTTAATACATATGATATTATACTGTATAACTTGTTAAAGTATAATGAGACAGTTCTCTCAAAAAAATTATAGAATTTTCCTGTAAAAATAAGTAAATTGACGAACTAAATAAAAATTATAGTCAATATAACTTCGTCACGGAGAAAATAATTTCGCCCCTACTACCTAAAATTCTTGGCTACACCACTGAACAGTGGTGACATGTTCATGCATATTTTTGAAGTCGTCGCTCCTTGCATATTAACTGTCAAACTTGACATGCATCCAAAGGTTGCGAGGCCTGCAATAGTGTATCCAGTCACTTTGCATCTTTTTGCATCACCTCACCTCCAGCATCTAGGATCAACTAATCAATAGTATTCTTTCTTTCCAAGACTTAATTTCTCTGTTCTTTCTTTGTGCAGTTGAAAGAGAACTGTGAGCAAACAAGAATTAATATGTGTGCTTTCATGTTAAAAAATCTTAAAAATCCACTTTAAAATGGTGTTAATTACGTTATAAAATTTTCTTCTCAATACCTGTGCTAAATACCAATCTCATGTCTTATATTTTGAATATTTGTCAAGTGTGATATGACTTGTAAGAATTATTACATCAGAGTACATGGGATAAGCATAACACAACAAACAAACCAAGGTTTAATCCCACTAAGTAGGGTTAGCTGTATGAATCTGCTACGCCATTGTGCTCTGTCATGGACCATATCCTCCTCAATTCCTAGATGGGCAATATCTTTCCTACAAGTTACCCATCAAGTCTTGCAGATCTAGATTTTGATCTTCCTCTGCCTCTCTTATGTTGACTACTCTCTCTAAAATCTATTTGTCTGACAGGTGCTTCTACTGGTTGTCTTAACACATGACCTAATCGCCTTAAGTGTGTTTCTCTCATCTTCTCATCAATAGATGCTACTCCAATCTTCTCATGAATATGCTCATTCCGTATCGTGTCCATCCTAGTGTACACAGAGATCCATTTTAATATTCACATTTTTGCTACTCTCATATTTTACTCATGTGTGTGATTCACTGTTCAACACTTAGACCTGTAGAGCACAACTGTCTTAATTGTCGTTCTATAAAATTTACCTTTAAATTGTAAAGGAAGTACATGGGATAAGCATACCAACAAAAAAAAAAAAAAATCATTCTGCACATTTAACATCCATGCTTTTGGGCTTTGGCATTTTATTTTCCAATTTTTAACATGTAGCATATTTAATTGTCTAGCTTCATGCATTTGTTTTCTCTAGGGCCAAGTAAGAATTGATGGAAAATTGATGATCATATCAACTAAATCCTCCAAAAGCAATAGGAGATGATAGTCACTCGATTTCATCTTAAAATAATAAAATATGTGGGCTTGATTGTCCGAGTATACTTACGTGTGAATTTCCACGTAAATTCCAAAAAGAAAGCTATCCATACATACATTACTTTATGTTTTTCATATATACATTAACAAAGTAAAATGATACTTATGCTAGCAAGTTTGTACTGTTGGAATACCAAATTAACTTTAATATCATGACAACCAACGTTATTATAACCCGGATCCTTCATGTTTAGTCATCAAGAATATAAATTAAATACTAGATGCGGAAACATACCTGAATCCATAAGCATTGATGTGATTCTTGAATATCCGTATGTGATTCTTGAGCTTACGGATTTGATTTTTGAATATTGTGGTTATTGATCTTCCAAATTACTATGTATGTATTTTAGAGAATAAGGTTTTCACTTTTCTGATGATGGGATGTCAGGAAAAGTAACATACGTATGACTTATAAACCATAACCTATATATAGAGATATTTTCCTTATTTCCCAAGTTTTTTCTATCATAAAAAAATAAGAAATAAGATTTTAGGGTATCTACACATAAAAGCCCATACTAATTAGATGACTTAGACCCATTTATCTTAAACCATATTAGATCACTTTATATTGGGTCAATTAATTATGATAGCACATATTACACAATTAATATATATGTAAATGTCCAAAACCCAACATTCTCTCACTTGGACTACATATATATTATTGCATAAAACCTTATGAGCTCAAAACCTTTTGCCATCAAGACAATAGTTATCCCCAAACAATCTCGTCCATTAATCATGTTAATGTAGGATCAAAACGATTTTTGTTAAATTAATCGTAACTAAATCTATTCTTGATCACGTACATCAACACAACCAAATGACATAGATCAAGTATGAATATGTAGCATGGAATTACATGCAATGTGATCTTAAACATGCCTATTTCCAACTGGTCCAAATTTATTTTTAGTTCACATATATAGAGATCAAACTGAAAATGAAATTAGAGTGAAACATAAACTAAACACTTTATTTCTAAAATTGAATTCTTTATTTCTACAGAAAATATTCATAAACATAAGATGTATCTTAAAAGATAAAAGTATATAAATTGAACACAAACTCTCACCAATCCTGAATATCCTCAAAGACATAACACCCATATGAGCAGTGTGCTCTTAAAAGACCTTGGGTGGTAATCCTTTAGTAAACGGATCCGCAATCATGGAGTTCGTGCCAATATACTCTATAGACACCTTACCACTCTGAACTCTTTCTTTAACAACTAGGAACTTGATGTCTATGTGTTTAGACTTCGTTGAGCTCCTATTATTGTTAGAATATAAACCTGCTGATTCATTGTCACAAAATAACTTAAATGGTCTTTTAATACTACCCACAATTCACAACCCTGTGACAAAATTTAGCAACCATATTCCATAATTGGATGCCTCATAACATGCTATAAATTCAGCTGCCTATGGTGGAAGAAGCTATGAGTGTTTGTTTAATACTTTTCTAAGAGATAGCTCCACCAGTAAGCAAATAAATATAGCCCAAAGTGGATTTATGACTGTCTTGGCATCCACCAAAATCAGAATCGAAATACCCAATGATTTCTACTTTATCCGATCTCCTATACGTGAGCATGTAATGTTTTGTTCTCAAAAGATGCCGCATGACCCTTTTGGCTGCTATCTAATGAACTATTCCCGGATTGCTTAAATATCTGCCTAACATCCCAATAATATACGCTATATCTGGATGGTACAAACTTGAGCATACATCAGACTTCCTACTGCTGAAGCATAGGGAATCTTCTGCATTTCCTTACTTTTAAAATCATTCTTAGGGCACTGAGTGGGGCAAAATTTGTCTCTCTTAGCAACAGGGGTATCTCCTGGTTTGCTATCTTGCATGCCAAATCTCTTAAGTACCTCTCGATATAACTCTTTTGTGATAATCCAAGAATACCTCGAGAGCGATCTGAGCCCAACTTCGATGTATCTAAATCCCTAATACAAAAGAGGCGTCCCCAAGATCCTTCATCTCAACTTTTTTGTGATAGAAATCTCTTGATTTTCTACAATAAACCTATATTGTTACTGGCAAGCAGTATGTCATCGACATATAAAACTAGAAAAATGTACTTACCCCCACTAAACTTGTGTATATACAATCATCAACCAAATTCATCTCAAAACCAAACGAGATGATAATTTGATGAAATTTGTGATACCATTGACGAGAAGCTTGCTTGATCTCATAGATGGATTTCTTTAATTTACGGACCACATTCTTTGCATCTTTGGACACAGAATTTTCTGGTTGCACCATATAAATGGTCTCATCAATGTTACCATTGAAAAATGCAGTCTTTACATCCATCTGATGTAACTCAAGGTCAAAATGTGCCACTAAAGTCATTATTAACCTAAAAGAGTCTTTCGATGATACTGGAGAGAAAGTCTCTTTATAATCAATGTCTTCCTTTTGAGTAAAACTATGTATGAGAAAGCACTTTACGACAAGACATGGCTTATATCTCTCCACATTACCCTTTGAAATTATTTTGGTTTTAAATATCCATTTGTGACCAATAGGTTTCACACCTTCGGGTAGTGTGACGAGTTCCCAAACGTTATTGTCTTTCATGGATTTAATTTTCTCATTCATAGCATCAATCCACTTGTGAGAATTAGCACTATGTATGACTTGATGAAAGTTGATTGGATCATCTTCCACCAATGCAATTCTATCCTCATGTTCTTGGAGAAATACGATGTAATCATCCGGAACCGCATTTCTCCGTTCTCTAGTGTATCTCCTTAATGGCATTTGTTCTTGAGGTTGTTGAGTTTGTTCGTGTTGTTCTTGATGGGGAAGATTTTCAACATTGTGTTGTGGTACTGGTATTGCTTCTTGAACAATGTCAGGAATAGAAGACTGATCATTGTCAATAATAATAGTAGGAAGAGAAATAGATTCCTCTTCAAAGACAAAGTCTCTAATTTTATCTCCCTCCTCCCAAACTGAATATCCTCAAAGAATTGGGCATTTCCAGTCTCAAAAAAGGATTTGGATGTGGGATCATAAAATTTGTATCCCCGAGGCCGTTTAGAGTAACCAATAAAATAGGTGCTAACCATTTTTTAGTCCAGTTTCTTTTCATTTGGCATATAAGGCCTTACCTCAATTGGACAACCCTAAATATGTAAATACTTTATACTAGGCTTTTTGTCAGTCCATAGTTCATAGGGGGTTTTAGTCGTTGCCTTAGTTGGTACTCTATTAAGGATATAAGCTGCAGTCTTTAATGCCTCTCCCTAGAGTGAATTCGATAAAATTGTATAACTAATCATACTTCTCACCATATCGTTTAAAGTTCTGTTTCGTTTCTCAGCAACACCATTCGTGCTAGGAGATCCCGGCATGATGTATTGTAGGACGATTCTACACTCCTCTAAGAATTGAGGAAAAGGTCCTGGACGTTGTTCACCTGATCCGTCATATTTGCCATCGTATTGTCACCACCACGGTCAGATCTGGCAACCTTAATTCTTTTACCAAGTTGGTTTTCAACTTCAGCTTTAAAATCCTTGAACATGCCCAATAACTAAGACTTCTCATGAATTAGATAAAGGTAGCCATAACGAGAAAAATCGTCTATGAATGTAATAAAGTATTGTTGACCATTCCAAGAAACCGTAGGTAATGGCCTGCAAATGTGCGTATGTACTACTTCTAATACATCCGAAGATCTATTGGCCCCTAATCTCTTTATATTTGTTTATTTCCCCTTAATACACTCAACAGAAATTTGAAAGTCTAACAAATTAAGGGGATCAAGAATTCCATCTGACACAAGTCTTTCAATTCTTTGTTTAGATATATGACATAAACGCTTATGCCATGATGAAGCAGAATTCTCATTAATTAATTTGCGTTTAGTACCACGTGAACTTATATGTAAGGTTTCATTATATGAAACAATAGTTTCGATTAAATAAAGGTTATCATGAGAAGACAAAACAACTAGTACCAATAATATTTGAATTCAGAAAAAGACTAAACTGACTATTTCTAAATGAACAAAAGTAACCGAATTTGTCCAAAACAAAAATAGAAACCAAATTCCATATAAAAGATGGTACAACATATGTATCTTTCAAATCCAAATAATAACCAGTTTTTAATAATAACCTAAAAGTCCCTATTGCTTCAACTTTAACTGGTTTGCCATCGCCCACATAAATGAATCTTTCAGCATCATTCAGTTTTTGATAATTCAGGCAACCCTGCATAGACACACTTATGCGAGTAGTACTACCAAAGTCTATCCACCAAGTGTGTTTAGGTACTGAAGCTAAATTAACCTCAGAACAAACCAAAGCGAGAAGCGTACCTTTCTTTGCACTCCAAGCGTGATATTTTGTACAATTCTTCTTCATGTGTCCAGGATTCTTACAAAAGTAACAACCAAATTCCTTAGTTTGTTTCTTTTGAAGTGGACCACCCGCAGCTTCTTTATCCTTTTTATCTTTTCTTTTCTTATTTTTGTCCTTAAAGGTACTTACCAAGTGAGCACTGTCAATCTTTTCTTGCTTCAGCCTTTTCTCTTCTTGCACACAATGAGAGATAAGCTCATTTATAGATCATTTATCTTTTTGACAGTTATAACTGACCTTAAATTGATTGAATTGTGCAGGAAGAGATGTCAAAACCAAATGCACAAGCAAGTCCGCAGACAACTCGAACTTTAGTGCCTTAAGTTTTGAAGCAAGATGAGACATCTCTAGGATGTAGTCGCTTATATTTCCTTTTGCTTTATACCTCATTGAAATCAAGTTCGATAGAATTGTACTTGTTTCATCTTATCGTTTTCACAAAATGCTTTTCAATTTTCATAAGGAACTCTTTGGCAGTTGTCTTTTTGGAAACATCGCTCCTGAATGTTTCTGGAATTGCACGTTTCATGATCATAAGACTCATGCGATTTGAACGATTCCACTTCTCATAGTCCCTTTTTTTCCTCTATGGAACTATTATCTTGTAAGAAAAGTGGGTTGTTCAATCTTTAGCATAAGGTCTAGATCCATGCAACCAAGAATGATCATTACGTTCTCTTTCCATTCCTTAAATTTGGTTCCATTCAATATAGTGATAGAATTGATATTGACAGATATCATAGAAGTTGATGCATTAACTGAAAATAGAACAAATTAACAGACATTCACACAAGTTTCGAATCTTAAATAATAAATTAAATTCAAATAATGGTAGGGCCCATCACAAGATACCTAACACAACATTAATATTTAGTTTTTGGACACAAAAACTAACTTGTAAGTGATGCTCTTGGTGTAGTAATCAAATATTGACAATAAATGCTGTCAAATAATAAGTATATCTTTGGACTGACTTATTATTCACATGAAATACCAAATAATTGTCAAATATTTATAATCACAGGTGTATTGTAATTCGGTCAAATATTAATCTTCTTCTGAGTCGATAAATATCAGCATGAATTACAAATACACAATCATCTGAATATTCCAAAATAAATTGATCTACACAAGAGGGGTTATTTTGATAACATATTGTATTAATCAATATATTTTTGAACATTAGACATTCTGAATTAATTTACCAATTTTTGAATTTAATTAATTTACCAACAAAAAAAAAAACAAATATAATACCAAAAATAAAAAAAGGCTGAAAACGATTCGGCCATGAACTTATCGTGAGGTTCATGAACAATAAGGTCTTTGAACTCAAACCTTATGGCCATGAATTATCCTTTCTTTTCTTTTCTTTTTTTTTTTTTTAAAAAACCAAATTGATTCCAACAAGGAATCTTACGTCCTTAATTCCTCCGGGTCATGAACATCCAGTTCATGGCCGCACGGTAAGTCTTTTTTTTTTTTTTTTGAATTCTAATACTAAACAAATTCATAAGGAAAAAAAAAATTAAAATCTAAAATTTTGAATCCAACAATTTAATCCGAATAAATATAAAAATTATTGGACCCAAAACCTTAAATCCGTAATATAACCACAATTGTTCTTAAATGCAATTAATTAAATCACATAAAATTTTGTTGAATTCAAGAACTGGATCCGTATGAAATCACATAATAAATAAAAAACTGATTTATCAATGATTCAACATGAAGATGCTCTGATACCACTTGTTGGAATACCAAATTAACTTTAATATCATGACAACCAACGTTATCATAACCCGGATCATTCATGTAAATTAAATACTAGATGCGGAAACGTACCTGAATCCATAAGAATTGATGTGATTCTTGAATATCCGGATGTGATTCTTGAACTTATGGATTTGATTCTTGAATATTGTGGCTATTGATCTTCCAAATTACTATGTATATATTTTAGAGAATAAGGTTCTCACTTTTCTAATGACGAGATGTCAGAAAAAGTAACATACGTAGAATTTGGGGATCATAACCTATATATAAAGATATTTTCCTTATTCCCCAAGTATTGCTCATTATAAAAAAATAGGAAATAAAATTTTAGGGTATCTACACATAAAAGTCCATACCCCAATTAGATGACTTAGGCTCATTTATCTTAAACCACATTAGATCACTTTATATTGGGTCAAATAATTATGTTAGCACATATTACACAATTAATATATATAAAATATCCAAAACCCAACACGTACATCTCACTTAATTCTTGATTTAGTTGCTGCAAAACTGCGTTAGATGTAATTAAGCTTGATAGTTGGTGCCTTTTCTCCAAGACAAAAAGAAAGTAACAATAAAACGAAATACTTCCCTCAGATTTTTCATTTAGGCAGCACTTGTATTGAAAGATTTGGCAAAAGGCTTGAAATTCATCAAGTTTTTTGACTAATTCTTTATGATTAAGGGATAATTTGGAAAATCTCCCTGAAGTTTATATTAATATCACTTGCAACCTGAATTTTAAGAAGTCTCATAAAGCTCTCCTAACTTTCCTTTTATTGTAACATGCCAACTTTCAATTTATGGTGGAGAAGCAAATTTAATTCCAATTTTGCACTTTTAAACCCATTAGTTCTTATTGTAATTCAGTATCAAAATTTACTTAATTAAATAATTGGGAAATTTTTTTATAAGTTATTAACAAATAGCAATCTGTTAATATAGTATTTAAATTTAAGTCTACGTTTTGTTGTATTTATAATGGTATGCATATTAAATTTTAATTTGGCATGATTTGAAAACAAATTTTGCATTCCAAATTTGAAGAACTTATAATGAATCTTTTTATATACAAATTTGTGAGGATTATAGTTTTGAGTTATTGTTATTGCATTAATAAAAATAATATATAAATTAACTTTAAATTAGAGCCCAAATATTTTTATACAATTAAGTAATTTCTTTACTAACTAAGTTAATGGTCTGAACTCTCTTTAAATTAATTTAAAATGTAGAGTTTTAAACTTCACCATTTATTTTGGCCACAACAAAACAAGAATTTCAAAAATAAAAATATTAAAATTTGAAAAGAACAAATAAATATAAATGAGCAAACACAGATGAAAAATACATTTTTTCATATTTGGGCTAAAATAATGAGGGTAAAATTGTCAAAATGAACTATTTAATAATTTCTTTTTAAATTGGGCTAACATGTTAGATTAAATCAAAAGTTAGGGGAGGTTTGTAAAGATTTTTAAAACTTCGGGAATACCATGTGATATTAGCATAATCCTCATGGAATGTTTATGAAATTATACTTATGATTAAACCAATGAATTTTAAATTTATCCAAATTAAAAAAGTGTAAAAGGAAGAATTTCAAATAACTTAGGGTTGAATTTGGATCGATGGATTTGGGGAAGGATTTGAATTTAACACATTTGTTAGAGTAATTTGTAGGACCAAAATGGATAAATTTCAAATGCACCGAAATTAAAAAGTTATTTGAAATCCTTTATTTCACACTTTTAGTTTTAGTAGATTTAAAATTCATACTTTTTAGCCTTATAAATAACTCCAACAAATGGGTGAATTTTAAATTTTTTTCCAAATCCATTGATCCAAACACAATTGAATTTGAAATTCATCAACATCTAGATTGTGTTTGGATGAAAGGCTTTGAGTGAATTTGATTTGAAATCCAATTCTATCTCAAGTTATTCAAACAAGTTAATTAACTTAGGCTTTGAGTGAATTTGATTTGAAATCCAAATCTATCTCAAGTTATTCAAACAATTAACTTAGTTGGAGATTTGAAATTCAGCAACTAGTAAGAGTATGATTTTAATAATTAAATAAGTAGATTTCAAATTTATTCAAAGTTTCATATCATTTTAAATCATTCCAATTCAAATCATTCATTCAAATTTGTGCTACAATTCAAATCCACCCATCCAAACACAATCCTATTTTAACCTTACAAATCACTCAAATTAAGAAATGAGTGTATTTTAAATTTTTCTCAAGTCCATCAATATGAACGAACCATATACCATATGAACTAAAAAGTGGAGTGGTTTACTTCGCCGGCTCCTTCACAAGTTTGAACCACTTCCAGAAGGGAGTTGCTTTTCATGAAGCACGTTTTCAGCAGTCCAATAAGCTTGAAAAACGGAAACATCTCAATTTGCTTTTTGACACGTCCGGTTGTACGACCAAATAGTTAATAAAATGCGCACATGGGCCGCAGTGAGAACCATTTGCTGACCAGAATTACACTAATTAAACTCAGAAAAAATGAATCTGTCCAAATTCTGACCATGAATTTCCAATTCTACTATGAAATTTTATCCTCAAATTTTCGTAAATCAAAATGGTACCTCGATCTAGTGATAAGAAAGAAACTAGCTAAATTAGACGTTTCAAGAGATTCAATTACTGAATCATAATATAACATTCTGTCAGTTCAAGTCTGATAAAAATAAAACTTCCATTAATTCATTTGTTTTTAGGCAAAATTGTGGGATATAGTTTATGAAGAGTACAAATTATTAGTACTTAAGAATGAGTCATCGGGGCATTATTCTGATTATTATTTAACTATCGGAATTGAGCTGTTTTTACATTTTAGTTGTTTTCTGATGTCTCTCATTAATATTGTTTGTTGAATTTTATGTGTTGTTCTTGACATTTTAAAGTTTGAATATTTAAGCAAGAACTTGGGTTATCTCGTGTATGATTATGCTTTTTCTAGCTTTTTGTACTACGCAGCATTTTTTGTTTTATACAATTAGTGTGGCTGTTGTCCAAACAAGGATTAATTTTATTTTGTACCCCTCAACTTATGTCCAATTTTCATTTTGTACTCTCAATTTTAGTTTAGGCACTTTACATTGATATTGAATCTTTTATTACACTTTTGGAGTTAAACTTATATTACACCATATGATGGGATGACACTTGTTTCACATTTAACATTTTCTTATATTAAAAAGACATACATCACTTATCACATAGTGTAACACAAGTACAATACCAAAAAATATAACAGAGGATTCAAAGTTCTTTACACTCCTAAGTCTCAAATTCGTCATACTTCAGTCCTTTATTATTAACACTATTACCCAATTTAATGGAATCTTTGTTATTGTACACAAAAAATACATCTGTATCAATATTATTGTACATTCTTACTAAATTTGTTATACACACGAAAAAATTCTATTATTTTTTTAACCAATATTAAAAATGGACTAAAGTGACATGTATATGAGAGTTGAGGATACAAAATGTCCAAAATTAAAACTGGGGGTGCAAAATAAGAATTTGTATAAATTAAGAGATGTAATATATAATTTGTTAGTGGAAACAACCAGAGCTGTTTCTTAGAAAACTTCCACTTACTCTCTTATTCATGGCGAATGTAAAATTAAGATCCATGGATTCGGGATTGGGAAGAAAATACGTTGAACTTACCACTATTACAAGTAACATAGTGATGAACTGACAACCTCTATTTTAATGAAATAAATAAGCAGCATATTGTTCTACTTTGGAGATCTCTTATTCTTAATCGCACAACCCTAATTATTCTTCTTTTACTTGGTTAAAATTTTTACGTATATTAGGAGAACCAATAGTGTTAACAACAATATTTTACAAAGAATTATCATGTAGCCTAGTCAAGGAATAAAAGTTTTAAACAAATTCCTTAACAATTAGATTTGCAAAATTAAGCATGGTAAAGATGTCTAATCTACCTCAGTTTTAGTTACACCTAACTTGCACGCCCATGCCATTTGCATCTTCTCATGACAAATCTCAAGAGACAAAGCATCATACTCATTGTGATTAATGATACATGAATATATCCTTATAGATGGGTGTTTAGATAAGAAAATTAATTAATGGAAAAAATATAAATAGACCTGTAAATAAGAGTTGTAACCCCTAGGACGCATCAATAAATAGAGGCACACTCCCAAGAAATATAACTAATATCTATTAATAAAATTCAGCCACATTTAATACATTTGTTCCTACCCTCACTCTTCAAAAGTTTTTCAAAACCATATACCCGAACGTATTCTTGTTCATCAAGTGGCGCCATTTGTGAGAATCGAATGAAAACCCAAACTGCTCTTATTGGTTTTTCCTTCGGTTTCAAATATAATTAAAGCTACACATTAAGATTCGATCATCTTAGTCATCAGTCATGAAGAATAGACGAAAAGGAAATAGCAGAGACGAACGCCTTCCGATCAATAATCTGAGGGTTAGCATTGAATTCCATGAAAGGGAGACTTTTCAAACAGGAGAAATACTCAAGAACAAATGTTACAATTCCTTTAAGACAATTTTTGTAGCTATTCAGCAATTCCTGAAAATACAGAAGCAACGTCCACTAAATACTATTCCAACTATTCCTGTTGAGCCACCAAGACAAGAGCGTAAGGAAGAGGATAATGCTAGAAGTACCCAATGTCTCAGTAATCAAGGGTCTCTTGTCACTAGACCGTGAGTAGACTATGATTCTGCTCAGTTCATGATCTACTAGGTCCAAGGCCAAACATGGTACATCAGGAAGAGAATCCCCAACTTCCCACTCTTACGCCAGATGCATACATAATGGCAAAGGTGGAACTTTGAGTTCAGTAGCTATTATCTCAAAATAACATTGGCCAACAAAAAATTTCGGACATCAATCGTGATTTGTTCATACCACTCATTAGGTCAGAACAAATTTTGCTTAACTCTAAACAACCTGATTTTGATCATTACTAGGGTACAACTGATCAACTAATCATATTTCACATGTGTCTGCTATAGCACAGCTTTATGGATATTCAGATGCTATTAAGTGTAAACTTTTTGCTACCACTCTCAAGGGATGGGCTCGAAAATGGTTTAAAGAACTTTATTGGGGTTTGTAGTTTCTTGACAAACTTGGCTAAAAAATTCCTAACACATTTCATGAATCGTCAGGTCATACAAAAGGAAGTTTCCCATTTATTGAACATAAGACAAAAGAATGAAGAAACCTTGAGTCAATACATTGAATGCTTCAACGATGAAGTCGTACAAGTCCAAGATAATGATAAGAAGTTGATGATTGCAATGTTCTGCAAAGGTCTGAAGCTTGGATTATTCAGCCATGATTTGGCCTCTAGAGTTCCTAAGATCTTTTCCAAACTATTATGAAACGAGCACAAAGCCATATGAGATGAGAAGTGTCAAATAGAACAAAGAGAGAACTACTGGATTATAAACAAAATGGAAAGAGGCTATTAGAGGAAAAGATTGAAGAATCTGATAAGAAAAAGAAAAATAAAGATTCTGGGTGAGTTGAACGACCTAATAAATAGTTTTAAAATCCTAAGTTTCTTGAGGGTCAAGTAGTTTATCCAGGGTCTAATAACTTACCAACCCGAACCAGAGTTCTACTCGACGAAGACTTTACTACTTTGAATGTGCCTCGGTGTGGCATTCTTTTTGAAATAAGAAATACCGGGATCTTATAACCATCCTTTCCGATGAGAAATGAACAACACAAGCTGGATAAATCTCGCTGTTATCTCATCATGTGGATCACGGGTACGCTACGGGCCTTTTTCGTAGTTGAGAAAGGGGGAAGGAGTCTAAATCAATGGACATTAATGAACCATCATTGATGGACGTTGAGGACAGCAATAATTTAAATATCGGTATTAAAAGTGAGCAAGAGCAATCCTAGAAGGATACTTGCAAGAATACATTCTTGGGACTGCTGACAATCTTAGATAAACTAATAATCATCTTACTTGGCTCCATAATGACCGATACATATACCGAAGGCCAAATAATAACAATAACAACCAAAGAGGACGTCCAACTAATAATGATAATGTGGCAGGAGTGATTAATGTGATTGCTAGAGGTCCAAATAGGCTCATAAGAGATATGCTGGATATCAGGCTGCATGAGAGATTGTTTGAAAAAACCTACGTTGAATTTGAATATTACCGTTTCTAATGATGATCCTCTACATGATTGTTTTTCCTATGCAAATCCAGTAACCATTCATGTCAAGTTAGGGGATTATAGAGTTCACAAGGTTTTTGTAGACAAGGGCAGTTTGGTGGATGTGATCTTCTGGCACGCATTGGAACACATGGGAATTGGCAAAGATTATATCCAACCCATCTAAACGCCATTGATTGGTTTTATTGGTAATTCTGTGATGCCTGAGGGCACAATTTTACTTCTATTGACACTCAGGGAGCCGCCAAAAAAGTGAATGGAATTAATAAATTTAAGTATTATGAAACAATCCAATTCATACAATATGATTTTGGGTCGATCATCACAGTATGCGTTCATCATCCTTCTCTTCGCATTTCATTTGGAGATCAAATTTTTCGTGATGGATGGATTCAAAGGAACAGTTTGGGAGAACTAGAAAGAGGCTAAGGTTTGCTATCTTACGTCATTAAAAATCAAAAGCTAAACTCTAAAAATTGAAGAGCTTCCCAGAGAAAACAACGTTGCTTTGACAAGCTAGCCTCCCAAATCCCCAAAAGATCAAATAAAAGGTAAGATATAGCTGGCATCGGAGGTCTTAATTGAAGAGTTATCCTTTGATACATAGTTCCTTGATCAAAAACTCCATATCTACGTTCTTTTATATACCAAGCTAAAAGTCGATCTTGTCTGGCTACTTTTTGAATACTAGACATATTTCCTTGGTCTATTGCTTTTAGTGGTGGACATGCTAGGGATTCCAAGAGAAATTGCTGAACACAAGTTGAGCATCGTCCCGAGTTACAAACCTATTAAGCAAAGAAAGAGACTGTTTGGACTTGAGTAGAGTGCAATCATAGAGGTTGAAGTAGATAAGACTTTAGCCTCTTGGATCATTCGAGAAGTTTTGTATCCTGCTTAACTTAGTGACCCTGTACTTGTTAAAATGCTTGATGTATCGAAGAAGCTAGAAGAGAATTGGCAGATCTGTGTGGATTTTACTGATTTTAATAAAAACTATTCTAAGGACAGTTATCCTTTATCTCAGATTGATATAGTTATTGATTTGCTAGTTTCTTTTTCTGTTTGGGAGTATTTTGGATACAAGGAATATCATCAGATATTTTTAAGTAAAGAGGATGAAAAAAAAACTGCGTTCACAATGTCAAAGGGTATGTATTGCTATCAAAATATACGATTTGGGTTAAAGAACGTAGGAGCTACTTGTTAAAGGCTGGTTAATAAGTGTTTTCAAAATCCAGATCGAATGGAATATAGAGGTATATATGGATGACATAGTCGCTAAGAGTCGAACAAAGACTGAAGTAATAGAAGATCTTAGAGAGACTTTTAAGGTAATTCGTAGAATCCGAATGAGATTAAATCTACTAAAATATACCTTCAAAGTGCCATCAAGAAAATTTTTGGGCTTCATCATTTCTCGATATTGATGCGAATACAAAAAAAAAGTACAGGCAATTATAGACACGATAACACTTTCATCGGTAAAGGATGTTCAAAAACTAACCGGTCGGATGATAGAATTGAACAGATTTCTCTAAATTAGCCGAACAAAATCTTTCTTTTTTCCAATATTTAAAGAAAGGAAAGAACTTTGACTAGATTTAACAATGCCAACAGGCATTTGAGTAGCTTAAGGAAAATTTGGGAACTCTTCCTCGGTAAGAAGAAGAGTTATATCTTTATCAGTCATCTTATCAAGAAGGAGTTCAAAGGCCTATCTACTTTATAGGCAAAGTATTGCAAGGCCTCGAATGCAATTATCTTCCAATAGAAAAGGTGGCCTTTTCATTATTAATAGCAGTAAGGAAGTTAAGACTTTACTTTCAAGGGTATAAAATCATTGTCCATAAAATTTTACCATTAAGAAGGGTCCTTGGAAAATCTGATGTATTAGGTCGGATGCTTAAGAGGTCAGATGAATTATTGGAATTTGACATCAAATTTGACCTTGTAATACAATCAAAGCACAAGGTTTTACAGATTTTCTTACCGAATGGACAGTCGAACTCCTAATAGTTGATAAGGTGATGAGTGTTTAGGATCAAGAAAAATATGAAATAGATTACAAAGTATGGGTGCTTCATGTCGATGGAGCCTCACGTAAGTTCAGATTGGGATCTAGAATTGTCATTTAGGCTCTTGAAGAAGATCATTTTACATATGCTCTTCAGTGTGGACTCAAAGCTACCAATAATGAAGTTGAGTAGGAAGCATTGTTAACCGGGATGAAATGATAGCTGGCCAAGAAGATGGGAACTCAGGCTCTCAAAATCAATAGTGATTTGTTGTTGCAAATTCTAGGTAATTTTGAGTCCCGAAGGGTGATTATGCAGAAATACCTCCAAAAGGTAAAATAGTATAAGTAGAACTTTAAAGAGGCAGAATTTGTCAAGATACCTTAGGCCAACAATGTGCATGCCAATGCCCTAGCCAAATTGGCTTCGGTTGTTTATTCACATCTTATTAAAAAGGTTTTGGTAGAAGTTCAAGCAAGATGAACTATAGATGTAGTTGAAGCTATGGAAATTGATGATGGTCCAGGGTGGATGAAGCCAATAATAGAATTCTTATCTTCTGGAACCTTACTAACCGAACAAAGAGAAGCCTGAAGCATAATGCGTAGAGCGAAAAAAAATATAAACTTATAGAGGGAATTTTGGATCAAAAATTATATTTGTGCCCTCTTATCCGATGTGTTGGTCCTGTGAGGTAGACTATGTGCTGAAAGAAATACATGAAGGGATTTTTGTGGAAGCTATATTGAACCTCGAAGTGTAGCCCAGAAAGTGATGATTATAGGATATTATTGGCTAACCATGCACATAGATGCTAACATATTGGTTCATCAATGTCATAATTATCAAATAAATTCTTAGATCACAAGAAATCCAACAATAAATTTGACAACCATTTTAAGTCCTTGGCCATTCAAATAATGGGGCATCAACCTGGTAAGACCCTTCCCTCGGGCACTAGAAAAATTAAAATATTTGGTGGTGGCCATGAATTATTTTTTTAAGAGGATAGAGGCTGAACCATTGTCATCAATGACTAGGATGGAGGTAGAAAAATTCTTCTGAAAAATACCATTTGTAGGTTCAGTATTCCCCATACTTTGATTTTTGATAATGGTACAAAATTTAAGGGAGAACCCTTTAAAAGCTTCAGTGAAGGTTAAACATTACTCTGCGCACTACTTCGATTAGACATTCTCAAACTAATAGCCAAGCAGAATTCACTAACCGAACAATGCACATACACATATTTTCGGATTAAAGACTAGACTAGATCGATCAAAAGGTCAATAGGTCAAAGAGTTGCCTAGTTTCCTACGGTCCTATAGAACTACACCTAGATCGGCCAATAGTTTTACTCCGTTTAGTTTAGTGTATGGATCGAAAGTAGTTATACTAGTAGAGGTTGGAAAGCCGATTGCTCGGACACAATAACGCTATCTTATTAATAATGATGTAGAAATTAGAACTGATCTAGACTTACTGGAAGAACGGATTTAATAGCTTTGGTGAAGGAAGCAAAATACAAACAATAGATGGTGAAACATTATAATGCGAGAGTTTGACAAATGTACTTTAAACCAGGAGATTTGGTTTTAAGAAAGAATGAGGTCAGCTGAATGAGAGGGACAAACAAATAAGATTTGAACTAGGAAGGACCATACAAAGTTGTAAATCCAAATTGATCAAGATATTACAAGTTGGTCGATCGACATGGTCACGGCATACTAGGAATGTGGAATTTCATAAGGTTCTACCTTAGAAAATATTATCCAGGTTGATAATGTAAGTAAAAGTTAAATAAAATGTTTGATTTATCAACATGTTCATAGGTACATGAATGTCTATATATATATATATATATGAAAAACTAATCCTTACGCAATGCATATGGATGCCTGAAGGGATCCATAACCCGTCAAGGTGCTCAAGTGGTTCAGACCAACAAACAAGTTAAAAAGCTACTGGTTCAGCTTGATCAGCTTGAGCAGACTCAGCTTCATCTTTACTGTTGACTGAAGGCATGGTAGCAACAATGTGAAACCTTTATGAATTTAGAACAACGTTTGGATCTAGGAGGATAGTTACCGATTAAGATGTGCTGAAGAGCTTGCTCATTTCATTGATGAGCTCTCTAGTTGCGTCTTTGTTGTAGTAGGGGATCTCTGAGACATCAAGATCAACCTCAGGGAATTCTTTCAGAACGTTGTCTATGGTAATTGTGTACTCCATCTTCATAGCAATGCTACTAAATTTGCCATGGTCCCTTTTGGAACCCTTCAAAGTTCATAAAGAAATTGACCCCCGACAACTAGTTGAATGAGGTTTCGGCCTTCAACCATTCAATCTCTTCTTGAGTCAAAGCTAGTTGCCCTTGTAGGTGTTCAACTCATTAGATTGCTCCACAATCTTCTTGTTCAGATCGGCTACTTGGGACTGAATGCTGGCTCCCCAAGTTGGCCAAATTTTGAGCTTCATTAGCTATCTGTGTTTGAAGTTCATCTAGGGCTTCATTCTTCTTCATTTCTAGCTCTTTTTCTAACTTAAAAAGAGCTCCAATCTTGCTCTTCTTGAATTGAAAGAGTTCGGCTTCAAACTAAGCATTTTTATTGGCCAACTCCATGGATAGGCATTTTATGTTATGAAGGTAGGGGTCAAGCTTAATATTTTAAGGAAGCATTAATATTAAGATGAATAAAACAAAATTAACGAATTATTTTTCTATGTGTTTACCATGATGAAAGCTTGAGTTGCTTCATCCATGCTTTCTTTTATTCAAAGGAGTAGCTTTCGGTATAGACCACGTCATGTGGAAGGAATCCTTAGTTGTTCATTTAATGACAACTCTAGAGAATTGACCCCGAGCGTTGTTGTCAAACGACTAGCTAGGAACAAACTTTTCTTGTCCTTTAGGAGATTCGACCTATTTGATCGACTTTTGTGTCCGAGGTTGGCTTTGGTAGCAGCATATAACTGCTTCTTCCTCAGGTGTCCATGGCTGAGCTCCTGGGACTTCATGTCGTTCAGTAACTTGGTTATTTTTTGGAACAGAAAAAGCTCTTGGTTTGTAAGGTCGAAGGTAGAAGGACCTACCAAGAGCTGTCAAGATGGTGGTGGGTTTGGATTAGAGGGAAAGACGAAGGGTTAATGGTTAAAGAGTGTTGATTTAGCTTCTTACTTGTAGCAACAATCAATTGTAGTTGCCAGCTTTAATCACAATTTCTTGAGTGGTTGGGCTAGGAGTAGAAGTGGTCTTCATCTACTTTTGGCCAGAGTAGCAGAAGTGGTTATTCTCTTAGATTTTGGTCTTGAATTTGGGCTCGGTTAAGCCGATGGTGGTTGTAGTGGGACCACCTCTTTATCAGACATCTGGATCGGTTCCTAAAGGGTCAATCTGGGGGCTTCTAATGAAGTAATATTGGATAGTGTGCTTTTTGGAACCCTAGCAACTATGGAGGTGGTCATACCTTCAGTGGCGGTTGATTGATTAGTTAGGAGTGATACTTGGTTCTTCAGGCTTAGAAGTGGTGGCCTTTTTCTTGGTTAACTTGATTTTTTGTAGTCAAACTAATTGGCTAAGGGTTTAACCTGCATAAAGAAGAAATGGATAAGGAATTAAGTAAAATTAAAAGATAGTGGTCGAAAGGATTAGAGCTTCATGTAGGTCACAGCCTTCAGGAGAATCTGACGACACGACAAGCCAAGCCCAATAAAGGAAGTTCTCTTCAAATAAAAACTTCTTTTTATCAAAATTGACAACAAGGGTAAAGTTGTCCAAGGTTGCTGCCTTGGCTTGGGTCATGGTTTCAGACGTAGAAGGAACTGTATTATTGGGGGATTGAACTTCTAGTTGCCATTTAGGTTTGACCATGGTCATATCTACTTGTTTTGTAAAAAAAGAAGGTATTTTTCCTTTTCTTAATGGAGGTTGGGTAATTTTCTACTAAACCTCGTGATCTATTAGGGCTAGGAAATAATAAACCTATCTCTCGATTAATTGTAGTTTATACAAGATTGGAACCCCCGATGGGTAGGACGAACCTCTAAGTGTTTGCATAAAATACTACAATCCAATACCAGTCTAATGGCATTCGGGCTAAATTGAGAAGGGCTTATCTTTAAGAAATTGACTAAGTTTGTGAATTAAAAAGAGAGACGAAGCCAAAGATCAACTATTAGCTATTCTTCATAGTTAGAGAAATATCCTTAGGGTGGTTGGTGGGCTTGGCTATGGGCTTGGGCATACTAAAGCAACCGAATCTGGAATATTATAAGTCCTAAAAATTCTAGGGAGGTTATTAGGTAACTAATTCTAGAGACTTCTATTTTGACCAGAAAGACAAATTGGGGATCGAAAGCTTCATGCTCAATAGATAGAAAGGAAGAATAATCAATGTCGGTTGACCGGATTAGCTGGAGTTGTTGAAGGCCCAAAAAATGTTGCCAGATTGACTTCGAGATGCCATAGCTGTTATTTCTTTGAGATTCAAGGTAAAAAAGAAAATTTATGGAGTTCTTTGGGTAAAATTTTTGAATGTTTGGAGAGGTTTTTGTTGAAGTTTTGGCACTAGAAAGAAAAAATTGCAAATATGGAAAAAGGTAGAAATGATGAGGAATAAGAAGGATATAAAGGTGAATGAGGAAATGAAAAGGTGCAAGTGAAGGAGTGTAATAAGGAGTAGTTAATGTGAGGAAGTTGGAGAGGCATTCGAGAAACTTCTAGGAGAAAGTGAAAGGGCATGAAGAAAGGAAACAACTTGGAAGTGACACATGTAGGCAAAGCAAGGGATGGCATTAATTTTAAAATTCATAGACAAGAAATTTTGAACAAGTGACATAAAAAACCGAGTGGGAAGGCCGGAATATTCATAAATAGACTATCGTCTTCATAGAGATGCAAAGCTTTGGGATAGTCAACCATCGACTCAGTAAAGAGCCATCAGCTTGTAGCTGGAATTGATTGCTTATTGCTTGTTATTGGGGATGATTGTTGGATTTCTATGAACTAAATTGGGTTCAACTCCTTCTTTGGCCACTGCCCGAAGGACTAGTTGAAGGATCTGTTGATAATACATGAATAGATCCTTATAGATGATTGTTTAGATAAGAAAACTCATTAAGGGAAAAAATATAAATAGATCTATAAATAGAGACTCTAACCCTTGGGATGCATCTATAAATAGGGGCATACCCCAAGAAATATAACTGATATCTACTAATAAAATTCAGACACACTTAATACACTTGCTCTTACTTTCTCTCTCTAAAAGTTTTCCAAATCCTTACCCCGAAACATATTCTTGTTCATCAGTGACAGAGGAAAATTTTCAGACTAACTTACAATTGTGGAACATACTAAGTAAAAACCAAAATATTAACTTAACAATATCGTAATAATACTATGAGCATGAACACTCTAGTTATTCAAATCAACTATATAATCTAACTCTTACTCTCCCATGATAATGCAATCTCCAATTGAAAACCCTAATCTCTTCTTTTTCATATTCTCATCTAGTTAAAATTCACCCTTTATATTGACATACTCCTAGTTACCACTTATGAAAAAATAAAGTAATATAGGGCAAGCAAAAATCACGTGGCAAGTAGTACTAACACCCTACTAAATCAGACAGTTAAATGTATATACTTTCCTAAAATCATACCATCACATGCTTTTCTTTCTAAGGAAATCATCTTTTTAAATCATATGCTTTACATTTACATAATCTCATGTAATCAATATCATACTTTTGAAATTCAAGTCACATACTATACTCAAGAAGACTAGGCTCAAAGATTAGGACATCTAGTAAAAACAATTATGTACGATTGCACATGAATTTTGGGTACATATACTATATTTACTATCTAAAGACAATTCATAGTACATTATAATTTCATAATCGATTGATACTTTACTATTTTAATTAAGAGTAGAAATATGACCATTTTCAAAACAAAATACCCTAAAATGTCAAAATTTAATCGGTTATTAGAGGGTTTCTAAGTGCTTTGAATTTATTTTCTAAATTAGTTTTTTACTTGTTATCTGACACATGGCCAAGGCTGTATTATAAGAATGTGATTTGCTTGAATATCCATATTCTTAGAATATTCGCATGTCCACAAAAAAAAAAAAAAAAAAAATCACAAATCAATGTAGTTTTTTTTTTTTTTTTTTCCTTCTTAAATTAAGAAATTGGCCAAACAATTCATATGAGCACAGGTTGCTATTGAAAACTAATAGAATTCTAAGTGTTAGGTAAAATCTTTAATTAACCATCATTTTGTTTTATATTACTTACCCTATTTCAACGTATCTGCCATTTTTGGTTACTACACAAGAATTACTACGTCAAATCTATTAAATTTTCTCAATCTAATAAAAATATTTACTTTTTTTAATAAATAAACATGAAGACACATTTTATTCCATACTAATGTCTATTAAAGAACAGGCTGAACACAAGATGGAGCAAAACATTTAGAATGAACTAAAGTATGAGCTTGGTGTGCTAAAACATGAACAACCACATTACATTTCCTACTAATCCACTGAATATGACTTACATTAGAATCAAGAAGCAACAATATTATCTCATCAAATAAATGACTGTACTTGGAAATATTTTCATCCTCTTCAAGAATATAGTTGATAACTTGCACCGCATCCCTTTCAACAGCCACTTTTGAAGAAAAAGGCCTTGCAAACATCACAATTCCCCTAATTTCATAAATTTTTGCTAGGGCAAGTATCTCCTTCAAATATTTTTGTAAAACCCTTCAAGAAAGTGCCTGCTAAAGGCCAATTAGGCAACATCGATGGGAGTCCAACAAAAGGCCAATTAGCACACTTATCTAACAGTATCGCTGGAATCTCTGTGCCTCTGAAAACTATTGTGATACTTGGTTCAAATTCACCACCTTACTTTGTACAACATACTCCTAGTATTTTGCATCTCATATCCGAGCTCAATATAAATTTTCAATACCCTATCTTATTGACAATTGATTATTGCTCACAAAATTGGAAGTCTTTGGGAAGTTGTAACGTGCAAAAGAAAATGAAAATTGAAAAAAGGGTATGGAGTATTAAGTTAAGAGTTAATGGGGTCTTAGTGGGATAAAGATTTTATTGGGGGACTTAGTACCAACTCTTAGGCTATAATAATGGGTGAAGAATTCCATTAGACATTTTTCTTCTTTCCTTTTTCTTTCCTCCCAAAATTCCCTACACTCCACCACAAATTCTTGCATCTAAAACCTCGTAATCTCTAAGTAAATCAGCTGGACTTTGGCTTGAAGATAACTTCCTTAAGTGACATAAAGGTAAGAGAAGTGAAATCTACCTAGTATTTCTAAGATTGCCTAGTTATGGATTTAGTATCATTTGTGTTCTATTTGTTCTAAGTATAGTATTTCAGCAGCAGGAAAAGCGATATGCTATGTTTGATAAACTTGTTTTAATCATAGTTTAATAATTCTAATGGTTGTCTAGCAAAATTCAAGGTTAAGGGTAAAAGGAAGTGTTGCTTCCATTTTGAGATTATTGGATAAAAGTATATGTTCCTTGTTGTTTATAGTTGATTGTATGTTATGGGAACTTAGTGAACTTATTCTTGGGTGTAAAGGTGAGGTATGAATTGGTTTTAGAGGGTTAGAGTGGAAGAGCAGTGAGCTAGGAACTGAAGCTGGACTACTCATTCTGGACTGCCCTAGGAACGTCGTGGCGTTCCATTTGTGAAGGTTTAGAGTGCCACAGCGTTCTCTTCTATCCAGGTTTTTCTAGAATTAATTTTCTCCTATAGCTTGATCCAGTTTAAATTGTTGTTTATGTCTTACTATGTAAAGTATCTTGTGGCGATACCGTTTTGATGTTTGTAGGTAAGAAAAGTATCTCAACTTGCACAAGGTTTATTTGAATCGTTTTCAAGGTAAGTAGCACCAAATCCTTTCTATTATTTAAAATGTACATCTTAAAAATATGGTTTCCTTGACATATTTTCTGTATATAGAAAGGTTGATCATGTGATATTTGAATAGTAAGCATATTTTCTGTATTTTAATTTGGATAAAGTCTCATGGAAGAAGTGAGCAACATATTTTTTATGTATGTTTTTGTATTCTAGAATGATTGAATTGAATTATAAAAATGTATCATTGATAACGTGAGTGCATCACTATTGTCCATATCATGCATCGGCATGTAAGCTCTACATTTATGGACTTGGTGGATGTAATATAATGATTGAATGAAATGTTGTATTCCATGCTTGCACCAACTGAACTAGACATGAAACGATAGACTTGACACGACTTATCTTGAAATTGAACTTTAAATGTGATGCCTTGTCTAGTAGGTTGATAATAGCTAACTACACTTGGATCCAGTGACCAATAAACCTATGTGGAGTTTTGAACTTTGCACACATGCATAGCATCTGAGATTGCACATTGAGTCTTTTAATAAGAATTTACGAAAGATATAGAATATATTTCACTTTCTTGTCCTTCTATTATGGTTTCATATGTTTGTCAATGTACTACGTATTGACTTGCTCAATCCAAATAGAAAAGGATTTGTTCTACTTGCTGAACATAGTTTTTGCTCATCCCTTTTATGCATGACTACTTTTGCAGCTTTACTGTGATAAGACTTGTAAAAGAAAGTGTAGTGTTTTGGCCTTTGAGCACTAATACAAGTCTACATCGTTTATCTCTTCTCTCTTTCCCTTATTTGGAAGGAAAGAATTCAGCAAGGAGTCAAACCAGAGCCTGCACTAGGAAATCAGAAAGCCCTAGCATTAGAAACTTCTTACTTTTTAGTAGATGTAATAAGAGCTGAGCAAGTCGTCATAGCTTGCGCTTACTCGCCTGCATTAATTACTTAGAGACAATAAAATATAGAGGCATATTCATCCTTCAATGGAAGAAATTTCCTATAAAACAATCACTCATGATGGTAAAAGCAATGAGAACACCACCATGGGACTTTAGCCAAGCTAAGTGTTGAAAATTCCTTCCCCATGATTGAGTAGAAAGCATGGAATTGGAAACAAGAAAACTCCACTAGGGAAAAGCCTGTTCATGGACATAGAGTACAAAATACATCATGTGGCATATGCCAAAAGAAGTTAGAACTTCAGTATCTCAAGTAGGGGCTATTTCCCTTTCAATTGATACCCTAACAAAAAATATTAGAGAACATCTAACGATCTGATGATCAGGTTACCAGAAAGGTACACTTATAGGATTCATTGCCAAGATAAAACTAGAGCATCCTCCACTAAGCAATCACTTAGTATGAGAACCTTAACTGCACAACGCCATATCTAAAAAATTTTCCTGAAGAAGTCCAGGCCAAGACATTTCAAATTCTAAGTATTGGATGAAAGCTCATTCCACACATTAAGTGATAATATCAGAATAAGTGCAACACTCTCATACTAAGAACTATCTCTCCAATGACTTCAGTTCAACCACTCTCTCCAGGAGAAGAACTTGGACTTCTATAACACTTTATGGTTGATTGTGGAGTTCAACTCCCTCAGACTCTGTTAGCTATTAACCTCCACCTAAAAGTTGCAAGCTACAAGCTCTAATATTTGGCAACATAATCTCTATTTATATATCATTCAATCAAGTCAAGTCTTGAAAACCTAAACTCATCCTTATGGAAAAGTTAGAGCAATCAGTGCAACGAGAAATTGAAAACTCTAGAGATAATCACCAACTATAGATGGAGGGAAAGGAAGTTAACTTTTGAAGATCCATACATCTAATCAGGCTACTAATATAAGCTGGTTGACATTCAATGAGCTCATGTGTTTTCATTCAGAGAAGCCTCCTTCTTGAGTATACTAAGATTGAGTGGTTTTTCTCCATCTCTTCTTATCTTTGATGTATGCTATGGCTTGACTCTCATCATCGATAAGTAAAAAATTGCAATGGCCTTAATCTGCCTAAAGAAATTGGTCTGTAGATTGGAAAATCAGTTCTACTTCTGTCTCTATAAATCTATGGACAGTTATAAGATAATAAGTAAACAGTAAACAAGTCTAAATAATGTTTCACATTCTCCAATAGTTGCCAGCTTCAAAATTCCTTATGGTATACTTGGTCTCTGCGCCACCCAATCCTCCAAGCTACTCATATAGAAAAACTCAATGCTTCAATTAGACATCTATATCTCTCAACAATTTAAATGCCCTTGCCTACGGATAGTCCAAAGGAATCATTTCAATACCACATTGTCAAGAATCTCATCTGCTATTAATTTCTATCAACATTCCGAGAGAAAAGCAATATTTTTCTTGGTTAGAGTTCATTATATTTTTCTGACACTTTTTATAGGATAAATTGAATCCACAATGAACCTCTATCTACTATTTTTGTAACTTTTAGCTAAAGGCTTAGACTTTATGAGATAATCTCCATCAAATACTTAACAACCAACTAAAGGGTTGCAATTCTGCCATCAAGCACTGATACTCTCCAAGAACTCCAAGCCTATAAACAGGCATGCAAAAAGCTTAATTTTTACTTCTGTAGAAGGATAGTACAAAAGTCCTAACTGCTACTCATGTAGAAGGATGGTACAGAAAACCATAACTTTTGCTCAGGCAAAAGGGATGTACTAAAAATCATACTACTGCTATCCACAGGACGGGCTGTAACATGACAAAAACCCTAACACTTACAAAGAAGATGATACCACATCAAAAATCCTAAATTTTTCTTTTCAATAGGAGGATAGTTTTGTACTATCTCCAACGAGAAATCCTAACTCTAGCTAATTGACAGGGAGACCCTCTTATATCTCCAAAATCTAACTCTTGTTAGTTAGCAAGAAAATGGTATCAAGCAACTCATTTACACTTGTAAGAAAACTCTAAAAAAATGAGCAATTTTTTATACTTGTTTTGCTAGGAATCTGGCACTCAGCAACTTTTTAGCATTATCAAGTAGATGCTTATTATAGTATCTAACAAATCTGGAGAGAATGTATCTAAAAGAAGTTAGCGAGGTCCAAGAATTAACACTTTACAACCAGCAGGGAGGGCAGACAAGAGATAGACTCTCAAACTCTCATAAATACACACCAAACAAAAGCAAAACTGCTAAAGGAAATTTCTAAAGTATTATTATTTCTTAGTTATATGGCTTAGAAGTACAAAAAATGTACACTATTATACTATTAGCCACCCCAATGCAACAAAGTTGCTACTAAGTACAAAGGAAAAAGGGTTTCAGTTGCTCTTCCATATTGTTGCTCTCAAGGCATCCTCCTCAGTAGTCTATGATTGCTTGAATTCCTGGATAGAAAAAAGATACTCCGATTACAATGTGAGACCCCTTACTACATTTAAGTTGCTGAGAGGTCCCCTTACCACTTTCTTATGGTTGAGGGAAATCTAAATTACATCCAAGTAACTAATCAAATAAAACTGTTGCATCTACTTCCTAGCAAAGCAAAAACTTCTCTTAGGATGACTTCTCTCCATCATCAATAAGTCTTCTTCACTTCTCCCCCATCTTCTAGAAACTCCTACATGGAATGGACTAACCTTCAAATTCCGTGATCTTCATCTCCAAGCCTCTTATCATGTTATTGAGACGAATTGTCCCCTAATAGAAGTTTGTCTTGGCTACTACTAGCTTCCATTCTAGGATGTTGATATTATCATCAGAACTCATCATGATAAATTCATGGTTATAACAAGTTGTCACCAAACTATTATGATAGTCGAAAGCCTTCACTTACAAAATAAATCCAAGTACAAGAAGTACATCTCAAGTTGAAAGAAAAAAATGATACGATACTTGTACTGGCTAACTGGTAATAACCACTCAATGCCAAGCCAATAGAAATGGTTCCACTGAACACCTCCCCAAACTTTAGATGAACCATGCTCTCACAAAGTTCTTGCAAGTAGATCTGGCATCTTGCAAGAGAAAGACAGTACCGATAAAACCAATGGACTTCCATTATAATTTGTACGAGAACTATCCTTTCAATTGGTGGCCTTGAAAATAAGAAAAATGTTTCTAGCATAGCTCCCACCAGAGGATGTGATACAAAACATTCAATGTACAGGAATTCCTCCACAATGTTACAAAATCTGCATATAACCCCTTTAGCTTGCCTCCTTCGACTTGCTCCTATTGATCGCACGTTTCCAAATGATTTCACTGAGTGTCCCCTTTATGTGGCTATGCTCGGAGTCTCAATATGGCCCCATAGAAAGAAACATCATTAGCAATCAAAGACTCACAAATGTTTCAAGTATGAGAAATACATCCTCCTTCAGGGGCATATTAGCAGCTGTCATTCTATTTTATATGAAGGATTGAGGTAATCAGGGAAGGAAATTCTTAGTCTTTTGATCAAATCATTCATAGTTGCTATGGTAAATCATTCTCTGAAACTCTTATAAGTCTATGTTCCCTATTCTCGCAAAGCAAATTGTGCGGCAAGACGAACACCTTCTGTCACAAAAGTGTTGATAAAAAACCTAAGTTAGAGACATCAGATCATCACTTCATGGTGCCAGAACTGTAGCAATACTAAAATCCTTCAGTACTGTAGTAGAACAGTACAACCACCCCAGAAGTGTCAACCTGACAGCCCCACGAGAGTGTTTCTTGGTCATCACCATTTCACGATCTAATTGGATGCTCTCTCTTTTTGCACTATGGTTGGCTCTTAGGATCCTTTCAAAAAATCTTCGAAAGTAATGGATAAGTTATTCCCCAATTCTTAAAGTCATACTCACCGCCCAGGTGATATAAATAAATCGACATGGGCAATTCCCTCTATATAATTTTTCTATGTCTACAAGACTATTACCTGGCAAAATATACAAGACGAGTAAAATTATTTGTACGGAGGTAGAAAAAATCACACTTGCAGATTAGAAAAATAGACTTTGACAGTCGGTACTTTCCTGAATATTGATCCAAGGATACTCTGATTAGAAGTCAAACTTCTATACAAAAAAGTCTCACTCCCAACTAGTTATACTTAACCCTTTGGTAAGCCCCCTTCCGGCATCACTCTCATGTAGTCTTCTTCAGGAATGGCTCTATGGTGGCCACCTCTAGGTCTACCTCTCTGGTAGCCCTCTTCATGAGTTTAGACTCCCATCAAGTTGGGTTTTAGCTGCTGCTCAATGTGCTATTAATCCCTTCACCTTCTTTCGAGCGGCTGTATCTGTTTCCTTGGCTTGAACAAGTGATGCATCAAGATAAATTTTCAATGCATACCAAGCATACACAGTATTAGAGCTCGAATAAAAATGGTGTTGTATAGATTAATCACCAAATCCTTTAGCAAGGTTGGCTGGCCATTCCCCTTGAGAGGTACTGGAGAGCCATCCCTCTAGGGGCTGCAGAGGCTGCTTCACAGCAGATGCTGGCTAGCGTCTCCCAGAAGCTACTGGTTGGTCGTCCCCTTAAGGGGTACTCGCTGGTCGTCCACTGAGCTCCTCTTCTTGACAGCTCAAACACTCAGTATATTTTCCAAAAACTCTCCCGCACATATAAAAAGTCCATCTTTGTCTCACTATGACATTTTTCAGTTTGATTCATATCTTAGTCCATGAAATAATATCATAAATTCCAGAAACAGTACACAATATCTACTTTTTCCTCTTGTAGATGATAAACATGTCAATGAGAGTGGGTGCATCTGTTATAAAATAATTTACTCGTTAATTAAATACCACCCTATGGCTTGGTCAACATGTATCCAAGACACTCGATTCCGGTCTTCCACTATGCCTGGACACTCAATTGACTCATTATCTATACAGGCATGGTAAGCCTATTGGATCTTATAAATACGGTATGTTCTCACATAATCTTACATACGAAAACACACAACCACATAATTCTCTCTATTAATTACAGAGTCCCGATAGGGCTACAGGCCGTAGCTCAACAACAGGAGCTGCGATCCGAGTTTGAAGTCATAGAAACTTCTTTGTTATTAAGGCCGATAGGTAGTGCATGGCGAACTGTATCACATCCTTTTGAGCAAAAAAATATAAATTTTTTGAACAAAAAGAGTTACTTTATTACCTCAACATAATGAATTAGTTAATCTTTTTGTACAATGAATTTGTTAGAGCTCATACCCTATTGTTATATGTTGGCCTTCAATTGGATCTAATTCTTGACTTTATCTGGAAAATTACACCATCTATCACAAGCATTGACATCGGGATACATGTGAGACTTTATTTAGAATAATTTAATTCATCAGGTGCAACACTTCCATCCCAAATTGAACAATGTATCACCATAGTTAGGTTAAAGTAAAACATTAAGAGCCTATTATGGTGTATTTATATTTAATCTGGGGTTTACATGAGGCTGGTTTAATGAAGAGCAGTCAACGAAAGAATTTGAAGCTCTTCACACATAAAGAGAACCTAAATCGCTAATTAATCGAGAATTCAAAAGTATCGTAGATATAGCGCAAAGTTTTTCGTCATGTTTTCTTTTTTCATAATTATGAAGCTTAATAGATGAAAAAATAAATAAATAATTGCAATTTTTAAATACAATTGAAATCAAGTTTATTTTGACTCATTCATGTGTTTGATCTTTCTGTAGTATCGTTGTTTCCTGGTAATTGTTGATCCACATTCCATCTAAAGATATTTATATGTTTCCGGAAGCGTACCATCTCTAACCCTTTGGAAAATTCAAAACAAAAACTATTTGTTGATGAGTTAGGATTCTCCCCGTTAGCTTACTCTCAAATTTCCTCCCATAATCATTTATATTTAGACAATCAAAATTCCAAAAAATGATCGGGTTATATAAATAATTTTGTTTTGTTAAGTAAATCAACATACTTGAAAATTAAATCTACTGAAAAATGTTTTATCACTTAGTTTGTATGAAATATTTGGATGGCGTAAAACAGTTCAAAATCGAGACAAAAATTAAAACATATGATCAAAGGAAAAAAATCATTCCACTCATTCAAATTTTAATGTTTTTAAAAAAATTCAATTTTTATGTATAGAAAAAATATGTGATAAAATATATTATTAACGATTTGTTACAAATTCTATTGGTTATGGATGTTTACTCATGTATTTTAATTTTGATAAGTTGTAGTGGAAGTCTATCCATATCTAAGTATTTGAAAACTGTAGATACAAATTATGGGTCATTATACTCTTATAAATATATGCACTACATGAGGAATAAAAGTACAAACTGTCAAATTTTTCATTTTTCTTTTCTCTCTTTCTCTCTCAATTCCATACATTTTTTTTTTATATTTTGTTTAACTTTTATAACATGTTATTAGCATGATCAATCCAGTAAAATTTGAAGATATTTAGGTATTTTTTTATCGCGATGCTTATTTATTATTTATTTCGATTATTACTTTAAATCATGTTAAATCTTACCAAATTCGAATTTACGACCCTTGAGAAAACAGACAAGAATTATCTTTCATAAATTTTGGATGCTGAAATTCATTTACCATTAATTTCAAGAAAAAGGAAAATATCGCATCTAACCAAGAGAAGGCAAAATCAATAATTTTCCTTCGTCATCACATCCATGATGGATTAAAAAGTGAGTATCCCACTGTAAAAGATCTTGCAGATCTATGGAGAAGTCTGAAACATCGATTTGACAACCAGAAAATAGAAATTCTTCCCAAAACTCATTATGAGCAGATGCATTTAAGGTTGCAAGATTTTAAATTTGTGAGTGATTATTGCTCAGCAATATTTAGAATCAGTTCCCAATTAAAATTATGTGGGAAAAATATTACAAAATGAAGACATGATGAAAAAAATATTTTCTATTTTTCACGCTTCGAATGTGCTCCTGTAGTAGCAATGTCGTGAAAAAGGTTTTACGAGATATTCTCAACTAATTTCATGTCTTCTTGTGGCTGAGTTGAATAATGAATTATTGATAAAAGAAAAAAATGAATCTCGTCCCACTGGAATTGCTCCATTCCCTGACGTGAATGCAAATACGTCTGGAAGAATTACTTCATTCCCTAAACTGAATGTAGCTATGCATAACAATTCTAAAAATAATTATGGTTATGGCTATAGCCGTGGCCATGCTTGTGGACGTGGACGCAGGCGTGGATATGGTCATAGTCATGAAAAAGGACATAATAATTATTCATACCACTAGAAGTGGATTGATTCTAAAGACAATGAGAAAGGGAAAGAAAAGGTTGGTCAAAATAATCTTACCCAAAATATTGAAAATTTGTGTTATTGATGTGACCTGAAAAGACATTGGTCACGTACTTGTCATACTGCTGAACATCTTGTTAAACTTTATCAAACATCCATCAAAGAAAAAGAGAAAAAAGTAGAAGCAAATATGACTTATCAAGGTGATGGCGTTATGACAAATTTTACTGATAAAGTTGATGACTCAAACTATAATGCTAATGACTTCAATAACTTCACTAGGGGTGGGCAAAAAAATTTGGTGATCCAATGATCCGCATGCTCCTCACCGCCCTGCTCCGAAATGAAATGATCAGGGTATCCGACCCTCACTCATTGATCGGATCATTTGAGGGTCGGATACCCATTATTAACAGATACGGGTACGGATCACATTTTCAAATACCCGCGGGTATCCGCCCCGCCTCGCATATTAAGGGTGAAATTGTAATTTTACCTCCCATACCATAGATAATCCTAATATTGTTGAACCCCAGTTATGTTAATCATGTTTTGATGATGACCAAATCGCACTAATGGTTTGAAAACAAGTGTGCAAAAAAATAGGTAGGTTCGGACGAAAATGATCGTCCGAACAAAATAACCAGAAGACTCCACAGACGAAAATGATTGTCTGAAAGACAGAGTTTCAGACGATGGTAATCGTCCGACACAAAGAATTTGAAGCAAGTCTCGGACAAAGAACAGCGTATGATCATATATCCAGAAGACTTTGCTTTGATCGGACGCAGGTTCGGACGCATCCTCGGTCGTCCGAACGAATACTCTCAGAGAACGGACGCAGCTTCGGACGCAGGGTTTAGCAGCGGGCCGTCCGAACGGTCCAACGGCTAGTTCGTTCGAACACACACTTGCTACATCGGCCGTCTAAAAGGTCCAACGGCTAGTTTTCCAGTAAACAGAAAATAGCCGTTAGAAAGTTGTTGGAAACAAATTTTTGGCAACTATAAATACTACTAAGCCTGAATTAATTAAAAGAGACTTCTACGTTGATTACAAATAATACTTGAGCTATTTGGAAGAAATAGTGGGTACAAGTGTTGTAATAGTGTAGGTAGTTTTGTGAAAAAAGTATAGAAGTGTAAGAGTGGAGAGACAACAATTGTAACAAAGGGAGGTTGTGAGTGTAAAACTCTTGGCTCAACTAAAGGAAATTAGTGTGAGCAAGAGTGATCCTCATTTGTGTACAAGAGGTTATTGTCTCACCTGCTTTGAAGAGACTTTTAACGGCTAAACTTCAAGTTGTGAACTTGGTAGTTGCCTTGTAAGAAGCTCTTTATAGTTGTAAGCTCCAAGCTTGAGAAGCTTGGGAGTTGAAGATGGTTTGATTCTCTTAATCTCAATATTCTTATTTGTTCTTTAAGCCTAAATTGTTGAATATCTATTGTATTCATTTGTGCTTAAGTTTTCATTTATTGCGCAAAGTTTGAATTTATATTAAGCATATAAAAAGGTTTCAATAACTTTCAAATCACATGGGATGAATGCAACTCCGAAGAAGAAGTCGAAGAAGAAATGGAGTCGGCACAAATGGCCTTTATGGACATTGAAGATGATGAGGTAAATTCTAACTATGACTCTAATGATGAAAATGATGAAGATGATCTTGAAGCTTTCATTTTGAAATTGAATGATAGCTTAAAGGAATCATATGCTAGAAATAAGGAGTTAGTCAAAAAATCAAATGCTCTATTGATTGCTAACTCTAAACTTGTGAATGAAAATAATAGGCTATCACAAGAAAATCGTGACTTGAAGAAAAGAGTGCATATGAGATCAAAGGTCAAGGAAGAACAAGCCTCCTTGAAGAAAAGAATTGATGGTATTTGAATGTTCTCTTGACTAGAAAGAAAGAAAATGTTGTTGATTTGAAAAGAAATAGAAATGTATTAATCAACAAAAATTTTATTATCTTTAGAAGGGATGACTTATGTGTTGTAAAATCAAATCATTTTTATATGGAAGTAAAAATATTATTTGTAGATATTGCCAACAACATGGACATGTTAAGAATATGTGTTATGTCAAGAAGAATGAAAAACTTGGAATGAAAGTTGCATGGATTGATAGCAATTTCACTAACTCAAATGGACCCAAGAAAATATGGGTACAAAAAGTTATCAATGGATTTACTGTGTAGGTACTTAACATCACCAACATATGCTAAGTGGTTCATAGATAGTGGATGTTCAACATATGAAGAGTGATGCTTCTCTCTTCACAAATCTCATATCCAAAAATAGTGAAAAAGTCACATTTGGAGATAACAATAAAGCAAAATCAATCGACATTGGTGATGTAGGTAAAAATGGTGAAACCTTGATTAAGAATGTGTTTCTTGTTGATAATTTGAACTATAATTTATTAAGTGTTAGTCAACTTTGTGACAAAAATTTATATGTATTTTTTACCAAGCATGAATGTCTTATCCTTGATAAAAAATCATATTATTTTATTCAAGGGCACTAGGCACAATGATGTTTAGGTGATTCATCTTGATAAAATTAGCAATAGCAATGTAAAATGTCTTACCGCTTCCATAGATGATCCTTGGCTTTGGCATAGAAGACTTTGTCATTTTAATATGGATTTGATTGAAAAACTTGCTAAGATGGATTTGGTAAGAGGTTTGCCAAAACTAAATTTTTTGAAAAATAAAATTTGTGATGCATGCCAATTTCGTAAACAAGTCAAAGTTTCTTTTAAACCAAAGAATTTTGTGTCTACTCATAAACCTTTAAAATTGTTGCATTTAAACTTATTTGGACCTACTCAATATGCTAGTCTTGGTGGTTGCAAATATGCCTTTGTTATTGTCGATGACTATTAAGAGAACTAGGTATACTTGGGTATTATTTCTTGTATACAAAATGAGGCTTTTGAAAAATTTGTAAAATTATTTTCCAAAATTCAAAATTTATTGAATTTAAAAATCATTCTTTTAAGAAGTAACAATGGTGCCGAATTTAAATTTGGAGATTTTCCCAAATTTTGTGATCACAACGGTATTTTTCATAAATTTTCGGTTGTTAGAGTCCCTCAACAAAATGGTGTTGTCGAAAGGAAAAATAAGACTATTTAAAAAACCGCTAGAACTATGATTAGTGAATGCGACTTACCACAATACTTTTGGGCCGAAGCGGTTAACACGGCTTGTTATGTCATAAATCGAGTTTTATTAAGATCTTTTTTAAACAAAACTCCTTATGAACTCATTTTTTGTAAAAAATCCGTTGTGAGCTATTTCAAAGTTTTTGGTTGCAAATGTTTTATTTTAAAAATCAAAGAAAACCTTAGAAAATTTGATAAAAAATCGGATGAAGGAATCTTTTTAGGATATTCGTAGTAGTGACAAGAAAGCATACCGAGTTTACAATAGAAGAACACTCTTGATTGAAGAAGTTGTGCATGTTACATTTGATGAAACTAATGATATTATCTTAAAAAATTTATGCGAAGATGAATATGTAGGTATTCTAAAGGAGCTCGAAAAGCTCGTTATTCACGAAAATCATCAAGAGATCACATCAAGCAATGATGTCAACAACCATCAAATAGATGATGAAAAGAATGAGGATACTCCAAAAGATCTTCCGAAAGCTTGGAGATTTGTCTCTAGTCACCCTCAAGATTTAATCATAGGTGATCTATCCGATGGGGTAACTACTCGTTCTCATAAACCTTTGAATAGTAATTGTGCATTACTTTCTCACATTGAACCTAAACATGTAGATGTTGCTTTGAGTGATGAACTTAGTCAATTTGAGAAAAATAACGTATGGACCTTGGTTGAAAGACCATCTTCTCATCCCGTTATTGGAACTACATGGGTATTTAGAAACAAATTAAATGACAAAGGTGAAATCATAAGAAACAAAGCTAGACTTGTTGCAAAAGGTTATGCTCAAGAAGAAGGTATTGACTTTGATGAAACCTTTGCACTCGTGGATATATTAGAATCCATTCGCATGTTTCTCTCATTTGCATGTTTCAATGATTTCAAATGGATATCAAAAGTGCATTTTTAAATAATTTTATTGATCAAGAAGTTTTCGTTGAACAACCTCCGGGCTTTGAAAATAAAAATCTTCCAAATTATGTTTTCAAACTCTCCAAAGCTTTATATGATTTGAAACAAGCTCCAAGAGCTTGGTATGAAAGATTAAGTGGTTTCTTGATAGAAAATGGATTCAAAAGAGGTGTAGTTGACACCACTCTTTTTACAAAAACAGATTTAAATGGTTTGTTAATTGTTCAAATATATGTTGATGATATTATTTTTGGAGCAACTAATGAAAGTTTGTGCAAGAAATTTTCACATTTAATGCAAAAAGAGTTGTGTGAGATGAGTATGATGGGCAAGTTACAATTTTTCCTCGGACTACAAGTTCACCAAACAAAGGAAGGAAGGAACGTTTATTACACAAATCAAGTATACAAAGGAGCTCTTACTCAATCGATTTAGAATGGAAGATTGCAAACAAGTTGGTACGCCTATGTGCACTTCAACCAAACTTGATAAACACGATGGAGGTAATGGTGCTGATGAAAAATACTATAGAGGTATGATCGGAAGCCTACTTTACTTAACAGCCAGTAGACCAGATATCATGTTTGCTGTATGTTTATGTGCTAGATTTCAATCTTGCCCCAAAGAATCACACTTGATAGCTGTTAAAAGAATTTTTAGATATCTAAAGGGTACAATGAATTTTGGTTTGTGATATCCAAAGTCCTCTACATTTGATTTAATTAGTTATTCTGACGTTGACTTTGCTAAGTGTAAAATTGATAGAAAAAGTACCAGTGGTATGTGTCATTTTCTGAGAAATTGTCTTGTGTCTTGGTGAGATGTGTTAGCAAAAAACAAAATTCTATTTCTCTTTCTACGGCTGAAGCAGAATACATTGCTGCTAAAAATTGTTGTGCTCAACTTCTTTGGATGAAACATACTCCGAAAGATTTTGGTGTATTTTTTGATTGTGTGCCTATAAAGTGTGACAACACTAGTGCAATTAATCTCACAAAAAATCCTGTTATGCACTCTAGAACCAAACACATTGATGTTAAGCATCATTTTATTAGAGTTCTTGTTTGTAAAAAGGAAATTCGTGTTGATTTCGTGCCAACTTCAGATCAACTAGCTGATATTTTTACAAAACCCTTGGCTCTAGATCGCTTTGAATCTCTCAGAAATTGTTTGGGGATTTTACAGATCAATTTGGCATAGTTTCTTCGTTCGAACTCATTCGTTCGTTCAAACAACACTATCTTTCGGATGCTCTGTATCGTCCAAAAACTTCCTATCTACCTCGGACGCTCATAATCGTCCGAACGATTATAATTTTCTTCACCAAATCTCTGCGAAATTCTTCTGGACGTCTACCATGGTCTGAAAAAATATCGGACGCACTGGCTCTTCCATCGGCCGTCCATTCATCAGCTGTCGGACGCTTCATCGGACGCACACCAAACGTTCGCCCGTCCAAATGTTCTCTTTGTTTGATTAAAACCGTCCATCTTCCCCATTTCGGGCTCAACCTCACCCCCGAAAACCCTCTGGCGAAATTTTTTCCTTCAACCTCTCCTTCTAATTCTCTATCCACAAATTGATTGGAAAATTATCTTCTCCAAAGTATTTCTCACCATTATCATATCTAATTTCCCCCATCTACCATCTCATTTCATCAAATTCTCCCAAATCTTTCAAAAAATCAAATTTTTCCTCCTCTTCCTTATCTTCCTTCACAATGGTTAAATCCCGCAGAGGTTCTTCTACAGCAAATCGTGGACGAAAAACAAAAGGGAAAGCTCCAGTGCATAGAGAATCGTCTGTTAATCCCCAAGTCTCCTCAAATCCAACATTACCAAAATTCATTGTGATGCCAAGGCATCTGAACGGTATACATGTCTTCTAAGTAAATCTATAATCGTTCAACGTCCTGCATCTCAGAGTCTTTTTGATGAGTATAATCTTTCCATTGTCAAATCATGCTTTGAAAAACAAAATTGGGGTCACCTAGTGCATATTGATTTACCCGTGTATCATGACATGGTGCTTCAGTTCACCGCCAATGTTCGAAAAGGCCCCACTGTTCGCACTTTAATTTCTCGTGTAAACAGCACCAAATCTAGAGATTTTCTCTAACATCATCAACACTATTTTTGAATGTGAAGTCTCAAATCCGCATGATTTCTCCTATTTCTTTTCTTTAGATAAATGGCCCGCTATTGATACTAGATTTGACATTGATGAGGTTAGGGCTATTTTTAACATCAATTTCAAACAGGCATCGGAAGCCAAAACCACATTACTAACTCCTGAACTAAACATTCTATACACCCTTGTCACGAATCTATTATTCCCAATCGGCGGGATCGTACTAAGCCTAGCAAAATACAGCTGTACTTATTTTTTTGTGTTTTCAAGGGCATTTCTCTTGACTTTGGGTATCTTTTTTGCTCCCTGTGGGAACTCTTCCTTACTGATACCCGAAGAAACATTCTCTTTGGAAAATTCTTCACCAAAATTTTTGATTTCCTCAATGTTCCTTTCAGCGGCAACAAACAATTTCCCCCTTATTTTAACAAATCTTATATTGAACGAAAAGGCCTTTGGTTTTTCAACAATCAATGATTTACTAAGGCAGCTTTTGATATTGAACGTTCAAAATCCCAGGCCTCCACCTCTGGTTTCGCTATTCCACATTCTCTTCCTCCTCAACCACCCCCACCATTCCATGATCCTCATCCATCTACCTCTGAACCCATACTTTCTCATATCTACGGCCTTCTCACTTCCTTAAGTACTCAAGTCAGTTCATTTCAACGTCGCACAAAGCGTAAGTTAAAGCGACTTGAAACTCGTCAGGTGATTCTCCAAGAGGCCCTTAGCCTTGGCATAGGTCTGCTTCGGCTCAGGTTCAATTTGCCAACCTTCAATCACAATATCCACTTGATTCATCTTCCGACAGTGATGACAATGAAGATGGGGCTGTTCGTGAGAACGACGAAGAAGATGCCAATACTCAAGGTGCTGCCAATGAAGATGAAGGCGACGATAAGGATATTGACGAAATGTTCGATTTCATCATGCAACGCCGCACTAAAGAAGAGGAAGACAGTGATGCCACAGATGAAGATGCTCCTTCAAAAAGCCAAAAGACTGAAAAGCGCTCCAAGAAGAAAATTGACTCGACTTAGTTTCTTTGACATCTGTTTTTTGTTTTTAGCACTTTTCTGTTTTTTAGTTAGGATTGCTCTCAGATTTCCCTTTTTTGTATTCCCTTGAACTAACTATTGTGTTTTTATGCATTTCTGTTGAATACTTGAACTAAGTACTAATTAATATTTGCGTTGAATATTTGAGCTTTGGTTTATGCATTTCTGTTGAAATACTTGCACATTTCAGGATGGGAGCTTTGTTTGATGATGTCAAAAGGGGGAGTAGTCATCTATATTACAAAATGATTAGTCATATCTGATTGTTTTTTCATAATTACTCCATGAAGGTTTGTCATCGTCAAAAAGGGAGAGATTGATGTTTTCCAAACCTTATTTTGATGATGACATAAACAATTAACTCTGTAAACAAGTTTTACAGGTTTGTTATTTGTTTTGCTAGATATAGGATTTTCGGATGCACTGTACCATCCAAATTGTGTTAAGCTTCTCAGACGCATTTCACTGTCCGAACGAACAGGAAGAAAGAAGAATCCTACTGCTTTTCCAAACGGACGAACATGATCGTCTAAAGCCTCTATCGGACGATGGAACGGACGCATGCACGAACAACCGAACGAAGTTCTTCACCAACTTCATGAAGATCGGACGCTGTGTCGGACGCATCCCATCCTTCTCGGACGTCCAAAACCCCAACGGCTACTTTTTGTGCATTTATTATTTAGCCATTAGGAAGTAGTCGATTGCATTCACAATTTATTGCTCTTATAAATAACTACTTTGATATTCTGTAAAGATCATCTAATACATTGAATACAATCCTTAGAGAAGAGCAATTTTAGTACAAATTGGCTATAGTGCTTTGTTGTATTAGTGTGCAGTTAAGAGTGCAATTCAACTTTGAGTGGAGTGATAATCTTGTACGAAAGTGAGGTTGTAAGTAAGATTCTTGGCTCAACTAAAAGAATTTTAGTGTGAGCAAGAATATCCCTACTTTGTAAAGATTATTGGCTTACCAAGTGTGTGAAGCATTTTAGTGATTTGATAGTTCAAGCTTGTTAGATTGGAAGTATTGGCTGATTAATTTTCTCTCTTTCTTACTTCACTATTTTACTGATTCGATTAAATCAATTTTTATTTGAAAATCTTAATATTTCTAAAAGCATTTTTAGAAACCTAATTCACCCCCCCTCTTAGGTTGCTTTGGGACCAACAAATATGTGGTACACTCTACACTATACACTTCTATGTATACACTCTTCAATTTTCACGCCGTTTCCTTTTCAGTTCACTTCTCTTCTCACTTCTCAAATTCTTTTCAGTCTTCTTCTCAGACTCTTTTTCTCTCTTTTTTTTTTTTTTTTGTCTGCTACGTTTCTTTTCACTTTTCAGTTTCTTCATCCTTATTTTCTTCTTAATTTCTCTTTGGAATTATCTTCTCAATTCCCCATTTCTTATCAATCTTCAACCCTTATACTCAACCAAAAAGATCTAGCCAAATAAGGGTTGATCAAGCATCAAATCTGAACAAATTCGAGGCAAAACATCTACATCTCAAGGTAAGATAACTGATTTTGTTTCTGGATTTTAAATATCTTTATTCCTTATGAACATTATAGGATGAAATTTTCATACTCTCTGGTTTGTTCAAAACACTAGTGACTACCCTTTCTGTCCAAAGTTAAGGCCTTTTTGAATTTATAGGATCTCCAAAGTTACTGTTTGTGTGATTCTTAGCTTGGATTTTATTTTTCTTGGCAATTTTCTTGATTAATTTAGTAGTAATTAGTATGTTACAGGTGTATTTCTGGAATTATTTTGGTCTGCGCAGGGGACAATTTGGCCTTAATAATTTTAGGTTTCATCGTGTAATATTTATATTGTAGATTTTGTAAAGTGTGGTTTATGTGTTTGGTAACCATGGACAACAAATCAGGTTGTGGCCTAATCAAGAGCTGGACAATATTTCTTGGTTTTTTTTCTTTATTTTTTTTGAGATGATGAAATTTATTGGGTTTTTTTTGTTCAAACTAAAGAAGATGAATTTATTGGTTGATTTGTATAATTTAGCATTTTTTTAATCTGTTTGGTGATCTTTGATAATTGATAAATGTCTAAAAATATACTTATCAAATTAGGATGATCGTGAATCTAAAAAGAAAATGGTGTTTTCTCTAGCAAGAAATATTAGTTCTAAAAGACTTTATATTAGAATAATTCTAAACATTAATTCCTTGCTTTTTATGGAAATAGATGGTGAATTCTCTTAAAATTCTGAGTACTTCTTCTTTGGCCAACTTATTTATGCTTTGTGAAATGAAATTCAATTGCTTATTCCTGTTTCTTTTCTAGCCATATTTACTAGTAATGATTGTCAAAATATATATTTTTTAATCTTTTCAGGTTGTAGTCTTGTAAATGTCAAGCATGGGAGATAATACCAAAAGTGCAGATGTAAGCATCAGTGTTGAATCTGTTGATGATCAATCTTCCTCAATTCCACCTCCTAAAATTGCTACAACTGCATCTGAACCTCCCCTATCCAAGAACTCCAGGGTAAGTGAAGCTAGTACAAAAACTCAAAACAAAACTTGGGTATGGGATCATTATGATATTGTTGAAGGTCTAGATAAAAAAGAAAAAAAGGCTACATGTAAATATTGTGGTAGTCTTATTTCTTGTCCAAGTAGACATAGTACTTTATCTTTGAGTAATCACCTTCATAGGTGTAAAAAACATCCTTATAGTAACCCGGATAAGAAGCAAAAGACTTTGGAGTTTGTTTCAAATCTCAAGAGGGAGGGGCAGGGAAGACAATAAAACCCTACATATTTGATCATTGACAGAAACACATATTAATATTGGCTAGGATGATTATTATTGATGAACTACCTTTTGCTCATGTGGAAAAGGAGGGTTTTTTGGATTTTTGTGGACTAATGCAGCCAAGATTCATTGTTCCTTCACGTAGAACTGTGACTAGAGATTGCCATAGTCTGTTTTTGGATGAGAAGAAAAAATTGAAAGAACATTTTAAAATTTTGCCTTCACGGATTTGTCTCACTACAGATATTTGGGCATCCATACAAAATCTCAGTTATATGTGTCTTACGGCTCACTTTATTGATCATGAATGGAATTTGCACAAAAAAATTTTGAATTTTTGTCCTATCACAAGTCATGCTGGTGAAGTAATTGGTAGGACTGTAGAGAAATGCTTGATTGAATGGGGAATCAGTAAAGTTCTTACTATTACTGTGGATAATGCTAGTTCAAATGATAATGGGATTTTACCTTTATACTTGAAAAGAATGTTTAATAATTGGAAAGGTACTGTATTAAATTGTGATTATTTGCATATGAGATGTGTTGCACATGTCTTGAATTTAACTGTCAGGGAGGGGTTAAAATATTTGGATGACTCTATTATTTGAATTCGGTCTGCTGTAAAATATGTGAGGTCTTCACCTGCTAGATTTCAAAGATTCAAGTCTTGTATTGAAAAAGAAAGAATAGAGTGCAAAAGTCTTGTATGTCTTGATGTTGAGACTAGGTGGAACTCTACATAGTTAATGTTGGAAGCTGCTTTAAAATTTCAAAAGGCATTTGAGTTATTAGAGTCTGTGGATAACAAGTATGTAGAAGAGTTAACTCCAAAGTGAAACATCGATAATGGGGGGAACATAGCTCTAGAATCAGGGGTATCCCAACTGAATCAGATTGGAAACATGCTAAAAATCTGCTGCCTTTTCTTCAAATTTTCTATGATTCTACCGTTAAAATATCAGGCTCATTATATGTGACTCTGGAAATGAATACATCAAAGAAATTTATGGTATTGGGATGATGCTTGATGAATTAATTGGAAGTGATGACATTGGTATATCAAGAATGGCTGGTAATATGAAGAAAAAGTATGACAAATATTGGGGCAATGTTGAAAAAGTTAACATTTTGATTTTAATTGCCATTGTTCTTGATCCTCGATATAAATTAGGGTATGTTATGTGGGCAATTGAAGATCAATATGATATTGATAAGGCTGAAATTTTAAAAGACAAAGTGTTACAGGTTTTTAATGCTTTATTTGATTCTTATTCTGCAACAAAATCACGCTCTAAAGAAGTTGTAACTCAGCCTGTGGAATTGGGTAAGATGGATTTTGAAAAAATTAGAGCTAGAGGGGCAGTAAGTTTCATTGATGCACGGTACTCCAAGGAAGATGATTCATTTAATAGCACTGAGAACAAAACAGAGTTAGATGTTTACTTGATGGAAATGAAGGTAGATCGTAATTGTCCAACATTTAGATTGCCTTATATTAGATTGGTGGAAAAAGAATTCTCCTAGATTTCCTATTCTTGCTTCAATTGCTAGAGATGTTTTAGCCATTCCAATTTCTACAGTAGCTTCAGAATCGGCTTTTAGTACGGGAGGACGTATACTTGATTCCTTCCGTAGTTCTTTAACTCCAAGGATAGTGGAGGCTTTAATCTGTGCACAGGATTGGCTTCGTAGGGGTCTTAACCCTATTGATTTGGAAGAGAGCTTAGCTGATTTAGAACAAATAGAGTCAGGCAAAATTTTTATTTTTTAATTCTGCAGTTATTTTATTATTTAATTAACTAAAAATGTAGCTGATTTTCCTTTCCTTCTTTTGTTTTGTAGAAACTTCAAACTTGACTGAAAAACAACCTCTTGTGAAAATAGAAGATTAAGGATTGTGCAATTTGAAACCTTTGGGAGTTGATTGTATCTGTGTACTAGTGTAGTCAAACTTTTTGACTCTAATGTATCAATTTCAGTGTTTCTGTTGAATTGTATCCTTTTGTTTGGTGATATTTGTCTAATGTACTTGAGAAGCCAATTTTTTTTTATGTCAGATTTTTAAGATTTTTATGGATTGAGACATCATGACTTACTGTCTCTAATATTCTTTTGGTTTCAAATTTGTGAGAAGTAATGTCAAACATTTGCTGGTCTTTCATGTTTGAAGTTAAGCAGGTTTTTTTGATGGTTTGTCTTAGGGACGGGTATCCGCATGCTCCGACCCTCACTTAGCGGGTATCCGAATGTCGGGTACCCGCAGACATGAGAGGCGGATTAGGGTCAAAAAATTCTTGACCAGCAAGATGCGGGGCAGATCACCCAAAAGGTTTGAGGGGCAGGTACCCGCCCTATGCCTACCCCTAAACCTCACTAATTAACACATCTGGATGCATAAACTTCTTTGAGAGTTATGAGTAAATTGTTGGGAATGAATAAAACTATGATTTTTTTTTTTTAGTTTATTATGTTTTTTTTTTTTTAGTTTATTTAGTAGTTTTTTTAGTTTAGTTTACCAATTGCAACATTTATTTTAATGTAATTTGTTTCTTTTTTTTTCAACATTTATTTTGATTAAGTTATTTTTTTAATGAAGAATATGAGTATTTCTCATTCAATGATTGGATTAAAAAATAGTGAAGACTTATATCTTGCTGATAATGCAACAATACATACGATACTTAAAAATAAGAAATAATTTTTTCATTTAATAAAAGGTAATGCCAATGTTAATACAATATTGGGTAATACTAAATTAATTGATGGTTCTGAAAGAGCTACTATATTATTATCCAGAGGAACAAAATTCATTATAAATAATGCATTATTTTCTGCTAAGTCTCAAAAAAATTATTAAGCTTTAAAGATATCTGTCGAAATGGATATCATATTGAGACTATAAAAGAGAAAAATATTGACCATCGATATATCACAAAAATAATATCTGAAAAGAAATATGTTTTAAAAAAGTTATCTACTTTTTCTTCTGGTTTGTAGTATACATATATTAATACAATTGAATCACAGGTGTTACAGTGAACTAGAAGTTTACTAATCCAAATACTGTTATTATTTGGTATAACCAATTAGGCCATCTTGAGAACAATATAATGCATAGAATAATTGCAAATTCACATGAACATTTATTGAAAAACCTGAAAGTTGCTCAATTTAGTGAATTTTCTTATGCTGCTTGTTCTCAAGGAAAATTAATTATTAGACCATTACTAACTAAAATCGAAATTGAATTCCCAGCATTTCTGGAACGTATTCAGGGTGATATCTATAGGCCCATTCACCCGTCATGTGGACCGTTTAGATATTTCATATTTTTGATAGATGCATCTACTAGATGGTCTCATGTGTGTTTATTATCTTCTTGCAACCTGGCATTTGCGACATTACTTGCTCAAATAATTCAATTAAGAACACAATTTCAAAATTATGCAATTAAGAAAATTCGTCTTGATATTGCTGGTAAATTTACATCTCAGACATTTAATGATTTTTGTATGTCAATTGGTATAACTACGCATTGAACATCCTGTAACGCATGTTCATACTCAAAATAGTCTAGTAGAATCATTTATAAAATGCCTCCAATTAATAGTTAGACCATTACTTTTGAGAACAAAATTGCCTACTTCTGTGTGAGGACATGTTATTTTGCATGCAGCAACACTTATACGTATTAGGCCAACAAGTTATTTGAAATTTTCTCTATTACAATTGGCTTTTGGTCAGGAGTTTAATATATCCTATCTAAGAATTTTTGGTTGTACAGTATATGTTCCAATTACTCCATCACAACGCACAAAAATGGGTCCTCAAAGAAGGTTGAAAATAAATGTTGGATATGAGTCATTCTCTATAATTAAATATCTTGAACCATTAATAGGGGATTTATTTACAGCATATTTTGCAAATTGTCATTTTGATGAAAATATTTTTTTAACATTAGAGGGAGAAGATAAACAGTTGGATATAAAAATTGACTGGAATGAATTGTCATTATTGCACTTTGATTCTCGTACAAAGCAAAAAATGTGAACTCAAAATTCAAAAAATAATTCATTTGCAAAATATTACGAATCAACTACCAGATTCATTTATTGACCTAAAACGAGTTACTAAATCTCATATACCTGCTGAAAATGCTCCAATTAAAATTGAAGTTCCAGTAAAACAACCTATCAGTGAAAATGATTGTAAACTACGCCTAAACCGTGGTAGACCAATCGGTTCTAAAGATAAGAATTCTCGAAAGAGGAAATGAGCAACTATTCAAAATGGTCACATAATGGAGGCGGGTGCTCCCGAAGAGATCCTAGACATAACTAATCGTAGAATCTCAGAAGTGGATCAGATACCTGAATCTAGTGAAAAAGAAGAGATCTCGATAAGTTATGTCTCTACTGAAAAAAGACGGAATCGAAAAGATATTGTTGTCGACAACAACTTTGTTTATAATATTGTAGCTGATGTTTTGAATGAAAACGAGGATCTAGAACGTAAATCTATCGAAGAATTTCGACTCAAAGATGATTGGTATCTAAACCAAATAGAAAGATGCAATTCAAATAGAATTACTTTTAAATGTGAGGTTTTTGGACCTGTAGTCCAAACACCAAAAGGTGTAAAACCAACAAGGTACAAATGGGTATTTGTACAAAAACGAAATGAGAAGAATAAAATCGTGCGATACAAAGAATGCCTTGTCGCACAAGAATTTTCACAAAGACCTGGCTTTGATTATGAAGGTGGATGCAATTTTTGTTTAAATATTTTATTAGTTTGGAGTTCATGAAAAAGTTAAAATGCGCTTAATGAATATTGTGACAGCCTATTTATATGGCTCGCTTGATACAAAAAATTATATCAAAATTCCTGAAGGATTTAAGATACATGACACATATAAAGTTTCCTGAGAAAAATTGTTCAATAAAATTACGTAAATTCTTGTATGGATTAAAGCAATTTGGGCGTATGTGGTATAATCATCTCAATGTGTATCTCTTGAAAGAGAGTTACAAAAATGAGCCAATTTGTCCCAGTGTTTTTATCAAAAAAGAATTGGATTAGAATTTTTTATAATTATTGTATATGTTGATGTTATAATTATTAATGGAACTCCTGAAGAGTTTCAAAATACAATGAATTATATAAAGAAAGAATTTGAGATGAAAATCCTAGGTAAAGCAAAATTTTGTATAGGCTTACAATTTGAACACTTAACGTATGAAATTTTCATTCATCAATCAACTTATACAGAAAAATTATTAAAGAGATTCTATATGGATAAAGCACAGAGTACGCCAATGGTTGTAAGATCGTTTGATGTGAAAAATGATCATTTCCGTCCTTGGGAGAATGATGGTCCTAAAGTACCATATCTAACTGCTACAGGAGCATTAATGTATCTTGTTAATAATACACGACCTAATATGACATTTGTTGTAAATTTGTTAACAAAATTTAGTTCTTTTTCATTATGAAAACACTAGAATGTTGTTAAGCATATATTTAGATATATTCGAGGGACTATTGATATGGGTTTATTTTATTCAAATGAATCTATGCACCAAATTGCAGTTAATTGCTATGCAAATGCCAGATATTTATCTGACCTACATAAAACTCGATTTCAAACAGGTTATTTATTCATATGTGGAAATACAGCTATATCATGGCGTTCAACATAATAAACTTTAGCCACTATTTCTTCAAATCATGTAGAATTAATTACTATGCATGAGATAAGTAGAGAATATGTATGGCTAAAGTCATTAATCCAACATATCTAGAAAATATGTGGTTTAACGTTAGAAGAGAAACTGCCAACAATATTATATGAAAATAATGTAGGATGCATAATCTAGTTAAAGGGAGGTTATATCAAAGGAGATAGAATGAAGCATATTTTCATGTAATAATCTAACTGATTTATTCACAAAGGCACTACCCACATCAACATTTGAGAAGATAATTTATAATATCAGAATGCACTGTCTCAAGGATATTAAGTTACGTTTTTATGAGAGAGAATAATAGTACACGCTATATTCTTTTTTATTGACCATGGTTTTATCGGTCTTAATGGATTTTTCAGACAAGGTTTTTAATGAGGCAACATGCAAAAATGTATTACAAATTTTGTGTACTCTTTTTCCTTTACTAGGTTTTTGTCCTACCGGATTTTTTCTAGTAAAGTTTCAATAAGGCACATGATCTACTTATTAGACATCCAAGAAGGAGTGTTACAAATGCTATTAGTTGCGGATGTCTACACATATATTTTAATTTTGATAAGTTGCAGTGGAAGTCTATCTATATTTAAGTATTTTTTATAACTGTTGATACAAGTTATGTTGTTTATCTGATAGTTGTTGATACAATGTACTTTGTTTACATTGCGCAACTTATAGGTCATTGTACCCTTACAAATATATGCATCACATGAGGAATAAAAATACAGACTGTCAAATCTTCCATTTTTCTTTTCTCTCTTTCTCTCAATTTCATATATATATATATATATATTATTTTGTTTAACTTTTAAAACATGATTGTAATTTTTAAAAATTTATTTAAAATTATCAAATTTTATAGTGTATGAAAAAGTTATCTTTAATTAATTAGAGAGAGCCTAATCCTTGATAGTCAATCAAGCTTTCGCAACAGAGTTTAAGCAAAGCTATTACATTTGGAACTATGAGTCTGCTTTCACATTCCGATTGGACTAAAACTCTTGTTGGAAGATTCCTCTGACTTTATATCGATGATGAATTGTTGAAAAAGCGTGATTAAATTGTCTATGGAGACAAATTTTCGACGCTGATGTCTTTCATAATTATTTATTTTTGTGTACAATTATTTGTACTTATTCTCACACGTAAGCAAGTGAATATGTTAAAGAAACACACAAACAACACAGGGATAAGGGAAAAAAAATATACTTTGACTTTGGAGTGTTCACGTGAGGTTAAATATAGTCCATTTGGCAAGTTTTTCTGGTAACATGAGGTTAGTACAATATGTAAGCTGTTTATTTTCAGACGTCAAAGAAAATATTGGATAAGGACCCTAATTAATCACTCTTTGCTGAAGAAATCATCCTTTTCGTTACCAATTTGTACAATTAAGTTACGAGGTAAACATCATTAAAAGTTATTTTCCTTTTGGCTTTTGCATTTTGCAATTCTTTTTCAAATATTCAGATCCATATATGCAATTCTCACAGTTCTCATTTTGCGTTCTTTTGGTCAGCCACTTCTTTGCTGTTCCATGTGTTTACTGATCAGCCATTCCTGAAAGTTATTCAGAGAATGTCACCTCTTATACTCTAGACTGAAGTAATTTATGAAAGATTTAGTGATTGGAATATACATATTCAGAGAATGGTTTTTATTAGTTAAATTCCCATAATAAATTGTAGGATATTATGAAATTGAAATTACCTTCTACTTAAGATATATTTAAGTTAAATAACCAAGAACTGCGTATAAATTTGTACTATAAAAATATATTATTTAAGGAATTAATTGTGTCGTTCCACGTTCTAGCATTAAGATGATAATATAATGTAATAATTGTTTTATTTTAAAATAAATCAAAAGTATAACGAAGGCTGTTACTTTGACCGTTGCAAGATTTTGATATATTAAATTCAGGATGATTATGATTTTGATCTTAGCAACCGGTGACCTACCTAGACTCAAATGCTCCTCTATAGTGTAGAATCAGGTACCCATCCCGCTAATCGCCTAAAGAAAGCCAATGTTTTGAAAATTGGACCGGGCATTGAACGGGTGACCTGTTCAGTTCGCGATTCAATCGGTTTGATCGGTTGAACCGGTCGGTTCATTAATTTAAGTTTTTTTTTTTCATTACCAAAGTGTGATATAATTTAAAATGATTTAAAATATATTTATATAAAATCTAAAATAGAAGTAAAATATTATTTTTGGAGAATTATAGTTCTAATATCTAAAAATACTGATCAAATTTCTAATAATAAAAGTGAAATTTGTTCAAAAATAAGTATAAAAAAGATCAAAAAAATAATAACTTAATAGTTTAGGCTTTGGTGTGTTCAATGTTTTGTCATTTTGGAGTTTCAATTTCTAGATTTTTTAATTTTTCTCTTTATTTAAATTATTTTTTATTCTGAAATTTAAAAAATCAACAAAACCAGTTCAACCGATTTTTGACTAGTTCCCGATTTTTTTTCGATTCTGTCCAATTTTTTAGATAGACCGAATATATAGTTAGACCGTACCAGTGGTTCTTTCGGTTTGCCGTTCGACCGGTCTAACCGGCTTATCCAGTCCGGTTTGATTTTCAAAACACTGAAGAAAATTGACCCAAAATATTCTCTCAGTTTCATTTCAACGGTAGCTTTAAATTGGTGCATAAGAATTAATACAACTATTAAATTATATATATATATAATATAATTTTAAAAGATTAAATTACTCTTTTATATTAATATGTTTCAATTACATAATCCTCCCGCTATATTAATATGACACTAAAAGTTTAAAAAAAAAACTCATTTAATGATTCATCAAATTTCTACATTGATAAATATTTTGAGACAAAAAAATTATCTAAACTGATGAATAAAATGAGATGTGATGAGTACTATAGATCGATCGTTACTACTAAAAGCTAGGTCAACTCCCCAATTACACACATTAAATACTACTACTACATACTCCTGAAACAGAGATTCCAGTTATATAAACATTTATCAGCTTTTTTTTTTTTTTTTTTTTTTAAATGCTTTGGATTAAATGCGGTCGACTAAGTGCATGTGGGCAGTCTATGATGGCATTGAGCTTGAATAATTGATGGCTTTTTCTCCATTCTTTTTTAGCAGGGGATGATGATAATTAACAAACAACTGGAACATCATCCCTTAGCTTAGGTAACATAACGTTGCCTGCCCCTTACCTGCGGGAATAAACAAAAAAAAATTTGCCTGGCCCTTGAAATCATTAAATAAAGTGAAAATGGATATGAATGTACAGTTTCAGATGTCATCAAAATCATCACATTTTGAAACAGTGGTAATCGATGTTCTGATCAAATGTTATTACCACAACAATATTTATTATTGTCTGATCAAAATACCCTTCTTCTTATGAAAGAAGGCTAAAAGAACAAGGATAGTTCTGTCATTTTATTGCATTTTTGCTGTAACATTAACAAATGCTGCTGTGGCAAAAACATTTGCCTCAATCAAGTATATATACGAAGCTGTCCATCAAGTATATGTGACCATCTTATAATTCCTTATTAATGGGAAATTTATTGATTCTTCAAAACGCATTTATATTTACAGTGAATCGACTAAATTTCATTAAGTTTGATGAAGTATTTTTCTTTATTGGAATTATGATTCTGTAAATTGGTAAAATGAATAATGTATTAGTTATGCATAAATCTACAAATTCATAAGCATATTTATACGCTTAGCGTGTAAAAACAAATTAAAAATATGAATACGAATTTCGATTATGTAAGACTGTTGATAGACTGTAATTAATAATTCAAGAAGCATAACCCTAAGTTTATAACAAAAGAGATATAAACATTTTTCATTGGTTTCTTCGAGATCAACCAAATAAATTTGCCTAGGTGTGAGGCTATTAGCAGAAGCTAGTTAAGCTACAAATTTGGTAGGATGGCACGAGATTATATGGGGCAATGATATTGCCACAGCCAATACCTTATTGCCACAGTAATTTCTATTTAAATGACAAAATTACCCTTTCAAATTATCCCATTTTCTAGAACCTGCCACCACAAGCATCCTCCCCCAATCGCATTCATGTGCATATACATTTCTATTTAAATGAGGACGGTGGTGTTGCCGCGAGAGGGAAAGGTTCATTTGAGAACTTGAAGGGTAATTTTATTATATAATAAAAGAATGTTGTGGCAATAAGAGATATTTGTTGTGGCAATATCATTGCCCTATGTATGAGAGTAGCTGAATTTGACGTATGTGTGATACTGTGTCTATTTCCACATTTTTTGCACTTACACAAGGCAAAAAATGAAGGGTTAGTCTACTTTAATTTCAGCTGCTATTCAAGGCAGGAATCACATGAGCCATTCTTGTCAGCTTGACGTTAATTAGAACATATTTTATGTTATCTTTGCAATCTTAGCATAAACCCCAATAAACAGACAAAAAAATCAGTGAAAAAAAAATATTCGTTAGAATAATTTCTTCTGAAAGTGATCAATAGCATTATTTTTAGTACAAATTCAATTAAGTTATAATCCTAGTGAGTTTTCAAATATAAATTTTATTGTTGAACAAAAATGTATAATTAATATTTTTGAGCAAAATATCTTTGTAGTTTATAATCCTACTGAGTTTTTTAAAAACAAAGTTTTTCTTTTGGGGAACTCAACTTCAACTACAATCCAGTTTGTTACCGGGAAAAAAAAAATCATCCTAATTTGCTGGTTCTTAATATTTTTTATTTATTTTAATCTAGGTAGAGTTGGTCGCGCCTAGCTATGCAATAATTCAACAATAGGAGAACACTCAAGAGCCCAAGTAATAAACTATCTTAATGGGTTCTCCTCTATAAAAAATTAAGTTAATATATTGTGTGAGCAGATGACTCACTAATTAGATATTAAGAATATAGAGAGAAAGAAAGAAAAACGAATTGAAGGATTCAGTGAATGCTCTTAAACAATTTTCTATTAAAACCCTCGAGGGATTAAATATAAACGATCTATTAGACTCTTAGTTAGCACTTAATATGATTTTCTTTAACACATTTTCTTGTCAATACTTAATACACAAGTATATATCCAAAAACTTTCTATCAGGCAGTTTTCTTTATTTCTTCTCTAGTTACCTTTTTATTTTCTTGTTTTTCATGTTTGTGGTATGATTTGTAGCAGGAAGAAAGGGAAGAAAAGGTAGGACTTTTGGATTCTTTATTATGAAGTTAGATTTTCCTTCTCCAAAATTACACCCCGCGACTCCACCAAACCAAAATGAAGGGTTGAGACATAATTTCTGACTTTCAACCGAAGCCGGTAAGGCACAAACAAACTGGTCAATTTGGGCGGCTCAATTTGCTCGTGTGGCTTCTAAATTCCAACTTCCCCAAAACACACCAAATCAATCCCCTTATTAGACTGCAAAAAAAAAAATAATACTGAATTTTCCTAAATGCTGGTCGGGCCTTAATATACAAAGATTGACCGCTAACTCATACTACTCATTGAACAGACCATTCCTCTCATTAAAAAAAGAAAAAAAAAAAACTTACAATGCTTAATACTCCTAAACAAATTCTGTTAACATAGAATAATTACATGAGCAACATGACATTTATGCTAAACAACCCATTAGATTATAAAATTGACAGTCAGTTAATACTTGGTACCCACCATAATTTCAGAATATAATGTATTTCTTAATTAGTAGTACGGATACCAACACATAATACGTTATTTTGTTAAAAATATGCTATTATATATATGTGCACTTGATACTTGACATATAATACTTATATGCAAGTTAGTATATAATTCGTAGGGTTGACTAGTAAATTCAGTAATTGTGTACCCATGTTAAAAAAAAATTGGAAGAAGACCAGGTTGAAAACTACAAACAAATATTAAACTTTAGTGTACGTGCACTTCTTCGTAGTTTGGTTTGGTCCAACTTTCCATCTGCAGGCGCTCCTAGTTTCAACCTTGCTTTCATTTTATGCATATTCAATTAATACCTTCAAATGCATTTGCTTCTCTCTTATTCTCTGAACTCTGTCAAGTCACAAAATGTCCCCTTTTGTCGCACCAATTTTCAAAACATTCAGCTAAAATAGCCCAGAAAAACAAGATTAGAAGAAGAAGAGAATTGAAATTCCATATTGATCATGTCAGAAGACGGAACTGATCATCTGATATATCTAGCATTACTCAGTTTCTTGGTCTTGCTTTCAGGTAATAACCTGTTTCAGCATTTCAGGTTATCATCAAATTATGGAAAAATGTTCTGTTTCATTTCTTTTCTTTTTGCCTGTATAAGATTTTCAGGAATGCACTTCTTATTGCAGAAATAATGTTTACTTTTCTTGAATTATAGGTAAGGTGGTTGTGGTGGAGATTCACTAGAAACAGACAAGCAAGTATTACTCAACCTGAAGTCATTTCTTGAGGAGCAGAATCTTGTTAACAGAGGAAGCTATAGCCTGTGGAACACAACCAGCACTTCTCCCTGCAATTGGAAAGGAATTTCATGTGATGTCAATCGAGTAATCGGAATCAATTTGTCCGGAAACAACATAGCTGGAGAGTTTTTTGGAAACTTTTCGGATTTGACAGAGCTAAGCTACCTGGATCTCTCAATGAACACGATTAGCGGATTCGTACCAGCAGATTTAGGCCAGTGTCAAAACCTTAAGTTCCTGAATTTGTCACATAATCTCATTGGCGGTCAGGTCAATTTGACAGGCCTAAAGAACCTGGAAGTTCTTGATCTTTCCGTCAATAGAATTGATGGCGATATCGGTTCAGCTTTCCCGAGGACTTGCACCAGCATGGTGGTAGCTAATGTTTCTGCCAATGCATTTACTGGTGATATTGGAAATACTTTTGCTGCGATGCTGGAATCTGAAGTATCTTGATTTGAGCTCCAATAATTTGACTGGAGGTTTATGGTCTGGATTTGATAGACTAAAAGAATTATCCTTGTCTGAAAACAATTTCATAGGGGCTGTCCCTGCATCATTTCTCACAAATAATTGCAGCTTGCAAAGTTTGGACTTCTCAGGAAATCAGATCTTTGGATTATTTCCAAAGGAGATTTCGAATTGTAAAAATTTGGTGGTTCTGAATTTGAATGATAATAATTTTAATGGACCAATTCCTAAAGAGATTGGTTCAATTTCTGGCCTCCAAGCACTTTACCTGGGAAGAAATAATTTCTCCAGGGATATACCGGTGTCTTTAGTTGGCCTGAGAAATTTAGCCTTTCTAGACCTCAGTGCCAATGGCTTTGGAGAAGATATACAAGACATATTTGGGCAGTTTAAACAGGTGAAGTTCCTTGTGTTGCATGGAAACTCATACACTGGAGGACTATACTCATCAGGAATTCTTATGGTTTGCCCAACATTTATCGGTTGGACTTGAGCTACAACAATTTGTCTGGTCCCTTGCCTACTGAAGTTTCTGAAATGCCCACCTTAAGATTCTTGATTCTTGCCTACAACCAGTTTACTGGACAAATACCTTCAGACTATGGAAATTTCCAGCAGATTCAAGCCCTTGATATTTCCTTCAACAAGCTAAACGGATCCGTCCCTTCAAGCTTGGGAAAGTTAAACTCATTATTGTGGTTGATGCTTGCAAACAACCAATTGTCAGGTGAAATTCCCCCAGAGTTGGGGAACTGCAGTAGCTTATTATGGTTGAACCTTCAAAACAATCAACTTTCAGGCACAATTCCTCCTCACTTGACAAAAATTGGTGCGGATCCAATGCCAACATTCTTGCTTAATAGGCAGAATTATCAGGTCAGTGCTGGCACAGGGGAGTGTTTGGCAATGAGAAGGTGGATACCGGCTGATTATGCACCGTTTAGCTTTGTCTATAAACTCCTGACGCAAGGAAGAATTGTAGGAATCTATGGGACAAGTTGCTTAAAGGCTATGGTCTATTTCAAGTGTGTAGACCTGGTTCTAATATCCGAACATTAGACATCTCGGGCTATCTTCAATTAAGTGGAAATCAATTATCAGGTGAGGTCCCTCCTGAGATAGGCAACATGCGCAACTTCAGTATGCTGCATTTGGGAATCAACCAATTCTATGGTAAACTTCCTTCAGAGATTGAACTCATAAGGCTAGTGGTTCTCAACACTACGCAGAACAATTTTTCGGGTGAAATCCCAACCGAGATTGGAAGCATCAAGTGCTTACAGAACCTTGATTTGTCATATAACAATTTCTCTGGCACATTTCCTGCCAGCTTCAGCAGCTTGAGTGATCTGAGCAAGTTTAATATCTCTTATAATCCATACATCTCTGGTGTAATTCCTACGACTGGACAATTGGCAACATTTGAGAAATGGTCATTCCTTGGTGACCCCCTTTTACACCTTCCACATCTTTCATTGATAATACTTCCAGTGGTGCACAGGGAAGCAAAAATGATATAACTAAAAAACCAACAAAGGTTGGTGTATTTTTGGTGTTCTTAGTTCTGATACTGGTTTTCTTATTATGTGGAGTTATGACTCTCATAGTTTGCCTCATTATAAAAAGCCCAATGGACTCGCCAGGATATCTGTTGGAGGAATCAAAACTTGTGTCAACTTCAAGTTCAGCAAATTCCCCATGGTTGTCAGATAGTGTGATGGTCATCCATTTGGACAAAACAGCCTTTACGCATTCTGACATTGTTAAAGCTACCAGTAACTTTTCAAATGATAGGATCATTGGAAGGGGAGGATACGGAGTCGTTTATCGAGGAATCTTGCAAAATGGCACAGAAGTAGCAGTTAAGAAGATACTAAGAGAGGGCATTGAGGGAGAAAGAGAATTCCAGTCTGAAATGGAGGTATTAAGTGGAAATTGCTTTGGTTGGCCTCATCCCAACTTGGTAACACTTTAATGGATGGTGTCTTGATGGATCAGAAAAATTTCTCGTCTATGAGTACATAGACGGTGGCACTTTGGAAGACCTTATCACTGATCGAACAAGACTTGCATGGAAAAGGCGCATTGATATAGCAGTTGATGTAGCGCGAGCTTTAATATTCTTACACCACGAGTGCTATCCTTCTATAGTGCACAGGGATGTGAAGGCTAGCAATGTGCTTCTTGATAAGCATGGCAAGGCACGAGTTACAGATTTCGGTCTAGCTAGAGTTATCAACGGAGGGGGAAGTCACGTCAGCACAACGGTGGCAGGTACGATTGGCTATGTTGCACCAGAATACGGCCAGCTATGGCACGCAACGACGAAGGGCGATGTGTACAGCTACGGGGTGCTTGTTATGGAGCTAGCAACCGGAAGACGTGCTGTGGATGGAGGAGAAGAATGTCTTGTTGAATGGGCTAGAAGGGTAATGGGAGATGGGCGTCAAGGGTTCACTAGAGCTCTTATTCCAGTATCTAGCTATTTTGGTATCCGGGCTGGAAAAGGGGGCAGAGGAGATGTGTGAATTACTTAGAATTGGTATAAGATGTACGGCAGAAACACCACATGCCAGGCCTAACATGAAAGAGGTGCTAGCTATGCTGATTGAGATTTCAGGCGGAGGACGCACAAGGAATTTTAGTGATGGCTCTTCTCCTTCCTCGGTATGAGAGAGAGATTGTATTATCCGGACACATTTATGTGTTCATATACATTTTTCAAATATTATAGTTAACAAACTTATACATACGAGGATTAGGTCCATGTAAACATATACTTCACATTCATTGTTGTCAAATGATATACAATTTTGTCTGCAATGTAAATAACTATAAGAGTCTGATGATTAATGAAACATTCTTGAATATTTTTTTTAGACGTAATCCAGAGAGCCTTCATTTCAATGATATAGACGAAAATTTTACACAAGTAGTAGCAAACTGCACCAAACTTCAAAGCTAAACACCCACCTATCTAAATTGACAGAAAAATTAAAAGCACCCAATTTCAAGCTACAAATTTTTTTTTTTCTTTTTTATGAAGAGTTAAAAATCTGTTGGTCAAATCCGCAAACTAGACTAAGTTCCCAATTTGTATGAGTATTAGGCACATTCCTCCAACCTGCAACAATTTGCTTCACTAGATGCATGATCCTCTTTATGACTTCATGAGCAGCAGTACTCTTCAACTTGAATATCCTATTGTCCCTTTCTTGCCAAATAGCATAGAGAATGATAATTTCCTGACCCAATTGATGAAGGATTCCTTTCTGATGTTACTGGTCCACCAACTCAGCTCCTCATTCCAATCATAAACACCTCTATACATAGCATCCCATGATTGAACAGTCCCCAAATGGTGGCTGAAAAAACACACTTGAAAAACAAATGATCAATAGACTCAGAATCACAACTACAAAGAACACACCAATCTTCTGTGAGAAGTCCCCATTTTTTAAGCCACTCCTTTGTAGCAAGCTTCCTCCTCACACATGCAAGCCACATTAGAAAGGCATACTGTGATGTGTGTTTCTTGAACCAAACCAAATGATTCCATGGCACAGCTTCGGATGAAGGTTGAAAGATTGTCAAAGCAGATTTGACAGAAAAGTTGCCAGAGCTCTCCATAGTCCAGAGAAACTATCCATAACATCATGACAAGGTTTACAACTCTCAGGAATGGCCTGAATAATATCTGAAACAACAGAATATCTCCTACTTCTGGCCGGCCAAAACCAATCACTACCCCTGATAATAGTTGATAATTTCGCATCCATTGAGCTTCCTAACTGGCTCACCACATCTGTCCCAAAAGAGGACAAGAGGGGACTCTGAGGATGCCAACCATCATGCCATAGAATATATTTTCTCCATTCCCTACCACAGCTCGAATATAAAGTCTAGCAAACTCTGTGAGCTGTAATAGTTTCTTCTAAAATCAAGAGGTATCTTGAGGAACTTTCACAGCCCAGAAAGACTTATTCTTGAATAAGAGATTTACATTCAAGATACTTTACCATCAGATCTCAAAGACAATGTTCAAAATTGAGCACCGATATCTTATCTCATTCCCAAAGAATTAAAACAGTGCCATTTGTAGAAGAATCCTGTATCCTATACATGTTCAACTTACTTTTGAATCCAAAAAGCCAGACTTCTGTTTAAAAATGGGTAAAAAATATTTTTAGTCTAAGTTTGACTCATTGATATTTTTTGTCCTCAAAATTTCATAGGAAACAAATCACCTTTATTATCTTCCAAATTTCTATTAAATTAGTTCAAATAATAAAAAAATAACATATTTTTTTTGTTCAAAGTTATGTGAAAAAGCTGTTTTTGTTAGTTTGGGCAAGAGAAAGTAAAAGATAGAGGGTAATTTTTTGTTGTCAATTGTCCTAATTGAGTTAAAACGTGAAAGTAAGGGATATGATTTATTTTTTGTGAAACTTTTGGGACTCAAAATGTCAGGGACCAAACTTTGGGGACCAAAAATATTTTTTACCCTCTAAAAAAATCTTTGTTGGTCAAGAAATCTGAGTGCTCATTATCACACTATTACAATTGCTGTACTTTCACAAGTGCGGAAACACAGAATTTCCCTATGTTCATATCTACCGGTACCAGTTATAAAATTTTCTAACGTAACTATTAACTAAATAACGTACCGTATGTGTACAGAATCAACAGTATATGAGGGAAGTAGGGTATTCACAAGAATTGATGTAACAAGTACAAGTTACTTGACTCAAACACTACTTCAAAAAATCATTATCAATGAGATTTAACTAAAATTAATCTAAAGTTAAGATTATAATTAATCTACAAAAGTAATTAAAGAATGTATTAAATTTGAAAGTGATGATGGATAATTATAAACCTAGGAAGTAGAGGTGGTAATTGTGATCCAAATCTATTTATTATCCAAAACCATCAAACTTAAATGGATTTGGTTAATCTTAAAAAGTTTAATGGATATAAATGGTTTATCCATTTATAACCATTTATTAAGCTATGAATTTTAATGGATAAACCATCTAATCCAAATAAATCCATTTAACTATAACAAATTATTGCAAGGTGATAATCTACACACACTTACATATATTTTCACACACACATTTGCACCCATTTACACATACTTACACACATTTTCACACACTCACACACACTTAAACTCATTTTCACACTTACACACATTTTCACACATTTTTACACACAAACACACTTGCACACTTTCACATATTTTCACACTTACACACTTATACATATTTTTACACACACACTTTCACATTTTTTCACACACACACACACTTACACTTTTACACATTTTTACACACACACTTTCACACATATTTTTACACACATACACATTTTTACACTCACACACATTTTCACATACTTACACACACATATTTTTGAACACACATACACACTTATATACACTTTCACATATTTTTACATACACACACTCACACACACCCACATACTTTCACATATTTTCACACACACATGCAGTGTGACACTTACACACATTTCCACACACACATTTTCACACACTTTCACACACACACTTACACTTTTTACACATTTTCGCAGTCACACTTTCACACACATTTTCACACACACACGCTTACACTTTTACACGTTTTCACAGACACACTTTCACACATACATTTTTACACACACACTTACACACATTTTCAGACATACACACACTTAAATATATTTCCACACAATTTCACACATATTTTCACACACTTACACATTCAGACACACACAAACACTTTCACATATTTTCACACACACAAACACTCCCACACATTTTTGCATACTTATACACCTACAAACACACATACGTACACTTACATATATTTCCACACACTTACACAGATATTTTCACACATATGCTTACACACATTTTCACACACTTTCACATTTTTTCACACACACACACTTACACACACAAATAGACAAACTTTCACATATTTTCACACACTCACACACATACTTTTCACACATAGACAATATGTATCTTTCACACATTTTCACACACTCACACATTCACACACACTTAAAACACATTTTCACACTTACACACATATGTTCAGACATACACACACTTATTCATATTTTCACACACTTACACACACTTATACATATTTTTACACATACATATACACTTACACACATTTTTACACATACATATACACTTACACACGTTTTCATATATTTCACACACACACTTATATTTCCACACACACCCACACACTTTCACATTTTTTACACATACATGCACACTTACACACATTTTCACACATTTTCACACACACACATACAAATACTTACACTTTTACACATTTTCATACACACACACTTTCACACATGCATTTTTACACACACACACTTAAATATATTTCCACACAATTTCACACACATTTTGACACACTTACACATACAGACACTTTCACATCTTTTCACACACAAACACTTCCACACATTTTTACACACTTATACACTTACAAACACACACTTAATGTGTGACAATATAGCACACACTTAGCACACACTTATGTACGCTTACATATATTTTCACACACTTACACATGGATATTTTCACACACACACTTACATACATTTTCACATACTTTCACATATTTTCATACACTTGCACATATTTTGACACACTTGCACATATTTTGACACACTTTCACACATTTTAATACACACATATTTTCACACACACTTACGCACACATATAGACAAAATTTCACATATTTTCACACACATACATTTACAAACATTTTCACACACAAACTTTCACACATTTTCACACTTACACACACACTTCACACATACACACATACACAAACATTTTTAAACACACACACACACTTACACACACTTTTACATATTTTTACACACACGCACTTACATAAATTTTCACACACCCACACACTTTCATATATTTTTACACACACACTCACACTTACACACATTTTAACAAGCACGCATACATACACTTTTACACATTTTCACACACACTTACATTCACTTTTACACATTTTCACAAACACACATTCATACATTTTTACACACACTTACATATTTTCACACACTTACACACACATTTTCATACACACACACACTTACATATATTTTCACACAATTTCACATCCTTACACACATGGACACACACAAACACTTTCACATATTTTTACACACAGACACACACACTTCATACATTTTCACACATACTTTTAAACATTTTCACACACTCACATATTTTCAAACACACACAATTACACAAATTTTCACACACAAAAATTTTTAACACACATATTTTTGTGTAAATACACACATACTTACACATTTTTTCACACACACACATACGCACACGCACAATTTCACACTTACACATATTTTCACACACACGTATATTTTATCTCTCACACACACACTTACACACATTTTGACATACACACTTGCACGCACACATTCACATATTTTCTCACACACACTTACACACATTTTCTTACATATGCACACAATCATTTTGTCATACATACACACACACATTCATATATTTTCACACACACACATTTTCATACACACACAAACTGACACACATTTTCACACATTTATACTTATTTTCAAACACACACACTTACATTCATTTTCACACATTTTTACGTACATACACACATTTTCACACATACACACTTACATATATTTTTACACACACACACATTTTCATTTATGTGTTTTAACACATTTTCACACACACTCACACATATTTTCTCACACACACACGCTTTTACATATTTTCAAATACAATTACACATAAACTTTCACACATTTTCTCACACGCACACACACTTTCATATTTCACACACACACATACTTACAGACATTTTCACACTTACACACAGTCTTACCCATATTTTCACACATTACACACACTTATATATATTTCCATACACTTTCACACATTTACACACACACATATTTACATACACACTTGCACACATGTTCACATGAAAATGTGTGAAAGTGTGAAAATTGTATGTGTAAATGTTTGTATAAATATATATATATATATATATATATAAGTGTCTGTGTGTGTCAAAATGTGTGTAAGCGTGTTTATGTGTGAAAATATGTGAAAGTGTGTAAGTGTATGTAAATGTGTGTACGTATATGTAAATCTATGAAAGTATGTGAAAATGTGTGCAAGTATGTTTATAAGTGTGTGTATGTAAAAATGTGTGAAAGTGCATGTGCTTGTGAGAGAGAAAATGTAACTGTGTGCGTGAGAAAATGTTTAAGTGTGTGAAAATATGTGTATGTATGTGTGTGTAAAATTGCATGTAATTGTGTACGAGTGTGTGTAAATGTGTGAAAGTGTGTAAGTATATGTGAAAACTATGTGACAATGTGTTTGTGTATGTAAAAATGTGTGAAAGTGTGTAAATGTATGAAAATACTATGTGTGAAAAAGTGTGTAGTGTGAAAATGTGTGTAATTTTGTGGGCGTGGAAATGTGTGAAAGTATGTGTGTGTGAAAATATATGCGTAAGTGTGTGTATTTGAAAATATATAAGAGTGTGTGTGAAAATGTGTGTAAGTGTGTGTAATTATGAAGTGTGTAATTTTGTGTGTGTGAGTGTGAAACATGTGTAAGTTTGTATGTCAAAATGTGTGTAAGTATGTATATAAGTGTGTGAAAATATGTATGTGTGTGTATGTGCGAACATGTGTGTAATTATGTGTGTGTGTAAGAAAATGTGTAAGTGTATGTTTTAAAATGTATGTGTGTGAAAATGTGTAAAAATATATGTATGTATGAGTTATTTTGTGTGTATGTGAAAATGTACATGTGTGTATGTGTGAAAATGTGTAAGTGTGTGTATGTGAAAATATGTGTAAGTGTGTGCGTGTAAAAATGCATGTATCTGTGTGTGTGAAATTGTGTGAAAGTGTGTAAGTGTATGTGAAAATATGTGACCGCGTGTGTGTGTGTGTGAAAGTGTGTGAAAGTGTGTGAAAGTATGTAAATGTATGAAAATGGTGAAAAATGTGAAAATGTAAGTCTGTGTGTGTGAAAATATGTGTAAGTATGTGTATAAGTGTGTAAAAATATGTATAAGTGTGTGTGTATGTCTGAACATGTGTGTAATTATGTGTGTTTGAAAATGTTTGTATGTGTGTGTAAGAAAATATGTAAGTGTGTGTTTTAAAATGTATATGTGTGTGAAAATGTGTGTAAGTGTTTGAAAATGTTTAAAAATATGTGTATGTGTGAGTTAGTATGTGTGTATGTGAAAATGTACGTGTGTGTATGTGTGAAAATATGTGTAAGTGTATGTATGTGAAAATATGTGTAAGTGTGTGTGTGTGTGTGAAAATGTGTAAAAGTGTGTGTGTGTGAAATTGTGTAAGTGTATGTGAAAATGTGTGACAGTGTATGTGTGTGTGTGTGTGAAAGTGTGTAAAGGTATGAAAATATGTGTGTGTGTGTAAAAATGTGTGCAAGTCTGTGTGTGTGAAAATATGTGTATGTGTAAAAATATGTATAAGGATGTGTGTGTGTATGTGTGAACATGTACGCATGCATGTGTGAAAATATGTGTAAGTGTGTGTGAGAGAGAGAGAAAATTTAAGTATGTGTTTTAAAATATAATTATGTGTGTAAAAATATGTGAAAGTGTGTGAAAATGTGTGAAAGTATGTGTAAATACGTGTAAGTGTGTGTAAGTATGTGAAAATGTGTGAAAATATATGTATGTGTGAGTAACTCTGTGTGCGTGTGAAAATGTGCATAAGTGTATGTGTGTGTGAAAATGTAACTGTATATGTATGTGTGTGTATGTGTGAAAATTTGTATAAGTGTGTGTTTGTATAAGTGAACATGTGCATAAGTGTGTGTATGTGTGTGAAAATGTGTGTGTTTGAGAAAATGTGTGTTAGTTTATGTGTGTGTGAAAATATGTGTAAGAATGTGTGTGAAAATGTGTGTAAGTGTGAGTGTGTGAAAATGTGTGTATAATTGTGTGTGTTAAATATGTATGTGAAAATATGTGGTAAGAGTGTGTGTGTGAAAATCTGTGTATAAGTGAGTGAAAATGTGTGCAAGTGTGTGTGAAAATGTGTGTTAGTGTGTGTGAAAGTGCGTGTAAATGTGTGTCTAAAAATGTGTGTAAGTGTGTGTGAGAAAACATATGTGTAAGTGTGTGTGAAAATATGTGTTAGTGTGTGTGAAAGTGCGTGTAAATGTGTGTCTAAAAATGTGTGTAAGTGTGTGTGAGAAAACATATGTGTAAGTGTGTCAAAATGTATGTAAGTGTGAACATACAAATTTGGATGATTTTTAAATGGATAAATGGTTTATCCATTATCCATTATCCATTATCCATCCATTTAGATCCATTTATTAAATGGTTTTAAATGGATTGGTTGAATTTTATCCATATCCATTTAAGTAAAACCACGGATTATTCATTTATCCATTTTGCCACCTCTACTAGGAAGCATTAATGATAAAAATAGAATTAAATGGAGTAATAAAGATCTAATAAGATTCTCTCATGAAAATGCTTATTTAATGACGAATTACATGTTTTCAATCCAAAGTTATCAATTTTAAATCTTCTATTCAACTATTCTTAAAAAAAACCCTACTTTAATATTACATCCCTCAAAAGGAAAGATGAAGGAAAAACATATTTTTGAACTCTTAGAGACCCTTATTTATAGGTTTTAAGTATCACAATGCTAGGCCTGTCAATGAGTTGGGTCTAGACCCGGACCCAACCCGATCCGGACCCGTTTATCCGGGTCTGGATCTTTAACAAATTCCGATTACCCGGATCCGATCCGGACCCGTTTAGCTATTATAATAAATGGGTCAGATCTAGATCTTGGTGTTCCGATCCGATTAAGACCCGGATCCGATTAAAATATTTAATATATAATAAAATTATTGTATATTAGTGTTATTTTATATGTATATATACATATATGTTGTGTAAATTGCCCATGTAATTTATATTTAATATAAAATACATGCATAAATATTAATTATGAACTCAATACTAGTTTGTATAATTAAAAAAAAAAGAAAATTCGATAAATTGTAATAGTTTTACATATAATTTTAAAAAAAATTATTAAGACCCGGATCCGGATCTGACAAGACCCGACGGATCCAGATACGGATCTACTTTTGTAGACCCGTTCGGATCCGGAACTGGTAATATTAATCGGATCTGGGTCTGGATATGCTAGATCCGACCCAGATTCGACCCGTTTAGAACTCTACACAATGCATAGGGTTCTAAATAAATTTTGAAACTCATTAAAACAGGCACCCAAAATCCTAAAAATTATTAAAAATCATTAAAAGCCGTCATAATTTTGTCCATGTTTGCTAAAAGCAAATATTTGTGCTATTCTTCTTGACTAAAAGCGATGATGCTTCTACCTATATTTGCTAAAAGCAAACATTTTAACCTATGGAGTTTGCTTAAGGCGAAACTCTCCTTGACAACTTGCGTCGGTTTTCACCGTTTTGCTTCTAAAAACTCCGTTTGACATCCAATTGATCTAATACATTGTTTGTTCCAATGCGATCGTCGAACAAAAATACGCATTAATATATATATATATATATATATATATAATACTAAATAAACACTTAAACACTGAACAAAACACTCACGAACATAAAAATATACGAAAACAAGAACATAAACCATAAAATTGTTGAAACTAGAGCAAAAATTATTCGAAAAAAGAATATGAATAACCTAAATTTCTTAGAGTTATTAATACCTCCCAACTTAAAGTTTTGCTAGTCCTGAATAAAACCAAACAAACAAAGATGTAAAACACAGTAACTCTCTTCAATATATCAACAATCATAATAAGAAAAATTAAATAAGTGGAGAAATGACCAAATATGTATATCAGAGAATTTTGATAATCAACCCCAAATCACCATAAAAGTGCAAATCTGTCCATTCATGAAAAATATCACTCGGCTCACTAATCAATAAAAAATCAGTTGAACTACAGTTTAAAACTGACAGACAAATTGGAAGAAATTAACACACACATGACAATTCTCACTAATACAAATTAATTCGAACCAAGGAACAAGTAGGTCTTGCAAACTTAAAACAAAGGCTAAGAAATAAACGTGAAATATATTTGGATATAAGTAGCTTGAATCTCCCTTCTTTATTCATAAACACTTAATTCTTCTTTTTTTTTCCTTTTTCAACATTTTTCTTTTTTTTTTCAGCACATATTTTCTTTTTGTTCTTTTTTTATTTTTATTTTTTTTTCTAACAACACAATATAGGGAATTTGTAACAATCAAGCCATATATTTGACTTTTTCTCTAACAAAATGCTTCCTTTTTTAATTATCCACCATAACAACATCTTAACCATAGCATTGATATTGCAAACCACCAATACTAACTGACTAAGGTGGTGGATAAAAAGAAGGTAAAACTAAACAAGACGGTTAACTAGTTAAAATAACATAACTAACAAAGAAAGTCTCATTAAGCTCAAAAGAGGTAACTAGGGATAATATTTCAAATAGGTAGGCAATTTGGTTCACCACACATCAGTCGAAAGAAAATGTCTAAATCACTTCCTTGGTTCAAGGTTCATTCATATGTTGCAAGGACAAAAATTACAAACAATTCTAATGAATATCACAAGCTAAACAAAAATTGTAAGACAATCATGATTAACACTCATAGAAAATTATTTAGGCTTTCACACACCCTCACTCAAGGGAATGTATATGTGTATAGTGATAACACTTTCACTAGTCAAAAAGTACAACAAGCAAAGAAAACTTATATACAATTTCAATCCAAAAACTATAACAAACAGTCCCATTAAAACATTTTTAAATTATTGATACATAATCGCAAAAGTTAATGCACACAAAAATACTACTAAAAATAGAAATTTTTTTATTTAAATCCTCTACAATACTTCAAGTAAAGAAGGCGTAGAAATTCTAAAGGCTGCATTCGGTAGCTAAGGAGTCTTTTAAATAGTTAGATTCTCAAGAATGAACTGTCTATTACTAAGACACTAAATAATAAAAAAAATCTTTAGATCTGTTTGTAGATTTTTATTATTATTCTCTCTCTGCTTTTTTTTTTTTAAAAAAAATGTAAATGCATAAACATAGGTAAATATAACACTAGTAAACCACTTATACCTACACTTGAATAACCAAAGAGCTCCAATAGATGAGGAATAAAATCTATATAAGTGAATGTGAGAGCAACTAAATAAACAAATTTCAGTTTAAAACCTAGTTTCACTTGTAATATTAGAATTCAACAATAATACACTCTAAACACTACTTAGCAAATAAAGCAAGTTTAAATGAATCACAAAAATGCAACTTCCAATTAAGCACAAGAATCTTAAAAATTAGTTTACCTTTTTTAACCAACATGGCTACACTAAGTAGGGGTCATTGGGACTTCACGTAGTTTAAACAAATGAAAAACAAGACAAACATATGGGTAAAGTGATTTAGAACAATACAAAGGTCATTTTTATGTCCAATTCATACCCCCAACTTAACTTTGCACATAATTAATTTCAAAAATATTCTGTAACAAACAAGACTAACAAATGTATGTCAAGTATTCATAAAAATTCTCATCAAACTCTCAACTATAGTAAAGATAGTGTAGCCTTAACTAAATGTCCAAAACTAATTAGGAAAATAGGTTCAAGTTCATATATATATCCCATATCACAATCACAATCACAAAAGTAATGTAGCCTACCATTACTATCATCAGCTAAACAAGTATAACCAAAAGCAATTCACAACATGAAACATATAAAATTAACTAATCACGAGGATTAAAAAATTTATCATCCCATCGACTTCTTAAACTAGAGCATATAATAAAATAAAGTATAAGTGAAATAGAATTAAAAGAAACACTCCTCTAATAAAGCCAAGAAGGCTTGCTGAGAATGTCATAGTCCTTTGTAAATGTGTTCCACTACTTTGTGCATTCCAAGTTCCCAAAAAAGATAAGACTCTGGCATGTGAAATCACCCTCTCCCTAACTCCTTCTAGTAGATATCTTTCTTATTCTTCTATCAGTCTATGAGCCAGCTCTTCATCCACGCATACTCCGTAGGGTACTTCCTTGTATGCAATCATCGAGAAATTGGAGCATTCTCATGGTTCTTCTTTGTTGCACATGCTTAATGACTCAACCATCTCATCATGGCCTTCAAAGTGTCCATTTTGTCCAATTCGTGGAAGTGTTGGTGTCCCTTGGTCTTCACCACCCACCATTCTTGTGAACTCAGTAAATTGGTCTTCTAATCTCTTCATAAAGTTGGCTTGAATCTCCATAAAATTTGTCATTAAACTCTCGTATTTTGCCTCATCTTTTTCTTGGCCTCTTTGGGTTGGTGAACTCTCCTATAAAATGTATTGTGACCTGGTTGAGGTGAAACTCGCTCCATTATATTCTTCATTGTTGGATTGAGCATCTTTACTATCGACCAACTCAAATGATGTACCCACCACCTTTTGCACTATTGCATCAAGTTGAATTTGAATGGTTTGCAGACGACTATTTGATATCTCTATGAGATATATGTCATCATCATTGTCTCCAAACTTGCAATCTTCTCTCCTTCGGTCAGTGATAGTTAAGTGTAGTCACAACCATATTGGGGTTCTCTTTGCTCATATGTATAGGTGTCAAGAAAATATAGGAATATTCTTAATAGTTTGAGAAAGAATTCGGATGGTTGGACCATCCCATTTGATAATCGTAAGGGTCGAGAGGATAATCATAAGAAACATGCTCAATGATCATGCCTCTATAATCACCAAAATGATAATTTTCTTCGCATGAGTTAATCAAATTCAATCCTTGCAAGTTTTTATATGAATGACACAAAACGAAATACAAATATCAATACTAACACAAAAGCACGTAAACAAGAAAAATGGAAGAATTTAAACTAGTAACAAGCCTAAACTATCTAATAAAAAGAGAAAATCTTTTTGTATTTCTCAATAAAAGAGACACAAACCACAAAAACAGAATTTTTTTTTTTTTGGTTTTTTCGAAAAGAACGTACATTGAAACTAAGAGGCAAATAAAACACAATTTGCACTTTAGAGTAGTATTCTTGTCAAATTATACTGATATTGCCAAAGACCCAATTCTTAGCAACGGCGCCTAAAACTTGATACGTGAAATATTTAGTTATAAAATTTATAATCTCGTAATCAAACTATTGACTAGATAACGTACTACAAGTGTACGAGATCAATAGTATATAGCAGAAAGTAGCGGTCGAATCCACAAGGATTGATTTAACAAATACCAGTTATTTGATTCAAACACTATTTGAAGAAGTCCTTATCAATGAGATTTAACTAAAATTAATCCAAGGATTAAGATTAATATTAATATATGAAAGCAAGTAAACTACTGTACTCATTAATCTATGAAAGCAACAAAAGAAAACATTAGATTTGAAAGCAAGGATGAAAAAAAGCATTTCAAAGAATGATAAAAATTAAATTAAATGGCATAATAATGATCAAATAAGATTTTAAAATACTTATCTAATAAATAATCACAAGTTTTTAATTCCAATAATGTCAATTTCGGACCTTCACTTCAACTCTTCTTAGAAAAAAAAACCCTTGTCTAATCTTGCAACACTCGAAGGGAAGCTGAAGAAAAAATATTTTCGAGATCCTAGAGATCCTTATTTATTGGTTTAAGTTTTACAATGTGTAGTGTTTTGAATAAGTTTCAAAACACACTAAAACGGGTCCAAAATGGACACTTGAAACCCTAAATATTACTAAAAATCATTAAAAGCTGCCATAATTTTGTCCATGTTTGCTAAAAGCAAACATTTGTACTATTCTCTGCTAAAAGCGATGATGCTTCTGCCCATGTTTTCCAGAAACAAAAATTTTATCACATGGAGCTTGCTTAAGGCGAACTCCCCTTGAGAGCTTGTGCTGGATTTTGCTGTTTTGCTTCTAAAAACTTCATTCAGTGTCCGATTGATGCGCTATTTGTTCCAACACAACCCTAGAACAAAAACACACATTAATATATATATGTGTGTGTGTGTGTATAACATTGTAGCAATAAATAAACACTTAAAAACTGAACAAAACACTCACGAATACATAAAAATAGAAATACACAAAAACAAGCACATAAACCCTAAGGTTATTGAAACTAGAGCAAAAATCATTCGAAAAAGAATGTGAATTACCCTAATTTTTTTATAGTTATCAAGTGTCCCAATTTATGCGTATCAAAGAACGATTCATTTTGCATCTCAAAATGCGGTAATTCACATTTCGAAATGTCAAAGGTAGTGAATGCTTATTCTAAGAATGATTTGTTTCTTCTTTATTTTCTTTTAAAAAATACTCTCCAAATTTACCTAATTAGAACTATTTAATATTTGACTTTTTTATTATTATTAAGGAGTATCATGGTTCTTGAAACTTAAACATTTTCTTTTATTTAGTTACCAAAAATTTAATATTTACTAAAAATTTAATCTATTTAATTGCCACTTTATCCCTATAATTTATTTGCGACTTCCTTTTAAAAAAAATTCTACCTTATACGCATGTTTTTTATAGGAAATTAGAAGCTTTTATTTTTTATTTTTTTTTGTTTTGAAATTTTGCTATCATTATATCAACAAATATTTGAAAAATGTTTAAGCCAAAATCACATATCCATGCGAATATTACCACAAATATATCTGGCTATAATAAGACTCCAAATGCAGCATATCGTGACATACAGACTAAACTTACCCTTGCTTATTTGATACTCTAAAAAATGGTGTATCGCATTCCTATCCTCGTACTGAATTTACTAATATATCGTGTTTTTGGTAATTATGTACCTCGTATTTTTGTGTATTTCCTAATTCACCTTCAAGCACCGTTTTCCCATGTGGGATTTCAACAAATTTTGAAGCTTTACAATTTTTTTAAAGAGAATTTCTATCTTTGTAACTTCAAATCTTTGGTGTTATGTGGAATACAACATTCACGTTACTTAATTGATGTACAAAAGTTAGTAAAGTCAAACTAGCACGTCAAGCCAAAAAAAAGTGACTGGATTTGCTCAATTTTTAACTAAGTCGATTCAATTAAGTAAACAATTTCTTGATTCAACTTTAACTTTACTTTAATAGATAATTTACCTACCGGATATCGATTTAGTATTTCACTGATTCGACTAGTTTACCGATTGAATAAGTATTTCGACTTTAGTAATCGAATATTGGTCAACTAATTCAAATAATTACATTTTAGGACATGCATATGATTTACTGATTTAGATATTCTTTTCGAAATTTCTCTCGCTATAAATTTTCATGACTACTCTATATTTTAGAACGTGAGTATATTTTTGTAATTATTGTGGCTACTTATGTAAATAGCTCGTAAAACAATAGAAGAGGAAATAAAACCAATTTTGGAGTTCCATCTTAGGAATTAAATTTGACTAAAGTAAATTGCCTTCTAAAATAGGAATAGGATTTAGAAATTAAGGAAACTGAATTAGGAAATAGTTTCTAAAATAAATAATTATATATGCTTTTTCTTTAGTTTTGGAAATTGAAGTAAATTTTTAGGAAAAAGACGCCAGTGAAACACAAGAAGTAATTAGGGAATATTTCCAAAAATGCATAATGAAATATGCTATTCCTTGCAACGGCAACAAGTAAAAGAAAAGACACAAAAAAAAAAAAAAAAATTAGAGTGGACACATTCATCAAAACATTACATTTCTTTGATCTGAAGAACACTATTTGCTAACTTCATATGCATATTGGCTATCCTTTTCATATTTGCATTCAACAAACAAGCTTGTCTTCTTAGTTTTGTTGTCTTCGTTTATATAATACTTAGTTTTGTTCTCTTTATTTAAATAAAAATTTTCTTATATTTTTTAATAGTATGAATATGGGAGTTAAAAATCAGGTTTGGACTCTTTGTTTTTATATATTGTCTGTGTATAGAAATTACACAACATAGTAATCATCCCAAATCTGATATTCTTTTTTCAAGTGGCAGAAATATGATTCATATAATGGAAAACAAATTTACAACTTTGAGCAACTGCTTAATTGCAAAAGCCTAGAATTGCTTATATTAACCATCTAGTGAAACTATTTTCCAACAAACCAAGGACTTAAAATTTACAGCAAAAGAAGCTATAACATTAGCTTTCCAATTTGCTTTTGGTTCCCAAGAGAAATAGCATTTTGAAAACAAAGTACTCAAATTTGTGATATCTTCCAAAAAGTTTGCAAGTTTTACATCTTCAAAAAATTTTCTTGAAAGTTTGTGCATGATATTTTGTTGGTTGAGATCAGCTCTACTTCATTCCAACCTGAAGAGATGGCCTGAATAAGGGATGTTTTTATTGCTTCTGCTTCAAGTTGTGCAACTTCATTAACCTGTTCCCTTTCTTCAACCCAAACTTTCAGCAATTTACCATTTCTGTCTCTCCCCATCATGCATAATCCACTATTGTTTTTGGTTTTCTTTACTGAAACTGCAATTTCTAAATGGTACTATTTCTTTACAGAAGCTGCATGTTTCTTCCCTAGACTCAATTTGTTGGTGATGTACATTTGTATCTTCAGTAAATGCTTCTCTCTTGACCAATTTGGTTGATATGCTTGAACTCTCACCACTCATCCAAAGCTCTTCCTAGTATGGTAGTACAATTGAATCTTTCCTCACTGAAAACTTCCTTATTTCTATCCTTCCACAACTGCCATAAAATGTACGCTGTGACATTTGTTGCTTCCTGATCCTTCCTTATTTCTATCCTTCCACAACTGCCATAAAATGTACGCTGTGACATTTTGTTGCTTCCTTATCCTTCCTATCTGTTGATGCTAACCTAATTAAGTCCCACCATTTCCAAAAGTCTCCCATTGCATTTTTTATTCCATCCCATTGTACTGGTGCTACTTCCCAGACTACCTTTGCTACATGACAAAAGAAAAAGATATGTTCAGTGGTTTCATGTTCTTCATCATATCTAGCACAACCTACCCTGCCTCTACTTATCCTTCTATGAATGTTGGCATTGGGTGGAAGGATATTATGGAGACGTTTCTATAAGAAGTATTTTATTTTATGTCCTTAATATTAAGCTTCCAAGTGAATTTCCAGATTTCCTCTTGTTGGTTCTTCTTGCTAGTTTCTGCCCTATCAGCACCCTGCTAGTTCTAGATTTCCTTTTTTTTCTTCAGCTTCATGTAGCCAGATGCAACTGTTTACACTCCTGTAGAGGAATGATTCCAAAACCATCTATCAATTTTCCTAGTATAGGGGAAACGAGTTCTGGAAATGTTGTTCACATCCCAGGGGGCTAAAAAGTTTTGTAGGGAGATTTTTATTGTAGCTTCTTCCTTGGATAAGTTGATCCATCACTTTAATGGAGCAGTGAGGGGTTTTGTGGTACATAGTTTCCCTCCCTCATTTTCTAGCACCCACCTATCCTCCCTGATATTCACTATATTACCACCTCTTACTCTCTTTCTCAGCCTCTCAATCATGAACTTCCTAACACTACAAATACTTTGCCAAACCAAGATGCCACTCTAGGTACCTTAGCAGTAAAAATAGAGGAGTTGGGAAAATATGCAAGGAAGTTCAGAGTAGCTTTTAGCACTTTGGAGAGTAATAGATTGGGTTGAGTGACAATTCTCCACAAATGTTTAGCCAGGAGAGCTTAATTAAAAGACTAGATGTCCCTAAAACCCAGATCCCCCTTTTTCTTAGTGTTAGACTTTTTGCTCTAATTCAACCAATGCATCCTATGCTCTTTAGCCCCCTACCAAAAATTAGCTAGGACCTTGTCAATATATAACACAGACTCTCAGGGGGTTTAAAACAAGACATAACATACACAGGCATGGCCATAGCAATAGATTTAAGGACATCTTTACTAGCTAAACTAAGAAAATTATATCTCCAATTTGCAACTCTATTTGTTACTCTTTCCTTAACAGCCCTAAAAAAGTTGGTTCTTGGATTTAGCAATGACCATAGGAAGCCCCAAGTAAATGCCCTGGGAAACTTCCTTGACTTTTTCAAAAATGGTACAAATATCAGCTCTAATTTTAGGATTAATGTTTTTGCTAAAGAAAATAGAAGATTGTTATCGAGGTTAACTAATTGGCCAGTGGTTCTCTCATAAGCTTGAATAATCTCCATCACTCTCCTGGCCTCATCCCTAGTGGCTTTTCAAAAACAATAGAGTCATCAGCATAAAATAGATGGGAAGCAGCGAGCCTATCTCTGCACAATTTAAGACCAGTAATCTATTTAGTTTTACAAGCCTGATTAAGAAGATTAGAGAATCCCTCAACAAGCAAAATGAAAAGGTATCTGATAGCTCTAGAGGGTCTCTAAAAGCCAACTTTTTTGCCATTTATATTGAAAAAATCCAGTTAATCCATTTTTGACAAAAACAAAATCTTTCCAAAATAGCTAGCAAAACAGGTCATGTAATTTTATCATATGTTTTACCATATCTAATTTAAGAGCTAGAAAAGAAGTAATGACATGTATTTTATTTTTGAGGTAATGAAGACATTCATGAGCTCCAACAACATTATTAAGGATTTGTCTATCTGTAATGAAAGCTGATTGATTCTTACTATTTAATACAGCTATTCAACAAAGGTTTGAGTTTGTTAGCCAAAACTTTTGCAATTATCTTATAAAGCATATTACATAAAGCAATAGGTCTATAATGTGTCATATTTGTGTGCATTTGGACTATAGGTATGAGGTTGATCATGGTTTCATTAATAGATTTGCTCAAATGACCACAATGAAAAAAGCTTTGCACTGCATCCACAATATCACATTTACTTATATTCCAATATTTTTGGAAAAAAAAAGGGTGACATACGATCAGGCCTCGTCCTTATTTGGGTCATGGAAAAGAGGGCAATTCTGATTTCTTCTTCCTCAACAGGTATGGTAATTTCCTTATTCAATTGGCCAAAAATTTTGAGTGGTATTCCATCAAGGACGGTCTCAAATTGCTCGGGTCTTGTGGATGTGAAAAGCCTTTCATAATAGGTGATGATTTCCTCCTAGATTTCTTTTTCCCCTTGGCACCAATCTCCATTAGAATTCAAAAATGATGTATGTTGTTCCCTTACTCCTCCTACCAAGTACACTTGCATGAAAAAAGCCAGTATTCTGTCACCATCCCTCAGTTAGTTGATCCTCGCTTTTTGGTTCTAGAACTGCTCTTCATGTTTGTAGGCTTGGCTAAGTTGTGTTTTAAGTTCAGCTCTTTTGGCCCCTTTTTTTTTGGGTATCTCCCTTATCTAGCTCTTTAATCTTCTTCTTAAGCTCATTAATTCTTATCCCTGCATTTTTGTAGTTATTGCTATTCTAGGTCAGGAGGTCATTCCAACAAGCTTTTATTTTATGGGACACTCTGTACAATTTAGACCCAATCACTTCATGTTTCCAGTACCCTTTTATGATCTCTTTAGTGCCAACATGTTTTATCCACCTTCTGTTAAAATAGAACCTCTTTCATTTTCGTTGACATATTTGGATTGCTATCTAAAAGAAGAATGTGGTAAGCTCCCTCAAAGGTTTTGAACCTTTTTCTACTGCTTTTTATTCTATCTAACCTTTCTATGATAAGTAGCAGATCCAACACCTTCCTAGTTGTTGCTCCAAGTCCAAGGTTCTCCAGTAAAAACAATCTCTACCCGACCATTAGAGCTGAAGAAATTATTAAAATCCGTGTAAGCCCACTCTTCTCTTGTTTTGCCCTCTCCCACTTTTCCTCAGATGATCTAATATCATTGAAGTCTCTATAAAGAATCCAATTTTCACCCCACAATTCCCTTCTCCTTTGAATTACTCCCTATTGTTCCTTCCTCACTGAATTGTCTGAGCTAGCATAAATCCCAATAAATACCAGTTTTGACACCTATCATTGGATTCAATCTCAATCTCAATAGTGAAGGTAGTTAAGAGAATGTTCTTAACACTCGCATTCCTATCCCAAAAAACTACCACCCCTCCTATCCTTCTAAAAGTATCTACCACAAAACTATTTTCAAAATAGATTTTTTTTTGTCACACTCTCCATATATTTTTTGGTAGTTTTTGTCTCATATAGAACATGATGTTTGGGAAGTGAAGAAATAGCAAGCAATTCTCCTTCAATTGGGAACTGTCAAGGGCTCTTTGCACCTTGGCAGTTATACACCAAAACTCTCATTGATCACTTGGGGCCCCAAAGTGGTTTGTTCCTTCTCCCATCTCAATACTCTGTTCAACTTCATTCCTCTTTTCTGTCTTTTCAGGATCTCACTATCCTCCATTTCCATATCTAAGTTCTCATCTCTAAGACTGAATTTCCTTTTTCCTGTGATGTCATCTATTTGCATTAAATTATAGATGTTTGTACATGGTTTCCTCAAAGATGGTGGTAGAATTCTGAGTGTTCTATTATTCCTTTTGCTTGGAATATGTTCTTTGGTTGTGCTTCCTACTGTGATTTCATGCCTGAGATCTACCATTTGTGAAGCATCTTCTCTTTTGCTGTTAAGATTGTTGATTGAACAACTTGTCTTCTCACTGTTATCTTCCAGTTGTTGAGATTTATTGCAAACATCTTCTACATCAATAGTAGTACCAATTAAGCTTTCTTCCTAAACTCTGTCTATCTTTTTCCTTCCTCGCTTGAATTAACTATAATTGATGATAAAGGTTCCATCATCTATCCATTTCCATCCACACCATTTTACTTGTCATGATGGAGCTTATCTCTGTCTGTGATTTCCTTATCATACTGCTTTATCTTTCCAAACTTTTGGGGGCTTCCTCAACAGTTGCAACTGAATTTTCAGACTCTTGAGATTTCTACTGAGTATTCCCCTTCAAATTTTCTTTGAGCGCCAAAATTGATTGCCTTCTAGAATTTGCCCCTAGCCTTCTTGTACTAGACTTAAGCCATCTCCCATATTGAGGCTTCCCTTGTGTCGTAACCCCTACCTCCCTCTGTTGACAGGATTTCTCACTATGTCACAAAATTCCGTAATTATAGCATAGATCAGGTAATCTTTCATACTTGAAATTCACCCACTTGACTACCTCACTAAAGTTCCCCTTAGAATTGGTTTGGATATATTCATATCAAATAAAATCTTCATATGTTTGTTCCCCTCTTTCCGTCAACCTAGTGTAACACTATATCCTTATCGAGTGAAAAACTCCCCTAATTTTTTGGCTGACTTACTTAGTCAATCAATGCATAGGTAAATTCAAAATTTGAACCCAAAACTAGGAGATGTTAAAGGCTATATCTTTCATTTCAATATTGGGTTCCCATTTTTGAAGTACCAAAAGCTGATTATCAATTACCCAAGGTCTGTTGCCTAAAACACTAACAAGATCAAACTCAAGACCAAAACTGAAATGGAAAAATATTTGGCACTAGTTTTGTAACCAAGAGACTTTTAGGGAAACCCCAAACTTGATTGGATAAGTTTTTGATCCCTTTAAAGTTCACTAGTTTTTCCCCAATGATCTTGCCTACGATACTCCTCTTGCACTCCGACGAACTTCGTCAAACATCCATTCCATAGAGATTTGCCCTAGCCAGTTCATCTAGTGAAAGAGAGAATCTGTGCATGATCTCTTTGAGTTCTTCAACCATGTTGTGGTCCTTCTAATGGATACCATCCTATTTTCAGGCTAGAGAATGTGGAAACTCCAAATCTATTAAAAAAGAAAATACCACACAGAGGAAAGAATAAAAAAACAGTAAGAGAAAAAAAGGTCAAGGGACAAAAAATGAAGAGAAATGCAAAAGAAAACAACAAAAAACCAGAAGTCTAGCTCTAACGATTACAGTAATTAAAGCAGATAGTAAACGACTGACCACTGATACATGAAATATCTAGTTATAAAATTTATAATCTCCTAATCCAACTATTAACTAGATAACACTCCGCAAGTATACGGGATCAATAGTATATAGCGGAAGTAGGGGTCGAACCCACAAGGATTGGTTTAGCAATTATCGGTTATTTGACTCAAATACTATTTGAAGAAATCATTATGAAAGAGATTTGACTAAATTAATCTAAGGATTAAAATTATAATTAATCTACGAAAGCAAATAAACTAATCTAACCATTAATCTACGAAGGCAAGTAAAGAAAGCATTAACCAATTTGAAAGCAAGGAAAAATATGTAACCCTAGAAAGCATTAAACAATAAAAGAATCATAAAATAAGAACCGAATAACATAAGAAAAGGTTTAAGAATGCTTCTCTAATGAAGAATCACAAGTTCTTGGTCCAAGGTTGTCAATCTTGAACCTTCTTTTCAATCCTTCTTAAAAACAAAGAAAACCCTAGTCTAATCTAATGAATATCTATTCTAATTCTTAATCTAACTAGCCGATGTCCCTCTTCTTCAACTCCCCTCATAATGGGGTATTTTTAGGTGTTTGTAGGGTTTTGGGGTTCCGGGATGATAAGTACATGTTTTTCCACATAACTGGGCCCACGGGGGGAACTTTTCTTGCAAAATAAGTCACTTAACACGAGTTACCCATCAACCCGCACCTGGGCGTTGCACTTTTGAAGCACCTGGACGTGGTTTCCAATGAGCAAAAACTTCCTTACTGGACTTCGCACCTGGGCGCTACAATTTTGCAGTGGTTGGGCGCGACTTCATGTTCAAAGTGAGTTCCTTCACTTCATCTTCAATTGTCTCCACGATGCAGGCAAAATGTGGAAAAAACTCAAAACATGAAAGTGATAGATCTATGTCTTAGCTTTCTAAAACATCTTGAATCACCTCAATTAGACATTGGACAATAAAGTTATGCTAATCTACCAAACTGTATCAGAATCGCTCCTCGCCGGTGCATATTTTCCAAATTTGTAATTTTGAATGAGATACCTATAGAATCTTGTAAAACTCAAAACATAAAAGTTGTGGAACTCTTCGTTATCTTTCCAAATCATCCAAAATCACATCATTCGAAACTCAAACAAGAGAGTTATGTTTGATCTTTCAAACTATATTCTATTTGCACCACGCTAGTGAACGTTTTCCTCCAATATTGTGATCCATTTTAAGTCATTCTTCACTCAAACCCTACAAAACTCAAAATAAACTATTTTAGCACATAATTACTCAATTATTACTCAAATTACATTAAAAAAAGGTAAACGATACATCAAAATATATGACATTTACGAGCTTATCAACCACCTTAACTCCAAAGAGCTAACAAACAAAAGTTTACAAAGATCAAGTTGTTAGAAAAGTTCAGTTTCAAAGTTGCAATAAATATGCAATCTAAGTAATTTTCATTAAAGACCCATTTTGAGAGGTGACTACAGAAAAAACATTTGAAAATCATTTGAAATTTGAAATGGCAATAAAAGAAAGTTTTTTTGAACCCTTATAAGAGGGAGAATAGATCCGTCAAAGGAGAGAGAAAATTTTTTTCTATTATTTACAAAATATATGTTTTCAAATTTAAAGAAGAATAGGAAATAAAATTTTGTAGAATGACTTTTAGAACCAAAATAACAAAGAAAAATTGGTTGGAGAATAAATTTAACATATTACTATACTTTTTGACTTTCAAAAAGATAAAAACAAGAATCGTGTACTAAAAATTGTATTTTCAAAAAAAAAATGTACCTATTTAATGGAATTATAATGAGATTTGCTATTGAAAACTAGATGTGTATAAGCCAACTTGATAGATAGGCATATCATATGATCATACAAGGTTAGTATATCCATAACTTGTATGATATTGTTGTATATTTTTTCTCCTTTCATTATTTTAAAATAATTAATTAATTCATGTTAGAAAATATGACACTCTTTTGACATATATGTTTGCTTAGATATTTATGATTAACTAAAAAAAATCAAAGAACAAAAAAGAATATTAAAAACATAAAGCTTAATTGAGACTAAAATTTATCATATTTTCAAAAAGAACCTAGGTGCCATAGTTGTCAAAGAAATAAATGAAAGGCTTAAAATCATATAAACGCTATAGGATACTACTTAAAAACAAAACGAAAGACATAGCTATGTTATTTAACACAGACTAAGGAACTACTAAAACCAATAAAGCAGTCACGATAAAACACATAGGCACTTATTTAACAAATAAATAAATATTAATGGTTTGGTTAATTTTCGTGCATTGAGTTTGCAATAGTCTCAATTAGTTTAATAGACATTATAAATTTGTTCGAATTGTCTTGGAAATATATTGTAAAATTTAGGGTTTTGTTTTTGTAATTATTTTGTGTTGTGATTTCAAATTTTAATTTAACAAAATTTGTTGAATCATTCTTCAAAATTTCAAAAAAAATAATTATTTATTAAAAATTAAATTCAATATTATGACCACTATTTCTTCCACAATAAACCTTTAAATTAAAATAACAGAGGATATCGTCGCAACTTGGCCATTACATCAATGATCAGTCCATTTTTTTTTTTTTTTTTTTGCATGTTGATTTTACTATAAACATAATTTATATTTATTTAATTGATTACAAAAACTATTGAATACAAATTTCAAGTATTCAATAATATGATTAGCTAAAAACAACAATCTAAAAGATAGTCAGATACTACATTTTCTCTATTCTTTCACTAATAACTAAAAGTCAAATTTAATTCCCATACATGGCACTGCATTCTTATGTTAGTTCTGTATTCTTGGTGCACTACATTCTTATGTTCTTGAGTTATATATTCTTAGTGCGCCGTTTATCTAATAAATGACATAAAATTCTATCTTGATTAACGTTGTAAAGCAAGTTTTTGTACTTTGTAATAAAGTGTGCCAATTAAATAGTTAGTTATTTTGATTAGTAACATTATAAAATTTGTGTTAATCATATAAAGTAAGTACTGTTTGTGTGTGATAATCGAAAATAGCTAAATTATATTGTAAAAAACATTACATTATAAACATGGGTATTCATGCATAAAAATGTCAAACCAAACTTGGACTAAGATTATGAAAAATAAAGTAAAATAAAGCACTAGAAAATCTTTTATTAATGAAAGTTCTATAAAGTGTGAGTTTTGTTAGTAGGTACAAAAATGATGGGATCGTATGTCTACTTTCTTCATATGTCACTATTTATTGTGAAAAATGATTGATATATTCTACTTTTAAGTGTGTATATATATATATATATAATCCTGTTTTTTTGTTAAGTGTAAAAAACTAAATTATCGAAGCATAATTACTATTTCAATAGCAAGACTATTTTCTATGTTTTAACATTTTTATTATAAATTTTTTCTTTTCTCAAAAAAAAATGTGCAAAAACTAAAATATGTATTAATTCTTATACTTCAACTTTTTATACCGAGATAGTGAAGTATATAGACAAGCATTCTTTCAGTCAAATACAAAAATAACTATATGAATCAAAAAGTATAGTGTCTAATTTATTACACTTTAATGAAGTATGTACTTGAAGTTTTTTACTATATTTATTTTGTTAAAATGCATAAAATACTACAATTTTTATGACATGATGCTCGTAGAATGTTATTATTCTTTCAACACAATAAGCTAGACACATTTACATGCATATTTCACTACTACACATTTTCAATTTTCTTAGAAAGGAGAAAAAGATTTAAAAGTGAAAACTATTGGTTAGGTTATGCCTTGAAAATTGATTGCCTATTTTATGGATATTGTGATTAGTTATATTAACTTGATCTTCAGATGTCATTACTGATCTTATTTTAGAAAAATAAATTTTCTTTTATATTAGAATTTAGGAAAAATCGTAAAAATAGTCCCTCACATATTTGAAAAATATTTTTTCTCCTCATTTATAAAATGATGCAACAATATCATTTTGGTCCCCCATAATCACACTTTTCAGTGGTAGTTTGGCCTAAAAACACACTTGTATTTCAAATACCTAATTTTTTAGGGGCAAAACTAAAGCAAACATATTGTCACCTCAACCATTCTCACCATCTCCCCAACCGCCTAGGACTAGCACCCCTTCCCAATTCTAGTCACCATCCTTTACCATTACCTCTACTACCACCGCCACTCCTGCATCACCAAACACCATTTACCAACAAAAATTGATTAATCCTCCGTTAGTTGCATTGATGACAATAAATAATTGATAGCAGCTATGATGTCCAGCGATAGTTCTTCATTGATATGAAAATCGTGAAGAATTAGTAAAGGGGAAATCTATATGAAAATTTGAAATAGACTTTTGGACAAAGTAGTTTCTATTCCTATTTCTATTTCTAATCTTAGTATGAGGAATGCGTTTAGTTTTATTTTAAACAAAAGGTCATTATATTACTTGAAGTAGCTACCAATCAACTAAATATACTTAAATAATGCATTAAATAGGTATAATTTTCTTTTATTTTCTTATTAATATTTTCTAAATCCATTCTATTATTAATTTAGATAAAAATATATGAGAAACGAAAGAAAAATATTAGACATGCAACGCACATTCTCCCATACTAATATGTTTATAATATATTACATATGTGAATTGTTTCTTCCAATTTGTATTTCTTTCCTTTTCTGTAATACCTAGAATACCCGCCTTTAACGAAATACAAATCCCGATAGGAAAACATAACAATTTTGTTTCGATCTTTTTGTGATATCTAAAATATGAGCCCTTAATGAAATAGAAATTCTGATAGGAAAATATAATTAAATTATACTTAATTATCTATTTTTTAAGAATACCACCACCTATTTGCTTTTGTCACACCTGATATACCTTTAATTAAATAGTTTCATGCTTAACAAGTTCTTAGTCAAACAGCATGCGATGCAAATAAATTATGTTGTCAGATACTCTAAATAGTTGCCAGTATGTATTGAGTTATATGTCAAATTTGGAAACTTCAATGCCAGTTTTTACACTATGTGATAAAACAATAAAAAACTACTGGATTAGAGTAATTATTGATGAGGTAAAAAAAAAATAAAGTTCAACCTATGGTACAATGAATGCCCCAAATATTATAAAATAATCGAGACCTACAATACTACATATAAAATATAGGAATGACAATATAGAATAAAAAAGTAGGCAAGTAATAATAAAAAATAATAATTTGTGCAAATAAAATCATACTATTAAATAATCTAAAATAATTACAGATACAGATTTAGTTTACATGTTAATTTTGGAAACTACAATACAATTCCTACACTATTTAACAAAACCACAAAGATGTAAATTACTAAATGTCTTGGTAAACAACTAACAAGGAATCATCGGAAGAGTACACAAAAAATAACAAAAACAAAACTCATACACTTTTGTTAGATTTACATTTTGTTTTTATATTTAATAAATGAAATTTTGATTTCATAGTAAAATACTATCAAAATACAATTTTAGAACTGGTCATATTCGATGCATTCAGGATGGCTAAAAGAGTACGTACTGTTACTAGAGTTCTAAAGTGAATGTTATCATAAGTTTAGGGAATATAAAAAAATATCAATATATTCTTTACATGTATATATATTTTACACAATATATTAAAAAATTATTTGTTATTTTAGATGTATTTAGAACCACATATTTTCACGAGAGTTACGTGTATTTTAGAGTAACATGAAATATTTTTTGCACGAAAAAATAGTCAAAAGAATATTTTTCATTTTCCTGAAATATGCTCAAGAAAAGGTAAATTCACATAATGTAAAAGTATGTCAGATTATAATGTGAAAAATAAATTTTTTCTATTATCGGTGGGGACTAAGTTTTTAGAGTTATTAAGGAAATAAACAAAAGGAAAAAATAAAAAAAAAGGATAAAAGCATTAATTATTTATTCACCATCCATATTGATCGATATATACAAATATAGTTTTGAGCTGAATGAGAAACTAATGTTTTATGCTAACGAATAACAAAAATGATAAATTTTTAAGAATTTAGTGGACTTTTTAACAAAATAGATAGATGAATTAATTGGTATGAGTCGATTTCGGTTGTTTCCTTTGCTTGATATAATTCATATTTAACATAAAATGAATTGTGCCTAAATTGAGTTTTGGCTAAAGTTGAAAATTTTTGACACAAAAGTTATATATTCGTATTTAGGTTAGAACTTAAGTTTTGATAAGTTGCCAACTCAAATAAATACTAGACGAACCACATGTTATTTAAGCTATAAGTTTTTATATGTACAGTAAAATACCTTTTTAATGTTGAACCTTATAAATGCATAATGCCCATACTAATATCTTAATGATGATTTTAAATAGTTGAATAACATAAAATGAGGGACAAAAGTGTTAGTAATGGTAAACTTTAAAAAGGTAAAATGTAATTAACCGTTTTCATGATTATGGTACATATATGTTTCCTACGATAACATAAATAGATTTTTTTATTATAAATAAAACAAATTTTCTATTTTATGAGAATAAAGTATATTACTTATCTTTTTTCATTTTTCTCTTTTAGACATCTAAGTGGTAATTTTTGAAATCCAAGAACATTTAATGCTAATATAACATCTAAACAATGGTATAAAATATAAAACATGATGGACAGACACTATAATTCAAAATGTCTTAAGAAGTGTCTTTGTAAATGCACCACAATTTGAGAAAAGTTAATTGAATTAACTTTATCATGAAAGCTGCAGAATAACTTAATAAAATAAATATATTGAGTGTCACTTGTAAATATATTCTTATGTTGTAGTTCTTTGTAGAATTATCTTAATAAACTAACAACTGAGTGTACTCCACATCCATAGATAAGTTTTAATCCAAAAGTTGTGATATATATTGAGTATGCTTAACAATTAAATATTGGTTGAGACTTATATGCACTTCAAATAAATGCACACAGTTATCTAGCTAACTTTTGCATACTTTTAAGCAAAATTTTTTCTTAGATGATAATGGTTGGATATCTTAAATTTTTATAAACGTGTTTAGCATAATTTTTGTATAGAATTTTGTGATTTTATAAGCGAAATGACCTTTATGATTAAGATCTTACGTAATCTAATAGTTAGCATAACATTTATTTCTCTAACTTATTTTCTTTTCTTCTAACGGTTCATTCAAGTATGCTTAACAATTGTGAATTAGATAATAAGCCTTTTTGTGTTGTTTTATAAATCTTTTTTGCCTATATAGTAATCTCATTAATCATGTATTTGGTTTCTTTACAAAATGATTATTGTGCTTTAAGATCAATGTATAATAATTAAATTTGTGATTAATAATTTAGCTAGTTGGTCATCACTAATCACAAGTAGATAGATAAGTTAAACTTTTAGTCTTTTAAATGTATTAGCAGTGTTAATGGCTCCTTTACCTTATCCAACAAAGCAACCCTATTATTTTATCCAATTAATCTTGTCCATTACTTAATTATGTATTTATTTGCCTATTATCTATAATTATCTTACGGAACAGTATAAAATATTATTTTTATGAAAATGTCATTAATCATATATTTGTTTTATTCACAAAAGGTTGTGTTTTAGGACTTATTTATTTATTTATTTTTAGGACCAAATTGTATTAGTGAATTTTACGATTAACAATTTAATTAATTAGTCATCAATAATCATTGAAATAAGTGAACTATTAGTCTTTCAAATGTGTCCATATTAATGGCTCATTTTTCTTTTTCAATTATGAAATTCAAATAGATACATTATTCTCACAAAATAGAAAATTTTTTTAATTTTTTTAGAAGAAAAGAATTTTATTTTAATATCATACTAAATAGCATATATGGATGATTATTATGAACTAAATAAAAAGAATAAAGGGTTAAAAATTAAATGTGAAAATAATTACAAAATCAAAAGACAAAGACATTGAATAGGCATTTAAGGTATATACAATTTTTACATTAAAAATTCAAATGATTAATATATAGATTTAGTAGTCTTACTTATCATTCCGTAATCATTTATTTATTTTCTATAAAAATTAAAAAATTTAGCAGTTTAAAAGTACTACACCTGCATCACACGTGCAGTGCACGTGATTTTTTTTCTAGTATCTACCAATTAGATAAAAGAATGGCTTCTTCAACTGTAGCTTCAATTGTGTGATTGCCAAATAGATAGGATTGAATTCTTGGAGCATATTGAAGGATGGCATTAATATTAGTTAAATTACTCTTAGGCTAGGAATGTACAACATTGGATGTAAACAGTTTGAAACCGTATGGAGGCTTTAATGTAAATACATATTTTATTTCAATTTACATAAATTAACTTTATTCAGAAAAATTGCACATTTACTATAGTTTGCCCTTGAACTAAAAACTAATGGATCAAATGCAAACTATTCATGGACCTTCTTGTAAATAAAGCCTGGTTTTTTATTGTAAAATATAATTTAAAATGGGCTACCTTTTTGTTGGGCCTTTAAGGGGAAAAAAAGACGGATCATTTATCTCAATAGAGCAAATACTGAAATCTTGGATGCAAATTGTTGAAAATTCGGCTATCATCAAATAACCACAAATTTTGCTATGAAATTCTTAGTCATTGGATAGTAAAAAATATAGGGTTAAAAGCAAAATGCCCCTCCAACTATTAACATTAGTTGCAAAATACCCCCTAAACAAGTTTAATAGGCATTTTGCACCCTGGTTAACTATCTAAAATATTAGTTTTTATGAAAATTGACCAATATACCCCCAATGCATTAGTTAAGTGAAATGTCATTTTCTTTTTTCCTTTATTTATTTTCTCTCTTTTTTTTCATTTTATTTTTTCTATTCCTTTTTCTCATTGTTAAAAAATTGTATTACTTAATAATACTTGTCTAATATTTTATTAATTATAACATCTAATAAACCAACTACAAAATAATTTTACTACTAAGTGGCTAAGAAAGGTCCATACAATCTTGATACTACTAAATAATTTTATTACTTTAATTTTAGTCATGCATGAGTTCTAATTTTTATGTGTCTAGATAATTTAATTTATAAAATAAATATAATTTATATTACAACCAATATATATATTTTTAATTTCAATGTACAGTTTGTGTATTTATAAATGATATACTATTACAAACAAACCAACTACAAAAAAATAAAGTATCGAGAACAAAAAAAAATTTAAAAAAATTACTCTTAACATAAACATAAATTATAGAATGAGAATTCATGTAAAAAATTTTACTTTTGGCGTAACAATAATAAAGCATAATAAAATATTATAACTTGTTAATATAAAGTACAATAAATTTATCCAAAATATGCCGAATGACTCTACATGCACAATTTTTATTTGTATTTTTAGAATAAATTCTTTAAATTTTTTGCTAAGGCTAACTTTTTTGTACACTTTTATTCGTTAATTTTAGTATTAATAATTCACTACAAATTCTGTATTACAATAAAATATACATTATTTTATTATAATATATTTTAATTCAAAAATTAAATCATAAGATGCATGTAAAATTAGATGTTATAATTAATAAAATATTTGAAGTAATATAATAACAATGAGAAAAAGAATTAGAAAAATAAAATGAAAAACAAGAGAGAGAAAATAAATAAAGGAAAAAAGAAAATGACATTTCACTTAACTAATGTATTGGGGGTATAATGGTCAATTTTCAACAAAAATGATATTTTAGATAGTTGACCACATGTCAAGAGTGCAAAATGCCTATTAAAATTGTTTAGGGGGTATTTTGCAACTAAGGTAGTAATTGGAGGGGGCATTTTGCTTTTAACCCTTAAATATATTCTCCAATCATATCAACCATCAGAATTCATTTAAAGGTTACGCAAGATAAATTTTAAACCCAATGCTATGTCTTTTCTGACAAGACTTGATCCCGTGTACAAACTTTTCTCACCTTTTCAACTTACCTAATTGTGTTCTTGCCCTTGAATTGATAAGGTTCGAAGATCTTAGAGATTCTCTTACCTCTTCCCCACCTAGGTTAGATAAAGAAGTAATCTTCCTGCAAACTTCACACATACTCCATGTTTGCCCAAAACAACTTAAGAGGGGGGTAAATTAGATTATATAAAAATAATTTGAAACTATGTACAATAAAAACTTAGATAAGTCAGAAGTAATAAATGAAACAATTTAAAGATCAAAGCAATAAATGCACAAGGATAATTAAATGAAAGTTAAAATTGAGATTGAGAAAATCAAACCAAACTCCCAAAATTCACAAGATTAGAGTGTATATCCACTAATTTGTGACTATTCAATATAGGTAAGACAATAACCTTCTTGTAAACCAAGTAGGATCACTCTTGCTCACACTAAATACCTCTAGTTGAGCTAAGAGTTTTACATACAACCCCACTTTTGTACGATTGTTATCTCTCCACTCTTATAGTTGAAGATCACTCACTTAATCACTTTTGTTTCCACTAATACAACACAATAGAAGCCTATTTTCACTAAAATAGCTTGAGTAAATGCTTGTATTAATTGTGGAAGTTGTCTACATTTATTTCAGACTAAGAGGTATTTATAGATGTTCAAAACTGGCCCCCAACTACCTTCCAACGGCTATGCATTAAATGTTAAGAAACTAGCTGTTAGACTGTTCGGCCGACTAATGCATAGTCTTTGTATCCAATAGTTCGTCTGATGCCTTGAAGGAGTCCTGCTTTGCCTTTGTTCAGATGTTTGAACCTTTATCTGATCCTATATCTGGTAAAAAGTCAATGACTTCTAGATTTTGCCATATAATTTATCAGACTTTATTCTTGTCTAAAGAAAAATGTCATTAAAAATAATTGTTCTCCTTCGGATGTTGTTTCGCATCCGTTCTTTGATGCAAGCACCTCTTTTTGGATTTTGAACTCTTTCTCGTTGTCTGTAACAATTATCTAAGTCTAAAGGGTTACTTTTCAGACAATCAACTACGTCTAAAAAAGGTGTGTCAATTCTAGTGGCTACTAGTCATGTTCTAGACGATCTTCTTCGTCCGGTCTTGTTGCAGTGGCTACTATTCTTGTTCCGGACTATCATCTTCGTCAAAGCTTTACTTTTTGGATGATCAACAACGTTCGTTTATTCTGAAAACTCACACTATATTTCAACCATTAAACGAATTTGGTCATCAACAAAACTAAGATTATGATTTAACACTCCAAAAATATCTGTTAACAAACTGACCGTCTTCCTATCTCTGTCTCATTTTTTCTCTTCTTTCTACTCTGTTCTCTCCTTTATTTTTCTCCATTGACTTTCTACCTTTTTATCTTATAAAACACACACAAACACTCACATAAACACATTTTTGTTGAAATTTTTTTCCAACCGTTAATACTAATTTTTCTGTTATCGTATTTTGTTCTTCCTTTCTTCTTATGGGGTTGATACAATCAATCTTATATGGTTATATGTGTTTTTACAAAAGATGACCGGTAGATTTGGGAGATTAACAAAATTTAGGAGATCTAGAGATTCATATTGTTGGCCCAAAAGCTACCTAAGAGGTTGAGTGAATTAGGTTGTTTCAAAAAACAAACCTTTTAATGTGCTTAATGAAAATGTAAATTTTATGCAACAAATAAACACTTAAGCACAAATGAATACAATAGATATTCAACAATTGAAGCTTAAAGAACAAATGTAAAGATTGAGATAGAGAGTATCAAACCAAACTCCCAAACTTCTCAAGTTTGGAGTATATTTACTAGTAGTGCCTCTCAAAGAAGGTGAGGCAATAACTTTCTTGTATACAAAGTAGGCTCACCCTTGCACAAACTAAGTTCCTTTAGTTGAGCCAAAGGGTTTTACACTACAACCTCACTTTTGTACACTTGTTATCCCTCCACTCTTACACTTGAAGATCACTCACTAGTCTACTCTTGCTCACACTAATTTTCCCTCTAGTTGAGTCAAGACAGCTACACTACCCAAACCAATACAACCCACACTATTTTAGCCTATTTCTTCCCAAATATCTCTTACAAGTATTTGTATTGAATGCATTAGTTCTACTCTCTATATTTGCATTTACAGACTTGGGGGTATTTATAGATACCCAAAAATTGCCTCCAACAATCCTCTAACGGCTATTTTCTGTTTACTGGAGAACTAGCCGTTAGATCTTTCGGACGGCCGATGTAGTAAGTGTGCGTCCAAACGAACTAGCCGTTGGACCATTCAGACGTCCGATGCATAGCTTCTGCGTTCGATTATGGGTCCGTTCTCTAGAGGGCGTTTGTCTTCCTTCGTTCAGACGCCTTAGGCTGCGTTCGAACTTCCGTTCGATCGATGTAAATGTCTTCTGGAATATTGATCGGACGCTATTCTTCATCCGAGGCAGCTTCAGGTTCTCTGTGTCAGATGATTATCATTGTCCGAACTGTCTTCCTTTCGGACAGTCATCATCGTCCGAATTATTTTCTGGTTATTTTCTTGATTGTGTTCAGAAGATCATTTACGTTCAAACCTTCCTGTTTATCTGCATACTTATTTTCAAACCATTTGAATGATTTGGTCATCATCAAAACATGATTACCACAACTGGGGTTCAACACATATGATTTTAATATCATGATTCTCACAAAATTCACTTTGTTGATCAAAATTTATTATCTAGCTCTTGATTAGGAATAAATTGTACAAAAGATGAGTTTTTTTTCTTGACTTTTTCTCTGATTTTTCTATTTACATTTGTTTGTTTTTCCAACATATACGGTTTTCTTTTTATTTGTTTTTATATTGTTGTGCTAATTTATCATTTATAGGACAAAGTTGGAAGCTTTTTTGTGTGTGTCATCACATAGTTGATGCTTGGGTTTGTTTCAGAGTAATTATAAATGGGAGATTCTAAGTATTTAAGTTGATTTTAATCTCTTTTTTTTTGGTTCTTTAACTTTGATTTCCTAGTCACGCAGTATAAAGTTAAAAAACACGATTTTTTTCTTTTTTGCAAATATTTGTTAAGTCAAGATAACATTTTTTTTTGAAAATCCCATAATTTATTTGTAGATTATATACCTTGCTTCTTTACTCAATGATTAGTTATGATACTTCATCTGTTTCTTTTTTCTCACCATTTGGTTTTTAAAAAAAAATCATCTTACTTGATTTTATTCTCCTTTGGTGAGTCACTTTCATCTGGCAGAACGACTTGCTTAACTTTTCATGCCATAGAAAGGTACAACTTATTCTTTTTATCAGTTTTAGCTTCCGGAAGCCTTCTTTTGTTCCCATAGTTTGTTAGATGATGGTAAGAAAAAAATAAATAAATTCACTGCTTTCTGAAAATGGACAATTAGTAACTATAACTAGTCAAATAAGGGAATAGAAGTGTGTTATATTGATGATATTTGTTAAAGATGATTTAACATATTGTATATTCTTTATTGCATTTTGAAGAGAGTTGATTAAGTATTGTGGGCATGCATGAGTAGTTAAAATTTTATTTCCTTACAGATTGGCAAAAGATAATTTCTAAAAATTTTGGTTGCTTCTTCCCTATTCTGGATACTGATTGTAGAAGTTTTACTTGAAAATTGATTATAGTTTTGTAGTTTGTGGATATTAGTAGAACTCAATAAGAAAAGAAAAACAATATATGGTCTTAAGCAATTTCTACTACTTATGAACAATGAATTTAGACATGAGCAATTTCAATGATTTATCAACAAATACCTCTACATTTAATAGTTGAGAACTCCATTTAGTGGTTTGTTGTTTATTTCAAGGGTAATGTAGTTGCAATATCTAAAAATGATAGAAAGATTTCATTATTTTACTCTCAAATTCCTTTTGATTAAAATAGTTGCGAATTATTATTTTCAAATTTATTTTATCTTTCTTGTCTTAGAACTTTGAGCTAATGCATATTTTTTTGCAAAATGGAAGGGAAAATGTGAGAGTGTTTATGTGTGATTCTGGAACATCTAGAATTGTTATAATCCTATTGCCTTGTTGAAGTGCATTCCTCTATAGTTATTTGCTCATGGTTAATAATACACATGCCTTTCTTTTCTAAGAATTTCTTACTGATATGATCAAGGGATTACATTAGAAAGTTTATTTGAAAAGAAATTTGAATTTAAAAACATTGCATGAAGATTGCAGATTTAGTAATGGAATGAATTAGTTGAATTTGGGAACCTTGTACTTAAACATTCAATTCGAGATGTTTTTTCACCTAATATGCTCAAGGGAGTTCAAAATGGTTTTTCACCTAAATGTTTTTGAAAATTATCTTTGAACTACTTGGAAAAACCATTTCTGATTATGCATAGATTGTGCTTGATGAAACATTTCACTAGCAAGTAAAATCGTAATTGTATATGCGTGCTAAAATAAATTTGCTGGAATAACTCATAATTCCCATTGTTGATAAAAATGAATTTGTCGTACATATCGGACAGTTTACAAACCAAAAAGTATGAGCAGTAAGGAAAATTTAATACTATTACAAACTTAAAATATGCTTTTATCCCCTCTTATATGTCTAATATTTAATGAATAGTGATACTTTTGTAGACACAAGTGCTAAAGCTCTAACAATGAAGACCTGAACAATCATGCCATTATGTGTTCTCATTATTTATTTCTTTTATATTGGTGTTTTAAGTTGTAATGTTGCATGTTAAACTGTTAATCTTTAGTATTGACATCTTGAACAGGCATATTGTGTCTTTGAAATTTTATTGTACAATTTGTGTTATTATTATTTTTTTACATTTTTTCAATGTGTAGACATAACATTTTAAAGAGTGAATTTAAATTTTTGTTCCTATAACCAGTTCATTGAAGATGGAGAAGATGATTCAAATAAAGCAGGTGGACTTTAGTTTGAGATGCTGAATATTGAATCTATCAATTAATGGTGTAAATATTTTGTACAGTGGTATAATTTCTTTATAAAATTCATTAATAATTATTGCACAATATAATACTGATTTCTACTTGTATAAAGTATTTGATAGAATGTCAATTGCATCCTGTTAACTTTGATTAAATAATTTTTTTTATATCAAATAGTGGCACAAACCGTGCCAGCTTGTGCTAGTGTGTGTATATATATATATATATATATATAAAACCGCGTTATTGGAGCAGTGCCACGCTAGGAGGACGCTGCGGCACCCATTATAGACAGTGCCAAGAGGCACCGTGAAGTCGTGAACGTTCATTTCTGGTTTTGTTGGTCTTTATTTTCTCTTTGTAACTCACGCCGTTTCTTGCCCTGACATGCCTACAGGCTTATAAAAATGATTAGAAAAAAATATGTATTTTATACGTGTAATACTTTTGTCATGTTGAAAATTTTAAGTTTTTAAAAAAATAAATAATCAATGAATAAAAACATAGACTACGTATCAAATATAAAATTTTTTTACTTGTTGATATTGTTGATAAAAAGTTTATATTTTAAATATCTATTTAATATATTTGTTGTTTTCATAATTACTTTCTTATAACCGTTCTTTTTTATCATTTGTATTATTAATTGTTTTGGTATCACATTATTTAATTATTTTTCTGGTCTCAAATAATTAAACAATATTTTTATGAACAACACATGATATGTATCTTAGACTTCTCATTTGTTGTTTATAGTTATAATTTTATATAGTGACACCACTCATATGACTCAATCAATTAAAGATAAAGACTTTTCATCTAGTATTGAACTTTTTTATATTTTTATATTTTTTTATTATTATTTAAAGATAAAATTACTATCAAATATCAATCATTATTTTATTCATAAAGTGTGTTGAAATTCTTCTTATTACAGAAAAATGTTCATAGAAAATCAATTATCTATGGATAGTAATTAAAATTATTAACTATAAAATTTCAAAAAATAAAAAAAATATTAAATTAATTAAAATGTAAATAACAAAGATATCAAACTACAATTATGTATTCAAAGTAATATATTCACTGTATTGCAGATAGATATCATACAATATATTAAAAATTCATTACAAAAAATTAGAAATAAAGAGTTGTTCTTTATGTTATTCTAAAATGCATCGATCATTAATGGAAAAAAACTTTTATTACTTTAAAATGCACACGATGCTATGAAACAACATACGTAGTTCTATAGATATCAAAATTTCAACTTACAAATTACTATTTTAAGTGAGATTTTATATAAATTTCTATCACAATTAATTTTTGTAACATATTGTTAAAATGTGTATGAGAATATTAATATTTTTTTATATTTCTTAAATTTATGATAACACTTAATTTAGTACTCCATTCATCTTAAATGGAATAGAATGTTACTAATTTCGATCCAAATAGTTTTTATTTCTATCTTAGGCGCATAGGTAAAAATTTTTTATAAGGATATTGCCAATGACTTGATCAGTTAAATTTTTACTTTCAGATATTCCTTCTATTGATTACTAAGACATTTTTTGTTTTATAAAATAATATAACAACTGATTTTAGTTACCAAATTTGACATGTAATAAAATTCAATCTATATCTATAATTATTTTATAGTATTTAATAGTATGATTTTTTTTGTATAATCTATGTTGCCTTTACATTGATTACCTATTTATTTTTCTATATAATCATTCATACAATTTATAAATAGATTTTTTTATAGGTTTTGAAATGATTATTCTAGAATATTTTGGACATGCATGGTACTATGGCTTGAATTTTTTTTACCACATCAATAGTTATTCTAAACCAATATATCTTTGTTGTTTATCAAATATGATAACAATTACATTGTATTTTCCAAAGTTGACACATAAAACTAATATATACTTACCACTATTTAGAGTATTTAATAGTGTATTTTATTTACATAATTTGTGTTATTTTTTTTATATTAAATTACTTATCTAAGTATTTGATTTGTATCATCACTCCACAAATTATGCATATAATTCTTGTCTAAGTTACAATGATTATTTTAGAATATTTTGGACATGTCTCGTGTCATAATTTGAACTTTTTTTTTACGATCATCAAAGTCACTCTAAACCAATATTTTACAAAATGATATTATTAAAAATAAAAATTTAGTGATCAAATATACTGTTAAAAAGAGATATAAAATTAATAAATACTTTTATCTCAATTAAAGATTATTATTTTTTTATTTTACTCTCGAGTTCTAATTTCGTTGCTTGGTTAATTTTTTTCCTTCATGTTGAACAAAGCAAAATAATCTAAATTAATTGTAATACAAACTTAAATGAGTTAAGAAAATATTGTTATATACTCCATTATTTTTTAAATTTTATAAATTCTAAATTTTATTTGTGATTTTTAAGTTGGAGAAAAACTTTGATATTAAAGATGTATTGTTAAATTCAAACCAAATGAAATCATTCAAAATGCCTAAAATTTGTTGGAGGCATTTCTTTTTCTTCTATTTCTTTCTATTAAGTGTTGAATAAAAGAGTTAAATTCTTTTTGTAAACACAAGCTTAATTTCATGAGGGAAAAGAATCATTAACAATAGATATATTTGAAAGAAAAACAATTTAACTATTAACAATAATAGATTCGAAAGAAAAACAATTTAACTTATCAGTACAAAAAATAACTAATCAATTATTATACATTGATCTTAAGCACAACAACCTCATTTTGTAGCAAAACAATTACATGATTAATCAAATTATAATAGAGCTAAAAGTTTGTACTTTTACTCAAGATAGTTATTAGATAGAACTAACATATGAAAATTTATAAAACAATATAAACTACAAGAGCGAATTTGAATAAACAATTAGAAGAAACAAAATAACTATAGTGAAACTGGTAGAAATTTTATTTTTATAAATAAGATTATATAGGCTAATGACTTTAGCGCTCCATATTAAGTTTTAGGCATTCCACCCCTAATTTTCACTAAAATGACTTAAACACCCTCACAATATTTTAGTTTACAAACTTCCCTCTATATATTTAGTGCTACTAAGGTAATATCTCTATCTTCCCATAAAATTATAATATTTATTTTTTTTGATTAATCTTTTACTATTTTCTAAAGGTACTAAATTTTTTAAAGCAATCCAAAAAAATAATTCTCGTTTGGTCAAATCAATAATAATTATTATGATAATTAGATAAGAAAATGTTATATGGTGCATGCATTTTTATTAATTTTCCATTTTAAGTTTTTTGATACTTCTCTAATTTTAAGACTTTTGTTTCGTGAATATATATGTTGTGTAGTAATTCATGAATTTTGTTTAGTATTACTTTGGGTATATTTTAATATTTAAATAAGTTTTAAAAGGATATTTAAGTTATTTCTATTAATAAAAAGTGCAAAATGAAGGGACAAAAGTTAATTGTAGAGTGCCCAAATCAATACCATATATAACAATCATGAAAGATTGTTTTTATTAGGAATAAGAAAAGGAGAAATAATTTGAATATATAAAATAGTTATATATAAACTTTTTATTTTTTCTTAAGTTTAAATTATTTGTGTACTGTTGAAAATTTACACCTTCTTATTTTCCTGAATTTATGCCAAAATTTTGTAATAACTTAAGGAATAAACAATTTGAACTTACATAGTAGTTAAACTAATTAGAAATAAAATTTCTACCATATTATTATACATTTATACCAAAGTCTCATATAAATCTAAGGAATTTTGTTATAGTAGTTTGAAATACATGTAATAAATGTATAGTAGTATTCTAAAAAAAATATTCTCTTACTAGATTAAATTGAGATGATTTAAGATAGGTCAATAAGTCAATTATACTTCATTAAGAATATTTAGGCATGAAATTATTTAATTATGGGTATATTAGACATTACAAAAAAAAAAAAAAAAGCAGTAGTTTACCTAGAATAGGATTGTGAGACGAAAAAATTAGATAGTGATATTCGTAAAAATATGCAAGTAGGATATATGATGAGTAATTTAATTATGTCTGCTTAGTGGGAATTATATTTTATTAGTAGGATTTGTGTTCCAGACAAATTTTTTGTCATTTACTACTATTTTGTGTAGTAGTAAGAAATAGGCAAAATGTCTGTTTTAATTGTTTATTTATTTGTGTTGCATTCTAAACATATTTTATGTCGTTACTATTATTTTGTGTAGAAGTAGGAAATGGGCAAAATGTCTAATTTAATAGTATTTGTGTTCCAAACAATTCTTTTTGTTGTTATGCCTTCTCATTGGGAATTTTGCTACATCACAAAAAAGAAAAAAATACTTCAAGGGGAGAAACAACTCGCATATACATATACATACATATATATATATATATATATATATATATAGTATAGATTAAAGCTTAATTAATAACTAAAAAATCAGTTAAAAACTAATAATAAAACTAGTAACAAGTTAGGGAAAATGACCTTAATAGTCTCTCTCATTTCACATATGTACTTTTTTAGTCCCTCACATTCAAAATGATACATTTTAGTCTCTCACAAATACAAACACGCCATTTTGGTCCCTCGACGCAGTTATAGGCATATTTTGTCTTGAAATACTCACGTGTGTATAATATGTAACATATTTAAGGGCAAAATTGACAATACACAACCTTCAATACTAAATTGTCCCAAAGAAAGAGGATTGAGACTGTTGGAGTAGGGTGTGGAGTAAAAGCAGTGATAGAGAGGACTATATAGGGATAGTGAGAATTTTGGGGTGGTGGTGGAGGAGGTTTTAGATAGTATCGTTTAGTATTTAAAATTTGTATGTTGCTAATTTTACGCATGAAAATATAATATTCGATACGCATGTGAGTATTTCAAGTCAAAATATGCTTGTAATTGTGTTGAGGAACCAAAATGGTACATTATGAATTTGTGAGGGATTAAAATACATTATTTTAAATGTGAGGGACTAAAAAAGTACAAATGAAAAATATAAGGGACTATTAGAGTTGTTTTCCCAACGAGTTAAAAGAAAAACACACAAAAACATAGCACTTAACATGCAAAACTCAAATAGTCTAGTTAAAATGCATACAAATAACTTTTTTTGAGTTGTCAATAATCTAATGCAACAATAAATGTTAGAAAAAACGCCCTCTGATGTCGATATTTAAGTTATTTGCATAACAATGTATACATGATTCTTTTGAATGCATCATCATTCATAAGAATTTGAACAAATATAGTAATTATTTAAACATTAAATAGCTGTGAAGAATTGGAATATCAGAAGATAATTACCATGAAATTCGTTAAGAATGAAAAATTAGGAATTAAATTGGCCAAGACCCAATATAATATATAAAAATGTTATTATATTTTGTAGGTTGAAAATACACCTCAACTCTATGTGCCTTCATTGTTTTATTAATTTAAATATAATGGTTCATCTTTATAAGCTGGTTTATACACATCTAAATATTATAAAAGATACCCATGAACTTTCATAACAATTGTAGTTTGTTCCATTCAACTTATTTAATAAGTATTTAAATCCCTTCTTTCATATTTTGGGACAAAACTAGCCTTGCTATTTATTATTTTGTTTTGGGTAAATTACAAGGAACTTCCACTTATTCTTTAGCTAATGTTCATATTACACTCTTATATTTTGCAAACCTACAATCAATTCCCTTGTAGTTTGAGTTAAAGTGAAACTATTAAATATTCCGTTAAGTGATTGCTAGGAGGCTGAAAATTTTTAATTGAAAGGATTATTTTAATCATTTTAAACTTCTATTCAAGGTTAGTTAATATAAAACATAAGCTTTTCATTTTGGTGGAGGGTTTTTTGGTGATGGAGGGTTACTTGGTTTAAGGGTGTTTTTTACTTTTTTCGTAAATCCATTAACTTTTAAACTTTCTATCTATTTTACTAGAAAAACAAAAAACAAAAAAAAAAACAAAAAAAAACCATTAGGGAATTGATTGTAAGTTTACAAAACATAGCGTTATTCAAGATGTAACATGAACATTAGCCAAACCACAAGGGGGTTCCTTGTAATTTATCTTTTGTTTTTATTTCTTTACTCTTTTTTCATTTGTATTTCTTTTCTTTATTATTTTTCCTTTTGTTTCTTTCTGCGTTTTTCTCCACCACTAAATAATTATATATTACTTTAAATAATTGATCAACTACAAGATCAATTTTTTTTTTTTATTATATATGTGTACAAATGGTTTGATTTTTAAATTATAGATGCTTTATAATACTAGCACCACGTCTTAAAGTAAAAGATAGAATTTGTAATTAAATATTAAAATTGTCCTCAACAAAAAAATAAACTATAGAAATAAAAGGATAAGTTAAAGAAAATTAAGAAATTTATTCTAACTAGAAAATAAAATTACAGAACAGGTTTATATTTCTAGCTAACCACATTAGAATGTAACAAAATATTACGATGCTTTACATAGGGGTTAGATGCACGGTAAAGTTAGTTCTGACAAGTAAAATATTTATGATTGCATAATGTATGAGCTTGAAGTATGACAAATTCAGGAAAAATATGCTATCTGTGGAACCTAGTATGCATATCTCTTATACACATCTAGATGTGTATAAGACATTTTATATATTTCCTACTTCTCTGTACTCTTATACACAAGAGGTCTCTTATACACCCCTAAGAACCTGTATAAGAAGGGTTAGGGACAAGGGAGCCAAAATAAACGCAGAATTAAACAAATAATTCAGGTGGCTTAGCTAACCACCAAACAAGAAAGTAAATAACAAGAAAGTAAACAATCAAAATTTTATTAAAACTTTAAATAATTACAGATCTGAGGAATACCTCTAGTGAAGTGTCGGTACAACCTACACTCTGCTAGTGGTACTTTGGGAGGAGAGGAAGGGGAGAAAAGAAGATTTTAACTTAGAAATTTTTTTGGATGCTTAGTAAGACTGAAAACATCCTATTTATAGAAAAAAATTACTGTTGCTACAGTGTCAAATAGTGACCTGTGAACAGTAACTTTTCCCGTGAAAATTACTGTTGCTACAGTGTCAAATAGTGACCTGTGAACAATTAACTTTTCTCGTGATTTTTGCTACAGTGTACAGTGTACAGTGAACGGTATTTGTATTTTTAAACAGTAAAGTACATTACCTGAATAGTAGATACATTTGAACAAGAATCCTATCTATTACAATTGGGATTCTTCAATTTTGCTAAGGTCGATGCCGAAACAATCGTCCTCATTTGATTGGGCCATGTCTTCATAAGTGATGCTGGTAGTTGAGCTGGAATCAGAACTGGATGATGACACCTGTTTTTTCTTTTTTGTTGAAATCTTTTTCTTTGATTTCTTTTCTTTTGGTTTTGATCTTTCTTTTGTCTTTTTGCTAGAAACTTCTTGTTTATCCGAAGAGCTTGAAGTTCCTTCTTTGAGCTGGGAGAGAGTGTCTTCCAGTTGTTTGATGTAAGCGTCCTTGTTCTTGGCCGAAGCTAATAGGACAGTATTTGAAGACTTTTGCTGTAGAAATTGGGCAGTTTCTCTATCTGATGGTAGCAAGAAGTATGAATTCTTTACAAACCATAGTTGAATTTGGGTCTTATGAGAAGCACCGGCATCATAAGCATCCCACCATTTGATTGAGCCTTATCTTACCAGTAGAAAGGTGGAAAGGCTTGATTATTGTTTTTGACAAATTCGAACCTCCATTGGAAAATCCAAGGCAATGCAAATTTTGAAAAAAATTGGAGGGTGATTGGCATTGTCGAATTGGGCTGAGAAAACTTTGATTTAAAAAACTCAAAGCCTTCTAAAATTGGCGGAGGTAAAATGGATTCATTAGGTCCAATTAAAGAACAAAATCTATTAAACCAGATTGGGAAAGAATAGGTTTTATTCTTTTTGAAAAAGAATAAACAAGAATGTTTATTCTCAATATTTTGGTAGGTGAAGGTATTAAATCAAGCACCTTGGTAATCCCAGTAAGAATATCCAGGATATTTTTGAGATTCTGGACCAGAGAAGGAACGTAATCTATTAAGATCAGTGCCCCATTCAGAAGGTCTGAGAACCTTTAGAATTTGGTATGTTGAATGTGTATAATATGCTTGAGTGGCATGCATATTATTTTTTGGAATAATGGATTGAGAATCTTTAAGTATTAACTCATTTTTGAATGGACAAGATACACATCTGTTGGAATTGCAGCCATTGTTTGAAAGCTTCTCCAAGCTGTGGATTATCTTCGGCTATTTCTGTCCAAGATTTTTGTACTACGACCTGTAGGGGTGTAGGGTTTTGAGTAGATGAAGTGGCTTCATCTGGTTTGGATTTGGATGGTGAGGGATCATTCTTTTTCTTTCTGGGCATTTCTGCCCTGATCCGGCAAAGAATTAGAACTACTATACTTTGATGAATTCAATATCAAAATCAAAGATTGATAAAATTGCTTGCCATCTGGCAAAAATTTGTTTTGAAGCAAGATTTTTTACATCTTTTTGTAAAACATCTTTGGCAGCTTTGCAATCAATACGAAGTAAAAATTTCTGATTGAGAAGATCCGATTGAAAGTTTGAAATGCATAAAACAATTGGTAAAATCTCTTTTTTAATAGTGGAATAATTCTTTTGAGCATTATTCCAATATTTTGAAGTAAAACAAACAATTTGCTCAGAAGTAGAACTTCTTTGTTTTAAAATGCCACCATAAACAATGTCAGAGGCATCAGTTTCAACAATTTTAAAAAGTTTTGGATCACATAAAACTAAACAAGGTAAACTCTTAACTTGCAATTTTATGTATTTGACTATGTCTGTGTGTTTTTGTGTCCATGCAGGAGGATTCTTTCGAAGTCTATCATGCAAGGGTTTTGACAAAATACTAAGATTAGGAATGTGTTCAGAGATGTAATTTAAATGCATCCTGAAAACCTTTGAAGCTGGGTTTTATCCAGAATCTGGTCTGGAAATTTATCAGCAAATTCAATCGATCTGTTGATAGGGATAATTTTGCCTTGTCTAGATGTGTATAAGAGACAGGGTGAAGTTTGACATAAACTAATCTTTGAAGCAGAAATGACTAAACCATTTCTTTTAGTCACATCTAAGAAAATATTGACATGTTTAAAATGTTGTTCTAAATTATCAGAATAAACAAGAACATCATCAATGTAAACAAGTATAAAATTGAGATATGGATTGAAAATATCATTCATAACCTTTTGAAATTCAGAAGGTGCATTTTTTAGGCCAAAAGGCATTACATTCCACTCATATTGACCAAAAGGAACTGTGAATGCAGTTTTGTACCTGTCAGAAGGATGAATTTGGATTTGCCAGAATCTAGATTTTAGGTCAAATTTTGAAAAAATTGAAGAAGCATGCAATCTATGAAGCAAGTCATTCTTGTTTGGAATAGGAAACCTAATCCATTGATCATTTTGTAAAACTTTGTTGAGGGGTTTGTAATTGATGACTAAGCGAGAAACACCTCGTTCAATCTCAGAATTTTTGTTAACATAAAATGCAGCACAGCTCCAAGGGGACTTGGAGGGACTGATAATCTTCTTGGAAAGAAGATCATCAATTTCTTTTTTGCAGAATTCCAGAAGCTCTTGATTCATCTGAATAGCACGAGCTCCAGTTGGAATATCTTTTTCTGAAAAATCTTTTTCATATGGTAGAGTTACCACATGTTGCTTTCTATTCCAAAAGGCAGTTGGAATATCAGCACAAACTTGAGTTTGAATTTTGTTTTGCAAATCATGAATCCTAGTTTTGAAAACTGGATCATTTAATTGATTTTGAAGACGTTCAAATTTAAGATCTTTTTTCAAAAAATTGATTTGATTCATTTTCATTTGCAAAGGATTGAGAGTTTTTTCAAAAGTTGAAAATTTGAAAGGAATGAATTGATTTCTTCCTAAGGAGTTGATAATGATACCTTGAACTTAAGTAGTAGTATAAGGTATCAGATAAGCAATGAATGGAACACCAAGAATCACAGGAGTAGTGATATTCTTGGCAAGTAAAAATGTATTGTAGGGAAAGCTACAGTCAGAATATCTGACTTCTACATCAGATAGTTTGAATTTGACTTCCAAAGATTCACCGTTAGCACTACTAATGCGTTCTTTGGTTTTTTGAAAATACTTTGCAGGAATTAAACCTTCATGTATGCAATTTAAATCTGCACCAGTATCAACTAATGCAGTAGCATCAATGAAAAGTTCATTGTTGATAACCAAAGTAATTTGAATAAGAAATTTGAGAACAGTAACTCTATTTCAATATTTAAAAACTGTTCTTTTGATTTTTCAATAATCTGATCAGGTGGAAACACTTGTTCAGATAAAACTTGGTTTTCAGTAGGAACTTGAGAGGTTGAAGGAGTCTCAACACAATTTTCAAAAACTTGTTTTGAACATTGAGAAAGTTGAAGAGAATGAATGACCATTTGCCCCTGTCAATCTGCTGCTGAGCTTTGATCTCTCTAACTTCTTGTTTTAAAATGGCAATTTCAGACTATAAATCTTGAATTGAAACCTTTTTAAAACTTTGATTTGGAAATCTTTTTAAAATATCCATAAGATTGTAAGTGTTTAAAACCTTGGGATGTTTTACCAAAGGATTGGAAGAAGAAACTTGATTTTGAAAATCATTTGTTTCAAGAGTTTGTTTGTACCTTTGTAAATAAGAATGACGTAGTTCGGAAACAGGAAATTTCTCAATCATATCAAGAATAAGATCCTGTTCTCTAGTCAAAACATTGATTTGAGGAGTTTCAGAAGAAACTGAAGTTTTGCTGGAAGAAGAAGAGGAGGAACCTAAGTCATCATCTTCTAAGGCATTGATAAGATTGTCTTCTTCGAAATTAGAGTCAGAATCACTGGCATCTAAGAGAAGATTGTTTAGCTGATTGACAACTGAATCTTCTAAATTCAGAAGATTGAGCTTTTTTACAAACTTACAAAACATCCCTAGCAATATGTCCAGGTTTCTTACATTTGTAACAAACAGAAGAATTGGAATTTGGTAAAGCAGGAATAGGGTTTTGTCTAGGAAGATTAGATTTCCTAAATTTGTGTCTGGGTTTCCTATAAGGTCTACTATAGGAAGGTTTGAAAGATTTTTGAATCTTGGGTTTGTTCCTACGTTTGATTTTGGTTTCACAAGAAGGAAGACCAAATTGTTCACAGAAAGATCCTAGGTCTTTCCTACGTTGGTTTCTATCTTTGGCTAGTTGCCTCATCATCTTGTCTTGACGACAGACTCTCATAGCAACTTATTGGATTATGGAATTGAGTTCACCATAGGTGATATTTTGGTAAGGCACAATGCCATTGTGCTGGGTTTGAAGTTCTTCACGAACTAAGTCTCTAAGGGATTTGGGAAGACCATCAAGGAATTTTTCTTTCCAGTATGGAAGATTTCCATCAGATCTGGTGTAAATCCTGGTTAGGAAGGTATCCTTATACTGGTGTAGCAAATCCTGGTTAGGAAGGTATCCTTATACCACCTAAACTCAGAGAGCTTCTTGCATTTAAGGTTGTTAAGGATTTCAGTAGACTTTTCTCTAAAAATCCCTGAGTTACCTATGAAGGTTTTGGCTATTGTAAAGATGAGTCTATACACAGCATCCGAAATGGTTTGAAAGATAAGGATCTCTAATGACATTGCCCTCAGGGTCAATTCTAATGGCATCAAAGATATTGTCTCTATCATTTTGGGATAGATGTTCGTCCCACCAACCTTTAAGTTGTCCAGTAAATCCGAAAACTAAGATATGGGCCGTGAGTTGGTCAGTGCAATTGTGGGAAGTTTTATAAGCAGTGGCCACCATGGTCATCTGCTGGAGTTTGGATGTGATATTGTACTCAGACACACCATCTATGTTCCATTCATAGATGTTGTTAGCATTGTAAGAGTTTTGAATCACATTGGGTTGTTCTTCTAAAAGAACATCAGGATGGGTAGCTCTAGGATAGTAAAGCTCCGTGGGTAGATTGTATTGGGGACGATTGCCAAGAATATGCTACCCCTGTGATTTATGGTGTTCCATTCATTACTTATGGGAATTTCATAAGGCTTAAAGATATGAGTATCTAAAGCTGATTTGTAACCAGAAGGTTGTTTCGTTGAAGAAGCAACAACTGGTAAAGGAATGGAAGAAGTTGAAGGTGGAGTCTTGACAGAGAGATGTTCACCAATAACTTGCAAATATTTATTTGTAAAATTGTTTTGTTCAATTATTGGTAAAAGATCTTCATTTGAAACTGCAGTTTTAGCTTTAAAAGGTGCAGCATAAATTTGAAGCATTATTTACCAAAAATTCAAATTTTCTCATCGGAGAGAAATCAGAATGAACCTTTTCCCCACTCGAGGTTTGCCAAGCTTTAGTCATAAAAATTGATTGAGTAAATGGATAGTCAATTTTGTTTTGTTCAGCATAGGCAGAAAACCAATCAAAAAACTGAACATGAATTTGATAATGGTTTAGAAAAGCATAAAATTCTTCTTGAATTTTAGTTCTCTTTTCATCTTCATAGTTTTCGAAAAACCATTGTTTTCTTACTTCATTATGAGGTGCATAAAACTCATTTCGAAGTAATTATTTGTTAATTTGAAAATTTGATTTAATAGTTAAAACATTAATCTCTGCATCAAGTCTAGAAGGATTAAGACTAGAGTAAGTTGGAGAATTGACCAAATCATCATCTTCCTGTTGGACAGTGTAACTGGCCTGAGGAAAATTAGATTCAGGTCTCATTCCATGGATTTGAGTATTAACAGAAGAAACAGAGTGCATTAGTAGTGCTAATGTGAATAAGAGACTGTCTCTAGTAGAAGTACTAGAATGCCTAGGAGGAATAAATCTAGCACTATTTGATCTATTGAAGGAAATTTCTACTAAACCAGTAGAGAATTGCCTCATGTTGGAAACTAAGGTATTCTTAGCAGGAACTGGAGGCAAAGCCTCAGGCAGTACCCAATTTTGAGGAAGGGATACTTGATCCCAAGAAATTGGTTTAGGAACAGATAGGTGAGATCTGCTCGAATCAGTTTGAAAAAGAATAGTTTCACCTTTCTTTTGAGTTCTAAGAGCTCCAATTAAAAGTGGAGTTCATAGCTTTGTATTGAAGTCTAAAAATAATAGCAACTGGTAAAGATCCAGTTTTAGTTTTATAATTTGAAGTCTTAACATTTAAAGTTAAGGAATCTAAAATATTTGGATCGTTTAGAGAAACTGAAAAGTTTGGAAAATAATCAAAATAAACAGACCACCACATAGGCTGGTTTCAACCATGCCAAGTAGTGAAACACGGCCCATATCTTAGTTCTGTCTCTTATACACATCTAATCAGTTGAAAAACTCCATTAGACCTGCTTTTATAAATATCTTTGAAAGGATGTTTGGGAATTTTCCAATTATCCAAAGATTGAGAAAGATCAGAGAAATTGATTTCTTCTTTAAGAGAAGAAGGATTTGAAGAAGAGGAGGAGGAGGCTTGGGAAGATCTAGAATTAGATCTGAAGAAAGCACTCATAATTAAAACAAAATAAAATACAAGAATAAAATTACAAAATTAAAATGCAGAAAGTAAAAATAGAAAATGCAGGAATGGTTGTACCCCCTTGTTCCCTTTGGCACAGAAACCTTGTGGGTTTCGTAGGATGGAAATTATAAACCTTTCATGTTAATGTTTGTTTTAGATCTATTTGATTATGTTTAAGCTGATACCAATTATTTATTATAAATGTGAAAGAACAACCAAGATCAATAGATCTTTATGCAAATCTTAACATTCAGTCTAGATCTTTGCAAGAACAAGTCCTTACACTCTATGGATAGAAGACCTATCAGGCCACAACGCCTGTTCGTCGGCTAAATCGGCAACAGAATCATATCCCATAGGACCAACAAGACCTTACTTGAATGTTAAAATTAACTAAAGATCTAACAGATCTATGAAGTTCTTAAACATTTAACATAAATAATCAACTGGTTAAGTAAGTGGGCTTCTGCGAGTAAACTCAAGCGTCATTGCTATACCGAGGTATAGGCAGACGCCCTATATACCATCACTAGATATCAGATCTAACATAAACAGATAATCTAGCCGAACCTTAACATCAGAGGTTCATAGTAGTCACCCTACTTCCCCCTTCTGGCTCTGATACCAAGAGGAGAACCGGGGACCCCTAAGAACCTAGGGGAAGAAGGGTAAGGGACAAGGGAGCCAAAATAAACGCAGAATTAAAAAAATAATTCAGGTGGCTTAGCCAACCATCAAACAAGAAAGTAAACAAACAAAATTTTATTAAAACTTTAAATAATTACAGATTTGAGGAATACCTCTGGTGAAGTGTCGGTACAACCTACACTCTGCTAGTGGTATTTTGGGAGGAGAGGAAGGGGAGAAAAGAAGATTTTAACTTAGAAATTTTTTCGAATGCTTAGTAAGACTGAAAACATCCTATTTATAGGAAAAAATTACTATTGCTACAGTGTCAAATAGTGACCTGTGAACAGTAACTTTTTCCGTGAAAATTACTGTTGCTACAGTGTCAAATAGTGACCTGTGAACAATTAACTTTTCTCGTGATTTTTGCCGCTACAGTGTACAGTGTACAGTGAACGGTATTTGTATTTTTAAACAGTAAAGTACATTTGAATAGTACAAATTTTCTTTGATTTCTTTTCTTTTGGTTTTGATCTTTCTTTTGTCTTTTTGCTGGAAACTTCTTGTTTATCCGAAGAGCTTGAAGTTCCTTCTTTGAGCTGGGAGAGAGTGTCTTCCAGTTGTTTGATGTAAGCGTCCTTGTTCTTGGCCGAAGCTAATAGGACAGTATTTGAAGACTTTTGCTGTAGAAATTGGGCAGTTTCTCTATCTGATGGTAGCAAGAAGTATGAATTCTTTACAAACCATAGTTGAATTTGGGTCTTATGAGCAGCACCGGCATCATAAGCATCCCACCATTTGATTGAGCCTTGTCTTACCAGTAGAGAAAGTGGAAAGGCTTGATTATTGTTTTTGACAAATTCGAACCTCCATTGGAAAATCTAAGGCAATGCAAATTTTGAAAAAAATTGGAGGGTGATTGGCATTGTCGAATTGGGCTGAGAAAACTTTGATTTAAAAAACTCAAAGCCTTCTAAAATTGGCAGAGGTAAAATGGATTCATTAGGTCCAATTAAAGAACAAAATCTATTAAACCAGATTGGGAAAGAATAGGTTTTATTCTTTTTGAAAAAGAATAAACAAGAATGTTTATTCTCAATATTTTGGTAGGTGAAGGTATTAAACCAAGCACCTTGGTAATCCCAGTAAGAATATCCAGGGATATTTTTGAGATTCAGGACCAGAGAAGGAACGTAATCTATTAAGATCAGTACCCCATTCAGAAGGTCTGAGAACCTTTAGAATTTGGTATGTTGAATGTGTATAATATGCTTGAGTGGCATGCATATTATTTTTTGGAATAATGGATTGAGAATCTTTAAGTATTAACTCAAAAATAGAATTCTCTGGTTTTTTGGTTTGAGGATGGCAAAAAATTGAATCCAGTAGGAAGGATTTTTTGGGCAACAATTAAAGGATTATTGGTGAACCACTCTGGTTCAATTTGGATTAGGGTTTGATAGTCAGTTTTCCTGATATATTGGGAAATAGTTGAAGAAACAAAGTTTTTTGAAGTTTGTTTGGGTACGTAGGGTACCGTGCTTTTTGATGCAGAAGGCATCGTGTTGAGTGCTTGAGATGATGAGGGTGAACTCATCAAAATGTTTGAGGGCAATACCTGAGCTTGTCCTGGAATGGACAAGGCCTGTTGGAATTGCAGCCATTGTTTGAAAGCTTCTCCAAGCTGTGGATTATCTTCGGCTATATATATATATATATATACACATTTACATATATATATATATATATATATATATATTAAATTTTGTTTGACCAAATATTTTATTTTGTAGTTGTTAAATTGTTAGTTTTAATAATTACTAATTAATGATAACTTTATATTATAGATAAAATTACATATACTTTTATTATAAAGTATGTTTCATCCCAAAATTATTATTTAGACATGTATAAATATGAGAGTCTATGATTAATAAATTAGTAATAATAATATAATTGTGTAGTACTAGTAAAAGAGAATTGCGAAACATAGAAGGAAAGAAAAAAGAGAAATGAATCGAAGAGAACAAAAAAAAAAAAAAAGGAAAAAGAAATATAAAAGTAATTGAAATAATAAAAGTAATTTTGTTCTAAAATATAAAGTTGAGGGTTAAGTGCATATTAAATATGCCGAGAAGATAAATTGCAAGGGAGGTTAATGTTCATAGGGATACTTTACATTTCACCCTTAAAAAATTTAGAAATTAAGTTGGTTGGCCACTTGGCCATAACAAATAAAGCACCACCTTAATCATTAAGTAACACAAAAAAGATACCGGATCAAATGATAATTTCTACAAAGAAAAATGAGCAACTCCTTGTGTGTACAGTGAAAACAAGAAAAGGATCAAAATAATCAGAAGTTGCCCAAAAATAGGAAACTCCTCCTCCTCCTCCTCCTTTTCATTTTGGATAGAGGGAAAATGCATTTTGGGTTTCTGTTATACTTTTCGCTGTTGTATTTTAGAATAGGGAAAATTATTCTATTAGTCCTTCACATTACCCATTTGTATTCATTTAGTCCCTCACTTTTAAAATGATGATTTTTAGTCCCTTTCATTACCCATTTGTATTCATTTAGTCCCTCACTTTTAAAATGATGATTTTTAGTCCCTTACATTACCCATTTGTATTTATTTAGTCCTTCACTTTTAAAATGATGATTTTTAGTCCCTCACAAATGTAAAATGTCAAATTTCGGTACCTAAACTAAATCCCGAGCACTTTTTGGTCTGAATTAATCGTGTGTTGTTCACATGACATATTTTTTGAGTAAAATTTAGGAAATCGTTTTTCCTTTCCAACACAAAACTTGAGCATCGGATTGGATTATAAATTTTGGAAAAAAAAAATACCACAAGTCAGAACTATTAAAATAATCTTAAATAAAAACAAATTGCTAATCAATCACTTACTTCATATCCTTCGCACTCATAAAACATTCTACTCAGATGAATTTAAAAATTTATCCTCGAAAAATATGTAATATGAACAATACATGACAAATTTAGGCAAAAAATACTCGAGATTTGATTCAAAGACCAAAATTCAACGTTTTATATATGTAAGGGACATGACAAATTTAGGCCAAAATGCTTGGGATTTGATTCAAGGACCAAAATTGGCATTGGATCTCCTGTTACACTTTTTGGTATTACACTCATGTTACACCATGTGATGGGGTGACATTTGTCCCTCATTTATTATTTTGTTATTTTAAAGATACACATGTCACCCCATCACATGGTATAATATGAGTGTAATACCAAAAAGTGTAGCAGGAGATCCAATGCCACCAAAATTCAACATTTTACATTTAAAATCATCATTTTTAAAGTGAAGGACTAAATAAATACAAATGTGTAATGTATAGGGACTAAAAATTATCATTTTAAAAGTGAGGGACTAAATAAATACAAATGTATAATGTAAGGGACTAATATAGTGGTTTTCCCTTTAGAATATGTGATGAGATATGATAGGGTGATATGTGTATTTTCAATGTAAAAAAATATTAAGTGAGAGATAAGTGTCACCTTATCACATAGTGTAACATAAGTATAACAAGAGTGTAACAGAAAACTCAAATATTGAAAAAATAACATACATTGTCACATAGGACGGAGACAATGAAGTGAATTTCAAATGGTAAGATTACATTTCTAGCTATAATTTAGGTCATGGTTAGACATAGCAAAGTAAAAAAAAAAAATTTAAAAAAATTAAAAATAAAAAAGGATGGGAATATCAAAGAACTCCACATTCCACAACCCCTGTTTCCTATAGGCATATTTCACTCTCGTACACTCATACTCATTCTGCAAAGGCTAAATGGTAAATTTTCCTTGCTGATTCTCTGATATCTTTCTTTGTTGTTTACCACTTTGTTTTGATCCTTTCCATAACTAATAGGCTAATAGCTTGTTGGAGTATTTCAATAAAATTAAAGTGACTATAATTATTATGAGTTAATTTGAATTTAAATTATGAGAGTTATAATTCTTCTAAATCATTTTTAATTACAATTCTATTACATAAATACCAGAACAAATGTAACGGTTTTGCATAAAATGGTTGTAATGACCATATTAATATGTTTGACCATTGTACATTGTATATAGAGAATGTGATTTATAAATGAAATAATTATGTAGTAATTTCTCTTATCTCTACTATTATAACTCTTATATTATTTTAACCTATATATATAGGACTATAAGATAACAGAAATACATATTATATATATATATATATATATCTTCCAACTCTTTATAATTCTATATGGGTGGAAAAACACAATGTAGTATATAACTATAATGTTACGGACAAAGTAAAATGTGTGGGAAAACTTCTATGTTCCTTGATTGTGCATATCAAAGGGAAGTAACAACCTTGAATTGGACTGTTATATTCTGGAAACAACGTGCTGCAACCTAATGCATCGGAATGAGAAATCCGTAGGGGCACGAATCGTCTTAAAGAGAGGGAATACGCGGCTCATCCCTACCGTACTTCTTGATACCAATTTGTTCGTGCAGAACGATACAATTTTTTTTTTCCTTTGATTGTGGGAAACGAGATAATATTTAGGGTTAAAAGCAAAATGCCCCCTCCAACTACTATCTTAGTTGCAAAATACCCCATAAACAATTTTAATAGGTATTTTGCACCCTTGACATGTGGTCAACTATTTAAAATATCATTTTTGCTGAAAATTGACCATTATACCCCCCAATACATTAGTTAAGTGAATGTCATTTTCTTTTTTCCTTTATTTATTTTCTCTCTCTTGTTTTTCATTTTATGTTTTCTAATCCTTTTTCTTATTGTTAAAAAATTATATTACTTCTAATATTTTATTAATTATAACATCTAATTTTACATGCATCTTCTTATTTAATTTTTCAATTGAAATGAAATATATTATAATAAAATAAAGTATATTTTATTATAATATAGAATTTGCAATGAATTATTAATACTAAAATTAACGAATAAAAATGTACAAAAAAAGATAAGCATAAAAAATTTAAAGAATTTATCTTAAGAATACAAATAAATTTGTGCATTTTAGTCATTTGGCATATTGTCTCTAAATTTATTTTTCTTTATATTAACAAGTTATAATATTTAATTATACTTTATTATTGTTATGCCAAAAGTAAAAATTTTTACATGAATTCTCATTCTATAATTTATGTTTACGTTAAGAGTAATTTTTTTAAAAAGTTTTTTTTCCGATACTTTATTTTTTTGTGCTTGGTTTGTTTGTAATAGTATATCTCTAATAAATAAACAAACTGTGCATTGAAATAAAAAAATATTGCTTGTAATATAAAGTATATTTATTTTATAAATTAAATTATCTAGACACATAAAAATTAGAACTCATGCATGACCAAAATTAAAGAAGTAAAATTCAAATTTAGTAGTATGGAGATTGTATAGACCCTTTTAGTCATTCAGTAGTAAAACTATTTTGTAGTTGGTTTATTATAATATATTTCACTTTAAAAATTAAATAAAGAAGATGCATGTAAAATTAGATGTTATAATTAATAAATATAAGAAGTAATATAATTTTTTAACAATGAGAAAAAGGATTAGAAAAAATAAAATGAAAAATAAGAGAGAGAAAATAAATAAAGGAAAAAAGAAAATGGCATTTCACTTAACTAATGTATTGGGAGTACAATAGTCAATCTCTAGCAAAAATGATATTTTAGATAGTTGACCACATGTCAAGGGTGCAAAATGCCTATTAAAATTATTTAAGGGGTATTTTGCAACTAAGGTAATAGTTGGAGGGGGCATTTTGCTTTTAACCATAATATTTACATTATTAATTTTTTGGTTTAAATTATTTGTGATGTTTATTGTGATTAACATGATTTTTTGTGATGTAAAACCAACATAGCTGATGGGCTGTTGTAAACCTGTTTCTTTTATTCTTTCATGTTAATTTCCCATTATCATGTTATTTTGCAAAAGTGAACAAATTTGCAAATTTCCTTTCATGTTATTTTGCAAAAGTGAACAAATTATTTTGTTTTTTTGTTTTTTTTTTGTTAACTGCATTGTTTGTATCTCTTATTCAGGGCCTTAAAGACTCTGTCTTTTGATTTCTTTCTTCCTTTTAGGAACATGATTAAGTGAGTCCCTAACTAATGGCTGCTGGGGTTGTTTTTGTTTCATTGTTTCTTTATAACGCTTCTTAGCTCCATAGTTTATTTATCCATTTTTAAAATAAAAAAAAAAAAAAAAAAAAACCTTTCACTTGGTGTTCGGCTTTTTAGTGATTGAAGCTATGATATTTCACTAACATATTCCGTAAGGAAAATACTTATATATACCCGATTTTTAATCTCACCTGTAGATTTTATGGTCAGAATTAAATTTTAAAAAATCTTTCTTACATCAGTTGATGTCATGAATTCTCTGAAATTTAATCCACAAGATGCAACATAATCTATAAGTAAAGTCAAAAATTGAATTTATCTAAATATTTGCCATTACTTAATGGTTTGAATGCGGTGTTTAGGCTTTGTCTCCATTAAGATGGTTTATTTATGGTACTGCAAGTGATCTAGATGTGTTGGAGATAGTTGTGAAAATTTGTTTTGTAGGGGCAATTATTGCTCTATGTGGTGAGATCAGACAAAAGCACAGTTCTTGATTTATTGTGGATACAAATATTGACACTAGGATAGTATGATAAAAGTACAATTTTTTATTTGTTTGATACCGTGGATTCTCTTGAAATCTCCATTTAATTGAGAGAAACGAGATACTTGCAATGTTTTAAAACTAGGATAGGTGACTAAACCGGTAGAGCTCCAATTTGGAGTGTTCAAATTCGACCTAATTTAAAAATCTGATCTAATTTGAATGAATTTAGAGATAAGTGTATTGGATTTTCAGGTTACTTAATTTTTGTAAGATTAGATTGAGTTTTAATTTGTAAAATTCAACCCAACCCGAATAAACTCGAATACTCGATTAATAAAATTTTATTATTTTTAAATATATTACTAGTATTTAAACTTCTTTCGTGAATTTATTCTTTTTATTTTTTTTAAGTTCAAGGTTTGGATTAACCCAAAAACCAGAAAATCAACCTGACTAATATTTAGGTTGAGTTAAATTAAATTATTATATTAGTTAGATTGAATTAAATTTTTATTTTTTCACCTAAAAATCAGAATTCGAAAATTCAAAAAGCCTAAAACTCAACCCACTCCGAACTACAATTCCCAATTTGATCGCACCGGGTAAATAATTTAAGTCAATATTTAAATAACCGAAAAAAATTTAAAATTATAACAGTCCGGTTGATCTGCAAATTTTTCTCTTTTATTAAGGTTCGATGTGTAAATCTTTAACTCTTATACAATTTACTCCTCTTTCCTTTTCAGACAAACAATTTTGACTCGCCCAGGCCTCACCTTGTTTTTTGCTTTTTGACAATTACGATTTCAACTCCCCACAAGGCCCCAAGTTGGAAGTTCGCAGGCTTCCCCATGTATTTTCTTCCCCTCCTCCTGTCTCCCCCTCTCTTTGCTTCTCCTCCTCCTCTCCCAACTTTTCCTCCAGTTCTCCACCTCCCCCTTCTCCGACTGTACCCCTGTCTCCCCCTATGTATCCGCTGGCTTCCCCTCCTTACTGTTTTCTGTCTCTTTTTCCTCCCCGTTTGCTCTTCGCACTAGTTTTTTTTTTTTTTTTTTTTGTTGAATAATTAGTATTCTCGTCCTCATATCTAAAGATCTGGGACTTTGGGAGACGAAAATGGTTTATTTTTGCTTAGTGATCTGTGATTGATTTTTTTAGAGAAAAAAATGGACGAAAGAAGTGACCTATTGTTAAGAAAATTGAAAAAACAATAATAGTCGGTTCTCACGGTTCATACCGATATTCTTACTTTTTCGGTTTTTATGTTTAATCGGATCGGTGTCTTTGTCGATTTGTGATTAGACTGGTCGAACCGGTCAATTTTAGAAACACTGGATATTTGATTAATAAAGGTGTATTATCTTGAACTTTTGCATGGTTTTGAAAGAGAAATGGCTGAAGAGAGGAAGAACTTTATGTCCGTTGAGATAGCAATTCAAAGGGAATTAGCATACAGGGAAAAGATTGCTGGCTTCGTGTCTGATGCAGAAGTTACAGACCTTTTATTAAATAATAGAATGATGCAATTTCACTTCTTTTGTTAAATATATTTCTGATAGCTTTCCGGAGAATGCTTTTAAAATAAATCTTGCTCTCAAGTAATAAAAGGTATAGATTATGCTCAGGACGTTTTACAGCTAACTTCGGATTCAATAGGACAGTGATTTTCTTTGGTTGAGCTGAAAACTGAAAAGCAAACTTCGCAAGATAGGAAAGAATAAGTTTTTCTATTCCATATCTACTCTTTTCTTTTTCTGAACTGGAATGCAATCCAACTATTCTTCATGGATGGCTTGTTCTTAAGTTGGGTGTACATGAACATTCTGCAGACATCACATTTTTCATGCTCTCTGAGTCAATTTCTTATTTGGGCTATTCCAATTTCTAGTTCATGATAAAAGAGTCGTGTTTCTCTTCTTTGTGTGTCTCTCTGTCCTTTTCTATTGGTTAACCATTGACAAACTTGTTTCTTACATCAGGTGCCCTCTTCAACTACAGTTGCAAGTACACTTCCAAGTCCAAGGCATTCTGTAGGGCAGAGTTCGATCTCACCTCCAAGATGCGTGCCTGGAAGATGCCCAATTTGAGCCCCAAATCCATCATGTGGAGAAAAATCATCAACTCCAGGACCAGGATGGATCAGGGAAAGCAACATCCGGCAGCCTCAGTTTCACTCAAAACCTGCAGCTACAGTCACACCATATACCCTACAGAACTGATATATTTTGCAAAATCTGCCAAATCAGCTACAAGCAGCATTTGGAAGGTCAAAAGCTCAAGGCTAAGCTGCAATTCACTCAACTGGATAGACATGGTGTGGTTACGAGACTGAATAAGAATCTGCAACCTAGGTGCAACCTTTGCCAAATTTTGTGCTCGGATATAAAGAGTTTAGATTCTCACTTCAAAGGCCAAAAGCACCAGGCAAAATTGCAGGAAGTTGAACTTGGGGAGAAAAGGAAAATGCCCCGCCAGTTCTGGTGATTTGTTTTAAGCACCTTACACAAATGAATATACATTTAAGCTGCACCTTCAGGGAAAAAAAGATGCAGCAAAAACGTTTAGGATATATCAAATTATCCCGATTGAGACACGAGTAAAGACATTCAACAATTTGACACTTTTTCTTGATAATTTTGGTCATTTGATTCAGTTTAATTATGTTTTTGGATCATGATCATAGGGCACTATCTTTTCCACAAACATACTCCTGATCTCTGTTTGCTAACTGTGCTTGGCAGATTGTAATGGATTAACGAATGGATCCAAATTGTGTGTTGAAAATGCCTACACAACTTTTCTGACCTTTGTAAAAGAACGCAGAGAGGAACACATTCTTTCACGAATTAAGATTTACATGTACTTATACACAAAATGTAAGGCTCAACATGAGTTTCTGTAGATTCAGTGAGTTTCTGTAGACTCTATCTGAGGTTTACATTTTTGGTATTTAAGTGTACATAAATTTTGGTCTATGTAATAAAAAACATATAGATCATTAAATACCTTGTCATATCTCTGCGTGCCACGTAGACCATGCACCAATAATATTTTTCATATACACACAACTATACATAAAATACACACAGTGGTGAGATGAATATATCCCCTCATTCATCTCAACAACCACACTAAAATGGTGAATAAACTTGCAGATTAGGAATCTTCTTTACTGTCTTTATTCCAACAGTTTCTCTTTATACGAATAGCAATTATACAAATGAAAACCGTCTAAAGAGAAACATCTTAAGCATATAAATTGACTTGATGATATAATCCTCTAATTGGTTGCTGGGTATGACAGAACTTTAGAGTTGTATTCTGAAGTCCCAGTTCAATTTTGAATCTTGCTCTTTTAAGGATTAATTCCAACTATACCCCTCAACTTCTATAGAATTTTTACTTTGCATCTCCAGTTTTAGTTTTAGATACTTTACACCTGTAACTTTCAATTCCGTTCCACTTTAGTCTAATTTTTAATACCGTTACAAAAATTAATAGAATCTTTGTGCACCTATAATATTATGGTAACATGGTTGTACATCCTCTTGAATATGTTATACACACAAAAATATTCAGTTAAATTTAATGATGGTATTAAATATTGGATTGAAATAGGGGAGAATTGAGAGTTAGGGTGTAAAATATCTAAGACTGAAATTAGGTTGACAAAGTGGAGATATAGTATAAATTAAGGGATGGAAAATGGAATTAGTCCCTCTAATAATGTAGGTTAAATCTTCCTAGAATAAACTCTAAGGCTTATTTGGGAGATGAAATCTGGAGAGAAAAGAAGAGAAGTAAAGAGAAAAGTGGATCTTTCCACTTGTTTGGGAGATTTTAAGTAGAGAGAAAAGAAGAGAAATGGGAAGAAGTATTGAGATAAGGTGACTTAAAAGTTTCCTCTACAAAAGTGGAGAGAAATGGAGAGAAAACTTAATTGAAGGCTTGCTAACTTTTTTAAAATATCACTTTTAACCATTAAATATTAAACAACAAAATGATAACACCTTTTATGTCCAAAATCATCATATTTCTTTTCTATAACCCAAAGAAAGTAGGAAGAAAAGAATTTCCCTTCTCTTCCCATTTTTTCTCTCTAACGTATGGTTTTTTTTTTTTTTGTTGTTGTTGTAGAGAAGAGAAAACTTAAGTTATGAGAGAAAAGAGACGAAGAGAAGAGAAATACTTTTCTTTCTATTTTGTTTGGGAGTTTAGAAAAGAAATAGAATGATTTTGGACATATAGTAGATACTATTTTATTAATTAACATTTAATTGGTAAAAGTTGTATTTTAAAAATTAGCAAGCCTTCAATCAAATTTTCTCTCCATTTCTCTGCAGCAGACTTTTAAGAGAAAACTTTTAAGTCACCTTATCTCTCTATTTCTTTTTATTTCTCTTCTTTCATTCCACCTAAAACTCTTAGACAGGTGAGAAGATCCACTTCTTTTCTTCTTTGCTCCTGAAATCTCAACTCTCAAACTAAGCCTAAGGCTCATACTATTCCCTACTTGGCTTAGCCATGGATTGGCTTTTTGACTTCAAATTTTGAGATTCTGCATGATATGGCATGCATAGCCTTTTGGGTCCGCCAGGCATTGAACAGTCGGATAACAATAAAGCGAAAAAACAAAATATAGTACTGCTGAATGAAATATATGAAGGATTTTATGACAAATCTGGAGTGGGAAAATATAAACACTCTGATGCCTATTCACAAACTAAAGGTAACTACTGCTATATATATGAATAACTTTTTGTTCATTCATTCATTCCCAAAAAAGATGTTCAGTCATTACAATTTTGCCTTTTTTTAAAAAAAATTATAATGCAACGCATGAATAATGATATTGACAAAGCAAAACATTATTTCAGGCTCTTATATTTTATAGACGCATTTAATAAAAATTTAATTCACGACCAAAATAGTTCATTTGATTATGATGCATAGACTAATTTAATGCTATTTCTCAAATAAAAGAAAAATGATGCTATGCTTTTTGGATCTAATAAACAGTTATTTGATTTACCATGTCATCAAGTTTAATCAAACTGAGCTCATATGGAGATAAAGAGTTAATCGAACAAATAATTAGAGCCATTAGACGATTTTGATCCTCACAAATCTTCCTGCCTTTATCCATTCAAAAAGCAATGGCATCATGTGAATTGATAGCCATACTAGCCCGACAATCGGCCACATCAGACCCGCATAACCCCCGATATAGCAGTCCCGGGTAAGTAATAATGTTCATGTTAAAGAACATGGTTTCAATTTTAAAATTAATTTATAATAGGTGGTGTGACTCATAAATTTTATTAATTAATTCAGAATTTTTAGATTAATTATGTTAATATGTGAGTATTTTATACTTTAACACTGCTTTCACACAATTAATTCGCAATTCGCAATGAATTGTGTGATTCATTAATTTTATTATTTAGTTTAACATTTTTGAACTGATGTGGGATATTTTATACTTTAACAGCCCTTTTCACTCGTATAGGATCTCTAAACTAATTGATGTAGGACATTTTATATTTTAACACTCTCTCTTATACACGACTTGGATTGAAATAAGGACAATAAACTAGTTGGCAAGGCCAAGTCCAAATCTGAACTTTATTAATTAGTTTAAGATCTTTAAGCTAAGCGATGTGGAATATTTTATACATTAACACCCTTTTAAACACTATTTGAGTTGAAACAAAGATAATAAATTGGTTTGGCGAGGCCGAGCGCCAACCTGAATACCAAAAGTATTGGTCGACATAAACTCATGAAATCAAACCCAATACCTAAACCAAGACAAATATTGATTGACATAAATACATGAAATCAAGTCCAATGTGTAGAAGAGCTTGAGACACGAGTAGTTGTATGGATAGGAAAAACACTAGAAATTAATTTTGATATCATATTAAAAACATAAACTTCCATATCAAAGTCAATTAACAATAAGTGATATGATTCATGAACCTTATTAATTATATTAGAATTTTTAGACTAATCAATTGTGTTTTATATATTAACAGTTTCTTTGTGGACATTGCATCTGAGTAGAAAGGGACATTTCTGATTGTGTTATCATCAAATCCGAGCAAAAAGGGACATTTCTGATTGTGTTATCATCAAATCCGAGCAAAAAGGGTCATTTCTGATTGTGTTATCCTCAAGGATCCCCTTGCATCGTTTGCCACCCAAAAAAATAATAATAATAATAAAAATAATAAAATTATAAAATAGCGGCATCATTAATTCCAAGTATTACATTTAAATCCCATATAGTAATAATTACTTCTTTCATTTCAAAATAACTATTGTTTCAGACAAATTTTCTTATTCTAAATTATTTGTCGCTTTTGAAAATCAAGAAAGTATTATACAGGTAATGGTATTTTTTTCAACTTTTATCGTGAGTGTCATATTAATAGAGAGATGATTATTATTGAGATATTAATCTAAAACGAAAATTTAGTCATTTTGAATTATTTTATTATAAAATTAATATAATCTAATAATTTTTTTAATTCGTATATGCCAACCAAAACAACAATTATTTTAAAACGAAAAGAATAATTTGGATTAATAGAATAATCTCTCTTTACTCCATATGAAATAGTTCAGTGTGACCGGTTACCGTCGTCAATGTCAAAGCTTGAGAACTTTACAGTCTTAACGGGAATAAAAAGTTAATATTATTTCAAGCCTAACAAAAAGTTCATATTATTTTATGTTATTTCAAGTCAGATTATTAGGTGATATATATATATTATATATATATATATATATATATATTGTAAGAAAGTAAATAACTAGTAATACAGTGAAATTTAAAATTTTTACTTTCCTATCAGAGATCACCATGATTAATTTATATGTAGTATAAGAAAAACAAAGAAATGTTATAAAGATTATACCTTAAAATTGCGGTAAAATCTCCAATATGTTTGGGATGTCGATCCACAAGCCGCACAAACACCCTATCTTTAATGGTATCTACATAGATAATTAATTCAGAGATCTTTATAAATTGATTAACTCAAATCACATAATGTTAACTCCTAAATATCTCAAATGATTTTCCAAAATGTTTCTTAAACGTTTTAATCATTTTTTATATATTATTTTTAAATTGATTTGCACCACTTTCGTTTTTAATTCTTATATGCCGTGAGCAATCTCTTCTAATTAATATACATATATATGTATATTACACACACATATATATAATATAAGAGATTTAATCAATTTGAGTTAAGGAATATTAAAAAGCCTAATCAGTTTGAGTTAAGAGCATATCTATAAGTATAAAACCCTTAAGAGTTCTAACATATATTACACATTAGCTCTTAAGATCTATAAGTTATTATAATTGAGGTCAAAAAGTTAATTTATCCCATAAATTAATACCCATAAGTATCTCATGCTTATCAAAATCAATTTAATCCTAAATTAATCATCCTTAAGTGTGCGACCCTTTAGATTCTCAATCACGTTGACAATAAATATAAATTATAATCCTAAATTAGTTAGGATTAGATAAATTTTAATTTATCATTAATTCTTCAATTAATTAATTTATACTTATACATCAAGATTATCTTCTAACAAAGTATCATAACTACTCAAGTGTTGAGATATATCAAGTGTTTGAAATCAATCATCCGTAATTTAGTTTCCGTGTAATTATTATCCTTTTATCAACCTATATCTCGATTAATTCAACAGTACAAATATAATGACAACTCTTATTGAATTAATCAATTTTCTTCTTTCCAAAGTACAACTCACTTGAACCTTAAGACACTCTTAATTTTATTTCTACTTTGTGCAAAAATTTCTGAATCGTATTTCAAGAATTGATCATAGTGGGATATACTCTCTTATTATAAAGAGTGGTGAATCTTATATGCTAATGCTCATATCGTATCTTTTCATGATTCATACTATACCCGAACTCTATGGTATGCGCAACTCTTTAAAAGTAACAACTAATAGAGTCAAAGTATAGTAATCTACAGTGTAGATAAACTCATGATCTCAAATCCAATGATCATTACACTACTATCACAAAAGGATTAATCCAATGACACTTAAATAATAATCCGTGTGAAATACTCTTAGCGGGTAAATCCGATACACTTATTCTCAATAAGCATCCACATACAATTATGCACTAATCTATCCGTGTCAAATACTAAAATTAGGGATATTCACGAATAAAATATAATTACATCATAACTATTTATGATTTCACACACACACACACACACATATATTTTATTCGAAAATGTCATATTACAAAATATATATAAATATAAAAGTGTAATTTGTCTCTAAAACAAATTGACTTTTGAACATACATTAACAAGCTCTCACTTGTACTAAAGCTAGTCATTCATCTGTTTAAAATCGAATAAGTTAAAGATACATGAATCTCATGTTTCCTTTGGGACAAGATTTTAGTGAATAGATCAACAATGTTATCATCAGTTGGGATCTTTGTTATCTTTACTTCATTTCTATTAATGATTTCTCTAATAAAATGATAGCGCCGTAACACATATATGGATCGCTGATGAAATCTAGGATCTATTGCTTGTACAATAGCTCCATTGTTATCACAATATAAGAGTATAGGATCACTGATGTAGGAAACTACTCCAAATTCAACGACAAACTTCCTAATCCAAACTGCCTCTTTGCTGCTTCTGAAATTACAATGTATTCAGCTTTTGTTGTAGAATTAGCCGTGGTGTCTTATTTGGAACTCTTCCAACTGACTACATCACCATTAAGAGTAAATACATATCGAGATCTAGACTTGCTATCATCCTTGTCAGATTGAAAGCTAGCATCTATGTATCTACGAACTGTCAATTCTTACCCACCATAGATCAAGAATAAATCTTTAGTCATTTTTAAATACTTAAGAAGTATTTTTGACTACTATCCAATGACCACTCTCTGGGTTAGATTGAAACCTGTTCGTAACATTTAAAGCATAGGAGATATCGGGTCTAGTATATACAATAGCATACATGTATAGAACTTACAGCTGAAACATATGGAATCCTTATGCTATCTCTTTTGACATCTGTCTTAGGATACATATCTTTAGAAAGGTACACACCATCAGACATCGGTAAATAACTCTTCTTTGATTGATCCATATTAAACCTCTTTATCATCTTTCTATGTACGTTAATTGAGTAAGACCAAGAAACTTTTTAAATTTATCTTTATAGCTCCTCATTCCCAAAATGTAGGTCACCTTTCCTAAATCTTTTATAGAAAAATTTCTATACAACCATACCTTTACACTTTGAAGTATAGGTATGTCATTTCCCATCAATAATATGTCATCCACATAAAATATCAAGACAATAATGGCGCTTCCACTAGCCTTCTTGTATACATAAGGTTTAACCTCATTTTTTTTCTATAAAATCAAACTTTTTGATTGTCTCATCAAAATGAATGTTCCAACTCCTAGAAGCTTACTTTAATCCATAAATAGATCTTTGTATCTTGCATACTTTATTAGGATTTGTGAATATAAATCATTCAAGTTGTATCATATACACTTCTTCCTGCAAATTTCTATTAAAGAATGTAGTTTTTACATCTATTTGCAAAATATCAAATCATAATATGCAGTTATAACAAGTAAATTTTGAATGGATTTCAGCAGTGCAACTGATGAGAAAGTTTCATCAAAGTTAACTCCTTATCTTTTTGTATAACCCTTTGTCATCAATCACGCCTTATAGGTAATCACATTACCATCCATGTTAGTTTTTTTCTTAAAAATCCACTTGTACCCTATGGGTTTAATCCTTTCAGGTGGATTGACTAAGATCCAAACCTTATTTTTATACATGGAATCCATTTCAGACTTCATGGCTTGTAATCTCTTTTGAGAGTCTTTATCAAATAGTGCTTCTTTGACTGTAAGATATATGTTCATTATTCGCAATGATTAATACATCATTGTGCCAGCTTACAAGAAACTTATATCTCTTTGGAGTACAATGTATCTAAGTATTCCTACGAAAAATTTGTGTATCATTAGTTTCAGTTCTATCACATCATTATGTGATTGAAAATCTTGTTCCATTTGTTGATCGATGCCAAATTGTGTTTCTTGAACTTCTTCAAGATCTATTTTACTTCCACTTGTTCTTTTAAGAATAAACTCTTTTCTAGAAAGACAGCATACTTTAAGAGAAACACCTTTTACTCAATAGGATTATAGAAATAATACCCAATTGTCTCATTTGGATATCTCACGAATTGGCATTTATCTGACTTATTTTTAATTTTGTCAGATTCTACCCTATTCACATAAGTAGGACAGCTTCAAACTTTCAAGTATAAAAGTTTAGGTTTCTTTCCAAATTATATCTCATACGGAGTGGAGTCAACAACTTTTGATAGAATATGGTTTAATAATATGAGAGGCAGTATTGAGAGCATAGCCCCAAAACAATTTGGAGAGGTCGGCAAAACTCATCATTGATCGAACCATATCTAGTATAGTTCGATTACGTCTCTTAGATACACCATTTAGTTGTGGTTTATAAGAGATAATCTTGAAACTCTTAGTTTAAGTATTCTGCACCTCGATCTGATTGAAGTATTTTAATATTTTTATCAAATTATTTTTCAACTTCATTCCTTAATTTCTTGAACTTTTCAAGGGTTTTAGACTTATACTTCATCAAATATATATAACCATATCTTGAATGGTCATCCGTGAAGATAATGAAGTATGAAAATATCCTCTAGCATGAATTGATATAGGATCACAAATATCAGTAAGTATTAGCCCTAACAATTCATTAGATCTATCACCCTTTCCTTTAAAAGGTGATTTAGTTATTTTACCAAATAAACAAGATTTACATATACAATATGATTCATAATCAAATGATCCCAAATAATTATTGTTGTGTATAATTTGATAATACATTTCTCATTTGTATGACCAAGTCTACAATATTAAAAGAAAGATTTTTTTATATTATCAATTTTAGACTTTAGGATTTATGTTGAGAATTAGATTTTCGATATCTAGAAAATAAAGACCATTAATTAAAGTAGCAGTTCTGTACACAATGTCATCACGTGAAAAAGAATAACATTTATTCTTTTGCATAATGACAAAACCACCAGTATCTAAATACGGAATAGAAACAATATTTTTAAAAAGAGATGGAATATAATAATAGTCTTTAAATTCTAAAATAATACCACTAGACAAAGAAAGATAATAAGTCCTTACGGCTAATGTAACAACATTTGCTCCATTTTTCACACACAGATCCACTTCTCCCTTAGCCAATATTCTACTTCTCTTTATTATCTACATATTTTTACAAATATGAGATGCTGATCCGGTATCTAATACCCAAGAATCTGATTTAGAAGTAAAAATATTGATCTCAATCATAAACAGACCTGATATTATGTGAAGTAAAAAATTCATTAAGCTTGTTCTGTTATAAGTTATCTATATAGGCCTTGCAGTTTCTTTTCTAGTGTCCATCATTTCTATAATGATAACAAATACCCTTGGCCTTGTCCTTCTTGATCATAGGTGTTAATTTCAACCCAGACTTGGCTTTCACAAAACCAACCTTAGATTTCTTTTTCTTCTTATTAGAAGAATCTACAACCATAACTTATGCCTTACCTTCTTGATAGTTGTCTCAGCAATTTTTAGCATATTAACAGTTCAGAAAGAGTTGTGGACAACTTATTCTTGTTATAGTTCATCACGAATAGTAAAAAGCTATGAGACAGAGATTGTAAGATCAGATTAACATTTAACTTGTAATTTTAATTAAATCCTAAACATTCTAATTTTTCAATTAGTTCTATCATCTTCAATATATGAATTACAATTGAAGTAATCTCTACCATTTTATAACGGAATAGCTTTTTAGAGGTCTCATACCTCTCATTTCTTAATGTATCTCTTCATCAAACAACTCCTTGAGATGAAGAATCATGGAGTGAGCATCCATGTCATCATTCTATTTCTGCAATTAAGAACTCATAGCGGCCAACATGATACAAGTGGCAGTATCATTATCCTCTATGTGCTTATGATAAGCTTTTTGAACTGGTTCATCAAGATCATTTGTCGGGACATCAGGAATAGGTTGATCAAGGATATAGCCAATTTTCTCGTATTTGAGAACAATTCTCAAGTTACGATGCCAGTCTAGAAAATTTAGCCTAGTGAGTTTGTTGTCAATTAAAATGGGACACAAACTAGCGTTGCTACACATATTCTACAATATATAAATAAAGACAGAATAAGAATTACTATTTATGCACAAACAAAACCAAAATACAATATGGAATTCATAATTTTGGTTTTGCTCTCGCTATTTTAATTCAAATTAATAACCCTCACATATTGATTTGGGAGCTCTTTGAGAACCTCTAGTGGGATAGGTTCACATCTAATTATTCATTTGACATTGGGTGAACCCAACAAACCAAAACAATTTCGAAAGGTAGGTAATACTTACCAATTACAATATTTTGTAATTCCTAAACAGTTGCGTATCAACTCTTTGATAGCATATTTTATGTGAGTCCTAACCTTTCCCCCGAAAACATATAATCTTGAGTGTGTCCAACAAATTATATACCTTCATTAAGTCATACCTATTCTTCAGACATCTCATCTCATAGCTTAAATATGCTCATAGAGTAACTTTGGATTAGTCCAACAAGTTAAATTTAAGAAGAACTCTCGATTATTACTATAATAATGGAAATCACCTTATTTATTGACTTAGTATTAATTTGAGGGATTTTCTTTCATTTATTTTATTAGATCTCATCAAATTACATGTAATATTATCATATCAACATATAATAAATAAAACATGTACAAAACCATGGATGATTATGAACTTTTATTAAACTAGTTTCCTTGAGCCACAAAGGAAACTAGGTGATCAAATCCTAAAGGTAATCTTCAATTCTTAAAAATTTCCTTTGTAGTTGCACCTTTGCACCGTCTCCATCGTCTTGTACATTACAAATATAATTCCATCTAAACATTTTAGATATTCAATCCTATCCCTAACCTAACTCTATGTACTTTATATGATTGGTTAAGAAATCTCAAGTTATATTCGAGGGGATTGACATGAGAAAAGAATTACATTCAGAAAATAGAGAAATGCAGGACACAGAGGTCCTATTTAAAATATTACAATTATTGAATTTGAACCAAATAAACTATACACAATCATATTGCTTTTATATCCATAGTCACCCATCATGCTATTATATAATTCATCAATTAAACAAAAGCATAAAATCCGCATTTAGTATGTAATCATGGATCACTATACATCATAATTCCAATCTCATTGAAATTTTTATTTTTAAATTATTTATGAAAATATTTAATGGAGAAAAATTATTATTTTCTAATCTCATTCGAAAATAATTCTTTAAATAATCAAGAATTTCAAAAATTATATTAGAAACAATTTCTAAATTTTTTTTGAACATTTATTAAATTCCAATCTTATTGAAAAATAATAAATTTTTAAAATTTAATCAAATTATCTAATTCTAATCTCATTAGAATTAAATAAATATTTTCAAAAGTTATGTACTTCCTAAATTTTAATCACATTAGATGTGTAAAGAAAGTTTCTAAATATTAACAATTAATTTTAAACAACAATTGTTAAAAATTATTCTAAAAGTTACAAAAAACCAAATGTCTAATGACATTAGAATAATGAATTAATATTAATATTAACTCGTGATAAATTAATTATTTCAGTAATTAAACACTTTTAGTGACAAATATGAATAATGTCACTAAAAGTGAAAAATATTAATGTTATCATGACTTGTCCATATGTTGCTGTGAATTTGCCATGAATTTGCAGCCCCATTTTTTTTGAAAAATTCCTCTAATATTTTTCATAAATAAATAAAAAATTATATAGTTTGAACAATTCAATATTCATAACAACTAAATACATGTACATCATAAATTAATCAAGGGTGATTCTGATACCACTATAAAAAATAAATAACCAGTAATTCAGCGGACGAATTTAAATTTTTTACTTTCTTGTCAAGGATCACCTTGATTAATTTATATGTAGTACAAGAAAAATATAATGATTATACCTTAAAAATCATGGCAAAATCTTCCATATATTTGAGATGTTGATCCAAGTTGCACAAACGCCCAACCTCTAATGGAATCCATATAGATAATTAATTTAAAAATCTTCACGAGATTGATTGACCCAAACCACAGGGTGTTAGCTCCTAATTATCTCAAATGATTTTCCCAAACTTTTCTCAAATGTTTTAAATATTTTTTATATATATTATTTTTAAATTGATTTGCACCACTTTCGTTTTTAACTCTTATATGTAGTGAGCAATCTCTTCTAATTAATATACATACATATACATATACATATACATATACATATATATACATATATATATATATGATTAGATATATATATACATATACATACACATATATATAATATAAGATAAGAAATTTAATCAATTTGAGTTTAGGATTTCTAATAAACTTAATTAGTTTGGATAAAGGGCATATCTATAAATATAAAACCCTTAGGAGTTGTAACATATATTACACATTAGGTCCTAAGATCTATAATTTATTATAATTTAGCCCAAAAAGTCAATTTATCTCATAAATTAACCCATAAGTATCTCATAATTATCAAAATCAATTTAATCTCGAATTAATCATCTTGAAGTGTGCAACCCTTTAGGTTCCTAATCACGTTGACAATAAATATAAATTATAATTTTAAATTAATTAGGATAAAATAAATTAAACATCTTTAATTTATCATTAATTCTCCAATTAATTAATTTACACTTATAGATCAGGATTAACTTTTAGCAAAAAATCATGACTACCCAGGTGTTGAGATATGTCAAGTGGTTCGATATCACCCATCCGTGATTTAGTTTACGTATTGTAATTATTATCCTTTCACTAACCTATATCCTGATTAATTCAAGAGTATATATATATTGCCAATTCTTATTGAATTAATCAATTTTCTTCTTTCCAAAATACAACTCACTTGAAATAGAATTTAAAACACTCTTAATTCTATTTTCACTTTAAGCAAAGATTTCCGAATCTATTCGAAGAAGTAGCCATATTGGGATATACTCTCCCATTATAAGGAGTGGTGAATCCTATATTGATCACATTTTATCTTTTCATGATTCATACTATATTCGAATTTTATAATATGTGCAACTCCTTAAGAGTAACAACTAATAGAGCCAAAGTATAGTAATCATAATCAAGATAAACTCATGACCTCAAGTCCAAGGATCATTACATTACTATAACAAAGAAATTAATCTACTGGCACTTAAATAATAATTTGTGTGAAATAGTTTTAGCGGGTTAATCTGATACACTTATTTTCAATAAGCATCCACATATAATTATGCGTTAATCTACTCGATGTGTTGTGTCAAACACTAAAATTAGAAATATTCACGAATAAAATATAATTATATCATAACTATTTTTGATTTCACACACACAAACACACACACACACACATATATATATTATTCGAAAATGACATATTACAAAATATACATAAATAAAAAAGTATAATTTATCCCTAAAACCATATAAAAGTATAATTTATCCTTAAAATAAATTGGTTTTAGGGCATAGACTAACATATATGTGCATCCTCGCATGTATATACAATTGCTAGAAAGTTCAGGTTTTCTCTTTGTACTAATGTTTGACTGTCAATGGGGGTGAACTGATCCAAGCTTGACCTGTCCGGTTCAATAAATAATTAATTGTGAATCAAGCATGTACTTTGTTAGGTTCATCTCAATTTAAACCCAACCCAAATAACTATATATATATATACACACACACACACACAAACACATACCTGTTGAACTAATATTATCTTAAATTAAATAATACTACTTAATTTTATGTAGATAAAGATCTAATATCTAGTATTCTATTCACTTAACTAAACTTGGTTTAATTATTTCAGAAAAAAAATAATAACCCAACTTCACTAGTCATTTAGTTGTAATATTATGGCTCAATGATGTAGTTTATAATTATTTATTAGGATAAGTAGTACACACTATTGCATATGACGCCAAAGTATGCTTTAAGTCGTAAGATGCTTTCCTTTTGACCTATTGGTCATAGGTTCAAGTCGCCACGACATAAGGAGAGATGTGGATTTTTTTTCTTAAAAAGAAAAAGAAAAAAATATAATATTACATATTGTATTGATATGCTTAAAAAAATAAAATTGTAACAAATAACTTATAAAATATTTTTCAAGTAATATGAATTTTAGTGCCAACCCGATTAAAGTTCAAAATCTAAAAATTTTTGGGCCAGCCAAGTATGAGCTGCATGTTGGTAGAAAAGCAACCTAAGAGGGGGGGGGGGTGAATTAGGTTTCTAAAAATATATTTTATTTCAGAAATATTGAGATTACTTCTAATTGAATGCTGATATAGTAAAATTAATAGAACAGTAAGGTAAAGAGAGAAAAATTAAACAATCAATACTTCCAAGCTAGCAAGCTTGAAGTATTCAATCACTAGAATGCTTCACACACTTGGTGAGCCAATAATCTTTACAAAGTTGGGAAGTTCTTTCTCACACTAAAACTCTTTTAGTTGAGCCAAGAATCTTACTTACAACCACACTTTCATACAAGATTATCACTCCACTCAAAGTTGAATTACACTCAGAACTGTATGTTAATACAACAAGGCACTATAGTCAATTTGTACACAAATTACTCTTTTCTAAGGCTTGTATTCAATGTATTAGATGATTCTTACTGAATGTCAAAGCAACTATTTATAAGAGCAATAAATGGTGGTTGCAACAACTTCCTAACGGATAAATAATAAATGCACAAAAAGTAGCCGTTGGGGTTTCGGACGTCCGAGATATTTTGGATGCGTCCGACACAACGTCCGATCTTTATACAGTTGTTAAGGAGCTTCGTTCGGACGTCCGTGCATGCGTCCATTCCTTCGTCCGATAGAAGTTTCGGACGGTCATGTTCGTTCGAAAAGAGAAGCAGTAGAATCCCATTTCTTTCTGTCTAATTGTTCGGACGGTGCAATGCGTCCGAGAAGTTTAGACCTAGTTCGGACGGTTCAGTGCGTCTGAAAGCCCTGTCTCTAGCAAAACAGATAACAGTCCTGCAAAAACTTGTTTACAGAATTAAGTGTTTATGTCATCATCAAAATAAGGTTTGGAAAACATCAATCTCTCCCTTTTTGATGATGACAAACCTTCATAGAGTAATTGTGTAAAACAATTGGATATGACTAATCATTTTGCAATATAACACAATTCCCTATGACTAATCACATTCATTTTTTAGTATAGATTACTACTCCCCCTTTTGACATCATCAAACAAAGCCCCCCCTGAGAATATGCAAGTAATTGACAAAAATTCAACAAGTTTCATATATTCAACTTAAAAGTTTTAACGGTGTGTACTGAATTCAAGGAAATACATGTCTAATTATTAGAGAAAGGTAAATCTACGGGAAGTTCTAAAAACCAAAGAAATGCTGAAAACACAATTAATGCCAGTCATTTCGGTTTTTGGAGCTCTTCTCAGTCTTTTGACGTTTGGACGGAACATCTTCATCGGTGACTTCACTGTCTTCCTCTTCGCCGGTGGGACGTTGCATGACGAAGTCAAACGTGTCGTCAACATCCTCATCGTCTTCTTCCTCATCATTGGCAACTCCTTGGGCAGCTTCTTCGTTGTCCTCACGAGCATTTTCATCTTCAGGTTCATCACTGTCGGAAGATGATTCGAGTGGATATTGGGACTGAAGATTAGCAAAATGAACCTGAGCCAAGGCAGACATGCCAAGGCTAAGTGCCTCTTGTAAAATCATTTGTCGAGTTTCAAGTCGCTTTAACTTTCGATTAGTGCGATGTTGAAAGGAACTGACTTGAGTACTTAAAGAGGTAAGAAGGCCACAGATATGAGAAAGGTGATGGTTCAGATGTAGATGGAGGAGGATCGTGGAATGGTGCAGGTGGTTGAGGAGGAGGAGAATGGGGAATAGCAAAATCAGAGATGGAGGCATGGGATTGTGACTGTGCACAATTAAAGGCCGCCTTAGTTAACCATTGATCGTTGAAAAACCGGAGGCCTTTTCGTTCTATGTAGGATTTGTTAAAATAAGGAGAAAATTGTTTGTTTCTGCTAAAAGGAACGTTGAGGAAATCAAAAATTTTGGTGAGAAATTTGCCAAAAGGAATGTTTTCTCGGGTATCAGTAAGAAAGAGTTTCCATAGGAAACAAAAGAGATACCCAAAATCAAGAGGAATGCCCTTGAAAACGTAAAACAATAAGTAAAGCTGCATTTTACCGGGTTCAGTGCGATGCCTGTCAGTTGGCAATAACAGATTTGTGACAAGAGTATACAAAATATTGAGTTCAGGAGTGAGCAGTGTAGTTTTGGCTTCCGAGGCCTATTTAAAATTGATGTTGAAAATAGATTCCTGACCTCTTCGATGTCAAATCGAGTGTCCTCAACGGGCCATTTATCCAGAGAAAAGAAATAAAGAAATCATTTGGGTTTGAGACCTCACATTCAAAAATCGTGTTAATGATGTTGGATGAAATCTCAAGATTAGTGCTGTTAACCTGAGAAATTAAAGTACGAATGGTGGGGCCTTTCCAAAGATTGGCAGTGAATTGAAGCACCATGTCATGATATACAGGTAAATCAATATGGACTAGGTGACCCCAATTTTATTTTTTAAAATAGGATTTGACAAGGGGAAGATTATACTCATCAAATAGACTTTGAGATGCAGGACGTTGAACAATTATGGATTTACTTAAAAGGGATGTATACCGTTCGGATGCCTTGGCATTGATGAATTTTGGCAAGAGTGGATTGGTGGAGACTTGGGGATTAGCAGATGATTCTCCTCGTGCTGGAGCTTCCCTTTAGATTTGCGTCCACGAGTTGCTGTAGATGAACCTCCGCGAGATTTCAACCATTTTGAAGGTAGGAAAAGAAAAGAAATTTTTTTTTTGAATTTTTGAAGATTGGTGAGAATTTGAGGAAATGAAATGGTAGATGAGGGAAATTGGATGTGATTTAGGTGATAGAAGGTTTGGAGAGGATAATTTTCCAGCTAATTTTGGAAGAGAGAGTAGCAATTTGGAGGGGGTGGTGAAGGAACAATTTTCGCCAGAGGGTTTTCGGGAGAGGTGGTGAGTCCGAAATAGGGAAGATGGACGGCTTTAATCGAATAGGGAGACTGTTCGGACGGCCGAACGTTTGGTGTGCATCCGAAAGCTGAAGAATGGACGGCCGAAAGAAGAGCTAGTGCGTCCGATATTCTTTCGGACGATGGTACGCGTCCGGAAGAATTCCAGAGAGTTTGATGAATAAAATGAATATCGTTCGGACGATTATGAAATCAGATGAATAAAGGGAGTTTTTGAACGATCCAGAGCATCTGAAGGAAGATCTGTTCGGACGAACTAGTGCATCCGAAATACTAACTCATGCCAAATTGAGCTGTAAAATCCCCAAACATTTTCTGAGAAATGCAAAGCGATCTAGAGTTAAGGGTTTTGTAAAAATATCAGCCAATTGATCTGAAGTAGGCACAAAATCAACACGAATTTCCTTTTTACAAACAAGATTTCTAATGAAATGATGCTTAACATCAATGTGTTTGGTTCTAGAGTGCAAAACAAGATTTTTTGTGAGATTAATTGCACTAGTGTTGTCACACTTTATAGGCACACAATCAAAAAATACACCAAAATCTTTCAGAGTATAAGATCCTACTGCCTTGAGCACAACAATTGTCAAGAAGCACTAGTATTTCTTGTTCAGAGAAAGAGAAATAATTTTGTTTTTTGCTAAACCAAGACACAAGACAATTTCCCAAAAAATGACACATACCACTGGTACTTTTTCTATCAATTTTACACTTATACAAAGTCAGCATCAGAATAACTAATCAAATCAAATGTAGAGGGCTTTGGATACTATAGACCGTAAAAAATTCATTGTTCCCTTTAGATATCTAAAAATTCTTTTAACAGCTATCAAATGCGATTCTTTAGGGCAAGACTGAAATCTAGCAAATAAACAAACAACAAACATAATATCTGGTCTACTGGCTGATAAGTAAAGTAGACTTCCGATCATACCTCTATACTATTTTTCATCAACACTATTACCTTTTCGTCTTTATCAAGTTTGGTTGAAGTGCACATTGTCATACCAACTTGTTTGCAATCTTCCATTCCAAATCGTTTGAGTAGCTCCTTTGTGTACTTGATTTGTGTAATAAATGTTTCTTCCTTAGTTTGATGAACTTGTAGTCCGAGAAAAAATTGCAACTTGCCTATCATACTCATCTCAAACTCTTTTTGTATTAAATGTGAAAAGTCCTTGCACAAACTTTCATTAGTTGCTCCAAAAATAATATAATCAATATAAAGAGAACAATTAACAAACCATTTAAATCTGTTTTAGTGTTTAGAGTGGTGTCAACTACACCTACCAAGCTCTTGGAGCTTGTTTCAGACCATATAAAGTTTTGGAGAGTTTGAAAACATAATTTGGAAGATTTTTATTTTCAAAGCCCGGAGGTTGTTCAACAAAAACTTCTTGATCAATAAAACCATTTAAAAATGCACTTTTGACATCCATTTGAAATAATTTGAAATTATTGAAACATGCACATGCAAGAAACATGCGAATGGATTCTAATCTAGCCACGGGTGCAAAGGTTTCATCAAAGTCAATACCTTCTTCTTGAGCATAACCTTTTGCAACAAGCCTAGCTTTGTTCCTTCTGATTTTACCTTTGTCATTTAATTTGTTTCTAAAAACCCATTTAGTACCAATAACAGGGTGAGAAGAAGGTCTTTCAACCAAGGTCCATATATTATTTTTCCCAAATTGACTAAGTTCATCTTGCATAGCATTAACCCAAGATTCATCACTCAAAGCAACCTGATCTATATGTTTAGGTTCAATGTGAGAGAGTAATGCACAATTACTATTCAAAGGTTTATGAGAACGAATAGTTACCCCATCGGATAGATCACCTATGATTAAATCTTGAGGGTGACTAGAGACGAATCTCCAAGCTTTGAAGCTGATCAATGGAATGTCCTCATTCTTTTCATCATTGATTTGATGGTTGTTGACATCAACGCTTGATGTGATCTCTTGATGGTCTTTTGAATAACAAGCTTTTTGAGCTCCTTTAAAATACCTACATCTTCATCTTCATCATAAATTCTTTGAGATAACAGTTTCATCAAATGTAACATGCACAACTTCTTCAATCAAAAGTGTTCTTCTATTGTAAACTCGGTATGCTTTCTTGTCACTAGAACATCTAGAAAAATTCCTTCATCCGATTTTTTGTCAAATTTTTCAAGGTTTTCTTTGATTTTTAAAATAAAACATTTGCAACCAAAAACTTTGAATAGCTCACAACGGGTTTTCTACAAAAGTAAGGAGTTCATAAGGAGTTTTATTTAAAGAAGATCTCAATAAGACTCGATTCATGACATAACAAGCCATGTTAACCGCTTCGGCCCAAAAGTATTGTGGTAAATCACATTCACTAATCATAGTTCTAGCCGTTTCTTGAAGAGTCCTATTTTTCCTTTCAACAACACCATTTTGTTGAGGCACTCTAACAATCGAAACTTTATGAAAAATACCGTTGTGGTCACAAAAGTTGGGAAAACCTCCAAATTTAAATTCGGCACCATTGTCACTTCTTAAACGAACAATTTTTAGATCCAATAAATTTTGAATTTTGGAAAACAGTTTTACAAATTTTTCAAATGCCTCATTTTTGTGAACAAGAAATGATACCCAAGTAAACCTAGAATAGTCATCTACAATAACAAAGGCATATTTGCAACCACCTAGACTAGCATATTGAGTAGGTCCAAATAAGTCTAAATGCAACAATTCTAAAGGTTTATGAGTGGACACAAAATTCTTTGTTTGTTGGTTTAAAAGAAACTTTGACTTGTTTACCAAATTGGCATGCATCACAAATTTTATTTTTCAAAACTTTTAGTTTTGGCAAACCTCTTACCAAATCTTTCTTGGCAAGTTTTTCAATCAAATCCATATTAAAATGACAAAGTCTTCTATGCCAAAGCCAAGGATCATCTATGGAAGCGGTAAGACATTTTACATTGCTATTGCTAATTTTATCAAGATGAATCACATAAACATCATTGTGCCCAGTGCCTTTGAATAAAATAGCATGATTTTTATCAAGGATAAGACATTCATGATTGGTAAACAATACATATAAATTTTTGTCACAAAGTTGACTAACATTTAATAAATTATAGTTCAAATTGTCAACAAGAAGCACATTCTTAAGCAAGGTTTCACCATTTTTACCTACATCACCAATGCCGATTGATTTTGCTTTATTGTTATCTCCAAAAGTGACTTTTCCACTATTTTTGGATGTGAGATTTGTGAAGAGACTTTTGGCGCGGAACATCCACTTTACTTCTGTCTCTTATAACATCTTGATGTGATGTTAAGTACCTACACAATAAATCAATTAATCTACTGATGAAGGTACTCTAACATTTTCTTAGATGAAATTGCATGATAGTTTAAAGGAATCATATGCTAGAAATTGAGGACCAATGTTATTCTTGAAATATCAAGCTAATCTTAACACACCATGTTGTTGGCAATACATACAAATAATGCTTTTATTACCATCTAAAGATGATTTTGAAATTTAGCATAAGTCATCCTTTTTAAACATGACAAAATATTTGTTGATTATACATTTCTATTTCTTTTTATATCAATAACATTTTCTTTCTTTCTAGTTAAGAGAGCATTCAAGTCATCCATTCTTTTCTTCAAGGAGGCTTGTTCTTCCTTGACCTTTGATCTCATATGCATTCTTTTCTTCAAATCACGATTTTCTTGTGATAGCCTTTGTTTTCATTCACAAGTTTAGAGTGCTTAGCATTCTAATAAAGCATTTGACTTTTATACTAACTCCTTATTTCTAGCATATGATTCCTTTAAACTATCATGCAATTTCAAAATGAAAGCTTCAAGATCATCTTCATCATTAGAGTCATTAGAGTTATAGTTAGAATTTACCTCATCATTTCCAATGGCCATAAAGGCCATTTGTACCGACTCCATTTCTTCTTGACCTTCTCCTTCGGAGTTGCAATCAGTCCATGTGATTTGAAAATTGTTGAATCTAGGTTTTCTTCCTTCCTTCTTTTTCTTGGAAGGACACTCATTTGCAAAGTGTCCGAGTTGACTGCATTCAAAGCATTTTTCATTTTACTTCTTCATTTCAAGTCTTGACTTCCCTTTGAAATTATTTGAGTTTGTGGCTCCGCTTCTTCTCATTCTTCATTTGTTGATATAATGTTTAAGAAATCCTTTGGTGATAAGTGCAAGATCACCTTCATCAAGTTCTTCATCTTCTAGATTGATGGAGCTGTTTTCGGATCTTCTTCTTGAGAGGTCTTTAGAGTAATGCTCCTTCTTGGCCTTACTTCTTCAAATCCATTACCTTGGCCTTTAACTTCAATTCATAAGATGTAAGAGAATTGATTAGCGATTCAATAGGCATTAAATTTAAATTCATTAGATCCTCTATAAGATCTGTTTCTTAAAGATGATCTTTCAAAGAGCAAAGGATTTTTATTTTTTTCACCCAAAGAGTACTCCTTACCCAAGGCTTCAAGATCCTTTATAATGTCATTGAACCTACAGTACATTTTGTCAATGTTCTCATGTGGTTCCATCTTGAAGGTCTCATACTTGGCAACAAGTAAGGATTTCTTTTGCTCATGAACATCATCGCTCCCTTCATGGATTTCCTTCAACTTATCCCATATTTCTTTAGCGGAAATGTAACCCTTCACGCGAGTTGATTCATTTGCATCCAAGGCATTGTATAACACATACATAGCTTTTGCATTTAACGTCAAGTTTGCCTTGTCCTTGTGGAGTGAGCTCATCCCTTGTCTTGTGGAGTGAGCTCATCCCTTGTCTTTTCTCTTCTTCTATTTGTGTGATCATCAATGATAGAAGGTTCAAAAGGACCTTCATTGACAACATACCACAAATCAATGTCAATAGATTGCAGAAATATTTTCATTCTATCTCTCCAACTAATAAAATTTACCCCATTAAACATAGGGGGTCTAGTAACGGATTGGCCTCAAAAAACAGAGCATTGTTGGTTGCCATAAGATTTCTTTTCTCAAAAGCTATTTAAGGAATACAATGAGACCAAGCTCTGATACCAATTGTTGGTCCCAAAGCAACCTAAGAGGGGGGGTGAATTAGGTTTCTAAAAATATATTTTCAGAAATATTGAGATTTTCTAATTGAATGCTGATATAGTAAAATTAATAGAACAGTAAGGTAAAGAGAGAAAAATTAAACAATCAATACTTCCAAGCTAGCAAGTTTGAAGTATTCAATCACTAGAATGCTTCACACACTTGGTGAGCCAATAATCTTTACAAAGTTGGGAAGTTCTTTCTCACACTAAAACTCTTTTAGTTGAGCCAAAAATCTTACTTACAACCACACTTTCATACAAGATTATCACTCCACTCATAAGTTGAATTTAGAACAACTGCACACTAATACAACAAGGCACTATAGTCAATTTGTACACAAATTACTCTTTTCTAAGGTTTGTATTCAATGTATTAGATGATTCTTACTGAATGTCAAAGAAGCTATTTATAAGAGCAATAAATGGTGGTTGCAACAACTTCTTAACGGCTAAATAATAATGCACAAAAAGTAGCCGTTGGGGTTTCGGACGTCCGAGATATTTTGGATGCGTCCGACACAGCATCCGATCTTTATACAGTTGTTGAGGAGCTTCGTAAGACGACAGGTTGAGTGCAAATTATCCTTCGTCAGATAGAAGTTTCGGACGGTCATGTTCGTCCGAAAGAAGCAAGAGAATCCCATTTCTCTTTTCGGACGAACATGTACGGTGCAATGCGTCCAAGAAGTTTATATCTAGTTCGGACGGTTCAGTGCGTCCGAAAGCCCTGTCTCTAGCAAAACAGATAACAGTCCTGCAAAAACTTGTTTACAGAGTTAAGTGTTTATGTCATCATCAAAATAAGGTTTGGAAAACATCACTGCACATGTATAATCTTGGGTCAGTCTAATTAAGGATCAAAATCCGAGTAAATTTATGAGTCAAGTTTAGATTTTACAAAGTTCGACTCACAAAATCCAATACACAGATCTTGTAATGTTTTGTTTACTTAATTTATGCATTACTCTGCCTCAAGAAAAAAAAAAGTCAAAGAATCCTCTTTCGGTAAATGCGTCGACTACAAATTTATAGTAGCCTTGTGTTTATGCATTACTAAGGGTAAAGCACTTTTTAGTAACATTATGGGAAATAGTCACAGAGTCACACGGACCTAATCCATTGCCAACTTATATACTCGTGGATTCAAATTATAGAATAAATAACATCAATAATAGACAGTAGTAAAATTTTATCAGATTCAATTTGCATCACAAAATTCATAAGTGAGACACAAAAACAAATCTACTTAAATGAGTAGTATATCTATACAAGCAAGACCCCTTGACAAGAGTACTGGCATGTCATTAGATGTGCGAAAAAAATAAAATCCACCAAATATCTAAAATAAAGGATTAGTGATTTAATAAAATTTTACCACACAAAGTGATAGTAACAAATGATATTAAATTGTAATCATGTAAATTATTTTCCTTCTAAATTACAAACCCTCAAAATTTATTTCCCATTGTCTCAATTAATCCACCTTTGCGACCTATATAACAACCACCTTTTGCCTCCAAAACATTGTACACACTTATTAATTTACCAAGAGAAAAGAAGATATATCCAAAATGGAGATGAATGGAAGTGATTTTTTTTTTTATGGTCAAAAAAATGGAAGTGATTTTATGGCCACGGGACAATCCCAAAATTGCACCTATAGTACACTATTCACTTAACACAGTAGTAAGGAAGATATATCCAAATTATAAAAGGAAGAAAGAGTAAAATGTATTTTTAGTCCCCAATATTTGCGTTAATATATAAATCGGTCTTCAAAATTTCAATCAAAATATATTTAGTCCCCAAAGTTTTAGAATTTGAACAAAATCAGGACAATTGACAGAAAATTAAAATTTCTAATAGAAACAGTTCACGTATTGGTCATGTGGTGATTAAGTAAATGTCTAAAAATTAAAAACCATAGATAAAAGAAAAAAATGTTAAAAAATCAAAAATAAAACTAGAAAATCACATTTAACATTAAACTTTCATTTTAACCCAAATATATTAGTTGGGTATGAACTCTTTTCTTCTCTTTTAATCCAAAATTCCTTTTAGCTCTTTAGACCAAGAATAACCTTAGTCCTTGAATCTCTTATGTCCTTTTGTCTTCATTGAAAACGATAATCGATTTCTTCTATTTCCTTTGAATGCTTATCTCACTAATCTCAATCTCATCCCATACACGATGATTCTAGTCAATTCCCACAATCTTTAAAGGAAATGGAAGAAATTGATGATCATCTTTAAGGAAGATAAAGTGATAGAAGGGATTGAAGGATTAGGATTTTTCTTAGGTTGAAGGTATAAGAGGAATTTTGGGTTAAACTAGAGAAAAGGGTTCAAACTTGACTAATATTTTTAAATTAAAATGAGAGTTTAATGTTAAAAGTATTTTTTTTGGAAAATAAAGTGCAAGTTAGGCGGTAAGATGCTTCACCTATGATCTATTGATCGTGAATTCGAGTCACTGGAGAGTAGGGGTTTAGGTGGGGTTTAAAAAATTGTTAAATGTAGTTTTTAAGTTTTATTTTTGATTTTTTAAGATTTTTTATCTTATCTACGATTTCTAATTCTTTTGGGGCATTTTATTTAACGGCCACATGACCAGCACGTGGCCTATTTCTATTAAAAATTTCAATTTTTCGTTAATTGTCTTAACTTTGTCCAAATTCTGAGATTTGGGGAACTAAATCTGTTTGGATTTAAACAGTGTCTTGGCCAAAATTTTAAGGACCAGTTTATGTAATACCCCAAGCATTGGGGATTAAAAATGTATTTTTCTCAAGGGAAAAGGTCCAAAGCTGGAGAATTCATAATGATATTATCAATGGCGCACAATTTTGGTGAGATTTGGGAGTGATTCCAAAACTGTCGTACTAGAGACCAATTGCAGCCTATATTCCTAGCAAAAGCTATATTTTGCACCATCCTGGTTTAAGTGGTATCAAGTCATGAATGGAAATTTGCAAACATCTTTACCATTCCTCACGTGAATACTGTATTGGAAAGAACACGCACAGGCCCCTCCACTAACTCGACATAGGTGTAACTAATGTCTCTCTCTATAGAATTGTGCTCACATTTTTGTCTTTAAATAGGAAATCCAGGAAGCAAGAAAACAGAAATTAGAGAAGAAGAGATGGAGACTTCTCATGAGTTTTCTACGAAAACTAGTGATGTCTCCCTTCAAGAACTTAAAGATAGGCTCGCAGAATATTTATCGCTAAAGTCAGAGGTTGGGACCAATATCATAGTCCTAGGAACCTGCTTCTTGCCTTGGTAAGTCATGTTTATACACAAAAATTAAATATTATATAGATTTGGAACCTCTATTTATATCCATATCTACTAGGAAAATATTTAAATAGATCCGATTTTTTATTCCACCTGTAGACCGTATGGTCAGGATTAAATCTTAAAAAATCTTGCTTACATCAACTGATATCATAAATTCTTTAAAGTTTAATCTACATCACAAGATTTACAAGTGGGGTCAAAAACCTTGTCTACCTTAGTATTTGCTATCTACGTATGTTTTTTTTTTTTTCATAAGGTTAATTATAATTTGCACTCAACTTATACCGTATTTTTATTTTGCCTCTTCAACTTATTTCACTTTCATTGAAAATATTATTCTGTTGAATCTGTTGTTCATAAAAAAAATGTTCTGTTAATTTGGATGTGATATTAAAAATTTGATTAAAGTGAGACAAATTTGATAGTTGGACGTAAAAGCGTAATATCTAAAATTGAAATACAAGTGCTAAGTAAAAATTGAGTATAAAATGGATATGCAAAGTGGAATTAGTCTTCTTTTTTCCATAGTCGAATCTTAGTCGTACTTTGAAAACATAATAGATTATATGCTTGTGACTAAACGTGGAAGGTTGATTTATTATGATTTTTATTGACATCAAGATTATTGATTTAACTTAATTTGCTGTGGCTTTATATTTTGTCTTTGTCTTAATTGAAGGTTGGAGAAGTGGGAGAATTATCTGAAATATTTCAGTGGAAGGGAGAAGTTGCAAGAGGACTACCAAATTGGAGTCCTGATGATAAGGAGCGTCTGGAGGAGGAGCTGTCTGATGTTTTACTCTACTTAGTTCAGTTGGCTGATGTTTGTGGGCTTGACCTTGGCCAAGCAGCGCTATCAAAAATAGTTAAAAATGCTAAGAAGTATCCTGTTGTTAATCAAACTTCATCTTACAACTAAAAATTTCAATTGCACGATTCTGCTGTTTGTGTGCAAAAAATTTATTTCTAGTTATTTTGCGGTATTTTATCTATGTATGCTTGTATACCCAGAGTGAAAGTTTCTACAAATATTATCTTTTAATTAATTTCTCTACTCGTCTAATTATACTAAGAGCTTTAATTAATTAGTTGATACATTGTTATACTCTCATGTTTTCGTACACAATTTGTGCTTTGAGATGAGAAAAAATATATGTTAGGCACTACCCAATAACATCCATCAATTTCTTAGCAAAAGCTAGTGTTTGTCATTAAAACTTTTTGTGCAAGCTGATTGCGACGAGCATAAAGTTCTTGGACGGGGACTGATAATCATGAATAATTACTTTCTTGGACGGGAATTCGGGACATGACAATTATTAGTGGTCTTAAAAGAAATCATCTTCCGTCGACTAGTCAAAATTTTTTGAATTAATTAATAATTTTTGATCCATTCCACTTATTATCAATTGATTTTGAGATAGAATTTCATATTTTTTTAACAGAGTATCAGACAGCTATTTCTCAAGAATTTTTTCATCCATCCACACGTGTAACAGGACTCTGTCCTGTGCAACCCTTTCTAACGGTCTCTCTTACATCTAACGTACGTGTAATAGGATTTCATGTCCAATTACATGTTCAACCCAAGTCATGTATGTGAGGAGTGTTAAAGTATAATCCCACATCGACTAGGCAAAAAATCTTACACTAGTTAATAAATTCTTGAATTATTCTATTTATTACCAATTGATTTTGAAATGAAAACACATATTTTTTTTAACAAGTAGAGATTGTTTCTTGCAATTTACAAAATGTTATATATGTTGTAAACCCTAGCTTATAACCATTACGAATAATTCTCATAATACAAAGTTTAGACGCATTTTGGTGAATCTTTACATTTCCTATAAAACTATATATGGTTGGCAGCTTATTGATGCGATATAAATGGCTAGTTTTCTGCTGCTCACAGGGATAGATGAATGCTTCCCATTGGAGAGTATTTCATTGAAAAACTATACTATATATCATACCCAAATGTTGGATTTTGGACTTATATATATATATGAATTGTGTATTATATACTATCATAATTAATTAGTCTAATTTAAAGTGATTTAATATTGCTTAATTGAAGGGTCTAAATCATCTAATTATTATGAGTTATGTGTAGAAACTTTAAAGTTTTAATATGATGAGCAAAATTTTAGGAATAAGAAAATTGTGCATGTATATACAACAATTATGGTCTCCAAATTTTATGTGTAACTTCTATGACATTCCATAATCATAAAAGTTTACAAAATACAAACACGGTAATTAGAAGATCAAGAATCACAAGGCTTAAGAAAAATCTATAGACTCAAGAATCACATCCATTCTAATGGATTCAGAAATGCTTTCGCATCTAATCTCTAGATATTCTCTTGATGATTAAAGACACAAAATCTGGGTTATAATAACATTGTTTAACATAATATTAAAGTTTATTCAGATCTGCCAACAAGTGGTAGCAGAATATCTTTCATGGTTAATTATGTTTGTCATTGAGAAATAAGTTTCTCTATTTGATTTTATGATGTGATTTTATACTGATTTAGTAATTGAATGCGAGATATTTTTACCTGGATTTAATTTGTCGTATTTAAAAATGATTATGGTTATATTATGGATTTAATTCTTGGGTTCAGTAATTTTTTATTATTTTTATGTAGATTTAGATGTCGGATTCAATATTTTGTATTTCTTTTAGATTCTGTATTGTGATACCCCGAATTTTCTTTGGGTTTATTTATTTATTTGTTTTATAAATGTAAAATAATTATAAGAGTCATAGTCAAGAAAATATATTACAATTAGTAGTTTAATTTGATCACTATTGATTAGTAGTATATATCCTATAGGGGATAGGATTTAACACTTTATATAAATATACATAGTAGGTATCCGATTTTTTTTTTTTCTCACGTACACAAATTTTGGGAAGAGAGCAACTAGTCTGCACACACAAAAGGTTAGCCTCATTTATTTCAAGATTTATTTATTAAATTTAGTTTTATTATTTTGATTTAATTATATAGTTACTTATATTTGGTTTTAATTTAATTAATGAGTTCGGGTTAATTGGAATATTAAATCATGATTAGATTGTATGATTTAGGTTCGAGTCATATTGAAAAGAAGTTAAGAAAATATTTTTTTTTCCTATAATTCTTGGAAGAATTAATTGTTTCTATTAAAAAAAAAATGAAATCTTGTTTTTGAAAATTATTTATTTTTCTAATTAAACAAAAGTAAATAATTTTTTTCTTGAAAAGAATAAAAAAAAAAAAAAATCTGTTCCGTGAAGTTTCAAGGACGAAACTTTTGTAGGAGGGTAGAATGTGAAACCCCGAATTTTTGGGACTTATTTAATTAAAATAAAAAAAAATTATTAGAGTCCTAAACTAATTAGGAGTGAAAGAGTTACTAGAGTTTTAAGGGAGAAAATAACTAGAGGAGTAGATCCTAATTCAATACAAATTTTTTAGTATACATCTACTGGCAATGATTTATACATAATACTATAATAATAATAATAATAATACTAGAATAACTACTTCTTCTTACGATACACAACTTGCGAAAGATGAATCGTCTCCACAACACAAGGTTAGCCTTAGTTATTTTTATTAAGCTTTAATTTATTTAATTTCGTTTTAATTAATTAGTTACGTTAGATTATTTCTTGTGTTTAGTTGGAGATATTATGTGTATGGGAGGATTAGTATATTAAATTGGTAATTAGTTTCGTAGATTAATTGATTATTGTGCTGAGAAATTTTGAGGAACGATTATCATACCTTAAAAAAAAAAAAAAAATGATGGCTGGAGAAGTTGGATGGGGAAGTGTAGCGGAAGATGCAGGAGTTCGTGGGAAGAAGATGGGATTTTTCAAAATTACAAGATTTATCCCTTAGTTTTAGGATATTTATAGTAAGGCCTAAAATATTTAAAGTAGAGTCGAATTAAGTCCTTTTCAACTTCTGGAAATTATAGATTACCCCTAATGATTTTATAAAGACTGTTAATTATTAGTCCTTTATGGTTGCTGGAAATTACAGAATGAACCTTACAGTTTAGGGATATTTTACTAAGACCCATAAAAGTTTCAATAATTGACAAATTGACCCCTATAACTTTAATAAAGTTAATAAATGACCTTCAAAAGTTTTCTAAGGTACCCAAGGTTTCCAAATGACTTTTTAAAGTTACCAAAGTACCCTCGCGTGTTTTAAAACTTATCTAAGAGCTCTTAATAGTTTTCTAAAGTTACTAAAGCACCCATGAATGATTTTCTAAGTTTACATAAAAGGCCTTAATGCTTTCTAGATTATTAGTAAAGTTTTTTTAAAAATAAAAGTTTTAAATGATTGTAATAAGACCCGAAGAGTATTTGAAAAGTCGTGATAAGGTACCATAAGTTTTGAAAACAAGTAATAAACGTATTTTTGACTTGATATAAACAAATAAGACTATGATTTGATTATTTTGGATAATCCACCGTATGAAAATATTATTTTGAATTAGAATCATTCAAATGTTTTCTAAAAGTTACCAATTCTAATACAAGAATTATTTTAAAATATTAATAGTAAAATTCTTTGATCTCACATAAATAGTCACGATTATTGAACCTAAGAATGGATTAGAGTATTGTCTCTAGGATATTTAAAATAGGGTTTTATAAGAATTTATTAAGGGAATAATTACTTGAATTATTAGTAATAAGATATTGTTATTTTATTTTTAAGGATTATCAACAAGGAACAAAAGGCAAATAAAGACATGATTATTCTTTCATTTGAGATAGGTAGTGCTTACTTCTGTACTTTCAAAATTGTATTTCTAAACTATGTGTTTTAAAAAAAATTATTTTATGACTGTGCATAATCTCTAAAAGTCGTTTGTGAAAATGTGTTTTGCTCAAGAATTATTTTGTTATGATTTAACATCACATCTAGATGTGTATAAGAGACAGTCTTAAAAGTATATAGAAATGTGTTATATGTATGGTTTTGATTATGCGTGACATGCATGAATACTGTCTCTTGTTGTATGGGTAATAATAAGATATTATGGCTCTAAACGAACATGAAATAATCGGTAGGGGTTATAATCCTAAATTAAAGTCAAGAAAGACTTGACACCAGAGCCATGAGAGACTTGGCAACACAAAGTCAAGAAAGACTTGACAATAAAGCCAAGAAAGACTTGGCAATACAAGAAGAAGGTCAAGAAGAACTACAGAACTTCTTGACAACCTTTTCTAGTGAGGTTAATCACTAGGCTGAGTACTCAGAAACCGATGACTGCCTGTAAGTTTTGAGCCATTTAAATGGATACATGTTTTATGATATGAAAGTATGTATGTTACTTGAAAGTACAAGACATGAAGAAATGTTACATGATATATGAAGAATGCCACGAGTATGTGACTTTATTTTGTTACATGTTTTACAAGAATGATGTTACATGTTTTACAAGAATGATTTGGATAAAAACATGAGCATGTGATAGTGTGATATGTATGCATGAGCTATATATATATGTAACAGCATGAGGATCTAGCAGGAGTAAGTACTATCTACTGGGTGACTTGTCGCTCACCCCATGTTTCTTATATTATTGTACAGAAGACAAATACAAGTATGTATTAGTTGAAGATAAGGACTAAGTGTTCGAGAGCAAGGAAAGAGCTTAAGGTAGTCACTACCTTAGGGATTTGTTTATAGGTTTATTCTAGTAAGTTAAGCCTGCGTGCTCTTAACGATTATCCATGTTTAACGATTGTACATTTGTTTATGATTTGGTAAAAGCCGCACTATTTCAAGTTAATATATTTTTAGAGAATTGCTTCTGCTGTTATAGTTAGATGTTTAAAGTAAATAGTAATTCTATGATGCCTTGTATTCTTGGGATTTGCTCTTGAGGATACGGCGAATGACACGTGCCTGGCAAGTGCGGGTCAGGGGCGTGACATGTATAGTATTTGAATTAAAAAAGAAAAATTAGTTCATTGCTAGATATGATAGGATATTTAGTTCAAACTTGTAAATCAAGAAAATATGAGATTACGAATTTAGGGCATACCTTGAACCTTATGTGTGTACTGTTAAATTCAATACCCGATGCTCAAAAATAATTTGATCAAAATTGATGAATAACTTGGATCAATGATTAAGTAAATAACCTTGATCTTCCTTATCCCAACTCCCTATTATGTCTGTAATGAGTGATAGGTAAACGTACATATGTGAAAATTAGAATGGATAGATGGACCAAGAGTCCTATTTGTAAGAGTCAGTAGAGACTCCTTCTCATCGTGAAATCCCCTCTTACTGATAAGTCTGACATCATATTAGTGTTTTACATATATAATAGATTTCTATCTTCCTTCACTATTATCTTGAATTCCGCAATTATCTAGATATATTTATTTAGTAATTTATCATTATTTATGTGAGATATTATATTATTTATTATTTTAGAATATTTGTGTGGTCATGAAATCCACTAGTTAAAATATTCTAGCATTTTCTTACTTGGATAAATGACTACATAAAATTGACAGAATGGATTCAAATTGAGTGGGTACATTAATTTTCAAATATATTTATCCTACGAAGTCACCAGAATGGATCATAGCGTTTTTATGTCAATTTGATAAATATACTCTCTTCCATGTGTCATAATTCCAACAAGTTAATATAGATTAATTTAATGAGGAAGTAATGAATAGTTACAATTATGTCCACTAATGGTCCGCAATATTAATCCTATATTACATCCCATAACAATGTCCACAAGAAAATAAGAAATAATATTTCAACACTTATGTGTCCAAGTATTCAATCAATAATAGCAAAAACCCATGGAACTAATAAGTTTGTATAATCTCTTTGGTGCCAATACCTTCACTAAGGGGTATTGCTCATATAGACATATTATAATTCACAATTCTTAAGATAACAATGTGAGATTCAATTCACTGTGCTTAAATCAAATAAGAGCACTTATTATTCTACAAAGAAAATCGCAGTGAAAAGTCCAATCATAACGTTATGGACCCAAATATCCTTAAGTAGTTCTAGAAAATAACAACAAATTTAAAATGAGTTAAGGAGTCTCTTGTGAGTTATGTGATCAGATACAATTTAACTGGCATTCTTAAGTTGTAACATCAAATCATAACTCGATATTTTTTTTAAATACTCATTAGCTACTATTACTCTTTGAATGTTATTTCCAACTATTAAAACTTTATGCCGATCTATTTATCTTAACTGTCACTTTTCCTTACATTATTAATAAAAAGTATTGAAATTAAGATAAGAAATTTAAATGGCCGATAAACAAAAATCGACATATTTTGACCAAACAATAAATGTCTGTCATAAAGTTTCATAACATTTATAGATTGATTTAATTCCAATGAACAATGTAAATAAATAATATCACAAAAATACAGTAACAAGTCATCCTTAAACTTCGAAGCACTAATTTAGTGGAATCCTTATGAGATAGTTTAATTATTATTTATATCATATCTTTGTAAAAACCAATTACATAAGTGATAGACCTATTCTTCACTTATGTATAGTTATTTATAGGAATTGTTTATTCACCAACCATTGGCAAGAAATATATTATATATGAATTGACCAAATATATAAGATTCCCATTAATTTTGATGTACATCAATTGACCAACTTCTTTCTTCTTGAACAAAATGTAAAAAGATTGTTAGAAAAATATATGTTATTAATGGGAATATCAATTCGGTCTAAACATAAAATTCTTCAACTTGCAGCCAAAAATAAAGTACTCTTTCTAAATAGTTATTAGATTGACACATGTATACATTTCTTTTGACAGTTAATTTTGCATTCACTTAATATAACTCTTGATCAAATGAGCTATTGATACGATGACTATTAGCAATAAAATCTTTTGAACACTATATAAAGATTTTATTGGTGATTAATACCTTTTATTTGAGTTGAAGTATTCACCAAAATTTTATTTCTATATCATTCAATATTACCGTGTGAGTTTCTCATTTTCTTTTATGATTCATATGATTCATATAATAGTTTTAATATGAATCGTATAATAGAAACTATTTTAGACAATATTAATGAGATTTGACATTTATTTTTCTATTAACTCAATATATTCTTTTTATGGCAGAATACTAAAATTTAGAGTTCCTTCACTTGTGACTTGTGAAAATATAGTAAGGTTATCTTTATGTTAATAATATAATTAGACTTATGTAAGTATACAACTATGAAACTAGAAATTGCATGATTTTTCTTTGAGAATTTTCTAACTCCCATTATTCTCATGATAATTAAATTTAGTGGGTTTAACCATAATAGAATATTCTTCATGTGATCTCTCAGTGGTGTTATGTCGAGATAATTATCAAAATGTCAAATTTATATTTGATAAATATTATATCTCAATAAGTAAAGATAGTCTAAGTGGCTATCTTTACTTTTCAACTTAATAGTTGGAGTCAAATCACTTAGTCCATATTCGATAGAAAAACTTATATTTCTAGTACCAATAAACTTTTAGAGTGTTGTAGAAAAGACAAGTTAATAAAAATTTAATCCATTTGAGTTAATAATTTTGGAAAATAATCACTTGTTATATTTCGTTCATCTTTCTTAACTGTGGGTAATATATATACCCTCACATTAGTTGAATCCTACATGTAAAGATTTTGAACTTGATGTCTATCCATTCTGTAATATAAATAGAATTTTAAACAATTATGAATAGAATCATGTTCAAGTTATACACAACGTATTTTCCAAACATCACTCTATAAGGATAAATATATACTTTCATAATTCATTTAAGTCCACAAGTTTCCTTTCTTACAACTAGTCCACCAAAATCTGCCAAGAAACATTATTGTCAATACTTCTTAATCAAGGAACCACGCATTACAGACATTTGAATCATCCCATTCTGTGTAAATTTTTATTATATTCTCTACCTTTTCCACTTTTATATATCTCTACCTCTTGTATGAATTTTGTTTTTTAAAACATAAACTGTTTTTATTTTATTAACTAAGAAATAGAGATAAAACACTTTTATGTCCTTGTCAACTAATGAGATAGTAAATACCTCTCAATCAAATGTAGAAAATAAAGAATAATGCACAAAATTTTATGTTATGACGGGTATACAAAACTCTTTTGGCATAAATTTATATCCTTGTTTAATCTACTTTCTTACATGTAGTCTATACTAGAATTATGTAATTGGTAAAATTCAAAACCTTTAGGTCTTTATTATTTACCAACTCTATATTTCTCTCATGAAGATATCTTTCAATCTCCTGTGCTAGAATTTAATGAGTTATTTTATATATAATGTCAATATATTTATACAAGGCAAGTGAAAAATTCACTTAATCTTTTGATGAGTAATAGCTGATTATTTGTCTATTTTTAAGTGCTTCATTTTCACTTGATAGATATTTTATTTAACATTAATATTTTTCCTTTGAATTTGGAAGCTACACACATATTGGCTATGAATTGTTTGACAAGAATCAATTCATCTATTATTATAAAAGTCATAACATGGTGCAAAAAAGAGTCTTTGATTATTTCTTAACACAGGGTTATCTTTGATCTTAACGACTTTTATCCTTATGGTCGTATTTTTTTTATGAAAAGATAATTATCCTTATTCACATTTCTACATTTATGAATCATAATATGAACTTTATGAGTCTAATTTCTCTATTTTAACCTATGTATCCCCCTTTCAATACATGTGATTAATATTCAATTATTAATCATAATATTTTAATGTGTATTGTAAAAGTTTGAATAGTTAAAACTTTCAAGAGAGACTTAATAGTGAAATGTACAAGAAATTACTCAAGATCTTGATACTATGGGATTTTAAATGATATCAACAATTTGTCTCTTATTTTAATGTATAACATCATACACAATCCGTTGATAATCAAGTGTCAAAATTAGAAACTATCAAGGGTGCTATCTAACATCTAAATAATTTCTCAACTACTTTCATGAGAATTTTGATTTTAAAAATAATAGGGCATAAGCAGTAATGAGAATACAGATACTAGACTTAATGAATATTGTTTTTAGAAATATAAAATGCTCCCATTAATCATAAATATTCATCAATATATTAGCACATGTATTTGCACTTAATGAAAAGGTATAAACATTCTCAAAATTTATAATATATAATTTTTTTCTCTTGAATCATTAAGACAACTTACACATTTGGTTAATAAAAGAACAATCATAAATCATTAGAATATACAAGTCGTGTAGCCATTAATACTTATATAATAATGATTAACACATAATGATGCTAATCATATCATAAAAGTTAAATCAATATATTATGAATTTAACAAAGCAATAATCCTCACCTTGGCATAGGAAATTTCCAATTTATTGTTTTATAAGCCAATTGAAACAGTTTTACCAAAATAGTATCAACAGACAAGCAATCTGTTACACTATAATATCACACCTTTAGGTTAAATAACAACCTACCAGTGATTCACTATATATGCAAAATTATATCATTAAACCAGTAATCTATTGCATTATCAATATCTACCTTTGGAATGAATAACGACATGCTAGTGATTCACTCTAAGAGTAAGGAGCAATTATTCACTTAAAACTATAATGGAAAACTATGTTTATTTGGGCAACTTTACAAGTGAGTAACAATAATTCACTTGTATAACTTTAAGAGAGAAGCTATATATATTTGGGCAAATATAACAACTTATCCATGATTATAGGAAATATAATATCTTTGGGGGAATTAGAATTCTATAATCATAATTTCTCAAAAATGTAAATAATCATTTAATAAACTTCATGATAGTTAGTTCTCTTTGGTGATAAATAATTAATCATTTCTTAATGTTTATAAAAGTTATATAATACATTTTTTTAATGCTAATATGAAATAATATATACCTTTAATGTATATGAATACTTTTATATCAAACTATCCAAATAAACACTTATATGGGCTCCATTAAATTTTAATTTTTTTTATGAATCATAATCAAGGAAGTTTAAATCTCAAATTGCCCAAAACTACTCAACTTTTATATGGGCTCTGTGTAATTTGATTTTTTCACAGAATATTATAATAATTAATATTTGAGTATGCAATTATCTCAAAATATCCAAAATTAACATGCCAAAAGAACACATAATTACACATTGAAACAAGGATGCCATAAAGATTGAACCAGTTTCTTGAATTTCATAATGGCCCAATGTAAGTTTTATGCACCCTATAATTGGTTAGTTAAAGATATTGGATATTTCGCTAATTAATTTAATTATTGATATTTAAGTCTTTAATCCAAGACAACCGATTTCATGAATCTCATAATTAAGTAAACAATATGAGACTTGGGCGCCAGAAAATCATCAAACAATAATGTTAGACCCAATTGATTGCCTAATTTCAATTTGGGAATCAATAATGTGAACTTATTAATGGTAATTAGTTAATATTAATGCACCTTGATGTATAGAAAGCTATCAAAATCAGCTTTAAATTAAGTGGCAAATGGGGAATTGAGATAGGGAAAACTGAAGAAGAGAAGGAGAAATAAGAGTAAAGGAAGGGAAAGAAAAGGGGAGAAATGGGAGTTCTTTCTTATTAATTTCAGCATTAACTCCAATCAGGAAGCTCATTGCCTTTTATACACATACAAAACAATTAATGCAGTTACTACCTTGGGTATAGTTACAACTATCAAAAATTGAACTACATAATCTGTAACTAACTAGCTTCCAACCAACTACCTTCCAGCTAGTAAATGGCTGTATTTCTGACCATCTTTGTCTCCAAATGCTGACTAACAATTACCATGCTCTTCAAAGATGAAACTTGTCCTCAAGGTCGAAAGTCAAGAAATTGCCTAGTAATAAAAGAGATATCCTCCCATGATGCTTCTTCAGAAGTGAAGCCACACCACTTATAATTAAACAATGCATTATTGGCTCATTGTTGCACAGGGTGACTTTTCTTTGTAACACAGATTCAGGCACTAAAGGGAAAAAACCAGTTGTTCCCCAGTTAGGCAACGTAGTAGAAGAAGTCAAAACTATAGTTGAGCTGATATTCTTCTTTAACAAGGAAACATAGAAGACTAGATGAATCTAAGAATCAGGTGGCAACTAAAATTCACATGCCATTGTACCCATCTTTTCCACTATTTTATAAGGCCCAAAATATTTGGAAATGAGCTTTAGGTTCCTTCTAATGGATATAGACTACTGCCTATATGGTTGAAGTTTTAGGAAAACTATATCACCCAAATTGAATTTTTTCTCAGTTTTATGTTGATCAGCAGAGAACTTCATTCTCTATTGAGCTTAAATCAAGGAATCTTTAATAGACTGGAGTACTAGTTGCCTATCATGAACTACTTGGGTAGCAGCAGGAATGACACTATCAAAATAAAGACCCAAAAGCAGAGGAATATGTTTATAACCATACCAGGCTTCAAAAAAAGGCATGCGAAGAGAGGAATGGTGATTGGTGTCGTACCACCACTTAGCCATAGCCAACCATTTTACGCAATGATAAGGTCTGAAGATGGTCAGTACATCTGAGATAGGCTTCAATGCACTGGCTGACCTTTTCATGTTGCCCATCTGTTTGAGGATGATAGGCAATGCTGTAATGGAGTTGTGTTCCTAATAATTTGAAGAGAGCTTGCCAAAATTTGTTAGTAAACAATTTATTCCCATCAGTGAGGATTACTTCTAGTAGACCATGTAATTTGTAAACATTGTCCAAAAATAACTAAGCTAATCAAGGGGCAGAGAAAGGATGTTGGAGGGGAATAAAATGTGCAAACTTAGTGAGTTTTTCAATGATCACCCAAACAGTATCAAAGCCATTGGAAAAGAGTAATTTCTCAGTAAAATCCATAGTAACACGGTTCCAAGCTTGGGTAGGTATTGGTGGTGGTTGGAGTAACCCTAGGTAAGGAAAATGTTCTAGTTTGTTCCTCTAGTAGGTGTCACATTGGTAGATAAAGGCATTCACATCCTGCCTCATCCCAAGCCAATGAAACAGGAGGTGAAGCTTGTGGAATGTTGCTTTGGCTTTTTTCCCAGTGTGTCCCCTTATAGTTGAATCATAGATTGACTGAATGAGTTTTCCTTAAGCTGAGTAGACTTTCCCACATATATTTTCCCACTGTATTTGAGAATAACATTCACGAACTGAAAGAAGGGAATAGCTATAGGGTCAATGGTGAACTGAGTCAAAAGTTGAAGATAGTCAGGATCCTCTTCATAACTTTGTATAATCTCCTGCATCCAAGCTGGTTGCAAAGAGGAAATAGCAACTAAAGCAGAATCAGATGATTCTACTTCCTCCACTTCTGTCCTTCTGGAAAAGGTATTAGTCACCTTGTTCTCAGCTCCCATTTTGTAGTGGATCTCACAGTCAAGCCCTAAGAGTTTAGTGAGCCATTTGTGTTGTAGAGAGGAAGTAAGCTTTTGCTCCAACAAATATTTGAGAGACTGATTATTATTTTGAATCACAAAATGATGTCCAAGTAGATAATGCTTCCATTTGGTGACTACCAACACCGAAGCTAGAAGTTCTTTTATCATAGATGGATTGCCCTTTGATTTTATCACATAGAGATTTGCTAAGGTAAGCAATATGGTGACCTTCTTGCATGAGGACAGATCCAATCCCAGAAATAGAAGCATCAGTTTCCTCAATTTGAAGGATTTTTGAAAATCAAGGAGCCTCAAAACTAGTGCTGTGGTTATAGCAATCTTAAGAGTTTGAAATGCCTGAGTTGCTACTTCACTCCAATGAAAACCATCCTTCTTAGGAAGATCAGTTTAGGGATTATTGATAGGGCCATAATCTTTAATGAATCTCCTATAATATCAGGTAAGCCCTAGGAATCCCCTCAATGTTTTGATAGATTGAGGAAGGGGCCAGGAAAGTATGCATTATACTTTTGAAGAATCCATGCTCACCCTAGTTTTTGGGATGATATGCCCAAGGTAGTCAATGGAAGTTTTGGCAAAGGAATATTTAGAAAGTTTAGCAAAGTGATGGTTGGTTTGTAGAACAAAAAGGACAATCTTGAGGTGTTCTTTGTTAAGGTAGGATTCAAGAGTAGAATTGTAAATCAAAATATCATCTAAGAACATAAGAATGAAATTTTCTGAGATAAGGCTAAAAAATTTGGTTCATAAGTGATTGGAAGGTGGCATGGGCATTTGTCAAACCAAATGGCATGACAAGGAACTCAAAATGGCTTTGTTGAGTTTGAAAAGCAATTTTGTGGAATTCTTTGGCTTTTACTCTAATCAAGTGATATCCAAATCTAAAGTCAATTTTAGAAATTTTGAACCATATACCTCATCTAGCAGTTCATCAATGTTAAGAATAGGGTACCTATCTTTAATGGTCAAGTCATTTAAATGTCTATAAGCATTTCCACATAACACTCTCTTCATCCTGCTTAGTCATTTTCATTTGGACCTGTTGAAAGCCAAGAGTAATGGGGCTATACTGGCTCATCCAATCCATCCCAAGGATGAAAATCGAACCACCCAATTCCATGATTTTGACGTCAAATTGGAATTGGTATTCCTGGATTAGGAATTTTTTCATTGCACCTTAGGACACATCCCATAACTTGTTACCATATTGCCATCAGCTATGGTTGTAGCAAAGGTAGAGTTTCTTTGTACTTGATTTTATGCTGCTACACTACTCTGAGATGTATAAAGCTATTAGTACTGTCAGTATCTACAAGAATCTTCACCTTCCCACCCTATACCTTCCTTGCAGAGTAACAGTTTCCTTTGAAGTAAAGATGATAGGGCATGTAGGGATATCTCTATTATTTTACCACGATTCCCCCTAAATTGAAGCTCTTGTTCAGAGATTTTCTTGTAAGCTTCATTATTTCCTTTTATCACATTATTATCACCCTTATTGAAATTCTTGATAGTTTAACGATAATCAATGTTAGTAGTTTGTTATCTACCATAACTAGTACTTCCCTCCCACTAGTTTCTTGAAGGGTGTTTGTTCTGTCTTACTGGTTAATGTTATGGCTTGTTCTTGCAACTGAGCAATCTCAAACACAGCACTTTAGAGTGGCAAGTTTCAACAATTTTGATCATATGTTTGATCTCCTATTTCACTCCACTAACAAAGATAGAAATGAAATATTCTTTACTAAGTTTAGGATTCTTGATAAGCATCAAAATTTTTAATTCTTCAAACTTTTCATGATACTCCGTCACAAAACCTGTTTCGATTAACTTGTTAAATTCTTCTACCTCATATTTCAATCCCTTCTTTCCAAACCTTCTATCTATTAATTCACAGAAAGAGTTCCAAGAAACCTTTCCTTTTTCCAATTTCACCCTTCATACCAAATTTTTGCCTTACCATCTAATTATATTTCCGCCACATCCAATTTATGATTATCATCAATTTGATGAACTACAAAGTACTTTTCACATTTTCACAGTCATTCTCTAGGGTTTTCACCAGTAAACAAAGGTAAATCATGTTTTGTGGGATTCAAGAAGAAATTACCTCTGCACTTTTCTCTACCCAGAATTTGTTGTTCACCATCCACTGGTAGCTTTTCGAAATGGTTGGGGAGCACATTTGGTAGCAGGGGAGTCTTGCACAATTTTCTTGACCCTCTTCTAGGGCCCCATTTTCCTTGGCTAACATCTTTAGAATCGAGCTAAATTTCATATCAACGCTAGACAACAAAGAATCCATTTTCTTCATATTAGCTTTATGTTATTCTCTGAATTCCTATATCTGGGTTTGTACATAATTCATGAAATCTTGTATTCTGGAATCTTGTTTTCTAACTTGCTCTTCCAGTTATTTGGATCGTGTGTTTTCTGCCATTTTTGGCAAGATTGAATTGCTCTAAATACCAATTTGTCAGGATTAGCCTAAACTTGAGTGAAGACATAGATTAGTGTTTGGCAAATTGGGAATTGAGATAGGGAAAAGAAGAAGAAAGGGAGAATTGAGAGTAAAGGAAGAGAGAGAAAAGAGGAGAAATGGGAGTTATTTCTTATTAATTTCAGTATTAACTCTAATCAAGCAGCTCATTGCCTTTTATACAGGTATGTACAAAACAATCAATGTAGTTACTACATACATTGGGTATAGTTAAAACTATTAAAAAGTGAACTGTATAATGTGTAATTAACTGGACTTCTAACCAAGAAACTTCTAGCTACTAAATGATTACATTTCTAACCATCTTTATCTCTAAATGCTGACTAACACAAGCCTGCTATAAAGGCTTGAAAGTGTATAAGTGGTCTAATTCGGGAAAAAAAGTCTAAACTTATAATAATTAATCTTGAAATAATTGATCCTTTGAATAAAACTAACTATGAAAAAGGCCTTATGATCAATTGATAAAACTAATCCACTCTATAAACAAATCAGATTTGATCAATAACAAAAACAAACCATCATGTAGCCTATTCACAAAACACGTGAATCTTGTGCTTTGTTTTTAGTAATTTATTCAATCCCATAGTACCTTAGTAGAACATTACATTAATATTTATTAGGCTTGATCATAATATGCAGTCAAGATATTAAGGCCAACTCAATGAGAGAGACAATCAACATCGCTAATGATTCTTGTAATCTACCCAGCAACTCGTTTGAGTGGCATTATTATTAGATTATTATTATACCTTAATTTTGTTTAGCATAACAAAAGGTTAATCGACTCAAAAGGAAGCACTTGAGTCCAAAATCTCTGTAACATCTAAAATGATTCACCGTTTATTCTATTTTTTTATTTTATTCTTGAATTTTGTAAATTTTCCCTAAATTGAATGGACAAAACAATCAAGAATAAAATACAACATTTATCGATTTACAATTTATAATTTCAACCCTGCTCTGATACTACATGTTAGATATGATAAGATATTTATTTTAAACTTATAAATCAAGAAAACACGAGTTTAGGGCATACCTTACACCTGATGTGTGTACCGTCAAATTCAATCCCTTAATGCTAAAAAATAATTTGATCAAAATAACTTGATAAATTGATGAATAACTCGGATCAAGGATCAAGGATCAAGTAGTGAACCTTGATCTTCCATATCCTAACTCCCTAAAATAGAACGGACTGAAGGACCAAGACATGTCCTTTCCTTTCCTATTTGTAGGAATCATTAGAGACTCCTTCCTATTATGGAATCTCCTCCTAACGATAGGTTTGACATCAGATTAGTGTTTTATGTATCAATAGGTCTTCTCCACTCTTATCTTGAATCTTGTAATTATCTAGATGTATTTATATAGTAATTTGTCATTATTTAATGTGGAATAGTATATTAATTATTATTTAGAATATTTGTATGGTCATGAAATCCGCTAATTAAAATATTCTAACATTTATAACTAGAAGGAACAATGGTCATGTGTTCATGACCAATAAGGGTCAGTCACAAACTATGTTAATGACCATAGGGAAAGGTCGGTCATGGATGATCAGTGCATGGCCGAAAGTGCAGTAAGGGCATGAACGATCAAGCAATGAACTATGTTGATGACTTTTGTAGTTGGTTTTTTGGGAAAAAATCAAATTTAAATTTTATTAAATAATTTTTAATGCTAATGTTTAAAAATATATTGATTGTGTTAGGGAGAAAATCATGTTCCAAACATGAGAGAGCCTACATAAAGAGGCCCAATACATAAGTTGGAAGTAAACCTTGACGTAGAAACTTAAACTAGTAGGTCTTGGGTCCAACCTATGTATTAATTGCTCTTTATTCATTTCTCAAACCAATGTGGGCTAACTTCAACCTACCCATGAACCCAACAATCTTCTCCTTCATGGGCATACTCTCACATTGAAACTAAGGTTCTCATCAGACCCACATTTAATATTCCATGCAAATCCAAATTCTTCATTAACTAACTCATGGACCCACTCTTCTTGAATTTCACTCCACTGCGAACAGATCGGACCCTTGGCCAAAACCCTAACCCAAGGTCCACTGGGCCCACTCTTCTTAACTCTATGGCCCGATACTAAGAAGTGAATGATTACAAGCCACCCCAAGAAGAGAACATTCATCGGCTCAACAATGAGAAGACACCGATCACTTGCAAACGAGTAACTCAGGTCGTAATTAGAAGCTTTGATACCACTATTGGGGAGAAATGAACAAAAACCATAAGAGAGCCCGCATAAAGAGGCCCAATACATAAATTGGAAGCCAACTCTGACCTAAAAATTTAAGCCAGTAGGTCTTGGGTCTAACCTATATATTACGTACTTTTTATTTATCTCTCAAACCAATGTTGGACAAGTTAAACCTACCCATGAACCCAACAGATTGAAACAACATGTTATTGAAATAGCGTCTCTTGCATAGGTCAATTTATTTTGAAACATCAATATGATTGTATTTATATAATTCATGCTGATATTTATCTGTTCAAAGAAAGGTGAATATTTAACCTAATTACATGTACACTTATGGTAATAAATATGTGATAATTATTTGGTATTCCCTATGAACAATAAGTACAAAAGTAAACTTATTGTTTGACAGGATTTATTATAAATATTTAATTACTACACCAAGAATGCCACTTACAAGTTAATATTTCTACCCAAAAATTAAATATTGATGTTGTGTTAGGTATCTTAGCTTTGGTCTTACCATTCTATTTAGATTTAATAATTATGCTTTGGAATCTGTGTGAATATGTTATTTTAATTCTATTTTCAATTAATGGATATGCTTCTGTGATATTTTTCAAGATCAATTTCATTACTATGTTGAATGGAACCAACTTTAATAAATGGAAACATAGCATAATGATCATTTTTGATTGTATGGATCTAGACTTTGCATTAAGGATTGAACAACCTATTACTCTTATAATAATAGTTCCAAAGAAGAAAAATTAGACTGTGAGTGACAGGATCATTCAAATCACATGAGTCTTATGACTATGAAGCGTAGAATTAGTACAAAATAATACGCGATTAGCGACGAAAATTTAGCGATGGACAAAATTTGTCGCTAATTAGTGACGAGTTTAGCAACGAATTTACTATTTGTCGCTACTTCGTCACTGAATTTGTTCCTAACTAGTAACAAAAATTTTTGACACAATTTTCGTCGCAAATTTTGTCGCAAGTTATAGTGCGCAAGGGCGTGAACTTTATAAGCAACGGGATATCGTCGCTAAATTAGCAATGAAAAAACCTCGTTGCTAACTACGTTGCTATGGTTGGAATAGTGTGTATCGCTAAATTTGTCGCTAACCTTTATCCCACCTACGCAATTATTGAGCGAGAAAATTAAAAATTTTCGTCGCTGAATTCGTCGCTAATTAGCAGATTAGCGGCGAATTTTGTTTTCGTCACAAACAACTGTACACAATGACATACAATTGGCATGTAATAGTTTGTTCGTCGCTAAAGATGTCGTTAATTAGTGACGAATCCGTCTTGTCGCTAAAACCTGTTGAACCCCAGTTATGTTTTGATGATGATCAAATCACACTAATGGTTTGAAAACAAGTGTGCAGAAAAACAGGTAGGTTCGGATGCAAATGATCATCAAAACAAAACAACCAGCAGACTCCACGGACGCAAATGAATGTCCGAAAGACAAAGTTTCAGACAATGGTAATCGTTCGACACAAAGAATTTGAAGTTGTCTCGGACGAAGAATATATTTATAACAGCGTCTGATCATATTTCTAGAAGACTTTGCTTCGATCGGACGCATGTTCGGACGCATCCTCGGACGTCCAAATGAATACCCTCAGAGAACGGACGCAGCGTCGGACGCAGAAGTTTGCAGCGGCCGTCCGAAAGGTCCAACGGCTAGTTTTCCAGTAAACAGAAAATAGCCGTTGGACAGTTGTTGGAAGTGTATTTGAGCAACTATAAATATCCCTAAGCTCTGAATTAAATAGCAGAGACTTCTGCATTGATTACAAGTAATACTTGAGCTATTTGGGAGAAATAGTGGGTAGAAGTGTTGTAATAGTGTAGATAGTTTTTAAATAAAAGAGCTTAGAAGTGTAAGTGTTCTTCAAGTGTAAGAGTGGAGAGATAACAATTGTAACAAAGGGAGTTTGTGAGTGTAAAACTCTTGTCTCAACAAAAGGAAATTAGTGTGAGCAAGAGTGATCCTCATTTGTGTACAAGAGGTTATTGTCTCACCTACTTTGACGAGACTTTTAGTGACGCTAAACTTCAAGTTGAGAACTTGGTAGTTGCCTTGTAAGAAGCTCTTTGTGGTTGGAAACTCCAAGCTTGAGAAGTTTGGGAGTTTGGTTTGATTCTCTTAATCTCAATATTCTTATTTGATCTTTAAGCTTAAATTGTTGAATATCTATTGTATTCATTTGTGCTTAAGTTTTTATTTGGTGCATAAAGTTTGCATTTCTATTAAGCACATAAAAATGTTTATTTTAGATACAACCTAATTCACCCCCCTCTTAGATTGCTGTTTGGGGCCAACAAAACCATTGCTATTTTTTGACCTTTTAATCTTTTGCCATTTCTTCTTCTTCTTCTTCTTCTCATTTCACTCATTCTTTTTCTCTCCATCTTTAATAGCGTAATCTCACATCTCTCTACCATTTTCCTTCCTAGCTAGCTATATACTCTCTCTTTGTCAAAATCTCACTCCCTCCTCTATCTTTTTCTTTCCTCTCACACACAAATTCACCTACTCTTACTCCATTTCACTGTCTCCACCACCACTAGGACCACCCACCACCATTAGCACAACCCTCATCTCCCGTCACCAATGTGAGCCACCTACAATCACCTCTCCCTCATGGCTGTAAGTAAATTTTATTTATTTCATTCTTATTTAATTCCAATTATAATGTAAATTAGGGTTCTAAATTCCATAAATTTTTATGATTTGAATGTTTGTTGCCTTTATATTTTTGGGTTTAGGGTTATTTAATTATATATGGAATTTTAGTTTTAGGATTAAATATATGTGTAATTTAGCTCTTATGAAAAGTTAATTTTAAGTGTAATTTTAGGGTTTATTTAATTATTTTTCATACTTGTAATATTGGTTCTAAATTCCATAAATTTTTATGATTTTAATGTTTGTTACCTTTGTATTTTTGGGTTTAGGGTTATTTAATTATATATGGAATTTTAGTTTTAGGATTAAATATATGTGTAATTTAGCTCTTATGAAAAGTTAATTTTAAGTGTAATTTTAGGGTTTATTTAATTTTTCATGCTTGTAATATTGGTTCTAAATTCCATAAATTTTTATGATTTTAATGTTTGTTGCCTTTATATTTTTAGGTTTAGGGTTATTTAATTATATATGAAATTTTAGTTTTAGGATTAAATTTAAGTGTAATTTAAAAGTTAATTTTAAGTGTAATTTTAAGGTTATTTATTTTTCATACTTGTAATATATATTTTTTGGTTTAGTATAATTAAAAAAAAAATCCATTTAACTTATAGTATAAGACATTTTAAATGAAACAATAAAATAAGACAATATTAATAGACTCAATTTAATAGTCTTACAAGAGAAAAATCAAGAAATGTTTATATATTGAGATATTGTTCTAATTGTTTGAAAATACATATTGATAATAACTCTAAATATTTAACTATTTTAGGATTATTGAAATTAACATCTAGGAGTTAAAAGGTAATTTAGTGTTTAGTCAAACAAATATTTAGGTGCTACTCATTTTTCTTTTTACATCCGGTATTAGTCTCACTTCTAATTGTTAGGCTTTGTTATCTAAGTATGTCTCGCCTTTTTAATGTTTTAAGTGTTAAAAACTTGTGACCTACAAAACAATTGTAGATTGCACAATGGTTGTATGGTGTATTGTAAATAATGAACGAACCATATAAACTACAATAAGAAAGTTTAATTAAGTTCAATTTTATGTAAGTTAATTGTAGAATTGCTTTTCCAACTTTAGCTAATACCAATTTATGCATTAGATGTAAATAATTATGTGTTAACTGAGTACAATTTAGTGAATTTTGTTTAAATTTGTTTATGAAAAGTAGTACTATTTGGTGTTATGTTTTTTATGATATTTGTTTGGTTCATATGGTTGAATATTTTGATTGTTGGTTAGTTCTAAAAATTTGGGAAAAAGGTCAAAATATAGGGGAGACTCTGCCGAATTTTTTATAAATATTTGGCATTAATAAATAAGTTTATATTAAGGTTTAATTAAGGTAAATATTAAATAAGTTTGTAATTTATTAGCTTTAGTAGACACTTTTAGTGTTAATTTTATTCTTAACGCTTTAATACATATTATGTTTATTAAACTTTTTCAGTAAATATTTTTACTATTTTTTAAAGCTGTAGTACATAAAAATATATTACTAATATTGTACTACTATTTTTAAAACCACTAGTAATAATTTATTTCATCTGTCCAATGTAGTGCTATTTTTCAGGAGAATTATATTGATGTTATATTTTTTGCACTTTTTTTTAGTAATATAATTTTAAAGGCACTAGTTGTATACTACTTTATTGCTATTGTCCTTGTGTCGTTTCATTTTTATGAGGTTTGAGTACCATTTTACAGATTATTTACATTAATCTTAGTGGTGTTATTAGTGTACTATAATTTAAACAACTAATACATCCTCTGGTATCTACTAGGCAGACAAGGACCGAGATGTTGAGGTGCATCAACTCTAGAAAAAGCTCTATGTCAAGAAAAAAATCATGCATAGTATGACCCAGAGGCTAGATGACACTCATCGATGCATTTGATGCTCTTTGGGAGGAGATCACGCTATTTGGGAAGAGATCACCAAATTACAAAGTCAAAATTAGTCTAATTATTTGGTTCGTGCAACGGATTTCTAGATTTAGATTTTTTTGTTTTCATATTTCGTGTACTATGAACAATCTTTTGTATATTATAATTGCATTTAATTTGTTATGTATTTTAATTTTTAATTTTATTTCTTTTATTTGTTGCTAGTTTTTTTTTAAAAAATAAAAATAAAAAAACAAATTCGTCGCTAAATTCGTTGCTAAACATATTTTTAAAAAAATAAAATCAAATACCATAATTCGTCGCTAAAACCTTCACTCACTTTTTATTCATAAAAAAATTATTAAGTTTTCGTCGCAAAACTCGTTGCTAATGTTGTGTTGGTAAATTCATAGCAAATATTGTTGCAAACTGCGTTGCAAATTTCGTCACTATTGTCGTCGCTAAATTAGCGACGGTGTCCTTTTTTCGTCGCTAAGTGATGGGTTTGCGAAGGCCAAAAAAGTGACGTTCCATTTTTCGTCGCTAAATCTGTTGCTCAGACAGTTAGTGGCGAAAAATGCATTAAATTTTTGCCGCTAAATTCGTCGCTAAAGGCATATTTTTTTGTAGTGAACTACAAAAATCTTCAGGGGCTATGTTGTAATACCCTGAGTCTGGGCTTGCCCAATATCTTTTGGCCCTAAACTATCGTGCCAAAACGGTTAAGCAAAGTTGTTAGTAGTCCATGACCTAAGGTGTTACAAAAAATATAATATCCTCTCCCACTTTCAATATGGGATGGGGCATCACATTCACCGTTCTTTTAGACTTTGCACCCTCACAAAGCCCAAGTTGGGGTCCAATCACATGTCACATACATTTCATAGTACAATCCAATACTATTGGCCCAGTCTCACTCTATGCAAAGACCACATGAGATTCGTTCTGATACCAACTATAATACCTCGGGCCTAGATTGGGCTAATAATTTTTTAGCGCTAACAACGGGTTCAGGGACAAAATGTTTAAGCCAATTTATTAGAACCCATGACCAAAGGTATTATAAACAATACAATATTCCCTCCTACTTCCAATGTGGGACAGGACATCACATATGTGTTCGATAATATAACTGCCAAGAAGTTTATTAAGGATATTGAAACGTATTTTGTTAAAAATGATAAGACTGAAACAAGTACGATTTTATCAAAATTGATTTTAATGAAGTATAAAAGAAAAGGAAATATAAGAAAGTACATTGTGAAGATGTTTCACCTTACTTCAAAATTTAAGACACTAAAATTAGAGTTGTTTATAGATTTACTCGTGTATTTAGTTTTGATTGTTTAAAGATTTACTCGTGTATTTAGTTTTGATATCTCTTCTAGTATAATACAATCAATTTAAGGTCAGTTATAACTGTCAAAAGGATAAATAATTTGTTAATGAGCTCATTTCTCGTTATGTACAAGAAGAGGAAAGGTTGAAGTAAGAAAAGATTGAAAGTATTTATTTGGTCAAGTACATTTAAGGACAAAGCAAGAAAAGAAAAAAGGATAAAGAAATTATGGATGGTCCAGTTAGAAAGAAATAGCAAAAGAAACAAATTGGGCATCCAATCATAGGATATGGTTGCAGAATTTTGTTCCAGGCTTTCACATTGTGGATAGTATTGAAATAGCATTTAAGTTATTTTATGACAATAGATCGGTAGTTTTGTATTCCAATAATCATAGGAGCTCGACAATGTCAAAGCACATAGATATCAAATTTCTAGTTATTAAAAGAAGAGTTTAGAGTGGTCTAGCATCTCAAGAGTATATTGGCACATACTCCATAAACGCAGATCCATTTACTAGAAAATTACAACCCAAGGTCTTTTATGAGCATGCTGCTCATATGGGTGCAATGTTATTTGAGGATATTTAAGGATGAGCGAGAGTTTGTATTTATATATATATATTTTTTGTTTTAAAACATATCTTATGTTTATGGGATTTTTTCTAAAAGAATAAAGTATTCATAGAACATACACATTAATAGCTACGATTAATATAACGAAAATCGTTTTGATCTTGTATTGGCATTGTTAATATATGAGATTGTTTGAAGATAAATTCTGATCATGATAGCAAAAGGTTTTGAACTTATAAAATTTTACAATAATATATATGTAGTTAAAGTGAGAGAATATTGGGTTTCGGACTTATATATATGTGTGTGTGTTGTGTGTATGTTTGTGTGTGTGTTTGTCTATATATGTGTGTTTTAGTTCTGTATTATGTGCTACCATCATTAATTAGCCCAATTTAAAGTGATCCAATATGTATTAGTTGAATGGGTCTAAGTCATTTAGTTAGTATGAATTTTTATGTGTAAAATCTTTAAAATCTTATTTCTTATTTTTTGATGAGTAAAAGTTGGGGAATAAGAAAATTGTGTATTTATATACAATGGTTATAGTCCTTAAATTCTACGTGTGTAACTTTGTGACATCCCATCATAAAAAAAGTGAGAACCATATTTTCTAAAATACATAGCTAGTTACGATATTAATTTGGAACATAAAGAATCATAAAGCTCAAGAATCAAACTCGTAGACTTGAGAATCACATCCGTTCTTATAGATTCAAGTACATTTTTGCATATATTCTCTAATTATTCTCTTGATGATTAAACATACGCCCAGATTACGATAACATTAATATTGAAGTTTATTCAGATCCACCTACACCATATGGATTGATACTAATCATTGGAAAAAAAAAAATTACTGTGATACAAGTAATTAGGTGTGTATAAAGGCTTGAAAATTGTCAAATTGACAACCATTTATTTTAAACACTAAACACCAAAGTCATTAATTTGTCAATTCTTGGTTAACATGTAATTTCTTTTGACAGTTTGTATATTTTCTTGGGTAAACAACACTATTTCATTTATAAGTTAGTATTCAACAACCATTCCGTTTTCTTGTCAAATTGACAGCCATTTATTTTAAACACTAAACACCAAAGTCATTAATTTGTCAAATTTCTTGGTTAACATGTAATTCTCTTTTAACAGTTTGTATATTTTCTTGGGGTAAACAGCACTGTTGATTTATAAGTTATTATTCAACAACCATTCCGTTTTCTCAAGTTGTAATTATAATAAAAGATAGAGGTATTTTTATTATTTCACATGATTAGAAAAATCAGAAGGAACGTTGTTAACAAAGGTATGAGTACGCATATGAGCTCCCATTTTATACCTTTAATTTTTTTTTTAATCCACATACTGTTTTGAACAAAAATGATAAACAAACAAATTCAACAAGAGAAAATAGAAGAAGTGAAGAATATTTGCAGAAAAGATTGAAGAGAAGAAGAAGATAAGAGAATCGAGAGAGGGGAGTTTTATTTATCAGTGAGTGAATTCTGATGTACCAAACTGATGATTATTACAATAGCTATGTAATCATTTTATACTGATATCAATAAAATGAATGGCAATTACACGTCTTCATCCTCAAGGCTATGCAAGCTCTAACTACGTAATTAACTCCAACTAACATTTAGATGTGTATCTAGAGTCAGCTCAGCTAATTAACTCCTAGCAAAAGAGTCCACGTCAGTTATCTTCAGTTCCAATTGAGAATCCGTTGGCTACATCATAAAAATACTTCCCCTATTAATAGAATTCTAGTATTTAGGATTCAAAACCAAACTGAAATCTAGAAATTGAGTGTGAAGCACAGTCAATTTTCCCATGTGGCATACTCCATTCCCAAATTCATCCATTTAAAATCCAGCACTTACTCCACCACCAGTTTCATCCTCCTAATCATCCTTCCATCAAGATAGCCTCCGGAGCAACTTTAAGTTGTCTATCATCAATTGCTTCTGGTAACTGAGTGATTACTAAATGTTCCTTAGCTGACTTCTTGAGTAAGGAAACTTGAAATACGGGATGGATAGTTGATAGTGGGGGCAGTTCCAAATTGTCAGCATCATGTCCTACTTCTGAAGTATCTTGTAAGGACCATAATACCTTGAAGCCAACTTCAGATTCCTCCTCAAGGAGATTGAGGACATGTATCTGCATGTAAGGTTGCAGTTTCAAATACACAAATTCCCCTTCTTGAAAACTCCTCTCAGTTCCTCTTTAAATCAGCAAACTGCTTCATCCTCTTTTGTGTTGGACTCAAGTTCCCTTATAACAGATCATTCATCTTTTGTCTCTCCTAACCCAATTCTCCACTGCTGCTATAGGAGTTAATTGTCTCTAATGCCAATTCAGAAGGAGCATATCTATAAAATTTCTTGGAAAGGGGTCATCTGGAGCAAACATTAACGCTATACCACCATTCTGAACTTGCCAAGTAAGCCTTTCGTTTGGTTGGTTACTGGAGACACATGTATCTTAAGTAAGTTTCTAAGCATCTTTTAAGCCTTTTAGTTTGTCCATCTATCTAGGGGTAATAGGCAGTGAACGTGTAACTAAGCACCCACTTTACTCAACAGCTCCTGTTAGAAAATTCCAGTTTACAACTTATCCCTATCTGAAACAATTCTTTTAAAAATACCGTGCAGTTTGTACTAATAAAAATAACACAATTTCTACTGTCTGAGCTGAGAATTTGAAACTAAGAGCTATGAAATGCCCATACTTTGTGAATCTATCCACCACAACCATGATCACATTATACCCAACAGGATTTAGGAAGACCACCAATCAAATCCATTGAAATGTGCTCCCGAAATTGATCAGGAATTGGTAAAGGTTGTAGCGAACCCGAACTCCATCAATTTTCATCCTTATTCATCTTACAGATGTCACAATCCTGTACCAATTTCTCCACCTCCTTCATCCCAGGCCTGAAAAAAATAGTGCTTCAACCTCTAATAAGTTCCCAAGTTGCCAAAATGGTCACAAATGGTTGTCCCATGCAACAAGCAACTAGCTTTTGCCTCAAGTCTCCCTCAACACCAATTTAAATTCTTCACTTGTATCTTGCAATTCCCAGTTGATAAAGGTAATCAAGAATATAATTAAGTTGTATGGACAAATAAATCAGTTTTTTCTTAATCTGCTTATCTCCATCACATTTATAACAACCAGTCACCTAAGACAACCAAGAATACTTGATCACAGAAACATCATTCATTTTACCAGCATTTTCCTCTTCTGTACCCCTTCTCGAAAAAGCATCCGCAACAATATTTTCCTTCCCCTTTTTATATTGGATTTCATAATTCAATCCAAGAAACTTAGTAATCCATTTCTGTGCAACTGAATAATGATTTTCTATTCTAGCATGTTCTTAAGGCTCTGATGATCAGTCTTGATAATAAAATGTAAGCCAAGTAAGTATGCCTCTATTTTAACAAATCTGTAATCAAGGACAACATTTCCATCTCATGAATTGACAATCCTTTCTTTCTTGGGAACCAAAGCCTGGCTGAGAAATGCAATTGGCTCCCTTTCTACATCAACGGTACTGCATCCAAAGCCTTGTGGCTAGCATCAGTTTCCAGGATAAAAGGCTGACTAAAATTAGGCAAATCTAGAATAGGAGTGGTACTCATCACGTACCTGAGCTAGATGCTTTTTCCAATGATTAGTATGATCCAAGCTTCAACATCCTCATTCCATGTGAAACCTTCTTTTTTCAGTAAATCATTTAAAGGTCTTGGAATCATTCCCATAGCCTTTCACAGACATCCTTCAAACTAGTGAGGCCAAGGAATCGTCTTAAAGCCTTATCTGATGGAGTAGGACACTGTAGCATGCATTGGACCTTCACAGGATATGCCTTACCCCATTCTGCAATTATAATATGCTCTCCATTTTAGATTGACCAAGGATGCACACATCTAGTTTGGCAAAGAGGATGTGCTATCTAAGGGTTTCCAAGACAGTTTTAAGATGTGTAAGTGTTCCAATCTGTTAGTGTATATCCTAAATCTAACCTGTTTCAAAGACAAATTATACTTTTATATTTATGCGTATTTTGCAATATGACAATTTTATCTATTTGCTATAATAAATTTTTTTGAATAAAGTATATGAGAGAAAAGATCATAAATAGTTATGATGATGTGATTCTCAACGTAGTTATATTTTATTCATAAATCTATTCTTAATCTTAATGTTTTATACGGATAGATTAGCACATAATTGTATGTGGATGCTTACTGAAAATAGGTGTATCGGATTGAGCCAATAAGAGTATTCTACACAGATTATTATTCAAATACCAGTGGATTAATCTCTTTGTGACAATAGTGTAATGATCCTTGGACTTGATGTCAGGAGTTTATCTTGTCTATAGATTATCATATTTTGGCTCTATTAGTTGTTACTTTTAAGGAGTCGCACATATTATAGAGATTGGATGTAGTGTGAATCATGAAAAAAATAAGATATAATCAATATAAGATTTGCCACACTTTATAATGGGAGAGTATATCCCAATATGGCCACTTCTTGAAATATGACTAAGAAGTCTTTGCACAAAGTGAAAATAGAATTAAGAGTGTTTTAAATTATATTTCAATTGAGTTGTATTTTGGAAAGAAATAAATTGATTAGCACAATAAGAGTTGACATTATATTTGTATTCTTGAACTAATCGAGTATATAGCGTGGTGAAAGAGTAATAATTATATTGTAACCAAATCACTGATAGGTGAAGTCAAACTATTTGACCACATATCTCAATACTTGGGTGGTCATAATAGTTTGCTAGATCCCAATCTTGATTTATAAGTATAAATTAATTAATTAGTGAATTAATGATAAATTAAAATTATTTAATTTATCTATCTAAATTATTTTAGTATTATAATTTGTCTAATCTTAATTAATTTAGAATTATAATTTATACTTATTACCAACGTGAATGAAAATCTAAAGGGTCACACACTTTAAAATGATTAATTCATAATTAAATTAATTATATGTTAAGTATAAGATACGCATGAGTTAATTATGAGATAAATTAATTTTTAGGGTTTAATTATAATAAGTCATAAATTTTAGGGGTTAATATATAATATCATATAAGTTCCTGAAATTATTAAGTTATCATAATCTAAGCCAAGGTGCCGTGAAGATCGCGGGAAAAGAATTAAAAACTATTGTTTTAGAAAACAAACGTTTGCGAAATGTTTGAAAAGCATTTTGGTAAAAACGTTTAAGAATTGAGGAATTAGCACTTCGTAGATTGACTCACTCAATTCTATAAAAATTTCAAAGTAATTATCTGTATGGATACTATTTAGACTTGTGAATCAATATCCTTAATAAATTAGAGATTTTACCGTAATTCGAACGTATAATCTTTATACTTCTCTTTTACTATGTAAAAATTAATCAAGGTAATACATAGTAAAAAGTAAAAAATTTTAAATTCTACTACGTTTCACATAATTTATTTTCTTACACAATCATAGTTATAAATGAGAATGTTATCAAATCAAACTGGGATAAATTTCTTTAAAATGGTTCAAAGAATGTGTTCGTGGGGCCTTGAAAGGTGGTTGGGGCGTTGATCAAGAAAAATGATATTACAATAAATTATTGAAGGCCTAAATCTGTTTAAAAGTTGTTTTAGGAATATCAGACGGATACATTCTTATTTACTGGAAGCTTGACCTTAAATCAATCTTTGAGAATATTTTTGATCCAAAAAGTTCACCTAGAAAATTATAGAAATTGGTGATTTGTCTTTAATTATAAGGTCATTTGATTTTCTATAGTCAATACAACACCTCCATGTTTCTTTCTTTTTCTTGAACAATGGAACAAGGGAGGCAAATGAACTATAGCTTTCTCTAATTCTGCAACTTTACAACAATTTTCTTGATTTGTTTTTTATTTCATTCTTTTGGATATGGGGGTATCCATAGAGAGCCTGTTTAAAGGGTTTAGCTTCTGATTTATGGGGAATTTGGTGGTAACAAAATCTAGTAGGTGGGAGGGTTTTAGGTTTACAAAGCATATCTGGTAATCTTTCAATAAAGAATCTAGGATAAGTGAATCATTATAAGCTACTGATTTTCCAAGATTCTGAGGGCACAACATGCTTGAGAGCCTTTTCCTTAAGCAGAGTGAATGATTCTCCATTATTGATTTTTACCTCAATGGAGTTTTCCATTCCCTTGCAATAGCACGTGTTCACTATCCTTGTCAAACACCAATTTCAATTGAGAAAAGTTAGAAGTGATAGATCGTGAGTAGCCATCCAGTCCAGCCCCTATATCACATCATAAGATTCCAATTAAAAAATGAACATATCTTGAGGGAATTGGTAAACTTGTACCATGCAAGTCAGCTGAGGAAAAAAACTTCTACAGGTTCGGTACTATCCATTGGCTACTTTGACTCTGAAAGGTTTGAGTGGTTTAAACTACTTCAAGACATTCACGAATCACAGGGATTTGATGAATTTATGAGAGCTACCACCATCCAACAAGATTGACAGCACTCTTTCCCAAAACTGTCTATTCAGTTTGATGGCATGGTGGTTTTAGATTACTAGAAAGAGAATGAATGGAAAACTCTACCTCATTACTCAAGTAGGTTCCTTGATATTCTATAATCTCTTCTTCTAATTCTCCACCTACTCTACAATCTTGTTTGTGCACTGCCAGCTAATCAAATGTATTCTTTTTGTTCACATTGGTGCCCAGCGCCAAGTTTCTTTCCACGCTTAAAATACAGGTGTGCTTCCTTCTATATTGAATCTTAGCAGGTTTAATCTTCTTGAAAGGCATATTGACTGGTTTCTTGACCACAGTTGGAAGAGTAGATTTGACAGTACCACTAGCGTGGGTAGTGCCAGAAGTCAATGGCATAATAGTGTAGGGTGCATGATTGGAAAAGTTATCTATTTCTTGAGGATTATATAGTTGAAAAGAAAATTCTTGCAACCTAGCCAACTCCAAAGCTTTGGACAATATGGTAGGATCATGTGCCTTAACCAAGGCTCTTAATCCTCGAGAAGTCCACTCAAAAAACAAAGAAACATAATAGCTTTTAGATAAAAAAAAAAAAAAAAAGGCATTCTGATCATTACCACTAACCTCAACTCCTTGGTTTTTTTTTTTCCTATTAAGCTATTACAGTTATGGTCATCTGCAACTTGTTGAATTATTCCACAGTTGGATTAACAGCATCCAATTGATCCAAATTGCCAAATCTTCTAAGCCATTCTAAGGAAAATTTGGCCCAAAAAACCCACTCCTGCATGTCTTACCCCTAATACCAGGGGCGGATTTGGGGGCAAGATTCTAAAAATTAGAAATTTTATCATTTAAAATTTTGAAAGTTTAATTTTTATTCTTATAAAATTTATATTTCGTCCCGCTAAATTTTTTAGAGAAATATATATTAGTCTTAATAATTATGTAGTTATTAAGTTTAAACTCCTCAAGTACAATTTTTGCATCCGCTCTTGCTAGTACCAAACATCACCCTTCCTAACGAGATGCAATTCTGCTAAATCCAACTGCTGTTCCTTAGGAATGCAGAAAGTTGGAAATACTTCTAACATTTCTGGATCCATTCTCTGGGTTGCTCACCCTAAAAACTTGGGAATTCCATCTTTGGCAATCCATTGGAATGGGTTTAATCACAAATTATTCTTTCCTGCTAACTACTTTTTTCATTCTCCTTCCCCGATATTTGGAACTAGAATTTCTCTCAGCACTTCCCAAGTTTCCCTTTTCATTGTTCATGGTTTTTCCCAGATCATTGAATTAATTGGTAACGGCAACCAAAGAGCTCTTCATTTCTACAGAGTTTGCTTCGAATTGATTCTTAACTTCCAAATCTAGCAAGATCACTACTGTCAGAAAGCACTGCATCCATGAAACCCCGAACTTTGAGATTTTATGTCTTCAGCTGCTCTTGGAAACCCTTCATTCATGTTCTTCCAGCCATGGCAATATTTATTGTTTAACGGCCGCAATCCATCGAATCGCAGGCTCTGATAACAATTCTTATAAACTAAACTGATAAACAAACAAATTTAGCAAGAGAAAAGAGAAAAAATGAAGAGGATTGTAGAAAAGATTGAAGAGAACAAAAAGATAAGAGAATCAAAATAGAAGGAGAGTTTTATTGGGTGAATAAATTCTGATGTAAAAAACAAAAGATTATTACAACTCCTATGCAATCATCTTTTATATTAAATAATACAGTGAATGGTAGTTACTGTACTTCAGTCTCAAGGCTACATAACACGCTCTAACTAACTCACTCCAGCTAACAGTAGGCAAGCTCATCTAAATCCTTCCAGAAGAGTCCAAGTCAATTATCTTCAGTTCCAATGGAGAATCCTTTGGTAGCATTATAACACATAAACCTATTTTTTAGATGTAGAAATGTTTCTAAACAAATATGTCGCCACTATTCTATGTATTTTTTTTTTCCTTTTTTCCTTTGTCATTTCCATTTTCCCTTTTTTCATTTTATTTCTTTTGCTCATGCCACCACTTTGTCTCAATGCTCTTATTTTATCCAATTTTTTTCACTTTCCATTGTTTATAAATGATTGATCCCATTATCTAGATTGTTTATACGTATTTAAGAGATTTGAGGCATAAGCATCGAGATGTTTTATATAAATTTAAGTTGAACAATCAATGATTTTTTGTATCGCAAAGAAACTTTTTTAAGATAGTAATAATATCTATAATTTCTTATTTTCTGTAAAGAATACCAAGAGGTTTGATTAGATTAGACAAGATTTGCTTCTTTTTTTTTTATCTTCGTAAACTATACTTCGTATGCCCTATCCTTGATCATTCATACAAGGGTTGAAGTGTGCCAAAACCTCTACTAAAAAAAGCACACATTTAGCAATGAAAATTACAACAAATTTAAAGCAAAATTCATTGTTCAACAAGCTAGACTGGTTTTGCTACTAAAAAACTCTTGTTGCTAAATGCCTCCTTATGAAGGAAATTAGCGATGACTAGTTAAATTTGTCGTAGATCTGTGACAATTAATAATGTCTCGGCTTCGTGGCAAGTTACAGTTGGAAAAGTAGAGTCACAAACTACGAAAATATGAGCGATGACATTTAAAGGAGAATGGGTTTGTGAGGAAAATAATGATGAAGTATCATAATCTGAATTCGGGAAAAAATTATCAGCAACGCTTTTGTGATGAATTTCTATTCAACATTTTATTAAAAGTTTTTTATTTTTAGTTACAAATTTGTGACAAGTTACAATTAATTTGAGCATATTTTTTTCATCTTTCCGACCTGTTATTAACCTATTTTTTTACCAAAACCCATATACAGCTCATAAGATTTGAAAAAGCAACACAACTGAAACAAAATATAAATTTTATTTATTAAATAAAAATTAATTTGTACACAATATTTAAAAACCCTAAGATTAATTGTGGCACTAAAAGAGATGGCATATGGCCAAGTAGGTCTCTTTGGAATGTCACCTTATCCTGGATACTTGTGACGACATCGGCGAGCCCATCAATCTAACTGCACTTGGACGACATTCTTCTTTCTTGCCCTTCAACTCAGCCTAGATCTCGGCCACCTTAGTCTTGAGAGCACACCTTACACAATTGGGAAAGAAACTACTGCAGTCTCCCTATTGAGTACAAGTTAAACACCCTACCATTACTACTAAAAAACTGTTAATTACCTGCATATTTTGCTGCGGATTATAATGAAAATTATCCGCAGCAAACAAGACTTTCTGCCGATTTGGGCGCCAAAAATAATCCGCAGCTAAATTTGATGGGAATTTTGCTGCGGAAATATACATGCGGATATTTTGCGCTGGTAATTCCGCATCAAAATTTCGTCATGAAAACATGTTTACAAGGATTTTTTATGGGGATCCCCATGCTGTGTATAAGAGACAGCTTTAAATATAATGAATTGATTTATTCATTTAAGCCAAACATCGTAATGTTATTAATTGTCTCTAATACCTAGCAAATATCCCCAGCAAATTCCCCATATAATTTTCGCAACAAAATCCGCATCAAATATCCCCAGCAAAATCCCTATATATTTTCCGCAGCAAAATCTCCAAATAATTTTCACAACAAATTTTTGTTAGTATTGTTTGGTTTTTCTTCCCTGTACCATCATGCCACATTCCAGCAATTTCATCACAAAAACAATTCGCATTGATCATCATGTCACATTCGAGCAATTTCATCTCAAAAACAATTCGCATTGAAAGAAATATAATACGAAACAAATTCAAATACAATACATATATAACATTTAGTTATCTAAGTAAACAATCAAATACAGTCTAATCATCCGAGCTACCATCTGCATCATCCTCATCATCGCATACACATCTAGATGTGTATAAGAGACAGCCATCCAGAAGAACGCCTAATCGCTCCATCAAAGTATGCAATGGTTTCTTGTTTGAGATAGTTGGGCTTGTAGTGAAGCTTGCTCTTTCTTCATTTCTTCCTTTTCCAATCTCTCCTTTCCAATTGGGCTTGTAGTTTGGCACTAAGGAGTGGTGTGCTCCTAATCCTCTCATCAACATCCTCGGGTAGGTCGTATGGGTGTGAAGGTGCTGGACGAATAACCCTTCATGGTCCTACCTAAAGAACTAAGCCCGAAACTCTGCCTTTCTTTTTTCCTCCCATGGCGTGGATATTTGGTATGGCGCCGTGGGAGGAAAAAAGAAAGGCAGAGTTTCTGGGCTCGAATATCTTCTGGTATCAAAGGTACTTTGAGAAGATATTTCAAAATTTCTTCTCAAAGTACACTTCTAAATGTCATATAACAAAGATCAAATTTATGGATTTCCGTGTTCCGGGCCGGGAGCTTCGCCTACTTTAGTTAACATTATCATAACCTATATCCATTTGGGCCTTAATATAACAACCAACTTTATTATATGAAAATTAAAATAATAACAAAAGAGACTTCTATAGAATGGCGGGTTTTCACCCTCTCATATACGTAATTAAAAGAAATAAATATTTTCAAGTAATCAATAACAAAGGCATTGTCTATAATGAAGTATTAAAAGTACAAGAAATTAACACAGTATTACCATTTTAAGAAATGCACTCTGTGTGGTATAGAACCGCCTGTATGCAGTGATGCCCTGCATTGGAATCCCGATTCTTCTTATTTTGGTAGGATTTCTGTTATACACTCTAGATGTGTATACACATCTAGATGTGTTAAGAGACAGGTTTAACAGGTGACTAGAGTGGTTTTCTAGTTTCTTTTCGGACTTTTTGTAGCATCGGGTGCCAGCCTACCTGCCCCTCTCACTGCAAGAGGCAGTTCTCCATTGGAACCTTTCACCGCTGCACATGTGACTGTGCCATCTAAATTTCTTTCTGTATAACAAATAAGTTTTTATATAAAAACCATGAAACGTCTAGCTGCAACGTATAAGAGACAATACGTTGAAACAATATAGATTAATATCTGAAATTCCTCAAACCACATGTCTCTTGTGGCCGTAGAAAACTTCTTCCATGAGGGTTTGCCTTCTTCAAACTTGGTCTTTATGCATGCAGCGATGCCCTCAATTGCTGGTTTGTGAGGCCAAGAAGGCAAACCCTCATGGAAGAAGTTTTCTACGGCCACAAGAGACATGTGATATGTTGTGACAATCTGTCTCTTAACATATTTTGGTTGTTGACAAGCAAAATTTATAAACCCAGCCAAACCCTCCAAAAATTCTTCCACATTTCCCCGGCGATTTGGAAGAAGCCTATTGTACATCCACCTTCGTACTATGCTCCGGAACTTCCATTTTGCCTAACCAAACTAATGACTTACTTAGGTAGAAAACCATCTTGGATGGGGGATAAATATCTCTTATACAATTAGGCAAAATGGACTTGCTTATTATAGTAAAAATTTAGTATATGATAGTAAGTTGACTAGTCCAACAACACAAATATATGTATGTGTTCATGTTTTTCTTTATTTAATTACATATAAATATCCTAAATGATACTCTTTCATATTTATTTGACAATTTTTAATTAATATAAGCCTAACCACCTTTACATTGTTTGGGAGGCATAACTAGAACTTTTAAGTAGTAGGGTAATATTATTAGCAAAAATTAATCCAATTAATAACATTACGATGTTTGGCTTAAATGAATAAATCAATTCATTTATTTAAAGTGTCCAAATAATTGATGTGTTAACAAATTTGCCAAATACAGGATCTGTATCTAAGGCTAATAGTTGGTGAATAAATATATTTTTATTACGTAGTTATTGCATTCTCATATGAGTATGCAATTAAGTAGATAGCAATATATGAGTAATAGGGAAAATTGACAAATAAAAATAATTGATAGATACCAAATGTTGTTCCCTTCACTTTTACTATCCTGTTTTAAAATAATTATCATTTTTACAATATATCCTATATTAAATTATTTGTTGTTATCAAAAATTAAAAAAACATTAAATAATTTTTTTTTAAATTTTACCATGCATTTGCATAAAAATTAATATAATCAATTATTTTAATCACCTTTTCCCTATTATCTCATAATTAAAGTCTACTAAGTATCATTCCAATACATACATTTATATAACATTTCATTTAGAAACATTATTCATGGTTTAGTATTTTGCATATAATATGCATTATGAACTTGTTCAACCCAAATTGTATAATCCTAGTAAAAAACTTGAATATCTCATGAAATGGAATTGTTTTAAGAAAAATGTAGTGTTTGTATATCTATTAAAGGAGCGAATTATGTCGTTAGGAAAAATCATTAAATAGAATAATTTTCAACCTTAAACAAATCTTTCGTTTAACTATTATTATAGTTTATTTGCTGTCTCTTATACACAAAAGGTTGAAACATATTCATTAAAATAGTTATTATTTTTAAAATATTATTTAAAAGAGTACTGTAATAATGTTTATTAAGATATATATATATATTAAAAATATATATAAAATAAGTATAAAATATTATTTAAAAAATAATAAGAAAAATTAATCATCCAACTTTTTGTTCAAGGGACATGTTTCTTGATATTACTTGGTTAAATTAAGGCCCAAATGGCAAGGTTAGCAATCGCGTACTATGATAGGCTATATCCCGGCCCGGAGAGTGCTGAGAAATCAACAATATATTTAAACTCCGAGAATTTAATTAGATGAACTATAGAAGTCTCTTTTGTTATTATTTTAATTTTCATATAATAAAGTTGGTTGTTATATTAAGGTTGACGATATATTTATGATAATGTTAATTAAAGTGCGAAGCTTGTAGGAACACGAAAATCCCTAAACAAACAAGTTTAGTATAGGTGTTAAATATTGTTATTATGTGGAAATAAATTGAAAATAACATAGCAAAAATCCACGACAAATTATGGATAACATACACATCTAGATGTGTATAAGAGACATAGCAAAAATAGTATACGATAACAAACAAAAAAAAAAAATAAAAATAAAACTGCAAAAATTATAGCAAAAATCCTACAGAAATTAGGGATAAAAAAAAATCAAAATAACATAGCAAAAATCTATACGAGAACAAACAAAATAAAAATAAAAATAAAAATAAAATAAAAATAAAACTGCAAAAATTATAGCAAAAATCCTACAGAAACAATGGATATACAAGTTAGCAAGGCTGTCTCTTATACACAATCAATCACCTTGAAATGGTTGAGGATGTGCAGGTTGCGGCTAGAGGAGATGGTGGTGTTCATCTTCGAATCCAAGATGAACACCAAGTTGGGCTTCTTCAAGAGGAAGGATGGAGCAAAATGGCTTGAGGAGAGAAAGAAATGAGGAATAGGGATGAAATTTAGGCTTGGAAATAGTGGATGGTAGTTGGAAGAAAGGTGGAGGGTCCACCTATAGCAAATTTTCTATTGTCCTTAATTTTTCCTTACATTTTTGTTGCATAATTTTTGTACTAGTAATACGTTCCTGCTTTATGGAGGGAATGTTATCTACGAATTTTGATGCGGATTTTTTAATCCGTAGCAAAATTTTAATCCCAAACCTAGAAAACTAAAATTTGCAGTAAAATCCGTATATAATTCCTGGGGAAAAAATCCGCAGCAAAAATCCGCATGAAATTTGCAATTTTTTTGTAGTGCATCTTTGATATCACTGTCAGCCTTCACACACAGTTGTATCTAGTACAATAAAACTTGAAATGACTCATTGGTGATAGAAAAGTTTGTCTCTTGATTGTGAATTGGGTATAGGTTCCCCTCGTGGACTTACTGTGCCATGGAAAATTTGATAACTGTTAAAAGTTAGAGTTATATGTACCTTAAATTTGAGTATTTTGTCTTTAGTTTCGAACAGTTTTAGGGTTAAGTGTTGTTTTTTTGTCAATTTTTACTTTTATGTTCTAGAATGTATTAATTATATTAATTTAGTAATTTTACGCTATTTTAGTATTTTTATTGTTATTAATAGAGTGAATTTCTGTGTAGAGTTTGATTGGAGAAAACAACACGACAATCGGGTAAGAAACGAACCAAATCAATGCATAACTAGATCACGGAACCAAGCCAAATTTTGGGGAAAATATGAAGTATCGGTCACCACATGTATTAATTTCGTAACCGTAGTTGCCAAACTCAAGAAGGAAAATTGATAACCGTGGTGTAGAGATCTTGATGAGCCGTTCAACACCGTGGTGGTAAAGCGTGGTCCAAGAATTCTTGGGGGCAAAAATGTCCATATTGGGGCAAATTATTGCTGCACCAGAGTCATTTCTTCCAACCTTAGCACTATAAATACACCCTTTAAACCTCTTTGGAGGCAAAGAAGAAAAAGTAGAAAATAGTTAGAATGTTTTTTTAGAAGTAGAAGTAGGCTAGTGTAGTTCTTCTTCTTTCTTTCTATTTGGGGAGGATTTTCTTAGATTAGATATAGTTTAGTGTAATTTTTAATATTCTAGTTGTGAATTGAAGACTTCTAATGTAACCTCTTTAGTTTATATTTCATTTCATTTTTTTGGTGCTAAATTAGTGTGTTTTAGTTTAAATGATTTTCTTTATTTGTTTTCTTAGATTAATTTAAATATTAGTTTGTTGCCTTCTTTAAATATGCTTTTTTAGAAATAACTTGTAGTTTGTAGATTTAAATGCCTTCTTAAAATGCTCTCTTTTAACATGCTTTCTTTAATTGCTTTCTTCAAAATGCTTTCTTTAGTGTTAATGTTTATTTTTATACACTAGTTAGCATGGGGAATGGTTTGATGATGCCAATTAATATAAAAATTTTCCATGACCCCTGATTGATTGGCGGGTTAGATGGGTAAAAATGGAGGACAATTTGGTAGTAGTAAATATTTTGCATTATTTGGTGAGAGGGAAAGGTACCACTCTTCAACCTTATTTGTGAGGTTTACATAATTCATTGTTAGGAGGGAACCTCTAATCAAACCGTTGAACAATTTGACCCAACCAATTGATTAAACTCTGAAAATTGACTAATCAAACCTTAACTCATTTTAAATCACTTTTTTTTTTTTTTTTAGCTTTAGTTGTAGTAAAAATCTTTTCCAAAATCAATCTCTTTAAATTATAATCTAACCAAACAAACGGTAATTACCGACCAACCTTTGTGGGTTCGATCCCTACTTTCTCTTGCTACTATTTGACCCGTATACTTACAGTGTGTCATCTAGTTACTAGCAGGATTTTGGAGTTTTATAAATAATATAACTAGATATGAGTATTTTACACACATCAAGTTTTTAGTGTTGTTGATGGAGATTGGTTTTCGATGATATAGATATAATTCAGTTAGAATACTAGATTAAATTCTTTGTTTTCTTTATAGTTGTTCCACCTATTTAAAAAATCAAAAAGATTTTTTATTTTGTAGTTTTGTTCTTATTTTGAAAAATACAAAAAATATTTTTTTTGTGATGAATAGTTTAAACTAATTAGTAGGCTAAATTTTCCTACTTTTCTTGTTTGTGTATTTTAGTTCTTCTTCTTGTTTTAAGCTTGTTGTGTTTGTTTCTTCAAGAACATGCAAGGACCTAATTGGAATGATTCATACCAAGGAGATTATCATTTTTATAGTAATAGAGGTATACCTATTGAGCATGATTCTTGTTATGATGGCTCTCCCTACCTCTTAGATTATCAAATAGGATTGTCTAACCATTCATATCCTTATAAGAGCTATCAAAAAAAACCCATATTCTTTTCCTCCACTACAAGAGCCTTCATATGAACTATTGGTGCTCCAATTCCATTATCAAACAAACCAAGAAGTTAGCTAAGGAGGCAAAATCAATGGATGTGTGGATGCAATTTCAAGAAATCTGTGAAGAACTAGCCCAACTCCGAGAAAAACAAGCCAAAATTCATGAAGAACATGCCCAATTCCTTAAGGAACATGCTCAACTATGAGGAGACCAAGTTAGATTCTTTGAGGACCAAGACAAATCCACAAAGAGGTTACAAAGGTTAACTTGCCGAAATTCAAGGAATGATAGATGGTGAAGATCGATAAACTCCAACACTCCCGACAAATGAAGAAGAGAATGAACCGATCAAGAAGACAAAAAGGATGAATATGTCTTTGAAGAAACTGGTTCCCAAGAGCCTTTTGAATTTGAAATCACAACAACCAAGTCACTCAATACTTATGTAGAGGAATCACCAATACAATTTGTAAATGAGATTGAGTTTGTCCCAATTACAACAAAAAAGGTTCCATTTAGAGTGTTTGCAGAGAAAGAGCCAGCACAAGAAGTGGAAGAAGAAGGGTACATTTTACAAAGAGGGGACCAAGGAATTACAAGTTACTTATGCTTAAGTTTAACAAATCCTTGGAGACTTCGGAGGAGCTAAGCAATGGTGTAAGTTTACAAGAATTACAATATCCTTGGAAAGCCTCACTGGTATTGAAGGAGTATTTCTTTCCTCTTAGTTATTATGCTTCATTTTGGTTTACTTACTTTAGTTTAAGAACCCAATGGGTAATAAGGCCTATTGCCTTGTGATTAGTTTATTTTATATTTTGTTGTCGATGAATGATTTTTTATGCTTCAATGAATTTGAATGTTGGTGGCAATGTTCATGGCAATATAGGACTTTGCATGATTTGTGATTGATATATACTTTATGGTTGAACATAAACTTAGTTTTTACTATTTGGATGTGGAAATTCTAATTATTATTACACTTTATTTGCTAAGTTCTTGAGCTTATCATATGAATACTTGATGTGTACTGGGAGTAGTCTTTGTTGAATGTCTTTTTGAGACCAATTATATGTGAGGTTGCCTAAAGAAGACTTCTACCTATGTTTGGGAGTGGAGGATGAGTTGGGTAATTAGATTAACCCTTTGTGCTGTTTAAATGCCATTACCCTTATGTGTGTTTTATTTTTCTTTAATTTTTTGAACCCCGTGAAGTCCCAATGACCATTTCTGAGTGTAACCATCATTGCTTGTTGAAGGAAATTCAATTTCTAAAACTCATGAGTTTAATTGATATATCATTTATATGGTTTACTTGGAATTTCTCATTGCTTAGCCTTGTTTGCGGTTGTGTTTTGATCGATTCCATGATTGAAGGTGGAACCATGGTTTTCGGTTCGTCTTGTTCTTTTGTCGCATTCACTTTCACTTGGTTGATATGTTGTCAATCTTCTTAATAAACTTTTTGATTGTCCAAGTATAATTCAAAGTCATCGCTTTATATTATATTTAGCTAGTTTTAAGCTTTTATGCTTTTTAGTAGTATTTTTATTCCTTGTGATATAGGTGAGTGGTAGGATGAGTTGTACTCATCATTTGAATAAGATTGAAAATTATGGTGATGTCTATTTTCTTGTTCATTGGGAATGGTGTCATTTTTTTTATTTGTGAAAGTTGAAATTAGATGTTAAAAATGGATTACACTTCATGTGAAAAATGGGATTTTACCCATGAAACCCAACTATATTTTCAACTACTTCATAAAATGGTATTCTTAACTAGTTTTTATGTCAAACTTTACTTTTTCTGCAAGTGTTTTTCCAATGTCAACTTCAATTGATTGTTGATTTAGTTTACACCTTCAAGATTTTCGAAAATTGTTTCTATGTAGAGAAGAAAATGAGCTAGGCTAGGCCATTGTTTGGTCATTTATATGAGCTTTAATTTTCAGATATTTTGTGGGTTTTGTGAGGCAGTGATAACTTTAGAAAACTAGAGTTATATGTACCCTAAACTTGAGTATATTTACCTTAGTTTCGAACATATTTAGGTTTTAAGTGTTTTTTTGTCAACTTTTGATTTTATGTTCTAGCATGTTCTAGTTTAAAATGGTAATTTAGTGTTTTTAATATTATTTTAGTGTTTTTTGTATAGTTAATAGAGTGTATTTATTTGTAGGGTTCGATCAGAGCAAACAGCGTGACAATCGAACAAGAAAAGGATCAAATCAAGCCATCAAGCATCAGTTAACAGTAGTCAACATTTTGAAGAAGGAAATCATTGACCACGATCACCCAAAAAAATTGCCACCAGAACTTTGATCACGCTCGATAACCACGGTCATCAAGAATAAGCATCAACGATTGTGGTCATTAAAACAAAGAAGGAAATTCATGAACCGCGATCACTAGGAATATTCATGCCAGCATCATTGACTGTGGTTAAAATTTTAAAGAAGGGATTTCATTGTGCCTGCGGTCATTGAGCACAGTACGAGTAATTTTGAAGGGCAAATTTATCCATTCTTTGGCAAATTGTAGCTGCAATCTCCTTCCCCCAACCCTAGCACTATAAATACTTTCTTAAGCCACTTTGGAGGCTAAGTAGTATAGTAGACTAGTTGTAGAACTAGGATAGAAGTAGGAGTAGTTTTAGTTATTCATTTTCCTCTCTATTTGGGGAGGATTTTCTTAAATTATATGTAGATTAGTGTAGTTTAAAGCTCCTAGTTGTAGATTAAAAACCCTTAATGTAAATTCTCTTTAATTTATGTCTAATTTCATATGCTTTGTGTTAATCTATTGTAGTTTAGTTTAAATGCTTTTCTCAAATTGCCTTTGTAGATTAATTGGTAGATTAGTTTGATTCCTTCTTTAATTATACTTTCTTAGTAGTAATTTGTAGATACTAAATTCAAATGCTTCCTTAAATACTCTCTTTTTACAAGCTAATTTAAATGCTTTCTTAAAATGCTTTCCAAGTGATCAATTGTACCATAGATTAGCTAATTAGGGTAGATTAGTCCATGAACTTTTCATATAATTACTTTCTTTACTTGTTTACTTAGTTTAATGGGTAGATTAGTTAATGGTCTTTCTTTAAAAATACTTTCTTTGTTACTAATTAGTAGTTTAGATTAGTTAATTGCTTCCTTGAAATGCTTTCCATTTTACTTGCTCCTTTAAATGCTTTCTTATAATACCATCTTTTTACATGCTTCCTTTAAATGCTTTCTTAAAAATGTTTTCTTTAATGTTAATGCTCACTTTTAAATTGCTTTACTTGTTAGTTTTTAAATTAGTTTCTTAGTCTTTTAAATTGTAGTTTTAGTTAAATCATTTTAAAATCGATCACTTCGACCAATAATCCAATAAATAATCAGTAGTCACCAACAAATCCTTGTGGGTTCGACCCTACCTTCCTTTACTACTAGTTCATAACTGTATACTTATGGGATGCCACCTAGTTAATAGTTAGATTTAGGTGTTTTATGAATTTTATAACTAGGGGGTTTTTTTTTGTGAAAAGGCATAACGTTTTTGGCGCCATTACCGGAGTTGGATTTTGGTGATATTGATATAATTTGGTTGGGTTGCTAGATTGAAGTCATTTGTTTTTCTTCCATTATAGTTGTTTCACCTATTTGAAAAACTAAAAAGATTTTCATTTTGTAGTTGTGTTCTTATTTTGTAAAATACAAAAAAGATTTTCTTTGTTATAGATAGTTTAGATTAGCTAGTGGTCTAAGCTTTTCTAATTTTCTTGTTAGTTTGTTTTAGTTCTTTTTCTTATTTTTATTTTGTTGTATTTGTTGCTTCAAGATCATGCAAGGACTAATTTAGAATGATGCGTACCAAGAAAATTATCATTGTTATGATAATGGAGGAATACCCAATGAGTCTGATTCTTGTTTTGATTATTCTCTCTACCCTTTAGATTATCAAGAGGAACGGGGTAGCTATCCATGTTCTTATGAGAGTTACCAAGAAAATTTCCCTTCTTTCCCTCCACCTCAAGAACCATTTTATGAATCAATGGAACCCCAATTATTTTACTCACAAACCTAAAAATTTTATGAGGCAAGATCAATTAAAAGGAGGATGACACTTCAAGAAATGGCCCGACTCCTAGATCTGAAGAAATGGCTCAATTTTGAGAAGTCATGGCCAAAGATCAAGAAAAACTTGCTCAGCTTCAAGAGAAATAGATAAACTTTGAGAAGAGCAAGCCACATCCAACAATAGGTTATAAGGCCAACTTGCCAAAGTTCAAGGCGTATGAAATGGTGAAGAACAATAGATTCCAACCTACCTACCAATGGATGAAGAACTGGTTCAAGAAGAACAAATTGAAGATATCTTGCAAGAAACTGGTTCTCAAGAGTCTCATGAATTTAAAGCCACAACAACCTGGTCACTCAACACTTATGTATATGGGTGTGAGTTTGTCTTAATTACAACTACGAATGTGCTATTTGGGGTATTCATGGACCAAAAAGCAGCTCGAGAATGATACTTTCTAGAGGGGGCCGGGGAGCCACAATCCACTTATGTCGGAGTTCAAATCGTTGGAGATTTTTGAGGAGCTCAACAATGGTAAAAGTTCACCAAGAATTATAATATCCTTGAGAAGCCTCCTTGCTGAAAATTTAATCTTTAAGTGTTGAAGGAGTATTTCTTTCCCTTTTTATTTATTATTCTTTCTTTAATTTACTTGCTTTAATTTGAGGAGCTCGGTGGGTAAAAGGCTTGTAATCTTGTTATTAATTTAGTTATGTTTTCTTGTTGGTGAATGATTTTTGGACGTTCTTGGTTAAATTTGGTTGCTAATAATAATAATTGATGGCAATATAGTTCTTGTGATTGTTTTGATAATTGTTGAATGAACTTGAACTTGGACTTGGTTTGCTACTTGATTATGGAAAGTCTACTTATTGAGACATTAGCCTTGCTTAGTCTTGGGTTAATTTTTGAGCAAATGATATGAATGCTTGACATAGAATTGAGAGTAATTTTAGTTGTTGAATGACTTTCTAAGGCTAATCATGTGTGAACCTAAGTTTAGGGGGAGAATTGGGCATATAGGTAACCCTTGTATTGTCCGTTAACCTTATATGTATTTTTTTTTCCTTAATTTGTTTGGACCACATAAAAACCCAACGACCCCTCTTTACTTTTAGTGTAGCATTGTTAGTTAAGGATAGGCAACCTCTGGACTCATGTATTTAATTGAATTTGCATTTGAATGATTTACTTGAGATTGCTCATTATTTAAGCTTTTTTGGTGTTGTGCTTAATGTTGATGAACTCTATAATTAAGGATTTGTAAGTTCACTTTGTGCTTAATTGCTTACTTTCACATTTATCGGGTCATTTTATTGTCCATCTTCTATTTGAACTTTTTGATTGTCCAAGTGTTGTTCAAAGTCATTGTCTAGTTTTATGTCAAACTATTTATGTGTTTTTATATGCTTTTTAGTAGTATTTTCATTTCTTGTTATATGGGTGAGTGGTAGGATGAGTTGTATTCCTCATTGAATAAATTGACAAGTGTGGTGGTGTCTATTTTCATATTTATTGGGAATGGTATTGTTTTTGTGTTGTAATAGTTGGGAATGGGTGTTCAACACTAGTTGCATTTTATATGAAAAATGTAATTTAACCTTTGAAACTTAACAATGTTTTCAACTAATTCATAAAATGATTTTCTTAACTAGTTTTCATCTCAAATTTTACTTTTTCCGTACAATTTTTCTAATGCCAAGTTCAATTGATGGTTGATATAGTTAAACACTTTGAAATTTTTGAGAATAGATTTCGTTTGTAGTTAGAAATGATTTGGGCCATCATTTGATCGTGTTGTATGAACTTGCATTTTGGGATATTTTGTCGATTTTGTTAAGCTTTGGGTTGGTACATTGATTGGGGTATTGTAAATCTCCCATTTTAGCCAAATTAGCTAGATTTTGAAAATGATCTAGACATTCTCTTAGACCATTTGAGCTAAAAAACCTACCTGACATTGATATTATCCCTAGTGTCGCCATTGAGTCTTATATTCTAATTTCTTTATTAACCACATAACTTAGCCATTCCACTTTGTTTATTTATCCTCTTTTCATCCCATCACCTTACTGATTGCGAAATTAATTGTAGTTTTCCAATGTAATGGTCAAGTATAGATTCTTACGATGGTTTTATGAAGAGTTTTTGTGTTTTTGTTGAGGAATAAAGTCAATAGCTCAATATTATTTATATTTCCCCTTGTGTAATTGTTGTTATGTTATTGTAAGAAAAAAAAAGAGAGAGAGAGAGAAAAAAGAAAAGAAAAGAAAAGAAAATTGCAAGTGTTATGTTTCTAGTGAATAAGGAAGGTTTATCTTGCCTTTATAAGTTAATCTAGTGTGAAATAATGTTTTTGTACTTCAAAGTGTAAATTGGTTAAGTAAGGTTGGTTTTGGGACTTAACATTTGGGGTCCTTATCCAAGAGTTTGTGTTGAATTGACTGAGGTGATTTAAGTCATTCTTATATCCAAATTTATCCTACCTTATTACCTTAGCCTATATTACAAGTTCTAAAAGTCCTAAATGATCCTTAATTTGGGCTAATATATAGATAATAGGGAGTTGAGGCTAAAGCATTGCTTCGTTTGATGTTCTTGACTAAACCTTATGGTGGCAACCAATTAGCCATGTGTGTTCATTTGCATTGATTTGTATTTTAAAAAATAAGTTCTAATGATCTTTCTACACTTGGGATAGTTTTTGAAAAACTTGACTTGTTTTTCTAGATCAAAATATATTTGAATTGGCATGCAATTAACTTTTCATTAGTCAAAGTAATTTTCGTGATCAAAACTAGAGTATATTTTTATAAATGAAGGGGTGGATGAAAGTGTTGACTTTATTGAGTTAAAACCCCATTTTCACTTTTGACTAGTGCACTAGAGTTCAACATTTCAATTTCAATTCTTTGGTGGTATTATGTGTTTTGTGTTAAGTCATTTCGTTGTTCTTTTCTTATCTTTATTTTACAACTTACGAGCAAACGATTAAGTTTGAGGTGTGATAACTCTAGCAAACTAGAGTTATATATACCCTAAACTTGTGTATTTTTGCCTTAGTTTCGAACATTTTTAGGTTTTAATTGTCGTTTTGTCAACTTTTACTTTTATGTTCTAGCATGTACAATAATTCGTGTTAATTTAGTGTTTTTAATGTTATTTTAGTGTTTGGTATAATTAATACAGTGTAATTATTTGTAGGGTTCAATCGGAGAAAATGGCACGATAATTGGACGAGAAAGAGATCAAATAAAATCATCAAGTAGCTGTTGACCACAGTCAACATTTTGTAAAAGGAAATCAGTAACTACGTCACCAGAGAAAATTTTCTACTAGAACTTTGACAGTTAATCCTCTTTAATCGCAGTCACCAAAAAGAAGCATTAGTGACTGTGGTCATTAAAATGAAAAAAGAAATTCATTAACTAAGGTCGCTAGAAAAATTCGTGTCGGCATCATGATCTATGGTTAAATTTTTAAAGAATGGATTTCATTGACCACAGTCACCAAGGTGTCAGTGACCACTGTCATTGAGCATGGTACGAGTAATTTTGAAGGATAAATTCATCTATTCCATGACAAATTGTAGCTGCAACATCCTTCCCCCAACCCTAACACTATTAATACTCTCTTAAGCTTTCTTCCTCTTTGGAGCCTAAGTTGTATAATAGTAGTACTAGAACCAGGATAGAAGTAGAAATAGACTATTTGGGAGGATTTTCTTAAATTATATGTAGATTAGTGTAGTTTAAAACTCCTAGTTGTAGATTAAAAACCCTCAATGTAAATTCTCTTTAATTTATGTCTAATTTCATATACTTTGTACTAATTTAGTGTAGTTTAGTTTAAATGATTTTCTTAAATTTCTTTCTTAGATTAATTGGTAGATTAGTTTGATGCCTTCTTTAATTATGTTTTCTTAGTAGTAATTTTTAGATACTAAATTTAAATGTTTCCTCAAATTCTCTCTTTATACATGCTAATTGTAATGCATTCTTAAAATGATTTCTTAGTGGTCAATTGTAGCTTAGATTAGCTACTTAGGATAGATTAATTCATGGACTTTTCATATAATTGCTTCCTTTACTTGTTTACTTAGTTTAATGAGTACATTAGTTAATAGGATTTATTTAAAAATACTTTCTAATTTAGTTGTATTAGTTTAGGTTAGTTAATTGCTTCCTTAAAATGCATTTATTTTACTTGCTCCTTTAAACACTTTCCTAAAATGCCATCTTTTTACATGCTTCGTTTAAATGCTTTCTTAAAAATTCTTTCTTTAATGTTAATGCTCCCTTTAAATTGCTTTACTAGTAAGTTTCTAAATTACTTTTTTAGTCTTTTAAATTCTAGTTTTAGTTAAATCTCTTTAAAATTGATCACTTCGACTAATAATCCAACCAAATAATCAGTAGTCACCAAACAATCCTTGTGGGTTCGATCCCTACTTTCCTTTACTACTAGTAGACAACCGTATACTTGCAGGATCCTATCTAGTTAATTGTTGGATTTAAGTGTTTTATAAATTTTGTAACTAGGCATTTTTTTTTTTTTTTTTGCAAAGGCATCTGGCAACTTAGGATATTAGTTGGGGTAATGTGGATCCTTCGTTTTTGTGAAGTACTTGTGAAACTTGGATTGTAGGAATTATCGAAGTATCATTAACCCTTCTTTGGACCGTTTGAGCCAAAATTGCTTACCTTACATTAATTTTATCCTTAGTGTCCCCATTAAGCCATAATAAGCCTATTTTCTTGTTAGCCACATAATTTAGCCAATTCTCTTATATGTCCTCTTTCATAGCCATCAACTTAGTCATTGTTGATCCCTTTGAATTCTTTAATATAATGGTTTATTGTATTAAGATGGTTCATGAAGAGTTTTTGTGTATTTGTTGAAGAATGAAGTCAAGAGTTCAATATTGTTTATATTTCTCCTTTTGTAATTGCTATGTTATATTATTGTTATTGTTGTAAGGAAAAAAAAAAAAAAAAAAAAGTAGTGAAAAGCAAAGAATTTCAAGTGTTATGTTCTTATTCAATAAAGAAGGTTTGCATTTACCTTCAAATGTTAGTTTAATAAATGCAATGTTTTTACCTTTCAAGTTTTTATTGGTTACGTAATCTTAGTTTTTGGGACTTTTATGTATGGGATAGTGATATTAGGATCGACTAAAGTGATTTCAGTCACTTATATCCAAATTTATCTCACCTTATTACCCTAACCTACATTACAAACTTGAAAAAGTCTTAAATGATCCTTAATCTAGGCTAATGAGTACTAGTCAGGCAAGGGTGAAGCGTTGCCTCATTAAATGTCCTTTGCTACACCTTTCGGTGCCAACAAATATCCTTGTGTGTTCATTTACATTGGTTTGTGCATTTCAAAATAAGTCCTAATGATCTTCTATACTTGGGACAATTTTTGAGAAAGTTGACTTGTTTGTTTTAGATTAACTTACATTTGAATTGGTATTATATTAACTATAATCAAAGTAATGTTTGTAAACGAAACTAGTGTCTACTTTTGTAAACGAAGAAGTGGACAAAAATGTTGAGTTTGTGGAGGTAAAATCCCATTTTCACATTTGACTAGTACACAAGAGTTCAACATTTCAATTTTCTTGGTGGTGTTATGTGTTAGCTATTTTTTGTTGTTCTTTTTATTTCCTTTATTTTGCTTGGGATGAGCAAAAGGTTAATTTTGGAGGTGCGATACCTCTAGAAACTTTACATTATATCTATCCTAAATTTGAGTATTTTGGCTTTAGTTTTGAATATTTTTAGGGCTTAAGTAACGTTTTTGTCAATTTTTACTTTTAAGTTCTAGAATGTGTTAGTTATGTTAATTCAATGTTTTTATGTTATTTTAGTATTTTTATTGTAAATAATGGAGTGTATTTACACATAAGATTTGATCGGGAAAACAGCGCGACAATCGGGTGAGAAATGAACCAAATCATGCCATAATTGGATAACAAAAATAAGCCACTAATTCTGCAAAAAAGGCTAGGTATTAGTCACTATTGTTTGCAATTTCGTAACCTCGATTACCAAACTCAAGATGGCTACTAGAAGCTTGACTGAGCTTCGTAACCGCGGTTACCAACCAAAGGTTTTTGCTTCCACGATTACAAATTTGAAGAAGAAACATCATAACCGCAGTGTCAAAATGGGGGTTGGAATAATGAACCCAAGTACTTAACATTGTGATGATGGAACTAGAGAAGGAAAATTAATAACCACGATGTCAAGACCTTGACAAGCAGTTCAACACCAGGGTGGTGAAGTACGATCCAAGAATTCCTGAGGGCAAAAATGTCCAGATTGGAGCAAATTGTTGCTGAATACACCCTTTAAGCCTCTTTGGAGGCTAAGTAGAAAAAGTAGAAAACAATTAAAGTATGTTTTAAGGAGTAGAAGTAGGCTAGTGTTGTTCTTCTTCTTTCTATTTTCTTAAATTAGATGTAGTTTAGTGTGATTTTTAATCTCCTAGTTTTGGATTGAAGACTCCTAATATAAGATCTCTTTAGTTACTTTAATTTCATTTTCTTTGTGTTAATTTTATGCAGTTTAGTTTAAATGATTTCCTTTATTTGTCTTCTTAGATTAATTGGTAGATTAGTTTGTTGCCTTGTTTAGATATGCTTTGTTAGTAGTACTTTGTAGTTAGTAGATTTAAATGCCTTATATAAAATGCTCTCTTTTACACGTTTTCTTTAATTTCTTTCTTTAAAATGCTTCCCATAGCATGGGTTAAGGTTTGATGATATCAATTTCCCAAGAATCTTAATTAATTGGTGGATTGGATGGGTAAAATGATGGATAATTAGGTAGTAGTAAATGCTTTTCACTGTTTGATGAGAGGGAGATGTACCACTCTTGAACCTTATTTGTGAGATTAACACAACATACGAGTGTTGAGTGTTAATTCTTAAACTTAATTAGGACGGTTAACAGTTGGGCCAAGATGCTAGTTGGTTCCTAGAACTCCATGAGTATATCAAATTAAAATCATAAGTCGGGTCAAGGGATTAATTCATAGTTGTGAGGGAATCTCTAATTAAACTGTTGAACTATTTGACACAACTAATTGATTAAATTTTGGAAATTGGCTAATCAAAACCTAACCCATTTTAAATTACTTTCTTAGTTTCTTTAGCATTAGTTGTAGTAAAAATCTTTTCTAAATTAGTCAATTGCTTCAGATAGTAATCCAACCAAACAATCAATAATTATCAACCAATTCTTGTGGTTCGATCCCTATTTCACCTTGCTACTATTTGATCTCGTATACGTATAGTATGCCATCTAATTAGTAGTAAGATTTAAAAGTTTTATAAATAATATTATTAAATGTGAGTATTTTATGCATATCAAAATTCTGTGTTATCTTTTTCCTCATAATAGTCATTGGAGACCTCAATCCACGCAAGTCTTGACCCTTTTTTTGGCAAAAATTTTGAGAAAACATAGTTTATTTTAATCTTAATATAAATTTTTAAAAAAATAGCATGTTAAAAGCTTACCAGCCTCTGTCGGTATTTCTTGATATTGACTAATGCCCCGGCTTAGGTGTTTCTTGGCCATGCTCGGATGCCCTGTTTTTCTTAGTTGTCTTCGCTTTCTTCTCGGTATCGAGCTTCATCCATTCTGCCTGGATTGCCTTGCAGATCTCTGCAGAGATGAAGTTCAGCATCTTCTTCAGAACCAATTGGACCTTATTCTTGACATTGTGCATGAAGTCTCCGGCCCTCTTATTAAAGATCCTCTTGATATCTATCGTGTTGGTTTACTTATATTAATGCTACTAAAAAAGAAAATAAAATAAAATAAAATAAAATAATCAAACTAAATTTTAACCGATGTAAACAAAATTTTATTCAAACTTACCCTGAACTTCTGCCAACATAGCTCCCGAATATTTAGTGGTGTAGACATCCGGTTGACGCATTAGTCATGCCAATGGAACATTATGATAGCGTAAAAGTCTTGTACTACAACACTTTAGTCTCAAAATCTAGATTTTTGGAAATGAAGCAAAATAGTCTTTATGAAAGTTAAAATAACATCAATTACAATGAAAAGGATGTAATAATTACATGATTCCATATATGTAGGATAATAAGCAGTGTCGCTTCGTCTCCTGCAACAACATTTAGGTTATCGCCAACCCTAGAGTTGATCTGTTGGCAAGAATCACTTGTTGATGTCTTCCCAACAATACAAGTAGTCAGCAATCGCAACGAGGATGGTAGCAAACCACACTGGGTCATCTCAGTTGACATCAACCACGATGTCAAAAAATGAGCAGATGGCCCCACCATGAAGGAACCAGATATACTAGTAGTACTACTTGATGGATGTGATTATACAATAAAATTGCAAAAACTACTAAAAACATTTAACAAAATTCTTTTAAACACTTATTTATAACCCGTATTTATACTATACTATATATATATATATATATATATATATAAAGTAAGAGACCCTCTTAATATAATTTCATTTCAAATTTACTCTCATGTAATAAATAATATTATCACATTAGTCTACTAATAAAAGTTACTATCACATTAACTTTCAACTTTATTTTTCTTATTATTATTTTTTAAATCACACATATTATGTGTGTCTTTCCCACTAATACTTTATTAAACCCAAACCCTCAAAAAACAAAACTAATTTCAGATACTTTTTGTATAATTTATATTGAATGAATAGCCAAATATAGTATTTTTGTAGAAAATACCCTAAATTTACATTACTCTCATAAAATAACCCTTAACTAATCTAAATTGATCAAATTAAGTGAATTTTGGATATTTTACCCTAGAGTAACTTTACAAATATAAAATAATGCTTATCAAATGCAAATAAACAAAATATAAGTAATTTCTATACACGTTACCCTAAAATAACTGCAATGTTATTTTTGTACTCTAAACCCTTAACCCTAATCCGCTAACCCTAACACACTAAATCCTAATCCTTTCAAATCTTAAGCCAACCTAAACCATCACGAACATCCTAAATTTGAAAAAATTTTGGTAGAGTTACCCTTGTATTTTGACGATTCTCATATTTTTTTAGCAACTAACAAAAACTAAACAAATTTGCATTTTTGAACTCCCAACATTCAATATAATTCAATGAAGGACATCCCTTACCGAACTATAAAAAAAACTAGAACTAACAAGAATTTACAGAAATTAATGTAATTTAAAAAATTATCTAACTTAGGCCACATTTACCTAATTGTTATTAAAATTCCCTAAAATTAGCGTGACCAACAAAAATGAAGCTATGTTAGCCCAACTAATATAGATGAGACTATTTGCAATGCACAAATTTCATCTCAATATTTGAATTATTGATGATGTATGTGATAAAAACTAAATGTGTCATACAAAATTCTTTTTGCAATTTGCGACAAATTTTAAGAGACGAATTATAGAATGTTTGGCCTGTGTTTCACTTAACCAACCCAAAAAATTCTTGTCAAATTAAAGATACAACAAATGTAAAATTTATGAGCACGGACACTTTTAGAATTGTTTAATAAAATGGAGTTACAATAAAAATATCACAAACCAATATTAAATACCTCGTCTTCATCTTCATCACCCTCATCATCATCCTTATCTTCTTCCTATTCTTCATCGATCTCAAATTGACCCGAATTGGGTAAATGCATTTCAATTTTATCGATGAAAACCACTTCAAGACCACTTGGATCACATTGCATTGGAATCTCATGTCATTCTTGCTCAATTGGAGCTGTTACCCTATCTTGTTGATTACTAGTTTCCTCCCATTGTTCCTTGATTTTACCATGTGCCATATTTTGCATGCAACCAACCTGTCTCCCCATCTTAATTTAAACTTATAAAGGGTTTGTAGTGCACTATAATTGCTTGTTAAGTTTGGATAAATGAATTGTAATTCTTGTACCATGTTTTTGGATTTATCTCAACTAAGTTGTACTTGCGATGTACTTTCATCCCTTTTATGTGGTACTATAAGAATTTGAACAACACAACACACATAATAGCGCCTTGTTTCCTACCTTGATAGTACCATCTAGCAACTCATAAAAGTCACTTGCAATTGATACACTATGACCAAACACACCGCTGTTCATAGTGCCCTTTTTGGATCCTTGTTCACACTTGTGAAAATTGTGATCATTGTTGAAATTTGCCAACCAATACCTAACTTTAGTGTCGTTACTGCTATGGCTCCCCATGCAAGATGGTACAATAATTCCTGCCCATAACTTTGTTACTATTGTTGAGAATATATTTGGTTAAATCCACTATCGTTGTAGAAGTGGTTCGAACACCAGTTTATTAATAAAATAAAGAAATACACAAAGGGGAACTTGGTCTGAACCTCCAAACATTGTGCAATACAAATCCCCTACTCAAACTAAAGCAAAAGAACTTTTCCTCATTAACATAATCTCACCGAAGTACACCTAAGGCGTCCAACGGAAGAATTCCCTCAAGTGATTTTGGGTAAGAAGATGAAGTGACATATGAACAAGAATCTAACAAGCTACTAGCTAATCTAGCAAGATGACCAGGCGCTAGGTTTACCTCTCGAAAAATATGTTGAAGTCAAAAATTCCCTGAACTGAGAAGTGTTGAATCTTCCTCAAAGTGGCATCAATATTTCAAGTAGCAGGGATGCTACTCAACACCATACAACACAAAGTTTTCGAGTCCGATTAAAAATGAACACATTACAAAATCCTTGGTTATGACGTAATTTCAAACCTTCTAGGAGTGCATTTGATTTTCCAGCCATGCTCGTTTTAACCCCAAAATGCATTGCAAAACCAGTAAGAAAAGCGCCTAATGATAATCTAATAATTCTTCCTCTTCCCAGGAACTCGGATTCCCCTTTGACGAGCCATGCACATTGAGCTTCATCCGTTCTGACTCAGGTTTTTCCCAAGAGACACGGACTGGAGTAGGTGCCGGTTTGCTTTGAACAGAACAAGAGAATCATTGTGCAATCTAAAGAGATAGATCGTTCCTCTTGGAAACAAACGGATGACCAATACTTAGTTGAATAAGAAGACCTTTAATTCTGCGTAAAACCGAAGATAAAGTTTCAGCCTTATTATCAAAAATAAAATTGTTCAACACCATCCAAAGCTGCCAGCAAGGATCGGAAAAAGGTTAATAAGTTATCCTTCAGTAGAAGATGAGAAATGTAGGCACCAAACTTGTAGTTTTTGCTGATTTATACCATGGCTGCAGCTGCATGTTGGAATACCAAATTAACTTTAATATCATGACAACTAGATTTATCATAACCCGGATCCTTCATGTTTAATCATCAAGAATATAAATTAAATACTAAATGCGAAAGTGTACCTGAATCCATAAGAATTGATGTGATTCTTGAATATCCGGATGTGATTCTTGAATATTGTGGTTATTGATCTTCGAAATTACTATGTATGTATTTTAGAGAATAGGGTTTTCACTTTTCTGATGATGGGATGTCAAGAAAAGTAACACAACAACTAGAATTTTGGGGACCATAACCTATATATATATATATATATGTATACTTTCCTTATTCCCTTAGGTTTTGCCCATCATAAAACAGGAAATAAGATTTTAGGGTATCTACACATAAAAGCCCATACTAATTAGATGACTTAGGGCCATTTATCTTAAACTATAATATATCACTTTATATTGGGCCAATTATTATGATAGCGTATATTACACAATTAATACGATGTATGTGAATGTTCAAAACCCAACATTCTCTCACTTGGACTACATATATATTATTGTATAAAACCTTTTGAGCTCAAAACCTTTAGCTATCATGACCATAGTCATCTCCGAACAATCTCATCCATTAATCATGTCAATATAGGATCAAGACGATTTTCGTTACATTAGTCGTAACTGAACCCATTCCTGGTCACGTATATCAACACAACCAAAGGACATAGATCAAGTATGGATGTGTAGCATGAAAATTACATGCAATGTGATATTAAACATGCTTATTTCCAACTGGTCCAGCTTTATTCTTTATAGAGATCAAACTGAAATTGAAGTTAGAGTGAAACTTAAACTGAACACTTTATTTCTAAAATTGAATTCTTTATTTCTGCAGAAAATATTCATAAACATATGATGTGTCTTGAAAGATTTAAGTATATAAACTGAATACAAACTCTCACCAATCCTGAATATCCTCAAAAGACATAACACCCATATGAGCAGTGTACTCATGAAAGACCTTAGGTGGTAATCCTTTAGTAACCGGATCCGCAATCATGGAGTTCGTGCCAATATACTCTATAGACACCTGACCACTCTGAACTCTTTCTTTAACAACTAGGAACTTGATGTCTATGTGTTTAGATTTCGTTGAACTCCTATTATTGTTAGAATATAATACTGCTGATTTATTGTCACAAAATAACTTAAGTGGTCTTTCAATACCATGCACAATTCGCAACCCTGTGACAAAATTTCGCAACCATATTCCATGATTGGATGCCTCATAACATGCTATAAATTCAGCTGTCATGGTGGAAGGAGCTATGAGTGTTTATTTAACACTTTTCCAAGAGATAGCTCCACTGGCAAGCAAATAAATATAGCCCGAAGTAGATTTATGACTGTCTTGACATCTAGCAAAATCAGAATCGGAATACCCAATGATTTCTAATTTATCCGATCTCTTATATGTGAGCATGTAATATTTTGTTCTCTGAAGATACCGCATGCACTCTTTTGGCTGCTATCCAATGAATCATACCCGGATTGCTTAAATATCTGACTAACATCCCAATAATATACGCAATATCTGGACACAAAAAAACTTGAACATACATTAGACTTCCTATTGCCGAAGCATAGGGAATCTTTTGCATTTCCTTATTTTCAAAATCATTCTTAGGGCACTGAGCGAGGTAGAATTTGTCTCCCTTAGCAACAGGGGTGTCTCCTAATTTGCTATCTTGCATGCCAAATCTCTTAAGTACCTTCTCGATATAGTTCTTTTATGATAATCCAAGAATACCCCAAGAGTGATCTCGATGTATTTGAATCCCTAATACAAAAGAGGTGTCTCCAAGATCTTTCATCTCAAATTTCTGTGATAGAAATCTCTTGGTTTCGTGCAATAAGCCTATATCATTACTGACAAACAGTATGTCATCGACATATAAAACCAGAAAAATGTACTTACTTCCACTAAACTTGTGGTATATACAATCATCAACCAAATTAGACCATCTCAAAACCAAACGAGATGATAATTTGATGAAATTTGTGATACCATTGACGAGAAGCTTGCTTGAGCCCATAGATGGATTTCTTTAATTTACAGACCATATTCTTTGCATCTTTGGACACAAAGTTTTCTGGTTACATTATATAAATGGTCTCATCAATGTTACCATTGAGAAACGCAGTCTTTACATCCATCTGATGTAACTCAAGGTCAAAATGTGCCACTAAAGCCATTATTACCCTGAAAGAGTCTTTCGATGATACTGGAGAGAAAGTTTCTTTATAATCAATGCCTTCCTTTTGAGTAAAATCTTTTGCAACAAGACAAGCCTTATATCTCTCCACATTACCCTTTGAATCTCTTTTGGTTTTAAATATCTATTTTCAACCAATAGGTTTCGTACCTTGGGGTAGTGTGACGAGTTCCCAAACGTCGTCGTCTTTCATGGATTTAATTTCCTCATTCATTTGTGAGAATTAGCACTAATCATGGCTAAGATGATGAAAGTTGATTGGATCATCTTCCACCAATCCAATGCCATCCTCATCTTCTTGGAGAAATACGATGTAATCATCCGAAACCGCACTTCTCCGTTCTCTAGTGGATCTCCTTGCATTTGTTCTTAAGGTTGTTGACTTTGTTCGTGTTGTTGTTGATGGGAAAGATTTTCAACATTGTCTTGTGGTACTGGTATTGCTTCTTGAACAATGTCAGGAATAGAAGACTGATCATGGTCAATAACAATCGTAGGAAGGGAAATAGAATTCTCTTCAAAGACAAAGTCTCTAACTTTATCTCTCTCCCCAAACTCAATATCCTCAAAGAACTAGGCATTTCCCGTCTCAAAGAAGGATTTGGATGTGGGATCATAAAATTTGTACCCCCGAGACCGTTCAGAGTAACCAACAAAATAGGTGCTGACCGTTTTCTAGTCCAATTTCTTTTCATTTGGCCTATAAGGCCTTGCTTCAGTTAGACAACCCCAAATATGTAAATGCCTTAGGCTTTTTACCAGTCCATAGTTCATAGAGAGTTTTGGTCGTTGCCTTAGTTGGAACTCTATTAAGGATATAAGCTGCAGTCTTTAATGGCTCTCTCCAGAGTAAATCCGGTATAGTTGTATGATTAATCATACTTTTCACCATATCCTTTAAAGTTCTGTTTCGTCTCTCAGCAACACCATTCATGCCAGGAGATCCCGGCATGGTGTACTGTAGGATGATTCCACACTCTTCTAGGAATTTAGCAAAAGGTCATGGACGTTGTTCACCTGATCCGTCATATCTGCCGTAGTATTCACCACCACGGTCAAATCTAACAGCCTTAATTCTTTTACCAAGTTGGTTTTCAACTTCAGCTTTAAAAGCCTTGTACATGTCCAATGACTTAGACTTCTCATGAATTAGATAAAGGTAGCTATAACGAGAAAAATTATCTATGAATGTAATAAAATATTGTTGACCATTCCAAGAACCCGTAGGGAATGGCCCGCAAATGTCCTTATGTATTACTAAATTTCTAAGACGTCAGAAGATCTACTGGCACCTAATCTCTTTATATTTGTTTGTTTCCTCTTAATACACTCAACGTATATTTGAAAGTCTGACAAATTAAGGGGATCAAGAATTCCATCTGACACAAGTCTATCAATTCTTTGTTTAGATATATGATCTAAACGCTTATGCCAAAGTGAAGTAGAATTCTCATTGATTAATTTGCATTTAGTACCACGTGAACTTATATGCAAGGTTTTATTATATGAATCAATAGTTTCGATTAAATAAAGGTTATCATGAGAAGACAAAAACCAGTACCAATAATATTTGAATATAGAAAAAGATTAAACTGACTATTTCTAAAAGAACAAAAGTACCCGAATTTGTCCAAATCAGAAATAGAAACCAAATTTCGTCTAAAAGAGGGTACAATATATGTCTCTTTCAAATTCAAATAGTAACCAATTTTTAATAATAACCTAAAAGTCCCTATTGCTTCAACTTTAACTGGTTTGCCATCGCCCACATAGATGAATCTTTCAGCATCATTCGGCTTTCGGCAATTCAGGCAACCCTGCATGGACACACTTATGTGAGTAGTAGCACCGGAGTCTATCCACCAAGTGTGTCTAGGTACTGAAGCTAAATTAACCTCAGAACAAACCAAAACAAGAAGCGTACCTTTCTTTGCATGCCATGCGTGATATTTGGTACAGTCTTTTTTCAAGTGTCCAGAATTCTTACAAAAGTAACAACCAAATTTCTCAGTTTGTTTCTTTTGTTGCTTTTGAAGTGGACCACCCGCAGCTTCTTTATCCTTTTTCCTTTTCTTATTTTTGTCCTTAAAGGTACTTACCAAGTGAGCACTTTCAATCTTTTCTTGCTTCAATCTTTCCTCTTCTTGCACACAATGAGAAATGAGCTCATTTAGAGACCATTTATCCTTTTGACAGTTATAACTGACCTTAAATTGACTGAATTGTGTAGGAAGAGAGATCAAAACCAAATGTACGAGCAAGTCCTCAAACAGCTCTACAATCTCAGATAACTTAAGTGCCTTAAGTTTTAAAGCAAGATGAGACATCTCTAGGACGTACTATTTCATTTTTCTTTATACCTCATTGAAATTATATTCGATAGAATCGTACTTGTTTCTGCCTTATCATTTTTTACAAAACGTTTTTCAATTTCCATAAGGAACTCTTTAGCAGTTGCCTTTTTGGACACATCGCCCCTGAATGTTTCCGAAATTGCACGTTTCATAATCATAAGACTCATACTATCTGAACGATCCCATTTCTCATAATCCCTTTTTTCTTCTACGGAACTATTATCTGTAAGAGAAGTGGGTTGTTCAATCCTTAGCGCAAGGTCTAGATCCATGCAACCAAGAACGATCATCACGTTCACTTTCCATTCCTTAAAATTGGTTCCATTCAACATAGTGATAGAATTGATATTGGCAGATATCATAGAAGCAGATGTATTAACTGAAAATAGAACAAAATAATATATTCACATAAGTTCCAAATCTTAAATAATAAATTTAATTCAGTCAATAATGGTAGGGCCCATCACAAGATAACCAACACAACATTAATATTTAGTCTTTGGACAGGAATATTAACTTGTAAGTGGTACTCTTGGTGTAGTAATCAAATATTGACAATAAATCCTGTTAAATAATAAGTCAATTCTTTGGACTGACTTATTATTCACGTGGAATACCAAATAATTGTCACATATTTATTACTACAGGTGTATATATAATTCGGCCAAATATTAACCTCAATCCTTTGGGTCGATAAATATCCACATGAATTACAAATACACAATCATCTTAATATTTCAAAATAAATTCACCTACACAAGAGGGGCTATTTTGATAGCATATTGTGTTAATCAATATATTTTTGAATATTAGACATTATTTAATTAATTAACCAAAATTTGAATTTAATTATTTTACCAAATATTTTTTTAAAAAAATTAAAAATTAAAAAAAAATATGACCATAATAGTTTTATTGGTCATGAACTAAGTTCATGACCATTAAACTGATTCCTTACGCGTCATGAACTTAGTTCATGACCGTTCCTTAATTTTTTTTTTTTTTTTTTTGAATTCTTATACCAAACAAATTCAAAAGAAAAAAAAATTGAAACCAAAATTTTGAATCCAACAATTTAACCCGAATAAATATAAAAATTATTGGACCCAAAACCTTAAATCCGTAATATAACCACAATTTTTCTTAAATACAACAAATTAAATCACATAAAAAATTTGTTGAATTCAAGAACTAAATCCATATAAAATCACATAATAAATCAAATTGAAAAACTAATTTCTCAATGATTGAACATGAAGGTGCTCTGATACCACTTGTTGGAATACCAAATTAACTTTAATATTATGACAACCAACGTTATCATAACCCGGATCCTTCATGTTTAATCATCAAGAATATAAATTAAATACTAAATGCGAAAGCGTACCAGAATCCATAAGAATTGATGTGATTCTTGAATATCCGGATGTGATTCTTGAATATTGTGGTTATTGATCTTCGAAATTACTATCCGCGTATATATTTTAGAGAATAGGGTTCTCACTTTTCTGATGATGGGATGTCAAGAAAAGTAACACAACACCATAACCTATATATATACTTTCCTTATTCCCTTAGGTTTTACCCATCATAAAACAGGAAATAAGATTTTAGGGTATCTACACATAAAAGCCTATACTAATTAGATAACTTAGGCCCATTTATCTTAAATTATAATATATCACTTTATATTGGGTCAATTAATTATGATAGCATATATTACACAATTAATATGTATGTGAATGTCCAAAACCCAACACTGCAAACATGAGAATGCTGAGAGAAGATTGAAACTATAGTACCTTTTTTGGCAAAAATAATAAATAGGAAAATAAATATTTTAGGTATATTAAATAATAGAGTTTTAGTAGGAAAATAATACTAGAGTAATTATCCTTATGAATTTTGGAGACTAGCCTAACTATATTATAGGAGAAATTTTAGGACTAAATTGCCTATAAATATTCGCTCTTAGAGCAGATGAAAAATTACAACATATTTTTCAGAAAATTCGCAGGAGAGAAAGAGAATTTTTACAACAAACTAGTAAGTTTTCATTTTTTTATTTTAATTTTCATAATTAATTATTTATATTATTTTAGACTTGAATATTATAGATTTATTAGAAATCTTTTATAGATTAATTGTGTTGATTATTAGGGACCATGTATATGAGAATTTATTATTTAAATACAAATTTAATTGTCAAAGAGACAGAGTTTTTTCGTAAAATTATAATCTAAAATTTAAGAAAATACACTGGGTTAATAATCCTGTCTCTTTTCTCATGGAATGAATCTTGAAATTTGGATGTATTTTTCTTCAAAGAAACAAGAAGAGAAGATTGTTTTATGTTTTAAACAAACAAAAAAACAATGAATAAAAGAAAAAAAAAGAAAAGAATAAGTAGCAGCAGTAGCGTTCCAGGAAGCCGAGGAAGGGGATGATGCTTCGGTGAATTTACAGTTTGGCCGCTGTAGTTATTTAGTATTTTTATAATGGCCCCTGATAGTTTTAAGTGGCACAGATTAGGTCCTTAGTGACTTTTTAAATATTGTAGATTTACCCAGAATGTTTTTAAATGAATCAAGGAAGTCCAGAACTCTCTGAAATTACTTTTTGAACCCTTGAAGTTGCTAGAAAAATTATACTATGGCCCGAAAGTTTTAAGAAATTATACTAAAACCTAAAAAAGGTTTTACAAATTATAAGAAAGCCCTCAAATGTTTTTCTAAAGTTGTATAGAGCCACTTGTTATTTTATATAGTTATATGAAAGGCCAAAAGGTTTTCTAAAAGTTTCAAAAATGATCCTAGAGTTTCTAAAAACTTGTAATAGTAAACTAAAAGTTATTTTGTGATGGAAATTGAATTGACTAAACCTAGTAAGGACTCACTTGAGTTATTTTGACAATTTTAAAAGGTTATATTATTACATTTAAGTAAACTAAAAGTACTTTCCACATTTTTACATCACTAATGAATCTTAAAATATCGATAATTAAAGTATTAAATCAATCACGGTCTCAAAGATTTTGTAATAGGGTTATAGTGAGTTGGATTAGGAGTTTATTAAGTGTTCCTTAATGATAGAATATCATGATTTCTTATAAGAAAATATCAGCGTCAAGATTAAGTACAATTATTGAGTTCATTCGAGGTAGGTGATGCTTACCCTCTGAATTTCCAAATTGTTTTATGAACTTCGATATTTCTTAAAATTGCTTTATAAACTCACATGAATTTCAAAGTTGTTTTACGAAAAGTGTGTTTTATGAAAGAATTATTTTTACTATGAAAATTTGGATGATCTATGGCTATTTGATTTGCTTGGTTTTAAAGTTATATAAAAATGTGATACATGCATGATTTTGAATATATATGATATGTGTGTGATGTATGGGTAAAATATTAATGAACAAGGGCTCTAAACGAACATGAGATAGTCGGTAGGGATTATAGTCCTTAACTCTCCGATTAATTATGATTATGATTATGAAAATTTTAATTCATGAGATGATCATGATTATAATAATGATAATGATAATGATAATGATTAGAGAAACCGTCAGGTGGTTCCATGGAAATCTCTTGACAACCTTTTCTAGTGAGGTCAAGCACTAGGCTGAGTACTCAGTAGCCGATGAATGCATGGTTAGTTTTGAACCTCTTCTGATAAGTGAATGCATTATCGAACATGATTTTATGATTATGAAATGAATATTTGATGTATGTATGATTATGAAATTTATCACATGAAAATGATTTAGTTATGATTATAGTATATTTTTGAATATTTCAAAAGCATTAGATAATGATTTTATAAATGATTTTGAAAATATGATTTTCTTGAAAACATGAGCATGTGATAGTGTGACATGATTGTGCAAGTATATATATGTAACTGCATGATCCAACAGGGAGTATGTACTATCTACTGGGCGACTTATCGCTCACCCCATTCCTTATATTTTTGTATAGACTCGAATACGAGTACATCATCATACAAGATGAAGCATAGAACATACATACTCGGACAAAGAGGATTGTTATTTAGTAATAGGATTCTACTAATGTTATTTGACTTTGAATAGTCCATCTATTGGAATAAGTTGAGCCTGCGTGCTCGTGACATTATTTAGTAGTTTTTGCACTTTAGAATTTATTAAATGGTATAAGTACCGCACTCTTTTGGTTATTAGTTATAACTAGGCATTTCCGCTCTAATTATTGATATTTGAGGTTGATTGATATATGATTGATGCCTTGTATTCGTGGGAGTATGGTTTCACGGATACGGCGAATGGAACGTACCTGGCAAGTGCGAGTCAAGGGCGTGACAGAAATGATCTCCAAATACCTTCAGCCAGCCTACAATGCACAAATGAGTGATAAAGTTTTTCAAATTGAGTTGCAAACTAATATTTGGATGAAAGATGCATGTCAAAATCCATTAAAATATTTGCATAAGAAAGGAACTTATTCAACAATTTTCACACGAAGATTGACATCTTGATAGGTATCCGAGCACTACCAGATGAATATCCTAGACGTTAGAGTATGATGATGATGCCGAGAAAGATCATAAGCTAAGTCGTAATGAAACGTCTATCTAACATAAGATTTCAAATGATAGTGTCATTATCTTGAGACAAAGACAGGGAGGAAATCCAAGCATTCTTTGATTGAGTTTCAGCAGGCAAATGCTACTTTAAAGATCTGAAATCCCAGTCTTGGCCATTTAAGAAGAGATTCACTATATCAACAACTTGGGCAGCTAGGTTACCATCTCCTAACCAATTGTCAAACCAAAACGAGGCCTTTCTAAAGCGTATCATCGTTTGAAACAAGTTTTGCTAAGTTCCAGACCTTCAACATGCACTTCAACGTAGAGGAAAGCTGATGATGTTTCCATCTCCATGTAACATTTCCCTATAAAATTAGCCCAAAAAGAAGAAGAAGAAGCAAAGAAATTCCTCCACATTTTAAGTGTAAATGCTTGGATGATAGTGTGAGAGTTCCGTAGGCCTAATCTAGTTTACGACTTCTCTTGATAGGAAAGCACAGCTCATTCCAGTTTCTCCAATGCAGAGTCACTCCAAAAAAAAGGAGGCTATAAGTCGTTCTAAAGAACATATGCCCGTTTTCATAGGTTCTAATACTGCCAAAGTGTTAATTGAATTGAGGTTAGAACATGTTTTATAAGTATTAAGTGAACCCCGGCCAAAAAAGCTTTTGTTTCCAACCCAACAATCTGTTCTGAACTTTGTTAGTCAACAGTACAATATGCTTTGTTTTCCTTCCACTGAACAATTTCACATGATCTTTTGTCTCACTTTTAATACCAATCTTTTGTTTCACATCCTGTATATTTACAGCTTATACTCTAGCATAGTCTGGCATAGTAATACTTATAAAATCAAAGCACAAGTGACAAATATCTAACATGTGTAACAGGATGACGACACAAGTAGTGAGACAGAATATCTGGTGCGGTGAACAACAGGTAGCCTAGGTAGTATATTGGTATGGAAGTGTGAGACATCCCCGTTAGATTTCTCAACAACATATACTACACAGAAAAATTCTTACAGAGACCGGGTCCATGGCATAGTGTAATGGATTCTTTGGTCCAAAACACTCCACATCAGCTCACATCACATCACATCACTTGGTGATGTGGAGTATTTTGTACCAAAGGTCCATGGCATCCATACAGGAATTTTCCCTACATAGCTAAACCTACGTGATAGTATCAAAGAGCTCTTTGATGTATTAGCTGCTATCCCCAACCCTGCTGTTATTTATTAAGGAATTCCAATAGAATGTGCAAAGATTTTTTCTCTCCAATATATTAATCTCATAGTACTTATTTAAAAATGAACAATTATTTATATATGAAAAAAAAAAAAAGACTTACAACTTTTTTGAACTATATTATAAATTGTTCATTGCACAAGAGAATTTGTTTCTTAGGTATTGTTGGATATTTTAATAAAAATAAAGTGAGTGTAAGATAATTTAAATAAAATAGTGGGAGGTGCATTCTTTTCAATCATAACACAATTACTATTTTACTCCATAAATATATGTAATGGTTTTTCATAAATATGTAACTTAAATATTGTTTATGATGACCATATTAATGTCTATTTTGACTCTCATACATTGTATGTAGACAATATGATGGAGAAAAGATGTACTAATTCCATTTAATACTGCACTTGTAATTCTCCTATTATTTTATCCTATACATAAAGTGTTTCTGAACAAGAGAACATTCACATTCTTTTTATATATCTTTCCAACTCTCTATAGTTCTATCAGTTTCTATATGGGTAAAAATACAGTCTTGTAAACAACTATAATATTATAGACAAATTAAGGTGTGTGGGAACCTTATGCATCTCTTGGGTTATGCTAATCAAAAGAGAGCAACAATCGGGGCACGAGGTAAAAAGTTCGTAAAAAGTCCATAGGGGCACAAATCATCTTAAACAAACAGAATATGCACATCAACTCTACGTACTTCTTACTAGCTATTAGTTCATGATTCATCCTATATGTACCTGTATGTGCTTCATGAACGTACAACATGGTACTAAGTATTTTCATTTCTATGTGACAATCAAGGTAAGATCTATCTTGTTATTGACTGAGATTCAATTATTTGGGTTGTTATTCTAAATATATATATATATATAAATATATATATATATATATATATATATATATGTGAAATAAGATTAAGGTTTTTGATATCTAAAAATCAGTATGCTCCTATCTTTCTCTCTCTTTCTTAGCCGTGCACCTCTCTCGGTTTTCATGGCTTCCTTGGCTGCCCTTCAGCCGCCTCTCCTCTACGCTCCTAAATCCTTCGCTGATGTTATTTCCATTTCTACAAAATCAGCATCTATCATCAAAGAAGCCACAATCTTTTGTGGTAAGCCTACCTTATTATTAACAAATGAGGAAATTGAACAATTATCAAAGCCAAGGCAATAGTGATTCCATTTCCCTCGATCCTAACTAGGTAACCACAATCTTCCCAATGACTATTGTTTGGGCACCTCTTACCAGCTAGTACACTGAAACTCAATGTAGATGGCTCTGCCATTGGGAATCCTGGTCCAACAGGTGGAGGTGGTCTTATTAAAGACCAGATGGTCGCTTAATACCCGCCTTTGTAAACTCCTTTGGTATTAAAAATAATCTCGAAACCAAAAACTTATCACTTATCGTTGGCTTGAAATTATGTTTGGCTAAAGGTTGGAGAGATGTTTGGATAGAAATGAACTCACTCTCTACCAAATGATATGTGGTTCATCAAACATTCCATTGAAAGTGGACGGTTTTCTTCGGGAAGTATTGGATCTTTTTTGCAAGGCAATTTTAAAATAAATCATGTTTTTCGGGAAGCAAATTCAGCCACAGATCTCCTTGCTAAAATAGGCAGTAGCATAGCACATTATCAATGGGAATTAGAATCTTTTTTAGTACCTAAAGCTCTACAAGGATTGATTAGATTAGATTCCCTCCATACCCCTTATCTTGTAATAAGAAAATCCTAATTTATTATTGCTTTTTTTTTTCTTTAGTTTTTCCACGAGCGGTCTCCTAGCCTAGTCCCCTTCCTTGTAATATTTTTCTATCATTAATAAAATTTGGATTGACGCCCCTTACCAAGAATCCAGTGGTTATCCTTAAAAAAAAAGCATACCTTAATCGAGAAGGAAAACCAAGTATGGCGGTTCTGCGTAAAGAATTCCAACTTGCAGGATTCAAGGGCTTATTCAACCTAGAGTTTCTCGACCACTGCCATATTCCAATACATTTTGATATGGAGGAAGACTATGGCCATTGTTGGATGAGAAAATATTTGAGCATTAAAGGTTTTCCAATTAAGGTGCTTAAATGGACCCTGACTTCCATGTTGATGTTGAATCTTCTATGGTTCCTATTTGGGTCTCTTTGGAAAAATAGCCGCCACAATAATATGACAAGCGAATTCTATATTCCATTACTAAGCTTATTGGTGAACCTCTCAAAATGGATGTAGCGACGGCGTCTCTATCTCGCTTGAATGTGGCATTCGATTTTGTGTAGAGGTCGATGTTCAAAACCCTTGCTCAAGAGATTCTGGTTGGGAAAGGAATCTAAATGCTGTTGGCAATATGTCCATTATAAGGATGTGCCAAAATATTACTCCTCATGTTCTATGCTAGGCCAAGATTTGGTTGAATACCGAGTCAACTAGCTGAAGGGAGTAAACCCTAGTGCCAAGCCCAAGTTAATAGAGAAAGGAAAAGAAAAGCAGGTGGAAGCTTTTAACAAGGCGCCTTCTACCGCAAAAGGTTCAATGCAATAGAAGGCTAAACAGCCCTCAGATATTCCTTCTACCTTTAAACATCAACCGACCTTGGCAAATTCAAAGGAGAATGCCATGCTAGAAAATCCTAGCGCCACAGAAAAAGACTCAGACTCGATAACCCTAGAGATTCCAACCACTGTTGCACAAAACCCTAATACCCATGTTCCGGATCTTCAAAGCACAAAAGGTGTTGAGGCCTCAACAAAGTTTTTCGATTTGACAATTTTGCAAATATTTCACATGCTGATGATCATGGCAACGTTCTACATGAAGATAGTGAATCCTTCCAGCAGCTGAACCCTTGCATGAAAACCCAATTGACTTCAGCAAAACCCTAGCCATGCATGGAGGCTTAAAACCGGAGGAAATACCACATTCAAACATCATGGCAAAGGCAGTCATAGATAACTACTACAAAAAGATGCTGGGAAGGCCTCCAAACATGAATCATCAATTTTTTAGCTCGAAATATAATGATGAATCCTTTGACGCCCATTGGAACTTTATACCTCTCTCAATTCAAGAGTTTCGAGATTTTTCTGACTCGGTGGGTTTACGCTTGGCCAATCGGGATGATCAAACACAATCAGATGATGGAGCATGGATTCCAGTTAAACAGAAAAAAAAATGATTATTCAGTTATGAGGATGGTACAAACACGTTTTAGTGCTAAAGCCAACACAAATGCTTCCCTTTCTTCTAATCAATGAATAATTTTCTAATTTGGAATATCAGAGGGATTTCGAGTAAATTCTTGGACATCTAGACGGATCAGCGACTACTCGGGAAGTTGATTAAACTACATAAGACATGTTTTCTAGCTGTATCAGAACTTTTGGTGGATCTTCTCAAGCTGATGAGATAAAAATGTGGTTGGGTTTCTCCTACTGCCTTCTTAATGTTTCAATCAAAATTTGGTTATTTTTCAATGATGGTTTTTGTGTTTTTATCATTTAGAATGAAGAACAATTCTTATATGTGATTTTGACATATGAAACTTTGTCTTTTAACTTTCAAGCTACTTTTGTCTATGTAAAATGCATCTATGAGAACTGACAAGCTCTATGGAATAGGTTATGGCATTTATATACTGACTATTAGGGGCCAAAACTATGGGGTGGTGATTTTCATATGGTTGCACATGGAGAAGAGTACATAGGGCATGCAAATCTAGATATGCATGCTATCACAGATTTTACCAACCATATCCATGACTGCCGCATACTGGATTTGCCATATTTGGGGAACATGTTCACTTGGACTAGTAATAAGAAAAGAGGACCAGTGTGAAAATGCCTCAACAGAAGTCTGGTGAATCAAAAGTGGCTCACACTTTTTCCATGGGCATGGTTTAGCACCTAAGCCATTCGCCGTCTGATGATGTTCTACTTCTACTCATGGATAATCTCAATTTGGATGACCAGGGTCCCTCTTCTTTTAAATTCTAGCACATGTAGACACGGCACCACACATTCTGGGATATGTTGAGCAATCTTGAAATTCACCTATTCAGAGATATGGAATGAGATTGTTGTCTCAGAAACTAAAGAGACTCAAATTTGCACTAAAAGTGTGGAACAATGATACTTTTGGCAATGTCTTCAATAATATACTTCGGGCAGAATCTAATTGTGATACCTGAAATATCCTTGTCATACTTTAGTCATGTTAATTTTGAGGATTAGAAATTTTTGGGGTCAATTTATAATTAGAGCAAAGGTTGGGGGTCAAATCTAAATAATTAAACTAGTTTATATACTACTAAATAATTTTCTTCTTCTACTTTTTCCCAATTCTTCCATTTAGAACAAGGGTTTCACTTCCAAGAGCCTGAGGGAGGAGGAGAAATAGCAAATTCAACCACAAATTTTCTATAGTATCCTGCCAACCCCAAGAAACTTCTAACTTCAGTCACATTAGTTGGTCGAGGCCAATCAACAATGGCTTCAATCTTTTTAGGATCAACTGAAACACCATTCTCTGATATTACATGACCCAAAAATGCTACGCTCTTGAGCCAAAATTCACATTTGCTGAATTTAGCATATAGCTTCTCTTTCCTTAGAATCCCTAGTACAGTCCTCAAGTGATCTTCATGCTCTTCTTTGGTCTTAGAGTAGACCAAAATATCATCAATAAAGACAATCACAAATTGGTCCAAGTAAGGCTTAAACACCCTGTTCATTAAATCCATGAAAGCTGCAAGTGCATTAGTCAGTCCAAAAGGCATGACCAAAAACTCGTAATGACCATACCTTGTTCTAAATGCAGTTTTCAATACATCATTAGGGATTTAGTTTTCAGTTGATGATAACCTGAACGCAGATCAATTTTTGAGAACACTATAGCCCCTTTTAATTGATCGAACAAGTCATCAATTCTGGGAAGAGGATATTTATTCTTGATGGTTATTTTGTTCAACTCGCGGTAGTCAATGCACAACCGCAAGCTTCCATCCTTCTTTTTCACAAATAGGACTGGGGCTCCCCAAGGAGACGCACTAGGTCGAATAAAGCCTTTATCCAATAATTCTTCGAGTTGCAACTTTAACTCCCGTAACTCAGCAGGGGCCATTCTATAAGGAGTTTTAGAAATAAGGCCAGCTCTGGATACGATGTTAATCTCAAATTCAATTTCTCTGTCTGGAGGTAAACCTAGCAATTCTTCTGGAAAGACATATGAAAATTCTTGTACCATGGGACATCTTCAAGTTTCAATGTACCATTAATAAGGGCTAGATATCCACTGCACCCTTTTCTCAAGGCTTTGAACGCCTTAATGGCAGAAATGATGGGTCAATAAAGTATGTTGGTTGCTTCGTCAATTTACCCTGAAAAGTGAACTTTTTCTTTCCTAGCAAAGAAAAGTCAACCTTTTTTCTCAAACAATCAATATAAGCATAGTTTCTTGTTAACCAATCCATCCCTAAAATTACATCGAAATCATCCATGTTTATTTGTACTAAATCTGCTCTCAATTCATGACCACTTATATCTATCCGATAATCTCTAAACATTAAATCAGTTACAATCACCTTTTTCATAGGGGTAGCAACATAATAGGGATCATGCAATTTTTCACATTTAAGATTCAAACTTTTAGCAAATTTGCTAGACACGAACGAATAAGTGGCTCCACAGTCAAACAATACATGGGCTGGGATTGAGTTTAATAGGATTGTACCTGTAACCTCATTATCAGAGGTTTTCGCCTCCTTGGTGGTCATAGAAAATACCCGTGCATTGGTCTTTGGCCCTTGTTCGCCTGATTTAGAAAATTTGACTCCTCCTTCACTAGTTTTTTGTTGGACAGTTCCTTGCAATATGGTCATGTTGGCCACAAGAAAAGCAAGCTCCGGTCTTCAATCTACACTCTCCTTGATGAAACTTATGACAAGTCTCACATTGTTTCAGCTTGCCTCCATTAGCATTTACAGGTCCTCATCTTTTGTTGGCGTTTTGAAAATTATCCTGTTCTCTTGTTCCAGCAGCTTGATTAGACCCCATCATCCATCTTGGCTTCTTGCCAATACTTCTTTCACCTTCATTCAATTTGAATCGCATCTCCACTGCTAATGCGGCATCATACATATTCTTGAATGTTGTGAATTTATGTGAAGCTAGTTGGCACCCAATTTCTTCTCTCAGACCTTGTTCAAACCGGTCCATCTTTTCCTCTTCATCTTCAAACACTTTTGGGCAAAAACGTCCCAAAGAAGTGAATTTATTTGCATATTGAAGCACTGTCATATTTTCAGTCTGCCTCAGGCTGTAGAAATCATTTTGCCTTTTCTTTCTTAAGGCTCTTGGGACAGTATTGATCAAGAAACATCTCCTTGAACTCCTCCCAAGTTATATCATTCTCAGCAACGTCGATCATTGGTTCCATTGATCTCCACCAATTTCTGCATTACTTACCAAGAATGGAATAACCACCTGGACCTTCACATCTTCTGGAAACCTTAAAGCCTTAAATTTAGTCTCCATTTGCACAATCCAGTTCAGTGCCACATCAGGATCTCTTACTTCAAAATTTGTAAAATTAGCTCTATACAGTTTCAGTCAAGTAAGAGCTCAGATGTCTGCTCCTGATGTAATTTTTGTTGTTGCAGCTGTTGTTGGTTCTAATTTTGCATCACTTGAGTCATTATTTGCAAAAGAACCCCTATATCTACTGCCTGACTGCTACTTGCAGCTGTTTCAACATTAAAAGTAGCTTCTTCTGTCCTAGGTATACCTTGGTCAACTCTTGAAGCTGCATTTCTACTTCCATGAACTAAGTTAATTAGTGGAACCTCTATTTCTGCATCATGAATCGTCATCATCTCCAGTCCTAGTAGCGATATCTACATTCTTCCTCTTTCGTGCCCTTTCCATGACCTAGAGCACAAAGTCCTGATATTAGTATTCATAAACCTCAAAACAACTTTCATTCGACCTAAACTTCAACAAACAATCAATTCATGCTTAACGCTATGAAAATTCCCAAATCATAGGCTCTGATACCACTAAATGTCACACCCCAAACTCGACATAATTAAAACAACCTGTAATTTAGAGTGTGGCACCAGCATACCCTCCCAAAAGGATGCAAAGCCGTCTATCACATTTATAAGTAACAATTGCCAAAAATACACAACCTATATAAACACAAGCCCAAATATTTACATAAGTTCAAACCATGAACACAACAAATCTTCAACCTAGAAGAAAAGCATAACCACAACATCCCACTAGAATCACCATAGCCTTATATATATACAACTACACAAAACTTTCTATACAAGATGAAATATAACAAAACTAATTCTACTCGACAGGAATAGCTTATATCAAAACTTCGCCAGAAAGCGATCTAAATGTGATCACCTGCAAGGGCATAAGGTAAGTGGGATGAGCTTTCATTTGCTCAGTAAGTAACTCACTCATCTCCACTGGATTGAGTACGTTAAAAATGTATATTACATTTCATTAAAATCATTTCACAACAATCATTTAACCACAATCAAGCATCATATATGCATGGCATACACAACTATAATAAACACATTTTCTCATATTTTATTCTATTTAATTCATACAATCTATTTCTTTTTCATTTGCCTTCAGCTAAAGAATATGCTATGGTCACTATTATAACCCGTGACAGGGCCGTAACCCAATATTCTTACCTGTGGTAGGGCCATATGTCGGTTAAACGTAGTTCCGGATATCATACTACGGTCACTATTATAACCCGTGATAAGGTCGTTTATCCACTATTGTATCCCGTGGAAGGGCTATACCGACATTTTATAGTAACGGAATTTCATAAGGTTTTTAATATTCTATTACTAGTTGCAGGATGAGTCTAATGATACCAAAGATAGCATAATAAACAATCATTCACAGACATATAATCACTAAACAAATTATCCATATGCTCAATCCAATTTCATGCACAAATAGATTTTCAAAGCATTAACAATCATTTAGTACAAAAGTACTTAAGAAATCGGTTTTAAAAACAATAGAAATATGAACAAGCCACTTGACCAACTAATCAAAATATTTTCAATTCGAAATCCAAGCTACTTGAACTCCCGTTAATCCTTCCTAAATAATAAAATCAGAACATAAACCATCTCCTCATAACCTAAAAGGTAATCTATAATAATATTAGCCTCATTAAATTCTAATAAGTCATGATCTATAGCATAACAAGGCTAGCTATGGTATTTTCAGCATTGACAGTGCTGAATAAAAATGACCATAACTCAAGTTATATTCGTCCAAAAGCCACAAAACTGATTCCGATAGAAACTGGACTCAATTTACTAGATGTTTCAAGAAGACAACATTTCTACCAGTTTAAAACACAACTTGCTCAAAAACGGCTCGCAATTCAGAAAATACTTTGCTGCAGAACCAGATTTTCAGTCCAATTTATGGACGAACTGCAGTTAATATACTGAGAAACAGAACAACATCTATATACCATTTCGAAGGGCTGCAAGTCTAGTTTCCAACACAACAAACGGTGTGCAATTTCGATATTCCTACGCTGAGATATGACCAATTTTCTAAAGTTACGCAGTGCTGTCTGCGAATTTCCAGCTACGAATTTAGCATATTTCTTGCCTTTTTCTTGGTTATTAAACCATCCAAATCCTTTAAATTCAACACATACATCCATAGGTTTAACTTTAACAACAAAGAGCAAGAAAATAAATCCAATTACACCAATTCTAACCATTAAATCATCACCACAAGCTAAGATTTTGAAACCCACAATATTCTTGAAAAATTCCTAAACCCCATCTCTTAATCTTTCAAATTAGCTAATTGAACTCAAGAAAGAATGAAATTTCTTACCTCAATTATAGAAATTTGTGGTTGAATTTTCTATTTCTCCTCCTCCCTCAAGCTCTTGGAAGTGAAACCCTTGTTCTAAATGGAAGAATTGGGAAAACTAGAAGAAGAAAATTATTTAGTACTATATGAACTAGTTTAATTATTTAGTAGTCTATAAAATAGAAGGATTCTAAGTGATTGCTATTCCTTTAACTCGTTTGACCCAGAAACGATCAAAATTTGTGACTAAGAATGTGAGAGAAGTTTTCAACAAAAGCAGAAACTGAATTTCAGCTCCGATTTTAACGTTGCTATCCGGGATGGGAGGTTTTACCATCTACAGTGACGCATCTAGCAAAGGATTAGGGTGTGTTCTTATGCAAAATGAGAAAGTGATTGCATATGCTTCTCGCCAACTGAAACCATATGAACAGAATTATCCTACTCATGATTTGGAATTGGCAGCTGTGGTGTTTGCTTTGAAGATTTGGAGACATTATCTATATGGGGATCAAACTCTGCAATGCGAAGTATTTACAGATCACAAGAGCTTAAAATATCTATTTACTCAGAAAGAGTTAAATATGAGGCAACGTAGATGGTTGGAATTGCTTAAGGATTATGATTTGACCATCAGTTACCATCCAAGCAAAGCAAATAAGATAGCAGATGCATTGAGCAGAAAGCCTACCTCCAATATGGCTTCTATGTTGACTAACCAAAAGGATATTCTAAAAGATTTAGAGAAGTTGAAAATAGAAGTTGTTGCACCAGTGACTGGACACGTAATGGCTACTTTAATTGCTCAACCATCATTAGTTGAGCTAATTAAAGTCTCTCAGACAAGTGACGATGCCTTGATGAAAGTAAAACAAAAGGTTAACGAGGGATCTCAACAAGATTTCCACATTCATGATGATGATAGCCTATGGATGAAAGGTCGATTATGTGTCCCTAACGATCCAAACTTAAGGAAAATGTACTAGAAGAAGCTCATAATTCTAAGTTCTCCATACATCCGGGCAGCATAGTCTCAGTACAAAAATGTATAGAGACCTAAAACAACATATCTGGTGGAATGGTATGAAATGAGAGAGTGTCTGAATTTGTGGCCAAATGTCTAGTATGCCAGCAGGAAAAAGCCGAGCATCAACGACCAGGAGGATTACTAAAACCTCTTGATATACCAATGTGGAAAAGGGAGCATGTTTCTATGGATTTTGTGGTTGGATTGCCTAAGACTAGGCAAGGTAATGATACAATATGGGTGATTGTTGACAGACTTACTAAAACTGCTCATTTTCTACCTATGCGGGCTACTACGCCAATGGAGAAACGAGTCACGATGTACATGGATCATATAGTGAGACCTCATGGTGTACCCGTCAGTATTGTATCTGATCGAGATCCTCGATTTGTATCTGGATTTTGGGATGAATATCTCACTCTCATAGAGTTTTCTTACAACAATAGCTATCAGGCAAGCATAGGTATGGCTCCCTATGAAGCTCTTTACGGGAGGAAGTGTAGATCTCCCTCTATATTGGGATGAGGTCGGTGAGAAACAAACTACTGGACCAGAATTAATCCAGTTAACTCTTGAGAAAATTCCATTAATAAGGAAGAGAATCAAGATAGCTCAAGATAGACAAAAGAGTTGGGCAGACTTGAAGCGAAGGGACCTTGAATTTCAACAAGGCGACTTTGTTTACCTCAAGATGTCTTCCATGAAAAGGGTGATTAGATTTGGGAAGAAAGGGAAATTAAGTCCACGGTATATTGGTCCATTTGAAATTCTCAATCGAGTTGGAGATTTGGCGTATAGACTTGCTCTACCTCCTGAATTGTCAAGGGTGCATAATGTGTTTCATGTATCATTGTTAAGGAAGTATATATCTGATCCCAGTCATATACTGGAATATAAACCATTGCAGATACAAGAGAACTTGACATATGAAGAAGTTCCAGTTCGAATTGTAGATTATAAGGATCAAGTTCTCCGTCGGTGTACAAGATGTACGTTAAAGTTTAGTGGTCCACTCTTGACCATACTCCACGAGAAGCAACGTGGGAGCTAGAAGAGGAGATGAGAAAGAAATATTCTCATTTGTTTCAAGAATCTAGGTATGTTAAGTTTTGAGGACGAAACTTTTTTTTAACGAGGGTAGAATGTGATACCCGAAATATCCTTGTCATACTTTAGTCATGTTAATTTTGAGGATTAGAAATTTTTGGGGTCAATTTATAATTAGAGCAAAGATTGGGGGTCAAATCTAAATAATTAGACTACTTTATATACTGCTAAATAATTTTCTTCTTCTATTTTTCCTAATTCTTCCATTTAGAACAAGGGTTTCACTTCCAAGAGCTTGAAGGAGGAGGAAAAATAGCAAATTCAACCGCAAATTTCCATAATTGAGGTAAGAAATTCATTCTTTCTTGAGTTCAATTAGCTAATTTGAAAGATTAAGAGATGGGGTTTAGGAATTTTTCAAGAATATTGTGGGTTTCAAAATCTTAGCTTGTGTTGATGATTTAATGGTTAGAATCCTGAATGGTGTAATTGGATTTATTTTCTTGCTCTTTGTTGTTAAAGTTAAACCTATGGATGTGTGTGTACAAGTTAAAGGATTTGGATGGTTTAATAACCAAGACAAAGGCAAGAAATATGCTAAATTCATAGCTAGAAATTCGCAGACAGAACTGCGTAACTTTAGAAAATTGGTCATATCTTAGCGTAGGAATATCGAAATTGCACACCGTTTGTTGCGTTGGAAACTAGACTCGCAGCCCTTGGAAACAGTATAAAGATGTTCTGTTTTCAGTATATTAACAGCAGTTCGTCCATAAAGTAGACTGAAAATCTGGTTCTGCCGCAAAGTAATTTCTGAATTGTGAGCCATTTTTGAGCAAGTTGTGTTTTGAACTGGGAAATGTTGTCTTCTTGAAACATCTAGTAAATTGAGTCCAGTTTCTATGGAATCAGTTTTGTGATTCTTTGGACGAATATAACTTGATTTATAGTCAGAGAAGTTCATGCACTGTCAATGCTGAAAATATCACAAGCTAGCCTTGTTTTGCTATAGATCATGACTTATTAGAATTTAATGAGGCTAATATTATTGTAGATTACCTTTTAGGTTATGAGGAGATGGTTTATGTTCTGATTTTATTATTTAGGAAGGATTAACGGGAGTTCAAGTAGTTTGGATTTCGAATTGAAAATATTTTGATTACTTGATAAGTGGCTTTTCATATTTTTATTATTTTTAAAAAACTGATTTCTTAAGTACTTTTGTACTAAATGGTTGTTAATGCTTCGAAAATCTATTTGCGTATTAAATTGGATTGAGCATATGGATAATTTGTTTGGTGATTACATGTCTGTGAATGATTGTTTATTATGCTATCTTTGGTATCATTGGACTCATTAAACTGGTAAAAGAATGAGAAAGACTATTGAATTGCTATGTTAAAATGTCGGTATGGCCCTTCCACGAGATACAATAGTGGACAAACGGCCCTGTCACGGGTTATAATAGTGACCGTAGTATAATATCCGTAACTTTCACTGGATTAAACATGTTAATATGGCCCTACCACGGGTAAGAATAGTGGATAACGGCCCTGTCACGGGTTATAATAGTGACCATAGCATATTCTTTAGCTGAAGGCAAATGAAAAAGAAATAGATTGTAAGAATTAAATAGAACAAAATATGAGAAAATGTGTCATTATAGTTGTGTATGCCATGCATATATGATGCTTGATTGTGGTTAAATGATTGTTGTGAAATGATTTTCATGAAAGACAATATACACTTTTAACATGCTTAATCTAGTGAAGATATGAGTGAGTTACTTACTGAGCAAATGAAAGCTCATCCCACTTACCTTATGCCCTTGCAGGTGATCACGTTTAGATCGCTTTCTAGCAGAGTTTTGATATACTGCCGAGAAGAATTAGTTTGTTATGTTTCACCTTGTATAGAAAGTTTTGTGTAGTTGTATATATATAAGGCTATGGTGATTCTAGTGGGATGTTGTGGTTATGCTTTTCTTCTATGTTGAAGATTTGTTGTGTTCAGATGATTTGAACTTATGTAAATATTTGGGCTTTTGTTTATATAAGTTGTGTATGTATGTTTTGGCAATTGTTACTTATAAATGTGATAGACGGTTTTGTATCCTCTTTGGAGGGTATGCCAGTGCCACAGTCTAACTTATAGGTTGTTTTAACTATGCCGAGTTTAGGGTATGACACTAATGTTGAAAGGAAGGAAGTTGATTATCAAAGCAATCCCAGCTAGAGCATCGTCAAGCCCTTCATCAAGCTTAAGCAGAATTGAGTTTGCACTTGAGAAATAAAGAGATGTTTTTTCGTCAAAAGGCAAGGATTTAATGGCTTCAAGATGGGGATCAAAATACAAAATTTTTTCATACATGTTTGTGTGAAAAGCATTCAAGTCTAACAATTCATCGCGTACAAGATTTGTAGGGCCAATGGTCAGAGGATAGTAATGCAATCAGTGAAGGGGTGGTATCTTTCTTTTAATCTCTTCTCTCGGCCGAACAATCTAATCCGGTAGCCATATCTGGATAAAAACTGCACAACACCCCTTGTGCTATCTCGGATGAACAAAACGGTCTCCTCACACAAGAAGTCACTCATGAGAAAGTCAAAACAGGGTATATCAACTTGACAAAGAGAGCTCTGCGGATCCAGATGGATTTTTGAGGTATTTCTTTGTCTCGTGTTGGGAAATAGCTGCTGAAGATGTTATCAATGCAGTCCGAGAATTTTTTGCAGGGGCCAAATACCTAAAAGCATTGCCAGCACACTGATTGTCCTACTTCTTAAAAAAGCAAACCTGCACATATTTTCTGATTTTAGGCCCATTTCTTTTTGCAATTTTGTCAATAAAATTTTCACAAAAATTTTAACTAATCAATGGGCACCTGCTTTGCAATGGCTTATCTCTCCAGAAAAATCAACTTTCGTTGAAGGCCGTGGATTTTCAGATAATATTTTGCTTGCTCAAGAACTTATTCACTCTCTAGATAAGAAAGCTGTGGCCATAATCTTATTTTTAAAATCGTATATGATGAAGGCATTTGACAAGGTATCTTGGCCTTTCCTGGAGAACTTATTGCTAAAATTCGATTTCATTCCCCAATTTGTGTTCTTCTCATGACCAATTTGTGTAATGCGTGGCTTTCCATTCTTGTCAATGGTAAGATGGTTGGGTTCTTTCAGGAAACATGGGGAATCAAACAAGGGGACCCGTTGTCACCCTGTTTGTTCATCTTGTGTGCGGAAGCATTGAGCAAGGGCTTATGTAAATTACATAACAGCGACTATTTTCTTTCTTTTTCCTTACCAAGGGGAAATATGGTAATAACTCATCTCTCATTTGTAATGATCTCTTAATGTTTGCTCGTGGTGGCAGATGTAGCTTTAGAAAGTTATTCAACTTTCTAGAAGTTTACAAAGTTGGATCGGGGCAAAAAATTAATAAGGGAAAAAGCTTCTTTGTTGCTGGCAAGTATTGCATATCAACTCGAGGATTGGAGAGATTCACTGGCATTCCCTCTTAATCCCCCATCCCCTTTATATACCTAGGCTGCCCTCTGTACAAAAGAAGACAGAAATCTAGCTTTTTATCAAGATGTCTAGGACTCATTCACTTCAAAATTGGCAAGTTGGAAGTAAAAGTTTCTTTCTTCAACTGGTCGTCTCATTCTTATAAACCACATCCTCTCATCCATTCCATCACATCTTTTAGTCATTACTGATCCTCCCAGACATGTGCTCAATTCATTGGAGAGATTAATGGCCAATTTCTTTTGGGGTGATGAAGATGGCTCTTCTAAGCATGGTTCAAAGACTTCCGGTTGACTCGAACAATGTCATGCTTCAACTCATGTATTTAGATTTAGTGTGGCAATTCAACGACGTGAGACTGATTCTAAGTCGACTGGATCATCCAATTTGAATAATGTTTGAAGGGATTAGCTGATGGGAAGAAGATAAAAGTTGTGAAATTTCGACTTTGAAAGTTATAGTCCACTCTCACAACCCCGATAGTTTTCTGTTTCACCTTATCACACATTCTTATCACTTTATCGAATAAGAATATGGCTTTAATAAACAATTATCAATATCTATAAAGAAAACTTTTGATTAGTCTATTAACTACAAGTAAAACAACAATTATGTATTTCATGTTGCTTGAGAGTTGTGATCACTAAATTCAATATATTAATTGATTTTATATAATTGTTGTACTTATCATTATCGTTTATATTTTTCTAAAATTTTTAATATTTTTAAATACATTTCGATCTCTAAATTAACATATCATCCGAAGTGTGGAATGATACAAAATTGGAAACAGAAGCATGCTTTATGTAGACCCACGTGTGAAAATGGTCTGGCGTTACTGAAGTTAGAAGATTTATATCTTATCAGCTTTTACACTCAAGCTATGGTGGAATTTCTTCACCTCTAAATCCCTTGGAGCAATTTTTATGAGACAAAAATATTGTGTGCATGGAGAAGTCCAAAACTCTAGTCAGACATGGAAATGCATGCAAAGGGTGCGACATCTAGTCCTTAATAATATCCAGAAGCTAATCAAGAATTGGGAATCATCCTTCTAGCATGAGAACTAGTCCGGTCTAGGAATCCTGGCCGAAGGAAAGGAGGAGTTTCATCACGAAAATATTAAGGTTAATGAACTTTTCTGCAACCAAACAGGCTTGAACCTTGCAGATGTTCAAAGCGACCTTCATGCTGAAGAAATCCATGACATTTTGAACTCAAGTTTATGCTTGAGTTTGGCAGAGGATGAATATATATGGCAGCCTACAATCAATGAAAAATTCACTCTATCCTCGGCTTATGAGGTGATGCGGGACCTACGCAGTTCTCTCCTATCACGAACCAACATTTGGAATGTAGACCATGCACTCCTAAGAAGGTGTCTATATTCATGTAGGTTACTTAATGGGATCCTTCCCTTTCTAGATGTCCTCATGGATCTGGGATTCCACATGATCTCTTGATGTCATTTTTGCAAAGCTATTGAGATGACCTTTTATGTTTTCACTAAATGCCCCTTCAGCCTCTTAGTATGGGATTATTTTTCATTCAAATACGATTATCTAAGAATTCGAAGCACCATAGTTCTGGGGCATCTTCAAGCATAGTGGATTTGCTCATATGGCAACCGCATAGGGATGCTCACACATTCACTCATTTGCTGGGAAATTTGGAAGGAAGGAAATGCTTGTTACTTCCAGAATGAAGAGCCTTCCGTGAGTAAACCTTACATAGCATTGATCAAGGGCTTCGAGATATAACTGCCATTCATCACATGAAGATAGCTCTTGGCTCCACATCTCATCTTCATGCCACCTCTGAATCCTGGTCCCTTCCATCCCTAGGCTATTTTAAACTCAAATCATCGATGTATCATCCTTAGGGAATCCGGGACCTTCAGGGGGTGACGGAATAATTCATGATAACAATGGTGATTTCCGTTCTGCATTTTCTAAGTTTCTTGGCACTTGTATGTCCTTGGAAGCTGAATTTCAATCCCTTATTATTGGAGTCAAATGATATATACAAAAGAGTTTTTTGCCCCTAATAATCAGCTCGGATTCCAAAACATTAGTGGACATTATCCAATAGCAAATTCCCCCCGCGCATGGAGTCCCTCCTTAAACAGTATCTTGTTCAAGTGGCACATCTCCCAATCAATATCCGACACCACTTCAGACAATCAAATTTAGTAGCAGATCGTTTGGCAAAAATGGCTAGCACATCCTCTGCATCACAAACTTTTGACACACTTCTCCCCTTCATTGGTGGACTAGTTTTATTAAATGCTATTTCATTTCCATACATTCGACTATGTATTAAAACTCAAATGTAATTTACATACATATCAATCAAGATCCTCTCGAAATTTTTCTTAATATACATATATATATATATATATATATATATATATATTTGTGTGTACAGTGAAATGACGCATAAAGCATCATGTACAAATATAGCATGTATATTTTATCGTTCACACATAATGAATCAAATATTTACAATTTATACTAAGTACTACTGAAAATATGACTCCACTTCTGGGCAATTGAGTAAAATTTATACATAAGCAAAATGTTGTTCTTATTCTATATGTAACTCTACCTACCATTGCCATTAGATCTTCCTAGATAAATGAAAATGGACAATGAGGGGACCTTGGGAGAAACAGGGCCCTCATTGTTTCTCCTAACTCTTTTTCTATTCAACTGAATATGGTGATCTTTCCTCTAGGAGAACCGATTACGGCCCTGTTGATCCCAAGGTCCTCTCGTATCTATTTTCAACTATCTAGGTAGATCTAGTGGTGCATGTAGCAGTGTCATTTTAAAATGTGCGTATTTTGTCCATTTTAATTTTAGATCTATGTGTTTGTGTTTTCCTTTGTTTTTGTGTTAATTAGTTGTTTAATTTATATTTATGTTAGCTAATGTCTTGTGTAAGTTTGGACGAAGAAAGAGGCAAGAAAATGAAAATTTTTCGCACAAGAGGGCTTGATCCGTTGGCCCAAAATATTGGGCTAGTAGCCTAGCATTAATCCGTTGGTGACCCTTGGATTGCAATCGGCAGATTTTTTGGTTTTCAACTTTTTTGTTTCACTCTTTTAACCCCTTTTAATCAATCTTTTACCCCATAAAATACTACACTTGTAAGAAAGTAAATAAACAGAGTAACGTGGCGAAATTTAAAATTTTATTTTTTTATTACGGATCATTTTGATTAATTTATGCGTAATACAAGAAAAATATAGAAATTATATCTTAAAATTACAGTAAAATCTTCAATATATTTGAGACGTCGATCCACAAGCCGCATAAGTGTCCGACCTCTAATGATATCTACACAAATAATTAAATCAAAACTCTAAAGCACTCAATCATAAAATTAATTGATTCAAACTACAAAGTATTAGCTTCTAAATTATTTATACACATTTTATTAAAACGTGACAATCACGTTTTTCAAAACAATTTGACGGCTTTTCTTTTTATTCCCAATGCCGTAAGTAGTACTAGTGCTTACCAAAAAGTACTACTACTTTTAACGATCTATACATATTATAATATAATATATTATATATATATAACAATTTAGAATTTTAATCAAATTGAATTTAAGAAATTATAAATTCTAATCAGTTTGGGTCATAGGTATATGAATAATTATAAAACTATTAGAATTATTAATATGTCTTACATATTATCTCTTAATAATTATAACTTATTATAATTAAACTCAAAATTTAATTTATCTCATAAATTAATCCATAAGTATCTCATACTTATCAAATCATTTTAATTCTAAATTAATTATCCTTAAGTGTGTGACCCTTTAGATTTCCAATCACACTGTTAATAAGTATAAATTATAATCTTAAATTAATCTTAGGATTAAATAAATTAAACACCTTTAATATATCATTAATTCTCTAATTAATTAATTTACACTTATAGATCAAGATTGGCTTCTAGCAAAGTATCATGACCAACCAAGTGTTGAGATATGTCAAGTGGTTTGACATCACCCATCCGTGACTAGTTCCCTATAATTATTATCCTTTCACCAACCTATATCCCGATTAATTCAAGAGTACAGATGTAATGCCAACTCTTATCGAATTAATCAAATTTACTTCTTTTCAAAATACAACTCACTTGAAATAGAATTTAAGACACTCTTAATTCTATTTCCACTTTATACAAAGATTTTTGAATTGTATTTCAAGAAATGTACATATTGGGATATATTTTCCTATTATAAGGAGTGGTGAATCATCTATTGGTCATATTTTATCTTATCATGATTCATATTATACCCGATCTCTACAATATGTGCGACTTATTAAGAGTAACGACTCACAGAGTCAAAATATAATAATCCACAATTAAGAGATAAACTCATGACTTCAAGTCAAAGAATCATTACACTACTATCACAAAGAGATTAATCCACTGGCATTTAAATAATAATCTGTGTGGAATACTCTTAATGAGTCAATCTGATGCACTTATTCTTAATAAGCATCTACATACACTTATGTGCTAATCTACTAGTGTCATACATTACGATTAGAGATATACACGAATAAAATATAATTACATCATAACTCTTTATGATTTCACATATATAAATATTTTATTCGAAAAATACCATCTTACAAAATATACATAAATATAAAAGTGTAATTTATCCCTAAAACAAATTGAGTTTAGAGCATACACTAACAACACTAAGGTTTCATTTTTCACTCTATTTTCCTTCCTTCCTTTCTTGTCTGTTTCCTCACTAGAATTTATTAGATTAAGGTTTTAATGTTTTTCCCATATTACCTTAGTTTTAGCTTTAAAGATTGAATCTTTTAGTTGTTTAACTCTTTATTTATGTTAAACCTATAATAACGTTTTGTTGTCTATTTAATGTTTAGTTTATTTTAATGCTTTAATTGCTATATTTAGTGCTAGACTTTATGCTTTATTTTCTTTATGATGTTTTTATTGCTTTTATTATGTGGTAGATTAGTTATGGGTTAAGTCCAATGAAGGTTAGTTACTAAGGATTTGGTTTAATCTAGGTTAATTGCTTTGTTCATTAATTTTGTTGGGTAATTATTATTTGCTTTATTTGCCAGATTAAGGAATTGATCACTCTCGATCTCAAAGCATGGTAATGTGTTATTATTTTCAATGATACCAGCTCCTACGCCTCGAGTTAGTACTTCTTTAGCTAAATCAACAACTCTAGTTTAGTCAATTGAAGTTAGACTGGAATACATTAATTAGTTATGTACTTGATAATGGTTGGCTTGGGTTGGAAAATAATCAAGAGATCGCATACCACTCGGGTGGTTGATTTTTAGGGTTTCCATGGGCTAAGATTTGACCTTTAATTTGATGAGCCTGAGTGATGGACAAGAGATGACATGCATCTTTAGGTCTTACAAAGAATCACTCCACGAAAGGATGGAGTTGCTATTAGGTTTGGAAAACTAGACCTTCAATAAATAATTCTTGATCCTGTAGTTGATTAGATGAACTCAAGGCTAGAAATTTAGATAATTTAGGTCCGAACCCACCAAATCATTCTAGACTTTAGGTTTAGCTTTAAATCAAATCATTTTGAATTGTTTTCTCAAATAACAATCCAACCAAATTTGAGCCCTTGCACTAATACTCATGGGACGATACCGCATTCACTCTTTATTACATTTTGACCCGCATAATTGCAAACTAATCTAGTTTGAGTCAGTCAAGTTTTTGGTGATATTGTCAGGAATTGTGTTTGGGCAAAATTATAGTTTGGTTTGATTATTAATTTGGAGTTTGTTTATAATTTGTTATCTTCTTTTTTACTTTTTGGTATAGTTTGTTTGATCTTATATTAAAAATTCAGAAAAATATATTCATAGGAGCTTTGAATTCTATGTTTGAAATGCTGAGAGGTGCTAATGAGTTTAATGAGATTTGAGTTTGAAATTCGGCATTGTCATTTCAATTGCCATACCTCTTATTTTTGTTAGAATCTAGGAGGCTCTTTCCAATTCTTATGATCCAAGTTCTTGTTATTGTATAGGTACCCTTGTTCATGATCTTTGCTATGCACACTATCGAGCTACACCATATAAACCTCCATGAGAGCAACCTCAAGGTCAATTTTCACAACAAATTGAGTTCTCAGTTGATATCCACCACCTACTTTGGCAAGTGATCAACCTCAAGATATGGAAGAATTCACCAAGTTTATGGAAGGATACAAATTAGAGGCACATGTCACACCCTAGAAAAGGGTTTGGAGCCATTCTTCGGACATCAACCACCACCAACTCAAGAAGAAGATGAAGCAAAATTGGAGGAGGCAATGACAATCTCCACAAACCACATAAGAATCTTTGTACAAGAGATATAAAGCTAGAACTCTCAGTGATCAAGAAGACTTTATAAGGGGCTTCGTGTCTCAAATTGCTAAGGTTGCAATGAAGTTGGTGGAAGAGACCCATGCTCTCCCAACCCAAAAAATGATAGCATATTGACGAAAAAGATCCCGTGCCCATTGTGGAAAACATTGAAATATCAAATGAACATGAAATTGGACACCATGTGGTTGATTTTGGGATATTCGGGTTGTTCAACACGTGCACTAAAGAAGAACAGGAAGGGTGCTCATACACCCCAGTCACAATCAAGAAAGACGTGCCATTTGGAATGATCATTGAGAATGGCATCCCAAGGATTTGAGTACACCGGCTGCTATCTACAGGCAAACATATGGATCACATGTTTTTGCCGAAGTACCTCATTTCCTCGGATACTTCGGATGTGCTACCCAATAGATAAAGCTCATTAGGAACTTTGACACTCTTGGAAACCCTCATTGGCTATGCTAGTACAATAATTTCTTCATGTACCTTTTTATTCATGCTTTATGTTGATATGTTCGACCTTAAAAACCCAATTGTACAAATAAAGGCTTATTCGTTATGGTTCGTTTGTTATATGTATTTTAAGTGTTTATGGAATAATTCTTTCTATACATGGCTTAATTTGATTGGATGGTAATATGAATGCTTGGTGATTGTGATTGTCATATAATGTTCAAGGGAACTTGGACCAATTTTTACTCTCTAGTTGTGGAAATTACTAGTGTGTATACACACATACATACATGCATACATATATACATATATATATATATATATATATATATATATCCCCTATAGGTATTTGAGTTTATTTTGAGAAAGTTTATTTGGATGCATTGGCGTAGCCTTGCCATTTTCTTGGTTGTTGAATCCCTTCTGATACTAAATTTGTTCAAAAACTAAGTTGGAGGAGATATATGACCTTTTGTGCTGTAATGAACCCATTACCCTTGTGTTTGTTTTTCTTTCTTATCACTTGTTTAAATCCTGTGAAGTCACTGTACAACAACTCCTACTTAAGTTTGTTATGTTGGTTGAAAAAGGAAAAGTGAATTCCTAGAACTTGTGTTGGTTGAACTTTGCATTTGTACGAGTTTATTGGACTGCTCACATAGCAGAGTTTTTAGTGTTTTTGGTAGGTGATTTCAATGACTGAATGTAAGGTTAATGTTTTGAGTTGCACATGGCGTTTAAGATAGCATTTGCATTCATTTTGAAAGAATTACTAATCCCCATTTATGATAATTAAATAGTTTGTCACGAAAGGTTAGAAATGATTCCAAGTGGTATTATGTGTGCCAAGATTTGGTGTTTATTTATTTTGGATTAAATTCACTTTGACCACCCCTAAACTTATTATTATTTATCACATTGTATCTCGAACTAATTTTTTGATCACCTTACCACCTAAAATTCTTATTTCTTGACACTTCACACCCCAAATCTTCACGGAAGCTAGAAAAATAACTAAACGTTTGCGAGTTTTATGCATATATTGGTAACAAAAAATTTACGATTACCTCTTTTTTTGTGAAAGGGACAGAAGTGAGTAGACTATTTTGGTTCCCTTGATTTTGGAGTTTTTCTCGTCTTATTCTATCTACTCTCGCAGTCAAGTTACTTCATTTAAAAAAAATAATAAAAAAGAGTTGCCCAAATTTGGTCCCACTTTATTTGCATAAACTATTTTGGCCCTAAGTAATTTTTTCTTCATTTACCAATTTTACCTTTGTTAATTCGGCTCGTGCATGTAACTTGTAAATGTTCTCTATGTAACTTGCAAATGTTCTCTTACTTTTCTAACTTCTGTCAAAATTTTAGTGAAGTGTCAAGAAATATAAACTTTTAGAGGCAAAGTAATCAAAAAATTTATTCAAGTTGCAATGTGGTAAATAGTGACAAGTTTAGGGGTAAAGTGGTTTTAATCCATTTATTTTTATAGTAAGTATTTCTACATATATTTTATTGTTAATTCAACTGTCAAAATTGTGATATACCAAGGTCGACGCCTAATTTCTTATGACTTAAAAAATGAGTTTGGTCTTAAATATCGAAATTGGTTTTTGATATATAAGGTCTTTTTTTGAAATCTTTGATGAAATTTAGTCTCTAAATTGCGGTTATGATACAGTTGATCTTATTCAGAAAATATTTATACTTAAACATAGTTTAATCCTTGGTATTTTGTTTTAAATGAAATATTTTCTAGGCCTCGTTTGTTCATTTATGCTTGAAAAGTTGCATTTTAAGCAATGAATATTTTTTTGATTAGTTCAATTTCCTAAAACATTGTTTCATGGATTTTATTCCACCAATGGATTCTAGGATAATTACTTTTCAGTTTATCTCAAATAAAAGAAAGAAAGAAAAAGAAAATAAAAGGGAGAAATTATATACTTCTACTTTAAATAAGGCTAATTCTAATCAAGTTGGTGAATAAAATAGACAACAAGGATTTGAACAAAATTTGAAGGATTGAAGTAAGCTAAGGATAATTCTTGTTTCTGTGCTCATTCATTATGTTTTGAATGCCTTAACTATTAGTCTAATTTTTCTTGATGACTCTACTTATTGGGAATGGACAGTGTTGTAATTTGGAATGGATGTCTTTGATAAAATCCAATTTGGCATAAATTCATCTAGATTGGATTTTGCGTCTTTGGTTCATTCTTGGTTGACTTTAGTTGCCTTTAAGATGTAAACAATTGCATGACTAAGTTAATTAACAACTAGAATGACAGCTTTAACTACTTCGAGCCATTTTTCCGTGTTAAACACTAAAAAAAAAGTTTAAAGAATTGTGGCGACAAATCACGATCCTCACAAAACATATATTTATATACACACGCATATATATATATATATATATATATATATATATATATATGTGTGACGACAAGTCACGATCCTCACAAAACATATATTTATATACACACGCATATATATGTGTGTGTGCGCGCGCGCGCGTAAACATATATACACACACATATATATATATATATGTGGGTGTATGTGTGTGTATATATATATATATATATATACATACATACATATATATATATACATATATATACACACATATATATACATATATCTACACATATATATACATATATATATATCTACACACACATATATATACATATATATATATATGTGTATATATCTACACACACACATATATATATATATATGTATATACACATATATATATATACATATATATATACATGTATATATATATACATGTATATATACATATATATGTATATATGTATATATGTACATATACATATCTATACATATATATATGCATGTATACATAAATATATATATATATATATATGTATACGTAAAAGGACGGCTGCAGATTTTAAGATTCCATTCAAAGCAACAATTGTATTCAAAGTTCCTTTATGTCAGTCATGAGTACAATTATTTTATTTTATGTCAAATTAGGATAAAATCATTGTCAACCATTTAGAGTCTATTATTATACTATAGATATTATTCAAGATTCTTAATTTGCCTATATTAAAGGCATTTGTATTCAAAGTAAGGCAGAGCGTAAATAGTTCGGAGAGTTAAAATCTTTGAGAGCTTGCTCGTTGCCTTCTTCAAAATTTTCAAATAAGTTTTCATGTACATTTGATTTTTTAATAAAATTTTATTAAAACTTTCTATATTTAAATTATGTTCCATGTCTTATCATGAATTATTTTCGTACAGATAGATTTACTACTTGGAGTACAAAAAATTCAACAAAACAAATTGAGATATAAGTGTGTGTCTGTGTGTATATATATATATATATATACACATACTTATATCTATCTATCTATGCCACTAGGCAGAGAGGTCCCGTTTCCAGAACAGACATAGTAATCTCCCTTAAAAGTTTGCGAACACTGTAAACTCCCCCACCAAGCGTAACAGTCAAACGCAGTCTCGCAATCCCCGGCATCTTCCAAGAATACCTGGGAAAATCAAATGCCCAGTTTAATACCCCGGAGAACACTGTTAATTCCATCCTCTCCAAGTAAGCAACTGCATGTATACGGGAACTTCAAAATTTGAATTGGGAATCAACAGTCCCACCTATTCCCAAGGACAAGGAGAAACTTTCACGAAGCAATCATTACCAAATGACAAAGAGTACAAAAGGACAACAGAGGACAACTGCTTTATGTACAGCGGTAGGCCCCAAAGCCTGTCCTTTCATTTTCAAATTTTGAATTTTGAAACCTACAGTCCTCACTAACTCCCTCTCCGTACGCCTACAGGCCCCACTTACTCCCTCACACACACACACACACACACACACACATATATATATATATATGTGTGTGTGTGTGTGTATGTCATATATACATATGCACACACACACACACACACACATATATATATATATGTTTGTGTGTGCGTGTATATATATATATATATGGACATGTATATATATACATACACATATTCTTATACATATATATATACACACACGCATATATATACATATGTTTGTGTGTATATATATATGTATATCTATATATGTAGACGCGCACACACACATGTATCTAGATACATATATATATATATATATATATATATGGCCTACTTCTGTACATAAAGTAGTTGTCCTCTATTGTCCTTTTGTACTCTTTGTCAGGGGTAATGATTGCTTCGTGGAAGTTTCTCATTGTCCTTGGGAATAGGTGGCATTGTTAATTCCCAATTCAAATTTTGAAGTTCATGCGGTGTGTAGTTGCTTACTTGGAGAGAAGGGAATTAACAGTGTTCTCCGGGGTATTAAACTGAGCATTTGATTTTCCCGGGTATTCTTGGAAAATGCCGGGGGTTGTGAGACTGCGTTTGGCTGTTACGCTTGGTGAGGGAGTTTACAGTGTTCGCAAACTTTTAAGGGAGATTACTATGTCCGTTCTGGAAAACGAACCTCTCTGCCTGGTGGCTGGATTAACTGCTCCAGTCAGAAACCAGGCAATTGTTTTTAGGCTTATCCTCTGCTTCACGGGTTAATGGAGTACATTCTACACCGGGATCTCAGGGGGCAGACGGTCCTGAATAATGGAGAACCCGGGTTTCTGCTTAGTTGATGGGAATTGTTTAATTGGTGGCCCTTGGTGGGCCAGTGTAGTTGTAATTCATCAGTTGACAAAAAGATTGTTGTGAATAAAAAGTTTATTGAAAATTAATATATTGCCTTGTACATTCAGAAGAAATTACAACGTGATAGTTGGCAATTACGTACTTAATAGCTCTAATGTATAAATCAACGCTGATTATTTTTAGATTATTTAGGTATCTGAGTACAGAATGCTGGAACCTCCTGGTTATCATGGAGGTGTTCTTGATCCTAGATCCATATACGTGTATATATATATGTGTGTGTGTGTGTATATATATATACATATATATATATATATATGTATGTATGTATGTATATCTATATATATGTATATGTGCACACACACATGTATATATATATATGTATATATATATATATGAGTGTATACATACATATATATACGTATATATATATATATATGTATATATATATGATGTATATATATGTACATATATATATATATATATATATATATATGTAAAAAGACGGTTACAAATTTTAAGATTCCATTCAAAACAATAATTGTATTCAAAGTTCCTTTATGTCAAGTTAGATGTGTAATTATTTTAATTTATGTCAAATCAGGATAAGGCCATTGTCGGCCATTTAGAATCTATTATTGTACTATAGAAATTATTCACAATTCTTCATCTGTCTATTTAATGGCATTTGTATTCAAAGCAAGGCAGAGCGTACATAGTTCAGGGAGTTAAAATCTTTGAGAGCTTGCTCATTGCATTCTTCAAAATTTTCAAGTAAGTTTTCCTTTATATTTGATCTTTTAATAAAAAATTTTTAAAGCTTTCTATATTTAAATTATGTTCCATGTTTTATTATGAATTATTTTGATATAGTTTGATTTAATAGATGGAGTATAAAAAATTCAACAAAACAAACTGAGATATAAGTGTGTGTGTGTGTGTGTATATATATAGATAGATAGATAGATATAGGTATGTGTATATATTTAAGATATATACACATAAATATACATCTACATACACACACATATTTATATACACGTATACGTATATATTTATATATGTGTATATGCGCACATATACATGTATCTATACATATATATATATATATGTATATGTAAATATACATATATATACATATATGCATATACATATATGTATATATATATATATGTGTATACATATGTATATATACATGTATATGTGTATGTATACATATATATATATATATATGCATATGTAAGAGGACGGTTACAAATTTTAGATTTCATTCAGAACAATAATTGTATGCAAGTTCCTTTATGTCAAGTCAGGAGTATAATTGTTTTAATTTATCTCAAATTAGGAATAAGGCCATTGTCAGCTATTTAGAGTCTATTATTGTACTATAGAAATTATTCAAAATTCTTCATCTGCCTATTTAATGGCATTTGTATTCAAAGCAAGGCAGAGCGTACATATTTCAGAGAGTTAAAATCTTTGAGAGCTTGCTCATTGCCTGTCTTCAAAATTTTCAAGTAAGTTTTCATGTACATTTGATCTTTTAATAAAATTTTGATAAAGCTTTCTATATTTAAATTATGTTCCATGTTTTACTATGAATTATTTTGATATAGTTAGATTTAATAGTTGGAGTATAAAAAATTCAACAAAACAAATTGAGATTAGAAAACGATTAATAGAAATAAATAAATCCAGACTAGAAGAAATTAATCGAGAAATAAATTATATAGATAATAATAGTAAAATTTATATAAGAGAATTAGAAAATAGAATTATTCATCTTGAAAATATTTTTACTATGTCAAATAAAATAATAGAAGAAAGTTTACAAGAATTATCATTATTGATAAGTTTAAATTATTGTCTATCTTTTATATCCTGAGTCCATATTGGTATTAAAGCCAGTCAAGTTGATTTTGTTTCGTTTAACAAAGAAACTTTATTAATTTAATCCTCCTTTAGAATATGATTATTTTACCTTAGTATAGCATTGGTCAGCCTATGAAAGTGTTGATCAGCCCGTAAGACGAGACGAAAGGTTTAGGGTGGTCTTGATACACTAGGAAAGATAAAAAGATTAAAAGGAATTTAAATTTATAATGGCTAATTTGTTAAATAGAATAGGATCAAGGAGATAATCTAAACCTAATACAGATCTACAAAGTAGTTCTCTCTCTACAATTAATGAAATAGAAATTAATATAGCTAAAATAGAGCAAAGACTTCAAAATTGATCTATTCCAAAACAAGAAATAAATACTTTATATGAAAATGGAACTTTTGATTTTCTTCAGGATTATTATATTAAGACTTTTGAATCAACTATACCTATATCAAAGAATATATCTTCATTTTCTCCTCAAACTTTAGCTCAACATAGAAAACACAATTACAAATTCATACACATAGGATGTGTTCAAATTGTTATTAAACCATTAATGAGATTAGGATTAGATGTTCCAATATTATTATGTTTAAGGGATGCAAGACACTTAAATTTTTCCCAAATTCTTTATTAGCTGTATTAGAGTCGAATCTAGAAAATGGTCCTATATATTTCAATTGTTATCCAAACTTTACTTTAGATTTAAATGATCCAAATGTTTTAGCCTCTTTAACTTTAAATATTCAAACTAAAAATATAGAGTTTATTGATAATTCAAGACCTCTAGTTCATGTATATAGAATATATTATAAAGTAATGAAACTACTATAAATCCTAAAGCTATAAAGTATTCTCCTAGTGGAGAAACATTTTATTTGAAGCAAATTTAAATCACTTAAATTTTCATATTTCAAAAAGATTAGAATGGAATAAAATTAAAAACTCTATAAAATGGAATTTTTCAGATATAGTTCCTATTAAGTCTATGCCTAGATCACAAAACACTATTTCAAACATAGTAGAATTTTCTAATGTATCTGTTGAAATACAATTTGATAGACCATCTGCTTTTGCCCCCAAAAGGGTATCTACCTCTTCTATTCCAATTCATGAAAAAGTAGTGAAGAAAATAATAAGGCAACTTCTAGTAAAATAGAAATTCATAATGTGGATTTTACTCCTAATATTCCTAAACCTATATATCAAAACATAGAAAATTCTACAAGTCCTCCTGCTTCTCCTACAAGATCCCAAATGCGTTTTGATGAGCAAATATTAATGATTTCTCCCGAATTTAAATTAGACAAGGATTTACTAAGAAAGTATTTTAATAGTAAAGAAAATAATAAAAAAAATGAAAATGATTTTTTGACAGCTTTAATGATGATCAACAAAAGAAAATTAGAGAACAATATTACAAAGACTTAGAAAGGGTAAAATTAAACATAGATTTCTTTAAATGGTTTGAAATTTATTGTAGCAATAAACAAATATATAATCCTTTCATTAAGCCATATTTAGGAGTTACTATAAAAGAATGGATTACATCTTCTTCTCAAAAGGTCAACTCTCTCTACCCTCCTTTTGAAGAATTTAAATTTGAACATAGAGAAAATATATTATAGCACGTTCCCTTTTTAAGATAAGTGACCCAACTACTTTAGAAAAAAATTCAACGATAAAAGATTTAGATAAAATATATAAACAAAATAATTATACAAATCAGATATTAAACACAATGTCTTCTCATTTGATAGAATTAGAGAAAGAAATTAAAACCCCTGCAAGCCTTCAATCTCCTTTTAAAGAACCTCCAAAACCTTCCCCAAATCAACTTTGTTTAAACCTTTTGAATTACCAGAAAAATATATTCCTGTGTTAAACAAAGACAAAAAATTAATAGATAAAATTGTAGAAAAATTAAAAAATTTAGAAGTAGAACAAAAGATTAAAAAAGATGAAAAACAAAAGGGTCAAATTGCCACAATATCACTTGAAGAAAATACAGAACAAGAAGAAAATCAAATCAATAGATTAACTAAAGGTGGCATTAATAATGAAAGAATGACGTATAAGAAAATTTTTTATTCAAGACCTTCTTTTCTAGATATGCAGTTTGAAGAAAGACACACAATATTCAATCTTTATCATCTTATAATGGTGAGGGAATTTGTGAATGGAATTTAGATGGACAAACAGATCATCAAATGTATAATACAATACAAGATATGGGTATATTTGCAACTGCCTATAAAGTTAAAGGGAATACAGATCATCAAAGTGCTAATTTACTAATAACACGTTTTATAGGAATGCTTAAAGATTGGTAGGACTACCATTTAACTAAAGAAGAAAGAAATTATATACAGACAACAAAAAATATTTTTCCTATGATTACAAAGTCAGTCTCTTATAATAATCAAATTATAATAACTCAAAATCTCAACTTGCTAGTACTAGTGGAGTTCAAGACACAGTTCCAACATTACTTTATGCTATTACAAAATATTTTATTGGTGAACCTCCAAATTTTCAAGAAAGAAGTTCTGAAATATTAGTTAATCTTTCTTGCTCAAAATTACATGATTTTAGATGATATAAAGATGTTTTTCTTAATAAAGTATTTCTTAGGACAGATTATAACAAATGTCATGCTTATTGGAAAGAAAGATTTATAGCAGGATTACCAAAATTGTTTGCAGAAAAATTAAGACAAAAAATAAGAGATAAGTATAACGGAGAAATACCTTATAATAAACTCACTTATAGAGATCTAATAAATTATGTTAATGTAGAAGTTTTAGCATTATGTATAGATTTAAAACTTAAGAGTCAACTTAAAATAGATCATAAGCAAACTAGGAAAGAATTAGGATCATTCTGTAATGACTTTAGTTTTGAAAAATTATCTCCTTCCAGTAAAGTTAAGCATTCTAAAAAGTATTCAAAATCTAAAAGGATAGGATCCAAGTCTAAAACTTATTCTTCTTATAAATAACCTTCTTATTCTAGGTCAAAGTATAAGTCTAAAACTCCTTCTTATTCAAAGTCTAAGTCTTCAAAAAATAGTAAGAAATCTAAATCTTCATCAGCCTCTAATTTAGTATGTTAGAAATGTGGTATAGCAGGACATACTACAAAATTTTATGATGCTAGACAGAGAAAGAAATATCTTTATTAGAACTAGAAGCTGAAACTAAAGAAAAAATATTAAATATATTAAAGGAAGAAGCATTAGAAGAAAGTTCCTCTGATGAAGAAAAATAAGATATTAATGTTATTCAAGAAGAATCATCTGACTATGAAGATAATGAATCAGAACAATCTGATTGTGGTTGTGTAGGAGTTTTTTCCTGTTCTTATCAAACTATTAATGTTATTTCAAAGCAAAATAAAAAAAATTTCTTTGATTTAATAGATAAAATAGAAGATGCAGAAATAAAAAGGAATATTTATTAAAATTAAGGGATATAGTTATATAGGCTAAAAAACCAGTAGTAGAACCACTTAATGTTCAAGAAATATTTAATATATTTAAAAAACCTTCAGAAGTTTCTATTCAAGATTTACAAGCCGAAATAAATCAAATTAAAAAGGAAATAAAAATTTTACAAAAAGAAAATATAGAAATAAAATTTTCTCTTTTGTCTGTAAAACTACAAAATGAAGTAGAAAATCTAAGATAAACCATCTACTTCTCAAGAAAAATTAGATAAAGAATTTATCGCAGTAATTTCTAGAATAAAATTCTAAAAATAGTATGTTCCTGTTAATATTAATATTAAAATAGAATTTCTATGAACTTAATAGATTTAATAGACTCTGGAGCTGATCAAAATTGTATAAGTGAATGATTAATTCCTACTAGATATTATGAAAAAACTACTAAAAAATTATATTCAGCAAGTGGAGAACCCTTAGATATTAAATATAAATTATTTGAAGCACATATTTGTAATCAAAATATATATTTTAGAAACTTGTTTATTCTAATTAATAATTTAGCTCAAGATGTTATAATAGGGACTCTTTTTATAACACAAATATATCCATTTTTAATGGATGAAGAAGGGATTATAATGGAAATATATGGTCAAATTCTTCATTTTCCTTTTATTCATTCTCCTACTTTAGAAGATGTTAGTTTATTAAAACAACATACCATTTCTCAAATAAATAATATTCAACGAGATAATAAAGAATTAAAATTAATAAAAAATCATTCTATAAATAGATTACAAATACAAATAAGATTTTTAAAGGAAAAAATAAATTATGAAAGAATAAATTAACAGCTTAAAGATGACAGAATAAAAATAAAAAATTTCTAATTTCATTAAATTATTATAAGAACTAGTTTGTTCTGATCTTCCCAATGCTTTTTGGGATAGAAAACAACATATAATAAAATTACCTTATATTAAATTATTTAACGAAAAAGATATTCTTGCTAAAGGTAGAATCATGAATTAATGTAATATTGTAAAAAAGAAATTAATGAATTATTAAAGAAAAATTAATAAGGTCTTCTAAATCTCCTTGGAGTTGTTCTGCATTTTATGTTAATAATCAAGTTGAAATAGAAAAAAGAGCTCCAAGGTTAGTAATAAATTATAAACCATTAAATAAAGTATTGCAATGGATAAGATATCCAATAACTAATAAGAGAGATATATTAAAAAGAACTTTTCCTAAAGCAGTAATTTATTCAAAATTTGATATGAAAGTGGATTTTGGCAGGTCCAAATTAATGAAAAAGATAAATTTAAGATAGCTTTTACAGTACCATTTGGACATTACGAATGGAATGTAATGCCCTTTAGATTAAAGAATGCATCTTCTGAATTTCAAAATATTGTGAATATTATATTTAATCCTTATTCTACTTTTACAATAGTTTAGATAGATGATGTATTAGTTTTTTCAGAAAATTTTGATCAACATTTGAAACATTTAAATACATTTTTGCAAATTATTAAGAAAAATGGGTTAGTATTATCAAAGTTTAAAAAGAAATTATTTCAAACTAATATCAGATTTTTAGGTCATGAATTACATCAAGGTAGTTATAAACCTATTTGTAGAGCTTTAGAGTTTTCTTCTAAGTTTCTAGATGAAATTAAAGATAAAAATCAATTACATAAATTTTTAGAATGTTTAAATTATATATCAAATTTTATTCCAAACCATAGGCAAAATTTGAAAACCTTTATACCAGAGCCTCAGAAAAAGTCCTCCTAGTTAGGGTCAAGAGCATACAGAGACAGTTAAGAAACTTAAGAAACTTATTACTAATTTACCATGTTTAGGAATACCTCATCTAGATGCTCTTATAATTGTAGAAACGGATGCTTCAAACTTAAGATATAGAGGAATTTTAAAACAAAAGTTTTCAAATAAAAATGAACAATTAGTTCGATTTCATTCTGGTATTTGGATAAGTTCTCGAAAGAATTACTCTACTATTAAAAAGGAAATTTTATCTATAGTATTATGCAATTCTAAATTTCAAGATGATTTGATAAATGAAACATTTTTACTTTGTAGTGATTGCAAAGTTGCAAAAGAAGTTTTAGAAAAATATGTTAAAAATTTTTAGTTTCAAAACAAATTTTTACATCCTGGAAAGCATTACTCTCAAATTTTGATTTCCAAATTGATTATATTAAAAGTGAGGATAATTATCTTCCAGATTTTCTTACCAAGAAAGTTTTTACAAGAACATGGATTCCAGGAGAATAAAGGATAACAGTCCTAGGCTATTAGGTCTAAGACCCAATCTTTCTTACCAACACTATATTCAAAATCTTCCAACTTTTCTAGCCTTACCTAGTTCTTCAAATATTCCAACTTCTCCTTCTACCAATACTCCACTAGAGGATTGGTAATGAGCAGTGACTCTTACGGAAAACCTGTTTCTTATCTAGGAGCAGTTCAAAATATTCAAAAAATTCAAGAAATTAGATTTCTTATTCTTTTAACCATTCCCTTCTACATCCAACCTTTCTCCTACTCCAACAAACTCTTCCTATATTTCAGGTAAAAATTCCTATGTTTTAAAAGTATTTGTCAAATCTCTGTTATTCCTAGAACAAGGACATATTAATCTTACTTTCAAGGAACTATTAGAAATTTTCTTCATCTTGAGACCATGTGTTGGCTTCCTCTAGGAAACTGCTAACGGTCAACGGGCTGGTGGTTGAGTAATAGTAAATGCAGAATAGTGAAGCTGTGGTGATCAAAGCTTGATCGTAATGAATCGAAAGTAGGCTGCTCGCTATGATTGTTGAAAGCATGTTGTGCACATTGTGAATTACCCATTGTGGCCAGATGCTGTGACCCTAAAAAATAATTTGATTATGCGCCATCCAAAGATACCAATATACGTATGCGGAGATCATTGTGCTCCACTGATCTAGCAAAGATTTTGAGGACTGCAACCACCAAGACTGAAATTGGTGCAAAAGCGTCTCCATGATTCTAGGTGGAACTTGTAAGACTGTTGCAAAATGGTTCCAAACTTGTTGTGCAAAGCTGCTAGTTACAAAGAAGCGGTCAATCTCCTCTAAGGAATTGCAGAAGGCATATTTTGATGGTCCATTGAAGCTCAGCTACAAAAGAACATCTGCCAAAGGGACAATGGCATTAAGCAGTCACCACAGCAAGATTGTCACCTTCAAGGGGATCCGAGCACTCCAGAAGTATTTTCTTGAGTGCTGCCGAGGATCCATACTTGTGAACAACTTCATACGCCGAAGACAGTGTGAATCGACCTGAGCACAATCCATTCCAGTTGTACATGTCCGGCTAATCGAATAGGAACAATTTATGGCCTTGAACACGTTGCACAAGGGGAGGGGACAAGAGTTGCATCAGTAGCGCCGAATTCCATGTATCCTTAGTTGAATATGATTGAGCTATAGTCGTGTTAGGCAACTGTATTTTCCATTCTACCAAATCTGCTAGTGGTGCCTCACCTAACCAATTATCAAACCAAAACCAAGAATCTTCTTTGCAAATCAATTTGTGAAAATTTGCATTGGCCACATCTTTGAGCTTCAGCATGCGCTACCATGTTGGTGAGGGAAGTAAGACATCATATCTAGCTCTCATATAGGTTGCCCACATTGAATTAGACGTATAGAAATTCAGCCACAACTTGAGAGTGAAAGAGCGCATGATATTTTGCAAACTTTGAACTCCAAGTCCATTTTCTTCGTCAGGAAACAACACTTGTGCCAAGTCTTCCAATGCCGCCTATCCCCATAACTTGACTCGCCCCAAAAAAACCTCTACAAAACTTGCTCCATATCTTTTAATTATGGAGTTGGGAGGCTCAAGCACAACTAGTTGATAGATTGGAATTGAAGAGAGAACATGTTTGATTAACACCAAGCAACCCCTAGGAGTCAGTGACTGATTCTTCCATCCTTGAACTCGTGCTTGCAGTTTATCGACCATGTGCTGATAATAAATCCTCTTGGGCTTGCCTATATCATTGGAAAGGATTTATGCGGGAATCCTATCAAATGCTCCAATAGGACTTTAGTAGAATTGGGACATCTAGTTGGCAAGATCAACGAACTCTTTGAGGGATTGATTTTCTGGCCTGATCTGTGCTGGTAGCACTACAATGCATATAAAGCTACTTCACTGCGCTACTGCAAAGATTTCAACCCTCAAGATAACACCTTTGAGCATAGTATGAAAAGCAAAAATGGCAAAGGTTCTTTAGTTCCTAGCTTCACATCTCATGATGGCTTAAAGAATCCAATGACCTCTCCATTAATAAGCAAGGAAAACTAGCTGCCCTACAATAAGTTCATTATCAGGTGAATAAACAATGCATGAAATCCAAATTTGCAGAGAACCTGTGGAAGAAATATCCACAAGACCCTATTGAATGCTTTTATAAGATCCAGCTTTAGAATAACATTATGCCCACAGGCTTTCTGATTGAGTGACGCGATCATCTCTTGAGCTAGCAACACATTATGTAGCAAGGAGTTTGCTTTTTCACAAAGCCATAGATATAAGCTGGGGTAGTAGAAAAGATAGCCTGTTAGTCAAAATTGTGGAAAAAATTTTGCTAACAAATGTACAAAGAGAGATAGGTCTAAAATCTATAAAAGTGCAAGGGTTGTCCTTTTTTAGAATTAGCACAAGCAAAGTAATGTCAACTGCTGCATTTAAGGGAGCCCCTGCAAAATACTCCTAAGCCACTCTGTCCTAGCAGTAAGTGAAGAAATATCCAAAAATCCCATTTGGACCAACTATGCTATCTTAATCAACCTAGAAAACCGCACCCTTAACTTCTTTAGTGTGAATGGCTTCAACAAGGCTGCATTATCCTTATCTGATACTTCTTGCGTGATCAATTTGAGAAGATGATGAAGGTCCTCAGTCACTATGTCTTCAGCTGTAAGAAGATGCTAGAAGAAACGAATGCCCTCATGTTTAATATCATCTACGCTGTCATTCCATTCCCCTCCTAATATTCTTGATTCTCTTGACTTGCATCTTAGACCTTTTACTTGTAACTGAAGCATGGAAAATTTTGGTATTGCGACCTTCTTCTGCTAACCACTTTTCCGAGACTTTTGGAGCCAAAAAGTTTCTTCATGTTTTAGCAATTGCAGAAACCGATCTTGAGCTAGATGAAGGTGTTGTCTGTTCGACTATGTTTGATCACCTTTATTGGAGTGTTGGAATTGTTCCACCTCTTTCTCCGCCTCCTTAATACCATCATAAATATGTTACCAAACACTTTTTGATTCCAAACCCTTAAATGACCCTTTAAGCACTTTAATTTCTCTGACAAAGATCGCATTCCATAGGCTGCCATTGGGAGCTCCCAACTTTTATGCACTTCTTCCATAAAAGTTGGGTGCTCGATCCACATTTGCTGGAATCTTAACAACTTTGGCACCTGTCGGGAGTTCACCTTTAACTCTAGTAATAGTGCCAAGTGGTCCGATAGTGTTCTATTTAAATGAACTTCCCGAAAAGCTTAACTCCTAAAGGCCACAAGAGTCAATAGTAGAGGTAAAGTCATTTATTGCAACTTGGTCTTGAAATGAATTGCTCAAGTATTATGCCAAATTTGAAATTACATTGAAATCTCCTCCGCATATCCAAGGTCGATCCATAGTAGAGCCAATTCTAGTTAAGTCTGACCATAGATCCAACCTCTCAAGTCTCGAACATTTGGCATAGACTAGTGTGGACAATGTGGTTGAATCATTCCAATCATCATGAGAAATACCCAGATGCATATACTGCTCTGTATTTTCCAAAGTGAGCAGATGAAAACCGCCCCTCCAAAGGATCCATATCTTATAATTAATATTACTTAAACAAAAGGAGAAACCCAACTTTATTCTCAAATTTTCTAGCTGAGTAATAGCTACTAACAGTTCAAACCAAGCTAATAGTTGAATATTATGCATTTTAATTAATCTTTTCAAATGTCTTACGGTGGGAGAATTTCCAACTCTATGGACATTCCAAATTAGCAATGTAATCATGATAAACCAAGGATGTTGAGGCATGATTGAGATGAGCATGTTTCCATGTAAGAATTGTTCATGTCAAACAATATTGCAGCTTCTTTTTCCTATTAACCAGTTGAAATCCATCTTTGTCTTCTAGAGGATGTTCAGGGAGAATTTTTTTCCGAACGTGAAGAAGAAATTCATGCAATTTGCATTGCAATGCTCCTCTAGATAGTGAATAAGAAGAAATTCATGCAATCAGTGTCTGACAACGTATTCGTTATTTCACACTTCTTCTTTCGATGCCTGGGGGAGGCCTTCATAACTTGAAACATACTATGCTGATCATCTTGAAGAGTCGTCATCAAATTGTGCCTGTCTCAAAACTGTAACTCTCAGGAAGTGAACTAATTACTGCCTCTAGCTGACTCTCTTTCAGTACTGGCTGTGTCTTTGGAGATTGCATGGATTCATGAATTTTTTCTAGATTTGCTCGTTCAGCTTTTAGCGCTGAGTCTAGAAATTACGATTGCCCAGGGCTTTTTGGCTGAACCATTACTTCTTGGGGTTGAGGTTGTTTTTCAATATTCAACACTCTTGGATTGACTTGTTGCATGCGGCCTAGTTGAGGAATTATTGCTTTATCACTACCACTAGATTGAGGGTTGGGTTTGGGTATCCATGCTTGCTGTGAAGAGTTGTGTAGGCTAGGGTTATGATCTCACTTTGAGGGTTCCTTTGGACTGCTTCATGGTATGAATTAGCATTGGGGTTTTTCGGTTTCAATTGCTTTGGGTGTTGATTATCTTTACCTGACATCGGATTGAGAATTCAATAGGAGTCTTTGCCATGACCAACCTTTTTGTACTTTTCGCAATATTCTGGTAAATCGTGGTAAGTGATCTCACTTTGAGGGTTCCTTTGGACCTTCATGGTATGAGTTAGCATTGGGGTTTTTTGGCTTCAATTGCTTTGGGTGTTGATTATCTTTACCTAACATCGGATTGAGAATTCAATAGGAGTCTTTGCCATGACCAACCTTTTTGTACTTTTCGCAATATTCTGGTAAATCGTGGTAAGTGATATACTGCCAGAAATTCCCATCATCTCCACTCCCAATGCAAACTTGGCCAGGGAGTGGCTTTGTAAGATCAACTTCTGCGCAATCACAAGCCATACTTATATATATATATATGTGTGTGTGTATGTGTGTGTGTGTCTCTGTGTGTGTTGAACCCCAGTTATGATAATCATATTCAAATTTGATGATGACCAAATCATACTAGTGGTTTGCATTCAAGTGTGCAGAAAAGTAGGATGCGTCCGAAAGAAGAAAGTTCGAACGCAAGAGAACGTCCGACAAAGAAGAATCTGAAGCAAAGAACGGATGTAGGAGAGCCTCTGAAATAAAAGGTTTTCAGACCCAGGAGAGCGTCCGAAACACGACCAGGAGAACAGAAGCAAATGACCTTCCAAAGAGAAGAGCTCAAAATGAAGAAGTTTCTGTCAAAGCTGTAGGACGCATACAACCGTAAAAGCACTATTCATAAAGTTATCGGACATATCATCGGATGCAGAGGCTTTGCATCGGACGTCCGAAAGGTCCAATGGCTAGTTCGTTTGGATGTATATTCACAGCATCGACCATCTAAAAGACCAAACGGCTAGTTTCTCAAGAAATAGAAAATAGCCATTAGAAAGCTGTTGGAAGAAATTTCTGGGCTTCTATAAATACCCCCTTGTCTGTAATTGTAAAAAATAGATAGTAGAACTATATGATGGTTATGCTGGTGGAAGTGGTGTGAAAAGCCTGAAAAAGTCATTATGTGCCAAAGATGAAGATAAAGATGAAGATGGTGGTAGGGACAATGAGGAGGAAGAGAATGATGATGAGTGACCTTTACACATTATCATTGAATACTAGTTGAGGAACTCTTTACTTGTATTTACTTTTACTTTGACTACAGGGAATTTATTTTATGGCATATTTCTTATTAATATAGTTGATTTATGGTACTTGTAGACATATTTGAATGCATATTTAGGTGTTGGAATGTTTGGATGGTATTTGGTTTATGTTTGGTTGTTGTTAGCAGGTTTGGAATTTAAAGTTATTAATATTTTTATTTTTAATATTTTTAAATTAGCGACAGATTTTTTCGTCGTTAAGATTTTTTTAATTTTTAAAATATATTCCCAATGGACATTTTCGTTGCTAATTTTGCACTTCACGACGGATTTTTTGATTACTAAAAATGGCAACTGAAAAATCCTTCACTAAACTGTTTTCAAGCTAGCATTCCTGTATCAAATTTAGTGATGGATTTTTTGATGAAAATATCTGTTGGTAAATTTCTGTTAGTAAATCAGTTACTAAATTTTACCAACGAACAATATTTTGACAGATTTTTGGCAAAAATCAGTAGCTAAAGTCTGTTTTTCTAGTACTTTGTTAATAGTTTCGAGTATTCTTTGTTTTAGTATGTTTTTTGTGTTTTTAACTTATATGTTAGAATGTGTTAGTCTATGTTTATTAAGTGGTTTAGTAGTTAATTAGATGTTAATTATCATCTTTAGTAGTTCTTGTATTTAAAGTTTGTGTCTTGTTTTCAACCTATTTCTATTGAGAGTTAGGTTTTCATACATTTTTTTTGTCTTTCGGTTCTAGTCTCTTTTATGATTATTTTATTTAAGTATTTAAGAGTTATTTTAAGTTTTTATTATAGTTAATAATGTGCTCTTATGTGTTAGGGTCGTATGAAAAAAAGGGGTATCTTAATCAAACATCGGATGAGAATTTTCTGAGTAAAACAGTAGTGTGTTGAAGCTATCTTTTATTACGATCAATAGACAAAATTGATCTCTGGAACTTTGACCACGCTCATTGACCGTGGTCAATATTCCTAGGGGTCAAAAATGTAAAAAATGAGACTGTTTTGTGCCTGAAACTTCTCCCAACCCTAACACTGTAAACAGTACATTGAAGCCTTTTTTTCACATAGTTGGAGATGCTAGTAGACGTAGTTGTAGGCCTGATTAGTTCTTCATTTTTCTTCCCATTTAGGGAGCTTTTCTTAGATTAGGTGTAGTTTAGTGTAGTTTCAGAACTCCTAATTGTATATTAAAGACCCTTAGTGTAAGTTTTCTTTAATTTATATTTAATATCATTTGCTTTCAATTAATTGAGTGTCGTTTAGTTTAATTGTTTTATTTACTTGTGCTTTCTTCGATTAACGAGTAGATTAATTTATAGCTATTTTTTAAATATGCTCTCTTAATAGTAATTTGTATACCCTCGGCAGTAAATTTAAATATTTTCTTAAATGCTCTCTTTTTACATAGTTTTTAGAATCCTCTTTTGGAAATGCTTTCTTAATGGTAAATTGTATCTTAGATTAATTTAAATAGAATAGTTTATGGGCTTTCCATTTAATTGATTTAATTAGTTGTGGGCTATCTCTAAAAATGTTTTGTTAGTGATAATTAGTAGTCTAGGTTAGTTAATCGATTCATTAAAATGTTTTCCCTTCTTACTTGTTAACTCTAATCGCTCTATAAAAAATGCATCCTCTTGCATGCTTTTTTGAAAATGCTTTCTTTAATTTAATACTAACTTTTAAATTGCTTTGTTAGTCAAACTTTAAATTGTTTTCTTAGTCTTTTAAATTCTAGTTTTAGTTAAACTGATTAAAATCAATCATTTCAACTAATGATCCAACCAAACAATTGGTAATCATCAACCAATCCTTGTGAGTTCGATCATTACTTCTCTTTACTACTAGTTGACAACAGTATACTTGTCGAGATCGGGATGTTACCTAGTTAGTAGTTGGATTTATGTGTTCTATAAATTTTATAACTAGGACTTCTTTAAAAAGGCATCAACTTTTTAGCGCCATTGTCGACGATTGGTTTTCGGTGATATTAATACAATTTGTTTGGATTGCTAGATTAAAGTCTTATGTTTTTCTTGTACAATTGTTTCGCCTATTTAAAAAACCAATGAGATTTTCAATTTATAGTTATGTTCTTATTTCGAAAAAACTAGAAAGATTTTCTTGTTAATAAATAGTTTAGAGTAGCTAGAAGTCTAGCTTGACTAATTTTCTTGTTTTTTGTGTTTTAGGTCTTTTTCTTGTTTATATTTGTGTTGTTTGTTACTTCAAGATCATGTAAGGACCAAATTGGAATGATGCATACTAAGAAAATTATCATTATTATGATAATACAGGCATATCGAAGAGAATGATTCTTGTTATGATTACCCTCCATGTCCTTTAGATTATCAAGAGGGATGGTTTAGCCATCCATAACGCATCCTTATGAGAGTTACCAAGAAAATTCTAACCTTCTACCTCAAAAGCCTTTATATGAACCAAAGGAGTTCCAATTCTTTCACCCATCAATCCAAGAATTTGAACAGATAAGATCAATAGAAAGGAGCATGATGCTTCAAGAAATAGACGAACTTCGAGAAGAAATGGCTCAATTTCTAGGAGAAATGGTTATATTCTTCGAAGACCAAGCCGCATCCAATAATCGGTTACAAGATCAACTTGCGAAAGTTCAAAGAATGGTAAATGGAGAAAAATAATGGACCGCAACACTCCTGCCAATGGGAAAAGAACTGGTTCAAGAAGAACAAATTGAAAATATCTTGCAAGAAATTGGTTTCAAAGAGCCTTTTGAAATTGAATTCACAACAATTGGGTCACTCAACACTTATGTGTATGGATGTGAGTTGTCCCGATTACAACTAAAGAGATGTCAATTAGGGTGTTCAAGGATAAAGAAGCCGCTCAAGGAGGAGGAGAAGAATCTAAGAAGGATATTTCCTAGAGGGGGCCAAGGAGGTATAATCCACTTATGCTGGAGTTCAAATCCTTGGGAATTTTGGAGGAGTTCAACAATGGTACAAATTCACTAAGGATTATAATATTCATGGGAAGCTTCCTTGGTGTTGAGAGAGTATTTCTTTTCCTTTTATTTATCATGCTTTATTTTAGTTTCCTTACTTTAGTATAAGTACCTTGTTAGTAATAAAGGCTTGTAGTCTTGCGCATACTTTAGTTGTGTTGTATTATTGGTGAGTGAATTTTAAACTTTTTTGGACAAATTTAGTAATTGATGATAATATTGATGGCAATATAGTATTTTTGTGATTAGTGGGATAATTGTTGGATGAATTTGAACTTAATTTGCTACTTGATTATGGAAAGTCTACTTATTGAAACATTAGACTTGCTAAGTCTTGGGTTGATTTTTGAATAAATGATATGAATGCTTGACATAGAACTGAAGTAGTTTTGGTTCTAGATTGATCTTTTCCACCAAAAATATGTGGGAATCTAAGTTTGGGGGTAGAGTTGGGCATATAGGCAACACTTGTGTTGCGTTTAAACCCCTTTAACCTTATATGTATTTTTCTTCCTTAATTTGTTTGGACCACGTAAAGCCCCAATGACCCGTTCTTAGTATAGTATTGTTAGTTTAGAAAAGGATATGCAACCTCTAGACTCGGTGTTTAAGTGAAGTTGCATTTCAATGGCTTACTTTAGATTGCTCATTGTTTAAACTTGTTTAGTGTTATGCTTAATGTTGATGAATTCCATAGTTAAACGTAGCTTTTGTTCTAAGTTCACTTTGTTCTTAATTGCTTACTTTCACATTCACTTGATTATTTTATTGTTCATCTTCTATTTGAACTTTTTGATTGTCCAAGCGTAGTTCAAAATCATTACATAGTTTTATGTCTGGCTAGTTGTTTGTTTTCATATACTTTTTAGTAGCATTTTTATTTCTTGTTATATAGGTGAATGGTAGGATGAGTTGTACTGATGTGTAACTCATCATTGAATAATACGAAAAGTATGGTGGGGCCTATTATCTTGTTTGTTTGGAATGGTGTTGTTTTCATTGTTCTTGATAGTTGAAATTAGGTATTGAGCACAGATTGCATTTCATGTGAAAAAAGATATTTAATCCTCAAAACTCAACAATGTTTTCAACTAGTTCATAAAATGGTTTTCTTGACTAATTTTAACCTCAAACTTTACTTTTTCTGTAGATATTTTCTAATACCAAGTTTAATTGATAGTTGATATGATTAAACATTTCAAGGTTTTTGATAATTGATTTTAAGTGTACAAAGAAATGACTTAGGCTATCGTTTGATCATGTTATATGAACTTACATTTTAGGATACTTTGTGGTTTTTGTTGAAATTTGACTTGGTACATTGATTGGGATAGTGTAAATCCCCTATTTAGCCAAATTAGCCGGATTTCAGAAATGATATAAGTATTTTCTTGGAATGTTTGAGCCAAAAATCTACCTTATATTGATATTATCTTCCCTAGTGTCCCCATTAAATCTTATAACTTAATTTCTTTGTTAACCACATAACTTAGCCACTCTACTTTGTTTATTTATCCTTTCTTCATCCCATCACCGTAATTATTGTGGTTCTACCTTAGTTTTCCAATATAATAGTTCAAGATTCTTATGATGGTTTGAAAGAAATTTTTGTATATTAGTTGGGGAATGGAGTTAAGAGTTCAACATTGTTCATATTCCCTTTTTGTATTGTTATGATGTAAAAATAAATATAAATAAAAATAAAAATAAAGAGAAAGAGAAAAAAGAGAGGAAAAAAAAGGAAAAAAAAAAGAAGAAAAGAAAAGAAAATTGCAAGTGTTATGTTTCTATTCAATAAAGAAGGTTCATCTTACCTTTAAAAATTGTGAGTACTACTTCAAAATTTGGTTAAGTAAAGTTAATTTTTGGGATTTATATGTAAGGGATATTGATACGTGAGTTTGTATTAGATTGACTAAGGTGAGTTAATTCACTCTTATCCACTATTTAGAATTTATCCTACCTTATTACCTTAACCTACATTACAAGTATTTAAAAGTCCTAAATAATGCTTAATCTAGGCTAATAGATATTAGAGAGTTGGGGTGAAATATTGCTTCGGTTAATGTTTCTTCCTAAACCTTGCGGTATCAACCCATATCCTTGTGTATTCATATGCATTGATTTGTACTTTTCAATAAGTTCTAATGATCTTTCTATACTTAGGACAATATTTGAAAAACTTGTCTTGTTTGTTTTAAATCAACATACATTGAAATGGTATTCAATTAACTCTTTATTAGTCAAAGTAATTTTTGTGATCGAAACTAGTGTATACTTTTTTAAATGAAGAGGTGGATGAAAGTATTGAGTTTATTGAGTTAAAATCTCATTTTAACTTTTGACTAGTGCACTAGAGTTCAACATTTCAATTTCAATTCCTTGGTGGTGTTATGTGTTTTATGTTAGTCGTAATTATTGTTCTTTATTTTGCTCGGGACGAGCAAACAATCTGTTAAATTTGGGGGTGTGATAGCTCTAGAAAATTAGAATTATATGTACCCTAAATTTAATGGTTTTGTTACTAGTTTCAAGCATTTTTAGTGCTTTAATATGTATTTTTACTTTTATGTGTTAGAATATGCTAGTATGTGGTTATTAAGTAATTTAGTACTTAATTAGATTTTAATTATTATATGTTAGTAGGTTCTTATATTTAGAATTTGTGTCTTGTTTTCAACCTAATTCCATTGCAAATTAGGTTTTCATAGGTCTTTGTTTGTCTTTTGTTTTTTGTCTCTTTTGTTATTATTTTGTTTTAGTGTTTAAAAGTTATTTTAAATGTTTATTATAGCTAACAATGTGCTCTTATATGTTAGGGTCGTATGAAAAATAATAATGCATCAATCGAATATTGAGTGAGGATTTTCAGAACAAAACAGTGAAGGAGTGATGAAGATGAATTGTTGACCGTGGTCAACCAAATTTTTTACCACGGTCAACAAAATTGGCCTGTGGAACATTTATGCAAATTACATTGACCACACTGATTGACCGCAATCAATATTCCTAGGGGTCAAAAATGTCCAAAATGAAATTGTTTTGTGGCTAGAACTTCTCTCCCAACCCACATCATTTAATCTCTTTTTCACATAGAGTGTCCTAGTAGGTGTAGTTGTGGGTTAGATTATTTCTTCATTTTCCTCCCCATTTGGGGAGGATTTTCTTAGATTAGGTGCAGTTTAGTATAGTTTCGAACCTCCTAGTTGTATATAAAATACCTTTAGTGTAAATTCTCTTTAATTTATATTTAATATCATTTACTTTGTCTTAATTTAGTGTAGTTTGGTTTAATTACTTTATTTACTCGTACTTTCTCAGATTAAGTAGTATATTAGTTTGTTACCCTCTTTTAAATATGTTCTCTTAATAGTAATTTGTAGGTAGTAAATTTAAATATTTTCTTAAATGCCCTCATTTTACACGATTTCTTGAATCCTCTTTTAAAATTGCATTCTTAGTGGTAAATGGTAGCTTATGATTAACCAATTAGAATAGATTATTTATGGGCTTTCCGTTTAGTTGCTTTCTTACTTAAATTCTTAGTATAATTATTAAATTAGTTTATGTGTTTTCTCTAAAAATACTTTCTTAGTAATAATTAATAGTTTAGATTAGTTAATTGTTTTATTAAAATGCTTTCCCTTTTTTCTTGCTTTCTATAATTGCTCTCGAAAAATGTTTCCTCTTACATGCTTTCTTGAAAATGCTTTTTTAATTTAATGCTCACTTTTAAATTGATTTATTAGTTAGCCTTTAAATGGCTTTTTTTGTCCCTTAAATTATAGTTTTAATTAAATTGCTTAAAATTAATCACTTCAACTAATAATCAAACTAAACAATTGATAATCACCAACCAATCCTTGTGGGTTCGATTCCTATTTCCGTTTACTACTAATTAACAACTGTATATTTGTGGAATGTCGCCTAGTTAGTAGTTAGATTTAAATGTTTTATAAATTTTATAACTAGATGTTCTTCAAAAAAGGCCTCACTCATCATCTCTAGGAGAAATCTATTCCAAGTATATAAGCGGGTTTAAGAGTTGAAAATTGAAAGCAAGAGCATAATGAAGTTATAGACTTTCAAATGGCACAATTAATTGTCTCGTAAAATATAACCAATGCTACCCAAATTTATATGACCGCAGTACTTCGTTTTGCACGTCACGGAAATCACTTAACGAAGGTTAGCCTTTTGTTTTCAGAGTAGTTAGCATTGGACATATATTATGCTTTGTTTAGAGATGCATTTTTTAATTTTGTTATTTCTCATACTAAATTACTTCTAGGCTTCAATAAACAAATATTTATCGTACATTTTCTTTATTTATATACACATAGCATGAATGAGACACTACCTCGATAATTTACAATTGCATTTCAATTGACAGAAAGGTAAAATTGAGAGAACCTTGAACAAATTTAGTTGTTTTGTCTTCAACACTTTGGGAATAGTTGTAATAATTTGTTATCCTCCTACCATAGTAAGACTTTACCATTCTTGCCTGTTTTCTGAAAATATGTTGTGTTAATTGATAGAAGATTCTTAGCATATTTCACACTTTAATATATTAATAGCTTTAAAGCATTCTTCAGATGGAAAAAGTTTCATTAATATTTTTCTTTTGTATCATTTACTAAAGAAAAATTTTTGAATAGTTGCTAAAAAATTAATCTAATTTCCAACAATATGAATTTCAAAAAACACAACTACCCTTTGTTAATCTATTTTTAACTCTAGGGACTAACTATTTTATATTTGAAAAACGCACAACTCCCGTTATGTAGTTAGGAATTTGGTCAGATTAAGATTTTTTTTGGCCAGATTAAGATAATTAGACTACATTTCCGAAGATCAAATTCATGTTATTTCTTGTACTTGTAATCAATTCTGTTAGGAAATATATACATATACATATACATATATATATATAAATATATATGAACTAACTAGATAGTTTATCTAAATGATATTAAAATGAACTTTCCATTGTGAAAAAATATCAATTTCTATTGGCAAATTTTATAGCAAAAGCATCTTTACGTAAACGATTCTGAAAAACTAAGAGTAGTTTTTCTTATTTATGATGGGCACTCGAGAAAAAATGACCAATTTTTGCTTGATATAGTTTTTTATTTTATGTAGTAGTTTTATGGTACTTGCTCTTTTAACTATGTATTTACATGTATTACTATTTGTTGAGAATTTGCCTAATTAAGTAACCATGCTATTTCCAAAGATGTTGGCAAAAGTTGCTTCGATAGTTTAAGGGTGATCAACAAAGTATTAGTTAGTAGCTAAAGAAAAACAATATATATATGCACACACACGCATACTTGAAAGTTTTCAAAATCTTTTTATGAAATACTTTAACAACATACTATAGATAGAAAACAGAAGTAGGGAAATAAAGAACAAGAAGTAAAAGAATTGTTCAATCTAGAGTATTGCACCAATATATACATCGAGTTACAAAATATCTAAAGCAGCAAACAAGGGAACTTTTCCATATTATTACTTTTGAAGGAAATGGACAAAAGTTAAGATTGTGCTCAGATTAAAAAAAAAAAAAAAAGATGTACCAGATTATATGAAAAAGAAAGAATATAACTTAGTAAGGATCAATTTTTTCTTGAACGCATATTAACGTAACCAAAGAAAAGCAAAATTAATAGGTAAATGTTTGCTTACATATGAAATGGTTACGAGTCAATATCCTCAACAAAGTAGCAATAGAAAATATTAAATTAAGAAAATAACATTGCTTAGATTTAGTCAAATTTATATATCTTCAACTTAATTACTTATCTTGACAATTGCATCCTTGGTTCTCAAGATTTGCTAATCTAATTATCGATTTTATAATTTCACTAGCGTTCAACATAATTATTTTGGACTAACTCAGCTATCGAAAATTTAGCACAACTTTTGTATTTTTATTTAATGGTGTGTATATAATGATTGTTAAATTCATGGATTTTTGCATTTTTCTAGTGATACATGTTTGCTTTAAATATTTGTTAAGTTGGATAGATTATAAAATTCTGGAACTGGCATATACTTCATATTTCTCTAGCAAAAAAAAAAAGAGAATAAAGACAAGATGTGCAAATCATGAAAAAATATTGTAATTTTAAATGATTTAAAAATAGAAAACATAGAAAATCTTTAATTTGATCGTAATCATCTTTCGTAACATTAAAGAGACGAGATGAAAAAGAAGAATGTGCAAGTAAATATAAGATACGAATGACAAAGCCAAAATAAGTATTTAAAAGAAAAGAAGAAATGTGTTTAATTTAATTATATCCAAGATAAAAGGGAGAATATAGTGAAGTTGTCAGATTTATAAAAAAATTATTACAAATTTAAATGACATAAAAATTAAAAACATTGTACAACCATTAATTTAATATTATAACATTTCATGATATTAAAGGTATATGATAAAAATGATGAACACAAACATAATTAAATATAAGATCTAAAATCAATAAAATGTCAAGAAAACAAGTAATTAATATAAAATATAAATAAAGATATTTAATTGATATTTAAGGTATTCACCATTTTAAAGAATTAAACAAGTGGAGTTTCAAAATTCTATACTCCAAAGCTGTAGCAAATACAAAACTTTCATATTTTAAATATAATTTTTATAAGAAATTTAAAGAATACAGCTCTAATTAATTACAAGCAATCACGTGCAAAGCACGTACATTTCAATAGTATAAATAAAGTTAAGAGGTGCAATCTCCACTCCACTTATTGTACTTTGGCTCAACAAAATGTTGTGTATAAGAGACAATACACAGATTCTTAAACCACAAGTTTTATAGAACAGTGTCAAAGATGTTGCAATTACATAAAAATGTTCGCCATCATTTTAAAGTTACTGATATAGTAGTACATATGGAAATAACTTATTAAACAATTTTAAGGAATTGAATGCCTATTTAATAACACTTAATTATTCTTACAGTATGTTGGCCCCGGAAACTTGGCCATAGTTGTGTTTGGAAAAATTCTCATGGACGTTTGGTAGCTTATCCTTGTACTTATATAAAAAATTACATTGGTCATGTAATATTAGATGACGCTAGCCTATCCCATATTGATGATAAAATATTCTAAGTCCTAAGTTCGGATGGGCTAAAGTCTCCAAATAAAAGGTAAGATGTCACGCTCGTCCTACTCACTTTTAGAAGGCTTGAGGGTAAAAAGACGAGAACAAGACTTGTATCTCGGAGATATTTCGATATTCAAGTCAAATTCTTTAGACAAGAGAGAGCAATTATATAGAGTAGTGATTTTGCCACACCTTACGGTTATGTATAAAGATGTAAATTTAAAAAAAAATACATAAAATATAACATAACAAATTGTCAACTTCTTAAATATTTTTTTTTCCTTTTTCCTTTTCGAATAAAATATCTGTTGAAATTTAAGTTATTAAAACAAAAAAAAAAGTGAATAAACTAAAAAAGTTGGGCAGTTGTAGGGAGTAGTGCGAATTAGGAAGTTATTGTACTATAGAGTTTACTAAAGGTAATATTAGGAATAGCATTAAATTTGACATATCAGACTTTTTACTGTATTAATAGAAACATAACTGAAAACATAAAGTAGTAAAAGAGATGTGTTATATGTATTGAGTCATGAATGTGTTAACCTTGTAAATTTGTTATTTATACCAAAATTAGATGGGCTTGGTAGCTAATAATGCTTGATTAGATTTACCTGACCCATCAGAACCTATTTGACTTAGGTTAAATGCTTGTTTGACTTTGTTCAAAAATAACCAAAATACCCTTCTCACCGTAGGACTTCTTTTCATGTTACACCATTAATTGGTTGTAATATTTTGGCATCATTGTTAACCTGAATGATGTCATCTTACTTTAGATGACTCATAAATCAAATCTATTTAGATATATCTCATTATTTTTTTAACTAACCTCTCTCCTTACATCTTAGTGGCTTTAATTCATAACTAATAGGTCATAAGGGAAGCGTCTGACTTCTACCTAAACTTTACTCCTTTGTCGATAATTTCTGTTGTGTTTGTCAATTATCAAAAAAGAAAGAGTTAATATCATTTCAAACCTCCAAATCGAGAAAAAAAAAAAAGCCTCAATATGACCATTTAAAGTAAAAAAGTTTCAATTTGACCCTTCAAACTATTTAAAAAAAAAAGTGTTCTATTATTGCCCTCTAAATTGAAAAGGTTTAGTTTGGCTTTTCAAACTAAAATGAGTGTTCCAATGCGGCTAGGACTGTTAATTAAATTTTGTAAGATGGGCTTTACAAGGTCTGAACTCGACTCACAAATTATTTCAGATTTTAGACCTTAATAGGGTTATGATAAGTCTAGTGAATAGAGTTATTTTGCCTCTAAAACTATGCCATTTTGACTATGTTAGACCCATATTAGGTATTCTTATGTGTTTTTGCTTTAATTCTATGTTTAGTAATAGTCTTAATAGTCTTAGAGTAATATCTGGATTTTTATTAGTATTTACATACTAATTTTGATGATTATATGATACGTATTTGTTTTGATGCATTTTTACTTATTGATTCTTGATGTATATCTGTAGGAAGTATTTGTAATTAGACACTTGAAGAATCAAAGAAGTCAAGGACCAAGAATCGATGCAATTAGAAGAAAATTAGAAGAACAAGTCCAAGGGTATCAAAGTTAACCACTGTGGTGCCAAGATCCAAGGTAGTTCACCACCGCAGTGTCGAGCCACTCGAGACTTCAAGTATCCACCATTGCGATGATGAGCTCAAGGAAGTACATCCAACCACTGTGGTATCAATTGGCCAAAGACCCTGGTCAAGTCAAGTTGAACATTGTGGTTTCAAAATCAAAGAAGGGAAATCTGACACCGCGATTCGAGAACAATTTCAAATAAAGAGAATTTTGGCCAATTTTTGAAAAGGGTGCGAAAATTCAAATTAGCCCAAAGTGTACATCTAGAAATACATAGTGTAGGGTGCAGTAGTTTTAGTTTTAACTATAGATATTTCTAGATAGCTTTAGGAGTAGAAGAAATTTTCCTTATTTAGTAACATTTGTAGCCATTACTCTTTTTCTTCTATTTCTTAGCATTTTTTAGCCTTAAAATTACACTGTATCTTTATTGCAAGTTATGAAACATTTTATAATTATTGCTAACCTTTTTATTAGCTTTCAGTTAATATAAATATTTCTCATTTTTATGCTTATTTGCATTTTTTTGCATCATGACTAGCTTATTTATGTTAATGTTATTTGTAGTCCTTTCCTTAGTAGTAGCTATAACTTGTTTTTATATTTCTTTGTTTCGTACTTTATTCAATATATGTAGCTAAACTACTAGAAGATTGGGTTATGAAAATGTAAAATTTACACGTAGGGGTGAGTCCAACTAGGTAGATTAATAAATGATGGAAATTTAAGTTGTTATAAAGGGTTTGAAATAGTTAGTAAGAGGGACAGGATCTACCCTTTGACCACATTTGTGAGGCTAACACAACAAACAAGTGTTGAGTGTTAGTACTTAGACAGATTTATCACAGTTGGGTTGATTAGTAGTCCGGCCAAGATGCTAATTTTCCATAATTAGTTCCTTAAACTCCATGTTAAAATATAGACTGGAACTATGAGTCAGACCAAAGAATTGGTTCGTAGTTAGGAAAAAATTCTCGTTTGTACCTATTGAATGTCACTCATTAGAAAACCCCACTGAGTAAAGGAATTATAGTAGTAGTCCAATCTCTCTTGTTTACTTGTGTTAAGTTATTTGCTAAATTATTTGTTTATTTACCATTTTACTAGTTTAATCATGCTTTTAGCTCAATCATATTTGAATTGGTTGTTGAGATAGTACTCATATATTAGGAATTCTAATAGTCACCAATCCATCCTTGTGGGAACAATACCCCTCATCACTAGATATAAATCTATCCCATATACTTGCGGTCGTGCAGATTATAGTATAAGTGAAGTAAGGTGATTTTATAACTTAAGAGTGAATGAGCATTTAAATTAGAAATATTTAGACTAATATACGTCAGGCTGGCCTAAGTTCACAAATGTGTAACTCACACTCCACTCACAAAATTATTTGGATTTTGAACTTAATCTGATTGGCCCAAACTTACATATCCAATAAAAATTTTTATAGGTTATTTGTTTTTTTTTTTACACCCTATCAATATAATATGGAACCATTGAAATTATTACCTTTATCCACATAAAATCTAGTTGTATTATTTAATTTAGGATAACACTAGTAATATATATATATATATATATATATATATATGAGTTTTAGTGGGACCGAACCTAGTAAAGTCTAAACTTGTCTCACAATTGAATCGGACTTAATATTTAGGTTCAAAGTCAACTCGCCTCATTTTAATATAAGACTCGGCCTTTTAAAAGAGTGTATAAGACTCTGGGCCAAGCTCAACTCGGCTCACTTTAATATAAGCCAGGCGTTGACTAGATCAGGTCAAGCGAAGCTTATAGCACTGCCTGCCCCTATTGACAGTCCTAAATGTGGCCTTCCAAACTAAAGTCTCAATTTCGCCCTCCAAATTGACAGTCTCAATTTTGCCCTCCAAATTGAAAAACATGGTCATCCATTTCAATTTTCAATGGGCCATTTTTGTATTTTCAAAACCTTGATCGTCTCAAATGATAAAAAAAAATAATAACTTATTTTTCAATAAACTTATTTTTTTTATAAATATATCAAATTCGTATTTTTCATTTATCAAAAAAAAAAATCCTTATTGTCTTTATAGACACTTTTAAAAATAGAGAAAAATACTTATCAATAAAAATATAGAGACGATAGAGATTTTTTTATAAGTGAATGGTATTTGTATACTCCAAAAATATTATTACAAATGATCTACTATATATTTAGAATGGAGTGCCATATTAGAATAATCTTTCAATTTGAAAAGTCAAATTGAGATTCTTTTAGCTTAAAGGACCATATTGAAATAATTTTTGCAGTTTGAAGGACCAAACTGAAACTATTTCAATTTAAAGGGTCATATTATATGAACAAATTTTTAATTTGAAAGGTTAAATTGAGAGTTTGTCAATTTAGAAGGTTACATTGTGACTTTTACTAACTTTAGTGGGTTAATATGGCAATAACCCAAAAAGAAAAAACAAATAATAATAATAATAATAATAATAGATGTATGTCATGCGCCACAACTATATTCATTGTGACTCGTGAGTTTTGTACGTTACATCTTTCTGTTTTTGTCAATTGGTCATAAGTTTTTATCCTTTTCTTCTCTTCCCTTCCTTAATTGTCTTCACTCCATCTTGGATCTTAGCCATGACAACAAAACGGGGGATCAGAGCTTTATTTGACCCAAAAAAAAAAAAAAACACTTCTGGAAATATCATCCCATCAAAAATATCTTATGAAAATGATATCGCAACTTTGCGCATTTGGTAAGCCAAAGTAACTTTTTTCGAACCAGTGCATTTTTACACAAATAGTAACAAAGACACTCTTATGTTACTAGATTGGCGAAATAAATTAACGAAATTAAAAGTTATATATATCTGATCAAATATTTAAAATTAAAATATTTATAATTATACATGATTTCGCTACGTGACTAGCTTTGATATCATTTTCCTTCCGTAATATGTGTGATTGAAGGCAAAAGTCAGTTGCAGTCAATTGTTTTTCATTTTAAAGCCTTTTCAAATTGAAGGACACTAAGAAAGGGAGTATGCTTTTTTTTTTCTTAAGAAAAGTTACAATGAATCATTACTTATCCCGTTAATTACTCAAATCAATAACTTAAATCATAGAGAATACTATTTTATTATTATTATTATCTAATCGTGATTTAAATACAGAAGTGGAATTATCTTTTGTAGTTGATAAGTAAACTATGATTCATTAATTAAACAATAACAACAATAACTAAGCCTTGTTCCTACTATAGGGGAATATATTGTGAAAATATTTAAACTTTTTTGATAACTCTATTTAGGCCCCATTTAGAGTTAGGGTGATTTTACTAAAAAAGTACATTTAGATGGAAAAAAAGTTTTTTTTTTTTTTATTTTTGAGTATTTGGTAAGTATTGTCCATAAATTTAGGGGTAGAACTTTTGGTCTCAAAAATACTTTTATCAAAAGCTAAAAATTAGTGCTTTTACATTAACTTTTATTTTTTAAATAATTAAAGATAATCTTTGACCATTTATCATAAAATTAGAATTGAATAAAGGTATAATACTTTTTAAGTTCAAAATGATGCATTATTAAATATAAAAAAAGTGCGTATGCAACTTTCCACCCAAATAATAAAAATTAAGCACTGACTAACTACTTTCTTCAAAGTTTTACTAAGTAAAGTGTTTTGTGATAAGACACCATAATGTCAAATGGAACCTTAATGCTGAAAATTGAATGGTCAAGAGTCTTTAAAATTTAGTATGTTTGATAACAAATTTTTCTTACCACTTAAACCATCAAGCACTACTTAATTTATACTCAAAATTTTAAATAAAGATTTTTCACTTAGTTTGTTGAATTTTAAGTGAAACTTAGAACCGTGACAGCCTTAATTGAAAAAAAAAAAGTCATTTACAAGCAAAAAACAAAGTTAGAAAGGAGTTGTTTAATTGTAGCCAAACACTCCCCTCCCATCAAAAAAAAAAAAAGGCTATATTACAAGAAAAATAGTTTAATGCGCCTCCATGTTAAGGTTAATTACATTACCTCCAATGAGATTTAGCCAGATTACCAAATAAATCTTGATGTTTATTTGGATTAACGCGTCAAGTTCATACTAATACCATTTTTTGGACTATTATTTTGACACATTTTTCGAGCTATTATTTGACCTTAAATAACAGACAACTGAAATAGGTGTTTTGATAGTTAATAGTGGAAATAAGCATTTTCCATAGCCTTTTTCTGTGCACTAAAAAACAGTTAGTTATACAAAAATCGAAATAAATTACTAATATCAGAATACATAATATTTACACCATCAAACCAAACATTAAAAATCGTATACAAAGGTAATTTTTACTCGTCATTCGAAATTCAAAAAAAAAAAAAAAAAAAGAAAAGAAAGAGATACACATGTATTTGTAAGCAAACATGTATTTCTCCAATAAAATATGAAAAATAAAATTTAAAATTTGCAAAAAAAAAAAATAATAATGAAAACAATATACTCCATCATTAAATTCATTATATGTATGACGCCTCAAATCTTGGGAAACGATATTAACTGAGGTGTCTCCTCACATATAGCATCACAAAAAGGTTTAGATTTCCAATCTTACGATTTGTTGTAACCGATTGGTCTGAATATAGGCTAAGACTTTTGGACATAGTTTGAACGAATATGATTGAACGAGTCATCAAGTTCGAATTTTCAAACCTTAAGCATTTTAAACTTCAATTATTGGCACATAGTTCGAACTCACGTTGTCGGACAATATATCAAGTTCAAAAATTCGAATCTTATAAGGAGGTGTTTGGTTTATGAATATTATAAGAATAAGAAGTGGGAATAAAAATTCATGATATTCATAGATGTTATTTGGTAAATCACTATGAGAATCATTTTATGGGAATGAAATTATTAGGAAATACCCATTTTCATTCTCCACATATGACTTGGGTTTCAAATTGATTAATTTATCAATATACTGAAACTCATTCCTTATTCAAACCAAACAAATAAAGAAAAATAATATAAATCCATATCGATAGTGGGATTTATAATTTTCATTCTGATTTTGATTTTCGAATACGAACCAAACACTTCTTAAGTGTTTTAAATACCATTTTCCACGCCGATAGTTCACACTACCAAAAATAAGTTTGAACATCCAAACCTACACTCTCGTTTTCTCCATGCTGAAAAAGATTCATATAGTTGAATAGTGATGAATAGTGATAAATGGTAGAAAAAGAATACTTGTGAATAGTATAAATAATTGTAAATAGTATAAAGGCTTAATTACACTTTGTCTTTGTAAATAGGGGTTATAATTGTAAATTATCTCCTATGTTAATTTATGAGCAAAGTGCAAAAATGTCACTATACTTTAAATATATATAGGTTTTGGTCATTTTACAATCAAACTAATATTATGGCCGAAAATGTCACTAAACTTGTAAAAAAAAAGTCATTTTTTGCCCTTTTCGTTAGATTTCTCCATTAACTACTCTATTTGTGTCAGCCATGTGTCTCTCTCGTGACTCAAACAAGGATAAAATTATCCCAAAAAAAACCTCCTTCATCCTACTTCATGATCTGATCAGATCTGATCAATTAGAATAATTTCCCTAAATTTTACAACTCATGTTTCCAAACAATCTTAATCATTTATCTAACAAGTTATTATGCCTAATCAAGGTAAAATCCTTGTTATAATCTAAAGCCAAAAAATATATTTTTTAAAAAAAATTGAAACTTTTGGTATTCACTTGCATAGAAATGTAACACCTTTCTCACAAATAATGGCAATGGGTTGGGGTGATAGATTTGGTACGGGATGGTAGCTCTAGGGGAGGTTGCGAGAGGAAGAGAGCGGAGGTGGTAGATCTAGGGCCAGAAGGAAGGGATGGGGAATCTGGGTCCATAAGCTTAATCTTGCTTGCGAGGAAGAGGAAGTAGAGAAAGTGGCGGGGATGGTGGATCCGAAGGTGCATGGAAGGGGGAGGGGGTGGGAATTCAGGGTCAGATCTGGTGGATCTAGGGGCGGGGTTGATGGATAAGTAGGTAGGGAAAGTGGCACCCCACTTTTTTACTTGGGGTGGGAAACAAATTAAAATCGGGAGAGGTGGCGAGACGGGGGGTGGGATGTTTGGACTTGGGAAGGAGGAGGGTGTGAATCGTGTGGTGCTAAGGGTGGTGGTGGGGGGAAAGGGGATAAGGGAGGTGGCAGGGTTGGGGTTGGGAGAAATAGGGGCTCGGGAGGTGGTGGACAGGAGATAGGAGTAGAAGTGGTAGTGGATTTGAGTTTACAAGGAGAGGTGGAAGTGTCTGGAAGGAAATGAGGTAGGGAAGGTATCTGATCACGAGGATGAAAGAGGCTATTTTTTTTGGAAAATTTTATCCCTATTTGAGGAGGCATGTGACTGACACAAATGAGCAGTTAACAGATAAATCTGATGGAAGGGGGCAAAAAATGACTTTTGTTTCCAAGTTTAGTGACCTCTTCGGCCATAATATTAGTTTGATGATTAAAACCCATATAAGTTGAAAGTATGGTGACATTTTTGGCATTTTACTCTAATTTTATCTATACATTACTCCAAAACTTAACAAGGTTAATTTTTTTCATACAAAAGGAGTGTGAAATGTATAATTACCCTCAATTTCATTGTTATACTTTGCTAACTTGAAATTAGAATGAGTTGCACTTTAATACCATGACTTTATTTTATAATTAATTTGTTATTTAAAGCTAAAGACTACTATAAAAATAATTTTTTACCTTTTAGTATTAAGTGCGTGAAATATTTTTATATATATTTTTTGGTTTCACGCAATTTTGTCGTGTCATGATTTTCCCCTCTTCTTATTATATTTTGTATATTTAGAAAAAAAAAATTCAATTTATTAATACGACTTAGTTTTATTTTCATTTTTAATAAGGGATTCATTATATACGTTTTCTTATCAGACTAATAAATATTTTCAAATTTTGTTAAAAGATATATTCTTTTAAAAGTGATTGATGAAAGTAGTTGATAATTGTGAATTGTTTTTACTAAAATTATTCTTTTAAAAATGAAATAAAATAACTTTTTTTTTCTAAAATATGTATTGTTCCCAAAAAATATATATATATGTTGTGTTTGGATGGAGGGTTTAGATTTCAAAATCCAAATCAATCATTATGCAAACAAATTAATTTATGTCTGTTGGACATTTAAAATCTACCAAATAATGAGAGTGTGATTTTAATGGTTAAATGAGTAGATTTCAAATTTACCAACTTTCATGTAATTTCAAATCCTTTCTACAAATTAAATCCACCCATCCAGAGGTAACCTTAGAGAGCATGAATAAGAGAATTGTTCAACTTCAGAGTATATAAAATATATTATTAATATTTAAAACAATATATTTACTCAAATAATGTATTTTTAAGTACAAATTGATCATATTAATTAATAATAAAAATAAATAAAAAATTAAAAAATAAAAGAATGCGACGAAATAAATAAAATACGTTATTCTATATATAAAAATAATAATAATGAAACAAGTATATAATGGAATGCTAAAAATAGATACGAATATTAAGAATATTTTTAGAAAATTAATTCATGAACTTAATATAAATGGTAAAAAGTCATTTTAACACTATTGGATAAGGGGAAAAAACCATCATAAGTTTTAAAAAACAATTTTTTTATAAAATAAAGTTAGGGTATCACAGTGAAGCTCATCCTAATTTTAGAGTGACAAAGTGCAACTATAAAATTGAAGATAATTGTGACATTTTATACATATTTGGATGGAAATTTTAACCCTATTAAGTCTTAGGGGCAATTTTTAAATAAAATTAACATATGGAGCACTTTGTACCTGACTTCTATTTACATGCACAAAATGTAATTAAGCCTACTATAAATAATGATGAATAAGCTAAATAATGGTATGATTAGTAGTTGAACTAATTAATAATGATGTATACTTAGGTTGTATTTGAATCGATAGATTTAGATAATGATTTAAAATTCGTCTATTTTTGGAGGGATATGTAAGGTTAAAATGGATGAATTTTAAATCCACTCAAATTAAAAAGTGTGAAATAAAAATTTTTAAATAACTTTTCTCATTTGGATGGATTTAAAATTCATCCATTTTGACTTTACAAATTCTTTCAATAAATAGATAAATTTCAGTTCTCCAAATCCATGATCCAAACACAAAATTAATGACAAAGTTGACTGAAAGTTTTAAGGTTGACCAAACAACTACTAGAAGTACTCAAGAAAAACATTCTCAAAAAAAATGCTTCATTTTGATGGTGAGTATTGTAATCATCTATAAACATTTTCAAACGATATTTTTATCTTACACACAATATATTTTTTAAAAAATTATTATAAAATATTTTAAATAATATTTCTCTATATTGACACTCAAAGGAGACGACAATATTCAAAATTTATCGTTCCTTTTATGGAGTATTGTATTGTACGCTTCGGGGAGTTAAAAAAAAAAAAAAAAATTTGTGTAGGACAAGTATAGTGGAGAGAATATAATGGTGCTGTTTGGACAGCCAATAATAGAGTATTATTTAGTGAATAATATTTATCTTTTGACTTTAGTAATTTTTGAAAATAATGTTGACTTTTGTAAAAATAGAATAATTGTTTGGATACAAAATAATATTTTGAAATAACTATTTGGATTGGAAATAAAGAATACCTATTATTTATTAGACCCATTCAAAAATAAAATAATTTCACAACTAATTAAATAACTATGGATGATTTTTTGTTTAATTTCTTTATTGATTTCCGTATTTACGGTGGTTGAGTTTTTATTTTTTATTAAATTTTGAGTAATTCGAGTTGCCAAATAAGTTACATATTTCGAATCATGATTGTCACTCATCTATTCAATTTATCTGTTATTTTAATATTAGACTGTACTTGAGAATGCAGTGCCGATCTTTAAAAACATATTCCAAAAAAATGACATTGTTTGACATTTCTAAATTAAATTTAAGCCTACAAAATATAATATTGTAATTTGTGAGCAATTAGAGATAGGCCTATAAATAAATTGCGTTTAAACCCATTTCATGAATAATTTATTTGGGTCTAAATCAATGTATAAATCCGATTACCCGGATTCAATTTGGATTCATTTAGTTATTATATAATAGACCAATCGGATATGGATCTGGTTGTTTTGATCCGATTATATATATATAGATATATATTTATTTATTTCCAATATAGTTTTTGCTCTAATGTAAAATAATGTTTGAATATGAATTAAATCTTCTTTTTTTACAATTAAAAAAAATTCTATAAACATTTGAAATTTTTATATATAGATTTTCAAATTTATAAAATAATATTAAGATTTGGTACGACGAATTCGGATATGGATCTCCTTTTATAGATTTAGAAAAAATCTAAATTTGGATCCGAATCCGATAGTATTAAACGGATTTAGAGTATGGATCTGCAAGAAATAGCTTGGATTTGACCCGTTTACATGCCTAATTAAAACCCCACTTTAGTTATTATCAAAAAGTTTAAAAACAACAATGTAATAGGCATGTCAATGAGTTGAGTCTAGACTCGAACCCTACCCGATTTGGACCCGTTTATCTGAGTCTGAATCTATGACAAATTTTGATTACTTAAATCCGATCCGGACCTGTTTAGCTATTATAATAAATGGGTCGAATCTGGATCTTGGTGTTACCACCTGATTAAGATCTGGATACGATTAAAATATTTAATATATAATAAAATTATTGTATATTAGTATTATTTTATATGTATATATACATTTATATATATATATATATATATATATTGTGTAAATTGCCCATATGATTTGTATTTAATGTAGAATACATGCATAAATATTAATTATGAACTAAATATTTTTTTGTAATTAAAAAAAGAAAAAATTCATAAATTGTAATAGTTTTATATATGATTTTAAAAGTTATAACAAGAATATTAAGTCCCGAATCAGGATCTGACAAGACCTGACGAAGCAGGGTATGGATTTACCTTTGTAGACCCGTCAAAAATCCGGATTCGAATCCAAATCCTATTATATTAATCATATCCGAGTTTGAATATGCTAGATTCGACCTGAAACTGACCCGCTTACAAACCTACAATGTAAATATAAAAGTGACAATTATAAATATTCTTCATTTAGCCTCACCACACTGCGTTTAACGAAGAAAAGTTGCTTAAAATTATTTACGTTAGTATTAATTGAATATTTTTTTAAAATATAAATAACTAATATGATATGAATGATGTAAATAATAGATTGTGTAAATAATGAATAAAACAAAAAATGAATAGTGCTAAATATTATTTGAAAAAAATACTTTACTGACTAAATAAAAATTAATATTGATCAAATATTATTTAGCAAATAATGCTCGTTATTTTCTATCCAAACAAATGACACTTAAATTTCGTAGAATTATCAGAAAAAATCCAAAACATGAGATATGAATGAGAGAAAGAAGATAGGACCCCGTATGTTGACAAATCCTACGTCTCTTCTCATGTAAGTTATTCTTTTTCCTTCTCTCTCCATCATCTTTGTAAAGGGTGGCCCCAACGGATCCCAAAAACTCCAATTTTTTCTCAGTTAGCTGTGCTACATGACAATCAAACCCCTCTTTTTCTTAACTTTTCTTAGAAGTCTGTCATACCCATTTTGAGCATTGAACTTCTCAAGAACAGGAAAAAGAGATAAAAGAATAGGAGGATAAAAATTTGAGCTTTTTCTAAGCCTTTTGTTTTCTGGGCTTTAATGGGTTCTGCTTTGTTTGATTTTGATGGTTTGAATGGGCAAGATATGAGTTGTTGTTGGATGAACGGATGCGTATCTCAAAAGGGTTCTTGAAAGAAGAGTTTTTGAGCTGTAATCTTAGGTAAATTTTCATGTTTTTTCTTGATCTTGGAAGAAAATGTTAATGGGTTTTGTTTATTTTTGTGATTTAGTACACACTTATTTTTTTATACAAACACTCCCCTTTGTTTATTGTGTTATTTCCTCATCTGGGTTGCTCTGCTTTTCTTGAAATCACACACATATGCTTTGGCTTCTTGTTTTCTTGGGTGTTTGTGTGTTTTGCGTGTGTGTGTGACACAGAGAGAGAGAGAGATTGTGTGTGTCTGTGATGTTTAGTGATGCATGAATTCAGTATATGTATATGTAGTCAATGGTTGTCTATATTGGTTTCTGTGCTTGTTTAATGTGCAAGGATATGTGTAGTGATGTGTATGCATATCCATCTATGTTAAGAGTGTGGGATGATGGATTTGTTCTGATGATTTTAATGAGCTGATCTGTAAGAGTAAGATTGGATTCTTTTTTCTTTATATAAATATTGCACTTATTTTGCTTGATATTATCTACTTCATCCTTCCATGATTTCCATCGCATGTTGTTTGGGAATGTCAATGGCATTTGATGGTTAATCAGGAGATGGCAATACTACATTGCACATATACAATTTTACTTGAACATTATGAAAGTATGAAACTCATTTTGGTTGAAGCAATAAAATTTAATTATATCTCTTCGGTAGAGGTTTTAAGCAGACAATCACAAATATGAGTGTCATGGATTCGCTGATATGATATGTGCTCGGGATTTCATTTCTATTTTCCCTTGAGTATCTCCTCAAAGCTCCAAATTTTAAAAATACTTTTAGCTTTTGGTTAAATGCAATATACCACGGAGCTCTGAACCCTGGATTGTGTACAAGTAGTTTGTTTTTTCACAGCTGTCCGCTTGGATTTTGATTGATCAACCCAAGATTCTTCAATCCAAAGCCCCTCAACCATAGTTGCAGTTGTAATGCTGGGCTTCACACGTCCTGGTTGTCCTGTCCTTTTGAATTTGTTCTTCTTCTGTCTGAAGGAAGAGTGAAGAATTGCCATTTTATGATCTTCTAAGACCCACTCAAGTCCCTGAAGAAAGTAGAAAATAGGGCCATAAGTCATAGGTCATTTGCTATTGCTATAAGGGCTGCTTTCCTTTATACGGCTTGGCTTTGCTAGCGCTCCTATATTCCTATGTAGTGATCGATCTAAGAAACTCTAAAGTTGCTATATGCATTTTAGTACTTTTTTTTTTAAATGCTCCCCACCCCCCTCCCTCTCTCCTCTATTTTCTAATCCACCTTGCTTACCATTGATGTGGGATACTGAAGATTCCTACGTGCCTTTGCCATTTGTCTTTCTGTGTGATGTGTGGCGTGCTTCAATAGTTTGGCATACACCTGTTGTCAGAACTTTTTGTTCAGTTTGTTTACGGAAACTGAACAGAAATGATTGACCTGGTAATGTTAACTGAATTCGTTGCATTGTGCTTTAACTTACTCAATTTCTAATTGTATCTGAAAGATGTACTGAGTTTCATTACCCGATTTAAAATCTTATGCAGTCAGTGATCACATAACTTACCAGTTCTGTGCATCGAATGATATTATCAAATAAATTGCAGTCATTGAATCACAATAATCTTGTCTTTGCACACCTTAGCTATTCAAACTGAACAGATGCAAACATTGCCACCTTATTGGATTTGTGTTTGCAAGAAAATTTAGATTTATTGTCATCAAACTTCACTAGATTAGTGATCTTGTCTTTCTCATTATCAGTGGTTCAAAAACTATTAGTAGTGATTTCTTGGTTATATATCTTTACTTGAAAGTGAATGTTTTCTTGTTAGTTTGTTTCTAGGAAGTGGAGCAAATATGCAGTGTACAAGCTATTTCTATTCTAGAGATCAAAATGTAGATGCTAGTGGAATCTTGTGGCAACAATTCGATGGTGCTGTTTTCTCTAGAAGTAGCAGAGACTACAATATCTTGTTTCAGCCACCTAGCATTGATCAGTATTTAGCTTATAACAGGGAATTATTGAGGGAGACAATGCTAAAGCATGAAGCCATATTCAAGTATCAGGTAAAAGGCGTTCAAACATTAAAATATAAAATGTAAGTTGTATAAACATATTATGGTTCTGTAGGCATTGTTAAAATCAATGTAATTTGGGTAATGGGATCCTACATGCTTGGCATGTATCTTCTTTAGAGAAAATTCTTTGCTACTCACTCCGCAATGCGGAGTGAGTATTGCAGGCCATTGGATGATTGAAAAGTAGTGGGACTCTCTTACTTTTTAGTCATCTCAACGGCTATCATACTCACTCCACATTGTGTAGTAAGTAGACAAGGAGTGAGTAGCCAAGAACTACTCCTTCTTTAGTTTTTGATAATTGTGTGATTTTGACTGTTCAAAATGATTTTTCATGTAGTTGAGAAATATGCCTTACCTAAATGACTGGTATAGAAATCTCTTTCTCTCTGTGCTGGGTTTTGTTTAGTTGTGGCTATTTGTCCAAGGAACATATCAGGAACATATCAAAGACCTTACAAGCAGAGCAAGCAATTGAGCGTGTGTTGTTTTCCAGGTCCATGAACTACACCGCTTGTATGGGAGACAAAGGGAGTTGATGGATGAAATCCCATCAGAAAGGAGAGAACTAAATAAATATCATCTGCAGGTGCAAACTTCGCCATCAAATTATTCTGTATCTGGAATGCAATGTGATACTTCTAAGAAGGCTTTACAGATTCCATGTTGGCTTTTGCTGAATCCAAGAGGTGATATGCCATCTGCACAAGGAGTGGAAGGCTTTCAAAAGCCCTCAAGTTTTTATTCACGAGAGGGCATCCATGCTGGTTCTAATGTTTATCTGGCAGAAAACCATTTAAAAGAACTCGATGTATCATCTCGCAGAAGGAACAAACATGGGAAGCTAATGCTGGATCTGGAACTTCCAGCTGAGGAACTCATGGATAGCGATGAAGGAGAACAATTAGAGGAGGAAAAATTTGCTGAAGTGTCTTCAGTTCTACATGATCCATCTATAAGATGCATAGACTCCTTGCCCAAGAGTAATTTGATACTTGATGGCAAAACTCCTTCCAATTTAAATACGAGTTGCAGGAAAACAAGTTGTTTGTTTGATCATTTGAATGAGCCAGTAGAGTGTGATGAACCTGTTTCTACAACTTATACTAGTTTAATTGACTTGAACGCAAGCAGCGCAGAAGTCATGCAGCTGGAGCAGGATTTATCTGGAAACCGAAAATCAGAATTCACTGTTCTAAATGAAGTTGCCCGTGATATTCTGGAAGGGAAAGGTATTAATTGGGTTCTTCCCTTTTGTTTATTCCCTCTTCTTTCTTTTTTTTTTCCTTCTTTTTTTTTCCCCTCTGAAAGGAATAAAAGCAAATTATATGATCCATTTTAAAATTTCAATTTTCAAATTTTCTTCCTTTTCAATCAACAACCTGTTATTCTTTAAACTTATTATTTAATTTTATTTATGGTTCTAACTACAGCCTCCTGATTATCTATATTTACAGGGAGTTTGAGATGCAGTATAATTTCTGGGCTTCGGGTTTCATTTGTTGGAAAATCGCCCTTGTCATGCAATGATAAAACAAGTTTACATTCAACATCTGCCAAAAAGGATCAAGACTTGTTTGATACTAACAGACAGAGAATGTTGAGCCCTTGTGTAACCCCTTCTCCCCAATTTGTTCAGTTATCTGATCAGACCAATACCGGAGCATCAACCTCAGTTTCTTCTCGGAGAGCATCATTTAGGGAGGTTCCTATAGCAATTCAAGCACTTCCATGCTTCAACAGTCCAGACTTCATTAGTAGGACTTCTAAATCATCTATTGGAAGCTCCGGGATGAAGGAGAAGTATTTATGCTCAACCAAGAATCGAGCATGCTCTACAAGTCTGGGAAGTATTACCTCCCATATGAGCTCCAATAGTGATAATCAAACAATTGCTGAACACTATTCTGTTGCAAGGTGTGTTAAGGACTCGGATCAAAAAAATCCAGTGGTGGATATGGATCTAAATGTTTTGCCTTCTAGCTCTTTGCAAGAGACAGAAGTTTCTCAAGATGAGGGCAAGGGTATAGATGGAGAAAAAGTACATGAAAATTCCGTAGGAAAATTGAATGGGCTAAGCATTAAGCCAGATCATGAAGGTAATGTGGTTGTAAGTACAAAATTAACAGAGCCTCCTACTTCCAGTAGCCAGTTTTGTGCTATTACATTGATCAATTCTCCTTCAAATTCATCTGAGAATGAAGACATCCAGAATGGTAAAAAGTCTGATATCCTTGCTGTCATCATGGCTTCTGATCCTTCTCACATATCAGAAATATGTCCCAAAGATGATACTTATCTAGCTACTGAAAGTGGAAAAGAAATTTCTGAGTCCAAAACTTGTATTGACTGGCGTTTCTCTATAAGTGAACAAAAGTCTTCTGAGGTCTCTTCTGAAATAACTGGAGTTGGGACAGATTTGGAGGCACCTATTAGTCCAGACAACAAAGAGCATTCTCCACCCAGAGAAGAGTCCGAGGACAATCAAAGTGAGAAGCTTAGAGATTCAGATAAGGACCTTGACAGGATTGCAGCGGAGGCCATTATTTCGATTTCATTATCAGGAAAACGTCTCAACACTAGCATCGATGGGCCACTAGAGGCCTCTGTTGATTGCCTAAATTGGTTTGCTGGGATTGTTTCTTCTGTGGCTGGTAATGTGGGCAATGGATACACAAGATCTTCCGAGTGGTGCACTTCGTGGTAATTGCAATGAATTTGCCCCTAATATTTTCGAATATCCAGAAGCCACGACATTCAAGTTCTTAGAGAACAAGGTTGAAGATCACTGTTATATGACGATTGATGAGAACAAGATGATAGGTGATATTCTATTGCCAAGTCACCAAGGAAGGGGGCGAGCTAGAAAGGCAAGGGAGTGGAAGGAATTTCAGTCATTTCTACCATGTGCTGCTTCTCTCGGTAAGTATGATTTTACCAAGAATCTCCGGCTCGTTGAAGGCCTGACAGTGGCTGCAAGGTCCGCTGCTAAAGCAGTTAAAGTCAGGAAAAACATGGGTAGGGTTGGCCGAGCTAGAGGAAGGAGGCAGTCCAAAAAATTTCCTTCGAGTCGTAGTTGGAAAAAAGGTGTGCTCGGGTTCGAAACAGCAGATCTTTGAAAGCGAGCAGAGCTTTCTGCAAAGGTGCTTATTTGGATGGGGAAAGAAAAATAGGCGGCAAAAGCATCGGAGGGCACGGAACTGCATTGATCTTGGTTTGAGCTGAATGGCATCTCTGTAAATAAAATAATTTATTGTGCTAATGCTAGGAAGATTGTAAGAAATGTAGGAAGTTAATTATTCTAAACTTCGCTCTGAAGCCTTTTTTCATCACCGAATATTTGATCTGGTGGTTTGGTAAAGCCTTTGACAGGAACTGTTATGTGCTGGTAACTGCTTTAATATTTGACAATTGAACTACAGAAAAGCAGCATTATGTGTAAATACTGGTTTGCTTAATTACTTGAATCATGGCACTGTATGTGAAATCCGAAGAAGGAAGCCAGGAGAGAACTAAGTAGTTTGCTACTGACTGGCGTGGCCCGTTGTCGTCGAGGATGTAGTGAATAATGAGACATCTCATTTTAGTTTGCTCTTCTAAAACTGTCGGCGTGTTCATCTTTTTTCTTCAGACAGGAATTGGAAATACTAGCCTCACACTACAGTTTTCCATTGTGGAAGTTTTTTATTACTATTTTATGTGTCATTCTTTCTATTTTAATTTGTTTCAAATTATTTATTATTTATTAAGATGGTAAATTTTTAAAGTTTATTTTACATATTTTACCTTTTATGTAAGTTTCAAAAATATAGTATTAAATTCATGTCTCAATATTAATTGCTCTTACAAGCCATTTTAAAATTTAAAGTACTAAAATTAACTAACAAACTTTGTATCTCAAAATTGAAGGACAATTATGGAAAAAAAACATCTTATTAGTGGGTAAAATACCAAATTTTTTTAAATTATGTAAGTTTGATCATATCATGGAATAAAATGGAACGAAATATATATATATATATATATAATTATGAATTTTAGTAAAAAATCTTGATCATTTATTAGATATGGAAGAGATAAAGATTAAAATAAAGTGTGGATAGAACATTTTAACATTTTTCATCAGAATTGATGGTTTCACCATCAACCCTCAATTAAATATTTCCACAAGCCTCGCATTGGATGACTGTATTGTGTGGGAGACATTAGAGAAAAACTCTAAAATGGACCGAGTATTATCGTCGATTCGGTTCACCCAAAAAGACTGATAAGAAGAAGTGTACCTCAGTGATAGAATGTACAACCACTTTTAGCATCACAAAAGAAAACTTGAAAATTCCTATAGCTAAAGTTCAAATTTCCATTTTGTTTTTTTTTGGTTTGGGTTTTTAAAAATTTAGGAGGGTAGGTTACTTCTCTTTCTTTGGCATTAATGAAGGCTGTTGGAACAAAATTTATGATGGTTATTAAGGGTATCATGTTTTTCCAAATGAGAGTCTCGTATTAATCTTTAGAAAAATTCACTCTCCCTTCCCTTTTAGGACCATTTCCTTATACTTTAAATAGAGAAATCCTTGTAGTGGCCTTAAAAATTTTATAAAAATTTGTGTTGTACAAGTTTTAAAAGTTAAGGGAATGGTTCCCTAAAAGAAACTGTAGAATTCCCCTAATTTTTAAACGACTACAAGGATGTCTAATAATTGTTCAATAATTAATATAAATTTTAAGAAAATTCTATAATTCTTTTTAGAGAATCATTCCCTTGTACTTTAAATGTTTGTAGTACAACATCATATATTTTAAAAACTTATACTGTACAAGCTTTTGAACATAAGGCAATGGTTCCTTAAAAGAGATTGTAGAACTCCTAAATTTTATCCGCTATTGAGCATATTTCAGCGATTTAAAACGATAATCACATATTGCCCACCTAACAATAGTACTCACATAATTGTATATAAAAGTAAGGAAATTTTACAGTCTCATTGAAGGAACTATTCCTTTGACGTTAAGAACTTGTTCATACAAATTTTAAAAGACATAGTGTTCTTTTGTACAAATTCTTAAAGTACAAGGAAATGGTTCTCAAAAGAGAGTATAAAATTTTCTACATAAAAGTATTTGGCCACCAATTTAAGGCTAAGTTTTGTATACTTTTATTTCAATTACAATGGCACGAAATTAAATCCTGCTAAATGTCTATAAAAAAATTCATTATAATTTGTCTAATTCGAATTGCTAAATATGTGATAGAATCTCTCAAATTAAAATTAAATCAACAAAGCATTGTAAATATAACAAAACATAGAAATAAAATTTGATACAAAACTAATTAATTAGTTATTTGCTAATAAACTAAATTAGCATAGTACACTTTTTTTCTAGCTAATCTGATTGATTAAATTTTGGTACTTAATTAACTAGTGAATCAATAGAGAAGGTGAAATTGGAATAAAATAGGTTCTCCAATTAATTACAATTAATTGTTTAAGAAATAGAAAGTTATAGAAGATTTGTGAGATTTTTAAAAATTTAGAAATGCTAAGTAATATTAGTATACGGTATAGGGGAAGTTTGTAATTTTTATCCCTTAATATCTTTTCTCATCATAGTGCACTCGTGGTTTAAAGTTAATGCTATATAAGGGATAATAATGAACTCCTAAATTATGTAACTGGTAATGTTTTGAAACGGGAACAATATTTATTAGGTTATATAACGAATTGATATGCATTTCTTGTAAAAATTCCTAACCTAGTAATCATGTAACGAACTAATTTGTTCCCAAGCTACCAAATTTTCTTTATACCGCATCTATATTACAAATATGTCCATATGACTGGACGAGTATATGGGTGTAAACGAGTACAGTTGATTTTTTTAAAAATTTATAAATGTGTTCAAATTTAGTTTGTTTATCTTTTAAATCAAATTCAAACGGATTATTGTTTAGTCGAATTCTAATTGAACTCTAGTAATTTAAAATTTTTATATATAAAATTGAAATTTTAAACTTATCGAGTCGATTTAACAAACAGTAAATATTGTTTAAACTTACTTTAATTACAGACGAACCAAATTCGAATGAGTTCTTATCAAACCTGTCAAATTCAATTCGAATATCAAATGGTTTGATTTTATTTACAGCTCTAGACGGTATACATGTTAAAAGTCTAGCATGAGCCTGTATAATCGAATTCATCTAAGGATTTGAATACAGGTTATAGTACGTATATATTAACAATTGTGTGACTTGGCATAGAAAACTTGTGATGGGTTTATTGATTAGGATATAATTTTCTTTTTCTTTAATTCAATATATCAAAACCAATTTATGTGATAAAATTATACTTATTTTAGGCAAATAATATTGTCATACCTTTTTAACTTCTTACTCACCTCTAACCATTTTCCTAACAAAAAGTCTAAACATCCTCTAATAATACCACTCCATTTTTCTCTGTCTAAAATATCTTTGTCTGTAGGTCTCTAAATACCACTACATTCTCTTTCCCATCATAATACTAGTATTTTACTAGAAATAATGAATTTTTGAGTTGGAATTGCATCAATTACAATATTTGTCGTTAGAATTAACACTTGGAAGGCTTGCCAAAGGGGTTAGATCTATGTAAAATATATTTTTATTTTTAGGTAAGAATATACATATTCCGTGAGAACTTATAAAAAGTAGTGGTAGTTGACTTTTGATGTGTTGCCATGAAAAAAAGAAAAAAAAAAAAAAATATGTGTTGCCGTCCATCTAATTTGGATGAAATCAAAGGGGAACATAAACAAAATTAAATTAGTATACTATCTCATTGGATTGGGAGTTGCAAATTTTAAAAATGGTCATTGTAGATTTACATTGAAAGAGATTTGAACATTTAAAGGCTAATGAAGTTTTGTTTCATTACAACCTGATGGTTCATATGAAATAAAAATATAAGAGATGAAATTATTCTTGTAGATAAACCTTAAAATCAGGGTAATTTAGGTATATAAAAATAGAATGTGTGATGAAGGGTTCTTAGTCATTTTACTTATCAAAATAGGATAAGAGTGTGTAAGAGGTAAAAAAGTGTACACGAATAACATTTGCCTTATTAAATCATTAGAAATACCTAATTTTATATAGTTGATTGGATTTTATTTCTTCTTTTATAAATCTAGTGATACATGAGTGATTGTATAAATACATGAAAAAATAAATTAGCAACATGCCACTCAGTTGGTTGTCAACATTACGAAATTATTTAGGGATAATTTCATGAACCTCCCTTAAGGTTTATGCTAACGTCACTTATCTTGAATTTTAAAAATATAATTTACCTCTCATCTCCTGTCAGTGGGTCCTAGTATGAATATTAAAATACGTGAATTGATATTTATACCTTCGGTATTTTAGCCAAATCACGAAAAAGGCAATTTCAAAAACCTCCCCTAATTTTTTTGATAATTTTTATTTGGCACCTTTAGCTTTCTAATAATTTTTTGTCAACTTATTAATAAAAATTTTTGTGATAATTTGTTTATCTGTATCTGTTCTAACAAAAACTTGACCACGTAAAAGTACACACATATTATGATAGAATAAATATTGTTAGTATTGGGAGAATTACAAATACTCGTAAATAAAAAAAAATTGTATTCTTTAGATAAATTTTTTGGCTAGCTAATTAATTTATGAAAATATAGTGCATGTTAATGTGGTTGTGTGCATCAATTTGCATAAAAAAATTATAATTTGTATAACACATCATATAAAGTATAAATAAATATGACTAATACAATTTTGTTTGAAAATCAAAAAATAAAAATTGAAAACATATTATTTCAAAAAAAATTAGTCAACTAATTTACAAAAATGTGTGTTTATGTAATGTACTTATATGTGTTGGTTTGAAAAAATTTGAATTGCACCCACCATATAATATAAAAATAAATGTGATTCGTATTTGTTTGAAAAATCACAAATTCATAAATGATGCTGTCTCTTAAAATAAATTGTTTGATGAGCCTTTTGTCAACTTATTTACTAGTAATTAGGAATGCATTAATATTTTGTATGTCTTGGCTTGAACAAAAGTGTAGAACACGTAGATGTACACCATATATAATAATAAAAAATACTATTCTGAGTATTTTGAAAATCACTAACTTGTAAATAGAAAAATTGGTTAAAATATATATTTTCGAAATTTATTGGTGTCGACCATGAAAAATTGCAACACTCCCCCAATCCTTTTTTCATGTTTATCTGATCATTTAATCACTAAAAATACTATGGGTAAAATCGGAAGAAAAATAATCTCGCTCTATTTAAATCAAATTTTTAATAGATTGGGCTAACAATATTAAAAAAAGATTGAATTAGGGTTAGTGATATTTTTGAATATTTAGCAGTATTAAGTGATATCTATATTATATATAAAGTATGAAGGGGGAATTGGTGTGATGTCATTATTTGTTTTACCATTTATGGCCTCATCTTCATTATACAATTCCCCATAACTTCCTCTATTCTCCACTTTCAAATACCTATATTATTTTTAATTTGTTAAATAATTGTTTATAACATTCCCCTAACTATTATTTTTTAGATTTTCTATATTTTTGTCCAGATTGCACACTCATAGCGTGTAAGGCCTTTCACACTAGTTAGTATAAACCTAGGGAGATTTTTGAAATTTTCCTATGTATTTTTAATGTGAACTTAGATGGGTTGAACTTTTATTAGAAGAAATGATTTTCTTTTTGTGAAAGTATCTATATATGCGAAAGACTTCCAGGATTTTCGGTCTCGGACGGCAAAATCTCGCTGTTTTTCTCTTCCATTATTGTTAATTACATCATGAAAATTACCTTCTCTTCTGGTAATATATTTATTGGGCATGTACCGAAATAAATGGGATTTTTAAGTTATATAATGATGGGTTTTGGGCCAAAAAAACATCAGACTTGTAAGATTTTGCAATAGAATTTTAATTTATAATAGTTGAAAAATAACTCATGGTTTACTAAGAAGTATCACCTATAGCTCCTTCAAGAAAAGTAATAAGGAAAAAAATACATGCAACTTTAGTGTAAATTGCCTAGGTTTTAAAAAAATTTCGTTTTAAAGATAAGACATGGTGTTTAAACTTGAAAAGTAAACAAGTAAACTCAGAAATATGAGAGAAAAAAAAAAACATAGTAGGAAATTTTTTTTATCTCAAATAAAGATTCTTCAAATCCATTGAAAGATATGCTATTTCACACAATAAAATATGTATGTAGAAAATGGAAAATCGGAAACTATATATTCCCCTCATAATTGGAGAGATTCTTGGATTGATTTAAATGAACCGAGGATAGTATTAATTGGAAATTTTCATAAGATTACAAGTATTACAAAAGGCATGTCCTGTATATCTTCTTTGTATGACAAAGAAATGATTCAGAGACAATAATAAAAGGAAATTATACCATATTTCGACCCTTTAGTCTTGTTGGCAATAAAAGAAAAAAAAAGAATGTATGTATGTATTTCCCGGGAACAAAAGAGCATATGCAATTTTCCAAAGAAACAGAAGAAAATGGCTTCAAGCTCTACTTTTGGGATTGCTTTAGTTTTGATCCCCTTTTGGTGTGCCGTTAATGCTTCTACATATTTTCCAGTTACTAAGTTTTTTAATGTGGTGAACTATGGTGCAAGATCGGACGGAACTACCGATAACAGCCAGGTTAGTATAAGCAAGAATAGTAAACACTAATATCATATATTCTATTTGTGCATCTATACAAAGTATAAAGTGACACAATTATTGATATATCACTAGATTTTTAAGAAAAAAAGAAAACAAAATTTGATCTAATATTTAAAATTAAATATTAGTGATTTAATATAATTTTACCGTCACCTTGTAAAGTAATTTTGAAATCATTTTTCATATTTTCTACATAGTGCACTAGCAAATCAAACCCATTTGCACTGGCTTTCATTTTTCATTCCCTATAGATTTGTGATAACAAAAATATTTCCCTTTTCATTGTTTGTATAAAATTTTTACCCAAAAAAGAAAAAGATTCGCATATGTGTGCCATTAATTGGTGGAAGCTTTTTTTTTTTTATTATATATATATATATATATATTAATTGGTATTAAATAGAGTTCTCTTTTTTGGGTATTCAACTGTGAAGGCATTTCTGAGAGCATGGAGGGATGCATGCAAATGGAAAGGAAAGAGCAGACTTTTGATTCCACGGGGAACGTACATGCTGAATTCAGTCACATTTATAGGGCCCTGTAACGGAGAAATGACAGTTCTTATTAGAGGGACCCTTAAGGCTCCTAGTATTCCTCCATTGTTTTTTACCAATACTTGGATCGTATTTCGTTATATTGATAATTTGACTGTGAAAGGTGGTGGCTATTTGGATGGTCAAGGTGCTTCTGCTTGGCGTTATAATGATTGCTTTAAGAATGCTCGTTGCTTGCCTCTTCCTATTGTAAGTTTGATTTCATGTTTTTTTTTATTTTTTTTGGTTTTTCATTGTTTTTCCCTTTAGGGAGGAAATCCAATTATCAATTTGGAAGATGCTCCTAGAAACCAAACTAGCAAAAGCAGAAATCCCCGGAAAGAAAGTCTAGCTTTTAGGAAATTTTGAAACTATTGAGAGATCGTAATAGCTGTAAGGTCTTAACAAGTATTTTGAGTTTTCTATACCTCAACCTATTATCTTGGTATCTAGTAATTAACCAATATGACATAAAAGTCATAAACCCATAATCATTCTCCAAATGAAAAAAAGAAGAAGAAGAAGAAAAACCTTTCTTATTGCAAGTTAAGGAAGAATATATGCAAAGTTGGCATTGCCTCATTAAAAGGCAATTAGTTTCTACTGTAATTCGCTTACAAAATCTTAGAGAAAGCAAAAAAATAGTGATAGTATCAGCAATATCACGGACAAAATGTTACGAAATTATAATTCCGACTTGAGGTTGTCTACTGATGCCTGGTGATTAATGGTTCTTTATTTTTTATTTATTTGTATTATATTATTTGAATAGCGTCGTGCAACATTAGTTGGTAAACATTTCTAACACAAAATTTTGATAATTTTTGGAGAATTATGAGTATCTGATAGAATGTCCATGCTGTTACAATTAGGAAATCAGGCCGGAAATATGCAATTTTCGCTCACATTCATCATATGCAGTTATTATTTTCTCTTTTTTTTTTTCTTCTGGGTGATTAAAATTTAAAACAATATCATTTAACTGATCAATTGTGTTTGTTCCTTTTCAGCGTTCATTACTGTTTTTTTCTGTTTTCTCTCTCCTAATATTTAATATCATTTTTTATTAGTTTATTTATATTTTACTATGTTGAGAGTGCCCTAACTACTCTAGAATGTACTGGAGTTTTCTTGCAACTTGCTTAGAATAATCTAGATAATGTAATCTTCCAATCTCGACTAGAATGTTCTGCAAATTAGTCCTAACCGACTTATAGCGTAGTATAAATAGCTGTTGCGGGCTTTTGTAATTGTAAGGTAAGTCCTCCTACTTCCTAAGGTGTTGTGAGTTGAGTGTTTAAGTTGTGAATTGGTGTCTTCTTGTTTTTTGCCTTAGTTGTGTAATACTTGAGTTATAATTGAGTTATTTGTGGTGATATATTTTATGTGATATTGTTTTACTTGTTTGAACTCTGCCTATCACTTAAGAAAATCAATAAGTGGTATCAGAGCGAGACGATCTAGATCGTTGTTTTCGTTTGACGTGATTTTTGTAGGTAATTTGGTCGAGAACCGAATAAGTCGTTACTCTATTGGAAGGACCGATTGGGGACCATTGAACGAGATATGTGAAAAATATCGTTGAGACACAGTCTGAGACTGTGAAACTTATTAGTCTGGGACTATTGTTACATGATTGGTGTGAGGCATATCAAGAGAAGATGGCAGATTTTGCTACGTCTATTAGTATCGTTGAGAGCCTCAACAACGTCAACTATGGGAACTAAAGCACCCAGATAAGGCATTGTCTCGTTGATCATGGCTTGTAGGACCTTATTGGTGGTAATAAAATTACGCCACCAAATGATCCCAAAGCCCTCAAAGAATGGAAGCGAAAGCGCGGAATGCTGTGTATGCATTGGTAGTTGCTATGGAGGATGAGCAGTTGCCAAGGATTAAGTCGGTGAAGATATCAAGTATTTTGTATGGGACACCCTAGCATCTGCGTTTGCAAAAGGAATGAAGCAAAATTCTAGTAGCTCGAGAATAAACTCTTTTCAATCTCTCAGAGGAACCTCACTCTACCTCAGTACTTTTCAAAAGTAAAATATTTGAATGAGGAAATTTTGAAATTAATCTAGATAATGAGATCAGTGAGACAAGAAAGTGACGAATTAGATCGGAGTTTAAGGGTCTCGTCACTGTAACTCGCAGATGTGTTATATAACTAACTCTAGAGGAGTTGCAGAATTTATTATTGAATGAATAAATTTTGGATGATAAAATGTCCAAAATCACAATTAAAGAGGAGGATCAAGCTCTCTTTACAAAAAGGAGAGTAGACAATCGAAGAGCTATGACATTCAAAGATGAAGAAGCAAAAAATAGTGAGCAACCAAATCAGAGATTAAGCAGGCAATGGAAGAGTTCTCTGCAAGGGGAAGCAAGCAAAAACAGATATACAAGTGAAGATGATGAAGATTATGATCCGAGAGAATGAAGATGAATTAATCGATATTTCAATTATGGAAGAAAATGCCACTTTGCACGGGATTGTGGATACGAGCGAGAAGAAGGCAATACTGCAACACAAGAAGTATGAGAAAGAAAGTGATGAGATTTTCGTGTTTCACTTGTACTTGAGGAAAAGAAAGATTTTCACATTTCTTCTGTATTCAAGAAAGAATGGAATATCGAAGTATTTACTACAATCGAAGACGTAGAGGAAGATTGGTGCACAATTATTGAAGAAAAACCAACAATACGAAATTGGGATGATGACCAGAGTGACGATGAGTGAAACATTGATGCATCACATAAAAGTGAAATAGCAGATGAAGAGTCATTTGTGATAACACCTGAAGCAGAGTCACCGTTGATGTCGAGCAATGACATGTTATCTAAACCAGATGATGTAAAAGTATCTTGCAACTTGAAATTCGCTGGCGAACTAATCAAGGAAAGGCAACAAATAGAGGCAATGCACTCTGCATCTATTCAGAAGGCTTATGAAGAGGTAACAACTTATCTGGGTGGTGTTCTCGAATTGAACAGCTTTCGAATCCCAAAGGAGATGAAGTGTAAGAACAATAAAAGTTGGAAGAGATGGCTAGTGACATTATTGATACAATTAAGAACTTGCTTATAGAGGTACAAGAAAAACTTATGAGTTTTTGAAAAATAGGTGTATGTGGTAAAACTACTGAAGATGTGTGACCGAATCATTTTGTCAAAATGACGAAGATACAAAACCATAAATTCGAAGAATAACTGAAGAGGAGAAATTATATCCAAGTTTTGCAGACGTTAATAAAAAAGAAATAATGGAAACAAGGCAGGAAGAAAATATTCTAGCATTAAGACTAAGGGAATAGTTAGTGAGGGGGGAGTATTGAGAGTATACTAACTACTCTAGAATGTACTAGAGTTTTCTTGCAATTTGCAAAGTTAGAATAATCTAGAAAACGTAATCTTCCGATCTAGACTAGAATGTTCTACAAATTAGTCCTCACTGACTTATAGAATAGTATAAATAGGTGTTAGGGACTTGTGTAATTGTAAGGTAAGTCCTACTTCCTAAAGTGTTGTGAGTTGAGTGTTTAAGTTGTGAATTGGTGTTTTCTTGTTTGTTTCCTTAGTGTTTCATATTTGAAATATTTTGTGTAATATTTGATTTATAAGTGAGTTATTTGTGATAATATATTTTATATAATATTGTTCTACTTGTTTGGATCTATACTTGAAAAAACCAACACACTATTGTGATGATCCTTTCAGAGCTTGAGGTTTGACTTCATCAGAAATGGGCAGATAAAATATTTAAGGTCAATCAATAGCAAGAAAGCCCATATTAACCTTTTTGCGTGTAACAACATAAACATCAGTTACGTTAGACTGACAGCTCCAGAGAACAGTCCCAACACAGATGGAATCCACATTGGGAGCTCAACCAACATCAAGATATCAAGGGTGAACATTGGAACTGGTGATTTGATTGTATATCCATGGTTTCTGGCAGCCAAAACATTGACATTTCTGATGTTTTTTGTGGCCCTGGTCATGGAATTAGCATTGGAAGCCTTGGGAGATCTTTTCAAAAAGAATATGTTATGGGAATAAATGTTGTCAATGCCACTTTCAACAGCACTCAAAATGGTGTGAGGATCAAAACTTGGTCACCTTCTTATTCCAGTTTGGCTTCAAATATTAAATTTCAGAACATTGTAATGCAAAATGTTAACAATCCTATCATTATCGATCAAGACTACTGCCCCTTTTGCGGCCTGAGGGTACGCTTTTTTTCTTGATTTTTATTGAATTAAGTTTGTTATTTTTGAGACTAAAGTAGATGAATTCTATATATGTTCTACGATAATTTGTATTTTTCTGTTTTTAGGGTGGTCAATCAATCTCACAAGTTCAGATTAAAGATGTAACGTTTCGGAACATTTGGGGCACATCCAGTTCAAAGTTAGCTATATCATTGCAATGCACTGAAGAGTAGAGTGGTGCCATGTCAAAATGTGAAACTTGCGAATATCGACTTAGCTTACAAAGGGCCAGGAGGACCTGCAGCTGCATCTTGTTCTAATGTTATTGGCACTTCTTATGGCAAATTGGTGCCTCCAGGTTGTCTATAGTCCATGGCATTATTTCTAGATTCCATTTTGGATAATTCTTTCTACTGCATAGTCACATACCTAACAAAGACAAGATTTGAAGGTCCATCCAGTGAAGGGTTTGAGGATGTTCTTATATTCTTACAATCGTACTAACTCTGGTGACAATATATAAAGTTATGGTTTGTTCCGATAAACCACGATACTTTGCTTTATCCAATGATTTCAAACGGATTTATCTTTACATCAGCTAAAATTTACCTTGAACTAAGTTGAGGCTTCCTATGTGACAGAGTTACTAGGCTCAAATCATGGAGTAGTTTTTTTTCGGAGGGACTAGTACAACACGAAACCCAATTAATCGAATTCCCAACCATTTTCACACTTAGTCCTAAATTGAAATTTTAAAATTGGTTAATCAAAATTCGGTTAATAAATTAGCCCAATCAAATTCTAAAATCGAAAATCGATTATAAAATCAGAATTAAATTTGAATTCGGAATTAACTGATTTTTAAATTTAATTCAGTATTTGTTGAACTCAAGACCTTTGAAGGAAAATCTTTGGTACTTAACTTACAATGTTTATATATATATATAAAAAGATTAAGAAAGTATTGCATTGTCAATGGGCCAACGAATGTGATTAATCGAATTCGAGATTGATTACTAAATTTGAATTTAGTTATTAACCGGATTTGATTTTGAAATTCAAAATTGAAATCCATTAATAGTTTTAAGACTCATTTCTAAATTTCAACCGAATTATTTGATTGATCGATTAACCAATACTCACCATTAAGTACAGTCGTTAGGTTATTCATAAATTAGGGTGTCCATTAAAAAATTAGGGGTCCTCCTACTTTATAGATGATCTAATAGTTATTGTTAATATCACTCTGCAGTACTTAGTCTTTTGAAGCTCCAATCTTCTAACCTCAATCAACTCCTCAAATGCTAGTTTCTTCGATCTAAGATGAAGCTAGCCAATAGTAATCAACACAGCTCCAAGCAGTAGGTAGGGGTGTACGTTCAATTGGTGTTTGACTTTCGACATAAAAATTTTAAAATCAAACTCAAGTCATATAAATTCAAAATCAATTAAAGTCGAATTATTTAAATTCGACTTATTCGACCGATAAGTCAAATAAGTTGAACAAAAATTCTCTTTCATTTAATAATTTAATTCCAACATTTAGTACTACATCATCCCACAAAATCTATATTCTAATTCTAAATTTTAATACAAACTCAAAATATAACATATTATCATTCCACAAATTCAAAATATGACATTCTAGAAATAGAAATTAATTAAAAGATTACAACCAAAATAAATAACCAAATATTTAGTCAAGTTATAAAAGCTAACAATTGCAATATTTTTCAATAAGTATATTAAAGTATATGTAATTAGATAACTCTAATCTCTATGTGAACATCATGTATGTATAGATAAATAGATACTTCAATAATTATTAAATTATACATAATTGAAAAATATATAAGTAGATCTGATATTTGACTCACTTGTAAACTTTATGAATGGATTAAATTTTATGAAATTTATGATATCAACTAATGTAAGTAAATTTTTATAAGATTTAGTCCTGATTATAACATCAACAGTTGGGGCCAATGGTTGGGATTACCTAAGTATTTTCTTATATAATTATATAACTCTAGTATTAGTAAACCATTTAATTAGTTATTGAAACAAAAGTATAACATTAATAAGTTGTACACTTATATTAATATATAAGTACATAAATTGTATATATTGTGAGGTATTACATTAATAATTTCACTAATTATACAAAGAAAAGATATTTAAGTATTAATATTTAAGAATATTATCAATCATTAAGATATTTAATTATTAAGATTTAAGAATAGGAATTATGCTTAAAATATTATATACAAAGATACATTAACTTATTATTACAATATATGACTAAAATATTTTAAAATGTAATTGTTTGATTTATTTGACTGGTATTCGGTCAGCAAAGTAGAAAGATTTATTCGACCAGTAAACCAATCAAATTAGTCAATTTGTAGATTGGTATTTGACCAGCAATTTGACTTATGATGTCAAAGTCGAGTCGACAAGTTGATTACTTAATTGATTTTAAGTCAAAATTGAATCCAAAGTCAAACAGATCAAGTCAAATTCTTTTTTGACTCGACTCCATTCAATTATTCAACTTGACTTACATTTAAACACCCCTAATAGGAAGAAGACAACAGAAAATAAGACAAACGCAAGTGGTGAAACTAATGATCAAGGAATTCCGTCCACATTTATCCCCAGTGTCTAGTAATCTATAGTGCCAATTATACTTTACCTTCTTGTAAAATTAATCGTATTTCAATTTGCCCCTAAAAAGGTTAAATGCATTTCAAGCACTTTAATTAATGGTCAAAACTATAGTAGTTAGTTAAACTGCAAGAGATTGACGCAAAATTACTGATTACCATCAAATAGTTTTAGGATAAGTTATAATTCACGCCCTGTAATTGTAAAAAATTACATTTTAACTCCTGTAATTACTAAAGCAATTTTAAGTGATGGCATTTCATTGAACTCATTAGATGGTTTCATTGGCAGATTTCACTAGCTGCACCATCTCGAGCCAAAATCAAAAAATTTTTTAGTGACCAAATTCGAACTCGAATTTTCACTAGTATTATAAATATTACAACAAAACTAGTCTAAAATGATTGGATAGCTGTCGAACTGAAGAGACTCGTGACGATACTCTCCCCTTATACATGCTTTAAATAGGCATAAATCCAACATAAAATTACATCAATACGATTCCCCGGAATTATAGAATAAAAATAAAGTACTAATTTCACTAATAAAATAAGAGAACATACGTGAATGATACTAAGTTTCATACCTATGTTTAAAGCACGAATTCATTAATTTCAATCTAAAATTCTTAAATGGTCAATTGGAAATCATAATAAGGATAATGAAAAATAGATTAAAATATTAATTAACTAGTAAAACAACAAAGACCCGTTAGAACAAGAAATTCCTTAACGGGTATTATATTTAACTTTATAGTGTAAAGTAAAAACTTGGATATTATTGGGGTAAAATGTGATTTTGTTCCATTATATATGGTAAACTCTAACTAACCCTAAAATTATATGAGGGCAATTTAGTAATTCTGAGCCACTCTCTAATAGTTTGAATAATGTTTGACTCTGATCATTTAGTCAGAGGGGAGTAAATGTATATAAAACTTTATCAAAGGGCAAATCAAGGCACAGATGAGTTCTACAGAGGGCAAAGTGTACTTAACCGTATTCTATACTACTTATATCTATATCTACATTATAGAAAAATCTCTTTTAGTGAGGAGATCTAAGAAGTTGACATGTGACATTGTATTATATAAAGAAAATTTATTTGGTAAATAATAGAGATAAAAAATGAACTACTTAATTGACTAAATCTTATCTTTAACTACCTTTATTTATTTAAATCATTATTTTATAATACCTGTTATAGGTTTTTTTTTTTTTTTTTTAAAGAGTTACGAAATTAAAAATGTATTATAAATCACTATATAAGTTTAAGTCATCAATAATAAGTTAAGAAAACAAATATATATTAATTCTGAAAAACTTATATATATGTGTGTGTGTCTATATATATTAATTAAAAAAGGTTTTAGTGAACAAGTTATAGATATATTTAATTGGTTACAGCTAATAGCTTTCATAAAAGTAAGGTGATATTTAACCTACTATGTCTAAATAATACCGTTTTTGCAACCTAATTTCAACCAGTTAATATTTATAAAATTTGTTATATCACAAAAAGACAGCAAAGTTTTAATATCAATTCCTTCTTTTTATTTTCTTCCAACTTTATACTAGACTTGTGCTTTGCGCGAGATATGCGTGTTATGTAAATTTAATTTAATAATTAAATCTGTTGATTGAAATCATCCCTATTGAATAAATTCTTTTAGTTTTGAGTATCAAATTTCTATAATTTAGATAATTGTAAGTAATTTATATAATTCTAGGCTTTTGAAATTATAAAAATTTATATATTAGGAGAAAATTTTCAATTGCTAAATCATTAAGGTTAGGAAAAATAAATAAAATTACATTCTTGAATTTGAGGAGTCCTTATTTAGTTGGATTTGAATCTTAATATCTTATGGTAAAGTCTTTTAAAAGTAAACTCAATAAATAAAAAAAATTAAGTGACACATGGCATTTTATGGTATCTTCTCACGAGAAAGGGTTTTGCTATATCATATATTAGTTGAATGCCCCATGCTATGTACATGAACACTAATATCTATGTTCAATTTTATATAATAAAATAATATTAATAAAATAATAATGACAAAATAAAACCTTTACTAATTAAATTATACTTAAAGACAAGCAAAACTTAGTACACATCTAGAAGTAATAATATCTATTAATTTACTAAATAAAAAATAAAAATAAAAATATCACTATTAAGTATGCATGTAAAATATTTCTAATTCTATCATATCAAAATAATTAAAAAGTAACTGTATAACTTAAATTTTAGTTGAAGCCTCTTGGCTTTTATTTTTAACATATAGTAGCGATATTATTATGACTTCGATATATAATCATTTTCAAAACTTATGTCTACCATGTTCTATGGAAAATGAAAGATAAATTTCTTTTTGTTGAATATGAATGAACATAATTTTTTTTTGTTATAAGTGTAAACAAACACAACAATTTAGAAGTATCATTTTGTGTAGTATGGATTAGCTTAATTTTGTTGATATAAATTGTCAGCAAAAACAATAATTATAGTTTGCATTTTTTTCTAATCAATGAACATAATTTTCAAAAGTGACAATGGGATTTTCGGATAGAATGACATTGACGGGGTAATGGAAATAGGCTTGAGTGAGATTGAGTTGAAGTTCTAAAAAATTTTTCCAAGAAAAACCTTCCAAATGTGTATGTGAATATTCCAAAAATAAAAAAGATATAATCTCTTAACAAACAGAATAATATTTTGTTGGGAGAATTTTGTATTTACCAATGAAGTGATGCAGATGGAATAAACCCTCTTCTAGTAATTATACAAAGGTTAATATCTTGTAGTGAATTTCAAACAATATAAATTAATGAAAATTATCTCCCTAACATCTTAATCTAATTCTTTTCATATTTAGCATTTAGAACCTGTGCTATGCACAAAGTAATCATAAATTTTATGTTTATTTGTATATCAATTTTTAAAAATTCATATTCCTTAATAACATTATTTTTAAAAGATTATAGAGGTTATTTCAAGAAACAAAATTTTAAAGGAGATTATGAGAATAAAATCTGATTAAGTATTTGATTTTATTAAAATTACATAAAATAAAAATATCATTCATCTATGAAATATAATAAAAAAGCTAGGGAAATTTTTTTAAATTAAATTAAGGAAAAAAAGTAATATTTCTAATAATTGATTTAAGTCTCACCATATATATGAAGCATACATGTAAAATGTTTTTTTTAGTGTACATAACCACTTAAAAATAATATCTATTTATATTGAATAGTTAATTAACTATAAATATAAAGTTTTAGGAAAATGGAAAGAAGGAATTGATATCAAAACTTTGTTATCTTTTTGTGATTTAAAAAATTTTATAAATATTAACTGGATATAATAAGGTTGCAAAAACAATATTATTTAGACTTAGTCGGCTAAATATTGTCTTACTTTTATGAGAGCTATTAGTTGTAACCCGTTAAATATATCTAAAACTTGTTCATTAAAACCTTTTTCAATTAACAATGATTTTATATATATATATATATATATATATATATATAACTTTTTTTAATTAAATATAAATTTCTGTCTCTTAATACATTATTATAAAACTTATTTTAGGTATTTATAATACATTTTAAATTTTATAATTCTTTTTGAAAAAAAAAAATAAGATCTATAGGAGGTGTGACAAAATAATGATTTAACAGAAAAGGTATTTAAGGGTAAGATTTAGTCAATTAAATAATTCCTTTTTTACCACTATTATTTTTCAAGTAAATTTTGTTTGTATAATATGATGCCACATGTCAACTTTTTAGATCTTCTCACTAAAAGGAGTTTTACTATAATGTATGGATTTACTGTTAATTAACTATTCAATATAAATAGATATTATTTTTAACTGATTATGTAATCTTAATACATTAAAAAACTATTTTACATGTAAGCTTTATATATATGGTGAGACCTAAAATCAATTATTAGAAATATTATTTTTTCCTTTTAATCTAGAAAAATTTCACTCGCATTTTATGCTATTTTATTTTATGTAGTTTTAATACAATCAAATACTTAGTTAACTTTTGTTCTTATATTCTTTTAAAATTTTGCTTCTTAAAATGAACTCTATAATCTCTTAAAAATAAATTTATTGAAGAACATGAATTTTTAAAAAGATAGATATACAAATAAACATAAAATTTGTGATTACTTTTTGCATAGCACGGGTTCTAAATTCTAAATATAAAAAGAATTAGTTTAAGTATGTTAGGGAGATAATTTTCGCTATTTTATATTGTTTGAAATGCACTACAAGATGTTAACCTTTGCATAATTACTAAAGAGGGTTTTTTTCGTGTGCATCACTTCATTGATAAATACAAAATTTGTTGAACCCTAATTATGTTTTGATGATGACCAAATCATACTAATGAATTAAGAACAAGCGTGCAGATTTTTCTAAAGTGATAGGATCCTTCAGACGCAACAATGGATGCATGAAGAAAATATCAGCCGTCCGAACTCTATGAAGAAGTCACACATCAAAACAAAGTAATACGTCATAGACGTATGATTGAATGCATGTTGATCGTCCGATATTGAGTTGGAGAAAAACCACAAGAAGAGAAATAAGCTTCAGATGCTGATGATAGTTCGAGAGAAGCATAACCCAAAACCAAGATTATACAGTTTTTGGTCAAGGTTTGGACGCAATTGACTGTCCGAGGAAGAAATTAGAAAAGGTGTCAGCTTCAAAGAACGGACGCTAGGAAGCGTCTAATGGGCAAAAATCAAAGTTTATATCTCCAAGATTCGGATGAAGGATGACGTCTGAACGGCCATGGGAAAAAGTTCAGAAACCATTGGCCTAGCATTGGACACAAGTTTGGATGTAGGATCAGATGTCTTAACAAAGGCAAGACAAGAATCCATTAAGTGTTTGGACGGACTGTTGGACTTAGTGTTTTGGGATCGGATGTCCGAACAGTCTACCGGCTAGTTTTTTGGCTATTGGAGCTCAAATTTCAGCACATTTTTCACTTATATATAGCCTAAGGACATCCAAATAAAAAGGCAAGACTTCTACATTGATTACAAGTAATTCTTGAGATATTTGTGAGAAAAATAGTGGGTACAAATGTTGTAATAATGTTAATAGTGTTGTAAAAAGAGTTTAGAGTGTAAGTGTTCTGTTCTCTTCATTCAAGTGAGAGTAGAGAGATAATAATTGTAACAAGGGGAGGTTGTGGGTGTAAAACTCTTGGCTCAACTAAAGGGAATTAGTTTGAACAAGAGTGATCCTCATTTGTGTACAAAACGTTATTGTCTCACCTACTTTGAAGAGTCACTTATTTGAGGAACTTTCAGTTGGGAACTTGGTAGTGGTCTTAGGAGAAGCTCTTTGTAGATGTAAGCTCCAAACTTAAGAAGGTTGGGAGTTTGGTTTGCATTTCTCAATTTCAATCTTAACTTTTATTTGTTTATCTTAGTACATTTATTGCTTTGATCCTTATCTATATTATTTCTTGCTTGTGGCAAAAAGTTGACATATTCTTTAAGAAAGTTCTAAACTTTTATACAACCTGATTCATCCCCCTTTTGGTCGCTTTGGGCCAATAATTGATATCAGAGATTGGTCTCTGGTATTAATCTTAACTAACTTTTGAGTAAAGATCATGGTAACCAATAATGTATTATTTCTAGAGTAGGCAATCTATTACTAGACCTCTCATGTTTAATGGTGTTAATTTTGTTAGTTGGAGGGAAAGAATGGAAATATTTATTCGATCTATTGAGAGTGATTTGTGGTACATTATAGATGAAAGTCCTTTTGAGGTTAATGTTCTTGATGAACATACACATAGGTTAAGGCCTAAGACTAGATATACGTTAAATGCACAAGAGAGAGTAAATTTAACTTTGAATGCTAAAGTCATGAATATTTTGTATAATGCTTTAGATGTAAATGAATTTACTCGGATAAAAGGGTGTAAATCGGCCAAGGAAATATGAGATAAATTGAAAGAAATCTATGAAGTTAGTGATGATGTGAGGGAACAAAAGATGTCTTTGCTTGTGGCTAAATACGAATCCTTTAAACCTCATGAGAATATTGATAAAATGTATTTTAGATTCAATGATATTATAAAGGGTTTGAAAGGTTTAGGTAAAGAATATTCATAGGGTGAAAAAAATAGAAAGGTTTTGCTAATGCTTTATCTAATGAATGGGAAGCTAAATTTATTGCTATAGAGGAAGATAAAAATTTGAATTCTATGCTCATTAAATCCTTGATTAACTCTTTCATTTCTTATGAGTTGAACCTTAAATTCAAGGTCCAAGATGATAAAGATGCAAGGATCAAGAGCAGGCCTTGAAGGCTTCCCAGGAGAAAGATGAAAATGTCTCCCTCGGAGGATGAAGAGTTTGTCTCTTATACACACCTGTATGGACTTATCACCAAAGGATTCTTGAAGCACTACATAAACAAAAGAAGGATGAGAAAAAGGAAGAGCAATCAATTCCAACAATTTCAAAGGGAAGACCAAATTTGAAAACAAGCAACAAAATGACAAATGTTGTGAATGTGGTCAATTCGGGCACTTTGCAAATGAGTGCCAACCAAGAAGAAGAAAGAAGGAAGAAAGCCCCGCTTCAACAACTTTTAAATCATATGGGATGATTAAAATTTTGATGGAGAAGTAGAAGACGAGATTGAAGGGATTCCGTTCAAATGGCCTTTATGGCATTTGGAGATGATGAGGTATCCATGAGTTATAATTATTTTGATGATTTATGTGATGAACTTGATGCAAATGATGCTCTTGAGGCTTTTGTTATAAAATTGCATGATAATTTAGAAGAGTCTTATGCTAGAAATAAGGAGTTAAAGAGAAAAACCAATGCTTTATTGAATGTTAACTCTAAACTTGTGAATGAAAATAATAAGTTGACAAAAGAAAATGATTTATTGAAGAAAAATGGATTTGATTTGAAAAGAAAGTTGGATGAGAAGACAAAGTTTTATGAAAAAATTATGGAAGAGCAATTACTATTGAGAATAAGAATAGAAAATCTTAGCTCTTTCTTGCAAAAAGAAAAACAAAATGTTGTTGAAAGGAAAAGGACTAGAAACATGCTTATCAACAAGAACTTTGCCACATTTAGAAATGATGGTTTATACTTTGTAAAATCTAAATCTTCTTTGTATGGAAATAAGAATATTCATATTTGCAATTATTGTCATCAACACGGACATGTGAAAAATGATTGCTATGTTAAATAAAATGAGAAATTTGGAATAAAGGCAATTTGGGTGATCAAGCATACAACTAACCCAATTAGACCCAAGAAAGTTTGAGTACCAAAAGTTATTGCTTAACTTTATATGTAGGTATGCTTGGCGAGCACCATGAAATTCAAGACGGATCATCGATGGTGGGTATTCAAAGCACATGAGTAAGATGACATGAAAACAAAATCAATTGAAACGGATAACATTTACATTTTTTTGTCAAGAATGTAGTTTATTTGATAATGTGAATTATGATATCTTGAGTGTTAGTCAACTATGTGATTGAATTTGTTTTTCTTAAACTTTAGAATGCTTGGTTATGAGTACTCCTAATTTTGTCTATATGAAGTCACTACTTGCAAAAGAAAGGGGGAGCATTCTCTTTTCTAATGGCTTATACTTTAGAAATTAATTTGCCTCACAAGAGATTGCATCAACATATGTTTCATTGATTTGAAGATGCTTTTGGTAAGGAATGAGCAAAAATGCCTTGATATTAATCCTTTGCATAAATTTCGTCTTTTCCACTTGATTAGATATTCTTGAAGGGAAGAAATGTTTTGAACTTGACTTATCCTCTATGTACTTGAATTATATGCATAGTTTAAGGATGAGATATTTGATACTTGATGTGGCCTTAATTAAGGAGGAGATTGTATGTGCTATTCTTTATGCATTTTGGTAACTCCTAGGTGTCATGTGTATAAATTGCTTTATAACTATAATGTATTGATGACGTCAAAAAGGGGAGAAAGATTGGATTTCTTGTGATTGTTGTTCTTACTTTTGTTTAAGTTGTCCAATTGATTTGTCATCATAAAAAAGAGGGAGATTGTTGAATCCTAATCATATCTTGATGATAACCAAATCATACTAATGAGTTAAGAACTAGTGTGTAGATTTTCTAAAGTGATAGGAACCTTCGGACGCAACATCGGATTTTTACTGCATGAAGAAACATCGACTGTTCGAACTCCATGAAGAAGTCACACATCAAAGCAAAGTAATACATCACGGTCGCACGATCAGACACTTCTTGATTGTCTGACATTAAGTTGGAAAAAATCACAAAAAGAGAAATAAGTTTCGGATGCTGATGATCTTCCGAGAGAAGCACAACCTAAAACTAAGAAGTTTCTGGTCAATGTTCGGACGCAAATGACCGTTTGAGGAAGAAATTAGAAAACGTGTCAACTTCAAAGAACGGACGCTAGGCAGTATCCGAAAGGCAACAATCAAAGCTTATATCTCCAAACTTTGGACGAAGAATGACATCCAAAGGGCCATGGGAAAAAGTTCAGAAACCACTGTCCCAGCACTGGATGCAAGCTCAAACGTAGGATCAAACGTTCAAACAAAGACAAGACAAGAATCCATCAAGTGCTCAAACGGACCGTCGGACATGGTGAGTTGGGATTGGAGGTCCAAACGGTCTAACGGCTAGTTTCTATTGAACAGTTAGTTTTTTGACCGTTGGAACTCAAATTTTAGCACATTTTTCACTTATATATAGCCTAAGGACATCCAAATAAAAAGGCAAGACTTCTATATTGATTACAAGTAATTTTTGAGTATTTGTAAAAAAAATTATGGGTACAAGTGTTGTAATAGTGTAGGTAGTGTTGTGAAAAGAGTTTAGAGTATAAGTGTTTTCCAAGAGTGATAGTGGAGAGATGACAATAGTAACAAAGGGAGATTGTGGGTGTAAAAATCTTGGTTCAATTAAAAGGAATTAGTATAATCCTCATTTATGTACAAAAGGTTATTGTCTCACCTACTTTGAAGAGACACTTATTGGAGGGACTTGAAGTTGGAAACTTGGTAGTTGCCTTACGAAAGCTCTTTGTGGATGTAAGTTCCAAGCTTAAAAAGTTTGAGAGTTTGGTTTGCATTTCTCAATCTTAATCTTAACTTTTATTTATTTACCTTGGTACATTTATTGCTTTGATCCTTAGGCTATCTTATTCCTTGCTTGTGGCAAAAAGTCAACATATTATTTGAGCAAACTTTAAATTTTTATACAATTTAATTCACCTCCATCTCTTAGATTGCTTTAGGCCAATAAAATTCTCCCAACAAAATATTATTCTCTCTGTTAACAGATTATATCTTTTTTATTTTTGGAATATTCACATACACATTTGGAAGGTTTTTTTTTGGAAAGATTTTAACTTCAACTGAATTTCACTTAAGCCTATTCCATTACCTCATTCAGTATTCATTTTATCCAAAAATTCCATTGATATTTTTGAAAATTTTATATTCTTTGATTAGAAAAAAAATGCAAACTAATTATGAAATGTGATAAAATACTTCTTAATTATTGTTTTTGCTGACAATTTATATCAAAAAAATTAAATTAATTCATACTATACAAAATGATAGCTTTAAATTGTTCTATATGTTTACCACCTGTAATAAAAAAGTTATGTTCATTCACATTCAACAAGAAGATTTTTATCCATTTAATTTTAATTTTATAGAACATGGTAGACATAAGTTTTGAAAATGATTATATAACCAAGTCATAATAATATGGTTACTATTTTTTAAAAATAAAAGCCAAGAGGCTTCAACTAAAATTTAAGTTTATAGATACTTTTCAATTACTTTGATATTACAGAATTAGAAACATTCTAAATGCATTCTTAAAAATAATATTTTTATTTTTATTTGTAATTAGTAAACTTATAGATATTATTAGTTTATTTTGTTTGTCTTTAAATATAATTTCATTAGAACAGATTTTATGTTGTCATCATTATTTTATTAATATTATTTTATTATTAAAAATTGAACATATAATATTAGTTCTCCTATATATAGCACAAGGCATTCAGCTAGTATATAGTATAGGAAAATTTCATGTAGCCACAAGCAACCCAAAAATGACACGTATCACTCCCATTGCTATTTCTTTCCCCTCTACCGTATTATCACTAATTAATTCAAAAATTCAACTGATTTTTCTCAGTGTAACAAACCTAATAATTTTTAAATATTTAAAAGATTTTAAAGGGATACTAAATATTGGCGTTCCTTAATTAATTTTTTTCCTTTAATTTATGGTTACAACATATTAATATTTTTAATTAGTTTTATTTTACTTTTTTGAAAGTTCATATATTATACTTTATTTTATTTAGTTAATCATAAAAAAAATTGAAAAATACAAACACACATATATATCACGAGTTTTTGAAAAAGTATTTAATTAATAGAAAGAAAATGGCAGTGCACGGCTACCAAACACGGCCATGTTGCAACTAAGGCTCTTGTCGTTGAGCAAATATATTAATATCTATATCTATATTCATATCTATACTATATGTAAAAGTATCACTTACGTTATTTCTTTAACATTTTTTGTTCCAAAAATACCTTTATTTTAAGCGATTAATATCCACACAACAAGGAGGGCATTATCAACAATAAATAAATACTAATAATCAATCTAAACCAACTGCATGTTTCTGCATACACACTTTTAAACAATTTATGCAATCTAATCAAATACATGTTTTGGCATGCACTTTCTAAACAACTTCCCTATATCTGTGCATAATGCCGGTGTCAATATGCTCCACTGTGTTCACTATGACTATAGTGGAAAGTTTGACATCTCCTAGTGTTTATATTTAACATCTAATTTATGTGTTAAAGGAGTCCTCTACCTCTGAGGCAACTAAACAGGGATTACAGGACAAGTTATTGTATTATGTATGAACACATACGAGAATAATAAACAAGTTAAGGGTATTAATTTGACATTGATTTGGCTCTTCTTAGAAATAGAGTAGCATAGATGATTTTGTGTGTTAAGATCGAGCACAACATTTTGAGAGGTTGAATGACAATTTATAAAATTAATTTTGCAGGAAAGCAGAGCATGTTGGTGTGTGAATTTTTTTCAAGCTCCTATGGATATGGAATTGCATACGCAATAACATCTGCAATCAATATGAGGTACATAATGTCATGACTCTCTATTCTTGTGCCATGGCTCTTTTAGTCGGTTTTGCCTAATAAATATTAGAACTTTTATGCTTAAAGGTGACAAGGTGATAACATGACTGGTTTACCTACGTACACCTAACGAACCATAATAATGAATATCATTAGGGTACCCTGGACTCAATCTTTTCAAAATCTTATTTGCTTGTGTGCTTTGAAACTTATGTTTCCTGCTCACTTCAAGGACCAAGTATATTGAAAATATTGCAACAAAACTACTAATGTATCACTAGATACACTAAAATCAAAAATTAATTTATAATTTTATCACGTGAATTAATTTTGACAAATAATTGTAAATTTGTTGTCTAATAAATCATTTTTCTATTGAGATGTTGCAATCCGAAACAAGATGGAATATTATATACATGCGCACTGGATTCAGGTTCTATCTAGGCTGCCTTCTAGGCATTTTGGGAGTTTGTGGCTTGGTTTGTTAATTGGAAACAGTTGCAAACAATGATAGTTATACACAAGATATGGAACTTAAGATACAAGATCTACATGCATAGATGAGGTGTTGTACAATCAACTCTATCATATTCCATAGTCTAGAAGTTGATAGTGTTACATTTAACCTGATCTCCATATCACATATTTAATACAAGTATAAGTATAAATTTCATACTGTTCTCCATAACAATTAAAACATGATCACAATTAAAGATGATTTGAAGAACTTGAACGGCATATTGTGGTTCATCTGCTTAGGATGGGTTCTCCCCCTATCCTTCCAAATTTTGTATGGTCGTGATCAAACAATTACACGGATTCGTTTCACGGTAGGTGAGATAGATTTTTTGGTTCATATTCATCTACATCACCTTGAAAAAGTTTATTTTTATTGAGTTAGAGTGATGTGGATAAATGTAAATCAAGAAATTCATCCCACTTACCGTAGACCGAATTGATGTAAAAATTTTCCGTGGTGATCAATGGACGACCAAACCTCCATAACAGCCTATATAAATAGTTTGTGGTAAATTATTGATAGGTGAGGGATCTAGTCCTAATAATTTAATTGGAATCTCTCATTAAGGTAACTCTAAATAGAAACACATCTTCCATATCACACCAAATATCAGACAAACCTAGGCCCAAATTGAGTGGATATAGGTAGGCATGACCACGGTTTTAGAATCACCGGTTCCGGTTCTTAGAAGACCTGGAAGCAAAAGCTTCGGAGCTAGTTTCGGTTCCGATTTTGATTTTGGAAAATGGCGGTTCCCTGGTTCCCCAGTTCCATCCAATTCTGGTCACGATTCCGATTTTGAATTTTTTTTAAAAAAATTTAGAAATTATAATACTAAAAAATTTAATACAAGCTAAGATGAGAAACAAAAAATTATATTTTATTTATATTTCAATTGTAAAATTTGATTTTGAAAAAAAGAGAGTACACTATTACATTATTTATTGAATCATTAAAAATTAAAGTAAAGATACATTTTGAAAAATCCATACATTTTGTGAGTATTTGAGAGAATTAGAGAGGATTATAGAGAGATTAAGAGAATTGTGTGCTGAAAATGTTAGGAGGAGGGGAGTATTTATAAGTAAAATGGTGGGGGAGAATTATAATTTATTTTTTTTAAAAATTACTGCCGGTTTTGGTTCCAAAAAATAAAGAACCGAAACTGTGTCTATGGTTCTGAATCTGGTTTCGGTTCCGAAAATTGGAACTGTGGCCATGCCTACATATAGGCTTTACTTGTCATGATTTAACCCTTTTTCTCGCAAAGCAAAATTAATTCATGATAGAAAATAAAGAAAAAATTCTAACACATAATTCTTTCATTGTAATGTATGCTTTAGGTTCAGCTTTCAGTGTATCAATATGGTGGTGTTTCTATATGACTTTCTTAAGATTTCTTAAATACTTGTAGGGCAATTCAGAGATCAAACTGTTTCCAGAAGGAAGGGCACAATTCTGGAGACAACTTATATATGTTGTTATTTGGAGCAATTCAGATTCTATTCTCTCATATAACCAACTTTCATGACACGGAGTTGGCTCTCAGTAATTGCTGCAATATAGTCCTTTATTGGGATGACCCTCGTCTTTGCAAAAGTGACAGGTGTTCACCTGGCATTCTCATTTCACTGTTGTCATTTGTGCACGTAAAACAGTTTCGGATTGTGTTCAAAACTTAGAATACATAGGATAAGCATAATCTTGTACATTACTATCTTGATTCTTGAAATAGTTTGCTATACCAAAGTTTAATCCATAAATGAAAAATTGCATTTCTTATTAGTATTTGGTTAATTACCTCCTTGTATGCCTAAAAATTGATAGCAATTCCCCCATTTTGAATAACTGTAATTATTACCCTGGTAACCAACACTATACGCTGGGGGATGGACTTCAATCGGTCATGCTTATTAGAATCGCAAAGAGGAAATAATGAGTGTTAACTGGTTAAGTAGTTATCAACTCTGGGAGATATTCTCCAAAACAAAATGGCAGGGGTATTTTCTTCTTTATCTAAAATATGGGAATAAAAGTTTTAACTTTTTGATAGTCAATAGAATTTCCTCGACTTTAAGCACAGGTCTTTTGGTTCAGGTTATCAAGCATGAGTTCGTGCATTTGACTATATGGGCAGTCAATTTAACACCATTATAAGGAATACATTCTGTAAGGCCCATTCACTACAACATTTTCTATCAGCAAAATTCAAGTTTGTTGACTCTTAGATTTAATGTGAAAAGTTTTCTTTCACCAATATATCTGTAGAAGAGCACAAGAAAAAATTGAAATATGATTGTTTTGAAACCTAAAACGCAAGAGATGGAAAGATCAGAGGAGACATTATTGGTGTTCCTGCGACCACTATAGCTCAAAAAGTATGATTGACCTCTCAAGCCATTAGGGACATTACTTTTTCTTACGCCTACCACATAATCCTTCACTACACTGTCTTAATAATCAGAATTTACCCCTTCAAACACTTTTCAAGCCTAACTGATAAAGATGACGTTTCTACTTGAAGGACACCCTGAAGGAACCACCACCTCAAAATGCGGAACGCGGACAATGAAGAAAGCATCAATGACAGCCATCCTCATCACCACTTTCTTCTTTCTTTTGCTGTGGATGTTTTGGATATGCAACTTATGTCAACCAGATTCCCAAAAAGAATCCTCACAGGATTTGGATCTTATGAACCATACTCGCTCATTTACTTTGCCAATGTCTGTATTCTTCTCCATTGTTGGAGGATATAAGATACATGTAATCTCTATACAATATGGCTAAATATTATTAAACTTATAAAGATTTATTTAACTTTGCCATGCTGTCTGTTAAAATTGTATCTCTGTAGAGGTTTATAGTTAGTTATCGTTTACTAGTGAGGAAAAGTGGATAGCAAAGAAACCCTAGTAAATAGGGTTATTTCTTGCACATTTTGTACTTAGCCTTATGCGTTTTGATTAATCTTTCATACATCATTAGTGAACAAAATTTTCTACACAATCAAGTGCGGATGCATGTTATGTGTGCATTATTCAAATTTTAAATGTCATTTTCACATGCATATGGCCATGCATTTACACCCGATGGTGTAAAAAATTTTCTATATCGACAATGCATGAAAGATTAACGCTATGTGTTTTATCCCAAAAATATAGTAATTCATGTGATTAATTGGTTATTTAATCGTATTAGGTTCTAATGTTTAGAATAGAACTTTAATTGCACTTTTTGCATTAAGTTGGGAATAAAATTGGTAACTTATGTTTTGGCAATTATCTTGTAGGGTTGAAGGCAAAATTGTCCATTTCAGGTTTGGAAACGAGAAAGTCAGGAAGTCATATATTGCCAAAAGTACCTGTAGGAAAGGATCCTCACCGCCGATGAGGGTACCCATAAAGAATAATTTGCCGCTGCTAGACAAACCGAATGCGTCTGGCCATTAGCTAGCCTTTCCCTCACCGTTAGCAAGGGTCGCTTACACCAATTCAAAAGTGGGTCAACACCCTTGCCTTCGACGAAATACCTAGTATTAAACCGCTCGCCGCCAGCGAGGTCCCTTAATGGGGAATTACAGATTTATTGACTACTTTCAGCAGTCATTTGAACCACCTACCTTTAATTTTAGATAGAGTAGTTTTAACTAAGATTCTTGGCCCTCTTGAAGAGTCTTGTCAAGTGTCCTTTACCCTTCAAGAATTGCTTTTCTTTTAGCTTCATCTTGTACTTCTTAGCTAAAAACTAGAGGTAGCTTAGATTTTTAACCTCTATCTAGTGGATTTTGCACTTTTATCAAGTCTTATAAGCCTACTTTCCTCTTCTTGATACAAAAACTTTATGCTCCATTTAGCTTGTAGATTTGTGTTCTTTCTCATGTCTATTAGCTTATTTTCCTGGATTTACTTCTTGTCTTAGCTAAAGAACTCATCTTGTCACTAAATATCCTAGTTAATCATGTTTAGCCTTTTTATTACTGTTTTGCCCTTTTTAATTTTTCTTGCAAATGTGAGCCAATCTAGCCAAGGGTTGAGTGGGTTAGCCTAATTTCGTATGGGTAACACTTAAAAGTGAAGCACAAATTGAATGGGGATTTTGAGATTTATGGGCAATACCTAGTGATTTAAATTAGAAAATTAGATTAGTTAACCAATTATCTATTTTATTTGGGTAAAGGGACAGATAATAGCCAGTAAATTTCCTTATTAGCCTAGACTAGTGTTGGGTTAGGTGAACTAGTACTTGGCTAGCGCTATCACAACCCAGTTGGAAAATCAAGCTCCTTTGCTCCTAATGTGTTGCACTTTTCTAGAGTAGGTTTGGGAGGGATCCTTAATCACTTTAGCTAGGTAAACAAACCTAATTAAACAATGATATGGTAATTAGGTAATTTAGAGAGTTTAATACCCAACAGATCACAATTTCTCCCATTAGTATTCAATTTGAGTGGAACCTGGGTATTAGATACCTCAATACTCAACCCACCTTTCTACTATTGATTGTCAACTTAGTTACTTGCTTAGTAGTATTTACATTTCAATGCTAATTTAATATTTCCTTCTATCTATTTTCCTTAGTGTTAGTTATAAATCACCAAAAATTTCCTCTTTTATTGTCTAAATAGCAATTAATCTTAAATCACTCGGTATTTGCAAAACTTTAGATCCTTGAGGAATGATCCCTATTTCCACCCCATTACTACACTACATGTATACTTGCGGTGTGTGAAAGTAATGAGTAGGAAGTAATGGTAATTGAATTTGGAAAACAACGAGTATTTGGCACCATTGTCGAAGATCTCTTTTTATCAATATCAAGCCACTTAGGATTAGTACGAATTTAGACCTTTATTTTTAAATTATTGTTTGAATCCTATCTTGTTTTTGGTTGACTACTTTATCTCTTTCATATACTATTGGTATCTTGATTTGTGTGTTAGTGTTGTCTTTTCTAGTTTATGAACCTTGACAAATAACGTTTGAGTGCAAGAGCTATTTGTAGACTAAGAAAGAGGGCAAGAGCACAAGAAACCGAGAATGCCATGGAGGACCAAAGAAGAAATGATGAAAATGAGAGGAACAATGCGTAGAAGAATGAGGAAAATGAGAGGAATAATTGATGAGATAGCAATGGCAATGAGAAAGAAAATGGTAATGGAATGAATATGAGACTCTGAGAGTATGCCATGCCTACCTTTGATGGGGCAAGCTCAAGCATAATAAGGGTGCTAGTAACAACAAACAACTTTGAGATTTGGCTAGCTTTGATCCAAATGCTCCAAAGTCATGCAATGTTTGGGGAAGGACCAAATGAAGATCCTCACGCCCATCTTTGCAACTTTGATGAAGTCCTAGATACCTTCAAATTCAATGCTATTCTACTTGATTCCATAAGATTGAAGTCCTTGTCCTTCTCTCTAAAGGATAAGGTGAATAGTTAGCTTGAAAGTTTTGAGTAAGGGACATTCACTACATGGGAACAATTAACTTAAGAATTCATGATGTGGTATTTCCCTCCATTAAAGACCATGAGGCTAAGGAATGAGATCGCATTGTTTTGACTTGAAGATAGTGATTCACTTAGTGAGGCCATGGGAGTTCTACAAGGAGATGTTGAGAAAGTGCCCTCACCACAAGATTTTGCTATGGATGCAAATTCACATTTTCTACAATGGGCTATTCCAAGAGTTCAAGAAAATGGTGGATGCATCGGCAAATGGTTCTATTTCACTTCTAACGCTCGAAGGTGCTAGAGCGATGTTAAGTACTATGGCTTCTAATAATTACCAACACACTTCGCATGGGATCCTTCCACATAGAGGTATGCATGAAGTGGATGCTATGAATGGCATCTTTGCACAAAATCAAGCCTTGAGCACTCAATTGGTGAACATAGCAAGATCTTTGGGGAATCTCAATATGAATGTAGTGAACACTATGCCTCCATCGTACCCTATAGCTTGTGACTTTTGTGGAGGTAGTAACCCAAATAGAAAATGCTCAATCGAAGAAACCCCTTTCGAAGAACAAGTTAATTTGTGAACCAACTATCCCATTCAAGACCCCAAAACAACCCGTACTCAACTATAACGTTCTCGGTTGGAGAAACCATCCTAATTTCTCTTGGGAAGGTACTCAAAACCAACAAGAAATCCATGTTCAAGCACAATTTCACCATCCAAGACCACCATTTAACCCTCGACACCAATGCCATGGCCAATCAAGTAATCCTCAACGTCAAGGCCAATTAAGTCACACCCAATACCATCCCAACCAATACAATGGAGAGTCAAGTCACTCTCAATTTCAACCACATCAAAACTATCATCCCAATCAATACCAACAACAAAACTTTCCTCCTTAAGAAACATAATTTCAAGACGTGTTCGTACAATTCAGGAGTAGTGAAGAATCATTCTTCAAGAACTTGAAAAACAAAGTAGGAAAAATTGCAAGGCAATTATCCTATAGGCCCCAAGGTGAACTTCCAAGCGACACATTCTTAATCCAAAGAATCCTAATCCAGGGGATCATGCTAAGGCAATTGTCCTTAGAAGCAGGATGGAAATGGATGACAAGTTTGGCGGTGAGAAACTAGGCAAATGATGGGAATGACAGTGAGACAGCGAGATTTGATGAGGCCACTTAAAAGTATGAAGTGGTAGAATCTTCTAAAGGGAAGGACAAGGAAATTGACGAGCCTAAAAAGGATGAAATTCTTGCTAGAAGAGATCATGATGAAAAAATGCTCCTTTTGAGCATACAAAGAACATTCAAATCCTATTCCTACAGAGGCTCAGGGGTGATGACAAGGACATGAAATTCAAGTGGTTCTTGGAAATATTCAAAAATATCAACATTAATATCCCTTTTTTGGACTCATTGGAAAACATGCCAAGCTATGCCGAGTTTACGATCCAAATGCTGACAAGCAAGTGAAAGTTAATAGGAGATGAAATGCTATGCCTAAACAAAGAGTGTAGTGCCATTGTTCAAAAGAATCTTCCCCCAAAAATGAAGGATCCGGAGTCATTATCCATTTCCATAAGAGATTAAAGGGATAAGCTTTTGAAAGGGCCTTGTGTGATCTTGGGGCATCTATCACAATGACTTAATGCTACTTTCATTCTTCAAGAGGTTGAATGGATGAGGATTGAAGCCTACTCATATTTCTCTTCAATTTGGCATACCGTAATTTCAAGTATCTAGTTGGGATTATATAGGATGTGATCATGAAGGTGGAGAAGGTGTACCTACCAGTCGATTTCATTGTACTTGAGATGGAAGAGGATATTGAGATGCCATTAATTCTTGGGAGGCTATTCTTAGCAATTGAAAGAGCATTGATTGACGTCCAAGAGGGAAAACTTCAACTAAGAGTCAATGATGATATAGTTTCATTTAATGTGTTTGATTCTTTGAAGTTCCCTTCTTTATTGATTATGTGATGAGGATTGATATAACTGATAAGGTTGTTAATGACTTTTGTAGGGTCAATCTCCTGAAGACTTCCTTGGAGATAGAAAATGTGCCTAGGGATGAAGAAAATGGGCATGAAGAGGATAACCAAGGTAGCTTTTACATCCTAGAACATGACCTAACTTTGGAAGAATAGAAAGGGGCCAAAAAAGAAGATAAAGGTAAAAAGGGGTCTCTGACTAATGAACCCTCCAAAGTTGAGTTGAAAAATCTCTCTTCACATCTTTGTTATGTATTATTAGGAGATAATAATACATAACCTGTTATTGTTCATGCACTTCTTACTTGTGATGAATTATCCAAATTGTTTGATGTGTTGACAAAACATCGGGGAACAATTGCTTAGAGCATAGACGACCTAAAAGGGATAAGCCCTACATTGTGTATGCACAAAATCCTCCTAATTGACAACTGCAGACCTTGTAGGTAACTTTAAAGGAGATTAAATCCTACTTTGAATGAGGTGGTGAGGATAGAGGTAGTAAAGCTTCTAGATGCCGGGATAATAAATCCCATTAGTGATAGCGAATGGGTTAACTCAACATAAGTGGTACCTAAAAAGGGCGGTGTAACGGTTATATCCAATGACAAAAGCGAGTTGATACCCTTTAGGATTGTAACCAGGTGGCGCATTTGTATTGAGCTATTGTCTTTTAGAAAGCTCAATGATGTCACTAGAAAAGGCCATTTCCTTCTTCTTTCATTGACCAAATATAGGAATGCTTCTAGGGACATGCTTTCTATTACCTTCTAGATGGTTATTCAGAGTATTTCCAAATTGTTATTGTACTAGAAGACCAAGAAAAGATCATATTCACTTGCCCCTATGGTAGCTTCACTTATAGGCGTGTACCCTTTGGTCTATGTAATGCTCCAAGTACCTCCCAACGTTGCATGTTCACAACCTTTCATGATATCATTGAAAAATTCATTCAGATATTTATGGATGATTTTATCATCGTCGGTGATTCTTTCGATGCTTACTTACTTAACAGAGTTGAAAGCTAACGAGAGAAAATAGACAAATCACCTTGGATTGGGTGTAAGTTGTGAATGAATTTGATAGAGATTGGCCTAAGGACCCCCTATTTATAGACATTAATAAGGGGTACCTTGGATCTCTAGTGCCAGCTAAGGTAGGTGGCTAATTACATATGATCCCTTTAATGAGCTTTCCATGTAGACAATCTTATATAAATATCTATTACCATGTAGGCAACTAGTTCTCGTATCATTAATAGTCCACTCAATATGTACTGAGTTTAAACTTAAGACTGGACTGACATGCATCAATAGAGTCCCCAATCCGAGGCTCTGTATGCTTGGGTTCCTCAATCTGAGGCTATCTATTCTTGGAGTCCCCGATCTGAGGCTCTCTAAACCCCTTCTTATGCTTAGTCCCCATTCCGAGGCTTTTGCTTAACTTGTTCTGAAGCTTGAAGGTTTTGCACTCAAGCTAAAGTTGAAAGCATTTAGACCCTTTATTCAAACTCCGAGGTCTTTTTATCTTCTTGACAAGTGTCCATTCCTTTGTTTTTGTTAGTTTCTTTTAGAACACGTGCAAGCTGAATGCACTTCTCATGATTATTTTTCTTAGTAACTGTAACAAGTTCCTTGCGTACTATGCCTATTTTAAATGCTATCATCTCCTAATAACTTTGGGCAATTGGGACTTTGTAGCAAATTCGGGTTCATCCACAGTAGTTACTTGAACTAGCCCATTAAACACCCATTGCACTAGTTTTTACCTTACTTCTAGGGGCCACCAGGGCCCAACGGCCCAAATTTCCTTTGCATATATATCCTAACTTAGATTTTTTTACCACTTTCTGGCAACTCTACCTCCTTCATCTCCTTCTGCTGCAACTTTTGGTCATCTGTCATTCCCTAAATATTTTTCTTTTCCCATAAATCTAATCCACTTATTCACAATCATCCTTGTTTGATTATTATCCCCTTTCATCTCTTGTTTTTGATAGTTTCCTCTTTCATCTTCCCACTGTACCAACTTTCGACTATAACAATGGCTTTTGGAGACGAATCGGGTATGTTCACTCATTCCTTTATTAGCACACCACCAACCGCACTAGTAGTTCCTCCTGTTAATATTCCCATGGAACCCATTGATGTACTTTTATATCCTTCCGAGGCCTCTTCCCTAGCCAGTATTGCCTTAAATTTTTCTTGGAGGAGCCACTCTTAAACCACCTGCCCCCACTAATGAATACCATAATTTATCCACCCTTTTATTCCAAAACACCTTCCCTTTGAGAAAATTAGTTGCCTTAGGAATGTGAATCATTTCTCCCAAGTAAGTTCATATTAAGCTCCCAGCCTCTCAGATTGGGGGTACAATCCCCCTGTTGGGTACTTTACCATCTATGAAAAACAGCTAATGGTTGGGCTTTGCCTTCCCATTCCTCTCATTTTTTGCCAAATTGCAGAATATTGGTACATTAGTGTTTCCCATATAATGCTAAATGTCGTTCAAACTATAATCGAGTATTGTCTTCTTAGTTGGTTATATGAAATGCCCTTGACCCTGACACTTTCCGGATCGTCTTTAAATTCAGCCCCTCAAATGGACTTTTCTATACCTTTTCCTGAACCTCTGGCTAGAAAATCATTATTGGAAATCCCTCTACCTTCCATGATTGAGGAAAGAAGTTCTTCTTCATTGGGGCTCTACCTTTTCAATCCATGCCTTGAGGATGATGGAACTTACTTAAAGAATTCCTATCCACACGAAACGCAACTCCTCCCGATACTAGAAAGGCTATAAAACTTCTTTAAGCCAAGACTCACATGGACTTCCATGACCAAACTTTATTATAATTAATGATCTATTAGCTTGGTCTAGACTACTCCTTGGCTAGACTGTCTCTGAGGATTTTGACCTTATTATAGGGCTCCTTCTTAATTTCCTAATTCTATTATATCGTTTTACTTGCATCTTTTATTGTATAGCAATCCCTGATGGGACCCTCATTTTTTTTTACCTTTGAATTCTTGTTTATGCATCAGGTGGCCTTGGTGACTTTCTTGGCGGGTTGACCATCCCTGATCCTGCTCTTTTTGCCCCAAGTCCCATTGCTGATCCTCTACCAATCATCTCTATGGAAATTGAATCTTCTACAGGAGATACTCAACCCCCTGTCACCGTGGTGGATGCCGAGTTGCTGTCCATCCTTATGCCCTAGCAATGTGCATAGGACCATTGTCCATACTCAAACCCCATTTCATCAAGCAAGCACATCTTTTACTTCTACTCGAGTCACCCAAAAGAGGACCCGAGGATTAATAACCTTTACTCCAATACTCCTCTGACTATGAAGAGGTCCTGTAGAGCCAAATGCAATAGCAGTAGCCTCGGCAGTTGAAGATGGTCCCAACAACATTCATCTCCTTTCAGGGTGAGATAAGAGAAAATATACACTGTGTTATATCATTGCCCGAGGTGAGTGACCTTACCTTGGGCTTAGATGGTTGCCTTTTGTATCCTGAAGAACCCTAATGTGATCAAATGGCACTTCCGTGTAGGTGAAAAGCAAAGTTCTCTATAGGAGAAAAGAGCCTCGGTAGGAATCGAAGACCTTCCATGGGCATCTCAAGTGGTTGGACTCTTACCCAACACTTTTACCTTAGGAAGCACTAGATTCTATCATTTTCCCAATCTCGATACAAATGACCGAGCCCAGTTCAGCCTTCAAGTGTCTCAAGAATTGGTGAAGAACATATTTCTGCCTCGAGACAAGAAGTATGCTAAGAGCCTCGCACCTTGGGAAAGGCTTAATGAAATGCTAGCCTTCACTATGAATGTAAGCTGGCCTGCAACCCCATCTTAGGTTTTGACATCTTAACAATTTCATTGATTTTCCTTAGATAGTTGTTCGTTCCTCCGTTCCTTTTGTATACAAATGCTCATCATGTTATCAATGAAAGATGAGAAGAAGGAAGCCTATGCAGCTGAGATGGCTGGGCTTTACCAAGAAATAAAACACCTCAAATCTAAAAATAATGCATAAAAGCTCTTATCAAGGAGGCTATGAAGGCCATAGGTATCGAATGCTATCAAGTACCAACCATCAAATATAACGAATGGGAAGCTGAGATGAAAGCTAAAGGACAGGCTCATGAATTTGAGATGGCTAAGGCTACCTTAAAGAAGGGTGTTAAAGAAGTTGAGGAAAATCTTGCTATGGCCACAATCAAGGATGCCGAGACTTATGTTTCTAAAGCTAAAGCTGAGGCTCAAGCTGAATTGCAAGCAAGTATTGTTGCTCGAGGAACCTTGGTCAAAATGAACTTCTTGCTTCTTCTAGGATGTCTCATGGATTAAAGGAATTTTCCAAATTAGCCTATTTCATGGGGTTTACTGCTGCATGCGATAGGTTTGTCAAGAACCCAAGCTTGTACCCAGGAACCCCTTATGAAAATAGTGTTGATGTGAAGCAATTAAATGAGCTAGAAGCTAAATTCTAAGGCCCCATTCCTTTGACTGGATTCATCAAGGCAGGTGATCTCAAACCTGGAATTCAAAAGATATTGGGGCTAACATTGAGGATACTAAGAAAGCCTAAAGCCCATCACTAATTGTTGCTGCTACTTCTTCTTAGAATAGGGCCTTTGTAATAGATAGGTTATTTTGTACTTACCTAATTTTTGAATGAATGAAAGATTCTCATTACTTTTATCTCATTGCAATATTTTGAGCTGTGAATAAGAGTGAACTTAAATTTTGACCGTCTTCTTACACTTCACTTAAATAAGATCCATGCCTTCCTTGTGAGGTCTAAACAATAATGCCTCCTTTTGAACTTCAACTTGATAATAAACTTTAAGTGCAGATTTTAAACTTTGCTAAAAGGCTTAAGAACCCTTAACATAAAAATGTAATATGAAATAATGCCTAAAAATCCTTACTTCACTTGTTTGTTTATTTTGCTTTTTTATTTCTTTTTTGCTTCTTTTTTTGAACTTGATCCTTGCCAGTTGAGCACTTTGACAGGTTTCAGGCTGCTCTTTTCTTATTTTAGGAAGGGACAACAAGGTCTCGGCCCTTTTATTTTTGCTTTTTTCATTTCTTTACTTTTCCTAAGCTTGATCCCAGCCTCTTGAGCACCTCAGTAGGCTCGAGGCAGCTCTTCTACCTTTTTTATTTTTTATTTTTTTTATTATTATTAAGGGGTGACCACTAGGTCTAAGCCCTTATAATCTTTTGCTCTTTTCACTCATTAGCTACTTTTTTTGAATCTGATCCTTGCCATTTAGTACTTTGACGGGCTTTAGGGTGGCTCTTTTATATTAAGAGGGGACCACTAGGTTTCAACCCATTTACTTGCTTTTTTCATTTCTTTGCTTTACTTGAGCTTAATCCCAGCCTCTTGAGCACCTCGGCTGGCTCAGGGCAGCTCTTTTCTATTTTTTTTTTATTAAGAGGGGACCATTAGGTCTCAACCATTCTAATCTTTTGCTCTTTTAATTCATTGACTTTTTCTAAACCTGATTCTTACCACTTTAGCACTTCGGCGGCCTTTAGGGCGGCTTGTTTTATATTGGAGGGGACTACTAGGTCTCAACCCTTTTACTTGCTTTTTTCATTTCTTTCTTTTTCTTAAGCTTCATCCTGGCCTCTTGAGCACCTTGGGCGGCTCGGGACAGCTATTATCTCTTCTTCTTTTTTTATTAAGAGGGACCACTAAGTCTAAGCCCTTTTAATTTCCTTTTTTAAAACAAAAAGATAAATTTTGTTAGAAGATAGCTTTTATAAGAAATTCGAGCTCAAATCCATGGATAATACATTTTTAGGTTTATAGAAATCCATATCCAAGGTATAGGTACCCTGTCCACGTCAACAAGCTTATAATAGCTCGATTTGCGAGCCTTAATTATTCTGTAGGGGCCTTTTTAATTTGGGTCCAGCTTTTGGTCCCTTCCGCTCGATTGACCTCATATTTTCTAAGAACAAAGCCACCAGGCTTCAAATACCGATGCTTGACTTTGGAATTGTAATGTTTTGACATTACTTGCTTATACTTTGCTTCTCGAATGGAAGCCTCAAGCCTTCGTTCTTTCAGAATGTCCAGGTTTATCACTAATGCCTAATCATTTTGTTCTAGGTTATGTAGAGCCGTTCGACCTGAGGGTAAGCCAATCTTGGCAGGAATGACTGTATCAGAGCCATACATCAAATTGAAGGGCGTATTTCCATTGGTTATCCGAGACATGGTCCAATATACCCAAAGAACACCTTGGTAACTTACCTACCCAAGCTTTAGCTTGTTCAAGCCGAGCTTTCAGTCCAATTAAGAGAGTTCTATTTGATACCTCTATTAATCCATTAGCATGTGGATGAGCCACTGAAATGAATTGCTATTTTATTCCAAGCCCAACGCAAAAGCTGATAAATGGCTCTCCTTCGAATGGCTTGCATTTGTTTGAGACAAGGATCGAGGGAATTCCGAACTAACATATTATATAATTCTAGAAGAATTTTCCAGTGGACTTTCCTATTAGGGATGCTAATGGCTTGGCTTTAATCCACTTGGTCAAAGTAGTCAAACTACTAAGAACTCTATTTTACCAGGACCCTTAGGCAAAGGGCCAAGCAAATCAATTCCCCATTGAGTAAAAGGACATGTACTCTAAATAGGAACCATGTTCGAATCAGGACACGAATGTACAGGTACGTGAATTTGACACTTATGATAAGCTCAGACTAGGTCATCAGCATTGGTGTGCAGAGTTGGCCAGTAATTTATATAGTATCCTGCTAGTAATACCTTTTTTGCTAAGATTCTAGGTCTCACATGACTTCCACAAATGCCCTCGTAAATTCCCCTTAATATATATTTAGTCTCAGTTGGTCGAAGGCAACTAAGTAGAGAACATAGATAAGATTTTTGTAAAGGATTCCTTGTATCAACTTACACTTATTGGCTCGAAGTTTAACCCTTTTTACTTTGATTCTATCCTATAGATGTGTTTCATCAATAAGATATCAAATGATTGGAGCCATCCATCCAAGATTCTCATCAATATCCATTACAACTTCAGCTGGATCTATTGATCTAACTACTTGCACTTTAAAAAGAATTTCCTTGGTAAGGTGAGGATAGATTGATGAGACCAATTTGAACAATTTATTAGCATGATTATTTTTAACCCTTGACACCTTTATGAGCTCAACCCTTTTATATTGTGCCTCTAAGCTCTTTACTTTATCTAAATATTTCTTGAGAATGACCCCTCTGGCTTCAAAACTTCCCACTTTTTAAAGCTTTGATTAACCACCAATTGTAAATCACTATGTATTTTTATGGATCGAGCCCCCATCTTTTAGGCTATCCGCATCCCAGAAATGGGCATCTCATATTCTTCTTCATTATTATTTGCTTGGAACTCAAACCTAAGTGTATAGGTGAAATAATTTCTTTCGAGCTTTCGGATAATAATTCCCGCCCCAGATCTGGATTCACATGAGACGCTATCTACATGTAATTCTAGATTGGATCTTCCTTAGGTTCGGCCAATTTAATGTGCTCTTGAGACATTACCACTTCTTGTTGATCCGAGCCTATATTCTCCACTGGGAAATCTGAGAGAATTTGTGCCTTAATAATCGTTCTTGGTCTAAACTCAATGTCAAACTCAAAGAGCTCCATTGACTATTTCAACATTCACTACGAGACATTAGGTTTTGTCAGGATATTCTTTGAGGGAAATTTTGTCAGCATAATTGTCTTATGTCCTTGAAAATATGGCTTGCAACTTTCAAGTAGTCATATGACCAGAGCAAATGTTACTTTTTCAATTAATGGATAGTTTTTTTTTTTACCCTTGAAGCATCTTACTTGTGAAATAAATGGAGTTGGTTTCCTCTCTCTTCCTCTTTGATGAGAACCGAGCTGACCACGTGATCTGAGATGGATAAGTAAAAGAAGAGCTCCCATTTTTCTAAGACGAGACTAACTTCGAAATGTTTCCAAAATATTTTTTGAGCTCGTCGAAAACCCTTTGAGCTTCATCAGTCCATTGAAAATTATCAACCTTCTTAATAATTTGATAGAATGGAAGCCTTTTTTTAAGCTAACTTGGACAAGAAGCAGTTCAGAGTAGCCATTCTTCCTACTAGCCTTTGTACTTCATTTACTAATGTCAAAGGCTTCATATCAATTATTGCCTTAACTTTTTTAGAGTTCGCCTCAATACCTCTATGAGATACAATGAAGCCCAAAAGTTTTCCTGTGGGACCCCAAAGTGGGGTTCAGCCTCATTTGAATAGATCTCGAGGTAATTCAAAAGTTTCTCTCAGATCATCAATTGTCTCTTCATAGATTCTTCTTTTGATGACCATATCATCCATATAAACTTACATATTCCTACCTATCTGAGACTTGAAGGTTTTGTTTACTAGCCTTTGGTAGGTTGCTGCAGCGTTTTTTAAGCCAAAAACCATGGTCAGATAGTAATAGGTGCCTTGATCAGTGATGAAGGAGGTCTTTTCTTCGTCTTCTTTTGCCATGTATTTGGTGATACCCTTTGAAAGTGTTTAGGAATTGTAAAATTACAATGCCTACGAAGAAATCAACTACAATATCGATTCGAGGCAAAGGGTACATACAAAGAAATCAACTAGAGTATCGATCTAGAATCCAAGCTTTCTGCTTATTATATAGAGAAAGATACAAGTGCTGTGATGGGTTTTTATGGTAGGAAACTAGCCCGAAGAGGAAGTCCTTTCGTGATCTTCTTAGAAAGTTGGCTCTACATGCTATAGTATACTATATTTGGAGAGAAACAAACATAATAGTTTGTTGTGGCAAAACTCAAGAAGCTGACAAAATTATTGCTCAGATTCATAAGGATCTCAGAGTTACCTTGAGACTTGGAGGAGTGTTCCTAATACACGAGAAAATTAGTTGTTGATTTTGGAGTAGGGACTATTGTAGTCAATTTTCTTAGCAAACAACTAGCAGTTTTGACTATATAGTTCTTGCTTTGTTGTTTTTTAGCAGTGCTAAGTTATACTTAGGCTAGTAAGACTTCATATTCATTCTAATAAATGTTAGCTTATTTCTCAATCTTGAAATATAAATAATACTGCCTAAAAAAAGATAAAATGTACAGTTATTATAGGTACATAATTCTTCAACAAGATAAGTAAAGTTTATTAGAGATTAAAAGAGAGAAATAGAAACATAATATAATTGGAATAGAAAATGCAACAATAACATACATAAATCGAATTCGATATCTTAAAGTTTTACTTCTCACATATGTGAAGTTGATAGAATTGTAACTTATTCACATCTGACGTTCAGGTGTGTTTATTTTAGAATACTAAAGTTGCATTATAGTATATGAAAGATTAATCCAAAATCTAAAAAGAAAAGGTTATTTTTTTACGTTAATCTATGGTTCTATATATATTTTTTCTCTCAACTTATTTTGTTGATATCATTATGAGTTTTATTATACAATATAAGTACATGTGGCTATTTCAAATTTGTATACTCTTTCAAACTATCAACAACCTTTGACAAAGAAGTAAATCAAAAAAAATAATTTATCAATGTACATGTGTTTTTTTTTATTCTTTCACATGCAAAGCACGTGTACAATTCCTAGTACTTACAAAATAATAACAGATTCATCCAAAAAATATCAAGCACACCGCACATAGCACACGAAACAATTTTTTCATGCTAATCTACCAAAATGTCTTGTCAGTGGTTTATGATTTACCTTCCTCATAAAGGACCCATCAGGAAAATGAGAATGAAGAGAGGAGAAGATATTAGTGAGGGAAGATAAGGATTGGAAAATTAATATTTTTTCATATATTATATAGTAATACATACAAAAGCACTGGAATTAGAAACAATCACATGTTCAACAAATCTCCTTTCAAGACAGGTTACCCGTACAAGACAAATAGGTAGCCACGTAATAGAATATATAGGAAAATCCAAAGTTACAAACAACTCATATTTAAGCAATACTGTGACACATGAAAACTATAATATATATACCACATGGAACAATAATCACAAAGAAGAAAAAGAAAAATGTGAACTGAGATTGGGTTGATGATAAAATTAAATCCTTCAGGTGCAACAATTATTAAAAAATAATTAACTTAAAACTGTAGCTATTAGTGCTACATCATCATTCAAGGTGATGACCCAAAATAGATCATTGTATAGGTGAAAGAAAAATGTGGATGGATAATACGTGGGGTAACTATTTATGATACTATGCAATTTATACGAAGCCACTACTAGAAAATTGAGTGCAAGGAATCGAAGGGTGGAGGATTAGATCTACTAACTGGAGGTCTGCAGCTAACAAGATATGGTTCACTAATAGATAAGTCATTCACAACCACTGATTAAGGATTCCTCGAAAAATGCTTGAAATGGCAATCCATTAAAAAAAATGACTTCCAAAAATCACTAGGATTAGGTATCCGTAGAAAATAAATGCATATTATCATATGTAAGTTCAAGTGCATGATACACAATGGTTTTTTAATTCTTAATTTAGTAATTAGTTTTTCTGATTCAACGGAGCTTTCCTCTTCAAAACGTGTCAATTAAAGTGAAGATATGGAGTCGATGAGAAAGTTTAGCATCTCGATGTTGACTCTTTGCCACAGATCTAGTATATCATAAGGGATTTGCCTCCATACTTTTAAACAACTTAAGCTAAAGGAACTCATTCAATAGTCACGGCTAACCACTTTTGAATATTATAATATTTATGATAGAAAATTGTATATGGTGACAAAAATAAATTATAGGAGTGTTGAGAAGCATAAAAGTTTACTCTCTCCTCATTTTAAGATGCATAACACCTCCCAAAAATTTTGAAAAGCAAGACAAATATCGAATTTCAAAATCATTTTCCCAGTATGAGATAGAATAAATCTAGGGAGTTCAGAATTGTGTACAATATTCAAAACTTTAGATGGATAGTTTGATGTCATGTTAAACATACCTAATGCTTCTTCTGGTTTATCTTTATCTTTAAGTTGTATTATAATTCAATCTTGACTCATATTTTGCATCTTGATTTATTGAGATCTTAGCTGAATGCTTCTATTCCTTACAGGCTTGGTTTGAATCCGGTCATCGCTGTGATAATATTGAGGAATCCTCAAGTATATCATCTAATAGCTGAGAAACTGATGGAAATCATGCAAAGGTTTGATGTTTCTAGTAAAGAAAAAAAAATGGGTCACTTTGGAGATGAAAGATGTTCAAGAAGGAATTAAATACTAACAAAAATGCTTACTAGGTAATGCTAGATGTAGAAAGATTGTTAATTTCATAGTTAGGATTATAAATTTCACTAGGCATGGGGTTACCCAAAGAATCTTAAAGTAGTAGATTTATGACCCAATCTATTTCAGTTCTACTTTGCTAATGAAGATGACAAAGCTAAAATCCTAAAAAAGGTTCTTTGGATCATACATGCCAAGATTTTGGTGCTTAAGAAATGGAAAAAATGAATCAGATGAGAAAATTTTTGATGTTATACAATTGTGGTCTGTGGGTGCACATATGGAATTTAACACCACACTAAAACAGAGAAGAGGTAAGTAAGGGGATTACACTCAGTGAAGTCCATAAAGAAATAGTATCGAAGAAATAAAGAAAAGAGGCCAAAATTATAGGATTCAAGTTTTTGTAGATACATCTCAATCATTAATAAGATGTTCGACACTCAAACCAAATGGTGACCTAAAATGGGTGAATTTCAAGTATAAAAAATGCCTAGATTTATGCTATAATTGTGGTATTATCAGACACAATAAGAAAGGCTTATGGGCATAAAGTACAATTCAAAAGAGGAAGTAAAGAGAATATGTATAGTCCCTAGTTAAAGATTGGGTTTGGAAGGATATCTCCAAGTAAGATAGGAAGCAAAGTCGAAGGATAGCAAGCTGAAGATAGCATGGGTAAAAAACAAAAGAAAGAGATAGCGGATGAGAACACAAATATGATCTAGTTTATGGCGAGTGTAAAGGAAATGGATAATGTTTTAGGACAAACGAAGCTAAAGACATTACTAGAAGCTCAGGCATCCAAGTGGTGAACAAGCCTCTAATGCAAAAATTGGAGACAATAGTGATGCAAGATATTGCGAGCTAAAATTAATAAAAGAGAGCAAGGGAAGAAAGAATCTGTGGAGGAGAAAAAACAAAGAAGAAACCAAGATAGAAAGGAGTAGGTAGATGGGCAATAGGGAAAAGCTAAGCTAGAGGTTAAAACTAATGTTCAAGAGGCACCTAATGATGATTGAGGCAATCACAGAGCCAAAAAAAAAAAAAAAAAATGCTGTGGCACAGATCATCATCAGGATATCCAAGAAAATATTGAAATATGCATGGATAGGCCCAATGATCTAATGGAAAAGCAAGACAAGGTAGTTTAAATATGTAAGAGAGGAAGAAGTATGAAGTTGCTTTCTACAAGCAATAGAACCCCACTAAGAGACATTAGAGAGACAAATGCTAGTAAGGAAATAAATGGAAAGAGGAAGCTCATCGATTATGCTGAGGAGAGATCAACCAGACCTAAGGGGGAAAATAGTCTAAAAAAGTTGGAAGAAAATGTTGAGGTCAATACTAGTACATACAACTAGAAGGTGGAGGGGGCCAACTTGATTAGGCCCTCAAAGTTTCACTAAGAGCTCTGATGTAGAATTGTCAAGGTGTTGGGAGCCTCTTAACTATTCCCCAACTAAAAGAGGTGAACAAACTCCTTTTTCCTAGCATTATTTTCCTTAGTGAAACCAAAAATAAGCATAAGTACATGGGAAAAAAGCCAAAAAAAAAAGGTCACAGATGGACTATAGAGTGATAGCCTTAATTGAAGCTATTGGAAAATCAGGAGGAAGGATTATGTATTTGAACAAAAACATAAGATGAATGAGATTCATGAGACAACTTTCACTATTGAAGCTAGATTGAGGACAATGAACTATAGAAGCAATGTGGCTTATAGGCATTTATGTTATCTAGCTGTGAGGAAAGAATTAGAAAAAAGCATTGGAAAGTGATTGTAGCAAGGAAAGCTCTGTGGGGGGAATACTGGATCATTATTGGGGATTTTAGAGATAATACCTCCCAAGGGAACAAAAAGAAGAGGCAGAACAAATAAGGGAAGATTTTAGATGCTTTAAGGAGTTTATAAGTTACAATTAGTTGGTGACTTAGGTTTTTCGGGGAATCCATATACATGGAGTAACAATTGGAGTGGTAGAGGCAGTATCAAACCAAGGCCAGATAGAGGATTAGCAAGTAAAGATTGGGTTAAAATTTTTGATAAAACAATGATAACTCTATAAATAAAGTTGTTATACCCTCTAAAACCATATGCAGATCAAATATTTTGCTAGGATTTTACTCGACTTTAGAGTTTTTGTTCACTTTCTGTGCTTAGTGAGTGTTTGTGTTTTTTAGGGTTTTGAGTTTTATTTTGTCTATTTTAGTATGTGTAATACTTATTCTATTTGTTTACTTTTTAAGGTTAAAAATTGAGCTAGGATTGATGCAAGAAGTAGCATGATGATTGAGCGGACACAGAACAAGCTTTGCTAAAAATCAAGTCTTGGGTGTGGCCAAGAAATCCGAGGCAAAATCCTTGGTTGCTGCCCAAACTTAAAAACCCTAATCCCAATGAAAGTTAGGCTGTAGCCCTCGAATCCAAGGCCAAAAGTGTCGACAGCAGCCCGAACTCATTCGGGAGGTAATTTGGTCATATTTAGGATTTTGGTGGAAGCTGTTACAATCCAATTATAAATAGAACATTCCTTAATGAAGACTAAATATTAGTAAGAGTAGGATATAGAATGTTAGCTTAGATTAGTGTTAGATTAGGGTTAGTTCCCTAGCCAAGTTTAAAGTTAACCTTTTAATCTTTCATTCTATTTTACTTTTCAAACAAGATTATTGGATGTTCTCTTTGTTTTTATTTGCCCAACTGATATGCTAGGGCTAATTAGACTAGATAAAGGTTCCATCTATTTGCTATGTTCATCATTGATGGAAATTTACTAATCTCTATGATAGCTTGTTTCATTTGGAGGTTCAAACTTAGTCCCCTTCATTTATTCACTATTTTTGTGACATAATAAAATGGGCTCCAAACCCATCACTGATTTGGCGGTTTGAATGAAAAAAAATCTCTTTTTTAGTAAGTAAATTTAATGCCTTTCTTAATTTCTTAATGTCTTTAATTTCTTATTTTAATACCTCTAATTAATTATATTAGTTTTGGGCTAGAGTTAGATGATGGTTAATTTGGTTGTTGTAAAATTGGTAAATTGGACATTACTAGTGAATTAAAGGGATAATTAGGGGAATTGATCACTTTTCAAGATTAGGAATTGAAATTATTTTTGGTAAGAATTTGACCCCACATAAATAATTTGCCTAGTTGGTTGCTTAGAGTTCCATGAGGTAGATAATCAAGTATAGCCTATTCTAAGGGTAGGAGAAATCTTCTTTTAGATTAGTTAGATTGATAGACCTAATTGAAATGAGGAATTATGATTGGGTTAAAATTGGAGATCAACCTCTGACTTGGCTAATTAAAGCAATTGATAGAATGAATTAACCAAAACCGAAGAATCAGCTAGTTTAAACCTTAACCAACTTTAAAACTGCTTTTATTTTAGTTTATAAGAACCAAACATTTTCAATTATTTCCATCTAAATAGTCAATTAAGCTATAATTCGATAATTATTAACTGATCCTTGTGGGATCGACCTTACTTCTGCTATCTGCTATTTGACCCGTATACTTGTTATATATCATCTAGATAGTAGTAAAATTAGGTGAATATCAAGCTATCTATAAGCATTTGGAGACTGATGCATCTGTCTATAACAGTTGATTCCTGTCTAATAACTTGGTTAGCTTTAGAAAAAGAAAGGAAGATTTCAGTTTGATAAGAGATGCATCAAGAAAAATAGAACTAAACAAAATATCAAGCTTTCTTAGAAGAAGGACGTAAGTGCTAGCAGATGCTTTAAGTTGATCAAGAAGATCAAATCATATAGAGTTGCTTTACAGAATTGGAGCAGAAAGAGTAAGCTCAACATTGGAGAAAAAATTGAAAGACAAAAATATATATCCAACTGAACAAGAAATCTAACAGAAAGGATACAAAAAAGGTTTCCTTGATTTTGAAAAAGGAGCTGAAAAGGCTTATTAAGAAGAAGTCTACTGGAGTCAAAACAGAAGGGGAAAGAAAAAGCAATGGCTCAAAGAAAGAGATAAGAACACTACATAATTCATGCATGTGTAAATGATAGAAGGAGAATGAACAGAATATATAGAATACAGAGGGATTATGGCAGTCGGTATGAAGGATTCAAACATTGGATTAGAAATTACAAACTTTTATACTAAAGAATCTATTCATTTCTTCGTTACCATCAGATTTTCGTAAGATACTTGAAAGATTCCTCAATCTATTTCCAAGAAGATGAATGAGATTCTAACAAACTTTTGAAAGAAAATGAGATCAAGTCAACAATATTCTCCATGCACCTTGATAAAGTCCCAAGTCTAGATGGTATGTCACCACTATCCTTCCAATCTTGCAAGCATATCATTAGTGATCAAGATGTTACAAAAGCCACTCAAAGTTGTTTTCATTCTCGTTTACTGAAGTCCACTAATGAAACCACTCATCACTCTTATTCCTAAATGTGGCATGCCTCTCAATCTATCTCAGTTTAGTCCTATCAGTTTATATAATGTCATTTGCAAGAACCAAGGTTGCTCCTCAAGTTTGCTTGCTAAATATTGGGTATTCTAGGATGGTGTAAGTCCAACTATGGAGCTAAGAATTCTATTCATCTCAATTGAAGTGGATTCCCTGTATTTTTTTATAGCCTTTTATGAACAAATATTAATAAAATTCCTCACGATTGTTCTTTTATTTTGGATGATTACATGTTAATTGTTGCATGATTTCATACACAAGAGTACATATTGTTACAAGTTATAAAATGATAAATAAAGATCGTTCTTACGAGAACTTTGTCTTAATTCTACCAAGTTTTAAAATTATAACAACCTAATTCCATCTAAATGATTGATCTCAAAGAGTGGTAAATCAAAAAATATTTAAGCAAACAAATAAGTGAAAAAGTATTACAATTTTTAAAAACTTATATCAATTAACATGTCATTCGAATATCGCATCTCTCTTCTCTTCCATTTAACGAATTAGGATTTTGTTAACCTAGTGTTCTATTTGTGTTACAAGTTCCTTTGGAAATTTTGCATACCTATAATCCGAACCAAAAGCACTATATTTTTATGTGAGTTGCAATTAGGATTGAAGCATACAACACTAACCCTAATCATCGCAACCTAAGGTGCATATGTATATGTCTATCCTATACATGAATACCAATTTATTCAACCAAGCAAATAAATCAAACAAAGGCTAAACAAATATTCTCTAACCGTAAATTTCTTTTCTCAATTTCAATCTATAGTTTCCAAATAAATTTAATTGGTGATCAAGTAATTGAAAGCATTAAACTCCAATTTGAATAAACAAATACTCATCCGTAATCAAAATAGAGAGAAAGATTCAATATTCAAACTAAATGTTGAGATCAAATTGAAACCCTAATAAACTAATTTATTGCACAACTAAAGCTATAGAAACAAATAAGAAAGAGTTTGCAATCATCTCCATAACAAAGAACAAGAATGATAGGGAAGAAGAACAAAAACTCTTATCAATAGTCTTGATCTTCAATCTTCCTCTGGATCTTGGAACATGGATGATTTGTTTGATGTTAAAATAACTACCTCTAATTTATAAAAGAAATACCCTAGAACACTTATATATAATGTTTTCTTGGGCTTACAAGAGTATAGGTCGAAATAGCCCCAGAGACTAGAACGCTATGTAAAAATACTGAACTCATAATAATTGGTTGGTATGGGTGTGGCTATGACCCCTCCGGGGTGCAAGTGCATCCACATACCAATAGTTGGGTGTGGCTACGACATTTGGGGTGCAATTATGGGCTTTGGGGTGCAATTATGGGCTTTTGGGTGCAAATATGGCCTCTTTTTCACTGGTCATTTTTTCCATTTCGCATACTAACCACCTGCTTGACCCACGACCATTCGAAAGCTGTAAAACACATTTAAATGCATTAATATATGCACTAAAAATATAAAACACATGAACTAACATTATTTGCTAAAACTCTAAAAATTCTAACTTTCTAATTGAAAAAAATGCTAGAATTAGTGAGAAATCCTTGCTGAAATGACTCACACAAATAATTATTTTTTAGACAGTTAACATTAATCATGAGCAAGATTAGAGCTTTCTCCATCAGGCATATATTTTGAAAAACAAACTAGAGCGTTCATGCCATAGTCAAGTACGGAGGCACCTTAGATTTACACCACATTTTGTCACTTTGGTTTCCTCTTTCTTTTGTATGCACTCTTTTGCTGGATGATATTAGAGGAATTTCCATCCAAAGGACTATTCTATTGTGTTTTACTCTTGATTGGTTTAGTAACAATTGTTTTCTTGTCCCAAAAAGAGAGAGAAAGATAGAGAGACAGAATACATGTATTAAGTACTGATAAACAAATTTAGGAGGTGCTTGGTTTAAGAGAATTGGAATCAAGAATCAGATATATTCCCACACCAGTTGTTTGGATAGTAGGAATGGGATTTAAAATTATGGAATGAATCCAATAGATCGGCAATTCTTGATATCCAACTAAATTTGGAGGTTTTGACTAATTACCAAATTTGATTCCCAAAAAACAGAAAAAGAAAAATTATTCTCCTCATGATTGCTCACCATCTCTTCTCTCCCAACTCTCCCAAACCTTGCCTCCCACCTCCTTCCCTATCCCCACTTGCAACCTCCAACCCTAACCACTAACCAATTTTTCTAAGGATTCAATAACCACATAACTATACTATGTTTACCTCAAAAGATTCACATTTCCTACAATTTTTTGTCCTGTTCTCGTTCTTAAGTCCAAGCGCTAAAAAAATTTCAAGCATTAACCACATTGAGCTTTTTCCAGCTTATTTAGATATCAATCCTCAATATCTTTGGAATTGGAATGGAGCTCTCTACACATTTTCTTTCAAATGGCTATTCTTTTACTACTAGTCTTGTAATATTTTTAAGGTGGGTAAAGTGGGTTAAGACAGCCATGGCGAATTACATAAACATGTGAAAAGAAGGATCGATAGGAAGGAGAGAGGAGGAGAAGAGAGATAGATCTATGGAGAAGGTTGGCGTTGGTTGTTGGTTGTTGGGGGAGAGATGCATAGCAGATTGTTGAGGACAAAATGAGGAGGCAGGACGGCAGCGGAGAGGTGGTGATGGGCTGCTGGAGAAGAAAAGGAGTGTTGGATTGAAAAGGTAAGTTAAAAGAAAAGGAAAAATTAATTCCTGAATCCCATTCCTAACAATATTTACCAAGCAAGAATTATTTCAATGATTCCATCACATAAAACTCATACGAAATTTTTATATATAAATTTGATTATGATTCCAATTCCGAAAGACGAACCAAGCACTCCTAATTTTAGAAGGCCCAAGGCTTCCATATCAACGTTTGGAAGGCGTAGATCTTGCCCATCCTCTGTTAATTCTCTCTAAATTTAACCATCAATATTACCTCTACTGGAATTTCACCCAACATTCCAATCTAAGCCCACCCGAAACAGCGCAAATTCAGCATGCTTACGAGGGCATTCCTGTCATTTGACCCAACACAACCCCTTCAACCCCTCGCATAAATATCAACACCTAGGGTTTCTCTTACTCCGCCCCTACAAAAGGCCCTCGAAACTAATCTTTTCCTCTGCGCAGAAAAATACTCCCGCTCACAAAAAACACGCAGAACACGCACTAAGTCCAAAAGAAACAATGGGAGTTTATACATTCGTTATATTAAAGGATCTGACGGCGACTGGAACGCCAAGCAGCTGAAGGGCGATATTGAGGCATCGGCTGCCTCCACTTTCGACCTTCAGCGCAAGCTCGTTCAAGCTGCCTCAGCCGCCGATTCCTGCTGTGGAGTTCAGTCTTCCTTCTCCTTCATCACCCCTTGCTCTGCTGTTTTCCAGGTCACCCTTTTATGCTATTGTTCTTTTTTATTTTTTTTTTCTGTTGGATGTCCTGTTGGATTATCCAATTTTTTCTGTATATTACTTATTGATGAATGTTAAGCTACTTTTAGTTATAATTAATTGTATGGAAATTTCTGCTGAAGTTTTAGTGGATCCGGTTAAATAGGTTTTCCTATAAAGCTCTAATTTTGTAGATTGTTATTATTATTATTTGAATTTGAACTGTTAACATTCCTGTAATGGTGGGATAATTGTTTGTTATAAGTTCATAGTAATGATTAAGTCAATTTTTCTAATTTTTATGTTGAATAGATAGATAATTATTATTCTTCAATTGGAGATATGCATAATTCTTTTTTTCTCGTCATTAATTAGTTTGGTTTATAATATAATTAGAGACCTTGAATTTTAATCTCTGCTACGGATATCTTCAATAAGGGACTGTTGGTGAGTTTTCGGTGCCATTAAACAAGATAATCAACAGCTTATGATAAAATGGATGCATTTTGTGTTTCAGCGTTTTGTGTTTGAATGTTACTTTACCATCTTGATGCAAATATAGACACTTGGCTTGGAATTGTTACTATGATAACAGAAGGCAGGCAGTTTGGTTTTAGTCATGAGTATTCTTTTTCGTTTTTATGCAAAAGTTTAGCTCCTAACATCTTTGAGGAGTTTGTATGGTGTTATTTTTGTCATCGATTTGACAATTCTGTGATGTTTTACCTTTATAGAGTGTGTGGAACTTTTCTCTTGTTTATGTTCTTGCCCCTAAATTGCATTTGTTAAGGACAAAGAAGTCCTTTTTCGTTCATTTCGGTGCAGAGGGGATATTAGGGGTAGGGTTTTTACGTTTTTCTTTTTTTGGGGGGGTAGTTTGTTGGTTCGAAGTATATTGTGATTCAAGTTTCATTAACTTTTTATTGAATGACTGAATTGTGAAACCTTGATTAACTGAAACAGGTTATCATTGGTGGTGGTGGTGGTGGTGGTGGTGGTTTCATTGGCAGTGGAGCTGCTGCTGCTGCTCCTCCTGCAGGTGGTGCACCAGCTGCTGAAGCTGCTCCAGCCAAAGAAGAGAAAAAGGAGGAGAAGGAAGAAAGTGATGATGAGGACTATGGAATGTCCCTCTTTGACTAGATCATCTTTACATTTCTTTTATGAGGAATTAACTTTTTGGATGTGCATCTGGCTACTTAATGTTTTGGTAGTATTTGATAATGGAACTTAAAGATTTGAAAGATTTAATGAATTTTATTGGAAACTTGAATGCACTCTGGTTTTAGTTCCTTGCTTCCATTCCTTTTTGTGTTCCTTGCCTTTTCTTGTGAAAGGTTTCTGTGATAGATTTGTCTTTAGAAAGGGCAATGTTTTGGGTTGTCAATGAAGTTCTGCAGTAATTACTGTTCAAACCTAGTAGGATTATTGTTAAGGTATATGATTAATTTGTTGAGATGCATAATTGAAAATGAAACTTAGGGATGTTGGACCTGCATGGTAAAGATGATTCAAAAGGAAGCAACATAATAAGTTCATATTTCAAGGTTCCATGGCTTTTCTATAGAGCTGGCTTACATTGAAAATTATGGGTCTCCTTTGCCCTGGTTTGTCGTCTCACAGCTTACTCTTGGTGTTGGTACCGGCCTTCAGCCATGTATGCCTTGTCTTCTTTTTAGGTAGTTTAACGTTTTGTTGGATGGATGGTTTTGTTTGGATGAATGAATTTTTGAAAAAATTTGAAATTTATTTATTTGTAAAATTAAAATAAATAAATTTTAAATTCAATTAAATTAAAAAATTATTTAAAATTTTTTATGTCACAAATTTTTTTTTTATTTGGTAAATCATTCATAGTTAAACTTAAACAAATGAATTTCAAAGCATCTTTTCAAACACCTAAAGGAATTTGTTAGGGGAAGCTGGTTGGGCACCGTTTGGCGTTATATTGATTTGTCACAAAACACCTCATTTATCGAAATTTTGAAAGAAAGCGTTTTGTAAATGTTTAATTTTATTGTTTGGAAATAAAATTGTATAAGTACTCTTAATATGTAATAATGCATGATTTTGAATTTTTTAGGATTATTTCTATCTTTATTTAGTTTTAAATTAATGATAAAATAGTTAAACTTTATCTTTAATTGTTTATATATATATATATAAGCTAATTCTAAAATACCAATTTTTAGCTTGAGTTAAAAGTTTTTTTGAGAGTAAAATCTCTATTTCTAAATTTATTCACCAAACGCTAAGTGCTTGTATTATCTAAAAGTATTTTTTTAGCGAAAGCACCACAACCTTGAACAAAACCTTAGTTGGTTCCACTCATGTCATAGACTTCCCAATTTGAGCTCAACATGATTGGTATACAAATTGAAAAGGACTTATAGAAGAAAAATCGAGAAATTATCTTGACTATTATATTATTTACTGAATCTAAGAGGTTATATGAGTCATGTGCACAGGAAGTACCAAATCAAAATAGTATGCTCATTATGCTATGCTGCTGAATGTCATTATTACAACTTCCATTGGGATAGAAGCTAATTTATGAAATATAACCATACACCATACATCATAGATCATACATATTGAACATGCAATTCACAAACTTGCTTAATTTCATAGGATACGTATTGAACATGCAATTCACCAAGTTGCCTAATGTCATAGTATTTTCATTCACAAAGCTGTAGGAGCACAAAAAATTCGTGCCTGAAACAATTACAGAAAGCTCGGAGCCTAGGTACCGATTTGTGAATTATAGCACCAAATGTATGGTAAAAGTGTTATCCATCTGTATTTAATAGGTCCAATTCATGATAGTTTATGGCCCAACGTCAAACTTTGCTCAAAGTCCATTCATCCTTATACGGAGGAACGATATGGGCAGACAGTCCGGAAATCAGGTCCATTTGGTTGGGTACAAAATGTTTTCCTGAAAAAAAAAATATGTTTCTTCGAAACGTTTTATATGAAAAACGAACTATTTGGTTGGGTAAAAAATATTTTTATTTTTCTTTGAAACGTTCCTATATGAAAACTTCAATTTTCATATATATATATATATATTCTAAGTTTGGAAGACAAATTGAAAATTTTTTGAAATATAATTTTTTTGAAAAATTTTATAGTCATGTTAAAATACTTGATGCCTTTTTAGAAAAACACCTAGTTATATTACTTTTAAAAATATCTAAATCGTACTACCAATTAGGCAGTATCCCACAAGTATACGGTTACAACTAGTAATAAAAGGAAATAGGAACTGAACCCATAAGGATAAGTCGGTAATTACTAATTCTTAGTTGGATTGTTAGTTGAAGTGATCGATTTTAAAGCGATTTAACTAAAATTAGAATTTAAGAGGACTATCTAAGAAAGTAATTTAAAGCATTAAAATAAACATTAACGGTAAGGAAAGCATTTTAAAGAAACAAATAAAAGGAAGCATGTAAAAGAGAGCATTTTAAGGAAGCATGCAACAAAATAATATTTTAAGGAAGCAATTAACTAATTTAAACTACTAATTGCCACTAATGAAGCATAATTGAAGAAAGTCCAATAGCTAATCTAAACTATAAATAATCACTAAGAAATCATTCTTAAGAAAAATTTAAAAATTAATTTAACAATTGCACTAAGAATTCAAGTAAAGAAAGCAATTAATGAAAAACCTATTAACCAATTCTACTAATTAAATTAGGAAAGTAATTGAATGAGAGCATTGAGACTAAACCACATTAATCTAGCACAAAGAAAATGAAATTAGACATAAATTAAAGAGGTCTTATACTAGAAATCTTCAATCTACAATTTGGAGTTAGAAACTACACTAAATTACACATAATCAAAGAAAATCCAACCCAGATAGGGAAGAAAATGAAGAATTAAACTAGTCTACTCGTACTCTACTAGCTTCCTATCTAAGGCTACTTCTACTTAGCCTCCAATGAGGTTAAAAGATATATTTATAGTGCTAGGATTGGGGAGGAAGGTTCCAGCAACAATTTGTCACTCGGTTATTGATAAGCTAGGTAACTGCAATTATTGGAATTCCTTCTTTGTTCTTGTGACCGTAGTTACTGATGCTCACGTTGAATTCTCTTGGTCAATGCGATATCAATTTTTCTTCTTCAAATTCATGACCACGGTGGCCAACAAACATTCGTCACTGGAAGTTTAATCGTGTCTCAGTGACTATAGTGATAAGTTGCCCACTTGAAAATTTTTCTAAGTACTAGTGACCACAGTCACCAGTTCAGAGAAGGGAACCTAGTGACTGGGGTTATGAATACTTGGTTTTTCTGGCCAGAATTTGGCTTGGCTTCATCATCTAAATATGGCTTGGTTTGGTTCATTTCTTATTCAATTGCCGTGCCGTTTATTTTGATCAAACCCATAAATAAATACACTCTATTAATTATACAAAAAAACTAAAATAATATTAAAACACTAAATTAACACAAACTAACACATCCCAATACATGCAAACTAAAACAAGCAAAAAGAACACTTGAGCCATAAAAATGTTTGAAACTAGGAAAAAAAATATTCGAGTTTAGGGCACATATAACTCTACTTTCCTAGAATTATAATACCTCTAAATTTAAACTTTTGCTCGTTCCGAGTGAAATAGAAGAAAAGAGAAAGAACAATAAAAATGACTACCACAAAACACATAACACTACCAACAAAATTGAAATATTGAACTTTAGTACACTTGTCACAATTGTTGCGCCATTTTTTTCGATCAAACCCCACAAATAAATACAGTCTATTAATTATATAAAAATACTAAAATAATATTAAAACACTAAATTAACACAAACTAACACATCCCAAAACATACAAGCTAAAACAAGCAAAAAGAACTTTTTGAACCCTAAAAATGTTCGAAACTAGGAAAAAAATATTCGAGTTTCGTGTACATATAACTCTACTTTTCTAGAGTTATCACACCTCCAAATTTAACCATTTGCTCGTTCTGGGTGAAATAAAAGAAAAGAGAAAGAACAATAAATATGTGTAACACAAAACACATAACACCACCGGCAAAATTGAAATATTGAAATCTAGTACACTTGTCACATATGAAAATGGGATTTTAACTCAATAAACTTAAGATTTTATCTACTCCTCCATTTGGTACTGAAAAAAAACTTACAAAAAAAAAGAAGAAGAAGTAAAGTTTAAAGTCATAACTAGTTAAGAACACCATTTTATGAAGTAGTTGAAAACATTGTTGAGTTTCAAGAGTTAAATCTCATTTTTTTACATAAAATGCAATATATGTTCAACACCCATTTTCAACTATCGCAAACAACAAAAATAACATCATTCTCCACGAACAAGACAACAAACACCACCCCATTTTTTATATTATTCAATGATGAGTTGATAAGTTCATAATTGTACTATATTTTATGTGCCATATATCACGTTTTTATGTTTTATAAGCAAGATTTGAGTTATTATTGAGTTTAATTTGGTTATTCTTAGTTTTTGTAGGGTTAAAGTGAAAAAGACCTGAAAAAGATGGAAAAGATGATAGAAAACGCTAAGGGCGGAATATGCATGAGTATGAAGCTATTTTGGATGCTGTGTCGTATTTCAAGGATAACTTTTGAGTCCGAGCTTCAATTGATGTGATTTAAGATGAATTGGAAAGTTAAGACATAGCTACAACTTTCATGTTTTAAACTTTTTACAATTCTAAAAGCATTAAGGTGAAAATCGGAATGGACGGCAGAGCACATAAAGAAAGCCAGTGCACATGCACTGGAGTTGTGCAGCGCATGTACGCTATGTCCAGTGGAAAAATTTCCAGATTATGTTCGGGCACACATGTGCTCCCGAAACAGTAGAATGACGTATTTTTCAATTTTTGACAGATTTCTTTGCCCGGTTAGACTCTTTTTCAGCCTATTTCACGTTCTTATCCATAGACCTTGATTGTAATCCTAATACTCATTATAAATACCCCAACTAGGGTGATTAAAAGGGGAGGACACTTTATTTTTACGTTATAGATAGGGTTATCATCAAAAAATTATTCTTTATTCTTTCATGGCACTTTGTGCCTATGCCTTTTCTTGGTCAAGGGATTTAAATCTATGGTCAATTCCTGTGTTGTGATACTTCTTGTGCTTGAATTTATTCAATTATATATCAAGTATTGATTATTTTTCTACAATTAAATTTTATGATTGTTCTTTTTAACTTATTATTGCTGCATGAGAATTAATCTACTGCTAGATTGATTTAACTGCGTGTGCTTAATTCAATCTGTGAAGCAACTAAATTTGATAATTACTCGATTAGTGTTATTGAATTTAGAAAAAATAATCAACTAATTGGCATAACCCCGTGTGTTTATGTTTAATTAGCCTAATTGTTTTCTTATTGATTTTAAAGCTTCTAATAATTAGTCTTTGGCCTGTGTCTAGATTAAATTAATAGTTAGGGTTAATTGGATCGCATGTTGAATATTAACCAACTTTAGAAAGAAACAAGAATCAACTTTGAATTGTAATTCGACTTAATTCTTCAATTAGTGCTTGATATAGAATTGAATTATCTTGTGTGTCGAGGATCGACTAGTGAAAGTTTCATGGTGGATATGACCGAAACCAAGAATTTTCTTACATCGAATTCTCTTTAGTTATTTTACTATTTTAATTTTTAGTCCAAAAGCAATCAAGAAGCCCCCCCCCCTTTTAATTTAGCACAAGAATGAACTTCGTTCTCTGTGGGACGAACTTGACTCACCACTACTACATTTTTATTGAGAGATTATTTAATTTTGGGTGCCTATGACAGAATTTCTACCAAAATTTTGTCGCCGTTTCCGGGGAACGGTTTGAATTATTTTTGTGCTATTTATTTTAGTTTTTATTTTCTTTTTGTTTTATTATTATTCTTCTGCTAATTGTGTATGCCAGTGACGCGATCTATTGGACAAGTTGAATTTCAATTTGATCCAGAAATACAGAGAACGTTACGTAAATTGGGGAAAGAATTAAGAGGGAGACAGTTAGGGAAAGAATAGTTGTTTAATTTTATCTTTGCGGGTGATAAGGAACTTCAAGAAGAGACGAACATGGCACAACAAACTTTGAGAGAACTAGCAGCACCCACTTTAAACCAACAACCTTTATGCATTACATATCCTGATTTAGATGTAAATGTCATATTTGAATTATCTGGACTAATCCATCTATTACCTTCATTTCATGGATTGCCAAGTGAAGATCCGAATAAGCATCTTAAGGAGTTCCATGTAGTTTGCACGAGTATGAGACCTACTGGAGTGTCAGAGGAATATATCAAATTAACAGCATTTCCGTTCTCGCTCAAGGATGTGGCGAAGGATTGGCTGTTTGATTTACCTTCATGCAGTATTACAACTTCTTTGGAAGAAAATGAACAGACTATTCCTAGCTAAATACTTTCCATCCTCTTGAACTACAAATATTCAAAAAGAAATTTGTGGCATAAGGAAATTCAATGATGAATCATTGTATGAGTATTGGGAACGCTTCAAGAAATTGTGTGCAAACCGTCCGTATCATCAGATAAGTGATTCCTTATTAATTCAATATTTTTATGAAGGTTTGTTGCCGAATGAAAGGAACATGGTCGACGCCACAAGTGGAGGGGCATTAGACAATTTGACCATAGATGCTGCTCGTGAGCTTATATCGAATATGGCCGCACGTTCTTAAAAGTTTGGGACACGACGCGATCAACTTCTCAAGCGTGTTAACAAGGTAAATGTTTCATGTTTAGAACAACAAATGGCTAGTCTAATTTCTTTTGTACTCCAATTAGCTTTAGGAACGGCACAGATGGCATAACCCCGCAGCATTTGGTCGAACGTGGGACATTCAACAGATATGTGTCCTACATTACAAACGTTGAGAAATCCCAAGAACAGGTAAATAGAGCGGAAGGATTTCTAGGGCAACCATGACCAAATTATGATCCCTATTCTAATACGTATAATCTTGGATGGAGGGATCATCCTAATTTGAGATACAGGAATCCAGCACAACCTCAGCCTTAACAGAATCGGCAGAATTTTCAACCTTACAGGCCACCATTTACTCAAAGACAAGCTAATCTGAATAATCAGTTTGGTAAGTCTTTGGAGGAAATGCTAAATACTTTAATGGCTAATACTATGCAATTTCAATAGGATACCAAGGCCAGTATTTAGCAGTTGTAGCACTAAATGGGACAAATGGCGACTGCAATCAACCGATTGGAATCGCAAAATTTTGGGAAGTTGCCTTCTCAAATAGTTATTAACCCTAAGGAGAATCCTAGTGCAATTGTGTTGAGAAGCGGCAAGGAGGTAGAGGTGCCAACTACAGTAGTTCCTAAACAAAACAAGGCCAAGGAGAGGGAAATTGAAGTGGTCTTATCAGAAAGAAATCTATCCTGTTCAAAAAGAAGAGAAAATTGGTAAGTCAACTCAGTGGCAAGAATACACACCTGACTCACCATTTCCTGATGCATTTAAGGAATTTGCGAAGGAGGGCTCCAATAGAGACTTGTATGAAATTTTTTGCAAATGTGAGGTAAATATTCCATTGCTGGATGCTATCAAACAAATTCCTCGTTATGCTAAATTTTTGAAAGAATTATGTACAAATAAAAAGAAGCAAAAACAAAAGAAGGCTGAAAAGATAATGTTGGGAAAAAATGTATCAGCCATGCTTACACAACAGAATCTTCCAATGAAATGCAATGATCCAGGTATGTGTATAATTCCGTGTTCAATAAACAATACTAGGCTTAAGAAGGCCATGTTGGATTTAGGACCTTCTATAAATGTTATTCCTTATTTAGTTTATAAATCCTTGCATATAGGGCCTTTACTTGAAACTAGTACTATTATCTAGTTAGCAGATAGATCAGTGGCTTATCCTAAGACAGGTATAGTTGAGGATGTTTTAGTCCAAGTCAATGAATTAGTTATTCCAGCTGATTTTTATGTACTTGACATGGAGAATAATGACGAGTCTGCTCCCATTTTGTTAGGTAAATCATTTTTGAAAACATCCAAAACTAAGATAGATGTAGATACTAGAATTTTGACTATAGAATTTGATGGAAAAAATTTTCAACATAATATTTGTGTGGCCATGAAGTATCCAGCTAAGGATAATTCTATTTACTCTGTTGATGTTATCGATTTGTTAGTACAGGGTGTGTTTGAAAAAGAGTTTGAAGGAGACAGAGATGAGCAAAGTGATGTTGAACAATTGCAAATTGGTAAGTTATCTTATGTGACATCGAAGATCCTTAATGATACAATTTTGTTTTATGTTTAGCAGGCGACTGATTAGAAGTTAAAGCCTCTTCTGAATCACCTCAAATATATGCTTTTAGGTGATAGGAAAACTCATCCAGTGATAATCGCTAATGACCTAACTACTGACGAAGAAGATATACGTTTGCTAACAGTCCTAAGGGAGCATAAAACGGCGATTGGATGGACCATTGCAAATATAAAGGGAATTAGCGCATCAACATGCATGCATCGTATACTACTCAAAGATGGAGCCAAGCCTACCCATCAACCACGAAGAAGGCTAAACCCGATGCTAATGGAAGTGGTTAAAAAGAAAATACTCAAACTTCTTGAAGTAGGGATAATTTACCCAATTTCAGACAGCGAATGGGTTAGTCTGATGCAAGTAGTCCCTAAGAAGACAGGGATAACTGTGATTAAAAATCAAGAAAATGAAATGGTGCCCACCCGTATACAAAATGGGTGGCGAGTTTGTATAGATTATTGAAACTTAATTCTCTTACTCGCAAAGATCACTTCCCTTTACCTTTTATTGATCAAATGCTTGAAAGGTTAGCTGGTCATGCTTATTATTGTTTTCTTGATGGTTACTCAGGATATTTCCAAATCGCTATTGCTCCCAAAGATCAGGAGAAGACAACATTTGCCTTACTGCATACATGCCCATTTAGAAAATTTGCTTACCGTCGTATGCCATTTGGGTTGTGTAATGCCCCTGCTACTTTTCAGAGGTGTATGGTTAACATTACACCTTGATTTTTTAGAACATTTTATTAAGGTATTCATGGATGATTTCACCGTTTATTGAGATTCTTTTGATCAGTGTTTGCATAATATCACATTAATACTACAAAGGTGCATTGAAACTAACCTTGTCCTAAATTATGAAAAATGTCATTTCATGGTTCAACAAGGTATAGTGTTAGGTCATGTAGTGTCATCTAAGGGAATTGAGGTTGGTAAAGATAAAATTGACATAATTCAATCATTACCTTACCTCACAAAGGTGCGGGAAGTTTGTGCTTTTCTAGGCCATGCAGGATTTTATCGAAGGTTCATCAAGGACTTCTCCAAAGTATCGGCACCTTTATGCAAATTACTGCAAAAAGATGTCGAATTTGAGTTTGGTGATGACTACAAGGCCACATTTGACAAATTGAAACATAACTTCTTGTGTCAACTCCAATCAACCAACCACCTAATTGGAGTCTACCATTTGAGATAATATGCGATGTAAGTGACTCTGGGTGGGTGTAGTTTTGGGGCAACGTGTTGGAAGGATGCCTCATGCGATTTATTATGTCTTCTTGACCCTAAATGATGCACAGAAAATTTACACTACCACTGAAAAGGAGCTTTTGGTTGTTGTTTTTGCTTTAGATAAATTTCGTTCTTATTTAATTGGTACTAAAGTGATTGTATATTCTGATCATGCAACTTTACGTTATTTAATGACAAAAAGGGAATCAAAACCAAGGTTGATAAGATGGATACTCCTCTTGAGCGAATTCAATTTGGAAATCAAGGACAAAAGTGGTATGGAAAATAAAGTGGCAGACCATTTAAGTCGACTACCACATGTGGAGGATGAACTAGAGATACAAGAAAGATTTATGGATGAACAATTACGTTCAGTGTAGGCGATGTTACCCTGGTATGCAAATATTGTGATTAATTTCTTAGTTACTAATAAATTACCCCAAGGTTTGTCTAGGGCGGCAAGGGAGAAAATCAAAAGTGACTCCAAATATTATATGTGGGATGAGCCATATTTATGGAAACATTACGCCGATCAAATAATTAGAAAGTGTGTCAATGATGGCGAAATCAATTCAATTTTAGCATTTTGCCATACTTATGCTTGTGGAGGACATTTTGGAGCCAAAAGAACAACAATGATGGTATTAGAGTGTGGATTTTATTGGCCCAGCATATTTCGCGACTCTTACCTATTTTGTCGTTTGTGTGATAATTGTCAAAGGACAGGTAACATTTCCCAAAAGAATGAAATGCCTCAAAACTCGATACAATTCTACGAAATATTTGAGTTTGGGGCATTGATTTCATGGGACCTTTTCCTGTTTCATTTGGTTATTATTATATCTTCTTGGCTGTTGATTATGTTTCAAAATGAGTGGAAGTTAAAGCCACTCATACTGATGATTCAAAGATTGTTTTCTTAGATTTTCTTAAAAGCAATATCTTTTCTAGATTTGGGATTCTGCTAGCTATAATCAATGATCGTTGTACTCATTTTTGTAATCGAACAGTGGAAGCTTTACTAAAGAAGTACCATGTGACACACAAGATTTCCACCGCATATCACCCGCAAACCAATGGACAAGTCGAGGTATCTAACAGAGAAATTAAGTCTATTCTCCAAAAAATGTTGAACTCTAGCCGTAAGGATTTGAGTTTACGGTTGGATGATGCATTATTGGCATATCGCACTGCTTATAAGACACCTATAGGGATGTCCCCGTATTGGTAAATATTCGAAAAAGCTTGTCACCTACCCGTAGAATTGGAGCATAAACCTTATTGGGCAATTAAAAGTTTCAATATAGGATTGGATGCCAGTGGTGAACAGCAGAAATTACAACTACAAGAGTTGGAGGAAATCCGCAATGGAGCTTATGAGAATACTTGCATATATAAAGAGAAGGCAAAGGCTTTTCATGATGCTTTTGGAATCCAAATGATCGTAAGGAAGGATTTTAAAGTTGGTCAAAGAGTCCTTCTTTATCAGACACGTCTTCGTCTATTTCCTGGTAAGTTGAGATCTCGTTGGCTTGGTCCATTTTTAATAACTAATGTATTTCCCCATGGTGCAATTGAAATTCAAAGTTTACAAATGTCCAAAGTGTTCACGGTCAACGAACATCGCCTAAAACCCTATTATGAAGGAGTTGCATTTGGAAATGTGTGAAGAGAATTTGGAAGAACCGCATTATGATTGATTGGTGAAAGAGTATCAAGTCGAGCCAATGACAGTAAACAAAGGTGATGCATGGGAGACAACCCATGTCCATTTGAATTTTGTTCTGTTATTTAAGTTTTACAACTTTATTTTTGCTTATTTTAGTTTCAAAGGACAGCATATTTTAATTTCGTTGTTAATTGGGAAATCGATTGCATTAAGGGGCTAAAATGATACCATGGTCTTTTGAAGATTTTTTGTGTGTTATGCGGGTGATTTAAAGGGTAGAAATACAGGGTAGAAATTTGATGTTTTAAAGTTTTGAAAAAAAAATAATTTTGTTTTGCCTCTCGCGCACATGCGTGCTTAATTCCCAATGCATGTGCGCTGAGCCCGATTTTAAATTAAGCTTTTGCCTCGAGCGTACATGTACGCTAAAAGCCTAGCGCATGTGCGCGAGGCAGAATAGCGTAGGGACACACTGCTTCGTTCGCACATGTGTGCTGAGCTTGCAGCGCATGTGCGCTCAAAGAATTATAAGGGTCGAACCCTTCTTCACACATAACACCACATACCCTCCTATTCCCTTTCAAATTTCTCTTAAGCCTCCAACTTCCCCACTTCTATCTCTTCCTAAAATCGCCCAAATTCATCAATTTTACACCCAATTTTCTTCTTTTTCAAGGAAAAATCAACTCAAGGTACAAATTTTCTCTCTTTCTCCAATTTTTCCTCATGGGTTTCAAGGAATTCTCAAGAATGTGTTGAGTCTTTTTATGCTTTGATTGAATAAATCTTACACTAATTTGGATTGAACTTTAAACATATAATTGGAGTAATTATTATTTGGATTGTTGATTGAGGATGGATTGCATGTTTATGTTATACACAAAAATTTCCTCTTTCTCTATGCAGGCCATGTGTTTGATAAATTGTCTCAATGAATAAACATGTTAAAACATAAGGCATTAATGCATGAATTCAATCTCTAGAATATTGATTATGCCATGTGGTATCTTTTTGATTATTTTCATGCATAGATATCTTCATTCAATGTATATAAGCCTTAGTTTTAGACATTATTTTGCTGGAATTTTCATGTATATGTTCTAAGGCTTATGATTTGAGGAATGGCCTTTTACTTAAGTGCGGGGTGTTATTGTTTGTTTGGGAGTAATGATGCATGCTTATTTTTTTAGAGGCATGGGAAGAACGGCAAAGAAAACAGCTACGGGCAAGAGTACTGGAGAATCCTAATCATCGGGGGCTCAACAACCTAGAATAGGTGGAGGTCTCAGGTTTTTAAATGCTAATCTAGCAACAGCCCAACAGAAATATGAAAATGATATCTCGAAACAGGCTGCAATTAAGTAAAGGGGCATACAAGTTCCATTGGCTGGGGTGCCAGAAATCAAATTAACCATTCACAATGGGAGCTTTTCACCTCAACCCCCATAGATGCCGTCATTCCAGTGGTGCATGAATTTTATTCTAATTTTGGTCATTATAGCTCCACCAAAGTTTATGTACGGGAAAAAGAAGTGGATGTCTCTTTCAATGAAATCAACAGAGTGTTGAAGGTCAATCGCGTTCGTAACAATGAATGGCCCAACAACCGTAATTCCAATGTAGAGCTTCAATATATCACCAATGTTCTTTCCGATGGGGACGTGAAATGGACTTACACGACCGATGGCACCGTGGCTCAGCATTTCAACGCTAATAAACTTAAGCCAGCTTTGTTTGTCTGGTTCAAGTTTCTGTCTGGCCGCCTTCTTCCGGTAAACCATCTTGCGCATGTCACTATAGAAAGGGCCAAACTTTTGTATTGTCGATTGCTACCCAGAAAGCCATAGATGTCGGTCAGCTTATCTGCCAACAAATCTGCTACTCCGCTACTAATAAGTAACCAGGTTTATGGTTTCCCCATCTGATTACGGCTTTGTGTTTGGAAAGTGGTGTGGTAATTGATCATTCAGAAGAAAAATTGAAGCCTGGATAGTTGATTGCAGTGGAAGGTATAAGAGCTTCGGTTAAACGCCCTCGATCTCAGGCCTCTACTTCACACGTAGATGAAGTTGATGATTTAGAGGATGAGCCAGTACCTGACCCACATCAGACTCAGGAGCTTCTATATCAAATCTTGGCAGAGCAACAACAGATGAGTCAATGTTTTGCTTTCTTTATGCAATACCAATTTACTTGGCAGCAAACCATGGAAGCTCGTCAAATGGCCAGAGAGCGGGAAGAGGACCCCTCCACATTCCCACCTTTTCCTCATTTCCTGCAGGATTTGGGGCCACATGCTCCTTGAGTTTTTTATGCCCTATGTGTTGGTGTGTTGGGCGCCATTTTCTTTATCTGATATTTATGGCAGTTGATTTCCTAGACAATTTTCGTTGTTATTTTATTAGACATTTTATTAGTTCTCTGTTAGCTAGGTTTTATTTTTGTCATGATTTTTCATTATTTTTGGTCGTGTATTCCCTTAAGGGAGTCAGTTTTTTCTTGGTTATTGTAGGATTATTTTCTACACTATTCTTGTTTTTCTTATTCTCTCAAGGGAATTCTTTGTTTTGTTCTATTTTGTTTAGTGTTCTCTCCGGTTTTCCTACGCGACAAGGGGATATTTATAGTGGATACTGCTCCAAACACGAATTAAATCCAGAGAAGCTTTTCTTTTTCCCATTTTATGCTTTTATTTTTGCATTGAGGACAATGCTTATTTTTAAGTGTGGGGTGGGTAACTTATTTTGATTTTTAGGTTTTTTGGTGTATTTTGCTCAATTTTGCTGCAATATTTTAACTTTTCCTTTGATCGGAGATCTTGTCACATTTTTGGAAATTTTTGTGAAGGATTATTTGACCAGTTTTGAAAATTTTTGAAAATTTTTAAACTTAACATAAAATAATTTTTCTGCATAATAATCTTTCATTGAACCATGCATGAATGAGTAGTCGGTGTTAATATTTTCCGTTCATGATTTTCAAGATTTTTGAGCACTAAGCCCATACATTAATTTTTGATTTGGGATATTTAGACAAATTTATGTAGACTCAATTATGTTACATCCCAAAAACTCACTTTGTTACATTTCCGAAGCTAATTCTTAGACAACTTGATTTAGTTTAAAGATGAGGGTAGTGTCTTTTTCATTTGTTAAGCCTTTCTAGCCAACCATTTTAACAATTTATTTCTAATTGCCTTGTTTGAGCCTTATTCTTGTGAGGAAAAACATCATTCTCCTTCTTTCACTTAAACTCAATTTACCTACCTTTATTGAGTTTAATGTTTCTTTTAATTGTTTTATCCTAAATTATTCCCTGTAAGAGCTTTATGCTACACATTACATATTAAATAGGGGATATAAGGGTAGAAGTTTGTGAGAAGTGTGTGATGTACATTTTTGTAGCGAAATGAGGTATTGGAAAAAAATTGTTGAAAAAAAATGAACATGGAAGTTTCTGTAGTTGCAAGTAGTGCCCATCACTAGTACCTATGTGTTTATATGTTACAGGTAGTGCCCATCACTGGTACCTGTATTTATAGGTAGTGCCCATCACTGATACTTGCGTGTTTATATATTGCGGGTAGTGCCTACTACTGGTACCCGTACTGTAAGCGGACATAAAAAATAAAACAGTGATGTGATGTATATCTGTCTGAGAGAGGTTGGCATATTTGGCTTCAAAATTCTTCATGGGTGTTTGTTACTCAAGTGTGGGGTAGTGGATATATGATATTTCTCATGTGAAGAGAAATTTTATTTTAATGTGTGGCCACCATTACTATACAGCTGTTGTTTTTAATTATTGTATTCTTTCCTTTCTTTGGCTAACTAATATCCTAACCCATAGTTCGAACTAGACTCCATAAGTCCTACCTAAATTTAAATTGAATCGGTTGTCTAAATTAGTGGAAGGGTGTAAGAAGAATGAGCTATGGGGTGTTCAGAAAAATTTTGAGCGTCTTCATGATTTAATCTAGATATTTTCAAATCTAAGTTTTTGAATGGCTATACACACACACACGAATTTCATGTTTTGGTTTTTATTAGCATTTGACCTCTTTGGTTCTTAGACTACTCTGATTGCTGGATTGATTATTGATTATTTATGTGAATATTTGAGGAATATGTTGAGTGGAATGTGCTATGCTTATATGTTTTAATTTTATGTTTGCTCGAGGACGATCAAAGGCTAAGTGTGGGGTAATTTGATAAGTTCATAATTATGCTATATTTTATGTGTCATTTACCACGTTTTTATATGTTGTAAGCAAGATTTGAGTTATTATTGAGCATAATTTGGTTATTCTTAGTTTTTGTAGGTTAAAGTGAAAAAGAGCTGAAAAAGATGATAGAAAACGCTAGGGACATAGAATATGCATGAGTATGAAGCCATTTTGGATGCTGTGTCGTATTTCAAGCATAAATTTTGAGTCTGAGCTTCAATTGAGGTGATTTAAGATGCATTCAAAAGCTAAGACATAGAGCTATAACTTTCATGTTTTACACTTTCCACAATTCTAAAATTATCAAGGTGAAAATGGAAGTGGAAGGCAGAGTACATGAAGAAAGCCAGCGCACATGCACTGGAGTTGTGCAGGCATGTGCGCTGCTTCCAGTAGCAAAATTCCCAGATTATGTTCGGGCACACATGGGCCAATATAGGCAGAGCATGTGCGTCCGAAATAGCATAATGGCATATTTTTGAGTTTTTGATAGATTTCTTCGCCCGGTTGAACTCTTTTTTCAACCAATTTCATGTTCTTATCCATAGACCTTGATTGTAACCCTAATACTCATTATAAATACCCCGAGTAGGGTGATTAAAATGTGAGGACACTTTATTTTTATGTTATAGCTAGGGTTTCTGGCAAAAAGAAATATTCTTTATTCTTTCATGGCACTTTGTGCCTAAAGCCTTTTCTTGGTCAAGCGATTTGAAGCCATGGTCAATTCCTATGTTGTGAGACTTCTTGTGCTTGAATTTATTCAATTATATATCAAATATTGATTATTTTTTTGCAATTAAATTTTATAATTGTTCTTTTTAACTTATTATTGCTGCATGAGAATTAATCTACTACTAGATTGTTTTAACCACGTGTGCTTAATTCAATCTGTGAAGAAACTGAATTTGATAATTACTCGATTAGTGTTATTGAATTTAGGAAAACTAATCAACTAATTGGCATAAGCCAGTGTGTTTATGTTTAATTAGCCTAATTGTTCTTATTGATTTTAAAGCTTCTATTAATTAATCTTTTGCGCGTGTCTGGATTAAATTAATAGTTAGGATAAATTGGATCGCGTGTTGAAAATTAACCAACTTTAGAAAGAAACAAGAATCAACTTTGAATTGGAATTCGGGTTAATTCTTCATGCTGCCGTAAGCAAATTAACTCCGTCTCTTAATGTGGGACGAACTTGACTCACCACTATTATATTTTTATTAAGAGATTGTTTAATTTTGGTTGCTTACGGCAGCATTTTTACCATGAGTATGTGTATCCTACCACTCACCCAAATTATAAGAATAAAATATACTACTAGGAAGCATATAAAAACATATAGCTTATCTAAACATAAAATTAGGCAATGTCTTTGAACTACACTTGGACTTAAATAGAAGATGGACAACATATTAATCAAATGAATGTGAATGTAAATAATTAAACATAAAGTGAACTTAGAACAAGAGTTCTACCCTTAATTACGTATTTTATCAACAGTATGCACAACACTAAATAAGGTTAAACAATGAGCAACCTCAAGTAAATCATACAAATACAACTTAAATTAAACAAATGAGTCTAGAGGTTGTCTATTCTTTTCTAAACCAACAATGCTACACTAAGAAAAGATAATTAGGACTTCTGAGGGTTCAAACAATTTAAGAAAGAAGAACACAAATAAAGTTAACAAGGTTTAACACAACAAATAGGTTATCTATATGCCCAATTCCTCCCCCAAACTTAGGTTCACACATAATTAGGCTTAAAAAGTGATGCAACAACCAAAACAACTCTCAATTCCATAGCAAGTATTCATATCATTTGCTCAAAGATTAACTTGAAACTTAGCAAGTCTAGTGTCTCAACAAGTAAACTTTCCATAATCAAGTAGCAAACCAAGTTCAAGTTCATCCAGTAATTGTCACAATAATCACAAGAAATAATATATTGACATCAACATTATCATTAATTATCAAATTTATCACAACCATGTATAAAATCATTTACCAATCAACAAAATATAAGGTAAACTAATCACAAGGTTACAAGCCTTATTACCAACTAGGTTACTTAAATTAAAGTAAGTAAACTACAAGAAATCATAATATATAAAAGGGAAGGAATACTCCCTCAGTACCAAGCAGGAGTCCTTAGTGAACTTGTTGTATTGTTGAGCTTCTCAAAAATCCCTGAGGAATATGAGGCTCTTGCCTCCTTGGCCCCCTCTAGAAGTTATCCTTCTTCTCCTCCTCTTCGAGTCGCCTCTTTTTTCACAGACACTCCAAATGGAATCTCTTTGGTTGGAACCGGAACAAACTCACACTCATATGTGTAAGTGTTGAGTGACCCTGTTGTTGTCACTTCAAACTCATGAGGCTCTTGGGAATAGGTTTCCATCAATATGTATTCCTCATTTTCTTCTTGTTGGCCTGGATCCTCATCTATTGGTGGGAGTGTTGAAGTCTATTGCTCTTCACTATTTACCATTTCTAGAACATCATGAATTTACAAGTTGGTCTTGTAACCTTTTAGTGGATATGTTTTGATTTTCGAAGAATCTTGCTTGTTCTTCTTTGAATCTAGTCATCTCTCCTCGAAGTTGAGTTTGTTCTTCTTGGAGTTGGGCTATTTCTTGAAGCATCATCCACTCGTCCCCCATTCTTTCCTCATCAATTTCTTGAGTTGGTTAGTAAAGGAAATATGGCTCCATTAGTTTATATGAAGGCTCCAGTGGTGGATAAAAGAATGAGAATTTTCTTGATAGCTCTCATAAGGATATGGATCGCTAGACTATTCTATTTGTTAATATAAGGGGTAAGGAGAGTAATCATGACAAGAATCATACTCAATGAGCATACCTCCATTATCATAAGAATGATAATTCCTTCATATGTATAGGTCCAATTAGTTCTTTGCATGTTCTTGATCAACAAACAACACAAATATAAAAGCAAGAAAGAAAAATAAAACACACAACAAGAAAAGTAGGAAAGTTTAGACTTGTTACTAGTTAGTCTAAACTATTCATCACAAAGAATATCTTTTTGTATTTTCCAATATAAGAACACAACTACAAAAGAAAATCATTTTAGTTTTTTAAATAACTGAAACAACTATACAAGAAAGCAAAAGACTTCAATCTAGCAACCCAACCAAATTTTATCAATATCACCGAAAATTAATCTTCGACAACGATACCAAAAACTTGATACTTTTTAAGAAAAATACCTAGTTATATCATTCTTAAAAACACCTAAATTCTACTATTAACTAGGCGACATCCCACAAGTATACGATTGTCAACTAGTAGTAAAGGAAAGTAAAGATTAAATCCACAAGGATTGGTAGGTAATTACCAATTATTTGGTTGAATTGTTAGTTGAAGTAATCAATTTAACTAAAACTAGAATTTAAGAGGCTAAAAATGCAATTTATATACTAGTTAATGCATTAAAATAAACATTTACACTAAGAAAAGTATTTTAAAGAAAACAATAAAACGAAGCTTGGATGTAAAAGAGAGCATTTTAAGGAAGCATATAACAAAAGAGCATTTTAAGAAAGTAATTAACTAATCTAAACTACTAATTACTACTAAGGAAGCATAATTAAAGAAAGTCTGATAACTAATGTACTCTAATTAACTAATTTAAACTACAAATTATCACTAAGAAAGAATTTTTAAGGAAAACCTATAAAGTAATTTATTAATTGCACTAAAAATTCAAGTAAAGAAAACAATTAAATGAAAAAACCCGTGAACTAATTCTATCAATTAAACTAGAAAAGTAATTAAAGGAGAGCACTAAAACTAAAATACATTAATTTAGCACAAAGAAAATAAAATTAGACATAAATTAAAAGGTCTTACACTAGGAGTCCTCAATCTACAACTAGGAGTTTAGAAACAACACTAAACTATACCTAATCTAAGAAAATCCACCCCAAATAGGGAGGAAAATGAAGAACAAAACTAGCTTACTTCTACTCTACTAACTTCCTATCTAAGGCTATTATACTTCTACTTAGCCTCCAAAGAAATTTAAAAGATACATTTGTAGTGCTAGGTTGGAGAGGAAGACTACAGTAACAATTTGCCACCATCTGGACATTTTTACCCCTCAACATTCTTGAATCGCACTTGGTAACCGCCGTTACTGATAAGCTTTGTAACCTGATTACTGGAATTCCTTCTTTGTTCTGGTGACCGAAGTTATTAATGTTCACACTTTTCTTCGTAAAATTCATAACCGCAGTGATCAACAAAAGTTCACCACTGGAAATTTAATTGCGCCTCAGTGACCGCGATAATAAGCTGTCCGCTTGAAAATTTTTCTAACTACCAGTGACCTCAGTCACCAGTTTAAAGAAAGGAATTTGGTGACCAGGGTTACTAATACTTAGTTTTTTTGGCTAGAATTTGGCTTGCTTCATCATACAAATATGGCTTGATTTGGTTCACTTCTTATCCGATTGTCACACAATTTTTTTTAATAAAATCCTAAAAAAGTAAATACACTATTGATTATGCAAAAATAATTAAATAACATTAAAACACTAAATTAACGCAAACTAACACATCCTAGAACATACAAAATAAAACAATCAAAAAGAACACTTAAACTCTAAAAATGTTCAAAACTAAACAAAAAAATACTCAAATTTAGGATGCATATAACTTTACTTTCCTAGAATTATCAGTACCATATCATTGTACTTTAAGACTTGTACTATACAAGTATTTAAAACATATGATATTGTATTATACAAGCATTCAAAGTACAATATGGAACCCTAAAGGGACAATAGAATTTTCTTAATTTTTGAATATTTTTCATCTTTGATTTTATCAATGTGATATAAAAAGATTTATAACAATTATAATAGTTACTTCATAAGTAATTATGGTTAACAAAAAATTGATTTTTTTTAAAATTAAATTATAATATAATATAATGGTAAACTATACATAGGGATAGTTATATTACTGTGGGACTAAAAATAAATAGGAAATGACTGACAAGCTGTTTTTATTTAAATAAAAAAATAAATAAATTTAATAATTAAAATTATAAAAATAGGTATTTGAGATTTAATATCACTTACAACTATTTAAAAAATAATTTACGCACAATAATTATGTAAGTTATTTTCAACCAGAGAGAGAAAAATTAAAAAATATTTTATATAGAAAAAGTTTTCGATGTTAGACACCAAGAAAAATTATGGTCTAAAAAATATTTTCAATCCATCCGAACACACCCTTAATATGCATGCCTATTGAAAAACAAATATAAAGAAAACATATATATCATTTTACTCGTGAACTGTATGGTATTCATCAACTTTGAGTTAGGATACAGATCAACGGTGGCTCAAGGGTAAGGCAATTAAAGTCATCACTTTAGGCCTTTAGGCCCTAAAAATTTTAGGCCCAAATATAATTTTAATAATGATAATAATAATTATAAAAGATTTTTTTTATAAAATATTTCCTTTAGTAAGAAAAACCCAAATTAATTCACCGAAAACAACCTAATCACTCTCCAACTTCTTAACAACTCTTGATTTAGTTTTCCATTTAACCCATCATTAAACTTCTTATTACTTTTCATTCACGAGCTCATATTTTTTCTTCCTTATTATCTCTATTACTATTTTCCTCTATCTTTAACTCTTTTGCAATATCCCTAAATTTCAAAACTATAGCGTTCCTTTTACATCATTATTCTGTCCCTTTATCAATCCAATTTTTTAGTTTTAATCATTTATTATTATTTTCTCACCACTTACTTTCACTCTTTTCTATACTAAATCATACCTTAAATATATAACCTCAATTTTGTGAGAAATGTGCAATTGTATACTGAAAAATTTTGATGAGACTGTTAATAATAAAATATAAAGCGCCTCCATAAAATCTTTTGGAATTTATTATTTCTTATTCACTTTAAGTTAGAAATTTCTTGAGATATATGCAATGAAAAATTGAAAAATCGCTGCATAATATTGAATAATTCCTAAAACATAATAATTATTCTATATGTTGATGGTTTTGATTTATTTTTAAACTAAAAAATTTTAAGAGAAATTGTCCAAACAAAAGATAAGATTTCAATTGACATAATTATATAAAAAGAGTTCATTCTTTCCTAATGCATATGTTCCTTATAAAATATTGTTAAAAGTTCCTACATAAATTTTTATTTCAAAACTGAAATTAATAAATTCTTACCTGAGATCAACAATTCTCCAGAATGATTAAATGGAAAGAATGTCTCAAGAAAAATTAAATAGATTAGCTATATTATCAATTGAGAAAGAAATATTAGAAGAAATTAATTAGAAAATTTTATTAAGTAATTTTGCATCTCAGAAAATTTTAAAAAAACAAATTTTGTATGATATTTATTGATTTTATTTAGAAGATAAAAAAGGCCTTAATTCTAGATTAACTTTAGGCTCTCAGAATCATTAAGTCAACCCTGATGTAGATCAACCAAGAAGATCACTTAACTAAATTATAAGAGCAATTGAACAGTGAATTAAAACACATTAAACTACGATTACGCTAACTTAGTCAAACTGGAAAAATATACATGCTTGACTTGAGTTAACCATTAAGACAAGAGATAATTTCAGAAACCTCCACTAACCTTTATGCTAATATCAATTTATATGTTTCAAACTTTAAAAAATATCACAAATTTTTTCTAACTTTCACTTTGTTATAACATATCGGCCCAATTTGAAAAAATAATTGTCAACAATTCAATTTATGATAAGAATCTAATTTAGTTCTAACTTTGCTCTTTGTTGACCCAATAGTTAATTTAGTATCGAAATTTACATGATTAGATAGTTGGAAAAAGAAATTATATATTAATCTAATTTATTAACAAATAGCAATTTGTTAATATAGTATTGAACTTTTATTCTAAGCTTTTTGTATTTATAATTTTTGTAGATTAAATTTTTAATTTTAAAGAATTTGAAGATAGATTTAGCATTCCAAATTAGACAAATTTGTAATAATTTTTTTGTACATAAATATCTAGGAGATTTATACTTTCAAATTATTGTTATTGAATTAATATAAGGTATACATAAAATAACTTAGATTCAAGCTCAATCTTTTGATACAATTAAGTAATTTCTTTAATAAGTAAACGGACTAAAACTCTTTGTATTAATTTAAAATATTGCATTTAAAACTCATTATTTATTTTGTGTATAACAAACCAATAATTCAAAAACAAAGAAAAAAAAATCAAACTTGCAAAGAATTAATAAATGTAAATGACCAAACGCATATTAAATAATACACTTTTAATAATGTATGTCTACAGTAAAAAGAGTAAAGTTATCAAAATGGCTTTTTAAATAATTTATTTTGTGACTAGGAGTGACATGTTACAACAAAGAGAAAGTTAAATGAACTTTGTAAAATTATTTAATGTTTGGGGTGGCAAGTGATATTACTATAAACCTCAGGAAGATTTGTGAAATTTTCCCTTTGGATAACATATCTAAATCCACCAAACTACACCAAAATGATATAAGAAAGGGTTACTATAGAAACCCTCTTCACATTATTGATCGAGTAAAGCCTGGACGGTTTTTCAAAACATCGATCACTATATACTTTTAGTCAAGGGAAAATTATTAAAAAATTCCATCACATCTAAATTTCTTTTCTTATCCCTATATTTTAAATGACACAGATTCATTTCTGACAATCAATTTCATCCATTACATTTTTAAAGTTGTATGCTTTTACTCAAGGGAAAACTTATTATAAACATCCATCACATCTTTAAAAAAAAATAAAATAAAATTGTTTAATACTTATATTTTAAATGATACAAATTATTCATTTAGTCCATTACATTTTTTCTCTCACATTTTTAAATATGAAATTAAATTTTGTTGCTTTTTCAGTGTAAAATTATTGATAGTGAAAACAATAGTTAATTAAGAATCTACTTTTCAAACGAAAGTAGTCCATGCACACGTATTTTTAAACAAAGATGTTGCAGATATGTCTAGAATATGTTTTCTTACCCTAGGAGAAACAATCCTTGGTAGGAGTCTTTTGCTATTCATTAACTATGGTGTTATCCTACAAATCAAGAATTGGAAGTCCACAATTTCTGATAACGTCAAAAAGAAAAAAAACCAACACTCAAAGTATACCTGAGAACATAGCCGCACGTACAGGGGACATGGAGGGGCAACTATCCCCAAGATTTTCAAAATTCTATTTTGTACCCATAAAATTTTAGAAGTATTATTATATTATTATCAAAACTTATATTTTACCTCCCTAAATTTTCAAAAATACATTTTACTATCTCCCAAATATATATTGCATGGTCTCATACTCAAAAGTTTCCAAATTACACGTTATTTTTCTTTACATTTTTTTAAACTTTCAATAATACCCTCATAAAATTGAACTTTACTCCCTAAAATTTACAAAAACTATAAATTTATCTCCGCAAAATATATGTCTATATAGTCTTCCTCCGAGACCTAGCTCGTCTATACAGTCATACCCCCAAGATTCAAAATTCCTACATCCTCCTTGCTTGAGAATCAAAAAGTATAAAATGAAATGTAGGTTCCAAGGAAAGAAAACATGTAGAGTAAAATATATTTTTGGTCCCCCAATGCTTGGGGTATTCAATAAACTAGTCCCCAAGATTTTGAATAAAACAAATTTACTCCTCAATGTTTCAATTTTTGGTCAAAATAGGGACAAATAACAAAAAATCGAGAATTCTAACACAAAATAGTTACACGTGGGTTAGGTGGCCGTTAAGTAAAAAAATTCTAAACAAAATTATATGTTCTAAGGGAATTGTGCAAAATTGGTCCCCAAAGTTTGAAAAAAATATACAAAGACAAAAAAAAGAATTAATTAAGCGTGTTTTGCAATATTAATCTATAATCTCTTTAATATAACCATATATGTGAGTTATTTTTCCCCTTCTTCTAATGCCTAAAATACCCTTAATTAAATTAACATGTCCTCATAGAAATATGATTTTCTATATGGAGACATATTAAATTAGAGTATCCTTATCTGTTCTAATGAACTACCTATTTCTAAGGATCCTACAACCAATTTTTAGTTTACAATCATATCCAAATAAGAATATTACTTTTTCTCTTCTTGTTATCACTCGTAATCACCATTAATTAAATAATGTCTTGCTTAACATGTTCATAATTAAATATAATTGACCCATCTAACATAATCTCCATTTATTCTAATAAAAATAATCTATTTTTTAGAATAATATATACATAAAATAAAATTTATTTTATAGATATAATCCTATTTTTGTCACATCTAATAAACTCTTAGTTAAATGATATCATGCTTAAGATGATAATGTTTATGCTACATTTTCTTGTAATAGTAATAATGATAATAATAATACTATGGATATTTTTGTGTATCACTTTAATACTATAAAAATTCAATTTCTAAGAATAACATTATACAATATTTGTATACAATTAATTTCTTTAAGAAATATGTATTTTATCATTTGAGAAATTCAAACACATCTACTCTATAAAATTTCATTTCAAGCATAACCATCAACATAACTAGGCCATAAAGTCATATTTGGCACAGTATTTATTGGATATGATCATTAATTATTTGATTTTATTTCGACGTTCCAAGATCATTTCCTATCTTCTCAAATTCTCGGTGGCTTTGGTTGATTTGACATTGAAGTTTTTATAATTTCTGTTATTAAAATAAATTTTTATTTTGTCTTTGGGGACTTGTTTTGCATATTTTGTCAAATTTTGAAGACCAATTTTGCAAAATTCTCTAAGAACACAAAATTTTGTTTTGATTGTTTTTTTACCTAACAGCCACGTGACCCGCTCGTGATCATTTTCCATTGAAATTCTCAATTTTCTCTCAATTGTCCCTATTTTTGTTAAAAATTAAAACATTGGGACTAAAGTTATTTTGCCTAAAACTTTGGGGACTAATTTATTGAATATCTCAAATATTGGGGACTAAAAAAACATTTTACTCAAACATATATTTGGGTAAAGTACTGTAAAAGGGAATAAAAGAATTGCAATACCAGAATTTAGCATACAGAAAACCTATTAACTAATTTCTAGACATGGGAATTGATCTTATAGAGAACTTTTAACCCACCCCTTCATATATTTATTTTGAAAGTCTCACCAGTCGTGCAAGAAAAAAAAGATGCGCAATTTGCTAAGATGTCAATATCAATTACAGGTACTAACGATGTTAAAAAAAAAATGGACATCCAATTAGTCGGTGACACGTGATCAAGGTCTACAGTAAAACTAAAACATTGGGTGCAGCGGATCAAATTAGTTTTCTTCAATATTCTGGTGAAAAAAAAAATATTCCTGCCAAACGGACTCTTAATTTAACTAGTATTAAATTTGAAACTGAACAAAAAACAATGAACGAAAAACAATCTTTTGTGTCAGATTTAGTATTAAACTAGATGATAATCCATGTGGTTGTACGGGATTTTTATTATTTTTTTAAGTTATTTGAATAAGATAATAAAATGAATAAAATGTCCAAAGAATAGAGTTTTAAAATTTAGTAAAAATATTAGTAAAAATATAATTGGTTATCTTAAATATAAAATACATTTTAACTAAAAAAAATCTAATATCATAGAAAATTTTTAAAAAGTTCGCACAAAAATATGAGTATAGTTATAAAATGAGGCATAAACTCGAAAAAATTCAAATTTCTTAACCCAAGTTTTTCTTTAATTGGTTATGCCATTCAGAATAAAAAAAAAAATTGATTAAATTTATTGTCTAATCTTAATTAAATATCATACACCAATTTCAATATTTACTCATAAAGTTACTTTATATAGTAAAAATTATTTGTAAACTCAAATTATCACTCATTTGTCTTTGTGAGGATCAATACACAACTAAAATAAATGTCCCTTATTTTTTAAAGAAAAAGACAAAAGTTCAAATTGTTATTTGTAAAATGGATATGGTAATAAACCGGTGCTTAGACCCAGTGAATTTCAAATTATTTTATGCAATGTTTCCTCAATTTTCTATGCTTGCACATGAAAAAGGAAAATTATAATTAAAAATATATCATTAACATTAATTAAATATCAATATATCAATTATAACATTTACTAACAAAGTTAATTTATATAGTAAAATAAATAAATAATTCAAATGAAAAGGTAAAAAGTTATTAGAAGAGAGAAATTGTAATTTTTTTTTTTTTAATTTGAGAAGAGATTAGTAGGTGAATACTTGAATAAAAAATGGGTAAACCTATGACCCACTAATTCTCTTCATATAGTTATGGCACATAGGAGTGAGAAATCTCTTAATTGAAATAAGAGTTTTCACACACACATATATGTAAGATTTGAAACTGGACAAAAAATTGGGTTTAATATTATGGTTGTGGTGGATTCTATGGTTTGTCTGGTGGTATGTGTTTGTTATGGAAGGATTCTATTAATGTTCTAGATGTTTTAACTACTAATTGTTCTATTCAGGTTGTTATTGGATGAGATGGGTCAAGAGTGGTTGGGGGTGTGTGTGTTTATAATTAGCTCTGATGTTCATATTAGGTCCTGTTAGCATAATTATTTAACAACTAGGAAATATTTTTAGGATTCTCATGTTGTGCTTATTGGAGATTTTAATGATTTATTTCATTCAAGTGAAAAAGTGTGGGTAGAGTTAGAATAGAGAGTTCTTTCAGAATTTTATAATGTTTGTGTTTGAAAATTATTTGGTGGATATTGGTTATATTGGTTCACCCTAGGTTTTGGCAATTATTAAGATGACCATGGGTTGGTTAAAGAGAGGGAAGATAGGGTTCTATCTTCAAGATCCTGGAGATTGAACTATAATTCTGCTTAGCTTTTTCATGTTCCAAATTAATCTTTTGATCATGTGATGTTAACATTGGATACTAAACCTGCTAATATAAGTCATAAAAGAAGTTTTTTATTTATTTATTTATTTTTATTATCACAGAAGGTCTTTAGCAGTGGAGTTATGGATTTGGTGGCCAGTGCTTTGAATGTTCCTTTTCAGGGATCCAATAAAGTTTTATCAAGTTACGCAAAAAAATATGCAATGCAGAGTTTCATTGTTGAATTGGAGGAGAATTGCCAATTTTAATTCCAAGGATAACATTTCTTGGTTGAAGGTTGAAATTCAAGTGTTACAAAATAGTAATGATTATTCTACTTTAGAGATGAGGAATTTGAAGTCTGAGGGGGTATTTGTTAATGTTGAATACTGAATTCTGAAATCTGAATTGTAAGTTCTGAATCTTATTAATTGCTGAATTAATAAATTTATTTCTGTTTGATAATCAACTGAATTCAATCTCTGAATTAAATATGTCACTTCATACATGTATTAATTTATTATAAATAATTGTCATATACGCGTAGAAAAGGAAATGAATAATTAAGGATGGTATAAATGTATATGAGAGAGAATGTGTGTGTGATAGGGTATGTATGTGTGTGATAGTGTGTGTATATGAGTGAAAGAGAATATGTGTGTGTGTGAATACGAGTAAGAAAAAGTACAAGAGAGAATGTGTGTTATGAGAGAGACAATATATATATGTGAGGAAGTGTGTGTTTTTGTGTGTGAGAGAGTATATGTTTGTGTGAGAGTGTTTGTGTGCAAGTGAGAGAAAATGTGTGTGAATACGTATGAGAGAGAGTATGTGTGTATTAAACTATATGTTTGTATATGTATTTAAAATTCAACAGATTAAGTGAAAATATTTTCACTTAAAATTTTGAATACAAATTAAGTAGTGCTTAATGTATTAAGTGATAAGAGAATACTGTTATCAAACATGTTTAATTCAAAAATCCCTTAATTAATAAATTTTCAGCATTAAGTTAAGTTATCAAACAGACCCTGAGTTGGGAAAAGCCTATAATAAGGAGCAATATTGGCACTAGAAACCTAGAGTGAGGTGGGTTAAATATGGTGATAAAAATACCAAAATTTTCCATTCTACCACTCTTCATAGAAGGAGAAGAAATAATCTTTTGAATCTAGAAAGAAGTGATGGGTCTAAGGGTGTGTTCGTTTCGTCTCTCGAACTGAAAATATTTTCTTCCTTGGAAAATATTTTACATGAAAAAGTCTATTTTTCATACAATTTTCTGGTGTTCGGTTGACAAAATGAAAATATTTTGAAATAAAAAATTTTAACGATTTTATCTTTAATTTTATAAATACAAGTTAAAAAAACTTATAACAATGGTAATAAATACCTTACAAGTAATTGTAATTAATAAAAAATTGATTTTTTTTTAAATTAAATGATAGTACAATATAGTAATAAAATATGCATAATAATAGTTATATTAGTGTGGGACCCATAATTGACAGAAAAACGAATGAAAAAGAATTAAAAACGAAAATAAGTTTAGCAAACGAAATTCTAAAAGTAAGTATTTGAAGTTTAATGTCACTCTTGAATTATCCGAAAAATAACTTACACTCAAAAATTTCGTAAGTTATTTTCAGCCAGAGGAAGGAAAATTGGAAAATATTTTCCGGTGTTTGGCACCAAAAAATTTTTTAGAAAATATTTTCCTGAAAATATGGTTTTAATCCAAACGAACACACCCTAAGTGTGAGAATCCTTCGTCAATTGTTGGAGAAATTTCTGAGGGTTATTCTAGTCGTTTCACAACTTCTCATCCTTCTGATTTTGATGATATGTTAGCAGGAATTCCAAAATCTATTAATTCTGAAATGAATGCTCAACTTAATAAACTAGTTTCTATTTAGAAGTTAGGCAAGTTGTTTTCTCCATGTCACCTGATAAGTTTCCGGGTGCTGATGATATGACTCCATGCTTTTTCAAAACTTTTTCGGACTCAATTGCTAATGATATAACTACTTTTATTTTTAGTTTTTCTCATTCTAATTAGCTTTTGTCTTCCATTAATCATATAGTCATTTCCTTAATTCCTAAAGTCCAGACTCCAACTCTTGTGCCTCATTATAGCCCAATGCAATACCCTTTAAAAGATTATTTCAAAAATCTTAGTTAATACGCTGAAGCCCTTGTTGTCTAGATGTATTAACAAATCTCAATCTGTTGTATATTCATTCATTATAGGAAGGCAGATTTTAGACAATGTTATAATAGCTCATGAATGCACACAGTACATAAATAGTAAGCGTAAAGGTCAACACGGATTAATATTTGTCAAACTTGATATTTTTTAAGCTTACGATAGAGTTGAATTGCATTTTTTGGCAAGAGCCGTAGACAACTATTTTTTTAAATATTATTTTTTCTATTTATCCATTTTCAGGATAATTAGAAAATAATATTTTTGAAGAAAATATGAAGATTTATGCTAGTTCTTTTTATATCTATCATTAGTCATTCCTATCTCGATCTATAGAATTCATTTTTATCCCCATCTTTACCTCTATCCCCATCCTATTCTAACTCTATCTCTAACTTCCAAAACTCCTAAAAAATACCCTTACTCCTCTCCATTTGATTCACTATTGACATACTCATTCTCAATATCATTCTCACTCTCTCATAATCACACAACTCATACACTAATGAAATTCTGGCAGAAGAATACTCCACAAATTTTTTAAATAAGGGAAAAAGAAGGAATTGCCATAATCATCATAATTAGAGTCAGGATATTGCCAATTCCATCGTCTAAATTTGTCAAAAGTCTGTAAGTCTTTATTATTTTTTTATAAAATGTTTATGATGTGAGATGAAATCATTGTTCATTTATATGACTTCATATGATCCTTGGCATGTCCTAATTCTCTTAAAAATATGTTCTTTGTATGTCTGTATATTACTTCGTGAATTTGCCAAAAAAAAAAAAAAACTTAGTTTAATGTAATTTATTCTTTTATTCATTTGATTTTTTTCTCTTTTCTTTTTTAGAATTCATGTAAGCCCAATATTGGGACATAGGACTATGTATTTTTATTTTTATTTTTATTTTTTTACTTTATTGTTCGTTTTAATTATTTAGCATAAATCAACTCACTTTTTGGCCTTAAAATTAAAAGATTAAATTAAACTCACAACTGCTTTCACTAAGAGTGAAAGGTGCCTAGATTACTTGTAGAGTAGGCTAGCTTTATTCCCTTTTCTCAGTAGTACTCCCGAACCCAAATCTCTAGTTTTTTGAAAGATTAATAGTTATCTAGGTAAGAGTTTAAGTGTATGACAATGATCTAATCTTGGTGACTCGGTACATCGAAAATCTAATACTGAGTGGTGACTCTTATTTTTTATTAAAAAAAACTATTTCCTAGATTTATTTTATTGAGCCTACTGTTGCATTTTTTTAAACCCCATTTTGAGCCCCTTTCTTTTTTATTTCTTTTATTTAATTTCAATATTTTTATATATTTGTTAAAAATGGGGCACGACAACTTGGTGACTCCACTAGAGATGCTAGAGAGTTCGAGCAATGTTTATGTTTATTCTTTTAATATTAAGGCCACTTAAGTTGCTTTATGGTAGTTTTTTTTGTGTTTTATATTTTATTTCTATTTTTATTTGTTTAGCTAAATATTTTTTGGTTGGTTTTGTTAATTGTAAATATCACGTTTGAGTAGTTTAAATTACTCCGACTCCAGGAGACATACATCATGTATCACTCATCTGCATAACCCGGTGGGTGCCATCCCACTTCCCTTTGAGCATTCAGACCTCATGTAGGAATGCAAGTACATGATGCGATGTGCCTGTACCGGTTTTGAACGAGTCCAACTCAAACCACTGACCTAAGACACCTGGAATTGACGAAAATGTTATTTTTTGGGTCCCTCTATCCAAAGGTTCATGAACCAAAACCAACCAAGTTTATAATGAATGCACTGGTGAACCTCAACCTCATTGTACATGTAGTCAAATGATGTGTATTTTTTTTTGCTGGAGCAATTTTAAATTTTTGTAATTCCACTTATTTTTAATTTATATTTTTGTTCTTATTGCATATAAAAAATAAAAGACATTTTTTTAAAAAATAAATAAAAATTCATAATTGCATTATTATTATTTTTTTTTGTTGCATACTAATAAAAAGAATATCTTCATGTTAGGTAAACTCTTTGCATAAAAAGGCACCCAATAGGAGATGCATTTTTTTTTTTTCTAACACAGTTACTAACTCAATTTTTTTTCTTCCCTTTGCATAGATTGCATTAATTTGCACATGCATTGCATCACATCTATATGATCATATCATTCATTTCAATAAATTTTGATATTTTCTATTTTTTCAAAAGTCAGCCATTTTCAAGATAGCTCCTCGTAAGCAAATTTTTCCAAATCGTTATCCCATCCTAACTCGATCAAGAGCTAAACAAACCATGACCACTAAAAAAACCAGCCAAAGTTTCCCTACTGGTCAAACATTTGAATCCTCAAACCAAGAGGTAGTTTCTAGGGTTGAGTTCACTTTGATGCAAAAGAAAATGGATAACATGGCCACAAAAATGGAGAACTTCATGAACATGATGAATCTCTACCTTTCAATGGCCCGCCAAGTTGCAAATCCTAAACCCTCTATTGGTCAAAATCCACTTCTAACTCCTACTCCTATGGCTTCTACTACTGTCCCACCTGTCCAAGACACAAATTCTAATGGCCAAAATTTGAACCCCACTTCCTCCTATCATGCCAACTTCCGAAATGCCAACCCCTAATAATCAAATTCCATTTGTCATCAATACTACACCATTCCCCTAGTAATTACTGAGAATGCAATGGTAGGTGAGACCAACTTAGCCCAGTCTGAAGACGCCAAGGAATTGAGTTCGAAGTTGCAATCATTGGAGGAATCTATTGGCGCCATGAAAGGTTTTAATTCATATAGGAATACTCATTTTCAAGATTTGATTTTGTTACCCAGTTTGCAATACCCTAAAAAATTCAAAATGCAAAAATTTACAAAATATGACGGTACCCGTAACCCTACATGCATTTGAGAGTCTATGTTAATGACTTAAGGGCTTATACTGGAAATGAGCAATTGAGAATGCAACTATTTTAGAAAAGTTTGTCTGCTAGTGCTTTGGATTGGTATATGAAGTTGGATCCTTCAGAATTTCGTTCTTGGGATGATATTGCTACTTGTTTCATTAGTCAATACAAGTTCAACATAGATAATTCTCTCAAAGACAGACTTAAATTGTTATATGTTTTCAAGAAACCAAGTGAATTCTTCAAAATTTATGCTACAGGTAGAGAAACATAGTTGCTCAAGTTCACCTTCTTGTGGAAAAATTTGAAATGGTGAAACTTTTTTTCCGTGCTCTAAAACACCCCAATTACAAGAAGCTTGTGACTATGCAAGGGCGTCCGTTTGCCGAAGTGATTAGTGTTAGTATTTTGATTGAAGAGGGAATCTAATTTGGACAAATTATTGTGGATTCTGAGTGCACAAACTCTTCAAATGATAAAAAAAGAATCTTCTCAAAGAAAAAGAAGGTGTGACTAATGTGGTAAATGCTCAATTCACCCCTCAGAATGCTCAATTCAATTTTTCAAATCGGATTCCTTACCCCCTACTTTTAATCCAAACATGTCATTTGCTTTTCCACACAATCTATCCTCCCCACAACCCTAAAATGTAGCATTGCCACCTTATCATGTTAACCAAATTTAAGTCTCTCCCGACTTTCATTCTACTATCAAAATTTTCCATCACAATAGTTTTTTCCTACTCAACAAGAAGCTTCTAGGAGACCCCCAAGAAACTTCACTCCTTTAGCTATGCCACGGTCACAGATTTATCAATCTATGTTGGCTTAAAACCGAATATCTCCTATTCCTGCACTTGGAGAAAAAGATTAGAGAAACTATAATGCCAATGAAGCCTGTGCTTATTATTCTGGAAGAGTTGGGCATTCTACTGATAATTGTTATCAGCTAAAACAAGATTCAAGATATGATATATACTAATCAGTTGGTGTTTAAGGGAACCGAACAACCTAATATTAACAGCAATCCACTCCCTAATCATGTCAAAAATAAAATGATATTCTTTCAAGTGTTAGCCTTATAGAGGAACTGGATTTCTATGTAAAGGTTTTCAATAACTATTTGTGATTGTTTTTTAATACGTGGTTATCTTTATTTTGGGAAATCTTATTTTGTTTCAAGGAAATGTAAAATCATAAGCTTTTATCTCATAAGTGCATCAAAGACAATAATGGAACAAGAGTTCTCATGATTTAATTGTTTCTAAAAGATGACAGAAAGAGGAGTGGATATCGTTTCTGTTATCCAAACACTATTTATCTTTTTCTAACCCCCTTGAGCCTTCAAAAGGATTTTTTGTTTCGTAAAACCTATCTTGATGATCATCCTCCATGCTAGAAAAATTTTGAAAGAATTTAGAACCGCACACTGGGGCAAGTTTTATAGGTCATTTCTTATTATCCATACTGTGGCATTTTTTTAGAATCAATTTTTAGTCTAGAAATCTTCATAAGGACGAAGTTTCTGTGCCCCACACTGGGGCAAATTTAGAGGTCACCATACTTTTAGTACAATGGCCATAATTGGGAAGACTATGTCAGTTTATTTTACAACTCATAATAGGGCAAATATCTCTTGATGTCAGTTTGAGTTGGTTTAAATAAAGTTTGAAATTCATTGCTAAAAAGTTTGTGAATACAAGAGTTTTTTATTCAAGTTGTAACCGGTAAACTCAACATTAAAATTGGGTATTCTTTGATTTTTTTTTTCCTTCAATTTTAAATGAAAAAAAAACAAAAAAAAAAGCAAAAAAAGTTCAAAAAAAACAAAAAAAAAAAGAAAAAGAAGTTTCTGTGTGTGTGTCTTTCTGGGAAAGTGATCACAAAATTTTTCACCCCACTCAATAAATTTTGAGCCTTTATATCCTTTCTTTCATTTCCCTGAAGCCCCTAACTATGTTACAACCCTTGGTCTACTTGGACTGGTCAGAGAAAATAATTGACTTGCGAGAATTCAAATCCCGAACAGAGGGCGAGTCCCAATTTTCAAAGTGTATTTGTGAGATTGAAATTATACTCAACAATGAATTTATTTTTTCCTTGAAACAAAAACATGGTTTTTCTTAATAAAGATACATTGTTGATATAGTTGATTGAGATGTCCACAATAGAGCATTTAGAAGGGCGATGACATTTGAAGTAAATGTTGCATCACTCAAATTTGATTTTGAAAAGGCGTAAATAAAATGTAAATTGGGGCAAGCCCGAGTCTATCAAATTGGGGGAACAACTTTCTAAACCTCGTTTTAGTCTTATTCAAAAGTCCAATGCCATCATTTTTGTTAATTCAAAGCATCTCTTGATTGGAAGGGAATTGATCGAAAAAAAAAAGTGCATATGCATCACATTTTGCATGAAGAGCATGTTGCATGACTTTTATTATTGCCAGATCCATGAAGAAAATCTTCGGAACATTGTTTGTGTTCAATCAAAATCAAACAGGTTTTGTCAACATAAGATTGACCAGTATTATTTACTATTCAAAAGTTTTTTTAGTCAAGCTACCAATTAAGGTACTCAATATGAATTCATTGTCCATTGGGAGGACAGTAACCCAGATCATTTTTTATTTGGAGTTTCCGATTAAGGAACTCATTGTGAGTTGAGCCACGACTAAAGGGCTCATTGTTGAGTCAAATCACAATTAAGGGATTTATTTGTTTAGTTGAACCGTGATTAAGGGGTTCGTGATAAGGTGAAAATCCTGACTAAGGGATTCCATTTTCGAGTCGAGATACCGATTAAGGTGCTCAATATGGAGTCCTCGCCCATTGGGAGGACAGTATCCAAATCATTTTTCTTTATTTAGAGTTTTTGATTAAGGAACTCATGTTGAGTCGAACCACGATTAAGGAGTTCATTGTTAAGTTAAACTGCAATTAAGGGGTTCATTTGTTTAGTAGAGTTACCGATTAAGATGCTCAAGATGAAGTCATTTGTCCATTGGGAGGAATGTACCCCCCGTCCATTAGGAGGACCATATCCCAAATTATTTTTTTTATTTTGAGTTTCCGATTAAGGAACTTATCATTGAGTTAAACCACGATTAACAGGTTTACGTTTGAGTCGAACCACGATTAAGGAGTTCATTATTGAGTCAAGCCATGATTAAGTGGTTCAATGTTGAGTTAAGCAGCGATTAAGGGACTCATTGTTGGGTTTGAACTGCGACTAAGTGGTTCACTGTTGAGTCGGGAGCTACGATTAAAGAGCTCATTTGTTTAAGTTGAGTTGCCATGGAAGGGTTCATTGATCATTTAAAAATACTAAGTTTGTCAATTTATATAGTTTAATGTTTTTAAATTTCAATGCATATTATGTTCATTTACTTGTACTAATATGTGATCTGCAAGAAACAGGGACAAATTTGTGCTGTGTTTTTCAGGTAGCATGAGATAGATTAATGTCAAAGAATCAAGCAAAGTTCCAAGGAAGATGTTCCTATTGAAATCAAAACACATGTCCTAGGACAAGCAAAAGACTTCATGACGCTTTAAGCAAAGCTAGTAAAGCTTCATAGCTACGAAGCATAGCATAGGTTGCTCTTGTAAGTTTTCTTTATCTTTATGTAATAGATGGGAAAAGAAAAAGGTGAAGGCAATGATAGTGGCAGTGGTAAGATCCTCCAGACATAGTGACATTTCATTTTCTTTTGAACACTCTCTCCTAGTTCCCAATGTGTTTGTCGGTGTCTATTTCTCTTTGTCTAGAACCGCTTTGCACTCCCGACAAAGATGGGCAAATTGTAGACACCTATTTTTTAAAATATTATTTTTTATACTTATCAATTTTTAGGATAATTAGGAAATAATATTTTTAAAGAAAATATAAAGATTTATGCTAGTTCTTTTTATGCCTATTGTTAGCCATTTCTATCTTGATCTCAACAATTCATTTTTTATCCCCATCTTCACCTCTATCCCAATTTGTTTTGACTCTATCTGTAGTTCTCAAAACCCCTATAAATACTCCACTACTCCTCTCGATTCGATTCACTATTGGCATACTCATTTTCAATATCATTTTCACTCCCTTAGAATCACACAACTCATACACTAGTAAAATTCTAGTGGAACAATACTCCATAATTTTTATAAGAGGAAAAGAAGGAATTGACATAATCATCATAATCAGAGTCAGGAAATTGCCATTCCCACCATCTAAATTCGTCAAAAGTTTGTAAGTCTTTATTATTATTATTATTATTCAGATTATTTTGTAAAATGTTTATTACGTGAGACGAAATCATTGTTCATTTATGTGATATGATCCTTGGCATGTTCTAATTCTCTTACAAATATGTTCTTTGTATGTTTGCATATGACTTCGTGAATTTGCAAAAAAAAAAAAAAAATAGTTTAATGTATTTTATTCTTTTATTTATTTGATTTTTTTCTCTTTTCTCTTTTAGAATTCATGTGAGCACAATATTGGGACATAGGACTGTGTATTTTTTTTAAATTTGTTTTTTACTTTATTGTTCATTTTAATCGTCTAGCATAAATCAACTCACTTTTTGGCTTTAAAATTAAAAGATAAAATTAAACTCGCAACCGATTTTATCGGGAATGAAAGGGTGCCTAGGTTACCTATAGAGTAGGCTAACCTTCCTTTTTCTCAATAGTACTCCCGAACCCAAATTTCTGGTTTTTTGAAAGATTAGGAGTCATCTAGGTAAGGGTTCAAGTGCATGAGAATGGTCCAATTTTAGTGACTTGGTACACCAAAAATCTAATACCGAGTGGCGACTCTTATTTTTTTAAAAATAAAAACTTTCTCTGAGATTTATTTAATTGAGCCCACTGTCGCATTTTTTAACCCCATTTTGAGTCCCTTTCTTTTTTGTTTCTTGTATTTAACTTCAATATTTTTTATATATTTTGTTAAAAATGGGGCACGACAAGAGTTATGAAAAAGATGGGATTTTATCAAAAATGAATTGCTTGGATCATGATATATATTTTTTCTGTGACTTATTCATTCAATGTCAATGGTTATATTTATGATTATGTTAAACCTTTAAGTGGAAATAGATAGGGGGATCATTTATCCCCATATCTATTTCTGCTTTGTTCTGAGAGTTTGAGTAGTTTATTGCAACAAGTTTCTCTGAGAAAACTATTAATAGAATGAAAATTTGTAGTGGTGATCCTAGTGTATCTCATTTATTATTTGTTGATAATACTCTATTATTTGTAGAGCAAATATTCACGAGAGTAGAGTCACCTGTCTCTTATTGTCTCAAATATTCTTCAAAAGTACAAGTCCTGTTCTGGTCAGATTGTTAACTTTGATAAATCCTTTGTTTGTTTTAGTAAAAACACTCCTGAAGATTTGAAAGTACAAATTTGTGATGTCCTAGGTGGAGTGGTTGATAAGATCAGTTCTAAATATTTGGGCTTGCCTATTTCTATCGGAAAAACAAAAAATTAGATTTTTGCTTTTTCAAAACAGAGGATTTTACAAAAAAGTATCTGGGTGGAAGGAGAAATATTGAATCCTGCTAGGAGGCGAGGTTCTAATTAAATTAGTGCTTATTTCTTTACCGGTTTACACCACGTCCGGTTTTAAGCTGCCTAAAGGTTTGTGTAATGAGCTAAATAGTATTTTGGCTCAATTAGTAGGGTAGTAATACTGATAAGTCTACGTAAATTAGCTTAATTGGCTGAAGCTAACTGATGTTAAGGGTTGTGGTGGCTTAGGGTTCAGAGATTTTCATTTTTTTAATATAACTCTCTTGGGTGATACAGGTTTGGAGGATTTCTGTTATGCCTAATCTCCTTGTTAGTAAGGTCTTAAAAGCTAAGTATTTTCCTCAAACTATTAATTTAAATTCAAGTATGAAACCTTTTGTTTCCTAGTTGGGGAAAAGTTTGTTGTCTGCTATTGATTTTGTATCTGCAGGTTCTAGAATGTGTATTGTAACAGTGGCGGTATTAAAATTTAGGTGGATTCTTGGTTTCCACAACCATGTACCTTTTAGCCTTTAATCAAAAAACCTGTGGGTTATCAATTGGAACGGATTTATGATTTGTTCTCTTCTGATCATTCTAGTTAGAAACAAAATCTGGTTAGAAGTATTTTTTTTTTCTAAAGAAGAAGTTGATATCATTCTCCAAATTCCAATTTTTGTTATGGGGGATGACAAAAGAGTTTGGCATTTCTCTAATTCTGGAAATTATATTGTAAAATCAGGACATTTTCCAGCAAAAAAAAAAAAAAGAATGGTATTTTCCATAATTTGCCTAAGTATCTAAAGTCTAGTTCCAGTGCGAAACATCCGTCCATTTGGAAAGGGTTGTGGAAGTTATCTATGAAAAATAAACTTAGGGGGTGTTTGATACCCCAATTAAGTGCTTAAACTTAATTCATTAAGTGTTTTTTGTATTAAGTATGTTTGATAATGAAATTCTACTACCTCTAAATGCATTAAGTGTCACTTAATTCACTTAATTTCTATACAAAATTTGTGAAATCTATTATTTAATTTGCTGAATTCTTTACTAGTATAGCAAAACCCACTCAATTTTTCTTTATTTCGCATTCACACACCCTTTTACACATACTTGTAGCACTATATTCATTCTTTCTCATATATAAACACACATTTGCACACAGTATATTCCTTCTCTCTTACACATAAATATACAATTGTACACATTATATTCCTTCTCTCTCACACATAAATACACTTGAATACATTATCTTCCTTCTCTCTCACACATAAACACTCATTTTCACACACTATATTCCTTCTCTCTTATTGCACACACAAATGCACTTGTTCGGTAGAATATTAATTAGGTTTCGAAGACAATGAACAAGTAATAATAAAAGAAAACCTTAATTATCCTAATCAACTCCCACACACTAGCAAGTATACGATGTGAGTTTGTATATAGGATGACTAAGGATCGTTCCCACAAGGACTATTGGAACAATTACTAGGCTCACAAGCCTATTTACTAGTTAGATGAAATAATCAGCGATTGTTTGACTAAACTTAAATGAAATTTAATTGTAAGAAATTAAACTAAAGACAAGAATGTAAAATTCTAACCCTACGAAAAGCAATTAAAAGTTAACGAACTAAAAACCCTAATTCAATCTATCCTACTTGCGAGAATTTAATTCAAAAAAAAAAACTAATTAATCTACTCTATGAAAGAAAGTAAAAACGATGAAGTAAAACCCTAACTGCTAAACTACGGAAGTAATTAAGAATTTAAACGCAATAAAAGAAGAATGATAATTAAATAATAAGAACGCGTGTCTAGATAATGAAAATTAAATTGCATAAAAATAAATCAAACTCAGTAATTGAAGCAAGAACTAATGTTGATGATTGTCAAATTTTGAATTCTTGCCAAGAGAATGAAGTTCTTGCACGAACAACTGAAAAAATCTCCCCTCTAGCTAAATTATTGACCTAACTATTGAAAATCTAAAAACTAATGACGGCTGATGATGATCGATCGTTTCCTCCCCTTCTCTTGGTGTATTTATAGATATTTCTAGGGTTTTAAGGCTCTGGGATGATAAGTAAATGCTTTTCCATGTAACCAGGCCCACGAGAGGACTTTTCTTGCAAAATAAGTCACCTTACACGACCTGTTCCGTTGACTGGAGCCTGGGCGCTGCTTCCAGTGAAGTAAAGTGGCCTTTCTGGACTTGGCACCTGGGCGCTGGGTCCAGTAATGTGGCTTCACTTCATCTTCATTTTTCTCCATAATTCAAGAAGAATTTGGGAAAACTCAAAACATGAAAGTTGTAGTTCTAGATCTTATTGTCTTTCCAAAAAAATCTTGAAAAACCTCAATTGAAGATCGGACAGGAAAGTTATGCTCAATCTACTAAACTATGTCAGAATCGCTTCTCATCGGTACATATTTTCCAACTTTGCAATTTTGAATGAGATGCCTATAGAATCCTATAAAACTCAAAACATGAAAGTTTTATAAAAATTCCTTAGCTTTCCAAATAATCCAAAATCACAATAATCGGAGGTCGAACAAGAGAGTTATGCTTGATATTCCAAACTATATCCGATATGCACCACACCAGTGAATGTTTTCCTCCAATATTTTGATCCATTTTAATTCATGCTTTACTCAAACCCTGAAAAACTCAAAATAAACCATTTGAGCTCATAATTACTCAATTCTTACTCAAATTGCATTAAAACGGAGGTAAACAACACATAAAATATACTATATTTATGAACTTATCAAATACCCACACTTAGTTTTTGATCGTCCTAAAGCAAAATATAGAAATAAATCACAAACATACAGGGTTTCATCAACATTTCTCATCAATCATCTACATGAATATCCAAGGACCAAACCATCATAAGAAAAATAGTCAAATGATAATAAACCCCTATACATGAATTCTAGTGTAGGTGTGTGCATCACTTTTAAGATACTCAAATCAAATCATGCAAACTCTTTAAATTTTTCTAAACACTCCATAGCTTACTCTTCATACATTTCTCCATTAATGTAGGCAATCGACTCGAATTAAATTAGATAGGACTTTTAGCTTGTAACGTAAGACTAGGGTATTGGCTAAAAAAGAAGGGAAAAAGTATAAACAAATAAGAAAATGAGCTTTAAATTAATGCTGACCATACATTAACATAAAACTTCTTCTTGCACATTAAAACATCCATCCTTCGAAAAAGTAACCCCACACTGAATTCTCCAAACACCCATAAAAATTTTGTGCAACAAGCAAAACAAAATCCTAGTTTTTCAATTTCAACCTTACTCACCAACATCATGTAAAAATATCTCCATTTTTTGTCTTCTTTTTTTTCTCAATTCTCTAAAACGGGTACCAGTGATAGGCACTACCCGCAAAAAAATATTTATGCAAGTACTAGTGATAGGCACTACCTAATAACAATCCAATGCAGGTGCTAGTGATGGGCACCACCTGCAATATTCCAACGTAGGTGCCAGTGATGGGCACCACCTGCTATGGTCAACAAAAATTTTTCTTACACCCCGTCATCATAAACTGTACACCATTCATTCTAACACTCTCATAAAACTACCTCGCATCCTTATATGCCCTTAACAATTAATTTGGTAGATAAAAATGAGAGAGAAAAAATGAGTGGTGCTTCTGTTAATTCAAAATAAATTAAGGCTCGATTAGGGTTCTAGGGATAAATTTTATAGTAATGGTTGGTTTGAAAGGCTCAAACATACAAAGAAATGTCTACCCTCATTTTTAAATCAAATCAAATTATCTAAAATTTCACCTAAAAAATGTAATAAAGCAAGTGTCTAGAGTGCAATATAAGGGAATCCACTTAGACAATTATCTCTTAGTGTCAAAAAGCTACAATATTGTAGGGCTATTAGTGCTAAAAAATTAGAATTCATACTAGGAAAATATTAACATCGACTACTCTACTCATGACAACTTAACTAAAAAATTATCAAGTAGAAAATCAAAGAAATATGCTACGCAATGTGTGAACAAATTTTTCAACAATTTGAAAAGCTCTCAAATCAAAAGTTAAGCTACCAATTGAAAGCAAAAATTGAACAAAATGAACAAACAAAACACCAAACAAATAGAAACTAAGAAAACTCCCCACCCCACACTTAAAGTATTGGATTGTCTCCAATGCAAAAATAAAGAGTAAAAAGGGTAAAAGGGAAGCTTCTCTGTTAATGAAGAACATTTGGTACCGTTTATGTTGAATTAAATACCCTCGAGTCGAGGTGGAAAACATCAACCACTAAACAAAAAAAAAAACATGAAAACCCTTAATAAATTAAGAAAAACAATTAAACCAAGAAACGAAACAAAAATACTTGCTTATTGTAAGAAAGAAAATTAAGAAAAAACATGGGTTGCCTCCTATGTAGCGCCTTTGTTTGTAGTCTTAGGCTCGATTTTGGCACTTGAAATCTATTCAAGCACTTAAAGATGGTCGACCATCCTTTTTTTTTCGACTACCACGGAAAAAGTTTAACACAATTTTTAATCACTCTTGATGCTTGATTTCAAACATGAACTTGAACTTGGCCTCGTTTCCAAGCATTTACCAGAGATAGTGCAAAAATGATAGCCTCAAGTTGCTCTTTGCACTGCTTTTTCGTCTTCTTGCTCATGGTCCCTTTATCCAAACCCTTACCTTTCCACGCTTGTGAAACCGATCCATGAATTCTTCCCCTCTCACTTTCATCATCTGATGGTTTGTTTTCTAAGTCAATTTTGGAGTCTTCATTTATGTCATCATCCTTTTTGAATGCATTACTTTGACCTACCTTGGGTACCTCATCTTCAAACCTATGAACAAATGAACCAAGGGAATAATTAGCACATTTTTTAGTTCAAATATTGAAAGATTATCATCATAATTAAAACATCAATTTCTACAGATTCATTATCAACTCGCAAAATCAACTTCCCTTTATTAACATCTATTAAAGCATGTGCAATTTATAAAAATGGCCTCCCTAGAATCAATGGAATTTCATTGTCCTCACCGATGTCTAACACCAAGAAATCAACAGGAAACATCAACTTTTTCACTTGAACAAGCACATTCTCCAACAAGCCATATGATTTTATCTCGGACAAATCTGCCAATTGCAGTGTAATGTTGGTTGGTTTTGCATTGGTGATCCCTAGGTTATCATAGATGGCCTTTGGCATAATGTTGACGCTCGCCCCCAAATCACAAGGTGAACGATGCAACATGTGTCCTCCAATATTCCCCTGTATAGAGAAACTACCGGGATCCTTGAGCTTCGGGGTAACCTCCATTGAACAATGGCACTGCACTTGGCATTAAGACAAACTGTCTCATCATCATGCCATCGCTGCCTCTTAGGCAATCCTAGATCCTTCATGAACCACGCATAATTGGGCATCCTGTTGAGAACATCAACCAAAGGGATGTTTACATTCACCTTTTTGAGTATCTCGAGGAACTTGTGAAATTGTTTATCTTTTTCCTCATTCTTTGGATCAATGAGTCATTAAGGAAATGACACTTTTTTTGCAGGATCCAATTTAAAAGAATCATCCACTTTCCTCTTTCTCGACTCCTTCATTGCGTTCTTCTTGGTCATCCTTTCGTTTTTATCTTTAATTTCAAAATTTTCTTCAATTGTATTGGATTTTGGCTTCGTAGCTTTAGTATCAACCTTTGTCTTGTTATTTTGTATAACCAATTCCTTCCCACTCCTTGGTAAAATAGCATTGCATTGCTCATTTGGATTTGGAATTGTGTCACTCAGCAATGCTCCAACCGGTCTCTCATTGTTTTGTCGGGCTATTTGTCCCAATTGTAGTTCAAGATTCCTCATTGTAGCCCGCAAATTTTCACACTCCCTTTGTAACTAACTTCCCAAAATCCTTTCTCAGGTTATCATCGTTAGATGCATCATGATTCACATGTACGACATAATTTAGATTTTGAGATGGTGGTCTTCTTGGTGGAGGTTGATATAAGCTATTTTGTTGAGGTGGAAAGTTTTGGATATACCTTTGATGAGGTGGTTGATATGGTTTAGATACTAAGGTTTGGTTGAAAAAAATTTGTTGTGGTTGGTTGGGCTAAAATGAACGATTTTGGACATTATTTCAGTTAGTCCAAGAAAGGTTTGGGTGATTTCACCAAGAAGGGTTGTATGTATTGCCATAGTATGTGGACTGATTATGTGAGCTAGAATTTTGATTAGATATGTATTGAGCTCGCTCATCTTGCATCACCTAAGCATCATAGAAGCCATTTTCGTGATTTCCTCCATAGAAATCACAATTCAAAATCCCTTGGTTTGTCGAACCTATGGAGTTCGCTGAGTTTTTTCCCATATTCTCTACGGCTTTTGTTAAGTTTGTAATAAAGGCACTCATCATCATGTTTTGCTGAGATAAGAAAGAATTGTAGCTAGGCATACCTCCTTGTTGAGCGTTGGCTTGATGCACCTGTGGCTATTTTTGTCCTAGTGAAGGAGTTATTACTCCATGATAGTAATGAGTGGATGTCATTCTTTCCAAAAATTCTTGTTCTTCCTCCGAAGTTTTATAGGGGAAAGAACCTCCCGCACTTGCATCAACTATTAGTCTTGTCTCCGGAAATAGTCCATTATATAAGGGTTAGACTTGCAGCCATAAAGGTATAGCATGGTGCGGACACTTCCTCAACAGCTCCTTGAAACGGTCCCCCGCTTGACCTAAGCTCACTCCAGTGATTTGTCTGAATGATGTGATCTCGTTTCGGAGTTTAGCGGTCCTAGCCGGTGAAAAGTGTTTGGCTAGGAATTCTTGAGCGAGTTGGTCCCATGTTGTGAAAATGCCTTATCAATATGATTGCAGCCAAGACCTTGCTCTATCACGTAAGGAAAAAGGGAATGCTCTCATCCGGATACAATCGGGGTGGACTCCATTGTACTTGAATGTATCAATGACCTCCTCAAATTTGATTAAGTGTTCATAGGGAATCTTCATTGGGTCCTCCTCCAAACATAGGATGTGTTTGGAGCATTTGTATTAGCGCAGGCTTGATTTTGAAGTTATTCGCTTGTACTGGCAGCTGAGCAATACTAGAACTTGCCCCCTCGAAATTAGGTATGGCATAATCTCTAAGATGTCGAGGGTTAGTATTAGCATTAACCAAGTTGCCAGTGTTGCCTGCAACCTCCTCTTATTCATTGACAGCGCGGTTTGGATTCTCCATTAGATGGTCGCCTTGGTTTGAGTCTTGTCAACTACGGTTTCTTCTTATTGTACATTCAATCTCCAAATCAATTGAATGAAGTGGGTGATTGGTTTGAGTCTTGTCGTCTACGGTTTCTACTTATCGTACATTCAATCTCCAAATCAATCGGATGAAGTGGTTGATTGGATGAACGAGTTATCGATCATAAACTACAAGAAAAGAAAACCAAAGATTATATATTGAAAAAAAATATCTAAACAAACTCGAGAGAACAAGAAATAATTGTAAATAAATAAATAGCAAAAGAAATAAAAAGTCTAGATAGTAAGACTCACAACACCTAATATTATTACCAAACAAAAATAGTCCCCGGCAACGGTGCCAAAGACTTGTTCCGTAGAATATTGATTAGGTTTTGAAAATAATTAACAAGTAATAATAAAAGAAAACCTTAATTATCCTAATCAATTCCCACACACTCGCAAGTATACGAGATGAGTTTGTATATTGGATGAGTAAGGATCGTCCTCACGAGGACTATTGGAACAATTACTAGATTCACAAGCCTATTTACTAGTTAGACGAAATAATCAGCGGTTTTTTTTACTAAACTTAAACGAAATTTAATTGCAAGAAATTAAACTAAAGACAAGAATGTAAAATTCTAACCCTATGAAAAGAAATTAAAGATAACTAACTCTAGAAAACCCTAATTCAATCAATCCTATTTGTGAGAATTTAATTCAAAATGAAAATTTAAATTAATCTACTCTATGAAAGCAAGTAAAATCCTAACTACTAAACTACAGAAGTGCTTTAGAATTTAAAGGCAATAAAAGAAGAACGATAATTAAAGAATAAAAAAGCTGTAAAAATGAAAATTAAATTGCATAAAAATAAATCAAACTCAGTAATTGAAGAAAGAACTAATGTTGATGATCGTCAAATCTTGAATTCTTGACAAGAGAATGAAATTCTTGCACGAACAATTGAAAAAGTCTCCCCTCTAGCTTAATTATTGACCTAACTATCGAAATCTAAAAACTAATTACAGCTAATGATGATCAATCGTTTCCTCGCCTTCTTTTAGTGTATTTATAGATATTTTTAAGATTTTAGGGCTCCGAAATAATAAGTACACATTTTTTCTTATAATTGGGCCCACATAGGACTTTTCTTGCAAAATAAGTCAGCTTACACGACCTGTCTTCGTCGACCGGCGCTTGGGCGCTGCTTCCAGTGAGGTAAAGTGGCCTTTCCGGACTTGGCTCGTGGGCGCTGGGTCCAGTAAGGTGGCTTCATTTCATCTTCATTTTTCTCTATGATTCAGGTAGAATTTGGGAAAACTCAAAACATTAAAGTTGTAGTTGTAGATCTTAGCTTTCCAAAAAATCCTTAATCACCTCAATTGAAGATTGGACACAAAAGTTATGTTCAATCTACTAACTGTGTTAGAATCGTTCCTCGCTGGTGCATATTTTCTAACTTTGCAATTTTGAATGAGATGCCTATAGAATCTTGGAAACCTCAAAACATAAAAGTTATAGAAATCTTCTTTAGGTTTTCAAATCATCCAAAATCACAGAAATTGGAACTCGAACAAGAGAGTTATGCTTGATCTTCTAAACTATATCTGATTTGCACCACGCCAGTGAACGTTTTCGTCCAATATTGTGATCCATTTTAACCATTCTTTACTCAAACCTTGTAAAACTCAAGAAATAAACTATTTTAGCTCATAATTACTCAATTCTTACTCAACTTACATTAAAACGGAGGTAAACGACACATAAAATATACTCCCTCTGTCCCATTTTATTTGGCATGGTCAATCCGGCACACAGTTTAAGAGAAGTTGATATTTGACTAACTAATAACAAATTTTTTCCATTATTGTCCCTATATTCAAATTCAAAATTTGTTAGTTGGTGTTGGAGTTTTAAAATTTGAAATAGTTTGTGAAAGTAATTAATGCTCTAGCATGACTTTAATGTCATTTTTAGGGATTTGTATGAAGGGTAAAATAGGTAAATTAGCGTTTATTTAATTGCCTTTTTAAGGAGTGACAAATAATTTGGGATAAAAAAAAATACAAAGAGTGACTAATAAAATGGGACAGAAGGAGTACTATATTTATGAGCTTATCATCACACTTGCATATAAAATATTCCTTCTCTCTCACACACAAATACACATTGAACATACTATATTTCTTCTCTATCACTTTATGTCACATAAACACACACTATATTCATTAACTCTCACACATAAACACACACTTGCACACTATCTTCTCTCTCACACATAACATATAGTTATACAAACTATATTCCTTTTGTCTCGGACAAAATCACACATTTACACACATTATATTCCTTTTTCCAACACATAAACACATAACTTGCACACATTATATTCATTTTCTCTCACATATAAACACACACTTGTAGATAATATCTTTTTCACACACATCCCTTTCTCACACACACATATTATATTATCATTGAACTATATAATATACATGGAGTAAAATATTTCAATTCAGTACTCAAGTTTATCTGGTTATCAAATATGTACAACTTTATGAATTCATGAAATTAAGATTTCAACACTTAATTTTCTATGTTCAGATTTCAAATTTCAATTTTATCTTACGCATCCGTAGACATTTTCTTTGAAAATGTTTGCATGATGCTGTGGCTGACAAATATGCTCTATTCTTAAGGTTTCCAGGGAGTTTCTGATGTTAGATGTCCTAGGTGTGGAGAGGATAGAGAAACTTTGGAGCATTTGTTACTTAATCAACTTGTTTGGGGTGGCCTGGATTGATTCATCTTCAATATAATTTTTAGTTATTGTGGGATGCTTTGGTCTCAAATCCTCAACATGATGAGTTAACCGATCAATTATGCCTCACTATCTACATCTTTTGGCATCTTTGGAAATCAAAAAAATAGATAGAATTTTGACAAGCATTAGTCTATTCAATTTGATGTGATTTCTGCAGCACAATCTAAATGGTTTGAGTATTAGCAAATTATTCAAGATTCAGATCATGTGTCAAAGCCTTCTGCGGTTTGCTGTGAAATTTCTCAAATTGTACTTGTTTTAAAAATCATTGTTTTTTGATGCGGATTGGAATTGGTATTTTCGACTATAAGGAACTCGCATTGAGCAAATGCAAGTTCAGTGAGCTCGCATTTGTTGAATGCGAGTTCGTTGAAAAATAAAATTGTTAAATTTACTTTAAAAAAAAAAAAAAACTGAATACGATGTCTAACATTTTTTTTAAAAAAAAAAAAAATTGACTGACCTTGCATTTACTAAATGCGAGGTCAAATGCGAGGCCAAATCAATTTTTTTAAAAAAAATTGACTGACATCCCATTCACTGAATGCGAGGTCAGTCGGCACTAAACTGGGCAAAATCGAAAAACCCTTATTTTCTTCCTCCTCCTCCTCCTCCTACTCCTCCTCCTGGCGATTGCAGTCATAACCACCACCATCTCCTTTTCCTCCTCCTCTACAACCACCACCATCTCCTTTTCCTCCTCCTCTACAACCACCACCATCTCTTTTTCCTCCCCCTCTACAACATCCATCACCTTCATTCCTCCTTCGCTACAACCACCACCACCTCCATTACTCCTCCTCTTGTACAACCACTATCGCCACCACCTCCTGTACGAGCTGCTTCACCACCACCACCACCACCCCATATTCCTCCTCAACAAACATCACCAACTATAAAGGTAGATTAATATATTTTTTGAATTTCAATTATTATAATTTTTTTTTATTTTCTTTTTTTTTTAGTTAATTAATTTTGTTAATGTAAATATTTTAGAAAATTATTTGTGATGGTAGCTTATCTTTTTTCTCTTTTTGTGATTGTGAATATAAATAAGTTGGTATATGGGGTGAGGGGCTGTCAATAATTACTGTCCTTAAACGGAGATGTTGAAATTTCTTATTATTTGGGACTTTTTGTTGTTATTGGGTTGCCCATTCTCTAAATTGGATAATTTGATGTAATTGTATTTGGTTATATTTAAGTTGTATATATGAAAGTGGCTATATTTGGTTATATTTTGATTAATTTTGTTTGTATCCCTTGTCAAGCATATATTACTTGTAACTCTTGTCGGGTTATTGCGTTGTTTGTAGTCCTTGTTGGACATGTATTACTTGTAATTGTTGCCGTGTTATTGCGTTGTTTGTAACCCTTATCGAGCATGACTGGCGTAAAAGAGAATCCTCAAGAAATAGAGGAGTAACTTAGTCAAATTTTTCTTTTTTTAAAAACATATTTCGTATCCAAAATTGGAGGTCTAAACATGTTCTTACATGAAAATGACATTTGATAGACCCCGTCACATCCTCCTTTACTAGGGAGGGGAAATAACTTATGAAGGCGGTACTATGTCTTACCGACCATAGGTGTGCAATAAACTATTACGAATAAAGCAACGATTAGGTTTTTTGAGTTGGTTGACAAGATATACGAGTTCATGGAGGTTGATAGGGAGCAGTTCAAATTGAATATTTTGTACAGGCATATAATTAGTCGTGGTGTTTACTCTGGCATTCCATTGACAGATGATGATGGTATGGATGGTATTTTTGATTTGTTTGATGCCGATCCTACTTTTTGTGTTAAGTTGTTTATCGAGACAGAGAAAATTTCTCAGGTACCTGAAACCAACAACAATCTAGGGTTGTATGGTATGGAGCCAATGATGTCTCTTATGCATTCGACCATGGACGATGAACCATTGCAATCCATACAACACGCGGAGTCTCTTTGATCATCCTTGGTCATTTGAGTTTTACAACCCAACGTATTCGTTTTCAATGTCAAACTCAATGCCATCTAATCAATCTATTGGCGCGCAATGTAATAGAGACACCACAGTAGGTGAAGAGCCAAGTACCATGCAATATTATAATCAACATATGGAGAAGGTGTTGTAGATGAGGGTTTGACAGGTGATAATGATAATAGTGACTCGTCGTGTCATGCATTAGACGAGAATTATGATTCAGAGTCAGAATCAGACTCAGAAGATATATCGAAGGATGAATCTGAGGATGACTTGGGGACAAAAAATGGTGAATGTCAGATGCAAGAGGATGTTCCTGTTTATCAATCTAGAGAAATGGCTTTTTTCACTGATATTGGTAACTACGGTGATTACGATCCCATGGACCATAGTGATAAAGATGGGCTGGTTTATTGGAGTGAAGAAAAAAATGATATTCGGCTGCACATGTGCTTTGATAGCAAGGAGCAAGTTAGTAAGGCAGTTAGAATATGGTCTATAGCTCAAAAATGAGAATTCAAAGTGTTAGAAAGCCGGAAGAGGACTTCGGTGGCTAAATGCAAGACTGCGTCCTCTGGTAGATTAGCTCCCGGAGAGTGTGATTGGAGTATTCGGGTACATAAAAATGAATCTCTTAATGTATGGAAGGTCACGAAGTGGGTAAAAGATCACGTATGTCTTGATGAAATCTCCGGTAACAACAACAGAAATCTAACATCTACAATCATTGCTAACCAAATAATGCACTTAGTTGAAAATGATCATGGGCATAAGGTCAAACAAATTCAGGCATACATTAAGAATAGTTTCAAGGTTGACATTACATACAAGAAAGTTTGGTATGCTCGCAGGAAAGCAATTGTGCTTGTATATGGAAGTTGGGCATCTAATTTTCAACAATTACCCCAATACATTGAAGAAGTACTCCGCTCTAATCCCCAAACTGTGGTGCAATGGCTGCATCATCCCAACAATACGTGAGTTTGTCAAAATATTCAAATACATCTTTTGGGCATTTCGACCATCGATTGATGCATTCCACAGGTGCAGACCTGTCCTATCTGTTGATGGCACCCATCTACAAAGGGAGTATCAGGGTAAATTACTTATTGCCGTCGCTTTGGATGCTAACAATCAGATTTTACCTGTTGCATATGCAATTGTTGATGAGGAAACAACGCAAAGTTGACATTGGTTCATGGAGCAGTTGAGACACCATGTTGTACGTGACTTGGAGACCGTTTGTATAATATCTCACCAGCATCGTGGCATTCTTCATGCTATGAGTGAGTTCCTTTTATGGCAGGAACCATTTGCATATCATAGATTCTGTCTGCGCCATGTTCAAAGTAATTTGATGACCAAATACTAGAATGTGGAAGTGAAAAAATTGTGTTGGTCTCTTGGTGTCAAGATATAGATGCGCAAATGGAATAAGCACCAACAAATGATACAGCTTCAAAATCCAGAGGCTTAGAGATAGCATCTGGCAGATATTGGCCTTGACCGCTGGTACCTTGCTCATGATGGAAATCGCAGGTGGGGAATAAACACTACAAATACTTATGAGAGCTACAATAACGTCTTGCCAGGGGTTAGGCTACTTCCGATCAAGGCTATAATTGATAGTACATTCCATCGTTCGGTGAAATTGTTTGTTGATAACATTGCACAAGGTGAATATTGTCGCACATCAATTACACCAATGAATTGGAAAGGGTTGTTGACTGCAGACAAAAAGGTGGAGGACACACAGTCATGATTTTTGATCAATCCACTGGTATCCATAGAAGTAAGACACCCCATTGTGTGACTGGACGTGGTGGCAATGTACAAACTGTCAATTATGTACAGAAGACATGTACCTGTGGTAAATGGCAAATGTAAGGGTTCCCATTCTCACATGCGATGGAAGTTTGCAGACTTAAGGGTGATGAACCTACACGAATAGTTGCGGAGCAATGCACCATTCGCATATATCAAGAGCAGTACACTGGATTGTTTTAGTATATTTGTTCCGCAATCCAATCCGGAGGAGTTGCCTCCTATTCAGTGGCAGTTACGTGGTGATGACAGTATGTTCGTAGACCACCGGGCAAGCAGGGTACGTGCAAGGCGCATACGAAAAGAGATGGATATTAGGGATCCCCATGAACCCAGAAGGTGTACGAATTGTCATCAACCGGGGTATAATTGCAGGAGTTGCCCTTCACGACAACAGTTATTTGTCTTTTCTATTGCATTGTTTATGTATTTGTTGTGTTCTATAAATGTAGTTGTTTGCTTTTTATTTATTCATTTATCAAAAAACTTTGTATTATCAGTGATTACGGAGACATGACCTTCAATGTTTGAATGTAACTTTTAAAACTTATGAAATTAAATGCCTACTATCTATGGGTTTAGTTTTTCACTCTTTCCATATCAATTTTTTATGTATGGATGATCAGTCGTGAGAGCTTATTCATCCTGGACCATATATAGATAATATTATATCACCTACGGCGCCACATAGGGCTAGATCTAGTTTTGACGGTCTTATCGATGATTCCACACTATAGGTTAAGCGTTGTGATGCAGCTTTTTGGGATCATAGGCCCATACCAGATCGGATATGATATTATATTTGTTTGGCAAGTTTCGAGGGTATCGCATCTTTAGGACGTATTTCAGTGGACCATGCTTTGATCACTAGTCTTGTCGAGCGATGGTGACCTGAGACACATTCTTTTCATCTGCCTGTTGGAGAGGATACCATCACATTAAAGGATGTCGAGGTACTTTGGGGTTTACAGATTGATGGACTGCCCGTGACGGGTAAAGACACTACTCATTCTGCTGATACTTGGAGCCAGTTATGCATTTAGTTATTGGGTTTTATGCCTACCAGATTAGATATTTCACGGTGGTCATTTGAAAGTTGGATGTTTGTCTGCGGCATTAGATCGTCCCCTCCCCGATGATGTGACTGATGACATCTGTCGGCAAATGGCATGTATATATTTACTTGTACTAATATCCATATTGGAGGCCTTTTATTTTCAGACAATTCAGGCAACAAAGTGTCATATTGTGTCTATCATTGCTTCGGGACTTGGAGACTGTGGGACGTTATAGTTGGGGATCAGCAGTTTTAGGCACACTGTATCGTAACATGTGTGATGCTACCTCACCCAGAGCTAGAAACATCTGTGGACCAGTGCTACTACTACAGGTATATTTGAATACTTTACATTCATTTATTAGATACTTTCTTCCCAATTTATAGAATGCATACTAATTAAGAATTACAGTTATGGGCTTGGAAGCGCATGCCGACACTATGTCCTAATCGGTTAGAGCCCGCACACCAGTTTCACGGAGCATATGGATCTCAGTATATATTTTGTTAAACTCTTTAATTAAAAATGTTTATATTGGATTTGATATTTATTAATTTTTATTGAAGGTGGGATGTTGCATTTGATTTGCGCAATGCTCCCCGTGATGTCCTATCTATTTTTCAAAATCAGTTACATAGTTTGCGATCCCAATGATCTACATCCGTCGATTACATTTCTTTTGCAGTTTGTCTTCGTCATATTTTGTTAATTTACTTACTTTTTGTCGAATTATTTGGTATTAGTTTATATGGTAGCCATTCCCTGATAAGGTACTTGATATGTTTCATTATTATTGCACTGCTAGTCGTGACATGTGGCGTGCAGTTACTTATTTGATATGTTGGGAGATCGTAGAACGTTACCTAGCTCATCGGGTTATGCGACAGTTCAGGTTGCACCAACCCATACTAGATTAGAGATTGATTGGGAATTAGGTTATACTCTACTTGATAGACTACCGTGGTCGGGCAAACAATGATTGGGAATTGACCTACCGAACTTATATAGATATTTGGGAGGTAAGAAGGGGATGCAGTTGAGGTTGGTCTCCCATGTGCAGATACTACACATGCATCACATGATTATATGCAATGGTACCGAACGAGGACGGTGGTCTATATATCCAATCCGAGTTATCGCCCTACTATTTTCAGAGGGGTACCACGGCGATAATGCACATGCAGATTATTTAGTAAGTAATTATTCATTTTTTGTTACTCTTTTTCTTTTTTAAATGACTTCAATAATACTAATTTTAACTTTTATAGTAGATGGACTCCATGGTTAGATTGTACTACATGTTGTTGGACCACATGACTGAGGACGTTCATCCGGATACCAGTACTTGGGCACAGATCAGACACTGCGCTTCTGAGTCACTAAATGTAGTAGGCGAATCAAATTGTCTTGATTTTCGGCATCCATCAGTTCCTAGTTACGTTCGACATCCACACCAGGCACAGGATCCACATAGAGTAGATCGGTCTTCGCGGCGCGGGAAGGGCAACACGGTGGTGGTCGTCGCCGTCGTCGAGTTCCATCGCCTCGACCCCATATAGATGTTGGATCCCCTAATGTCAATATGCAATTCAAGGGTGACACTTCACAGATACTTTCACCAATGCGCACTCCGGTGGGACAATCATCTTTTGGACTAGAGAACGTCGTCTAGTGGTCTAGATTCGGCTCATACTGGTCCTACTGTTTCAAATGAAGAACATGAACATGAACCAATCATAGCTTCGCAGTAGCAAATTGCTCACCCGACTCAAGAGCGAGCCACATCGCAATTTTATGTCCGTCGGTCAAAAAGGGTTCCTAAACCTAGAGAGTGTGGTACGGGGGGAGATTTGGAAATCATGGACATTGACATATTTTATTACTTTTGGCAATCATTTGTGATTGATGTCTGTTATTTGTATATCATTGTTTGCCTTTGTCGGGTGTTATTATATTATTGTTAGGTTTTTATTTCAATTTTTTACCCTAGTTGGGCTTTTATGGATGTTGTATGCCTTTGTTGGGTATGGTTGTTGGCAGGAAGAATGTTCGTAAAATAGGGGAGGTTATGTCAAAATTTTATCAAAAAATATGATAAATTAATAAATTTGCTATCTTACAAGATTTCATTTGTGTAATATTTCCTTAATGTTAGAGTTTGTGTTTTAAAGGATAACGGTTTAGTCTTCCTATATATCGTATTAAATAAATGCTCACAATTTAGCGTTTAAGCTATTTTTGTCTTAGAGCCAAATCTTTTTTTAGCTAACAAAAACATCAAACATTTTTTCAGTCATTCTTTTTAAAAAAATTGCTTTGACCTCGCATAAAATATTTTTTTCAATCAAATTTTTTTATAAAAATTGCATTGACCTCGCATTTAGTGAATGCGAGGTCAGTCAATTTTTTTTTTATTTTAAAATGGCTTTGACCTCGCATTCATTCACTGAATGCGAGGTGATCAAATTTTTTTTTTTTAAATTTTCACAATTTTATTTTTCGCAGAGCTCGAATTCAACAAATGCGAGCTCACTGAACTCGTATTTGCTGAATGCGAGTTCCTCCGATATAACATTTTAACTCAGCATCGAAAAAGAATAATTTTCAAAACAAGCACAATTTAAGAAATTTCTCGTGGTTTGGTTATTCCAATTGGCAGGTTCGTCAACTGGGTGTTGTTAAAATACTCTAAGAACATGAGTGATCCAATACTGATGTTGCTGTGCTGAAGAATAAAAAGTTTGGTTTTGGGATTGTGGCCGGGGATTCTAGAGGTGCAATTCTTTCTGCTTGGTCTTCAAACTATTTTGCCACTTCTGATGTTAAGTTGGTTGAGGCCTATGCTATACGTTATGCTTTGTTGCTGGCTCATCAACAACCTTGGAGCTGTGTTCAAGTAGAATCTAATTCTATGGCTGTGATTTGTAAGCTTCAACAAAATATTACTTCATATGCTGTCTTTGGTGTTTTGTTGGCAGATATTCTGATTTTGGCTAGGCTGTTTATTACCTGTGCTTTTTCATTTATTAAGAGAAGTGGTAATATGGTTAGGCATAGGTTAGCTTCTTTTGGTCTTGGTTTATCTCAAGTTGTAGACTGGAAGGAAGACTTCAATTTGGCTAACAATGATCAAGGGTTCGTTTGGGGTTATGGTACTTTTATTAAAAAAGTACTTAAAGAGTATTTTATGAACGTCATTCTACAAATAGCTTAGGAGTTGAACTTTTAATCTCAAAAACACTTTTAACTCAAGTTAAAAATTAATACTTTAGAATTAGCTTCTTTTTTTTTTTTAAACAATTAAAGATAAAGTTTGACTATTTTACCATTTAATTTAAAACTAAATAAATATAGAATAATCTTAAAAAAATTCAAAATCATGCATTATCACATATAAAAAGTACTTATCCAATTTTTACCCCGAAAAATAAAATTAAGTATTTATTAAACACTTTCTTTTAAACCTCTAAGGAATAAAGTGTTTTGTGATAAATCACCGCAACTCTAAACAGAACCTAAGTAACGCATTATCTTTTGTTAAAAAAAATAATAATAATAATTTTGAGGCGCCAAATTCCGAAATTAAAGAGAGAATAATTGAGCTTTTGATACTCCCGATTAATGGGGATAGATTTTGTAAAGATGACCAACACGTAGACCTTAAATATATAGTTTTTCAGATTGTGAAATCAATCACTTGTAATTCGTAATTCTGCACTATGTGAACACGAAAACGCAGAAGTAAAGGATGCGTCTCCTCATGTTATACCGTCGCCAACTAATGAAAGAAAGGTCAACTCGGATATAGAAACCAGTCACAAATCACAAGATCAAGTAATTTTCAAAACAACTGTTAATCAATTAAGAAAATAGATAGATTTAGTTTCTTGTTTTTCTGCACATCAGGATACACATGAAACATAATGTACAAGCTCATATGAACAATATATAACAAGTAGGGATGAGACTTGGAAATTGCGCCTTAGCATCTGGCACTGGAACACTATTTGGTTGAAAGCTCCCTTGTGCATGTCAGGATTCTCTACTAAGGTTCATCAGTCAGCTGAATTACGAAATTGTCATCCTGAAGCTTTCGACCATAAGCTTATCCTCTTGCCCTGCAGGACTTTGTTTAGAGGTTGGCCATATTTAAACTTCAGTGCTGATTTTGAGGTCCGAAGCAATTTCTCCAGCTTCAACAGCTGATGCTGATTCTACGTATCTTCTTGTCTGATCCAAAAAAGGAACAACTTTGGAATGCATCCAGACTGCTGGCTATGAGGCGGTTCAAATCACCAAGACTATCATTCAAAATCAAATCATCACTACGATATCTACACGAAGATATGTCCAAATCTAGAGGTCCTAAAGAATCAGGCTGCAACATTAAAAGATGAAATTAGTTATACGTGCAAAAATCATGCACATGAAATATCAGATAAAAATTTGTAGTATAACCTAATTGCAGCAAATTTCATAAGCTCTTTCAGAATAAATGAACTAAAGGAGCGTAGTTTACAGCACGACCATCTTTTCATGGGACTGACACAGGGCTAGCAGAAACATGAACAAGGAGCAAAAATGTTAGTTCAAGAATGTACCCAGTAAATGTCTGTAAGCCCATTGATATCCCTTACGGAGTTATCAGACGAATGCTGATCAGATTGACAAATATCCACAGAGTCTTCCTGCATAGGATCATCAGTTAAGTGTTCCTCGGGATCTAATATCATAAAGACTGCTTGGACAACAAAAAATGAAAATGTTATATCTGAATTCAAATTGCATCAATTTATTAGCAAGCACTGAAAATAGGTGCAAGCATATTTGCATGAAATTAACCTCCTCTGCCTTGCCAGATGCACTACTTGTACTAGTAAGCTCTCTGGACTTCTTAGGAGGAGAATTCCTTGATGCATTCTGAACTTCTAAAGAGAAAACACCATTCTTCTGAAACGCGAAGGCATCACATGTTTCTTCACCATCCCATATCGAAGATGTATTAGAGAAAAGAGGCGGCTGACAGGCAGATCTGCTTTGATGTTTATATATATGAGCAGCAATTGCAGCATCAAATGAGTCGCAGCTAATCGGAATCTGCTGAAGGCAGTGAGAGTTCCTTAGTTCAGGCGAACCAATACAATTTACTTCAACATTATGAGATGCCTCAATCAGTAGATCCCCAACACTGATGTTGGTTAGGCTATCAGCCCAGTCGCCAGCTGACAAAGCAGCAGCTGCCTTGTGTGTCCTGAACTCATCCTAAAACAACGCAAGTAGAAAACTCATATTAGTATTATGACCAAGGAACCATGCATGCCTTGGACTGAGTGGTGAAAATTAAACACGAGATGAAACTGAAATTTTACCCATTAACTTCCTTCATAACATTATAGGCAGATCATTTCTACAGCAGGCAATCTATTTCTTGATGTTCAAGGCAGAACTAGGCAGTATAGCTAACCAAGTCTGCTATATCACACAACAATTTTGCACCAATTCCAGCTAACCACGAAAAGTACATTGCTATGTGATTCTATAATCTAGCACTATGGCCCCCATCGGAGATTTTCCAGAAACAGTCTGACTTCACACATAACTAGCAAAATATTTATAAAAACAGGCAGACCAAACTGAAATTTCTGCTAGTGCAAAATTCACATCAGAACAAAACAAAAAGAGGACAGTTGCTCTACCAACTTGATTGAAGTTTCAACATGGTAAGTTAAACAACACATAAACATAAATCGCTGCTCAGATCATATTAACTAATTAATTTTTAAAATTAGGAGCTTCATGGATATATTACCAGATTTTCCTCTTGTAACGTGACTATGCCAGTTGCACTCTCCCTGCGATTCAATGTGATGGCTGAAACAGGATTGCAGGATCTGTCCATACTAATGTTTTGGGCTGTACTAGCAGCCCCAATGTAGTCTGAACAATGCTCAGTAATAGTTGATAACGGTGCTTGAGATGTCATAGATTCAGGCTCAGCATGACGAAACCAACCATACCTAGAAATGGATATAACATTCATTAGGGTATTATTACTCATGACTCAGTCTCAAAAGAAGCAAAAGGGGGAAACAGTACCTCAAGCGGAAAACTGAAGGGTTTCCAACTAGTGAATATACATCAGCTGCATTAAGAATAGAATCTTTAGTCCATTTCTGACAACCAACCAGGCTTGCTTCTTGTGAGAAGTATGGCAAAAGCATTAGTTCTCCACATGCTACGCTTGATTGTGGAACCCCATTTACGATTAAGATGTTCCAATACAGATGATATCTTCTTTCGTGCACTCAAAGTCAGCTCCAGGTATGGATTATGATTGTCCTGTGAAATGGTAGCAAAACCACATTTCAAGTACTGATATAGGGAACTTTCCCTCAGTTTTCACAAGAATACACATAATTTAATAATAGCCTACCTTTTCCAAGGCTCTTCGAGTAGCTTCATCAATGGGGAACAGCTGGAGCTTAACTTTCATAGATCTCTGCATATTGTTCAGCATTGAGGGTTTGTCTTTGCCACAGTACTCAAAACCATTTTGCACTGAGAAGTAAAGAACAAGTTCAGATGAAATCCACAACTTCACAAATAAGTCCTGCCCCTGTTAGCTTTAGAACAGCAGCACTCTCAACTCACCACAAGTATCCTGCAGATGATCAACCTCCTTATCAGTGGCTGTTCGCTCTAAATGTTCTGCAGCATCAGCGACCAATGAAACCCCAGCAATCGCAGCCTTCTCCCATCTTTTGTAAGCAGCTTTTGATGCAGCACCTGCAACAAATTTACCAAAAATAAGACAAGAAACATGGTCACTCGCAATAAAAATAATTAAAAGAGTTTCACTTTATAGATCAAAACAAGAATAAAAGATCAAACAAATCACAGAGTTAATAGGATCCGTTAATAGATAAATGAGTTCTGCATTCTCAATGTAACTAATAAATGTGCTAACTTGATTGCCAAAACTATATCCACAAGGCAGGAGAAAAAAGTTTCATTAAGGAATTAAAATTATTCTTCAGTAATCAATACACCTTAAACTGCAACAACAAGATATCAAAATAAGTAGGATAGTAACCCCCCCTCCCCTTGGGGGGTGCCAAACCATCTTTTGCTTTTTCACATGCAATGTGCTGAGATTTCACCACCATATGGACATCATTTTCTGCATTTCTCAACCTGCTCTACCGCAAAAGAGCATTTATATCACTCGTCTTGTTTCCATTTTTCCAACTATACAACAGTTCATTCCTCACCACTTCTCGTCTGTCCAGTGAAAACTAATGCAAGCCCTTAATCAATTTTGTCAGTGTAAGTGCAGAGTTTATCAACGATTACATTTACAATTCAAATCTGCATGCAAGCCTTGTTCTTGCACATATAAAAGCTTTTCATTCATGTCATCACCCATTGCACCTTGTATGCTGAAATTTTTTTCAATCAATAATTGCTCTATAATAGATTCTGACCTTAAAGCCATCATGTGCTACAACACCAGATAATAAATCTGCATCCAACCACCACATCCAACACCCTCACTTCCATTAGATCATTACCTGATACCTCCAAAATACAACCAAAATGGCAATATCCATATAAATTACTCACAGCCTTCTAATTAATTGTGAAGAACACGGAAAAAATTCTACTAGACCTTGTACAGTACCTATCAACAAATCCATCCAAAGACGCATACAATGTCTACTAACCAACACCCATAGCAACTAGTCCAGGATTCCGCACTAAGTTAACTTATATAACCTGCCATAACTTCCTCTCAGCACTATAATATTATCTGATTAAACTAAAAATTCAAGGCTCTTCATCCTCTGGATGATGCAAAATTTTCATTGAAATGCTATATTGTCTCCCACAGAAAAGGAGAATTTGAGGGGGGGGGAAGATTTTTTCTGCCCATTTTAGCAAAACAGTTTTTGATATTATCCTCCAAATAGTCACATTGCGCTCATACCTCTCTGAAGTCATTTAAATCCATAAAAAATTCATATTTCCAGATCACTGAACTAGGGCAAAAGTTGCTGGTACAAACAAGTTGAATTTATCACTGCAATTAAATTAGCATCAATTAAGCATCACAACTAGAAATCTACACAAAAGAATTACGAGTATATTCACTATGGCCTATCATAAACTAAACTAAGCTGTTGCTGACCTTCTATGCTCACATGTCCAACATCTTAAGCAAAAACAAAAATATGTAGAAGGAAAACTTGAATAATATCTAATTGTATTAATTTTCACTGATTCTCTTTTACCACTCATGTTTGGTACCAAAGGTAAGACTGCCCTGATGAGCCGTACAATATATAATTTATCAATAACATCTATAGTTTGAAACAATTAACAAGTCAAAAGAAAAGAAAACAAAAGCAAATTACATGTCAATCACAGAGCATATAATACAAATAACCTGTTCTGCGCTGGTGCCTAGCTGTTTTAAGTGAAGAGGAGCCTGCTTTAAAGTTGCCTCGGTTGAGGCCTATATTTGGATGGCGCTGTAAACAGGATCCTTTTCCAGTTCCAAATTTTTGAATGTTTTGACAATCAATAAGAACCTCCTTCACTACACGACTTTCATGGCCTGAAACTTTGCTTTGGTTTGGGAGGCTAGTTGAAGCAGTTATAGAACTGTTTTCTCCGTGTGAAGCTCGCTTTCTGACATTCTTTTTCCTATCTTTCAAGAGTTGGTTCTCCTTCGAGATAAAAAAGCTATAGTCAGTCAAAGAATAAACAAAATCTATCAAAAAGATACATTAGACAACAAGGAAAAAAGAGAGAATTCTGGAAAAATAATACGAGTCAAATTTGGTTCAGACTTACCAAAGTCTCCACAAACAACTTGAATCTTCGTGGTTTCAAGTGGAGTTTTGAAGCTTTGCAGCTGTATTTCTCAAGTAACGACCACCTACAACCCAAACAAACAAATTAATGCATAAAAAATATTTTGCAGACAAGTTTTATAGACCCTTTCTGGCCAAGCACAAAATCACTCAACCACAACTGCCCACGTTTTGCCTTGTCAAGTTGAATACAAATTATATACATGCCAATTACTCTGGACATGGCTTGAAGGAGGTGATGAAATTGTTAATCTACACTACTGCTAATATTTCAACTTCTGACAGGTTGCAACAGTATTGCACATCTCAGGAGCTGTTTAGTTCTAATTCAAGAATTGGAATCAGAATGGGAATCATAAATCCCACTATTGGTATCGGTTTGTGTCATTCCCCTTCACTTGTTTGGTTTGAAATTGGAAATGGGTTTCATTAATATTAATGAGTTAATCAATTTGATACCAAGTCACCTGTGGGGAATGAAAAGTAGCATTTTCTAACACTTTCCTTCCCATATTGCTCAACCAAATAACATGTATGGGTATCATTACCTTTGACCCATTCCTTCCCCTCATACCCATATACCAAAGTGGTGTAATGTGGCTAATGCCACTTTAAGTGGATTTCATCAACTACCCATTGAACATATGATATTTACTTTCTCCTCACACATAAAACAAGTGGTTTCAAGGATAATTTTGTGAATTAACTATCTATCCACTCTCCTATTTTTAAGCACATTCATGGAACGTGCCTTCATCACTAGTTAAGATACTGAGAGAAGCTGACTCAAAAATTTTCAGGTAATGAAGGAAAAGGGCAACTAGCATTTCTTTTTTACAATTTACCAAGCAAGCTCTTACCGTGGATAATAAGCTTTAACCAAAAAAGATGGTGAGTACAGTTTTTGTAGGCAGTGGCCTGGTTGAATATGGTTACAAGTATTACACCCCCAAAATTTCTCAACAAAGATTATAATCTCAAACTCAAACATAGGAGTGCATTTATCCCTTATGCACCTTAGAGATCATCCCATGTTTACCATTTTTCAAAAAAAAAAAAAAATGATTCTGACTTCATAGAATGACTACTCAACAAATAAAATCCTACTGTGACTTGTTGAATAAAAGAATCCACCTCACCAAATTAAAGTAAATTAAGTTAGAAAAACAGTCATTCACAAATAAAAAATACATAAAGGATTAAAGATTGAAATTGAAGAGATGATTACCACCGAAGCATTGCAGCATTAGTCTCTTTCGAATTTTTTGCATCAAGAGAAAGTTCTGGTCCCACCAATTTATTCATACGCCTTACAAGGCGATAGTAATAATGTCTGACCTAAAAATTCAATTACAAGACAACAGAGAAATAAGAAAAAGTTAATATAAGAGAATCAAGGTATTAGAAAATAGAAACTCAAAGATCAGCTTCTTGTAAGTTCACCTGATCCTTGTTCTTGCTCTGAACACGAGAAGTGATTTTTTCAAAGTTCTGTCAAAGAATAACATCATATCAATAGTTAGGCCTACAATTTCTGCAGACGCCTATATACTGCATTGGTGTATAGACATTATAGACAATAGTAGATTGCCTTGCCAACTTGTCGAAGTGCAGAAAAAAAACTTTCTTCTTCTTGATGGGTCCAAGCAGCCCATTGTCGTGTTGGCTTTTTCACTGCAGTAGAAGGTAGAATGCTTGATGAAGTTCAATATCTAAAAGCATTATTCATGCAATAGAAACAGAGAGAAAATCAGTGGACATGGTAAGATACTCTTCAGGGAAGAGCAACGGATTCACCAGTTGGGATTGATAAGACAATCGAAGGCAAGGGGAAGGGATAATAGAACTTGCAAATAATATAAATGATCTTATGAAGAAGAAGGTTTAAGGATTATGCGAACCAATATGAATGAAATAAATAACTGAAATACAGTCGGCTTAACCTTGTCCAAACAGCAATATTGGCCGTGTATAAACTTTAATGGGAGAACAAAAAGCATTTACGGCACTTTAGCCAGCATGGAATAAGAAATATGGTAAGTGAAGAAATTGATAGCATTGATGACAAGTATATCGGATTAGCAACTGGAAAATATGGAGATAGCAATAAAATAAATTAAGCAAATAAATCACATCATGTACCCGGCAGCTTTGAGGCAGCATGGTCTTGCAACAATATGGCTGAACCAGGACTTCCATCTACATTTAAAAGATTCTCAGGAGGGAGGCGTGAATTGCAATCTAGGGAGAAATGCGGCTCCATTTGCGTCAATGTCATCAAGGGAACACGAACATTTGAATTTTGTACTTTCCAGGATTCAACGTCAGTTATGCTAGTCCCTTCAACATACAAAATTCCAAAACATCTGCATAATGATATCCACATAGCATAAGGAAATTTATTGGTGAGAATCTGTAGAAAGAGAAAGTTGATCAAAGTCATGATTGAAGAAGGCCATCAATGATCAGATCAGAAAATTTACTATCCACAAATCATATCTTTTATTGAACTATAATTCTTATCTTTGAGGATGTGAGCTCAAAGACACACACTTTCTAGCATATTCATTTTATCCCTGAGCATCAACTAATTTCCATCAAATACTCAGCTACACATCAATTGTCTTTAACCAAAAAGATATACTAATAATGGACCCATGCGCAAATATTTACAAACTTAAACATTAGTTAATCGTTTCACATACTTTTGCCTTGCCCATACATATGATTGAACAAAATTGGTTCTTTGCTTAAAATTCCCAACAAGAGTGCTTCATTATGTTGGGTGGTTTGGAAAAAGAAGAAGAATAATGGACGAACAAATGATTCATTTCTTGCTAAAATATAATCATATTCATTGAATAGTTGAACATCAATAAGCACGAGACATTTTCATTAGGGGACTTGAATTTAAGTTAACATTGCGATCAATCAGTCAGTCATACATCCTAGATAATATGAAAAACAACCACACACAAATGCAACCCTATACCTATATAATGTCTACTATAAGCATGTACGGCAAAATGGCACAATTTTTAAGACGGTAAAATGATTCAAAATGTATCACTGAATTACACAGAAAATTATAAAAACACAAACTTCAAATAAAAATTAGGTCCAGTTACAACCAAGTTATTCGGTCCAAATTAAATTTCAGAAGCCCCTGCCCACCAAAAAAGCTCCAAAAATCTACATTATATAGTATAAGAACAATAAATTAAGCAGGATTAACAAGAAATAAAACATAAGAATACAAATAGCTATTCAACTAGTTATTCAACTAAGAATCCCTAATTAAAATGCAAAAAATTACCTGAGATTATGAAGTGATTTGAGATGAAATGAAGAATCAGTTTCTAGAAAACTCAAATTGGAACGAAACGGTGGAGGCTGGGCAAAGGTGCTGCTTGATTGCCTAGAAAGATGAAGGATTTGAAGATTGCGAATTAGGGCAAAAAAGCTAGATTTTGGGGAAAAAAATACTGCAAATTAGGGGAAGGTTAAGGGCATGTTTGGCATTAGAAAGTATTTTGTATTCAAAACCTTCTCTATGACAATATTAGATGTGTATAAGAGATCTTACCTGGTATCACTTACTAATATGACCAAAAAAATAGGGTTCTAAAAGTTCCTTAGATTTTCCCTACAATATTTATACAATATATAAAACAAGAGTCTTAACTTACTAGTGGCTTCTATCTTAAATTATTTATTTGTACAACATTTAAAGAGAGAGTCAAATCTGTACAATATTTAAAAAGAGAGTCTCACTCAGTCCAGTGGTCTCTCCCTTAAATATTTATTTTAATTTATTTTGAAATTTTTAAACATTAACTACCACTACAGCATCGTTAGGCGAAGGAACCAATTTAAATCACCTAGAATTAAGTGGGGAATTTAAAGTAGGAAAAAGAATAAATTTTTAGGAAAGAATTGTTAGGGCAAAGTATCTGGAAAAAGAAGAAATTTTTAGAAAAGAATTGTTAGGGCAAAGTATCTGGAACTTAAAAAAGGAATCTGATACTTTATGAAACGACATGACAATTAAAGTGAGAACAATGGCTAAAAAGATACTTGGAGAGTTAAGAGCTTATGCCCCCATGAACAAGGAATCTTAGTAATCAAATTTAAGAGAGCTAAGGCTCTATATAGTTATAGAAGTGACGAAAATATTGAGAAGTATAAATTTGCTAAAAAGGAGGCAAAAAAGGCTGTAAGTTAAGCGAGGGATAGAGTTTTTAAAGATTTTTACTAAAAATTAGAATTTAAAGAAGGGGAGCGAGATATTTATAAAATTAGTAAAACAAGAGCACTAAAAATTAGAATTTAAAGAGGGGGAGCGAGATATTTATAAAATTAGTAAAACAAGAGCACATAGGTCGAAGGACTTAAACCAAGTCAAGTGTATCAAGGATGAAAATAATACGGTGCTAATAAGAGATGAGAAAATTAAGAAAATGTGCGAGACATACTTCCATATTCTTAACTATTCAATGAAGGCAATGAAGATGATATCATTTTATGAGAGTTAGATAAGTTTGAGAAGTATAGAAACGTAATATATTATCGAACGACTTTAGAATCAGAGATGGAGGAGGCTTTGAAGAAGATGAAGAAAGGAAAAGTAGTTGGCCCAGATAATATTCCAATTGAGGTATGGAAATACTTAGGAAATAAGGGCATAAGTTAGCTTACCAATCTTTTCAATAAAATATTAATGAGTAAAAATAAAAGAAGAGTACTCTCATACCCATATTCAAGAATAAATGAGATATTTAAAATTATGCGAATTACAAAGGTATTAAGCTAATGAATCATACGATGAAACTTTGAGAGATGGTGGTAGAAAGAAAGTTAAAAAATGAAACTAAAGTATTAAATAATTAGTTTGGTTCCATGCCAGGGAGATCGATTACTGAAATCATACATCTCTTAAGGAGATTTACTAGAGATATTGTGATAAGGAAAAGAATCTACATATGATTTATATTTTATTGATCTTGAAAAGGTATATGATAGAATCCATGAGAAGTTATATGGAGAATTTTAAAAAAAAGAGAAGTTAGAATAGTATATATATAATCAATAAAGGAGATGTATAGGGGATGTGATTATAAGTGTGAGAACACTAAGAGGGTTGACACAGGAGTTTTCCCTATAAACATAGGTTTACACTACGGCCCAACTCTAAATCTTTATCTATTTGCATTAGTCATAGATGAACTTACAAGACACATACATGAGAAAATAGCATAGTGTATGTTATTTGCAGATGACATTATTTTAGTAGATGAAGCAAAAGACAGGATTAATGCTAAACTCGAGATTTGGAGAGAGACACTTGAGGTAAAAGAGTTTAGAATTAGTAAATAAAAAACAAAATACATGGTATCTAAATTTAGTAAGAGTGCACGTAGGAATAGAATAGGAGTTAGTATCGGAAATTAAGAGATATCCATAAGTAACAATTTAAAGTATTTAGGATCAATTCTTAACCGAGTGATGGTAGTATAGATCGAGATCTTATACATCGGATACAAACAGATTAGACTAAATGGAGAATGGTATTAGAAATATTATGCGGTTTCAAAGTTCTTTTATGATTTAAGGGTAAATTTTATAGAACGACAATTAGGCCAGCGATGCTTTATGAGTTTGAATGTTAGACAGTGAATTACACACATGAGCAGAAAATGAGAGTAGCATAAATGCGAATATTAATATGGATGTGTAGGTACACTAAAATGGACAAGATACACAATGAGTATGTTCGTAAGAAAATTAGATAGCATCTATCGATGAGAAGATGAGAAATTGAGTAGCACCTATTGATGAGAAGATGAGAGAAACATGCTTAAAGTAGTTAGGTCATGTGTTAAAACATTTAGTAGAAGTGCCTGTTAAACGAGTAAATTTTAGAGAGAGTAGTCAATATAAGAGGGGTAGGGGAAGATCGAAAAAGACTTGGTGGATAACTTGTTAGAAAGATATAACCCATCTAGAGAAATTGAAGAGGATATGGTCCATGACAGAATGCAATGACATAGTAGGATTCATGAAGCTGACCCTATTTAGTGGGATTAAGGCTTGGTTTGTTTGTTTGTTTGTTATTATTTTTTGTCACAAACACTGTGTGCCTTTTGCACAAGTATTAAAACTTTGTTACTCACTTTGCATTGTGAAATAAGTATTTTAAACTGTTAGATGATTGAAAAGTAGTGAAACTTCCTTATTTTTCAATCATATTAATAGTTGTATACTTATTCTATATTGTAGAGTAAGTAATATTGATTTAGCCGATGAAAAAACCGTGGATGAGTTTAAATGAGTGGAACATTTTAATTTCAAGTGAATTGATGAGTTTAAAACTTTGTTTGAGTTAGAATAAAATATTGTGTGAAACAATCTCAAACAAGTTTGTTAAGTCGAACTCGAGTAATTAGATTTATTTGTATCCAAGTTCTAATTTTTTTTCATATGAAACCGAATTCAATCAAACTTCAAAAAGGCTTTAATGAATACCAAATTTTGTTCAGACTTAGTTTGATCACTTGATAAACTAATCTAGATCGAACTTTTATTAAGCTAAATACAATTCGTTTAGTTCATCTAGATTTGCTACTATTAGTGAACATCTAATTTAAATTCGCGCAGAAACCTTAAAACTTACGAATTTCAATTATCTTATGTAACTTATGACTTTATGCATTAGTTGAACATTTACGCACAACATGTTACACGTTTTGATTAGTCAAATAAATCACATTGAGAAGTCTACACAATCTGACTGAATGTCTTTTAAAAATTTCAATTTTTTGTCAATTCTTACCATCAACTTGTAAGAACAATAACAATTGATGATTGTATACGTTTTTTTTGCCCCAACTTCCTTCCTCTTGTCTAAAAAAGGTAAAAAAAAACAAAGAAATATTTTGAAATTTAGAGTTGTTTAATGAAAGCCTACTATTACATGTAAAGAGGTTTGAAATATTATTGCACAATACGCAGTTCCTACATCATGGCGGTGCAAGTACAAGTGTGCAGCAGGTTTGAAACATTATTACACAATTCCCATTATGGTGCATTGTAAATAAGATTTTACTCCAATATAGTTTCCAATATTAACTTAAAGACTAAAAGTCATTCAAATGTTAAAAATAAATTCACCAAAATTAACATAACAATTACGTTTAAGGAAAAAAAAATTTAAAATGTATAGCTAAACAATTTCCTAATTTACTTTCGTTACCTTTTACCTAGCATTCCTACTTGATGTGAATTTGAAATTTGACGTTATTGTAATTCATAAACTTGATAGTTAGTAGGCAAGGAACATTCTATAGTGGCAGTTGGACTGAAATAGGATACCTATACACTCTTTTCTATGTTAACAAGGGTTATACGGATATTCACCTTTTGAAGAATTTCATCTCATCTCTCTTAATCTAATACTAGGGTCGGGCTCAACATCCTATTTTTATAAGAACCGTTGTTGTGTTCTTTATGAAATGAAATTTCAGAATCGAATAAATGCTAACTTGTCAACTCTGCGACATTGAATTTTTTTTATTTAGCACGAAAAATATATGAATATGTGCTTCAATTCTTACTAGCAGATGAACTTGTAATTGGTCATGATAATACTTTCTAGAAATTTGAATCAACTCTAGAGTTTTGATCCGTGGCCAATTAATCAACTACATCGACAATCGCAACATCAACTTGTAATGCAACCATAACATACAACCCTTTATGTAAGTGAAAAGTAACTAATTACTTACGCAAAATTCTACCTTCTCTATAATAACTTGTTATTTTTCAGATGTTACTATCAAGTATCATCCCACTAATAATCTTCTTGTCTCATTTGGATCACATTACCTATGACTCATGATATTGATTAATTATTTTATAATGTTGATTAGTTAAAATAAAATATAAAATGCCTTAAATATAAATTTTGAGTTACCTATTGTCATTGATTGTATCTTTTAATTCTGCAAGTATTTTATTCATCCTTTTATAAGAAATCTCTCCATTTTTGATTCTTGACATCACAATACTTTATGAGCAAATATATCAGCTTTGTGATAGTTAATGTACTATCTATTTAATCCCAAAATCTTTACTAAATATGGTGCCAATAACTAAAGAACCCATGACCTTCATTTCTTCAGCTCCATGTTTTATCAAAACTATACAAGTTTTAAGAACAATTGTGGTTATCAAAATTTCTCACCAATCAGTTTCCTAAAATATAATTAGAAGAAATTCAGTCTTGACAAATTTCAATAATTCTAATCGAATTTGCTCCAAACATAGCTAAAGCTTGTGAAAGATAGATGAAATACTTGACAATTTCTTTTCTCCTCTTGTATGTTTAAGCAATTTAAAGATTTTACAAAATATTTCAAAGTTAAATTTAGGGTAATGGACTATGCATGGTGACTAAAAAATATGCTTGTGTGCATCAAAATTGGAGAACATTACAAGCACCTACTTCTTCAATAGTTTTAATGAAAATTTAAAAGATTTTTAATGTGTTTACTAGTTTTTTCAACTTCAGAAAAATCTTTTACGTACAAAAAACATTGTCCCTTGCTATATGCTGCAAATAACATTGATCAAAATTTCATTTTTAAAATTAGTCCATCCATCATAAATAACAGAAAAACCTTGTGTATACCAGTATTATTTACAATAATCAAATCCTTATTAATATTTCTTTTGCATTAATCTAATATAATAGCTATTGTCTTGCAGTAAGAATGAACCTTATAACCTCTAGAACCTTTATTTATTTTTGACACAATCTCATGAAATTAAGGGTTGTTTAGTGCATTATTTGGAATTCTATTAGCACATAAACCCTTCACAATTTTCATGTGAACTATATCCCTCTCCATTACAGCAAAAGGCTTCTCGTTGGGTTCAAAAATAATTTATTTGATTATGTTAGAATAGATATATTTAAAAAAAAAAAATAAAAAAAATGAGAAGGTTCCTGATTTTTCAACAGCATGCACTTCTTTTTTAAATTTTCGTGAAGCCAAAATTCTTATGCAGCTCCATCCTTCACCAGAGTACTATGCCTTATAATTTCTCCCTTTCTTCTAGGTGGAAAACCAAAAAATAACAATAAATTTAGTATAAGTACCAGTATGTTGAGCCTTATAGTCATTGCATATCTATATTTTTACTTTTTCAATATTTTTGCCTTGTGAAATATCTACGTCTGTGGCTTCACTTACTAGTGGTTTCAACTTATTATTTGATTGCATTACTTATGAGGATGAAGTAACGATAGTGCCACGTACGTTGTGGTGGGGTGGCAGTTCAACTTTGAAATATTTATAGAATGGGTAAGAAAAATTTTTAAAAATTTAATTTTATCCTACAATTGCATCGACTAAAATTTGTCACTTTTTCTTTTTCTTCATATTGCATCCTTAAATATTTTAATTCCTTAAATCATATAATTAAAAATGATGACATATACAAAATTAAGAATAAGTGTCACTTAAAAATATAATAATTAAATTCATTTTTCAAGTTCTAGATGTTATGTAAAAATGGAGCACTATATTGTTTTTTCAATTATAAAAATCATCCATTCTATATTTTTTTATTAGGAAAAGTTAATTAGGATAACCACCATCAACCTTATAATTGTATGTAAAATTATTTATTGCATAAATTTTTTTTTACTTTAATGATTGTTAAGTAGCCTTTGAAACCATTGCACCCCTAACTTCGGGATCCTGTCTCCTTCCTTGGGATGAAGCATCTCTTTTTGAGGATTGAGATTGTTTCCGGCCAAATTATTTTCTTCACCTTTTTCATCAATTGAATCTTCTTCAATGTTTTGAATCTAATAGCGGATTGTACACTTTCTTGTGTTTTTCTTTTACCGAAAGCCATATTCTCAAGGGTGTAGAAGAAGTATGAGTAAAAATTATTCGCAAAAGAAAATCTTTAATTCTTGTACACAAATGATACCAAAGCTATAATTTTTTATAATATATAAAAAACACAGCCGAAGACTTATTTTGCATATGATTAGATAAAACACATCCCAAGAAAATATGAGTATATTGACTTTGTTTCACTTTAGGATTTTTTGTTGTTGTTTTAATTATGGCCCTTTTTTGGTTATTTGGCCTGGTTGGCCCAAACAATGTTAGGAAATTAACGCAAAACATTAAGAGCAAGTTATGAATTTTTGGGGCAATTTCAAATCTTTCAAAAGTTTGGGCCTTACTAGAAGTGATCAACTTTGTAAACTTATATGACATAACATGTTTTCCTCCACAGCCATCATAAACTTCTAGTTTTAAACTAATTTAAGAGCAAATCCTCCATCTTCCATGACAATTCTAGCCCCTTCATCTTCTTTCGCGGAAAGATGATCTCTCTCTCTTTCTCTCTCCCCATGTGGCAATGACCTTCTACCTCCATCAAAAATGGAGTTGAAACGTAAAACTAACAGAAAGATGTGGGAGTTCTCATCTTTGATTAAGTTTTGATTCTCAGTACATCCATCGGCTCCATCTCCTGGCATTAATAATTTCCTCTCACCAAACTACTAATGTTAACATATTTACATATTTACCTTTTAATATATATGTTAGAAATATATTTAGTTGTATATATTTGTTAAGTGTATATTCTATTCCTTAATTATAGATCTTGATTAGCAAGACATTCCTTATTTGTTTCATAGGGTAGTCTATTTAAGAGAATTTCTTGTGTTATTATACTTAGACCAGAAATATAATTCTTCTTCAAAATTCGTTCATGGTATCAGAGCCACATCTTGGGGTCTGATTAGTTCATTCTCAGGATTATTATCATCGAAGTTTTTTCTTTTCTTTTCTCCTCCTTTTGGAAAATTTTCTCAATCTGTTGCCCTGATTTTTCGTTGTTTTATCAATACCCATCATTCAAAAGGAGCTCCCCAGTTCTAGGCCTTGTTCCAGTAATTTTTCGGCCGCCGGAATCAACCTCACGCGCTCACCGTCACTGGACTGTACTGAAAAACGTCCAGAAGGAAGAAGAAGGTAAAAGCGTGTTCACAAACACGCCTTCTTCAGTTTCTCTAAAAGTGTGTTTGAAAAACACGCTTTCTTCTTGTTGGGAAGTCTTTTGCCAAGTCACCAGCCACGTCAGCGACAACATGGCAGACACGTCATCTGCCACGTCAACCCCAACAGTGCCACGTCATTTGCCACACCACCTGCCACGTCACCCCAACAGGCCACGTCACCCTACAGTGCTGCAGCACCGCCATGTCACCTGACACGTCATCTGCCATGTCGCCTATAGTGCCACGTCATCTAACACATCATCCATTTGTCCTGTCATCTGCCACATCAGCGGTTTACAATCCCTGGTTCAGCCTTGGGTTGATCTGGTTCGGTTCACTAGTCAATAATTTTTTATCCGATTTAGGCTATTTTTGATTGGTTTTCTCCCGGTTTAGTCCGGTTCCCTACATTTTTTGGTCTTCTGAATTCAACCGTGTGCTTGATTTTTTGTGATTCTTCTCGGAAAGTAATATTTCTTTATACCGTTACTTTATTTTTTATTTTTTGGTTACCTTTCAATTGTTATTTTCCTACCATGGCTCAATCAGATGTGTCACATCCTATTTCCACTACATTGGATGGACCTAATTATGTTTCATGAGCTCAAGATATACAAAGTTTTCTTAAAGGTCGAAAATTGTGGCGTATTGTTGATGGATCTACAATTGTTCCAACACAACTAGAAGGCAAATCGATCACCAAATTCAATGATCGCTTTGAAGATTGGGACAGTAAGAATCATCAAATTATTACCTGGATCCGCAACACCACTATTCCTTCCATACGTCAACAATTTGGGCATTTTAATACTGCCAAGGAATTATGGGATTTTCTTGCCCATCGATACACTGTCAAAGGTCTTGCGAGTCAATATCAACTTTTGACTGCCTTATATCATATGAAACAGGAGCCTCATCAACCTGTTCATTCCTTTATCGCTACTCTTAGTAGTCATTGGGATCAACTGGCACTTTTGGATCCAAAATGGGATACTCCTAGAGATGCTGCAAAGTACTCCGCCCATCTTTGAGATAATCACCGCTTGATGCTATTTCTCATGGGTCTTCATGATGACTTTGAGCCTATTCGTGCATCATTATTACATCGGTCTCCGTTGCTTACTCTTGAGACTACCTTTTCAGAAGTTATTTTTGAAGAAACTCGTCTTCGCTCTCTCAAGGCTGTCAGTCCTGGACATCACTTCACTGAAACTGCTTTGGCCACATCAGCTCCTTCAGGTTCATCTCAACCAAGGGAATGCCGTTATTGTCATGATCTTGGTCATTGGCTTTTAAATTGTCCTATTCGCATTTGTCATATTTTTCGTAAGAAAGGATCTCGTCATTTTCCATCCAACTGTCCCAAGAATCCCAATTGCACTTCAGTAAAATTCGGACAGTTCCAACCTAAGTCTGGTCCATATCGTGCTGCCGCTACCACTGATGTTGGTGATATGCCTACTGAATCTTCCTCTCTGGCTATTACCCTCACTGATGTTGAATCAATACTTAAACAAGTTTTGCTTAAATCTAAAATTGCTCCATCTACTGCCCTTTCTGTCACTCCAGGTATTTCTTCTTGGTATTTCGATTCTACTTGCAGTAATCATATGACCTCCGATTCTCATATTTTTTCTTCACAGTCAACAAATTTTTCTTTACCACCTATCCATACAGCTAATGGTTCTACTATGCATGTTAGTCATATAGGCCATATCTCTACGTCAAATATTTCTATTCCTGATACTTTTCTTATTCCCCAACTCAAACTTAATCTTGTCTCTGTTGGTCAATTATGTGATTTGGGTTTGTATTTATTCTTTACACCGTTTGGATGTTCTGTGCAGGATCTCCAGATGGGGCAGATTCTTGGGATCTATTTCAGTTGATTCACCTTCGGCTTCCGCTTCATTTATTTTCTACCTCATGTTCTGCTGTTTCAACATCATCACTTGATTTATGGCACTCCCGCCTTGGTCATGTTTCCATTGGTCATTTAAAAACTTTAGTTTCTCAGGGCCGTCTAGGTTTTGTTATGAATGAATATTTTGAATGTGTTTCTTGTCAACTTGCAAAGCGTCATGCTTTACCTTTTAATAAAAGAGATTCTGTTGCTACTGCACCATTTGATCTTGTCCACTCTGATATTTGGGGACCTTTCCCTACACCCACTATGGATGGTTCTAAATATTTTGTTATTTTTGTTGATGACTATTCACGATACACTTGGATTTATCTTATGAATAATAAATCTGACTTATCTAAAATTTATCGTGATTTTGCCACTATGATTCATACTCAATTCTCTAGTATCATCAAAGTTTTTTCGTACAGATAATGCCATGGAATATAAAGAAAAGTCCTTTTTAGACTTTCTTCATCAAAATGGGACTGTTATTCATAGATCTTGTCCAGGTACCTCTCAACAGAATGGTCGCGCTGAACGTAAACATAGGCACATTCTTGACACTACTCGTGCTCTACTAATTTCATCTTCTTGTCCTGAGAGGTTTTGAAGCGGCACTTACTGCTATCTACACTATTAATAGGGTTCCTATATCCTCTGCCATTAATAATCAGACTCCCTATGAACGTTTCTTTAAATTTCCTCCTGATTATACATCACTCAAAGTTTTTGGTTGCGCTTATTTTGTTCTTCTTCAACCCCATGAGCAAAGCAAGTTAGAATCTCGTGCTTGCCTCTGTTGTTTCTTAGGGTATGGCATTGAACATAAAGGCTATCGGTGTTGGGATCCCTAGTCTCGCAGGCTTCGTATATCTCGTCATGTAGTCTTTTGGGAGCATCAAATGTTTTCTTCCATGTCCAAGTTTCATCTTCCCCTTATTTCCTCTTAACCCCTCTTTACAAATCTCTCGTTTGATCTTTTTCCTGATAAGCATGCTGTAGATTCTCCAGTTGACTCCATCTCTGAATCTCCTCTCGATGACTTCCATGGCTCTCAAGATCATGCTCCTGACGGTGATCCTGCCCCGGCTATGTCTCCAGAATTGTCATCTCGACCTCCACCTCCACCTACTATTCGTCGATCTAATCGTGTAAGAGATATTCCTTCTCGACTTCGTGACTTCACTATTTTTCTACTATTTTATCTTTACATGAACCCATTTCTTACCGAGAAGCTAGTTCTAATCCCATTTGGCAACAAACAATGTTAGATGAGTTGCAGGCACTTGATAAAATGCACACTTGGGATCTAGTCGACCTACCTCCTAAAAAGTCTGCTGTTGGTTGTAAATGGGTCTATAGAATTAAGACTCATTTGGATGGAACTATTGAGCGATACAAAGCTCCTTTAGTTACAAAAGGATTTGCTCAGGAACACGGTATCGATTATGAAGAAACCTTTGCTCCTGTTGCACGTCTTACTTTCGTTCGTAGTTTGCTTGCTGTTGCTACTTCTCGCAGATGGTTCCTTTTCCAGTTGGATGTTAAGAATGCTTTTTTAATGGTGATCTTATTGAAGATGTCTACATGAAACCACCACCTAGTTATTCTCATCCACCGAACAAAGTCTGCGAACTTCGTCGAGCTCTCTAAGGTCTTAAACAAGCTGCCCTCGAGCTTGGTTCTCCAAGTTTAGTTCTACCATTTGTCAGCTTGGGTTTACTTCCAATCCTTATGATTCAGCTCTATTTTGTCGAGTATCTGATCATGGTACTGTTCTTTTATTATTGTATGTGGATGACATGATTATAACCGGCGATGATATTGCTGGCATCACTGATCTCAAAAATCATCTTCATCAGGATTTGGGTCTTTTGAGTTATTTTCTTGGTCTTGAGGTTTCGCCTAAGTCTGATGGTTACTTCCTCACTCAAACTAAGTATGTTTCTTATCTTCTTGCTCGTGCCGGCCTCACAGATCATACCATTGCCTCAACTCCTATTGAAGCTAATGCTCGTTTTACTCCTACTGATGGATATCCTCTCTCTGATCCTACTTTATATCGTCAACTCGTCTGTAGTTTAGTCTATCTTACTGTCACTCGCCCTGACATTGTTTATGTTGTTCATGTCGTTAGTCAGTTTATGGCAACTCCGCGGACAACTCATTATACTGCTGTTACTACGCATTTTGTGATATGTCAAGGGTACCCCCTTTCATGGTCTTCATTTTTCTTCCCACTCTCCGCTTGATCTACATGCATACTCTGATGCTGATTGGTCGGCGATCCAACAGACAGACGATCTATTACTGGTTTCTGTTTCTTTCTTGGTACTTCTCTCATCTCTTGGAGGAGCAAGAAGCAGATTGTCACTTCTCGTTCTAGTACTGAAGTTGAATATCGAGCTATGGCTGATGCTACTCAAGAACTTGTTTGGCTTCGCTGGTTACTCGAAGATATGGGTGTTACTCATTCTTCTGCTACACATCTAGATGTGATAATAACAGACTGCTATTCAAATTGCTCACAACGATGTTTTTCATGAGCGCACTAAACACATCGAAAATGATTGTCATTTTGTTCGCCAGCATCTAGTTCATGGTACTCTTCAGTTACAATCTATCTCTTCCCCTGATCAGACTGCTGATATCTTCACTAAGGCTCATCCACCTGGCCGTTTTCATACTCTTTGTTCCAAACTCCAGTTGGTTTGCGTTCAACCGCCTTGAGTTTGCGGGGGATGTGAACATATTTACATATTTACCTTTTAATATATATGTTAGGAATATATTAAGTTGTATATATTTGTTAAGTGTATATTCTATTCCTTAATTATAGATCTTGATTAGCAAGACATTCCTTATTTGTTTCATAGGGTAGTCTATTTAAAGAGAATTTATTGTATTATTATACTTAGACAAGAAATATAATTCTTCTTCAAAATTCGTTCAACTAAAATTGCATCAACCGAGCCTCAAAAATTCCGTCTTGGCATCAATATCTTCACTGGTAGGCCCAACTCATCTTTTCCTCTCTGTTGGACGAAAAAGTTAATATTTCCGTTTTCGTACACAAACGTAGTGCAATTTGAATAACGTGTACTAGAATAAAAATTTTAATAGGAGTATCAAATTTAGTAATATTGGTGTGAAATAATCCAGCAACATTCTTATAATAGTTATGCAAGAATAATTGGAAGAACAAAATGTGTTGTATATTTTTTTTTTTGATAATATGTTTTAGTGACATTTGAGTAATTAATTGTTAATTTCAAATCTAAAACTATTTAGTTCGGCATTAAACCTAGACCTCCTAACAAATTTTTTGTGATCTGATCAAAGAATATCAAAATAAGCTTCCCTTTAAACATACACTAGTATTATGGTGTTGATTTTATCTATTTATCAAAAAAGTTATCTCTTGATTCAAAGATTAAATAATTCTTTTAACATCTTTTGTTTCCAAAAAAATGATAAGGAAAGACTTCTATTATCGTATTGGTCTTCTAAAATTGCAAAACAATCTTTTATCTTTTCAAATGAAACAATAGTCCCTTTGTTGTCTCAACATAATTTGATCTCATATTCTACATTTTATCTATTTGTTTAATTGTGTATTTATTACAACATTAACCTTATTCATATTTTATTCCAAATAGAGTTCGATTTAAACTTAAGGATGAAGTAGTAGTAAGCTAATAATGGTTTAGTTTATTGTATTCTATTTGAGTCGACTCAGCTTCATTGTTCCTCAATATACACATGACTATACTTTATTTTGAAGTGAATTAATCTATATATACTTCTAAGCAAATTGTAAAAAAACTTAAGAAAACATCATCTATCAAACAAACATCTATCTAATTTTATGGTACGATAAATATAGTGCTGCAAATTAAAGGTGAGAAAAGACTTTAATGAAGGCTTGGACTCGCAATATTGGAATAATTATGTATGGTTTCAAGACGTGAATTATCTACTATTCTACACTGACAAAAAGAGATAAATCTGTCATAGAATTTTCTTTCATGTTAAGTATTCTGACATACCCTAAACCAACTATGAGGTGAAGTTTTGAGATATTATTTGATAACTATATTTATTATTTAGACAAAGTTTATATTGTTATATAGACATTTATTTATTAGCATGTTAGTATACCCATAGAATTAAAGTTGAGAGTATAATTTCTCAAAGGGTAGAGATATATTTCTTGGTTACTTTATTCTAAAGTGTTCTTAGTCATAGGAAGATTAGCGTATGTTACATCTGTTCATTGGAAGAATGACTAATCTCAAGCCCTTTGTATAGACAATTAGATAATGTTTGGGTGTTTATTAGAGAATAAGAAACGTGACTTGAGAAAGAATTTCGAAATGAAATTTTACCAACATGTCATTAGATTTTTTTAGTTACAGTTGTTCATACGATTTTTACACTTGAGACATTATGGTTGTCTTGTGTATTGATTTGCTATATTCTAATATTATAATATGCTTATGTTCTAAAAAAGAAATATAAAGTGTTGGGTTTAGCAAATTATAGATGAAGACATGTGAATGATCAATAAGAATCTATTACCCTTGGTAAAATTGGAGGATGTCCTGTGTGATATTCTAAAGTATAACTCAAAAGTTTTTGACCGAGACAAATTAAAAATTAGAAAGGATTCTCTAATCTGTTAGAGTTTATCTTTGATTGTTATTTCATACTAATCCGGATTATTATATGATTGAGGGATTGTATTGTATGGAAAATACTATCAGGAAGGTTTACAAGTAATATATACTACCTCGTTATCACAATACACTAATTGGTGTTACTTGTGCCAATTAGAAATTTAATAAATAATTAATAAATAGTTAATTGATTATTGTTAGAATAGTTCTGATTTAATTTTTGTAGCAAGATTATTTTAAACTTAAGAAGTCACACATAAATGGGCTAACGTGAATTTGAGTAAAACAAGGAATTAATTATAATTGATGATTATTTTATATTTAGAATAAGAAATCATTAATAAAGTAATTTCCTATTAGGAGAATAGAAAATTCCTACCTTATAAAGGGAGGGTTTGGGGTTACCAACAAATATCTTAGACTCTCTTTTGTCGCTTTTTTGCTTTATAGAGTAAGAGTTAACGATTATGAGAAGTTAAAATTCCAATATTATCTCGTGTAGATAGAGGTCAGATATGTATGCAAGTTTTGTGATCAGATTGAACCTGTTATTATAGATTTCAAAAAGTCAGGTACAAAGATAACTATATTCTATCTTGTTGTTAATCTTTGAATTTGTAAATTTCACGAAATATATCCTCAGTAAAAGAATTGAATTTTTATTGTTCTGTAAAGATTTGTATTATTAATCCCTTCTAGTGGTATCAAAACCTTCTCTATGATTAAAAAAAATATGGTGTTAATTGTTGTTATAGCAAAACAATATTACTAACTATTTGTCGAATTGAGTTCGATTTTTAGCTGTCTGTTTTCACAAATACTATCTGTAATGCGTTTGCTTATTAGTCAATATGAAATGAGAATTTATTTTCAAAATACGCAATAAGTTGCAAAGGCAAAGTCTTGGAATAAAAGATACCTATCGAAGATAGATATGACGACTTCATCAAGTCAATTAGTTTTGGCGTGAATTAATCTTTGGGTTAAAGGCTTTCGAAGTTTTTATCTAAGGATAGGCATCCAAATTGTGAATTCATTCGGTATGTCCACTGGGTAATACTACACCTACAGTCTAAGTTTGTGCTTTTAGATATTGGTGAATAAATTGGAACTCATTGTGTAAAACTCGAAGTCTAGACTGGTCCAAAAACTTTTTAAGTGTAAACAATAGATTCAAAATGATAAATCTAAATCATTAGTAACTCATGACTCAAGATATTATATACAAACACAATTCACTTAGAGTTCATTTGGTTCATGGGATGACTTGGGATTAGATACGGAATCTTATGTCATCCCATATTTGTTTAGATTTTAAATATGAGATTATTATTCCACTTAACTAACTAACCCCTTCCCTAGATTATATGGGTATTACACATCTCATGGGGGTCTTTGGTATTAATAATCCCATCAATCTGGATAAAACGTGAAATGCCTAAATCACTGTTTAAATTAATTTTTTCTTGTAATAGTTATTTTTTTACTTCAAAAAAAATATAATTATACCATTTTTTATTTTAGTTGAAAATATAAATATTTTATTATACGATGCACACTTGTAAATACTATTTGTAATTTTTTAAGATTATATATTCTTTTTAATTTGTGAATGTGAGTACTAGTAATTTTTCAAGATTAATTCAACTCGTACCACTATTACAAGTTTTATCATTTTTTTCTAATTTATGCATATATTTCAATAGTTTTATTAGCTTATTTATTTTTAAAAATGATATTCTATGATTTAAAAACTATTTTATGTGTGAAAATTTTAAAGTAATTAAGAATAGTGGGTAATAATAAGAAAATATTTTAATACCCACAGTTCTCCTCTATCTATCATTTCCAATAAAAATATAAAATGATATTATTGTCAAATATCCTATCAATATTCTAAACAAACCGAATACAAGATTATAATATGAAAATGACACAATACAAGACTATCATCTAGAGATAAGTAATTCGAGAATGATTTACTCGTGAACCAAATGGACCCTTACTCCCACCAATGTGGGATATCACATTGACTATTCCTTTAAGTTTTGAGTCCTCACAAAGTCTAAAGTTAGGGTCTCAATATCCGCATAACATGACCCAATACTACTTGTCCAGTCTCATGAATACTACACAAGATTTGTTCTGATACTAACTGTAATATTTTGTGTCTGCGATGACCTAACAATTTTTGAGCATAAACAACAGGTTCAAAATTGTTAAATCAAATTATTAATAACTCATAATTCAAGATATTATACATAAATAGACTTCACTTATTCTATGTGGGAACTCACGTTAATGTCCCGTTCCCATATATATCGGATAAGAAAAAAAAGGATTATTTGTATATAATGTTTAGATTCATGGACTACTAATAATTTGATTTAAACATTTTGGTTCATTGGTTCATTGGTTTAGGTCCAAAAGTTATTGAGCTACCTCAGGTCGGGGGTGCTACAAATGGTATCACAACGAATCTCGTGTGGTCTTTGTATTGGGTAATACTAGGCTAATAGTATTGAATTGTCACTACTTCACTTGGGAGTGAAAGAACTAAGTGTTGTGCAGGTTAATTGTTACTACAATTGATGTAATAGTGAGAGCTACCTCTAAAGTCCTACATAACCTAGGTAGTCCGCTATGGGTCTTGCGAGGACACAAAATCTTAAATAGGGGTGAATGTGATGATTCGCTTTCACATCGGATAAGAAGAAAAGAATTATTTTGTATACAACATCAAGAGTTATGGATTACTAATAATTTAGTTTAAGCATTCTAGTTATTAGTGTAGACCGAAAAGTTATTGAGGTGGCATAAGTCTAGGGTGTTACAGATTGTCTAAGCAGTGACCAATTAAGAATGAATTATGAATTTCTTTCTAAATTTGGACACTGTTACACAAGACATACGGTTAACGTAACTGAAATTTTTATGACGAAAAAGACTGGCCAACTTATAATAAGCAAACAATTTTTTTTATTATTTAAAGAAAAAATCATTTTTATTATCTATCTGTCATTAGATGATAGTCATATAGTAATTTGCATTAAAAATATATGCAGGGGTTTCTTAATGAGCTTAAATATAAACTTTTCTTAATAAGTTTAAATTTATAATATCTTAACTAAGAATAACTATAGTGACAATCTAATTTAATCTATATAATTAGAACAACTATATACCTTTAATTACATGTGATGTAATTTAATAATTACGAATGATTATGAACTAGATCAAATAATAAAATTATGTGATTGGTCTTTTTTTACTTTTGATGTGACCGGTTCATTAAATTTGTTATAGGTTATAAGTTTTAATTCTATATTAGTTTTGACTTTATAAATAAAGTAGGGCTTGCATGACTTTTATTGTTAATGGAATTTTTATTCCTTCAATAAATTAGTAATAGTTAATATTGAAGTTTTAAATTTACGAGCATGAAGACAAATGTGCAAGTAAACCATGGTGGACCATTTCAAGCCTGACCAAATTTTACAAGTCATCTAGTGTCATAACCTAAAATTCATTAAATTCAACTTAATAACTCAAGATGAATCAAATGTAATCCCATAATCATCCTAAGCATAACAACTATGTAATAGTTAAATACTTGAATTACAATATATCACTATGTAGCAATATAATTGAAATTTTAGATATTTTTATTTGACTTTTATAGGTTCCTAATCTATTAAAATAAAAGCTTTTTCTTTAATTAGATTAGTGGAAGTGTAAATTCAATTTTATTATATCGACCAATAATGATATGTCATGTTAAATTTGATGTATGTGCATGATATATAAAATGTTATCTATTGTTATCAGGCCATGTTTTACAAAACCTCTCATGAATATTAAGTTGCAACTATGTAATATATGACATATGTTATTTATCGTGGCTTTCCACCACTGTAAGACGATGTAGAATTTTTAACTAAATATATTGACTGTAGATATATAGAAATGTACTCAAATTAAATGTTTCTTGATGTCTTTTATATGTGATACCATGCGATAAAAAACAATATTTTCAAAAACTATCATGTTAAAAAAAAACAATCATTAGTAATTGTATACTTGTTCAATGTGACTTCTATCTAAGAAATTGAAACTAAGAAACTATTATGTAAGGTTCTTATCCTCTAGGAGGCCAAAATATTTTGTAGTTACTTCGAGAAATAAAAAAAGTGTTGCATATCATGGAAGGTTATATAATCTAGAAAATATTTAGATGAGATTATAGGGAATGGAAAAAATGCATTTTTGGTTTCTCTTGTTTGGGTATTTAGTAAACTAATACCCAAAATTTCAGACAAAATAAATTTAGTTCCTAATGTTTCAAAATTTGAATAATGTTAGGGTAATTAATGAAAAAATTAAAATTTTTAACAGAAAATAGCCATGTGAGTGTCACGTGGCTGTTAAGTTAAAAAATATTCAAAACAAAATTATAAATTATAAAAAAATTGTGCAAACGCGATCCCCAAAGTTTGTCAAAAATACAAATAGGTCCTCAAAGACAAAAAAAGTAATAAAATTTCTTTGAACGTAGAAATCCTAAAAGTTTCAATACAAAACAAGATACTAAAAATATTTTTAAAAATAACTCAGAAAAATGTTGATTCAAGTGCTATCAGGGATTTGAGAAGAAAAGAAGGATTTTTTAATGTAAAAACATAATGTCACTAAATATTGATCACATCTAATGAGGGCTAATTTTGTTGAATGATTAATTGGACTTGAAATAAAAATTTGAAGATAGATAACATTTAAATTTTTAAATGATAAAATACATACTTGTTAAAAAACTAATGTTATGCATCTATTGAAGAATATTATTCTAAGAAACTAAATTTGCATATTATTTATCATAGTAGTGATGTTATAAAATGTCTTAACATTATTATAGCGAATAAACATGTTAATAATTACTAAATTTTGCTGGACATTATCATTTACAAAGTGAATGATGTTTGATTATCAAATTTGGTAAACTAATACCAATAATAAAGATATTAAATCGTAGTATTCTCAGGTTAAAATGGATTTTAGACAATGAACTATCTTCTTGAATACAAATGAATTATACATATGATGTAATTGCGTTTTACCATTTTATATATTAATATTTTTTTATAGGGTAAAAAGAAATATTTATCAGGAAATGTTGGAAAGAACTTGTGATATGAAATTTGATTTTGAAACTATTAATTTATTAGAATTTGTGTCACCAAATCTGGCTAATTGGTTCTACCTTTAATTAATGTTAATACTACATTTCTTGTAATAAAATAATGATAATACTGAATGACAAATTCATAATATCACTATAATACTGTAAAAATTTTATTTCTAAAAAATAAATAAAGCGATGTATATCTAGAAAATAAAATACATATTTCTAAAAAATAAAATTTTACAGTTGATGATTTCCAAACCTTATTTTGATGATGACATATGTACTAAACTCTGAAATCAAGCTGTGCAAGTCTGCTATTTTGTCTGCTGGAAACTGGGCTTTCAGACGCAGTACACCGTTCGAACTGTACTACATTTCTTGGACGAATAGGAGTGTCCGATAAAGGTTTCAACGGACACATTTCACCATCCGAACGAATAGGCAGAGAAGAAGTTTTTCAGGCTCCTCAACGAATGCATACAACTGTTTGAATGAAGTTTGCTTCGGACGAACAAGACTGTCCGAAATAATTATTCCCTGATATAGCATTAAAACCACTCGGACGAAATATACCGTCCGAAGTGTGAAACTCTCACATACATCTACTCGGATGATGGAACGGAGGCATACTCGGCCATCTGAACGGCATCACCACACACACTTAACTGAGATCAGATAAAATGGATCGAACGCACAATTATAATATAGGACGTCCAAAACTCATAACGGGTAATTTTTGTACATTTATTATTGAGCCGATGGGAAGTAGTTACAACCAAATTTATTGCTTCTATAAATACCAACTCTATTGATATTGTAAATAGACTTCAACACATTGAATACAAGCTAGTAGAAAAGCAATTTGAGTGGAAATTAGCAATTGAGCAATATTGTATTAGTGTGTACATTGAAGTGCAATTCAAAAATATTGAGTGGAGTGATAATTCTTGTATTAAAGTGACATTAAGAGTAAAATCGTTGGCTCAACTAAAGTGAATTAGTGTGAGCAATGATTGTCCTTCTTTGTGTACATTAGAAGATTATTGACTCACCAATTTTGTGAAGCATTCTAGTGGATTAACACTTCAAGCTTGGTAGTTTGGAATTGGAAGTGTTGCTTGTTTAATTTCTCTCTTTACCCTTTTTATATTCCATAAGCTTTATTGTCTTTATATCTATCTATCAATTTGATAGTTTAAAAGATTTTATTTGTGATTATTTTGCAAAGTAATTTTTAAGAAACCTAATTCACCCCCTCTTAGGTTGTTTTGGGGCCAACAATTGGTATCAGAACTTGGTCTCTCATCTTGAGCTTAACTAATTTTTGAGAAAAGATCATGACAACCAATAATGCATTATTTTTTGAGGGTTAATCTATAACAAGACCCCCTATGTTTAATGGGGCAAATTTTATTAGTTGGAGAGATATAATGAAAATATTTTTGCAATGTCTATTGATATTGACTTATGATATGTTGTAAATGAAAGTCCCTTTGAAGCTACCATCACTGATGATCATACAAATAGAAGAAGAGAAAAGACAAGGGATGAGCTCACTCCACAAGACAAGGCAAACTTGACTTTAAATGCGAAAACTATGAATGTGCTATACAATGCCTTGGATTTTAACGAATCAACTCGTGTCAAGGGATGCATTTTCGCTAAAGAATTTTGGGATAAATTGAAGGAAATCCATGAAGGGATAGATGATGTTCGAGAGAAAAAGAAATCCTTATTTGTTGCCAAGTATGAGTCCTTCAAGATGGAACCACATGAAAATATTGACAAAATGTATTGTAGGTTCAATGACATCATTAAGGATGTTGAAGCCTTGGATAAGGAGTATTCTTTGGCCAACAAGAATAGAAAAATGTTGAATGCACTATCCAAAGACTGGGAGGCCAAAACAATCGCTATAGAGGAGGATAAAAAATTAAATTCCATGCCTATTATTAAATCTCTAATTAACTCTCTTGCATCTTATGAATTGAAGCTAAAGGCTAAAGTGGTGGACGATGAAGAAGAAAGACCAAAAAGGAGCATTGCATTAAAGACTTCTCAAGAAGAAGATAAGAATGGCTCTATCACTTAGAAGATGAAGATCTTGATGAAGGAGATCTTACACTTATCACCAAAGGATTTCTCAAATACTACATCAATAATAGGAGAATGAGAAGAGGTGGAGCTATAAACTCAAATAATTTCCAAGGAAAGACCAAGCTCGAAATGAAAAAGCAAAATGAAAAGTGCTTTGAATGCGGTCAATCCGGACACTTTGCAAATGAGTGTTCTTCCAAGAAAAAAAAGAAGAAGGAAGAAAGCCCCGCTTCAATAATTTTCAAATCACATGGGATGATTGCAATTCCGAAGCAAAAGTTGAAGAAGAAATGGAGACGGCACAAATGACATTTATGGCCATTGGTGATGATGAGGTAACTTCTAATTATGATTCTAATGAGCTATAAAAATGATGACAGTGATCTTGAAGCTTTCAATTTAAAATTACATGATAGTTTGAAGGAGTCATATGCTAGAAATAAGGAGTTAGTTAAGAAATTAAATACTCTATTAAATGCTAACTCAAAACTTGTGAATGAAAATAATAGGTTATCACAAGAAAACAGTGATTTGAAGAAAAGAATGCATGTGAAAACAAGGATCAAAGAAGATTAAGCCTCCTTGAAGAAAAGATTGGATGACTTGAATATTCTTTTGCATAGAAAAAAGGAAAACATTGTTGATTTGAAAAGGAATAGAAATGTATTGATCAACAAGAATTTTGTCACCTTTAGAAGGAATGGTTTATGCTTTGTAAAATCAAAATCATCCTTATATGGAAATAAAAATGTTATTTGCAATTATTGTCAACAACATGGTCATGTGAAAATAATTGCTATGTCAAGAGAAATGAAAAAACTTGGTATGAATTCCATATGGATTTGTAGTCATTTTTACTAACTCTTAGTGTTGTGGACCCAAGAAAATGTGGGTACCAAAAGTTATCAATTAATTTCTTGTGGAGGAATTGAATATCACCAAGGATGCAAAATGGTTAATAGATAGTGGGTGCTTAAGATATATGACCGGTGATGCATCTTTCTTCACAAACCTCAAATCCAAAAACAGTGAAAAAGTAACATTTGGGAATAACATGAAAGCAAAATCAATCGGCATTGGTGATGTAGGTAAAAATGGTGAGACTTTGATTAAAAATGTGCTTCTTGTTGATAATTTGAATTACAATCTATTAAGTGTAAGTCAACTATGTGATAATAATCTATATGTGTTATTTACCAAACATGAATGTCTAATTCTTGATAAAAATTATGTTGTTTTGTTTAAAGGTACTAGGCAAAATGATGTTTATGTGATCTATCTTGACAATATTAGTAGTAACAATGTAAAATGTCTAACTGCCTCTATAGATGATCATTGGCTCTGGCATAGAAGGCTTTGTCATTTTAACATGGATATTAATTGAAAAACTTGCCAAGAAGGAATTGGTAAGAGGTTTACCAAAATTGAAGTTTTTGAAAAATAAAATTTGTGATGCATGTCAATTTGGGAAACAAGTTAAAGTGTCTTTTAAACCGAAATCTGTGTCTTATACTTCTAAACCCCAAGAATTATTGCATTTAAACTTGTTTGGTCCAACTCAATATGCTAGTCTCGGTGGTAGTAAATATGCATTTGTGATTGTTGATGATTATTCTAGGTATACTTGGGTACTATTTTTTCTTCACAAAAATGAACCTTTTGAAAATTTTGTGAAATTATTTTCAGAAATTCAAAATTTGTTGAATTCAAAAATCATCTGGTTGAGAATTGATAATGGAGCTGAATTTAAATTTGGAGGTTTTTTTGAGTTTTGTGATCACAACGGTATTTCACATGAATTTTCAGTTGTTCGAGTGCCTCAACAAAATGGTGTTGTTGAAAGAAAAAATAGAACACTTCAAGAGGCCGCTAGAACTATGATTAGTGAATGTGACTTACCAAAATATTTTTGGGCCGAAGTCGTTAATACGGCTTGTTACGTTATGAATCGAGTTTTGTTAAGACCTATTTTAAATAAAACACCTTATGAACTTTTATTTTGTAAAAAAGCTGTTGTGAGCTATTTCAAAGTTTTTGGTTGTAAATGTTTTATTTTAAAAATCAAAGATAATCTTGAAAAATTTGACCAAAAATCGGATGAAGGATTTTTTTTTGGATATTCTAGTGACAAGAAAGCATAACGAGTATACAATAGAAGAACACTTTTGATTGAAGAAGTTGTGCATGTTACATTCGATGAAACTAATGATATTATTTCAAAGAATGTGTGTGAAGATGAAGATGTAGGTATTCAAAAGGAACTTGAAAAGCTCACTATTCATGAAGAACATCAAGGGATCTCTCCCAACAATGTGGGCAATACAAATCACTTGGGTGAAGAATGAGAAAAGGACGAAGATACTCCAAAAGATCTTCCTAAAGCTGTCATGGAGATTTGTTTATAGTAACCCTCAAGATTTGATCATAGGTGATCCGTCCGATGGGGTAAAAACTCGATCTCATAAACCTTTGAATAGTAATTGTGCATTACTTTCTCATATTGAACCTAAATATGTGGATGATGTATTAAATGATGAATCTTGGGTCTTTGCTATGCAAGATGAACTTAGCCAATTTGAGAAAAACAATGTATGGACTTTGGTTGAAAGACTATCAACTCAACTTGTAATCGGAACAAAATGGGTTTTTAGAAATAAATTAAATGATAAAGGTGTAATTATTAGGAACAAAGCTAGGCTTGTTGCAAAAGGTTATGCTGTGAAGAAGGTATTGATTTTGATGAAACCTTTGCATCCGTTGCTCGCTTAGAATCTATTCGCATGTTTCTTGCATATGCATGTTTTAACAAATTCAAATTATTCCAAATGGATGTTAAAAGTGCATTTCTAAATTGTTTATTGATCAAGAAGTTTTCGTTGAACAACCATCCTGGTTTTGAAAACAAACATTTCCAAATCATGTTTTCAAATTTTCCAAAGCTTTGTATGGTTTGAAACAAATTCATAGAGCTTGGTATGAAAGGCTAAGTGCTTTTTTGATTGAAAATGGTTTCAAAAGAGATATTGTTGATACCACTCTCTTCATCAAAATTGATTTTAATGGTTTGCTAATTGTTCAAATTTATGTTGATGATATTATCTTCGGAGCAACTAATGAAAGTTTGTGCAAAGAATTCTCGTACTTGATGCAAAAAGAATTTGAAATCAGTATGATGGGAGAATTACAATTTTTTCTCGGACTCCAAGTTTACGAAACAAAGGAAGGAACGCTCATTACTTAAATCAAATACACAAAGGAGCTACTCAAGTGATTTGGAATGGAAGACTGCAAACAGGTCGGGACACCAATATGCACCTCAACTAAACTTGACAAAGATGAAGAAGGTAATAGTGTTGATGAAAAATACTATAGAGGTATGATCGGAAGCCTCCACTATTACTTAACAGCTAGCAGACCGGATATTATGTTTGCTGTTTGTCTATGTGCTAGATTTCAATCTTGTCCTAAAGAGTCACACTTAATTGCTGTAAAAAGAATTTTCAAATACCTAAAAGGTACAATGAATATTGGTTTTTGGTATCCAAAATTCTCCACTTTTGATTTAATTAGTTATTCTGATGTTGACTTTGCTGGTTGTAAAATTGATAGAAAAAGTACTAGTGATATGTGTCATTTCTTGGGTAACTGCCTAGTGTCTTGGTTTAGCAAAAAATAAAATTCTATTTCACTTTCTACGGCAGAAGCCGAATATATTGCTGTTGGAAACTGTTGTGCTCAACTTTTGTGGATGAAACATACATTAAAAGACTTCGGTGTTATTTTTGATTGTGTGCCTATAAAATGTGAAACACTAGTGCAATTAATCTCACAAAAAATCCTATCATGCATTCTAAAACCAAACACATAGATGTCAAGCACCATTTTATTAGAGATCTTGTATGCAACAAAAAAAGAAATTTGTGTTGAATTTGTGTGTTCAAATGATCAACTTGCTGATATTTTTACTAAACCTTTGGCTTTAGAATGCTTTGAATCTCTCAGAACTCGTTTGGGTATCATTAATTTCACATCTGTATAAATTCTGTGTTCGGACACACATGATCGTTTGAACCACATACTCCTTCAGACACTCTTACACGTTCAAAACCCTTTTCTCTGTCTCGGACACTTTTAATCGTCCATACTCTCATCCCTTTCTTCTCAACTCTCTAGAATTCCCCACGGACGCTCTTCATCGTCCGAGACATTCCCGGATGCACTGGCACAGAGGGTTCAGTCGTCCGTTCATCATGGTTCGGATGCACGATCGGACGCATACACATTGTTCGGACATCCGAACGATTGCTCTGCTCATTTAAAACTATTCATTTTCCTTCTCTCAGACTTACTCAACCCACCAAACCCTACTCTAGTGAAAATTTTTCTCTTCAAAATTCTTTCATCTTCTTCCCTCATTCCTGCAAAATTGATTGAGGAATTTTCATTCCCAAATTGTTAATCATCTCTATTGTACTCCATTTCACCTCTTTACGATCAAACTTCTTCGAATTTCCACCAACTTTCCTTAAAACTACTTTTTTTTTTTCTCTCAAGTTTCAAAAATAACAATGGTTCGATCTCGTGGTGGTTCTTCAACAGCAACCCGGGGATGAAAATAAAAAAGGAAGGCTCCAATGCAAGGGGAAACATCCACAAATCCTCAAACTTCCACCACTCCTCCTCTTCCCAAATTTATTGATGCCAAGGCATCTGAACGGTACACATCTCTTCTTAGTAAATCCACCATCATTGTTCAAAGACCTGTTTCCCAAGGTCTTTTTGATGAGTTTAATCTGCCAATTATCAAATCCTGCTTTGAAAAACAAAATTGGGGTCACCTAGTACATATTGATCTACCTGTATATCATGACATGGTACTCCAATTCACAGCCAATCTTAGGAAAGGTTCCACTGTTCGCACATTTAATATCTCGAGTGAACAACAAAAATCTTGAAATTTCATCAAATGTCATAAACACCATTTTTGAATGTGAGGTTCCTTCACCCAATGATTTTTCCTATTTTTTCTCTCTAGATAAATGGCCTGACTTGGATACTCGTTTTGACATTGATGAGATCCGAGCAATTTTCAATGTCAATTTCAAACAGGTTTCAGAAGCCAAAACTACTTTAGTTACTCCTGAACTGAACATTTTGTACTCTATAGTCACAAATTTGTTATTACCAACGGACGAGCATCGCATTGAGCCCGGAAAAATGCAGCTTTACTTATTTTACTGTGTTTTCAAGGGAATTCCACTTGATTTTGGTTATCTCTTCCGTTCTCTGTGGGAACTCTTTCTAACTGACACTCGCTGAAACATTCCCTTCGGCAAATTCCTTACAAGAGTTTTTGATTATCTTGACATCCCATTCACTGGAAAAAAATAATTCATTCCCTACTTTAACAAAGCATATATTGAGCGAAAGTGGATTGAGATTTTTTAATGACCAATGGTTTACAAAAGTTGCTTGTGAGATTGAACAGTCTAAAACTCAAACCTCTTCCTTAGGACTTGCACTTTCTCATTCCCCTTCTCCTCAAACACCTCCACCATCCCATGATCCCCGTCCTTCTTCTTCCGAACCCTTACTTTCGCATATTTGTAGCCTTCTTACTTCTTTGAGCGATCAAATGAGCAACTTTCAGCGTTGCACTACTCGCAAGTTGAAGCGTCTTGAAACTCGTCAGACTATCTTGCAAGTGGCACTTAGCTTGGAAATGTCTGCTTCCACTCAAGTTCAATTCGCCAACATCCAGTCACAGTACACTCTTGAATCATCCTCCGACAGTGATGCCAATGAAATAAATGATAATGATGGTGAGGAGGCTGATCATGAGGACACTATAGCTCAAGGTGCTGCTGACAAAACTACCACTCAAGGCATTGATGATGACGAAGACCCGGACGTTGACGACACATTCAACTATGCAGTATCATGCAATGACACAATTCGGGTGATCCTGACAGTGAAGCCACTGATGACACTGCACCCACCAAAAAGTGCAAGCTCGAAAAATGTTCTAAGAAGAAAAACGACCCCATTTAGATTTTCTATTCTTCTTTGGATATCTCATTTGCATTTTGCTAATAGATTGACACTTGTGTGTAATTATTGACTATTCTCATTAATTGACTATTGGGATTATGAAACTATTGTTGATCTGCTTATGAAACTATTGATGATTTGCTTATGGAACTATTAACAGTGCATCTTCTCAGGGGGAGCTTATTTTGATGATGTCAAAAGAGGGAGTAGGATTGGATTTATGTATTAATTGATCATATCTGTTAATTGCAATAGAAATTGGTTGTATCTGTTCAATCATAGTTTGTCACCATAAAAAAATGGAGAGATTGATGATTCCCAAACCTTATTTTGATGATGACATATTTTGATGATGACATATGTACTAAACTCTGAAACAGGGCTTTCGGACGCAGTGTGCACCGTCCGAACTGTACTACATCTCTCAGATGAATAGGACCGTCCTATACAGGTTTCAACGGACGCATTTCACCGTCCGAATGGATAGGCAGAGAAGAATTTTTTCAGGCTCCTCAACGGACGCATACAATTGTCTGAATGAAGTGTGCTTCGGACGAACAAGACTGTCCGAAACAATTATTCCCTGATATAGCATTAAAATCACTCGGACGAAATATATCATCCGAAGTGTGAAACTCTCACATACATCTACTCGGATGATGGAACGGAGGCATACTCGGCCATCTGAACGGCATCACCACACACACTTAACTGAGATCGGATGCTGGATCGAACGCACAATTATAATATAGGACGTCCGAAACTCATAACGGCTAATTTTTGTACATTTATTATTGAGCCGTTGGGAAGTAGTTACAACCAAATTTTTTGCTTCTATAAATACCAACTCTATTGATATTGTAAATAGACTTCAACACATTAAATACAAGCCAGTAGAAAAGCAATTGTCTGAGTGGAAATTAGCAATTGAGCAATATTGTATTAGTGTGTACATTGAAGTGCAATTCAAAAATATTGAGTGGAGTGATAATCTTGTACTAAAGTGAGGTTAAGAGTAAAATCCTTGGCTCAACTAAAGTGAATTAGTGTGAGCAATGATTTTCCTTCTTTGTGTACATTAGAAGATTATTGACTCACCAATTTGTGAAGCATTCTAGTGGATTAACACTTCAAGTTTGGTAGTTTGGAAGTGTTGCTTGTTTAATTTCTCTCTTTACCCTTTTTATATTCCATAAGCTTTATTGTCTTTATATCTATCTATCCATTTGATAGTTTAAAAGATTTTATTGGTGATTATTTTGCAAAGTAATTTTTAAGAAACCTAATTCACCCCCGCTCTTAGGTTGCTTTGGGGCCAACAACAACGATGTAAATGATTCGGTTTCTTTTTTAAAAAAATATATATATTTTATCATATGAGAAATTCAGAGTATCTATTTTCAAAATTTTATTCATGATTTGTCTAATCATTTAGGATAACTAGCGTTTGAGTCCTTGTTTCGCACAATATATCTTGGATTTGTTCAATATTTAGTTGAAATTATTTTTGACAATACAAGATTATTTCCTCTCCCTAAATCTCCGATGGTGCCGATTAATTTAAATTTGAAAATTTTAGAATTTTGAGTTAAAGGAAATTTTATTATTATTATTATTATTATTATTATTATTATTATTATTATTACTATTATTGTTATTATTATTATTATTATTATTATTATTATTATTATTTTATTTATTATTATTATTATTATTTTTTTTTGTATTTGGGGACCTATTTTGCATTTCTAACAAACTTTGGAAACCAATTTTGTACAATCTCTTAGCACCTAAAATTTTGTTTTGAATTTCTTTTAAACTTAATTGCCACATGATGTGCACGTGGTCGTTTTTTTGTTAAAAATTTTATTTTTTGTTAATTGTCCTAACTTGATTCAAATTCAGAAACATTAGTGACTGATAATTTATTTTGCCTGAAATTTTGGATACTAGTTTATTAAATACCCCAAACAAGAGGAATCAAAAAAAGCATTTTCTCGGTTCCTAGAATTCAATCTTAGTATTAATTCGATTGGAATTTCTAAATTTTATTGAAGTAGGAAATTTGAGAAAAATAGTGGGAACATCATTATGATTCAAAGTCACGAATCTTGTGGTTTATATGTTTGGACAAACCATGTAAATCAGGAATGAAGTAACTTTATTGTGTTTTGGGCATGAATTATCACTATCTTTTAAGTGATTTTTCCCTTACTAGTTTGTTGCAAGATTATGGAAAATCACTCTTAGGATACAACAATCACCCATAATCTTTAGGCAACAACTCCTAGATATTTTCACAAGAATAATTCTAAAGAAATTGATGTTAAAAAAAAAAAAGAAGAAAAAACAGTGTAGAATTTTTGTTGTTAGTGTCTTCATTTTCACACTACCAACATATTTATAGATTTGGAATTTCAACTATTCATTATACCCGTATTTTATGATTTGGAAGATATGACCATTCATGAAAATTGGTTACTATTCCAAGAAGTACATATTTTCATGAAATTTAAACCAATTATTGCAACTTTTTATTCAAATTGTTGAACAATGCAACTTTTCATGAAATTACCAAACATTGAAACTCTTCTTTGATTTTGTATGATTCAATCTAAAATCCTACATTCCCCTACTTAGATTGCATCATACAACACTTAACTCACTTAAGCAATAGCTTTGTGCATAAAGGATGGTGTTTTTCAAATTAAACCATCCATTTATACAAATATATCAAAGTATCAAGAAATTTTAGTGATTTATTTGTCTTAAACTAAAATTTCATATTTTGAAATCGGAGATATTTGACACAAAAAGCTACTATCCTTCAGAATATATTCACAAATAAACAAGCACGTCATGGCCTTGTGCTCCATCCTAAGATTCTTGAACATTTACAAAGGTCATCTTCAACTCTTTGTTAGAAGCGGCACTGTCTCCACTTCTCATGTTCATATAGCAAAGTCTCAAACTTGATTAAGAGTTATAATAAGCTCATCCTCCTTTAATGTATACACTGCATAAGGAATTCCCAGTGTATCCACCACTTATTAAAGGCTTGTTATTACCTATTAAACCTTAATTTTAATTATAAGTCTAAAACAAGGTTAGGTTCCTATCGTTAGTGCTATTATATGAATGGTTTCAAACCCATTCCTAATGATGTAGACTTTATTTTATCTCTCAAGAGTGTTTTAGTAAACGGATCTGCCAAGTTATAACTCGACCTTACATATGTAATCGTAACTACACCATCAGACAATAATTGTCTAATATATTCATGTTGCAAGTTTATGTGCTTTGATTTTCCATTATATATCTTACTTAAAGCTCTTGACATAGTTGATTCACTGTCACAACACTAAGAAATAGGCGGCATCGGTTGTGGACACAATTTGATATCACATAATAGATTTCTTAGCTACTCTACTTCTTTGGCTGTGATGCAATAGCCAATGCTATAAACTTAGATTCCACAGTGGAATGAGTTATGCAAGTTCGCTTCTTTGAATCTCATGAGATTGCTCCTCCTGCCAATGTAAATATCTAACCAGAAGTAGACTTATTGTCTCTCACATTAGTTATCCAACTACCATATATATAGCCTTCTAATACAACAGGAAAATTATTATAGAATAATCCCAAGTCTTTTGTCTTTTCGAGATAACTAAATACTCTTTCTATCCCTTTCCAATGTTGTATTCCTGGATTACTTGTATATCTAGAAAGCTTACATACCACAAAAGACATATCATGTTTTGTGCAATGCATGGCCTACATTAAACATCCAATTGCACTTGCATAGTCCAATTGAGCCACAGACCTTTCCACATTTTCAACTAATTTAATCGAAACATCATATGGGGTATTTGCTTCTTTAATATTCAAATGTTTGAATTTTTCTAATATTTTCTCAACATAATGAGATTGACAAAGAGAAATACCTATGTCCACTATGTTTCCTAACTTTGATACCCAAGATTGTATCAACCTCATTTAGACCTTTCATTTTGAATCTTGAAGATAGATACTTCTTACTATCATTTACTCCCAATATATTGGTACCAATGATTAACGTGTCATCAACATATAAACAAACAATTACACTATATTCTTTTGTAAATTTAGAATAAATGCATTTATCAGCACTATTGTGCACAAAACCATATTCTAAAATTATAGAATCAAATTTCTCATGCCATTCATTGGGAGCTTGTTTTAAACCATACAATGACTTAATGAGTTTACAGACTTTTTTCTCATTTCCTGGAAGAATGAAACCTTCCAGTTGTTCCATGTACACTTCTTCATTCAAGTCTCCATTTAAAAATGCTATTTTTACATCCATTTGGTGAACATATAGATTATAAATTGTGGCCAAAGCTAGTAGTACTCGTACGGATGTGATTCTTGGTACAGGTGCATATGTATCAAAATAATCTATCCCTTCCTTCCTTGTCGGAGCCTTTAGCTACCAACCTTGCTTTAAAGATTTGTAATGAACCATCAGTATTATATTTCCTCCTAAATACCCATTTACAACCAATTGGTTTTGAACTTGGAGGCAAATCTACTAAGATCCATCTATTATTTGATAATAATGAATCTATCTCATCATTAATTACTTCACTCCAAAATGTCGCATCTCGAAATGCCATTGCTTTTTGAAAGTTTTTGGATTACATTCAACATTTAGCAATATAGGTATTTTATTTGTTACTTCATTCCTATTACCTTTAATCAAGAAGACAATAGCATCAGGGAAAATAAAATCAGGTCCTAACTCTTTTTCTTTTCTAGTTCTTTGACTCATTCTAGGCTCAATAAAAAATTGTGGTACGATTCTTTTATTGCTAAAAGATGAAGTATAATTGTTATGTTTTTCTTGTGCTTGTGTAGGTTTATTAGGGTTACTTAGAAATTTATTTTCTAAAAATTCTACATCCCTGGATTCTATTATACTTCAATAATATTAGAATCAAAATCTAATAATCGGTATGCTTTTGAATTTTCAACATATCCTACAAAAATACTTTTAAAGCTCTTGGACCAATTTTTGTTCTTTTTCGATCATTAACTCTTTAATAGGCCAAACAACCCATACCTTCAAATAATTCAAATTTAGTTTTCTTCCTCTCCATAATTCATATGGAGAAACTTTTATTTTCCTGAAGGTATTCTATTATGCAAATGACAAGCCGTTAGTAAAGCTTCCCCCCTCCCAAAAAAAAAATTTAATGGTAACTGCATAGACAATCATAGAATTTACCATATGATAACTCCAGTAAACTAGAGTTATTTTACTTTAAATTATGAAATTTTGATAGTTTAAATTCCGAACTTTGGTTAATTAATTGACAGTTTTAGTTAATTTCTTTCATATGTGTTTATATTTTTGTTCTTGTTAAATATGATAAGTTTTTATTAAAATTTTAGCTAAATTAATTGTTTAATTGGGTTAATATTATACAGGTCTACTTACCTAAATTAGAGGTTGGAAGCTGGAATGAACAAAGCTCAATGACCAAAATGCAATTCTAGAAGAAATGAAGGCTTCCTAGGAAGAGGGTCCAGATCGCGATCTGGATTCCTCCATATTGTGATCTGGACTTGGGAATATGTCAAGTCATTTAGCAATCCATATCATGATCTCAAAATCCATATTATCGCGATATGGATTCGCGGATTGGCTTAAGTTGTAAGGGAAATTTTGTAATATTCTAGCAATCAATTTCTGATTTTGCCTTGTGTAATACTCCACTATTAAAGCTACTTTAAAGGTGTAATAGAAAGGTAAGTAGGAATAGAGTAAGGAGGTAGTTAGTAATTTTTAGGATAGATTAGAATAGCTTAACTTTCAAGTTTCCTTTTTATAAACAAGTTCTCTTTAATCATCTTTTAGATCTAGTTTTAATTTCTTTGCAAGTTTAAATTTTGATTAGATAATTGTAGTGGGTTAATCATTAGTTTCAAGTAGATATAATTTATGTTAGTTGCTTTCTAGTTTAAATTAGTGAGAATCTCTTTGCTTTCATTTTAGGGTTTCATAGAGAAATTAGAGTTCATGTTGATTTATTGCTTTTTAGTTAAGAATTGTTCTTTCCTTGCATTAGTTTCTAGTTAACTTTTAGTGGGTTTTCTTTATTATTATCAAAAATCCAAAAATATTTAGATTTCAATTTTAACTCTTTCCAAATTCTAGTTTAGAAATGGTTGCTTTTAGCCTTCAAAGGTTCTTTTATGTAGTCTTTTTAATTGGGTTACTTCCTTTTTAATTTTAGTTTTATTTTGGTCAATTTAGAGTAAAATTAAGTTCTTTTATTTATTTGTTTTTATTAGAATATAGTAGCTAGTTTCTCAATTTCGTAATTGCTTAGTTTCAGTTACTTGCTTTAGTAGATAATTTAGCTTAAAATTTGGTTTTAATTGCTTGAGTTTAATTATGGTTTTGATTAGTGTAGTTTTATCTTCTATTATTTGAATTTGCTTATTCAACTTACAAGGATCCGTAAATCTTGGTTATTGCTTGCCAAACAAATTTTGTGGGAACAATACCCACACATCCTATACTACTATCAACTCCGTATAGTTGCGGAAGTGAGGTAGAGTATAGTGATTCAGTAAGGTTAATCATTGCGTGCTTGTTTTTAAAGTTGAACTCCACCTAGAAAAAGTAATCAAGTTTTTGGTGCCGTCACCGGGGATTGTCCTTGGTATTTGGCAATATTTAGCGCTTTACGGGTTATGTAGATTAAGCACCTTAGTTTAGTTTAGTGTTAATTTTGTTTGTTCTTATGTTGGTTCTTTGTCTTGTGGAATTGACTTGGCGCTTAAATTAACTATTTGCTTTGTTTTTTTTTTTTTTTGTAGTGCATGGTAAGAGGAGATAAATGGCCGTTTATTTGCTTGGACAAGGAAAGGGAAAAAGAGCTAAGGGAAATCCGGAAGTTTAGAAGAGTACAATAAGAAGAAAAAATCATTGAAATGGCAAATGCTAATTCATCTCAAACTCAAAGGAATTTGAACATGGAGAACGATGAGGAAGAGGTTGTTGAAAATAATGGAATATGTTGTTACAGTAAGGGGAATGGCATGAATGGGAATGGAAGGCCATTGAGAGAATATGTTGGCCCCAAAGCAACCTAAGAGGGGGGGTGAATTAGGTTGTCTCAAAAAACAAACCTTTTGAAGTGCTTAATGAAAATACAAACTTTGTGCAACAAATGAATACTTAAGCACAAATAATGAAAGATAAATATTTAGCAATCAAAGCTTAAAGAACAAATAAAAGATTGAGATAAAGAATATTAAACTGAACTCCCAAGCTTCTCAAGTTTGGAGTACATCCACTAGTAGTGCCTCTTCAAAGAAGGTGAGGCAATAACCTTCTTGTACACAAAGTAGGCTCACCCTTGCACCAACTAAGTTCCTCTAGTTGAGCCAAAGGGTTTTACACTACAACCTCACTTTTGTACACTTGTTATCCCTCCACTCTTACACTTGAAGATCACCACTCACTAGTCTACTCTTGCTCACACTAATTCCCACTAGTTGAGCCAAGAGAACTATACTACTCAAACCAATACAACCCACAATATTTTAGCCTATTTCTCCCCAAATAGCTCTTGCAAGTGTTTGTATTGAATGTAGTAGTTCCTTACATCATTTGGAAGTCCTTGGGCTATTTATAGATGAAAGATGTGCTGAAATTTGAGCTCTAACGGTAAAAAAACTAGCTGTTAGGGGTTCGGACGGTGGGTTCGGACGTCCGTTCATGCGTCCTACAGCTTGATGAACAGTGTCTCGGACGGTCATATGCGTCCTACAGCTCTGACAGAAACTTACTTCATTTTGAGCTCCTTTTTTCGGACGCTCCCTTGCGTCCGATCTCCTTTCTTTCGGACGCTCTTCATCGTCCGAAAGGTGTTGTTCAACTTTTGGTTGTTTTTCTTGATTGTGTTTGGATGATCATTTTCATCCGATCCTTCCTGTTTTTCTGCACACTTGTTTGCATTAAAGTATAACCATTAGTATGATTTGGTCATCATCAAAACATGATTATCATAACTGGAGTTCAACAGAATATGCCTACAAAACTTTGATGGGCAAATTCTAGCATTGCACGGATGCCTGTGCAAACTAACATAATTCCACCTTGATGCAAATGCTACAAACCCATACAATGTTTGGGGGTGGTCCTCATGAAGATCTCTATACACATATCATGAACTTTGAGGATGATTTGGACACGGTCAAATTCTATGGAAAGCACCAGGATTGTGTACGAATGAGGGTGTTTCCTTTCTTTCTAAGGGATATAGCAAAATCATGGCTTCAATCTCATGACCAAGGAACGTTTACCACTTGGAATTAACTTACTCAAGAATTCTTGGCAAAGCATTTTCTACTCTCAAGAACTGCCAAATTGAGAAATGAAATTACCTTCTTTAAGCAAAATGTTGGTGAAAGCTTAGGAGAAGCTTGGGAACGGTTCAAGGAGTTGCTCAGGATATGTCCTCACCATGCGGATTCCTTTATGGCTTCAAATCCAAACTTTTTTTAATGGTTTGACTCAAGTGACAAAATACATAGTGGATGCCTCCACCGATGGTTCCATCTCTTACAAGACACCGGAGGAAGCTCAAGATTTGTTCAATAGGATGGCATACAATCATTATTATCATGGACTGATGACTCCATCGGTGGCTTAACACCAAGCCAATAAAACTAATGCATAAAGTGGAGTGTTGAATTTGAACATGCAAGATGCTCTTTTGGCACAACAAAGTATGTTCATGAATGTGATGAACAACATTGCAAAGGCATTGGAAAACTTAGGAAAACCAAGTAATGTGAATGCAATGTCTTCTTCTCCAAACCAACCAAGCACGGTATGTGATTTTTGTTGAGGTGTACATGCTAATGGACAATGTGAAATGCCTTATGGGTCTAATGAGCAACTCAATTATGTGTCTAATCAATCATCATTTCCAAGGAACCCATTCGGAGCTTTTGGGAACACATATAATCACACACCCTCTTGGAGGAATCATCCTAATTTTTCATAGAGCAATACTAACAATCAATCCAATCCTCCTTATCAACCAAATCCCCTACCTTACAATATCCAACACTATCAGGCTTCAAGTTCCTCGCCTAGACCTTATAACCGCCACATCAAAGAAATTTCCAAACCAACTCATATCAATCTTTCCCTAACCCTTCATTTCAAAACCAACATCCAAGACCTCATTTCCAATATGTAAATGCTTCCCAACCTATGTATCGTGACCAATATGCTCCAAGAGAGAATGTGTGTGAAGATGTTGGAAAAGAGAAGCCGAGTATTTGAGAAGAGAGTTGGAAAGGGAAAAGGAAGAACATAAGAGAAATTTTGAGAATTTGAAAGCTTCAACAAGAAATTTGGAGATTCAATTGGGGCAATTGGCAAGGTTGAATAATGAAAGACCTCTAGGGGCGCTTTTGAGTGATACCATTCCAAATCCCAAGAAGCAATGCAAAGCCATCACCCTTAGGTCAGTGGTAAGGAGTTGAAAGAAAGAATTGGAAGACATTCGTTGAAAAATAAAGAAAAAGAAGGAGTTGAGGATGAAGAGAAGGAAAAAGGGGAGTCTTCAATGGGGCAAGACAAAATGATGAATGAGTCTACTATACCCAACTTACAAAGCAATGAAGGCAAGGATCCGAAGTATCATGAGCCGAAACATGTTAATGTGCCATTTCCTCAAAGGCTAAAAGATGAAGAAAAGGAAAAGAAGTTCAAAAGTTTCTTGAGATATTCAAAAAGCTTGAAATTAACATTCCATTCACGGAGGCACTTGAGAACATGCCTGCCTATGCTAAATTCATGAAACAAGTTGTTACTTCAAAAAGAAAATTGCATAGGAATGAAATCTTATATTTAATGGAGAATTGTAGTGCACTCCTTACAAAGAGCTTGCCACCAAAGCTCAAGGACCCCGGGTCATTTTCCATACCTTGCAAGATTGGGGGGTTTATAATTTGGGAGAGGAACGTGAATCATGTCTTGGAGAATGATACCTTATTGCAAAAGAAAGATGAAGAGAATCAAGAAAAAGGTAAAGGGGTGTCTCCGACCAACGACCCCCCCAAGTTGGAGCTTGAACCTCTTTCTATTCACTTAATGTATGCATATCTTAGTGAAAATGAAACATACTCGATGATTGTGAATGCATCTTTGACGTGAGCAACTTGAAAGATTAATTGTCGTGCTCAAAATGCATAAGGATGCCATTGCTTGGTCTATTGATGATATTAAGGGAATTAGCTCCATATGCATGCATGAAATCTTGTTGAATGAAGGAAATAAACCAGTAAGGCAACCTCAAAGGAGATTGAATTCTACTTTAAAAGAGGTTGTGAGGAAGGAGATTATCAAATTTTTGAAAGCCGGTATTATTTACCCTATTAGCTATATTGAGTGAGTTAATCCCACTCAAGTCATTCCTAAAAGGGTAGTATTACCGTAATAATAAATGAAACCAATGACCTCTTTTCCTCTAGATTGGAGTCCTTTACGGGTTAGCGTATGTGTATTGATTTTCGAAGGTTAAAAGAGGCCACCCGGAAGGATAATTTTCCTTTACCTTTTATTGATCAAATGCTTGACAGGTTAGTCTATTTTGCATATTATTGTTTTCTTGATGGCTACTCCAGTTGTCTTCAAATTATCATTTATCCGGAAGATCATGATAAAACAACTTTTACATGCCCATTTGGTACCTTTGCATATAGGAGAATGCTCTTTGGGCTTTGCAATGCTCCAAGCACATTTCAACGTTGTATGTTTGTCATTTTTCATGACATGGTTGAAAAGAGCATAGAGATCTTCACGGATAGTGTATTTGGTTTCTCATTTGATGATTGTCTTGTAAATTTGTCCAATGTGTTGAAAATGTGTGTAGAAACTAATTTGGTTCTCAATTAGGAAAAATGTCATTTCATGGTGAAAGAAGGAATTTTTTTGGGTCACAAAGTTTCATCAAAGGGAATAGAAGTTGATAGGGAAAAATTGAAGGGTCATTGAAAAATTCTCTTCCAATTAATGTTAAGTAAGTAAGAAATTTCTTAGGTCATCCAGGTTTTCATAGAAGATTCATTGGGAATTTCTCACATATCGCTAGACCTTTGTGCTTATTACTTCAAAAAGATCGTCATTTTCATTTTGATGAATCTTGTTGGAAAGCATTCAATGAGTTAAAACATGCTCTTGTGATTGCACCGGTCATTGTAGCACCAAATTGGTCTCTTCCATTTGAGCTTATGTGTGATGCTAGTGACTATGCAATAGGTGCCGTTTTTTGTCAAAAGGTGAATAAAATGTTTCATGTCATCTACTATGAAAGTAGGACCTTAAATAATTCACAACTTAATTATTCTACAATGGAAAAGGAACTACTTGCTATAGTTTTTGCATTTGATAAGTTTAGATCATATTTGATTGGATCAAAGGTAATTGTGAATACCGATCACTCCGTATTAAAATATTTATTTTCTAAACAAGGTGCCAAACCACATTTACTTGTTGAGATGGATACTTTTATTGCAGGAGTTTGATTAGGAAGTGGTGGACAAGAAGGGTGTGGAAAACATGGTAGCCAACAATTTGTCAAGGATTGAAGCATCTAGACTTGTCAATCATGAAGAAAGAGCCATCAATGAAGAATATCAATTGAAAAATTGTTTGAGGTGAAGAAAGTGAGTCCATGGTATGTTGATATTGTGAATTATCTTGTGGCAAGGATAGTACCAAAGATGCTAAATGTCAATGAGAAAAGAAAATTCTTTGCAGAAATTAAACATTACTTTTGGGAAGAGTCGTATTTATTTTGAAGGTGCAATGATCAAGTACTAAGAAGGTGTTCTGGAATGTGAAGTAATCGATGTATTAAGACATTGTCATTCATTTCCAGTTGGAGGGTACCTTGGAGCTCAACGAACGGCTTTTAAGGTTCGTAAAAGTGGTTTATATTGACCAATTCTGTTCAAGAATTCCCGGGAATTTGTGCTCAAGTGTGATGAATGTCACATTCTTAAAGGGTAGGTAATATTTCAAGGAAACATGAAATGCCCCTTCAGGCATTATTGAGTTGGAGGTATTTGATGCATGGGGAATTGATTTTATGGGACCTTTCTCAGTTTCATAATCCAACAAATATATTTTGGTTGCGGTGGACTATGTGTCAAAGTGGGTTGAAGCAATCGCCACCCCAACCAATGAGGCCAAAGTGGTCACTAAATTCCTTCGAAAGAACATCTTTTCTCGATTTGGAGTGCCTCGGTCTATTATTAGTGATAGGGGCTGTCACTTCAAAAATTCATATTTTGAGGCCTTGATGACAAAGTATGGGGTGAAACACAAAGTTGCTTTAGCTTATCATCCTCAAACATCGGGTCAAGTTGAGGTTTCAAATCGAGAATTGAAAAAGATCTTGGAGAAGACGGTGAATAATGCTAAGAAGGATTGGACACTTAAGTTAGATGACACATTGGACGGCATTTAAACCACAAGCACGTCTCCGTACCGTATTGTGTATCGGAAAAAGCATGTCACTTGCTGGTGGAACTTGAGCATAGAGCATATTGGGCAATAATGAACTTGAATATTGAGTTGAAGGAAGCATATGAAAAGAGGATGGTTGATTTGAATGAGTTGGATGAATCTGGAGGGAAGCATTTGAAATTTTTTTGATCTATAAGGAGAGAACTAAGGCATGGCATGACAAGCTCATCCTAAGGAAGGACTTCAAAGTTGGTGATTTGGTGCTGCTTCATAATTCAAGGCTCAAACTATTTCCAGGAAGACTCAAGTCACGTTGGAGTGGCCCCTTTAAAGTGGTTCAAACTTTTTTCTCATGGAGCAGTGGAAATAAAAGGGAAAGAAGGAATGTTCAAGGTTAATGGTATTGGCTCAAACCCTACTTTGGAGGAATCATTGAAGGCGGACAAGAAATCGTCCAGTTTGTGCAAGAATGAAGCCCATGCATAGTCAAGCTAGTGACTATAAAAGAGCGCTTCTTGGGAGGCAACCAAAGTCTTTAATTTAGCATTGTTATCGTTTTCTTTTGGGGTGACTTTTAATTAGTTTGATTTTGAGTAATTTGGTTTAAATTAGGTTAAAATTTTAGTCTAAAAATATAAGTTTATGAATTAAATAATTGGTGCCAAAAACATGAAGGAAATTGCCATCTTAACTTGTCAAAATTTTGTGTTTGTAGGTTTTGCATGGAATTGGAGAAAAGTGATAAAGAATGGAGAAATTTTGGCTAAGTGTTGAAAATACACTTTACAGAAGTTAAGTTCTAGATGCGATCTCAAATTCTAGATCGCAATATAGAGCTCAAACTTCTGGAGAGTATATTGGTCATTTGTTTCATATTGCGATCTCAAATTTGAGATCGTGATATGAAACTCAAACTTCTGCAAACGCTATTTTTCATTTGAGTTGAGATCGCGATCTCGAGATCAGTCCAGATCACGATCTGGAAAACCCATATCGTGATCTCGGCGTGCAGAGACGTTTTTATTCCAACTCTTCTTCTTCTTTTCTCTTTAAAACAATCTTCTAACTTTCTCCCCTCTTTACCGAAGTAACTGCTCCCCAATCCTTCAAATTCTTCCATTTTCTTCTCTTCAAATTCACTCCAACCTTCATAATTACCATTGACATCATTTTACTTCATTCTAGGGGCATCAAAGCAAGGATATTTTGGGAGATTCCTTGGAAAAATTTGAACAACAAGGAGGATTTACACGCAAAGTATTTTTTTTGGGAAATTTACAGTCCATAATCGAGTAATATCCTTGTTTAATTTGTGGTTCTAATTGTTCAAATTATTGAAGATACTTGTTGGATATTTTTGAGTGAATTTGTGGTGGAATTATTGGTAGAAAATTGTTGATTTTTGGGCAATAAATTGGTGCGAATTTTTGAAGAAAAAATTGTGACATTAAATTGCTCAATTCTCTGAATTATTGAATTGTGGTTCAGATTGGTTTGAGTTTTTGTTGAGAAATTGTGTTGAAAATTTGGTGAATTAATTTTATTGGTTGTGTTCTTGGAGGAATTGTTGGTACTTGTCTAAATATTTCGTTGAATTTTGCTATGAAATGACGAGAGGAGTGTATGGAAGTGCTGAGAGAAGATCTAGACTTAGGGGAAGAGGAAAAGAAAAGCCGAAGAGAAAATGAGTGGAGAAGGGGGCATAGAACAACCTTTGGAGGGTGGTGGGAATATAGAACCTCAATTCTTGAGTGATAGAGCACAACAGTTGTACAAAAACAATGAGAAGCATGAGGTTATTCAAGAAAGAAACTTTGACCTATCTATGCATTGGGGGGCTTACGAAGTAGCTAGAAAACCAATTGAAGAGCAAATTAGGTTAAGACAATAGGAAGGGTTTAATACTCCAATTGACTCCGGGGCTTCCCAGTTAGTGAAGGAATTTGACTGTAATTTGTGTGAATTGAAGGATGGCAAAGTGAGAGTATGGGGGTATTGGTGGATTTTAGTTCAGAGTTGATTAATGTCTATTTTAAAATATCCCCTATATCTTCCAGTCAATATTTGGCATCATGTTGAATGATAAGGAGAAAGATATGAATGTAATTAAAAAGGCCATTTGTGATGTTTATGTTGATTGGATTCAGAGTGCTTCCTTTAATACTAAATTGAGATTTGCACGTCAGGGACTCTCATTGGTAGCAAAATTATGGTTTTATTTTATTAGTTGTCGAATTTGGGGGTCCAATGCAATGAATTATATTCAGAGGAACAAAGTACTCTTGGTGTATGCTATTATGACAGGGGTGCCTGTAAATATTGGTAGCCTCGTTAGACAAGGGATTTTGGATAGTGGAAGGTCTGGGAGACGTATCTTCTATGCTCCTAGTTTGATTCACCATTTGTGCACTTTGGCAGGTTGTCCCATTGATCCTACAGAGCTAATGACATATCCAAGAGGTAGGATTAATCAGAGAATATGAAAAGCACCATTAAGAAGAACACCCCTACCCAGCCACCACCACCGCCTCAGAGTACCTCCTATATTCCGATGTCCCTTGGCTTTGTGTTGAATGCGTCCGGTCAGTGAAGAGGAAAGGAATGAATTGCAAGGGTATTGGACGTATAGTCAACTGGTGATGCATAACAACTTGACATTGATAGGATAAACCCTCAAGACTACCTCATTGGGTACATGGGTTCGGCCAACACCACCTCTGACTTGGTATTTTGGTCCATCTCGTGGACAACATTACATACCACCTATAGCTTCAGTACGTTAGGAAGGATCTAGCCAAGCAAGTGCAATTGGAGGGGATCAAGATGACGAACATGAAGAAGTACAACCTAGTGATGCCGAGGAGGGTCGAGGAGATGGAACAAGAAGATTGGTGCAACCAACTGCATTGAACTTTGATGATCTACAGCTCGAGCAATTGAAGCACTTTGTTGAAGATGAACATTTTCTCTGTTTTTCATGATTTTGCACCTTGACTTTTAATTACTTTTATTTACAATATTTTGATTTGGGATATTTTAGGTTTTTTTTTTTTTTTTATAGTTTGAGTAGATTGGCTAATGGCCTCCTAAACTGACACCAAGTAGATATCTTTTTGATGCTTCATGGATTAATTTTTTTTTGAGAATTGCTTGTTTGATACTTGGTGTGGTTGTTGGTCATGTTTATTGACTAATAAGAGTAGATTGGCTAAGGGTCTTAAACTGATGCCATGTTTACAATTGTTGATGATTTGTTTAATTGATGAGATGCATGGCATGGTTAAATGGTCGTAGCACTTTTACTCTATTTTAATTGTTACCTTTAAATTGTGTCGTAGTTTAAGTAGTTCTTGTTATTGTTGGACATGTCTTTTTGTTGGATTTTGGGTGAGTGGAAGGATGATTTATTCATCAACTTGAATAAAAGAGACAAATTTGGAGGTGTTTATTTTTCGTGTTGGGAATGGTCATTTGTGCATATTGATGTCACTTGATGTATAATGGATGGAAAAGTGATCGATTGAGTACTTGATGATGATGAATTTTGACACACAATACTATATGATTGAAGTATTTGATTAGGCGATTTCTCACATCATGGATTTACGTGTGAGTAAGTAGTTGTTTTACAACATAAAGATTTCAAAAACTTCGCGTTACTATTTTCTGTAAAAGAAGTACTGAAAAATTAGGAAAATTTATTTGAAATGTTGTTTCTGATCAAATCACTTTTATTATTTTGTTAGATGATTTATCTTTCGGAAAAAAATGAGTTAAATGAAATAGAAGGAATTTTGGGACATTTTGTGTGTTTGAATAAGGAATGTTCTTCTAATTTGTAAATAATTGGTATTTGAGATTAATTTAAAGTACATTTCACTCATTTTCCTTGGTTTAGGGTCATCTTTAATAAAAAAAAATTATTTTTCTTTTAAGAATGAAGCAAGTACGGGATTCCGACATGTACCCATGTAATTTCTTCGAAATAAGCCATTAGAGTAGTAATAAGGCGAGTACGGGATTCCGACATGTACCCATATTATTTCTCTGAATTAAGCCATTAGGAATTGCGTTTTAGTATACCAATAAGTAAACGAGTATAAATTGTTTGTAATACTTATCATTGATCTCATATTACTTATTCCTTGTTAGAGATCTATTCCCAAAATGTGTGACATTTGCATTTAAGTATCGGGATAATTGACTAATTCCATAATATTTGTGATTTGAGAAGCAATGATGTTTTAAATGGATAGAACTTAAACGTTTGGTAACTCTTTTGGAGAATAGTAATTCTTGGTGACTTGAAATCTTGTGTAGTAAATGAATGTGTTCTTCTTGTAGAAAAATTGCAATTTTGGATTGACTTATTTAAACACTTCACGTATCATATAGTATTGAAAGTTTCTTGAGAGGTTTCTTAATTGTTCTAAGTACATCCACAATTCATCAAATGTTTTGTCAATTTTGGTGGTGTTTGTGTTTAAGTGTTAGTAGGCTTCTTTTAATTTTTGTTTTGCTCGGGACTAGCAAAATATTAAGTTTGGGGGTATGATAACTCTAGTAAACTAGAGTTATTCTACTCTAATTTATGGCATTTTGATGCTTAGTTTAAATTTCGAACTTTGGTTAATTAATTGAAGGTTTTAGTTAATTTCTCTCATATGTGTTTATATTTTTGCTCTTGTTAAATATGATAAGTTTTTATTGAAATTTTAGCTAAATTAATTGCTTAATTGAGTTAATATTACGTAGGTCTAAATTGGAGGTTGGAAGTTGGAATGAACAAAGTTCAAGGACCAAAATGCAATTAGTGAAGAAATGAAGGCTTGCTGGAAAAGAATCCATATCGCAATTTGGATTCCTCCATATCGCGATCTAGACTAGGGAATAGGTCAAGTTATTTAGCAGTCCATATCGCGATCTCAAAATCTATATCGTGATATGGACTTGCTGATTGGCTTAAGTTGTAAGGGCAATTTTATAATATTCTAGCAGCCAATTTCTGATTTTGTCTTGTGTAATACTCCACTATTTAAGTTACTTTAAAGAGGTAGTAGGAAGCTAAGTAGGAATAGAGTAAGTAGGTAGTTAATAATTTTTAAGATACTCAAGATTAGAATAGATTAACTTTCAAGTTTCCTTTTTATAAAAAATTTCTCTTTAATCATCTTTTAGATCTAGTTTTAATTTCTTTGCAAGTTTAAATTTTGATTAGATAATTGTAGTGGGTTAATCATTAGCTTCAAGTAGATATAATTTTTACTTTCTTTCTAGTTTAAATTAGTGAGAATCTCTTTGCTTTCATTTTAGGGTTTCATAGAGAAATTAGGGTTCTTGTTGATTTATTGCTTTTTAGTTAAGAATTCTCAATTCCTTGCATTAGTTTCTAGTTATTTTTTAGTGGCTTTCTTTATTATTATCAAAAATCCAAAAATATTTATATTTCAATTTTAACTCTTTCCAAATTCTAGTTTAGAAATGGTTGCTTTTACCCTTCGAAACTTCTTTTATGTAGTCTTTTTAATTGGTTACTTGCTTTTTAATTTTAGTTTTATTTTGGTCAATTTAGAGTAGAATTAAGTTCTTTTATTTAATTACTTTTATTAGAATATCACAGTAGCTAGTTTCTCAATTTCGTAATTGCTGAGTTTCATTTACTTGCTTTAGTAGACAATTTTGATTAAAATTAGGTTTTAATTGCTTGAGTTTAATTATGGTTTTGAGTTGTGTAGTTTCATCTTCTATTATTTGAATTTGCTTAACTATATAAGGATCCATAAATCTTGGTAATTGCTTGCCAAACAATCTTTGTGGGAACGATACTCACTCATCCTATATTACTAACAACTCCATATACTTGCGGAAGTCAGGTAGAGTACAGTGATTTAGTAAGGTTAATCATTGCTTGTTTGTTTTAAAGTTGAACTCTACCTAGAAAAAGCAATCTCCATATCAACTAAGGTTTCATTTTTTCTATCTGCTAAGCCATTTTGTTGATGAGTGCATGGAACACTTACTTGGTGCACAATTCCATGTTCTTCATAGTAAACGGAGAATTCATTTGAAAAATATTCTCCCCCCCTCTATCACTTCTTAAGATTTTAATATTTTTTCTTTTTTGCATTTTCAACCTCAGATTTATACAATTTGAACATGTTAAAAGCTTCATCCTTGATTTTCATCAAGTATACATAAGTGTACCTTGAAAAATCATCAATGAAAGTAATGAAATATCCATTTTCTCCTCTACTCAAAACTCCATTAAGTTCACATATGTCCAAATGCACAAGTTCAAGTAAATTGGTGTTCTTTTTTTACTTTAGGGAAAGGTTTCTTTGTTATCTTTTCTTGAATGAATATTACACATTTATTATGATTTTCGTCTTTATAAGTGATCATACCATGTTTTCTCATAAATTTTAAAGATCTATAATTAACATAGGCTAGTCTATTATGCCATAAAGAAGAAGAATTCTCAACGGCATAAATAGAAATATTAGCACTATTATTATTAGCAATATATAGTTTGAACATGCCATCACAAGAATATCCTTTCCCTACAAATATACCATTCTTTGACATGATTAACTTATCTGACTCAAGTACTACTTCAATGCCCCTTTTAGTTCATAATAAATTTACGGACACTAGATTTTTTCTGTTGTCTAGAACATGTAGTACATTTACAAGTGGTAATTTAGATAGAAGAAAATTGGATTTCAACACTTCATTTTTCAATCACTTTAGCGGTGTCATGATTACCCATAAGCACTTCTTGTCCATCCCTAGATTCTTTGTAGTCTTGGAACAATTACTTATTGTTGCAAATACGAGTGGTCGCACCCGGGTCATACCACCAATCATTAGATTTGGTGACAAAAACCATATGTATTTCGGCGATCATTCCAATATACATGTCAGAAACCATAGCAACAAGATCATCAACTCTCATTCTTTCACCGCATTTGCTTCTTTTGCATCATTTGGATTTGCATTTTCTTTCTTTTGTTTCTTTAGAAACTTGCAATCCCTTTTAAAATGCCCTTTCTTTCCACAATTATAGCAAGTTTTATTTTTCTTTGAAGAATTGGAATTATTAGAACTTTCTTCATTAAGCTTTCTCTTACTACCTGATTTTTTTGGTTTTTATTGGAATCAACATAATTCACTTTGGAACTAAACTCTAAAGAAAATTTCTTTTCACGGAATTGGGATTCTTCTTCAATTCCCAAATGCTTTGTGAGTTGATCCAAAGTGAAATTTTCAGAAGTATGATGCAATTTCTTTCTATATTTATTCCAACTTTGTGGCAACTTTGCTATAATTGCCCCTACTTGTGGTGTTTTAGAAACAACTACTTTTAAGTTTTTTAGTTTCGAAACTATGACTTAAAGTTCATGCACTTGATCAAGTATAGACTTGCTATCAACCATAATAAATTCAAAATATTTAGAAATTTACCCCCACCTTTCTTTTCATTATTATACTTATTTTCTAAAGCAATCCAAATCGCCTTTGGAGAAGTAGTTATTGAAAACAAGTCATACAAACAATCGGATAATGCATTCAAGATGTAGCCTTTGCACATGAACTCATCATCTTCTTGTTTCTTCCTGGCCCTTTTGACTTCATCATTTTGAAGGCATCGGGTCTTGATTCAGGAATTGTTGGCGTTGAAGGATCAAGGAAGTATGCAAGCCTCAAATTAGTAAGAAGAAATAATATATTGTCTCTCCACCTTGTAAAGTTAGTTCCATCAAACTTGTCTAGTGTGAGAAGTTCTTAATTGATAAATTTGGAAGAAGCCTTAGCAGACTCTTTTGTCAAAATTACTTAAAAATTGTTTGGACAAGCCTTGTAGAATCGGGAATGAAATAACTTTATTGTGATTTTGAGGCGTGAAGTATCACTATCTTTTAAGTGATTTTGACCCTACTAGTTTGTTGCAAGGTTATGGTAAAACACTCTTAGGATACATCAAAACCACCCAAAATATTTAGGTAACAACTCCTAGAGATTTTTACAAGAATAATTCCAAAGAAAATGATGTTAAGAAAAATAAAGAAGCAGTGCAGAATTTTTTATTGTCAGTGTCATAAGTCTTCACACCACCAACATATTGGAATTTCAACTAGTTGATGGACACTTGTCTTATGATTTGGAAGTTATAACCATTCATGAAAATTGGTTACTATTCCAAGAAATACATCTCTTCATGAAATTTAAACCAATCATTGCAACTTTTGTTCAGATTTTTGAACAATGCAACTTTTCATGAAATTACCAAATATTACAACTCTTCTTTGATTTTGTATGATTCAATCTAACATCCTACATTATATTTATATACTTAAATATATTATTATTTTTGCAGATAAATTTGTCTTCATTTAATCCACTTGCAATGATACTTTATATCAATCATTTAACCGTCCCAAAGTTTATCAATTAGCCAAGGAACATATTCTTGACTAACTTTTTGAAATATCATCTAAAGAAGATAAGAAAGTATTTGAATGATGGAAGAATAATCATACTCAAATTAAGGGTAACTGTTATCTTTTACGAATAATGAGCTTTAGAGAAAGCATGAAAGTATAAAAAGTTTATATGAAATTTTGATTAATTTACAAGAGTTGTAGGGCAGAAAGAGACACGTATTGAGAGATATTATATTTCCAAGGAACTTTGTAGAACTATGATCAATGAAGGATCATCTGTTCATGAACAATGACCTAGGATGATGATATTATATCTCCAAGGAACTTTTTAGAACTATGATCGATGAAGGATCATCTGTTCATGAACAATGACTTAGGATGATCCACTATAATGAAAAATTTGATAAGTTTTGTTCAAGTCTGGTATAGGTTTGGTTGAGATAAGAGTAAGAAAGAAAGGCAAATATGGAATTAGGGGTTACAGTTGTAGCTCAGCTTCGCAGACGAGTGGTGTACCACAAGGTTAATTTGCTGCGCCAATGATGCACTATTTTAGTGTGGAAAAAATAGATTTTATATTTTTGGCTGTTGTAGTGCCTTTTTTTAAATTTTTTTGTAACCTTAGAAATTAACTATTATGTTCCCGCTTCTTATAGATAAATAAAAGAAGACATTCTAAATTCTATCGTCCTCCTTCATTTCTCTCTTTTCTTTCCTATTTGGGTAAGGAACTTTATAGCCAGGGTTTTATCTTTTTGTACATAGTTTAGTTTAGTTTTTAGATTAAAAGCTTGTATATTTTAATTGTTAAACTTGATATTTATGTTTACTAACTATGTTTTGTTATGTAGTTTATTTATAATTTATTTTTAATGCTCTATTTACTTTGTGACTATTTTATTTTCATGTTTTATTGTCTTCAATTATGCACTAATTAGTTATGGGTTAGATCTACTTCATCCTAATTTGCAATTGGTTTTGGTTTAATTTAGTTAATTGTTTGGTTGGGAGTTAATTTGTTGGCCAATTGCAGTTGGGTTGTCTTGGATTGAACTAGTGATCACTCTAACTTATAGGAGCTCTCAGTTGGTGAGGATTAAGTGTTGCGCTTCTACTTTGGTGGCCCTAGAATTAGTTCTAGAACTGGAATTGGTGTCAACAGAGGGGAAAGAGTACATGCTAATGTTTCCTTGAGAAGCCATGCCGATTCCTTTGATTTTTCTCCTCATAAAATTGTGAAGGAAAAAAGGAAGAGTTGTACATATGAGGCTTGGGAGGATAATAAAGTTGAAGGTTTATGGATGAGAGAAATAGTGATGTGAGCAAAGAAAAATGAGAGTGGTAAAGACTGATTAAAAGGTAAAGATTTATTTGATTTTGGCAGGAAAGAAAATGGAAAAAGGTAAGGAAAATGACTAATTAGGTTAAGTAAAAAAAATTTTGAAAAAATATTTAACATAGGTAAGAAAGTGAAAAGTAAGTGAAACTTCAAGATGGGAAATATCTCTTGGCAAAATGATACATGGCAATGAAATTGTTGGTCGCATGATTGACACATGTTGGAAAGACTAAGTGCTGCATGATTGGTTAATTCAATAACAACTTTCAAAAAAAAAAAAAAAGAGTTTTGAATTGATTTAGTGTTTGATAAAATACCTGTAATTCCTAAATTAGAGAGGCATATTTCAAGCCATGTTCGGCATGTAGAGTAATGCATGAGATCATATTCAAATAGAGAGAATGGATCTTGGGAAGAAGACGTTTGGGTCAGGGCTTGGGTTCAATAATTTGCTATGGGTCATTTATCAAGAAAGTGCTCCTCATTTCAAATTCTAAGCAAGAAAGGTGGTTGAGTTCAATACTATGATTGTATGTTAGCACCAAACTGGGGAATATTGAGAAATAAAAAAATGTATGAATAGATAGATTCCATGTGTCAAGCTTATTGAAGTAAAATAGTTCATTGTAAACGTGACCACCTTAGGTCCCCAGTTCCCTCTATTGAGTGCCCTTTTTCTCACCCAATTTCTCTTTCATTAGATTAGACTTCGCCCTCTCTGCTTCTTTACAATCTCTCACAAAGAAACTACTTCCTCCAACTCCTCCTCCTCCTCCTCTTTTTCCTCTTCTTCCTCTTTACTCCCAATAAAACTACTACTTCCCCTAACTTCCCACACATAGATCTATTATAAATATTTATTATAAACTTGAAAATTTGAAAGTGGTATGATGGAATAGTAGCTTTTACCGTGGGATTGGCTAATGTTGTTGACCAAGTCATTGATCGGTACAACTTGTTGCGAAGCCTTCAGTTCTGACCATTTTGGTAACAACAAGGTAATTGTTTTTTGTTGACTTTTAAAATTTTTGTATTAGATCTGAGTTAGATTTTGCTTTTTAGATGGCTTGATTTTGGGAAAAAAATCCCGCTTTCTTTGTTCCCCACGGGCATTAGCATATTTTTTGTAAAATTATGCAAAATTAATGGAATCCCGCCACCATCATCGTTGGCACTGAACCCGAACACTCCGGTGACAGGACTTCTCCATCAGCTAGTGAGGAACTAATGGGACAGTAATTTTTGGCAAGCAATTATTGCCTCCTTTTGTAATGTATTACTATTTTGTAAACATGTTTTTTCAATTATATTTTTATCTAAAATATACCACATTCTAAATATGTTATTTGTTTGTTTTTTTGTAAATTTATGGACTAAATACAAATCTACATAGTTCAGTAACGAAGTGTAAAACTATACTTCATGTTTAGCATGGTATGGCTGTCAATGAAATGTAAGTTACAATATGTACTAAAATTGTATTCTTTTATGACTTAAGTCAAAATTGCAAAAGATGCCTTGTCATGATGTGGAAAAACTATTGCTACCCAAATGAACAATAATCAAAACATTTATCATATTGAAGTAGTAGGCATGGACCCATATGCTATTATCTCTATCTATATGACGGCAGCTAATAAATTAGAATATTATATCTCATGTAGAAGTTTCTTATAAATTCAGGATGCCACTGAAGTATTTGTTGGCCCCAAAAGCAACTTAAGAGGGGGGAGGGGGGGAATTAGGTTGTATCTAAAAACAAACATTTTTAAGTGCTTAATAGAAATTCAAACTTTATGCACCAAATGAAAACTTAAGCACAAATGAATACAATAGATATTCAACAATTTAAGCTTAAAGAACAAATAAGAATATTGAGATTAAGAGAATCAAACCAAACTCCCAAGCTTCTCAAGCTTGGAGCTGGTTCAACTACAAAGAGCTTCTTACAAGACAACTACCAAGTTTACAACTTGAAGTTTAGCCACTAAAAGTCTCTTCAAAGTAGGTGAGACAATAACCTCTTGTACACAAATGAGGATCACTCTTGCTCACACTAATTACCTTTAGTTGAGCCAAAAGTTTTACACTCACAACCTCCCTTTGTTACAATCGTTATCTCTCCACTTTTATACTTGAAGAACTCTTACACTTCTAAGCTCTTTTCACAAAATTACCTACACTATTACAACACTTGTTCCCACTATTTCTCCCAAATAGCTCAAGAGTTATTTGTAATCAATGTAGAAGTCCTTTTTTATTTAATTCAGGCTTAGGGGTATTTATAGTTGCCCAAAATCTGCTTCCAACAACTTTCTAACGGTTATTTTCTGTTTACTGGAAAACTAGCCGTTGGACCTTTCGGACAGCCGATGCAGCAAGTATGCGTCCGAACGAACTAGCCGTTGGACCGTTCGGATGGCCGCTGCTAAGTCTTCCCTGCATCCGACGCTGCGTCCGTTGTCTGAGGATATTCGTTCGGACGTCCGAGGATGCGTCCGAACATGCGTCCGATCGAAGCAAAGTCTTCTGAAAATATGATCGGACGCTGTTCTTCGTCCGAGACTTGTTTCAAATTCTTTGTGTCGGACGATTACCATCGTCCGAACCTCTGTCTTTCGGACAGTCATTTGCGTCCGAACCTACCTATTTTTCTGCACACTTGTTTTCAAACCATTAGTGCGATTTGGTCATCATCAAAACATGATTATCATAACTGGGGTTCAACAGTATTTACTCTTGTAGGGATAATTTTTATTGCATTCTTATATTTTCAAAAGACAAATGTCACAAAATTGGACTCTGTATTGCAAGAAACAAATAAGGGTGTTTTCTTTTTCCCTATGTTGCTCATAATGTTTTCTTATGGATCCTTTTCATTTTGAAGTGATGTTTATAAAACATATGAGTTGCTGGTGTGATAGAAGAGAAAAATTTTGGGGTTTTGTGTATACGGCTATTTTTCTATATATTAGTTGCTTTTATTGATCAATGATGCTCAATCTTTGACTTCATCTGGATTGAATTTTGTACGCTAGAGGATGCAGCTAAAGCTCCATTTCAAATAATGATAATTTTTTAATTATACTTGCTTGTATTTTTTTATAAAGAGTTTCATTAGTGAGGATTTTTTATTGGTAAATTTCACTCTTTGATGGTGATTGAAATCCAAGATTTTTATTAATTTTCTTTGTTATTTTTTTCCCTTGAATCATCAACTATTGCAATTGGTCAGTTTAATAGCCTCTTTGGATGCAAAAACTACACCTAGAAAGTCACTAGTTCTTGGTGTATCAACCATGAATATAAGACTCCGGATGAATAAAAATCAGTTATAAGAAAATGAATTGATGCTAGGCTTTTGTATAATATAGTAAAAATAACTAGCAAAGTGCAAATTAATAACTAATCTTTTGAAAAGCATAATTCCTATAATAAAAAGTTATGACACAAAAATTCCTACAAATAGACAACTGTACTAAAGATAAATGAATGTAGCAGCCTTTTATGAAGCACAATGCAAAGACAATAACAAATCCCATAATAACTAATTCACCTTATGTTATGTATCTAACTTATTCAATACATAAGGCTATCAAATGCAATTGGAAATTAGTTTGAGAAATAACATAAATGATCGATGGAAACAAATTCTTCATGATCAATAGCATGCTATGAAGTCTTTAACAGCCTTTCTTCAATATTCATCTCTTTCGACCAATTATACACATGCAGAAAAGGTCACCGAGGCAAGGAACATGACAACCACATTTGTCATTGCAATGACTGCCAATTGCATGTGCTTTAGTGCCAATTTCATTATCTAAATTATTTTCACTTAACCCTCCAAATCCTTGTAGTTGTTGTGCCCAGAATTGCATTAGAAAAAAATATAATTAGTCAATTAAATATTTTTTAAAATAAGCACACTACTGCAATGTAATTAATAAATTACACTAAAACAGGTTAGTCATACTCATACAGAAATACGAAGGTTGACCATAGTTTTGTTGATGAGAATCGCAATGTCTAAACTAACATCAATATAATGAAAAAAAACATAATTTTCATGATTTAATAGAAATATATATATATATATATATATATATATATATATAATAACAAAACAAAACAATTCATGATAATTTACCAACCATGGTAAAAGGGTATGGCCGTGGGGATATTGCTCCTTGAAAAGATACCAACTCTTTCATGCTTAATTCATTTGAACTAGTCTATTTTTTTTAATACATACATGGTAAAAGCAGGATCAATTAAACTATTTGTAATAGCATAATCCGCTTATTTCATTTAATAAATTGAAGACACGAAAATTGGAATCCTTTTCATTTTATTTCGTCAATTTTTGATAAGAACTTGTCAGTCAAGTTTAATTCAAATTAATTATTTTGACTGACTGTTTTACGTAAATTATAAGGAGAAAGGCCGTAGGAACTAGATACAATGAATAGTTAGGTGATTGTAGATATTTTTAAACAATAAAATGAACAAGATTAAAACAACAATCTAAGTATGATAAGTATATTACCTACGGATGATAAAGTCTAGGAACTAGCATACTAGAATTACTAGATGCTACATGAAATGTATCTCTCATAAGCTACTGAAAAATTAAGGAAAAAAAACAAGAATTTAAATCCACTAAAAAAAGTAGATGCTTGGATTTAAATAGATAGAGCAAAACTTGATTATGCAATTGCAATGATGGTGTCATATTTGTACTATTTGAGGAAGAACTTTTGTTAGTTGCTTTCTTCCTCTTGGAGTCCTTCTGTAAAGCACTCTTTAGTCTTTTGCCTGATCGAGTTTTACTCTTTCTTTTAATGCCTTTAAACTTGATACCACTTGCATTATTCATAACCTCCTTAAGGTTTGAATCATTAACTTTTGCACCTCAGAATTCAAAGGTTACCTTCTCGTGTTGTGACTTTGCATTAACTACCTCCTTTAACATCTTCAAAAGATCATCTTTTATTATTTTATAAGTTTCCTCTTACTGTGTTGCCCTCTTAATCAATTGAGTATACAATCTGCATAAATCTCTATATCGCATACTTAAAAGTAACTCTTCACCCAACTCCTTGTTGATGTCATAATGATCCTGCTCACTAGCATATCCAACTTTTTGCTTTAATTGTCCACCTCTTTAAAATGTAGCGACTAGGTATTTTTATGATATTTCTTGCATAAAGAGCTTTCATAGGATGGAAACACAAAATCCCAGCAAATCATAATTTTTACAACTACATGCAATTTCATCATTTGTGGAGTCAAATCTCACAACATGGTGATAAGTCTTTCTAGGAGGAGTGATCTGATATTCTGTCATTGTTCCAATCTCACCATATGTAATTAAGGCACAATCATGAGATTTAAACCATTCAACCTGAAACCACTTGAAAACATCAGGTGTGTAAACACTAGCAGCTTGCTTCAAAAATTCATTAGAAGAATGGTAAAGCTGGAGTACTAATATTTGCTCTAAATTCTACTTTTAGCTCTTCATATCGAAATCATCAACTAACCTCTAAAAATTGTCAAAGAACTCTCTAAATGTATTCATGTAACTTATGTACCTCTTGATCACGCTATTCATAATTTCACTCTTTTGAATTGTTGTCATGTCTACACACAAAAGGTTTCTCGCCTATATACTAAAGCCCATTTCTCTTTTATAACAAACATATGCTTTAACCAATCATTGTCTTGAAGATCATATGTATCCAACATTTCATTCCATTTGCTTATGAAATCGTCTTCTTCATCAAAATCCTAGATGCATGAGCTGAAATCATTTGCAAAACTCTTATATTTGGAAAATATAGAACTAAGTTGATTTGATACATTCTGAAATATATGCCAATTGCACAGATGATGACGCGTATCAGTCCATGTAAAAGTCATGCTTCGCCATTGCAGCATCTTGATATGTAAGCATAGTGTAGGGTTTTTTGAATTAGAATATGCCAGACATATCTCTTGAGAATGTATCAAAAATCATTCAAAGGTTAGAGCAGTCTCATCATAGAGTAAAGTAGTGCCAAAAATTGTAGTTTTCTTATGATGGTTCACTCCAACAAATAATGCAAATAGACGACCTTTATTATTCTTTCTATAAGTTGTATAAAAGTAAATGACATCTCCAAATTTTGTATAATTTGCTTTAATTTTTGCATCTGCCCAAAAAATATTAGTTATAAGATCATCCTCATCCACTTGAACTACATAGAAAAAATTTAGATTCTCTAATTGCATTCGTTGCAGCTATTCAAGTGCTCCACCTGTGTTTCCCGCCTGCATATCTCTTTTTCTTTGAGAACACAAATAATTTCTATAATCTTGAACTGTAAATGCTAAATTTTCTCATCCACCTACCTGAATAGCCATAAGGTCATGAGTAGGTTTTGGTGCAATCCCAACACTACGTTCCATGTGAAGTTTAGTTGCATGAATAGGAGCTATACCTCATCGTTTGTGATTGAAACAAATGTGTCTTGTTTGGACTGGAAAGGTAATGATTATGCTCTAACTATAATTGATTGATACGAAATGTTCCAGTTTGTCGGCCGCTAAACCCATCCTTGCCAAACAACCATATCTTGTTTTAGGACGTGGAGCTCTCACATTGATGTCCCTTTTATCTTTTGATCGTTTACCTTCAGCAATACAGCAAAAGACCCTATCAATAATTTTGCCGCTTTTATCTTTGTGAAATCTACCTTTTTTATGCAAAACCAGCTTCTTTTGCATATGCTAAATAAAAATCATAAGCTGCATTCTCAGTCTCAAATTCCATTCCAATTTTCAAAATTTTTTCTATTGGAATAGATGAGTGAATAATGTTTGTATCTTTATTCACATTTGACATAATCAAATTAGAGGCCTCACACTGTTAAAGTCCAATTGACAACGTGAAGAAGTACTAGCATCCATATCCAGTAAAATCATTGTAATTCTTATATTAACTTCATAATAAGATATTCACTTCATTATAATAAAAACAATCTATATAGCAATTGATTAAACATATAAATAGGTAATATTCGCAGAGAAATTAATTTAGTGTTTGAAGTTTCATTTATTCTTGTCCTATTACAAAGTACGGATAACAAGACACTCAAACTCTAAATTTTCATAACCATGTAAATGCCTAGATGATATAGGGTGATGTCTTGGTCAATATACGATGCTATAATATTGTCAATCATCAATTAAGCAGGACAAATAGTTTAAAAATTTTTATGAGTTATTTTTACATGTTTAGTCTTCACCATCTATGTTCAGAAGTTACCGATATTGTATGTGCATGTTAATAAGTGCAATTACTCATTGTATAATTGCTCATCAAAAAAATAAGTGTCCATAAAATTTTCTAGAAACATTAAATTTTTTATTGGCATCTATGTTTACAAAATAAATGCTACTCCTAATACAGTACACAGAACAAAGAACCAAAGTTCTTGAATAGAGACTTGATAAAATTGAATAACCGCCACTAAAACATTAATAAAAATTAAGAAGATTGATAAAATAAAGTGCCAATTCAACAATTTTCTAATTAATGTGACAGATCCATTATGTATTTTTTGGTTGATCTACATTATATTTAATCCTTAAGGCTTTTAATTAGTTGAAATACAAATAATATAATATCATTCTCCTATGCAGATTATTAGAACAAGCATAAAAAGTAGTCATATATAGTATCATATATAGTTTTATATTCAAAAAATAAATAATCTAATTAATATATTCTCCTAGAAAGCTTTAAGTATTTAAATTACCTGATAGACGTTAAACAAGGAATTAAAGTTGACTTGCAAAGTTTTTTTTTTCCGCTGGGGACTTGCAAAGTTGTGACAGGTTGGTGAAGAATGAATAGCTTAGTCTTAGGGTTTAAGACGTAAGAACTACACTTTTTTTAGTTGAACTTTAAACAAAGCTCCAATTCAAAGCCTTTTTTTTTTTTTTTTTTGTCGTGTTAAAGATTCGGCTCGATGCATAAGCCGAGCCACCTTTTGGATTAAAATCAGATCTGTCTTTTTGAATTAAACCAAGCCACATGAAAGCTTTAATAAGTAAGTCCATGTGGCAAAATGTTATTGGTCACATTCATTTGGGCACTCAATAGAGGGAACCAAGGACCTAATGTGACACGCGACAAGTTACTTTTAGTAGTTGGGATCCCTAAGAAATCTATGAATAACGGCACCTAATTTCTCATCTTTGATAGTTGGGGTCTCCATGAAAATCTTTAAATAAGAGTACTTTCTCATCTCTTGTAACTTTGATAAAATGTTTTTAAATTTGGAATACCCAGTTTAATCGATCAGGTAACCATGTTCAAAATCTTTTGTATTTTTAGTTATTTAAAAAAAAAAATGAAGCAATGACAAAAGAAATTGAAGATGGCTTAGTGTTCCAAAACATCGTACATATGTTTTACTAAGGGTACGTGGATCTGGAGTCAAATCCTATCACTTAACTTTTTGTTCTTTTCAGAAACTAAAATTTTATCCTTTAAACTTTCTCTTTAGTTAAAAAATGTACTATGAAAAAGTGAAACTCATCCTTTCCCTCCATCCCTCATTACTTAACTTCTTGCGTCAAAATTTTTATCATTTAAACTTTCGCTTTAATTAAAACAATGTACTACAAGAAAGTTAAAGACGCTCCTTCTCCTTCCATCCCCTCTCCTGACTCCTTTACCCTCTCAATCCTACTTCACTCTATTCCCATCTCCTCACCCACGTCCTTTCCCCCCTCCTCTTATTCACTTTCTTTCCCTTACTCCTTTGTCCCTTACCCCTCATCCACCATCTCCTTTCTTTCTTTGCCCTCGTCTCCCACCCCTTCCTCCACCCATCTGACCCTCCTACCCTTCCTTCTTTGCACCTTTCCCCTTCTCACTTTCTTTACTTTCCTCTCTCACTCCTCGTTTCTTTGGCATTCCTCCCATTTCTCCTTTTCCCTCCTCTTCATTAGGCATTTATAATGACTTTAAATAATTCTATTACTCTTTACATGGAGGATAATCACACGCCCACAAGTTGACGATCAAGAAAGGAAAATTTTTTATACAGCTTCCCAATCTAAGAAGTCTACTTGTTTTCAATAAAATCTGAAAAAGCAAAAGGCTAGGCCCAATAGGCAAAGATTCAAGCATTGCACTTGTCTTTCTTGTCTTAGATATTTATTTTGTGAGTACGATGAATACATTTCTAGCTTAACATTTTCCTCAATGTTACAATTTGTAAATAAATCACAAAACTCCAAGCAAGGCACTATTCTACTAGATTGGCAAGACGTCCTATCCCACGTATCTTTCTCCCTTCCTTCCTCCTGTTTTCCATCTTCCTCCCTCAGCCCTATGCTCTTAACCTCTCATATTAGGGTTCTATTTTTTAATTTTTTAAAATAACAGATTTTAATTTTAATTTTTTGAATTTTTGGGGATTGTTTTTGGTGATTTATGATTTTTAGACTTCATTTACATAATGGATATTTACTTGTGGGGACTAATGTCTTTGAGGAAAATCTTTCACAAATTCATGCCACTTCTCAAAATCACTCTACGTGGCAAGATATTATCAAATCATGACTTCCCTAATTTTAAATACTCAGTTGAATTTCTTTCGTTCTTTTCCAGATGTAGTGATACGTCAGTGACTTTTATTTATTAATTTGTATAGATGGACTCTTTTTTTGAATTAGGCTTGCTTCTAGGAATTGATTAGCTTGACTAGTTTTTTTTATTAGGCAAATTACAAAGACCCTCCTTGTAGTCTGACTAATATTCAGGTTACGCTCTATGGTTTGCAAACTTACAATTCAACTCACAATTCTCCCCCTTGTGGGTTTTTTTTTTCTTTTTTGGTTGGTTCTTGTTAAATGGATAGAAGGTTTAAAGCCTACTAGGTTTGTGCAAATAATCATATACCTCTAAGCATATTACCCCTCTACTGCCAAAAATCCCCTATGTCGGAAGGAAGGGATTATGTTTTATGTTAAAATACACAACTAATTTATGTTTTATGTTAAAATACATAACTAACCTTAAATAAATGATTTAAATAACTAAAATAACCCTTTACATAAAAAATTTCAACCTCTTAATGCTCATTTAATGGAAGCCTAACTCCAATTTGTACTCCTAACTTGTACTAGATTCGCATTTTGCCCCCCAAACTTTTATTTTGGATATTTTTCATCCTGAACTGTCCAATCCTTCACACTTAAGTCTGAAATCCTAATTCCTGAACAAAATTAACGTATTTAGGGCGCGTGATCTATAACTTTTGTTGATAGAGGTGGCCCTAAACATAGAAAGAATGCTTTATTCATGTGGGTATCTTTTGTTTGCAGTAATACTAGTACTCTTAGTATGCTTTTCTACCTTTTTTTGCTCATGGTTTTAGATAGTTAGAAGTACATTGATGACTACTATTTAGTCTTATTTTGTAAAGACTTATGTATGGTCTTAACAGAAGTTGTGGATCATGCGCCCTCAATTTGTTAATTTTGTTAACAGAGTTAAATTTTTGACTTAAGTGGGAAGCATTAGGGTACAGGATGTAAAGTATCCAAAATAAAAGTTTAGGGTATAAAGTGAGAATATCGTACAAATTGGTAGTGCAAAGTAGAGTTAAACTTTTAACGGAACATTCAGCGGTTTCACTTTAACCCAAATCACAAGGTGGCAAATTATAAGTTTACAAACCATAAGAGTATCCAATCTAGCTAAGGGGGTTCAATGTAATTTACCGTTTTTTATTTAATGATCTTTGGCGTTAATTTGCAAGCGATTTACGGGGTTAGATAAGTTTTTTCTTTATCATTTTCGGTTGTATACAACAGGGCCAGTGCCCTCAGTGGTTGCAATTCAACCGGTCCGATTAGTTTGCCCATTCCGAGTTTAGAAACATTGCTTGAATCCGCTCAATACAAGTGCAATTCTCTTCCAATTTTTCACACACCATCATAGGGTAGAGTAAGTATTGGCTGTTGATGGCCTATTTTTCAGCCCATCCAAAGATTGATCACTAAGCTGTCTAACTACGGAGTCTCTAGCAAATAATTTTTCACGGAGTCAGGGCCCTACTTGATTTAATTTAATTGACTTTGACCAAATGGCAGAAAATACTTCTTGCTAGAGTAGCCCAAAATTCTTTTGCCAGATGACCACGACGACGCTGAGTTCAGCTTATTCTACTCCTAGCCATAACACACAAGGCGACTTTTGGGAAGAAGGCGACTAATTAGTTGATTTTTTTTTTTCTCTTTCTCGGCCCGAGTTCACTTGTAATTGCGTCATACGATTATCGTTTACTAGTCTATGATAATACAGTATGTATTAATGGACAATACTTATATAGATTCAATTTTTTTTTTATTTATAAATTTTGTGATATGGATTAAATTATATAAATTAAATGTATCAGTTAATATAAGTAAAATTTATTAAAATTTAATTATGACCACAAAATTTACTGATAGAATCTAAAACGAGTTTAAATAAGTATTTTTCTGTATTATTATTATGGGACATAACTTTGATTGTCCTGACAACAAAATGTATTTTAGGTGATAAAACGCTTTCTTACAATCTATTAATCATTAATTTGAGTAACTAGAAAGTAAGTGTGAAGAAGGATTAAAAAACTTTAATCGTTATTATTAAACAGTAAACACATAATAGACAGTTACGAGGCAATCTTCAAGGGCTTTTTCTCGTCTTAAAGTTATGTTCTCTTAAGTCAGATTCCCTCGTCCCTTGTAATGAAATAGGGATTTAGCTCGAGAAGTGCGTGTGAAAGTGTATTGGACAATTTGCTGCTTGGTGCATCATATTCGTAGTCAACCAATATTTTTTTGTCAAGTCGGTCAATAATAACGTCCATAGACAGTAGACAGTCAATTTGGGCAACCGTACTGATGAAAGAAAGAGAAGAATTTCCGTGAAATATCATCAACAAGGAAGGCGAAAATTTTTAATAGAAAACAAATTTTCTTGAAATATGGCTCGGGAAACTAAATTATATCTGAAACATAGATTTTTGCTATGAGATAATTGTCTTTTGACCCAAAGCCAAGGGACTGTAGTTTTGGCGTGATGTAGCAGTAAGAGTCTCAAGAATTGAGTTCCCATATATGTGTATCAAAATATGCATACGAAATGTTATAACATTCTTGCGAAAATTATTTCCTAACCAGTTAGCTCAATTGGGCATGCAATTTAACAAAAATTAATGTACAATACATCTCAAATTACCTGTGTATTCATATTAGACCATTGAAACATATCGATCCATGACTAATCGATCAAAAATATTAAGAGTCTCGCGTGAGTTATAACTAAATTCATGACAGAATTTGAATACAAGGTATGACAAATTGACACGTGTGTTTGGCACTATAAATTGATATTGAGTTCGCGTTTAGAATATGATTTTAACCACCATTAAAAACTCTCAAACCTTCAATGTTGAAGGGTGAAAATGTGGATGTGGTGAACATTCTAAATTGCTGCTTTTGGTCTTTTTATTGATTTTCCTTAGATGAATTCATACGGAAAGGATTTGAAAGAACTCAGTCAAAATCCATTTTTAATTTTTTTTGTTTTTAAATTTCAATATCTTCTTTGGAAAATGATAATGTTTGACCAAAGATCCATTGGTTTAAATTACAAAAATAATTCTAGTAATTATGAAAGGGCATTTAATGAAGGTGTCAAGGCCCTATAAATATGTCCCCGTTCATGTAGCTAAATTGAGCAAACCCCTAAGGAAACCTTTTACACAGTGCCATAAACGATGGCATCAACTTCTCTGAAGTCCATCGTAGCAACACTTTTTCTCTTCGCCATTCTCCTCTCTCCCATGCTGATGTTACCATCTGAGGCTGGAAGACCTAATCGAGGTAATTAAATGTCTTGTTGATTGTTGATTATAATTAATATTACAATAATATCTGATGCAAAACTTCATTATTGACTTTGCAACCACAAGTTTTAGTTTTTTCTCTTCTTTTTTTTGTAATAAAATATTTAGGAGGTAGGTAAGTTATTTATCTCTCTCCTCAAGACGCAAGAATCTAACACTAAATCTATTAATGGTCTGATCACTTTACTTATTGCATGAATTGGCGCACAAACTTTAGTCGTCCATCTGTTTATGTCTTATGTTTTGTATTGTTTTTTGCACGCAGAACTTAATGTGCGAGCTCCCATTATATTTTGTCCTGCCTGTGTTTGTTGCGCCCCGCCGCCTTCACCGAACACATGCTGCCCTTGCCGCTGCAGTACACCTGGCGGTCCTATTTCAGCTGAAGTTGAAAATCAATCCCCATGAAGGCAGCACTAGTTTCTTTGCCACCTGAAAGCATGCAGCTCTAAATGTATGAACTAAGATTATCCTAATAAATATGTCATGTTGAAATAAATACTTCAATTCACAGTTCATATTTCAAGATAGTATGGGAGTTTTCCTCTTGAAAATGATCTCATTTTGTAACCAAAAAAATGTCGAAATGAAATTAATTCCACTACCATCCATAATTAGTTAACATGCAGCAAATGTAGAGTGAATTTTGCCTCAAAAATTATCAGATTATACATATAGTAAAGGAAAAAAGAGTAACATTCCATCTCAATGTCATCATTAAAGTGGAGGTCTTTTGGTTTACTTTTCCTTCCCGATAGGTAAGAAGATCATAAGAACCATTGGAAAAACTCAACTTCGCAGTATAATCTATTTAATAATTCTAAACCGGAGGCTGACTGCTAGAGGTTTAATTTTTTAACCCTTTCTATTTTACAGGAAAAGCCATTCTATTAGGATTAAGAACTGTTGAAAAAGAAAAAAACAGAATAAAAAACAAAATGAGGGCTAATTAAAGCAAAACCCATAAGCGAGGTATTTGAGGAATGTTGTGACTTTTCATTCTGGGTCATGACTGTTTAATTTTTTGGACTTGAAAATTACCGAGTAAATGTAAAATGTGTACATTTTATATTGAAAATGAAGAACTACTACATCGGGAAAAAAAATTCAAAAGGGCTGTGAATAAACTATATGAATCAAAACTAACACCAACAAAATAAAACTACTACGACATCAAACTACGCAATTTGAGAACTTTGGCATGTATAGATGCAAAGGTTAGTATTTCCAAGAATTAATTGAGGATGATTGTGGGTCGGGTCAGGCTGAAAATCTGCCAATTTTTAGCTTTCCATGAGCCGAGGCGGGTTGAGACCACCTCTTAGCTAGGTCGGGCCTGATGTGGAATACATTGGCATGTAACCAGCACTCGAACTAGGCCACCCACGTGGCTAGGTAGGTTGATCCACGGATTGGACCACAAGCTGGCCCACGATACATAAAAGTAAAATTTTATTTTATTTCAAAACTATAAATCATATATCATTTAAAATATGTAATTATGTATAATTATTATTTAAATATTATACTTACTACTTACTATTTACTAATCCAAACTAATACTTATTATTTAAAATTGAAGTCATTGTTTATTGGTACTTAGTCTGATTGGTTCTTTTTGATAACTTAAGACTTTAGAGAAACCTTCAAGTTATTAGTTACAAAACAAGTTCTTAAATTTTTAAAAAAAAATTCTTACTTAAATCTTAATAATATATGACAATGAAGTGGAAATCTTTGTAGTTCCTCTTAAAAAAAACTTAAATCTTAATATTCAAAGTAATTACTTAATATTCAAACTTATTACTTAATATTCAAAGTAATTAATACTTATTATTTCAAGTTCTTACTTATTTGAAAATTAATACTTATTTCAAAATTGTTCTTATTATTCATTAGTAGTTCACAAATTACTAGTTGTTAATACTTCATTATATTAGTATTTATTAGACCAAGTTTTTTTTTTTTTTTTTAAAGCAAACACCTAGTTGGTGGGTATTTCCATTTACTAATAAGAAGAAAAGGTACATGAAGGTTGACGGGAAGCCTAACCCTCCAGCAATGAGGAAATGAATTCAAAGAAAACCCTTTGGATTTTAACAAATTGTGAAATCTAGGATACCTAACTTCCTCTAATTCTTTGAAATGTCAAAACCATACAATCTAGAGCTAACACAGCGAAAGAGGTTTGGAGGACAACCTAGTTCGCATTGTTCTTGGCACATTGTATGTTCTCTTATGTCTTCCTTTCTTTTTCGGACTGAGATTTGCCAATTCTTGGAATGGGTGTACATACCAGCCATTAGGAGATTCGTTATCTGAAAAATAGTAACTTTGTTCTACCAGCACCTTATTATTAGGGATGATGGAATCATCTATCGATTTAAATTTTGGCTGCTGAGGAGAAGGTAGGTTAGACTTGAGTGAAACTTTCGTTGAGTTGATTTCTTTGCGGCTCGAGAATGTGTTTGTCCTATTTGTGCTAATAGGTGTGTTCGAGTTTGAGTTGTCCAGGACATTCGGAGCTAGTTCTAATATTTTTAAGCTGTCTTCCTTTATACTTTGTGGGGGAGAAGGTTTCTTGCTGCTCGATAATAATACAATTTCCTTAAATGAAGGCTTACCTATGGCTGGGTTCCTTTTGGGTGTAGAATTACATCCAAGTTTTGTATTGGGATTAGTGAGTTCCTGAACAACTGGAGGTTTGCGAGTCATTGTCCGAAAAATAGCAAGGCAGCTCCTCCAAAATTTGGGCATATGAGAGATCATCCTTAGACATGTTGTTTGAAGTTGAGAATTAGGCTGTTGGTTTGTTAACTCCTTTGAACAAGTAAACACTATCTCAACTGATTTTGTTGGATTCTCTATCTCTTCCAAATTTGAATTTCCTACTCCATTTTGCAAGGAGATGTTGTCTGAAATTGGAATGTGAGAAGAATTAGGCTACTGGTTTGTTATCTTCTTTGAACCAGTCAACTTTATCTCAATCGATTTTGTTGGATTCTCTATTGTTTTCAAATTTGAATTTTCTGCTCCATTTTACAAGGGATTTGGGGTTTGAATTCCCAAATTTTGTGGGGAATCAATTGGTTCTTCCACCAACTTTGGCGTCTCTTCCTCCACCACTGCCATCTCACTCATTGGCTGGACAACTGCTTGGCCTGATATTGCTTGAGAATTTGATTGAGCTGCCTGTTGAGGGTTTTGGACATGCTTTGATGGATCTTCTACTAATTTGTTCTTGATAACACTTGAAGGACCAGCTTCATGATGGTTTACAGGCGTCTAATGAGCTTGCAGCTTTTCCTTTGTTTGTGGCTTATTCGTAACCAAAGAAGAGCTTTGCTTATATGGAACACCCACTTTGCAATCAACCACGCAATGACCAATTTTGTTACATTTAGTGCAATATTGGGGAAGCTCCTCATATGTTATTTTCTACCATAAACCATCATTGCTTACCCCTAGCCACACTCCTGAAGGAAGAGTGGCCAAAAGGTCCATTTCCACGCAAACCTTAGCGGTATTTGGACGAGTGAAATTCTCTGTGGCAAGGTCCAATTTTAGAGGATTTCCATCTACTTGAGCCAAACTAAACACTAAGTACTTGTTGAAAAAAACCATTGGGAGTCCTCCTAAAGTAATCCAAATTGGTGCAATCGATGCTTCTACCTTTGTACATCTCCATCCAGAGTGAAAAATGTAAGACCAAGTTATTACTTATTAGTCTAAATCAATACTTATCATTTATTAATGATAGAGTAAAAATGTATAATTAGAAAAAAAGACCACATTGTGATAGTTAGGGTTTGGCATAGACCTATAACATATATATTAATATGGACAAAAAAATATACAGAGGGTGACATTGAATCTTACCTCCAAACAATACAAGTTGTAAAACTAATCTGAGAAATTTAAAAGGGCCAATCACCTCATTAGTCCTCCAACTATTTTATGAAAACCAGAATGGTCGCCCCAACTTTAATTTTAGCTATATTAGTCATTGAACGAAATATTTGTATCTAGTTTGATTCCTAAATGGCGGCTCCGTCCAAAACATAAAATTTTTGACTTTTTACCAGTGTTGACTAGAGGCATAACCGTCAAATCATTTGATTCTATGATCTATATATTTTTTAAAATCACCTCATCAATCATCAAATTATTTCATTAAAACCAAAATGGTCTTCTTCAAAAACTTTTAATTTTAGTTGAAATAGTACCTGAACTAAAAATTTTTGTATATAATTTGATCCCTAAATGGTCGTTCTACACAAAAAATAAATTTTTTGAATTTTGACCAGTGTTGACTAGAGGCATAACCCTAAAATCATTTGGTCATATGATTTTTTTATTTAAAAATAGTTTTAGACTTTATAATAAAAAGCAAATATATTACATGGATTATAGATGGTCCAATGGTTAAGTGCTTGATATTTTATTTTGTTTCTAATGCGAGATCGAAACATACTACCACCCATATTCATTTTTCTCAATAATTTCATTTCATTTAAACTAAAATCATAAAATCGTCCTTATCTTTCTCTCTATACCAATGCACTACCAATGCTACCCCTCCATCCCCTATCGGTGAAACCTTTTCACTCTCTTCTGTTTGCCACCACTATCTCCTCCTTTCCCAATCCCCATTTTTTCTTTCTCGCTACCTCCACCTATTCGCTGCAACCATCACTAATTCATGAAGAACTTCTCTTGTTCCCATCCCATTTACCATTATCGCCACAATCTCTTACTTTTCTATTATCCTCTCTCCCTTCCTGCTATCCCTACCCTTCTGTCGTAATTATCACCAGTTTATCCCCCTTTCGCTTCCCATCTCCTTTGCCTCTAGTAGGCAGACTTTCCTTTACATCCTCTATTTATTCCTTTCGAAACATGTCTATATCAACAATTTCTTTGAGATCCAATCCATAACTAACAACTTCCTCACAAAACACTACTCGATTTTCTCCTCATCCTCCTTCCAGTTCTGGCAATGCAAACTCGAAGAGAAGGACGTAATTATCTTCTAGAGGAAACTATATAAATTGATTTTAGAATAGGACATAAAATCGAATTTATCTGTAATATGTAAAAGCCATCATGTTAGTATCATCAAACTCCTCGGCGTTTCCATTTCTAATGATCTTAGGACTAGATGATTTGATGGTTATGCCCCTAGTCAACATCGATTAAAATTGAAAAAAATTATGTTAATTGGGTGGAGCTGCCACTTAATTAGGAATCAAATCGGATACAAATATTTAGTTCAGGACTAATCTAGTTAAAATTAAAGTTGGGGGACTAATTTTGTTTTATGAAATAGTTGGAGGACAAATGGAGTGATTTTTAAAAATAAAAAATTTTAGGGCCAGATGATTTGATAGTTATGCCTTTAATCAACACCGGTCAAAATTAGAAAAAGTTATATTTTGGGTGGAGCTGCCAATTAAGGATCAATCTAGATACAAATATTTAGTTTATTGACTAATCAGGCTAAAATAAAAGTTGGAGAACCATTTTAGTTTTAATAAAATAGTTGGAAGACTAATGATATAATTTTCCCACACTCCTAGAATACAAGAAATAGCAACGGAATTTACTAACGGATTATATCTTTCACTATTAGCGACGGAGTTTGTAATGGATATTAATTTTTAAATAAAACAATTCAAAAAATAAATCCGTCAAAAAAAATTTTAAAAAAATTAAAAATTAGCGGATTGGGGCCGAAATATCTGCTATAAACATAACAAACTTTTTCCTTTTTAAAAAAAATGGTTAAATTGAAAAACATTAATTTAAGTAGAAAATCAGATCAATATTGATTGGTTCCAACAGAAATATCTGTTGCAATTTTATATAAATAAAATAGTTTTTCGGATTTATCCGTTGCTAAGGGACGGACAAAATAAGATATAGGATTTTCTAATTAAAATATTGAAGATGAGGAGGCTATTCCAAAACCCATCTAAAACCAAGGTCAGTCAATCTCCACTAACCTTCCCCTCTTTCCACCACCTTCCACCTCCATCCAAATCAATCCACACTAATCCGTCTCTCTCTTCCATTCCCTCACCTTTCTTTTACGTTGTCTTTTCTACCTCCAATCCATCACCATCACTGAGAAAACACCCAGCGGCGCATGTTGCAACCACGTTGCCACCATCATTCATCCATCCTTAAGGCCCTCTTTGCTAGATTTTCATTGTGTTTTCGGCAACTACTTTGATATGAGTTATTGGAATTTCAAAATATTTTCATTTATTATCTTGATTTATATAAGTATCAGGTTTGAAATTTTCTAAAATTCGAATATTCTTTAAATGGGTAATCTAAGAACTTATTGAAAGTGTTGTGCACTATTTTCTTTTAATTTCATATCTAAGACTATATTGCAAGGAGTACGGCCTTCAATTTGTTAGATTTGTTGCTAGACAATACTTGAAATTTGTAGAAACCTCGTTCTTTGCACTTTCGGCTGGGTAGTCCTTCAAACATAATTTTTTCTTTTTCTTTTTAAAAAAAATCAGACTAAATATTATTTTTTATTATATGGGATTTCTATGGATTACAATATTTAAGTTATGCTACAGTATACTACGATGCCCCAAGGAGTCATCGCTTAATTAATTATTAGAATTCATGAGTCATATCTTGGAATTACTACAGTTAAAATTATTTTAAATGTTATTAATTCTTTGTCTGGTTTTGAAGTCAGAGATGTCCGTTCCAAGAAGTGAATTAAAGGAAAGTTGACTTGAATCACCACAAGCAAAATAAAAGAAATAGAAAAATCCTACTATAAATTTATTGCATCCTGTTTTTTTTTTAATCTCAATTTCATTAAAAAAGAAAAGGCAAGAAATATGTGTGTTTTTTGGTGTAATGTGTGTGTGTGTGTTTGAGAGGGTTTACCACCTTCTCCTTATCTTTTCTTTGGTGTGAAAGTAGAAGGTTACTGTGTGTTCTGTGTGTGTTTTTTGGGGTTTGAAGAGATGAATGAATGAATGAATCACACAATGAATACGTTGTTATGAATGACTGTGTGTTTTTAGTAAAAACTTGAAATTTTTACCCTTCATGAAACACTAAAGTATTCTATAATGCTGAATATATTCAAGTGAAAACAGAACATTCCAATACCTAGGCAACTTGGTGTCATAAGAAAATTATAAGAATGCAAAGTATCCTTCATTTCTTTTCTATGTGACATTTTAAAAAAAAAAAAAAATTCTGTACAATAAGCTACTTTGAAATGCATAGCATTGACATGGTTTGTGTTGTACATTTTCTCGTTGGATGTTTTTGTATGTGACAAAATATAGCTTAAAGTTGGGAACATTAAAAATGAGAAACCATGTTATATAGAATCAAAGGCTTCTTTAGACAAATTGATTACAAGATTAGCAATAATATAAATGTTCAACACAAGAACATCATCATTCAAAGTTGTCTTCTTTCTAACGCATGTCTACTGAAGAGAAAGCAATGGTTATTTACTAACCATCTTCACAATCATATTACAAAATATACCAGTTTGTGGGATGAAAAACCATCTTTTCGGAATGCATCAAAACCAACCTTTGTGTCTCATCATCTGGAAATAAATTATATAATACGTACATAGCAAGTAGCTAAAGCCATTATCTAATCCATACTCTCTGTCTCTTGAAGTTATTGACTAACCTTGAAGTAATTTGATTGTGCTAATTGAAGTCTCAAATGTGTATTATTAAACCTTGAAGTATATCATTTACTCTTTTTGTGTAAGTGTTAACTTAATCTCTTTCTTATTTAGGAGTTGGACTACTACCTAATTTGGGACGACAATCAAGTTTACAATTAAACTTACACCGGAGGACTTGTAAAGATATGTAAGCTTGTCACCATTTGCCTTTGAACATGCTTAATATATGAATGCATAAAAGTGTATTTGTGTTAAATGTGTGCTTAGTTAGGATGAAAGTTCAAAATTTTTTGTTTATGTTTTGAATCGACCCTTATCGGGTCATGATTGATTATTTTTATTGTTTTGTAACTAGGGAAATGTTCCAAATTAGGGGAAACTATACCAAAATTTCTAGAGAATATATACTAATTAAGAGTAATAGTACTACAAACAGCCATTAGTGTGTGTTTGTATATGTGTATATATATATATGTATGTATGTATGCATGCATGCATGTAAGCATGAGTATGCATTAATATGTACTTTTTTCCTCATGATTGATTAAATTGAAATTGGTCTATAAGCACAACAAAGGGACTGTCAAAAAATAAAGAGAACTTTGCCGAAATTTTTATAATAATATTTACTAATAACTAATAATGAAGTAATAATAATACTAATAAGATCTTGTGTTATTGTTTTGCAACTAGGGATACAAGAACTTACAAGTCAAATTTTTATGCAATATTATATTGTTATAATAATCCCCTAAATGTTTAAATATTTACTTCTCACAGATTATCGATCTTTGATCTTGTTGTCATTGGATGTATGATAGGATATTACCTAATCGAACTAGTTACACATAGCATTTTTTAGATGGGGTTAGAGAGTTTATTAATTTTGCTTGCAATCAACCATTATATGTTAATGATAAAGAAATTAGGTGCCCTTGCTCTAAAGACCAGAATGCGAAATCGATGAATCCAGATCATGTAGCTGAACACATTTTGAAATATGATTTCATGGAAGATTATTGGTATTGGACTTCACATGGTGTGTCTAAACTAGTAGGGATTAATGCTCATAGGGTATGTCTATTCAAGTAATTCTGGATTCCTGCGTAATGGACATCAGAATAGATACCAAAGTATGGTGTTTGATGCGGCCGGTCCAAGTAATTGTGTATATGAATACCGTAAGGAAGAATAACATAGAGTAAATATTAAGGAGCCTCGTAATACTGAAGTCACAAACTTCTATGATATGTTGCAATATGCTCAATGACAATTGTATCCTAGTTGTGAACCATTTACTGAGCTATCCATAGTTGTTCAATTAATAAGTTTGAAATCAGACTATAACTTGTCACAGGGTTGTGTTGACAGAATGTGTGATATTGTGAAACGGGCAACTCCTCCTGGTAATTGTATTACATGTAATTTTGATGATATAGAGAAGTTAGTGAAGGAACTTGGTTTATCTGCTATTAGGTATGACTGTTGCATAAACGGGTGCATGCTTTTTTATAAATGTACCGGAACTGATTGCAAGTATTGCAAGTATCCTCAATATAAACTACCCAAAAAGAGCTGTGGAAGGAGTAAACCAGTTCCTTACAAGAGGATACATTACTTTCCAGTCATACCAAGACTTAAGAGGCTATATGGCTCTCCTAGATCAGATGAATACATGAGATAGCACGCTGAGAATAGGAGAGATTCTAGTATCTTATGCCATTCCTCGGATGGTGAAACAAGGAAACACTTTGATCGAAAACACCCTGATTTTACATTAGAACCAAGAAATGTAAGACTTGGTTTGTGTCTATACGGTTTTAATCCTTTTAAAAAATAACAGTAAACTTACTCATGTTGGCCTATTATTGTAACTCCATAGAATCTTCCACTCTAAATCTATCTGCTCCTTATATATTTTTAACTTGCTTGATTCTCTGGTCTACATGACCCAAAAAGACGAATTGATGTGTACTTGCAGCCTTTGATTAACAGATTAGAACATTAATAATTAGAGGGAGTTACTACATATGACATTTTCAAGAAACAAAACGTTAAGATGAGGGCACATTGATGTGGACTATTAATTATTATCCTGCATATACGATATGCTATCAAGGTGGAGTATAGTAAGAAAATTTGCATGTTCCATTCGTATGGAGCAAACCAAAGCATTCAGGTTGAAGTTTGGAGGAAAGAAATCTTGGTTTGACTGTCATCACCAAATTCTTGCCCAAGGATAATGTCTTTAGGAGGAAAAGATATGCTTTTTACAAGAATCGTGTTGAGAGGTCACATCCTCCTCATAGGTTAACTGGCAAAGAATTGTGGAACGAGTTAGAACCCTACTAAAAATAAAAAATTTGAAGGTTAAATGCACAAAACTGGATAGATATGAGGTGACACATAACTGGTGCAAGTAGAGTATCTTTTGGGATTTACCTTATTGGAAGGACAACTTAACTTTTCACAACTTGGATATAGAAGAATGTTATCAGAAATGTTTTCATACTGTGATGGATAACAAAGATAGGACCAAATACCATACAAAGGCACGAGATTTGAGTGTTTATTGTATGTGACGTGAATTGGAGTTGAAAACCTTAAATAATGGAAAACTTGCAAAACCAAAATCTAACTTCTCCTTCTCATTAGACCAACGATAAGAAATCTATGGTTGGGTTGAAGGATTAAAGATACCAGATGGATATGCTTCAAATTTGGCTAGATGTTTTGATCGGGATAGAGGCAAGATACTTAGGATGAAAAATCATGATTGTCATATGTTTACGGAATGACTGCTTCCTATTAAATTTGGTGGATTGCTTGAATCAATATAGAAGCCTCTCATTGAGTTGAGTTTTTTTATTTATTTACTTTTTAAGGACTTGTGTTGCATTGAGTTACAGGAAGATCTGCTCCTTACAATGGGAAAAAATATTCCTGTAATCTTGTGCAAATTGGAACGAATATTTTCATCAGAATTTTTTGACATGATGGAGTATCTACCCATATACCTGCCATATGGAGCACTAGTTGGAGGACTTGTTTAATATAGATGGACGTATCTATTTGAGAGATAATAATAAACTTAAAGCATGGTATAAAAATGAAATTTATAATGAACCTGTAATGCATGGTTAATAACCTATTATTATGAAGAAACTTTTAATATGTTTGTTTAATTAACATCTAGCTATTCATATGACTTGAAAGACATGGTTAAAATAGAGTCCGTCTGGAAGACTCCATATGTGAGGCATACTTGTCTTTAGAGACTTCCTACTTTTATTCTTACTATTTCAAATCCCATTTTCAATGTAAGCGACAATAATTAGATGCAATGAAGATGATGGATTTGATGCGACCATGCCACCTACCTTGTCAGTATTCAATCATTCGGGTCGATCGTCAGGAAAATGTAAACAAAGATTTTTGATGGATCAGGAGATGGCTATAGCAGCATTGCACGTGCTCTTAACCTATGATGAAGTGAAACCTTTCTTAATGTAAGTATAACATTTTTTAATTAATTATGATACTTTAACTTAGGTTTAATGTCTTTGAAATGAAAATTATTTGTAGGATGTACAAGAAATCTGTGTGAACATATATATGACCTCATCTTATTGACAAAGAAGTTGAACTATCAGTAGAGAAAAATTTTGTAACATGGTTTCATCAACATATAAGTAATAATACTAATTTTATATAGTGCCATAAAATTTAAAGATAGATGTTTAATCTAAAGTTTTGATTGTAATGTTAGGTTCACAATCCACAAAACATGATACATAATGAATACTTGAATGATTTTGCATGAGGCCCTAGTAGAAAGGCAGAAACATGGTCAAATTTTTTTGTTAACGGATATATCTTCCACACTAATGAATAGGCAGAGCATAGAAAAACTATTAATAGTGGAGTCTCTGTCAAAGTGAAGGTTCAAGTGACTATTATGATGTGCTTAATGAGGTGGTTCAATTACACTATCCATGTCACAAAATGGTTGTTTTCTTCAATTGTGATTGGTATGATTCGATTAGTAGTCGGGGCATTAGAGTTTATAACCAATATGGAATTGTTGAAGTTCAAAAAATAGAGAGGTATCCAAAATTCTAGTGTGATCCATTTGTACTTGCATAACATGCATATCAAATGTATTATGTTTCATATCCAGGACGAAACAGAGACCGATTGGATTGGCTAGTTGTCATAAAGACAAGGCCTAGGGGTAGAATTAACAAAGATAATATAACAGAAACACCTTACTAGGATCAATATCCTCTAGTTGTTGGGAGAATTAACAAAGATCATATCATAGAAACTCCTTACCAAGATCAATATCCTCTAGTTGTTGGGACAATTCATGATAATGACCTTATAGGACTTTTAGTCGACAGTAATGGGGTATTTGAAGAAATTGATGAAGATGATTTGGGCAGGCCTACATGGTTGGTTTAGAAGAAGAAGACGAAGAAGAAGAAGAAGAAGATGATGATGAAAGTCATGAAGAAGGTGATGAAGAAGAAGAGCAGAATGAATTCAAAGAAGATGAAGAAGAGGGTGGATGAATACGATTTTGAATAGAAATTATGAATTTGTGCTTTCTCCTTACTTGTATTAAATTTAAGATTCACGATATTCTATTTTTTAATTTCATCGAAGTTTTATTGTTCGTAGTAAGTATGCCTAATTAGTATTTTGATGATTGTGGAGAGCCTTAATATCACGTTTGATCACATTTGTATTGTCTTTATTACTGATGCAGATTACATGTTAGTTTTTCGAGTAGCAGATTATTTCATTTGTGCTTGATATTTCGTATAAAGTTGAAGGGATAAATATTTTAGCATGATTTATGATTATGTTCTTCAATTCTATTACTTCATCATATCAGTTTTGTTAGACAAGCATATACATTTTGGTTGTTGGGCTGGCATGTGTGGCAGAAATAGTAAGTTGGGTGTTAATGGATTTTAGTTGGTAATGGCATTTAAGACTTTTGTGGTTTTTGATAGTTTTTGGCCTATACAAAATTTGTTACTAATATTTCTTTGTTGTAAAAGTGTATTTTCTGTTGTGCAATTAATATATAGCTGACATAAGAAAACGGAAAGATAAGAATGCGGCCATGAGTCCAAGAAGATGTCCACCCCTAGTACCATATTATTCATGTCTCCTCTTACATTTATGCCTTTCAGTATGCCTCTTCTTATATCTATGCCATTTAGTATGCCACCTCTTACATCTATGCCAAAGAGTATGCCTCCTCTTACATTAGTACCGTTTCATATGCCTCATCCTATACTAGTACCTTTTATCATACCTTCTTCTACATCTATACTTATGAGTATGCCTCCTCCTACATTGATGCCTATTAGTATGCCTCATCTTACCCTATAACATGGTATAGTTGGGATGGCTGGGGGTGTTCAAAACACTTTTTCACATTGATCAAGTGCTTTAACTAGATCACCTAAAGTATCTACAAATGATAGTTTAACTGACATTCAAAGTGGGAGCAACACTACAAAGAAATTTTTACAGCTACTTAGTCCTGAGTAATGAATTTATAGCTATATTATATTTATTTAATTTTATTTATTGATAATACAATTTAATTTTCATGCTATGATTATACTTTAGGTCCATATATTTATGATTTATATTTTGTTTAAATAGGTTTAAACATTATCAGCACGAGACTGCTTCTCATATTAACCATCTCATCAAGACTAATTTCATTGGTCCTTCTCTTTTTTGGAAGAAAATTCCAAAAGAGTTGTGATACTTAATGTTCAGAGAATTTGGAATGAGCCACTTTGTTTTGATTATTCAATGTGAACATTTTTTTTACTTATAACTCTAACGTTATAACTTTTTTTTTTTTGTCTTGGTATGTAGAACACTTTTTATTGCCTTCCGAAGGATACCAATGAAGTCTGCAAGATATTTGAGTGTCGCAGCTAAGAATACATGAAAAATATAATGGATGACGTTCGTAAATTTCAGACCTGACCAAACTAAATTGGAAAGTCCATATGGCCTCAATTGCTAAAAATATGGGATAGAGAGAAGTTCAAGTCCAAAAGTCAAAAAATAAGCAGAATTGTGCATTCACTTGCAATGGTAAAAGATTTCCACTGCATACTGGTGCCAACATCACCTATTTAGCACACCAAGATAAATTGGTATATATTTATAGATTATGGTTTATTTTGACTCATCCAGTTATATTTATAACTTAGGTTTTATATTTCTATTTTTTTTTTGGCTAATTAAGGCACTATCTTTCATGTTTCAAAATTACTAGATAAAAGGAAATGATGTTCGTGATCTTGGTATAGTTGCTAACTTTTTACACACCCATACATAGAAGCCAGACAAGGATGGCATTAGGCAATGGGCAAATTAGGAGCACAAGAAATTCATGTAATTACTAATTTTTTTGAGTTCTTATAAATTTTTATAATTATTTTCATGAAAAATTGACCTATGTAATGATTGATTGATGCATTAAAAGGAAAATTTCATTGCTAAGTGATTTGAGATTCAGTCCAGTCAAAACTCTAATGCTGAGACTGATACATCACAACAGTCATCCTTGCCTAGTAAAAATTTAAGTACGGACACAAAGTGTTGGTGAGATGAAGAAAGGCTTTGGACAGGTTCTTGGACTTGCTAGTGAGGCTAAATCTATTTATAACAGTACCTCTTATAGCACATATGGGTTGTTGGGCTTGCTAGCTTAACTATTTTGTTTTTCTTTTTCCCCTATCATTTTCCCCTTTTCTTCCTTTTCTCTTTTTTACCTTTTTTTCCTTTCTTTTATATTTTTTCTCCCTCCATTAGTTACATCATTCGTTTTGCTATAAATAATTATACGCACATATTAAATTATTTTAATTTTTCTCTTAGTTCTTTAGATTTGTTAAGTTTAAGTAGTTGTTAATTCTTATTATAACAATATATATATTTATTATATTAAAAAGACATTTTTAATCTAGATTTAAATAATAAAAAATATATAAATAAGATAGACTTGTAATTAGTTAACTATAAATACACATAAGAAATAAGAAAATTAATTAACTAGTAATATTTTATCTATCTTTTTTACACTGATAAAATCTCTTATTTGAATTATGATATATTTTTAGCTAATATTTGATTTTATTAATTAAAACTCAAAATTTTTTGAATTATTGAACTTTAATTTTTTTTAAACATAAACATATTTAAATAATTTAATTACTTGTTGAAATATGCTTTTCAATGTAAGCAACATATATTCTATTACAGAGGGAATTGTAAGAAATTAACAATAATGAAATTTAACAAGCAAACAAGCTACCAAAAAAACAAAAAATTAAAGAGTTAGTTAAAGCAAGACAACGAAGTATATCTTAGGTAGTAAGATGTTTCTCCTATGACCTATTAGTCATGGGTCAAGTCACTAGAAAAAAGAGGGAGAGGTGGGTGTTTTTTTTTTTTTTTTTAATAAATTAGAATTAGTTAAAGGAAATTATAAATTTTATATTTCCTAAGTATACAAATAATGACAATACAAGGAATGAAGTAGTTAATGGCATGAGAAAAGCGAGGAAAAAAAAAGAAGAGAAACAAAAGAAAATGAAAAATTAGCAAGGTAAAAAAGATAAACAAAAAATTTAATATAATAGGGTGATATATATTTATATCCAAAAATATCAAGAAGGATTCAAGAAAGGGGGTTAAGTGCCTGTAAGATGAATACAAGGGAGCAAAATATAACTTGTGGTATAGTTGAGGGTGGTTGAAAACACTTAACTCTAATGAAAATAGTATGGTATTTATTGGAGTTTTCTTCCAACATTGACCCCAAAACTAGCCGTTTTATAGTTATTGGGGAAAGGGGGGACTAAAAAATTCAATTAAATGGCTTGAAAAAAATAAAAACAAAAGTAATTTTACTGCTACATTCCGGACTTGCCTCACAGTCTGGTTAAATAATAGATTCTCGATTCGGACCGTTGACTGGTCAGGCCATTAACCAATGAGCCGATCACAGTCCAATTGGCGTGTGAGGCTGAGCTAGGCCAAGGTTGAAAAATCAAGACTTGCCTCGACCTTATGGGTTGTTATGGATTCAGACCAACTTACTACAATACATAGCCTAGGCGATCCAATATGTTGACCCGGCCCACTATCATGTCTAAGTAAGGGGTGGAGGGGGAGGGATGAGTTAAAAAAAATAAAATAATTACTTGTCACTATTGGATAATGATTACTTGTGGAATTTTTTTGAAGGAGAATACCTAATTCTTATCAATTTCGGTTTCTTATTTTGTCTTATATTATTTAATTTGGACTAATTTTGTGTCTAACAATGTTTCGCACTTAAAGTACAAATCTTTTGCTAACTATTTGCTAATTTTTGTAATTGATTTTAGGTTAATTTTTTTGCTTGACCAAAAACTAGTAGGAATCAAGGGAAAATTTGCTAACTTATTGGACTAGGTGTTAGAGAACCCTTAGGACTTAAAGTGTATAAATAGGAGCCCATGTAAACGGTTAAAATCATATTTTTTGAAAATTTTCTAGAGCATTGGTAGAGAGGCAATTTCGTTCGGTACCGAGAACTAGTTGTTCTTGGAGTTGGGTATATTTTCTTAAGTCCTAGTTCTTTCCTATTATTTTGTTTACATTATTTATGTTTATTGTATAATAGATACCACTCATGCCTAGGTTTATTTTCCTTTGGAAATATTACTATAAAATAGTGAAATTTTGTTTGTTAGTATTTGTTTTGAAATCTAGAAATTAATTTCCAAATAAAAAATTTATTTTCTGAAAATTATTTTAGCATGAATTACGGAGTAAGGGTTTCTAAAAAAAAATTAAACGAGAGAGAGAAGAGGGACTACGGACAGCAAAGGAGGCTGCCGGAGACACCTCTCGGACTCTGATAAAGGCGTGCTGGTCACGAATACTGTTGCTTTTGTTCACTACTATTGCCACTAGTCTATTGCTGCCGGTGGTTGAGGCTGCTAGTAGTAGCAGCTGCTAGAGGTTTGCGGTTGGTGACGGCAGGCTGGTGAAGATGAATCGGCCAGGGCTGGTCAGTGGCAGATGGAGTTGGTTGTTCGGTTTTATCCAGAGGAAGAAGAAGGAGGATAAGGAGGGAAAGAAAAGAAAAAGAAATTTCAGAAACTTACAAAAGTAATTTCTGAAAAAGAACAGAGAAAATTTATATTCTATTCTATTATTTTGTTTTATGTTTTCCTTTTGTTATTTATGTAGTAAATCTTATAATTTATTTATAATGTAATTTTTGGAATAAATGTTTGGACACTTTTGACGTAATTAATTATAGGATATCAAAAGCCAACTTTTGTACTAAATTAATAAAATAATTTTGAAGTTTTAAGTTGCAAGAATGATACTTTTTTTTTACTATATTTTGGAATATTAAAAATGGGTAATTCCTAAACTTTTATTTTGGGAAAATTATTTTAAGAAATGTCTACTGGAATGAATATTTTGTAATAAAGAAATATAGTACTATTTTAGTAGTTTTTTTGCAAGAATAAATAAGATAAATATTTTACGGGATAGTACAGGAGTTGTTTTAGTATTATTTTGGAAAATAAATATTTTCGGATTGGACAGTATTTTGTGAAAATCTTCATGAAACTTTGGGATTTGATTCCACAATTATTTTGCAGATGTGCTTTAATGCAGCTAGTTATAAAATCATAAAACTTCAGGTGCTTCAAATCTTGCTGCCCACTCACTTGTAGTGAGGTTTTCACTTGCTCAACATACCAAAGGTTAAGCATTAATCTACTTTAGCTCACCTAAGGCAAGCTTTACATGCCCTCATAGCTCGCCCTAGTGAGCACTCGTCCGCTTGAGTTTATTCCAAACTTCAACTTTTGAATGCGAAATGATGGTTCTGTCCATTATCTTTGGCTAAACAATTATTTGGTTATGCCATTTTGGGCTTTGCTCTCACCGAAACTATTGCATTGTGACCTGCATACAAAAATAAAACACAATAAATAACTATTCATCCGTTTTTAACATACCAAATAATCAACGAACACAATCAAACCTATGAATCACTAACACACAAATTAATTAACATTAAATACTGAGAATTGGGACCAGAAGAATACAAATTAAGCACAAAAGGACCATATAATAGCTCTATTTAAAGAACTATCATATAACCACATATATATATATATATATACATATACACACATATATATACACACACACATATATATATATATGTGGTTATATTCTCTTAAATATGTGACATTAATTTAAATATTTTGTAGATATTTTTTTGGATATAATGATAGCAAAATTTTTAAACAATAAAAACATAAATACTTTTAATTATCATAGAAAGCATGCATATTAGTAGAGCTTCTTTAGAAAAAGTCACTAAATTATAAAGATAATAGGGTAGTTAATAGTTAAGTAGTTTTAAATTTCTAGTAAATTTTAAATTTTAGCAACTGGAGAAAAATAAATGCTCAATTTTAAAGAACTATTATCCTCCTTTACAATAACCAAAAACAAATCCAATCCTAAATAGTTCTAATTAGGTAATTTAGAGAGTATTTGCACATTTTGTCATTAAACAAATAAAAAATAAAGATAAAAGACAAAATAAAGCATCCTTATCCTAACAAGAATTCGTTACCTTTGACGTATCAAAACGTGAATCGCTGTATTTTAGGCTACAATTACATAAATTGTGTTCTAATATGCATGAATAGGGACTTAGTTCATGGGGGTAGAAAGGGTTTCTGATAACTATGATGATCGACTGATAGTGTGGTTTGCATGTGATATGATTTGGAAACGAAACTCGTACTACAAGTTATAAAAATAGAACCCAATCAACACTAAACCTCACCCATACACTCACAAGTATATGAGGCAAGTTTATAGGTAGTGGTAACTGGGTATCGTTTCCACAAGGATTGAGGATAACAATTACTAAGCTTATGAACCTTTGCACTAGTTAGACAAAATCATTAATAGTTTGTCACTAACTACTAGCTTGCAAACAATTAAATAAGCACCAACATTAACTACCTAAACTAAAAAATCATGTAAATAACAACTCTAGAAAAGCAAATAAAATTTATCCTAAGAAAGCAAGTAAGATTACCACTAATTAACTAGATTTTAAGAAAGCTTAATTGAAATGAAAAGACAATTTAAACTAATCTTAACTAGAAAAGCTTCTAAATTGAACTAAAAGATTTGAAAGTCTTCATTGTCTCCAAGTAAAGAAAGCTTGGGAAATGGGAAAGATTTAAACTTAAAACTAAGAATTTTTTGGAATTTTTGGTTTTTAAAAGAGAAACAAAGGAAAGTCCACTAATTTCTAAGAGGTTTAAAGCAAGAATTTGAAAATTAATCTAGGAAATTAAATAAAGTAGCAAGAACACAAAGAAAAGTTAGATTTTTACTCTAAATGGATTGCAAGAAATTTAAATGAAAAGCATATAAACATTACATCTACTTGAAATTAATTGAAAGCCAATTAAAATTAACTAAGAAAGATTAAAATTTGCGAGAAGATAGGATTAGATCTAAGATGGAAATTAAAGAGAACTTTTTAATTAAAAGAAGACTTGAGAGTTAAGTTATACTAAAACTCTAATTTGCCACCTACACCTACACTTTGTGTAATATACTATCTACCTACTTACGACTTGCCTATGGAATAGTACAAGTCTAGTAATTTAGACGAAAGCTAACTTGAGGTAAAAGATTACAATTTAGCAAAAATTATAATACTGGATGTGCCACTATATCACGATATTGATTTTGTACTAAAAATCCATATCAGGATATGGAGTTCTGAATAAGCTTGAACATTTTCATCCACATTGCAATACAGATTTCTAGTATTGCGATATGAAGCCTTCATTAGCAACTTGATATCTCCTTTTGCCTTTCTTCTCTTGAAAGCTTCCATTCTTTATACTCCATATCATTTAATCTAGACCTATAAAATACAATAAACATAATAAGTAACAAATTAAACTAGAATTAATACTAGAATGGTCATATTAATACATATGCAAGTGCAAATACTAAATCCAATGAAACTAAACAAAAATCATAAATTTACTCTAAAATTTAAAAAATACCAACAAAATGCTAGAGTAAACAAGTAAAATAACTCTAGTTTCCTAGAGTTATCACACTCCTAAATTTAGTGTTTTGCTAGTCCTGCACAAAATAAGAAAATATGCTAAAGAACTTAACTAACAAGTAAACACAAAACATCACCAAAATAACAACACATAAGGTGAACAATGGATGTACATTGAATAATTTGGTGACCTCTCAAGGGACCTCAAATACCATATGACCATTGAACAGTTTTAACTAGTCATTCAAGTTTTTTAAGTTTTCCAAAAAAAATGAGTTCAAATGCCAACATAAGATTTCAAATCACCAAGTATTAACCATAACGAAAAAGATTTTCAGAAAACAAGAAAAAAAGATCCATTCATCCAAAACATAATTTTGCTCAAATCAAAAGGATTATGAAGTTTTTCAACCATCTCAACAAGGCCACATAAAAATAGAAGATATTATTAGGATTCTATCTAAATGCACATGTCACACAAAATTGGGAATATTAATCTATCTAGCAATAAGTAGAATGATATTAATGATGGATATTAAAAATATTTTTTCCTCAACTTGTTGGTAAACTAAAATGTAAAGGCTCATTTCTACGAGTTTGCTTCCAAAGTCTACTTGCCTCAGTTTAAAAACAATCCTAATGGCCACTTCGGACAAACCATACTTGTGATGGTTGAATTCGATTCTAGTCTTATTACTATTTTAATGGCATATTTTAAAGAAACAACATTGGTAAATTTTGGAATCCTATACCACCTTATTGCTAAAAGCAAAATATTTTGTATTTTTCATGACCTTGAAGAGGAGTAAAATATATCCAAGATCATATCAAACCCAATCACTACACCAGATAGAATGATACTTCACTATGCAAACACTCAAAATGACCCACTTAACTTCTATTCTATTTAAACTAATTTTTCCAAAAGATAAGTCAATAAATAAGGTATTACTATTGATTTAATCAAAAACACATTGCAAATGAATTAAAACAAAAATATGAATCCCTCACATTTTGAAAATAGTAATATATGATTTTTGAGATTCATTTGTAGTAAAAGAACCATCAACACACACCAAAACCCATGAAATTCTAAGTTTAATTAATCCAAATATCATATGGTGTTGCAAGCCATTTTTTATCATTGAATACCATAGTTTACTCATTTTTCCATCCAAAATCTATCATACAAATATTTAAACATGGAAGGCACCATTCCCAGAAATAAGAAATAACACCCCAAACCTGTCAATTTATTCTAATGATTAGTACAACTCATCCATCCACTCACCAAAAATCACACAAACACATACTAACATTAGTAAAATTAAAATATAGATAACATAATCTGAGAATAAAGTGCTACCAAATTTGGCCCAAGAACTTACTCAAAACCAACCAATGAAAACATAAAGAAAATAAAAAACATTGAATAACTAGAACCAAATAAACATAAATAAAGTCAATCCATCACTTAAGCACAAATGACAATGTACTTGGTGGTTCAAACAAGGTAAGGATAAAGGTCTTCTACAACTTTGGGTAGCCATCATGCTTCACCAGTGACTTTATTGATATCTTCAACAACCATCTCATTGTCTGTTCTACCATGTTAACTTAGTTTTCTTCAAAGTCTTCCTCCTGAACTCCACCAATTTCATTCATGGGCCTAATTCCTCCTACTAGTCTTGTTGTTCCGCTTGAGTTGTCCTCATTTGTGGTACATAGAATTGTTGTCCTCAAGGAACTGCATATTGTCAAGAAGGTGGTAGCAATGGATGAATTCATGACCTCATTATGGAAAGTTGTCTATGTTCTTCCGTCCAAGCCATGCTGTGGTGAATGAGCATTTGACTGTAGGTCTAGTAACCATAAAGTTCATTATTTTCTTTCTCACTTTGTGGTGTGTTGAAGACATTTTCCCATTACATGAAAGTGGTGGTTTGATAGTTTGTTGATGCCTATTTGACTCACGAATCATGTTCTATACATACTTCTTGTCGATCAGAGCCCTTTCAAATGTTTGAGGCTCTCCTGGGATAATCGGGCTTCTTGCATCAATACAAAAAAAATGAAATCAACTTAGGTAAATAGAAGCTAGGACGGTTTGATGTTCCATTTACTATGACATTTGAGACAGTCCCTGCTGAATCAATCTCCCAACATTAAGTGGCATGCCCTCAAAAGTAGCATAGACGAGAAAAGCCTTATCCCTTTGTGCCACACTAACTGCACTTGAACCCCAAATCTTACAACTTACAAAATAAAATCATATCTTGGGCAAAATTCTAAGACCTTTACAAGGCAGTCTCAAATAAACATTTTCGGTAGCATTCATAACCCACTGCACTCCTGGCTCACTCAACTGGTTCCTAATTGCCTCCATGCCATTTCTATCCCTTAAGAAAGTTAGATACTCATCATGAGGGATATTAGGTAAATTATAAAAAACATTGATTTTCTTGGTAGAAAAGTCTACCAAAACACCTCAGACTTTACACTTTCCATCTTCTAAATCACAAAGATTGCAATGAAATTCCATTACTAAGTTAGTGTAGCCCGATTTCACACCCTCATTAAGGTGCCCCCAATTTTTACTCATCAATTGTTCCTCTAGTTCTAATTTAATGTACTCGAGATCACACCCTAATTTTTAGACAAATCAAATGCTCACTCCCTAATGACGTCATGTTTTTTATAAGAATAAAAAAAATCTCTTTATCCCTATCACTCACAAAAATCAATTCACTATTAAGCTCAAGACTTTCACTTGAACCCTCATAGGCTTTTCTTTTCTTTGATGACTCTTCCCTTCTCCTACTTCTACCACTTCTTCCTCTAAACACCTCATCATGGTTCAAACAAGTTCAACAATTTTAATCAAATCAAATTTGCAAATTCAATTAGCAAAAATTCTTCACAAAACTCCCCAAATTTAGTTTTTTTTTAGCAACAAAACCAATTCAAGCAATTAGTTGATGAATTCCACAATTCCACAGTCAAGGAAACAAATCCACAACAATACCAATCCAATCAAACAATATATTCACAAACCCAAATCAAAGTCTCAAATCATGATATTGAAGTCCACCAAATTCAAGGGAAAACTCAACAATAATGCTTAACAATCAATCTTCTATATCCTTAAAGTATTGATTCTAGAACAAGAAAATTTACAGGGTTGAGCATAATTGGAAAATTTTATCAGAAATTTGAAATTGATTCACCCTTGAAGACCTTGAATCTATCCTTTGAATCTTGAGAAAAACTCCTCTTCTACCAATTTGATGGATAAAATTGAATTCTAGGGAGTTTGGTAGCTTTGATTATGGTGGTTTATGGTGGATTTTAGAGAGAGAAAGTCGAAGAAGAAAGAAAGGGCTAGGGTTTTTGTGAGTTGATTATGAAGAAAAAGGCTAGAAATTATCAATTTAATATTTTGCCCGACATCGATTTCATGATATCGATTTTGTATGTAAAATCAATATCGCAATATGGGGGTAAAATTTAACTCGGCAACAAGGCCATATTGCGATATGGCTTCTATGAAAAAAAATCCACCTCACGATATGGGATGAACTTCAGCAAAGACAAAAATAAATACTTAGCCAATTTTTATTTTTTTTTTGGAAATCCACCTCTATATATCGATATCGATTAGTTCCATACCGCGATATCGTCTGAATTTTTTTTCAAATGATATAGAAAAATGGAAATCCATATCTAGATGTGGAGGTGAATTTCTGCAAAGGCAAAACTCAACACTTAGCCAAAATTTTGAAAATTTTCATACGATATCTTGATATGGAAATCCATATCTAGATATGGGTTGAACTTCTACAAAGGCATATTTCAACATTTAGCTAAAATTTTTTAAGTTTTCAGATAGGTTGAACTTCTGCGAAGGCAAAAATAAACACTTAAGACAAATTTTTGCCAATCCTTCTCAACTTCACTCCAAGCCTTTCACCACCTACAACCATAAAAAGTACAAGGTTTAGTGAACAAATTTCATCTATTTCCTTAGCAAAATTTATTATCAACAGAGGACAACAACTTAATCCAAAAGTAACCCTAAATCACCTACTTTAACCAACACATTAACAACATAAAATTCAACTAAAAATAAGACAAAAACATGAAATTAAAGCTTGGGGTGCCTCCCAAGATATTAACGCTTTTTTATAATCATTAGCTTGACTATGGCATGAATTGATCAAGTTAAATGACTAAGGATGGTTGGCCATCCTTTTTGTTTTGGTCTTCATGGAAAAAGCTTGTCTCCTTTCTTGTCAACTTTGAGTGCTTGATTTCCAGTTCTCTAATAGATGTGACCTTTCTTCCAAATATTAGCCATAGACAATGGACCAAACCAAACACCTTCATAGTTTCATACCAACACCTTTTCTTCTTGTGCATCTTTAATCTTTTGTCATTATTCTCTCCCTAATAATCAGTATTTCTTGATTCTTTTCCATGTCACCACCAATATCGGGTGGTTTTTCCTTCAAGGTATCCTTGTCTTCATTCCCCAGGTTAGGTTGCTTGTCCTCATAAAATTTGAATTTATCATCCTTCAACCTAACAACAAAAGAATCAAGTGAATGGTTGTCACAACATTCCTCAAAAATTGGAACATTCTCATGCGATTCAAAAACATTAAATTCAACAATTTCGTCATTTTCAATTTGAAATGTCAATTTCCCTTGATTTACATTAATTATTGCATGTGCAGTTGATAGAAAAGACTCCCCAAGATCAACAGAATATGGGAATTTTTTCCCATCGCAGGCACTAGGAAATCTATCGAAAAGATAAGTTTATCCACTTGCACTAACTCGTTTTCCAATAGGCCATAAGGTCTCCTTTTGGACATATCCGCCAATTAAAGAGTGATTTGCGTAGGTTTTGTATTTGTTATCCATAACTTGTTATAGATCGTCTTTGGCATCACATTGATGCCTGCACTTAAGTCACATAATACTCGATTCAATATTCACCGATATTGAAAAATTACTAAGATCTTTCAACTTTGCACTATCGTACTATACTTTGATTGAGGCATACCCTTTCTTCATCATCCCAATTTCTCTTCTTAGCTAAAATCTCCTTCATAAATCTGGCATAGTGAGGTATCTTTGTGAGTTCTTCAACTAAGGGAACATTGATATGGAGCTTTTTAAACACCTCAAGAAATTGGTTGAATTTCTTCTCCTTGGGTCAATCAATCTATGAGGAAACGGTATCTTCACCAAAGAGTGTAGAGGCAAAGGTTGTTCAATTTGTTTGTTCTTACACTCTTTCTTCTTTTGAGATTGGATATCTTCTTCTTCATTCCCAATTTCTTCTTCACTTTTGACCTCACTTTGATTTCCGACCACCTTGGATTTTTGAGTATCCACTTCATTTTCAACTTCCTTCTCACCTCTTTTTACAAGCAATTGTTTACCACTTCTTACAGTTATGGCATGAACTTGTTCCCTTCCATTATGGTAGCTTTGAGGTTGGTACCTTGGATTTCACTTGGTAGGGCCCTCATTTGCTTCTCGTTGTGTGTCTAGCTACTTAGCCCAATTGAGTCTCCAAATTTCAATTAGTGGCTCCTTGATTTCTAACAAAAAGCTTCTTGCTCCCTCCTAAAGGCATTTTGTTCCCTATTAAAATGATCATAATCCCTCTTCAATTAAAATTTTCATTTTCCCTCCTTAAAAATTCCATGTCCCTCCTAAGATTTTCAACTTGAGGACTATTCCCTTCTCTTTGAGCATATGGATCATTATACATTGGAAGAGATTGGGTGCGGGGTGGCAAGTAGGAAGCATTTGATTGAGAATTTGGATACAAAAAGTTCACTTGAGATTGGTGGAAGTTCCTTTGACGTAGAGGTTGATAAGGTCGGGATGTGGAAGATGAAGCTTGATTTTGGAAGTTGGGTTGGTGAAAATTTGATTGATGATGGCTATTTTGTGAGCTTTGACCTCCCATACGAAAAATTGGGGTAGTTCCACAAGAAGGGTTATAAGTGTTACCTTATGTATTAGGAGGATTCCTTGAAGAAGATTGTTGTTTGGACACGTAGTTCCTTTTCTCATTACCACTCATGGGTGCTTTGTATTGGCCATTCATATGATTACTGGCACAAAAATACAAACCAACGACCCTTAAGGAGACGCAGATATGCATTTGCCGTATTCTTCCTACCAAGATTTTCCAAAACTCTAGTTGAATTTATTATCATGTTCATCATCGTACCTTGTTGAGCCAAAATTGCATACTTTGATTCAAATGATTCACCCTTCTTTGCCCTTGAGGTTGTTGTGCATTGACTTGGGGATTGTGTTAAACTATGGGGCCATGTTGGTAGTAGTTAAAGACCGTCTTATTAAGTAGTTTTGGGTTTCCTCTGACATCATAAATGACAATGAAGCCCCCGTCAAAGCATCTTCATTGGACTTCGTTTCTTTGTAATGTCTATTATAGAATGTTTGAATTTAAAGCCACAAAGGAATGGCGTGCTATGGACATCTTCTAAGAAGTTCTTTGAATTACTCCCAATCTTCACTTAGACCCTTTCCTGCATCTTCTTTAAAAGATGTTATCTCATTCCTTAGCTTTGTAGTTCCAGATAGGGGAAAGTACTTTCCTAAGAATTCTTGTGCAGGGCCGTTCCATGTTGTGAATATCCGTTGCCCATGTGATTGGATTCACTATTTATCCCTATCCCGCAATGAAAAGGGAAATACCCTCGTGCAAATGCAATTGGAATGAACCCTATTGAACTTAAAGGTATCCAAGACTTCTTCAAAATTCAATAAGTGTGTGTAAGGGTCTTCATTGGGACAACCCCAAACATTGCTTGAGTTTGTGACCTTTGAATGAGTACGGGCTTTATCTTAAAGTTATTGGCTTGAATCAACATTCTTGCTATAGTTAAATTTGGTCCTTCGAAATTTGGCATAGTATAATCTTGGAGTAGCCTGTTATCTGCATGAAATCCATTACCCACTTCTCCATTACCAACACCATTGGCTGTTATCCTATTTACTAGACCTCCCAATCCATTGTTGCCTATCACTTCTTCATTATCATCTATTCTTGGACTTTCATTAAGACCCCTTGGATTGTTATGTGGATTTTCCATTTGGTGCTTCTCCAATTCTTGTTGAACCTGTTTCTCCTTTCTAAGCCTTCTTGTAATTCCCTTTCTCCTTTTGAATCAAGGCCAATGAATTCCTCTTCTTCTTCACGTACCATGCACCAAAAGCAAATTAAACCAAGTCATCATCAAGTGCTAATTTCACTACAAACAAAGATGGATTCAAAAACAAGAAAAATAACAACTATTATAAACTAAAACTAACTAATAAATGGGAAAATTGTCTAATCTAGCACGATTTATAAGAATCTAACGTTACCATTACCAATCCAATCCCCAACAATAGCACCAAAAACTTGATAGCCTAGTTTGTATGTGATATGAATTTAGAAACGAAACTCAAACTACAAGTTATAAAAATAGACCTCAATCAATACTAAACCTCACCCACATACTCTCAAGTATATGAGATAGGTTTGTAGGTAGTGGTAAGTGAGTATCGTTCCACAAGGATTGAGGATAGCAATTACTAGGCTTTTGAACCTTTGTACTAATTAGACAAAATCACTAATAGTTTGTCACTAACTACTAGCTTAAACTCAACAATTAAACATACATAAAAATTAACTACGTAAACTAAGAAAGCAAGTAAATAACTATTCTAGAAAAGCAAGTAAAATTTACCCTAAAAAGCAAGTAAATCTAATCTAGTAAAGCAAGTAAAATTACCACTAATTAACTAGATTTTATGAAAGCTTATTTGAAATAAAAAGACAATTTAAACTATCTTAACTGGAAAAGCTTCAATTGAATTAAAAAGATTTGAAAGTCTTCATTTTCTCTGTATAAAGAGAGCTTGGAAAATGGAAAAGATTTAAAACTAAAACTAAGAATTTTTGGAATTTTTTATTTTTAAAAGAGAAATAAAGAAAATCTCACTAATTTCTAAGAGGTTTAAAGCAAGAATTTAAAGATCAATCTAGAAAATTATTAAAAGTAGTAAGAACACAAAGAAAAGTTAGATTTTTACCCTAAATTGATTGGAAGAAATTTAAATGAAAAGCATATAAAAATTATATCTACTTGAACCGAATTGGAAACCCATAATCATAAATAAAATGTAAGAAAGATTAAAACTTGCTAGAAAATAAAGATTAGGTCTAAGATGAAAACTAAAGAGAACTTTTTAATTAAAAGATGATTTGAGAGTTAAGCTACACTAAAGCTCTAATTTACCACCTACACCTACACTGTGTACTCTACTATCTACCTACTTACTACTTGCATATAGAATAGTACAAATCTAGTAATTAAAGGTAATTTGAACTAAAAGATTAAAATTTGCCAAAATTTACAATGTTGGATGTGCCTTCATATTGCGATATGGATTTTGCACCAAAACTCCATATTGTGATATGGAGTCCTGAATATGCCTAAACATTTTCATCCATACCACGATATGGATTTATAGTACAAATTTCATATTGCAATGTGGAACCTTTATTAGCAATTTGAAATCTCCTTTTAACCGTTCTTCTCTTAAAATCTTCCATCCTTTTAGACTACATACCACTTAATCTAGACCTGTAAAACACCAATAAACATAATAAGTTTTAATTAACAAATTAAACTAGAATTAATACTAAAATGATCATATTTACACAAATGAAAATGAAAATACTAAATACAATGAAACTCTTCTAAACAAAAACCTATAAATTTACTCTAAAATTTAGAAAATACCAACACAATGCTAGAGTAAACAAGTAAAATAACTCTAGTTTCCTAGAGTTATAATATACAAACTAGGAAATTCATGAAAAAAAAATGGCTCAAAGCAATATATATATTAACGCTTGGAGCAGTCATGTGATTTGGAAAAGTTCTAAAGGAAAACTAAATTTCTGTGATTCTCTATTTATAAGGTACTTATTTCTGAATTTTTTTTTTTTTTGGTAATTCTTTTATGTTGAACTTATAAATAAACTCCCCACTCTTGTTTCTTTCTGTTTTTTTTTTTTTTTTTTTTTTTGTAAATTTAAAATTTATTCTCTATCTTACATTTCCTTTTTTTTTTTTTTTTTCTTTCTGGGTGAGTGTGTAGCTAGGAAAGGATTTTCCCTTAAGTATTAAGTTTAAGATTGCAAGTTATCATATATATCATTCTTCCAGCTTCGGAGGTTCATTTATGGTGGCAACTTAAAGTTCTTCTACAATTATGTGATTTTATTATTTAAAAGAATAAATAATCCTTCACGAACTGTTCAATTGGTAGGTAATCAAACAGCTTTAAAATTGATAACTCTAAGAAATTAGAGTTATATATACCATAAATTTGAGTGTTTTGCCCCTAATTTCTAGCATTCTTAGTGATTTAAGTGCTATTTTTGCTTATTTTTGCTTTTATGTTCTAAAATGTGTTAGTTGCATTATCTTAGTGTTTTAATGCTATTTTAGTGTTTTTATATAATTAACAGAGTGTATTTATTTATAGGTTATAATCAAAAAAATCAGGGTAGCAATTGGATAAGAAACGAACCCATTTAAGCCATTATTAGATTATGAAACTTAGCCAAATTCTAGCCAAAAAAATTAAGTAGTAGTGACCCTAGTCACTAGATTCCTTTCTTTAGTATCTATCTGGCTACCACAGTCATTGGTACTTAGAAAATCTTCCAAGAGGACAACTCATCACCCAATCACCATGGCGCGGTTAAACTTCTAGTGATGAACCTGTGCCTGGTAATTGCTGTCACCAAAATGAAGAAGAAAAATTGCTAACCCCAGTCACTAGACAAAGTTGGTAACCACAGTTACTGAGTGTGGGCTAAGTTTATTGAGGGACAAAAAATGTCCAGTTTGGGGCAAAATATTGTTACAGCCATCTTCCCCAATGCTGAGTGATATGGATCCGAACAGCCTGAAAATGTGTCAAGATGAGGAGATGAAAGATAGAGCAAGCATGAATTCACTCTTACCAAGATTGGAGTACATTCATGGTATTTTGATAGAGTTGGATTGGACTATCTTCAATTCATTATTACAGGATGCCCAATTCTTCAAAGTAAAGTACACGTAGAGATCCTTTAAGTGCAAGAAGGCCAAATTTCCTTTCAATTTTATTTTAGTTTGGTCTTTATTAGTAATATGAAACCCAATACTAGTTTAAGTTTGTGTAAATTGGGCTGGTTTTACTTGGGTTTAAGTCGAATTTAGTTGTTGATTTAATTCTTAGTTTTAGCCTCATTAATAAGCCTTAATAAGGCCTATTTAGCCCAAATCTTGGGGCCACTTATGGCTAAACCCTAGCACTACTTTTTTAGGAGTTTTTAAGCTAGTTTTTAGGATTTCTATTAGCCTATAAATAGGCCTCATCATATGGACGAATTTCAACATATATATTTTTTTTATCAAAAAAACTTGTCTTTTTCGTGAGGAAAAAGTTCTTTCTTTAGTCTTTGGATTAAGACATTGTTGGGATCATCGCTTGAGCAACGGTGATTGTTCTAACCGACTTATAGATTTGGTTCTTTCTTGATTCATATAGGCAACGGGTCAATTGTTGCTTTAAATATTGTTAAGAGTTTGGTTCTTGTCTTGCTATAGACAACGGGTTGAATTCTTGCTTGATTCTTGGGTGTTCTTTTTCGTTTCTTATTTGTGTGTTTGTCGTCCAAATTCTTGTGACCAACTTCAGAGTTGATCCTTGGGGTTTTGGTGCCATCTTCACTTGTTGGGTTTCGTGGCATCAAGTTGATCGCGCACGGGGTTCGCATCAAATTGGTATCAGAGCTGGTCCAATTCTGGTTAGTTCTATTTATTTTTCTCTTTAATTTTTCCAGATTTTCTTTCAATGAAAATAATATTTTAGTTTCTGCACACAAAAAAATAAAAAATTTGACTGTTCATCATATTGTTCACGTACTGTTTACCATGTTCACTGTTACTGTTCATCCGAAAAAAAATTTCCAGCCATATTGTTGCTTCGCTTCTTTGTTATTGTTCTTCATTGTTGTTGCTAAAAAAAAAAAAAAAAATTCTTTGCTTAGCCGAATTAAAAAAAAAAAGGGAAAGAAAGTGTTGAGAGAAAAAGAAACGTGAAAAAAAAGGAAGAAGTAGAATCAGCTATTGAGAAGGAAGACAAAAATTTTAGGGCTATGCATAGTTGGTTGCTTATAAATATAGGCAATTATTTGTTTATTTCCTGATCTAAAAATATTTTGGTTTCTTTCCTTTTCCTACTTGTGTTTGGTATTCCATATTCCAATTCTAATTGCACTTGGTTTCCTTATTCTAATCCTATTTGGAACGGGTTTCATGTCCTAATCGTATTTGGAATTAGTTTCTAATCCAAATCCTAATCAGATTTGAAAAGAAAAACCTTAATCCAAGTTGACTTAGGAAAATTATCCTAATCCCAGTTGGACTCGGAGAACTAATCCTTATCCTAGTTGGATTTCCCAATTGTATTAGGAAATCCACCAAATTTGGCACTTTCCATTTTTGGAAACTTCCTATTTGTGGAAACTTTCTAAATCAAGGTATGCTTTCCAAATTTGTAATTCTGTTCAAAAGCACTTAATTTTTTTGGTTCTTTTAATTTCTTTGTTATTCTTGAGTGCTACTTGTTTGTTTTTGTGTGCTTAGTTTCCTTTTTTTATTTGGTTTAAATTTGCTTACCAAATTCTTATTTTCTTTCTATACGTTTTGTTGCTAGAAGTAGTCTCGGATATTTTGTTGTCTCTTATTCTTTGAAGCTTAAATCCGAAAGTTTAGTGTCTCTTATTTGTTGTTGGCCAGTGATTATTTGTTTTCTTTGACATCCAACCAATTAAGTGGTTAAGATATAACTGGAGCTCACCTTGGTCCTTGTAGTCTTCCAAAGACTTTGAGAGCGAACTAAAGAGAGGAAAAAATCAGTGTGGTGAGATCATTCGAGTGATAAAGCGCCATTCAATTGAGGGTATACATGAGAGATTCAGTGATATAACTTGAGTGAATTGCTCTCCAAAGAGTAAGACCGAGTGGTGAGGAAATATTCTAATTATTTCTTTTTCTAATGATAACCACTTTGTTTTGTGAGTTTTATTTTTGATGTTTCGCAGGCAGAAAGAGACTTTCTTCACTAAGGTTCTTGTGAATGAAAGGGTTTGTGGTACTGTAATTGATATATTAAGTAGCATATGGATTAATATAGCAAGTACATATCTTGTTGAAAAGTTGAATTTGCCTACTTCTCCACATCCAAAACCTTATAAGTTTCGATGGTCAACTGAAAGTGAAGCGTTTGAGGTAACTGAGCAAGTTATTGTATCATTCACTATTGGTAAGTATTCTGATAAAATAGTTTGTGATGTAGCACCTTTACTCACATGTCATTTACAACTTGGTCAGCTATGGGAATTATCTGAAAATGGTTTTTATGATGGCTATACTAAGGTATATCACTTGTGTAAAAAGGGTAAAAAGTTCAAATTTATTCCTTTGCCACAACATCAAATAAATGAAGAAAGATTAGAAATTCAAAGAAAATTTTTGAATGGAAAAAAAGCAAAAAGCAAAGTAATGGCGGCCGAAAATCAAGATAGAAAGACTGTAAAGGTTTCGACCATAGGTAAAGAAAAAAAGAGAAAAGAGAGAGATGTCATGAGAATTTATTTTGTCATGCCTAACCTTGATTGTTGCCAACATTATCTTTGTCTAGTCTTCTTGCTTTTGTGCAGCCCTTCAAAGGTGTAAGTCATGATGCACTAACCTTCCAATTGAGTATCTCATCATTCCAACCAAAGCGAGGTAAAAAAGATATGGTAGTCCGTACCGTATCTCCAAGGTATGAACTTCTTTCTTCTTTTTGTGTTGAAATTCTTAGATTTGAGCATCTTTAGAAATTGTAAAAAATTTAATTCTGAATTTAGAGTTATTTTTAGTGTACACTTTGTTTATTTTTTGTTTAAAATTAATTCTTTTGACTTGGTTGTTGTTGAACAAAAAAAGGAATCCAAATTCTTGGACTTCAACTCCAATTTGTGGAGCATCGTTTGGATAAATCCGTCCAAGTTCTAGTTGATAATCATTTATATGCAATCAAATCTAATTTGAATTGTTGTGTTAGCATGCTACATGATTTTCAACCTTTCACTTTTGTTCAAAGTAACTTGGATAACTTTGTTAGATTGGTTAACTTCTTTTATGAATATTTTCAAATCTCAAGTAAAGTGAACTTCAAAATTTCAAATTTTGTCCAAGTCAAGTTAAGTTTTTGTTATGGTGTGATAAATTGTTTGATTTTATTTTACTTAGACACGCTATAAAAAATTTTGTTCCTTAGTTTTTGAACAGCCTACTATGTGTGATTTAGGTCAAATATTTTGTAAGAATGAAATCGTGTCAATTTTGCCTCAAAACACTTTGACTGAAATTTTTGTTTACAATCAGTGTTTTCTAGCAAATTTCTCAAATTGTGCTTATCTTGTCAAAATTGAATGATTTTCTACTTTGGCGTGCACGTTTCTTTAACTGTTTGGATCATTACTTTGCAAAACTTTGTTGTCCAGATTTGGATTTGAGGAAAAATCCTTTCGAGGAGGGAGGGAATGACATGGATCCGAATAGCCTGAAAATGTGTCAAGATGAGGAGATGAAAGATGGAGCAAGCATGCATTCACTCTTGCCAAGATTGGAGTACCTTCGTGGTATTTTGATCACTGTCATTACTCCAAGTTGGATTGGACTATCTTCTATTCATTATTACAGGATGCCCAATTCTTCAAAGTAAAGTACAAGTGGAGATCCTTTAAGTGCAAGAAGGCCGAATTTCCTTTCAAGTTTATTTTAGTTTGGCCTTTATTATGTGAAGCCCAATAGTAGTTTAAGTTTGTGTAAATTGGGTTGGTTTTAACTTGGGTTTAAGTCGAATTTAGTTGTTGATTTATTTCTTAGTTTTAGGATCATTAATTAGCATTAATAAGGCCTATTTAACCCAAATCTTGGGGCCACTAATGGCTGAACCCTAGCACTACTTTTTTAGGAGTTTTTAAGCTAGTTTTTTTGGATTTCTATAAGCCTATAAATAGGCCTCATCATATGGACGAATGTCAACATATATTTTTTTTATCAAAAAAACTTGTCTTTTTCGTGAGGAAAAAGTTATTTCTTTTAGTCTTTGGAATAAGACTTCGTTGGGATCATCGCTTAAGCAATGGTGATTGTTCTAGACGACTTATAAATTAAAACTGGTTCTTGCCTGATTCATATAGGCAACGGGTCAATTCTTGCTTTAAATCTTGTTAAGAGTTTGGTTCTTGTCTCGCTATAGACAACGGGTTGAATTCTTGCTTGATTCTTGTGTGTTCTTTTTCGTTCTTGTTTGTGTGTTTGCCGTCCAAATTCTTGTGACCAACTTTGGAGTTGATCCTTGGGATTTTGGTGCAATCTTGAATTGTTGGGTTTCGTGGCATCAAGTTGATTGTGCACGGGGTTCGCATCACTAACACTATAAATACCTCTTTTAAGCCTCTTTGGAGGCTAAGTAGTGCAGAAGCAAAGTAGAATAGAGTAGAAGTATGCTAGTTTAGTTTTCCTTTTTCCTTCCCATTTGGGGAGGATTTTCTTAGATTGGGTGTAGCTTAGTTTAATTCCTCATCTCCTATTGTAGATTGAAGACTGTTAGTGTAAGACCTCTTTAATTTATGTTTAATTTCATTTGATTTCTAATAAAATATTATAGTTTATATTAATTATTAAATGGTTTTTTAGTATTTTTTTAGTATTAATTGGTAGTAATTTGTTACCTTCTTTAAAAATGTTTTCTTAGTGATAATATACATGATAATTCAATGCTTTCTTAAATTGCTCACTTTCTATATATTTTCTTGAATGCTTCTTTAAAAATGCTTTCTTAGTGGTAAAATGTAGTTTAGATTAGTTAATTATGATACATTAGTTAATGAACTTTCTTTAATTGTGCTTTCTTAGCGACAATTAGTAGTGTAGATTAGTTAATTGCTTCCCTAAAATGCTTTTCTTTTTAATTTCTCCCCAATTTCTTTCTAACGATGCTTCTTTTTGACATGCCTTCTTTCATTGCTTTCTTTAAAATACTTTCTTAGTGATAATGTTTATTTTAAAGCATTAATTAGTCTCTATATTGCTTTCTCAGTCTCTTGAATTCTAGTTTTAGTTAAAACTCTTCCTAAATCAATTACTTCAACTAGTAATCTAACCAAATAATTTGTAATAGCAATACTTATTACCAGCCAATCTTTGTGGGTTCAATCTCTACTTCCCATTACTCCTAGCTAACACCCGTACACTTGCGTAATGCTGCCTAGTTAGTAGTAGGATTTAGGTGTTTTTATAAATGATATAATTAGGTGTTTTCAAAATGAGGCATAAAGTTTTATAGTTGTTGCAGATGATTCGTGGCATCAAATTGATCGCGCACGGGGTTCGCATCACTAACACTATAAATACCTCTTTTAAGCCTCTTTGGAGGCTGAGTAGTGTAGGAGCAAAGTGGAATAGAGTAGAAGTATGCTAGTTTAGTTTTCCTTTTTCCTCCCCATTTGGGGAGGATTTTCTTAGATTGGGTGTAGCTTAGTTTAATTCCTCATCTCCTATTGTAGATTGAAGACTGTTAGTGTACGACCTCTTTAATTTATGTTTAATTTCATTTGATTTGTGTTAAATTATCATAGTTTATATTAATTATTTTATTTAAATGGTTTTTTAGTATTAATTGGTAGTAATTTGAGACTTGCCTTCTTTAAAAATGTTTTCTTAGTGATAATATACAACTAGGATAATTTAATGCTTTCTTAAATTGCTCACTTTTTATATGTTTTCTTGAAACTACATCTTTAAAAATGCTTTCTTAGTGGTAAAATGTAGTTTAGATTAGTTAATTAGGATACATTAGTTAATGGACTTTCTTTAATTGTGCTTTCTTAGTGACAATTAGTAGTGTAGATTAGTTAATTGCTTCCCTAAATTGCTTTTCTTTTTAATTGCTCCCCAATTTCTTTCTAAAGATGCTTCTTTTTGACATGCCTTCTTTCATTGCTTTCTTTAAAATACTTTCTTAGTGATAATGTTTATTTTAAAGCATTAATTAGTCTCTATATTGCTTTCTTAGTCTCTTGAATTCTAGTTTTAGTTAAAACTCTTCCTAAATCAATTACTTCAACAAGTAATCTAACCAAATAATTTGTAATTACCAGCCAATCTTTGTGGGTTCAATCCCTACTTCCCATTACTCCTAGCTAACACCCGTACACTTGCGGAATGCTGCCCAGTTAGTAGTAGGATTTAGGTGCTTTTATAAATGATATAATTAGGTGTTTTCAAAATGAGGCATAAAGTTTTATAGTTGTTGCAGATGATTCGTGGCATCAAGTTGATCGCACACGGGGTTTGCATCACTAACACTATAAATACCTCTTTTAAGCCTCTTTGGAGGATAAGTAGTGCAGAAGCAAAGTAGAATAGAGTAGAAGTAGGCTACTTTAGTTTTCCTTTTTCCTCCCCATTTGGGGAGGATTTTTTTAGATTGGGTGTAGCTTAGTTTAATTCCTCATCTCCTATTGTAGATTGAAGACTCTTAGGGTAAGACCTCTTTAATTTATGTTTAATTTCATTTGATTTGTGTTAAATTATTATAGTTTATATTAATTATTTTATTTAAATGGTTTTTTAGTATTAATTGGTAGTAATTTGTTGCCTTCTTTAAAAATGTTTTCTTAGTGATAATATACAACTAGGATAATTACTGTAATTCTTTCTTAAATTGCTCACTTTTTATATGTTTTCTTGAATGCTTCTTTAAAAATGCTTTCTTAGTGGTAAAATGTAGTTTAGATTAGTTAATTAGGATACATTAGTTAATGGACTTTCTTTAATTGTGCTTTCTTAGCGACAATTAGTAGTGTAGATTAGTTAATTGCTTCCCTAAATTGCTTTTCTTTTTAATTGTTCCCCTTTCTAAAGATGCTTCTTTTTGACATGCCTTCTTTCATTGCTTTCTTTAAAATACTTTCTTAGTGATAATGTTTATTTTAAAGCATTAATTAGTCTCTATATTGCTTTCTTAGTCTCTTGAGTTCTAGTTTTAGTTAAAACTCTTCCTAAATCAATTACTTCAACAAGTAATCTAACCAAATAATTTGTAATTACCAGCCAATCTTTGTGGGTTCAATCCCTACTTCCCATTACTCCTAGCTAACACCCGTACACTTTCGGAATGCTGCCTAGTTAGTAGTAGGATTTAGGTGTTTTTATTGCTAAATGATATAATTAGGTGTTTTCAAAATGAGGCATAAAGTTTTATAGTTGTTGCAGATGATTGGTTTTTGGTGATATTGATATAATTTGGTTGGGTTACTAGAGTGAAGTCTTTTGTTTTCTCGTATAGTTGTTCTGTTATTGAAAAGTGGAAAAGATTTTCATTTTGTAGTTGTGTTCTTATCTTGAAAACTATAAAAAGATTTTCTTTCTAATGAATAGTTTAGACTAACTAGTAGTCTAAACTTTTCTACTTTTCTTATTTGTGTGTTTTAGTTCTTTCTCTTATTTTTGTTTTGTTGTTTGTTGTTGAAGAACAACAAGGAACCAATTGGAATTATTAATACCAAGAAGATTATCATATTTTTTGGTAATGAAAGTATACCCAATAAGTATGATTATTGTTATGATTACTCTTCCAACTCATCTAGATTACCAAACAGGATGGTCTAGCCAATCATATCCTTATGAGAGCTATCAAGAAAATTCCTATTCTTTCTCCCCAGGACTACAAGAGCCTTTATATGAACTAATGGAGGCTTAATTCCTTCACCAACCAAACTAAGAAGTTAAGGAGGCAAGATCAATGGACGTGTGGATCAAAATACAAGAAATTCGAGAAGAACTCGCCCAACTACGAGAAGAACAAGCCAAAATTCATGAAGAAAATGCTCAACTCCTTGAGCAGCAAACTCAACTCCTTAAGGAGCAAGCTCAATTTTGAGATAAGATGGTTAGATTCTTCGGAGACCAAGACACATCCACCAAGAGGTTACAAGAACAACTTGCCGAACTTCAAGGAATGATAAATGGTGAAGAACAATGGACTCCAAGATCCCTACCAATGTATGAGGAATACATATTGAAGGAAACCAGTTCCCAAGAACCTCATAATTAAGTTTGAAGTGACAACAACCGGGTCACTCAATACTTACACATACTAGTATGAGTTTGTCCTGGTACCAACAAAAGAGGTTTCATTTGGAGTGTTTGCGGAGAAATAAGTAGAACTCAAGAAGTGGGAGAAAAAGAAGGATACATTCTCGAGGGGATTGGAGAGTCATGAGATACTTATGCCGAGGTTCAAATACTTGGGGATTTCAGAAGAGCTAAATAATGGTACAAGTTCACCAAGGATTACCATATCCTTGACAAGCCTCTTTGGTATTGAAAAGGTATTTCTTCCTCTTTTATTTATTATGCTTTATTTTAGTTTCCTTATTTTAGTTTAAGTACCCCGTTGGTAATAATAGTTTGTAGTCTTGTGCTTAGTTTAGTTCTGCTGTATTATTGGTGTATGATTTTTGGACTTTCTTGGACGAATTTTGGTTGATAATGAGAATGTTGAAACAATATATCACTTCTTGTGATTTGTGAATGATGCACATGCTTTGTGAAATAAACTAGGACTTGGTTTTTATCATTTGTTTTTAGATATTTTAATTGTTGATACACTTCATGTGCTAAATATTTGAACTTATTTTGAGGAAATCATGAGACTGCTTGATATAGATTGAGAGTAGTCTTTATGGTTGAATGTCACTTTAAAGGCAATTATGTGTGAATCTAAGTTTGGGGAGAATGAGTTGGGTGTATACTTATGTGTGTTTTTCTTTTTCTTTAAATTGTTTGGCACCCTTAAAGTCCTAATGACCCCTCTTTAGTGTAGCCACATTGGTTAAAGAAAGATAGGCAACTTATGGGACTTATGCACTTTATTTGGAATTGCATTTATATGATGTTCAAAAACAACCTCATTGAATAAGTTGACTAGTTTTCATACCACCATCAAGTACTTACTCAAAATAGGATGTTTACATTGGCAATCACAATTCACCTAGTTTTTTATTAATTGTGAAGTCCTTTGTCCCTTTCACCTCTTTAACTTGTATCTCTGCCAATACTTCGAGATTGATTATCAAGGTTTCATATTCGGCCTAATTATTCAAGCAATCAAGCATTAGCTTGAATGAATATTTTCTGTCTATGTCTCAGCCATTCATGGTTACTATACCAGACCACCACTATAGGTTTCTTTGTTGGAACATGTCAAAATTCATCTTCTAGGTTATATTGCTGATTTGATTGATTCCTCTATCTATTTCGATAAGTGTTTTATCAAAATTGGGCGTGTGATGTACCAAAAAACCAGCTAAATCTTGTCTTTTAATGGCAATTTGATTTACATGTACAAATTGAACTCCATGAGATACAAAGGCTACTTGCCAATTCGGACACTAAGAGTGGGCCGATATAATATATACTTGATTAAATCAATCTTTGAATTTACATAAATGACAATGGGCAACATGTAGTGCCACAGTCGTTGTGTAGCAAAGTACAAGGCTAAACACATTTTTTCCACAAGTTTGAATCTTTTTTCTAAAGGAGTTAGGATTTGGCTTAAGTAATACACTACTCTCTCCTGTGCCTCTTCATCATCTTAGGCCATAAAACAACCAAGTGTATCATTGGTCGCCAACATTTATGGCTTTAATGCTTGACCGAACTAGTAGCATCATGAGCATAGCAGACAGAGGCTTGATTAGATCCGTCTTCAGTGCATCAAAAACCTCAAGGTGTTGAACTTCCCAAACAAAGGGCTCAGTCTACTTCAACCATAGTAATGGCGAGAACACGTTGGTTCAACTAACCAAATTAGAAATAAACCATTGAAAAAAGTTGGCCTTCCTCAGGAATTATCGAGGCTCTTTCTTTCTTTTTGGCAGTTGAGTTTTGATTATGACCTTTGACTTGTCTTCTCCAAGCTTTACTCCTTTTTGATGCACCAAGAATCCTAGAAAATTCCCAACTGAAACCCCGAATATGTATTTTAAAGGGTTCAACTTAAGCTTATATTTCTGCATCCCCACCAAAACCTACCATAAGTGTTCCAAGGGTTGTTCAAAGCTCGAGAATTTCATGACCACATCATCTATGTATACTTGCAAGAAATCCCCGATGTAGTCATGGAATATGTAATTCATTACCTCGTCCCTATATTTTTAAGTCTAAATAGCATCACCTTCCAAAATGGTCCAAGAACTTATATACCCAAAAGCACCTATGCATCGAAATTTCATTTTGTGCATGTCTTCCTTGGCTATGCTTATACCCTGTATTACCATCCACAAAAGTCATGAACTGACTCCGTACAGCTGAATCAACAAGCACGTCTAATACCTACATTAGGTACTTATCTTTTGGTGAAGTCCAGTTAATATTCCTGAAATCAAAGCACTCCCGAGTCCTCCCATTCCTTTTTATGACTGGGACTAAATTTGAGAGCCATTCTACAAACACAGCCACTTTGATAAAGTTGGTCGTTAAAAATCACCGTGGAGGTTATTTCTACAGCTTAAAATTAGGCTATAAAGGGATCTTAGGTTCTACAAACTTCCTATACACGCCCGGCATTTCGGTGTAGTCCTATGCTAAGCAGTCATTGAACTCCTTCAATAACTAAGTCATTCTCTCTTTCTGCTCTGCATTCAAGTAAGCACAAATTTATATTGGTCTGCTCTTGTAGCCGTCCCTGAGGTCCACTTCTGTCAGCTCAATCATCATCTTTGACCTGAACTTGCATAACTTCCATATTGATCGATTGAACAAACAATTTATTCGTTACACTAAGACTCGGCCCTCCACCATCAAATTCAAATATAGCATTAGCGTAATGCATCACCGATTTGCATTTTTTCTTACCTTGCTATCTTTTCTTTCATCATTTGTATGCTGGACTTCGTTGAAATGTCTCTTCGGCATGCAAATATTACTTTCCCTTTCGAGTGTCATATGAGCTTTCTCTCAATTCTTCCAACCTGCAGCATATATTTGCTGGCCAAAATAGTTCTTTATTCATAGCTTTCTACCCTTTTATCATAATCGACAACATCATCTTTGCCACTTTAGGTTTCATATCCAACTTGTTCTTAACAATCTGATGAGGGCCGCTATTATTATAATAATACACTGCCTCAGTAGCATGTAACTCAACCATAAAAGGCTTAGGATCTACCTTAACCACTTTTGTCTCATCTCCATTCAAAAAAATAACATTTGAGTGTAATGAGAAGGGTATGCATCCAGAAGCATAAATCCAATCTCTTTGTAATAATGCACTATAGGATGAGGATGCAGTTTCTACTACAAATAAGGTAGCTAAGGTTACCTATAAACCAATGATGATGTCCATGGGTAAGATGCCTCACATGTCCGTAGCTCCTCCCATTAAATTGCTCACAACAATGCATGTTGGCACCAAATCCACTATTCTTTCCAATTTCTTTATCATGTTAGTTGTCAAGATGTTAACTACAATTCTATTGTCTGTTATCATTCTTGGGACTGGTATCCCATGCAGGTGGCCTTGCATAAACAATGGCTTTAAATAATATGCCATTTTTGTATTTGCCTTAGTCAGAATCACCTTATCAGCAATATTTGGCCCCTTTATGATTTGAACACTACCTTCAGTTTTAGTGACTTCAAATGGCCCGGGAGTGCTTAATATTATCTTCTTTTCAATCCAAAGTATTTCTACTACACTTGACTGATTTGGTTCTTCCATAGTTCATCTAAATAATATGGTTGCTCCTCTTTTAGCATGAAATTCCTAGGTAAAGCCACCACCATGTTTATCACCATCAGCTTTAAACCATCGATCTTTACCACAGTTTGCACTTTGTCATTAGCCTATTTCCCATCAGCCTCCTTGGACTTCTTCGTTGGCTTTTTCTCTCCCTTCTTGGGTTCCGGCCCTTCTTTCCTTTAATAGACTAATTTGCTCATTGTCTCTTTTGCTTTCCTTTCTGTCATTTTCCCATATTGCTTCCACGTTTGATACCTATGCCTCTGTGTTTTTGTCATTGTTCAAGGGTCGATATCTCTTGGGAACTTTTGGTGTTGACCCATTGATTGTTTGTTCCTTCCAAGATTCATTGGCCTGACTATTCTCGATCTACACCCCCTTTACTGGTCCAAACTTTATTCTCTGTGCCGTTGTTGTATCGTTGGACAGCAATCCTTCCCGGTATCAATCCTTATATACTCAACAAATCTGGTTCCTCTAAATAAACTTTTCATACACATGGCTCCCCATGTTGTCAACTGGTTTTGAGCTTGTCTATAACTCCTCAACAGGGGTCTCTCCTCATGTCTTGCATTATACCCGTCGAAATTTCAGTCACAATCATTAACACTGACTTTGAGCAGCTGTATTAACTGTTGTGCAACTTCTTTTAAGATCCCTTTTTTTTTTTTCTTAATCAACCTTAAAAAACGAGATCGTTTTTTTTTTCTTTGGATCAACCTTAACAAGGAAGATCTTTTTTTTAAAACCTAATCAACCTTAAAAGGTTGATTACCTTTTTTTGTTTTTTTGGATCATCCTTAAAAAAGGAGATCCTTCTTTTTTCTTTGGATCAACCATAAAAAGGAAGATCTTTTTTTTTTTTTAACCTAATCAACCTTAAAAGGTTAATTAGATTTTTTTTGGATCAACCTTAGAAGGGGAGATAATTTTTTCCTTTGGAGCACCATAAAAAGAAAGATTTTTTTTTTTAACCTAATCAACCTTAAAAGGTTAATTAGGATTTTTTTTATTCCCCGGTTAGGATTTTTTATTCGAATCAACCTTAAAAAGGGAGTTTTTTTCTTTTTCATTGAATCAACCTTATAAAGGAAGATCTTTTTTTCCCTAACCTAATCGACCTTAAAAGGTTAATTAGGATTTTTTTTTATCAACCTTAAAAAAGGACATCTTTTTTTTCCTTTGGATCAACCTTAAAAGGAAGATCTTTTTTGTTAACCTATTCGACCTTAAAAGGTTAATTAGGATTTATTTTTTGGGTCAACCTTAAAAAGAAAGATCATAATTTTTTTTTATCAACTATAAAATGGAAGATTGATGCCTTTTGTAAAAACACCAATTATAAAATTTATTTTACTTTTTTATCAACTAACCACCTGTACATTGGTGGGGGGACGCCATTCCCGAAATTTTATTAATCAAAGAGTTGAAAGTAGAAGGAGGGGGGACTAAGCTAAAACCTCCAAAAAGCCAATGAAAAACATGATATTCAACATTGAAAATAAGAACTATATCTCAGTAAGGGTGTATGCATGTAGTCCCAGTGTGACACGACCATAATTGGGATGAGGAATGACAAAATCATAATAGATACGCGTATCCTATGAAGTGCTGGCCATCTTTGCTAGCTTGTCTACAATTGCATTCGCTTCTCTGAAAAATATGGCTAACTTGAAAATTACCCAAAGAAAGAAAATACTTCACCTTTCGAACTAGAAATCAAGTTTCTAGGGTATTGGAAGAAGTTTGTGAATCATTTTGTGAAGGACCAAGGAATCAATTTCAACAAACACTTGCAGAAAACCCTTGTCAATGCATGATTGGACACCAAGCAATAGAGCATGCACCTTTGCTTATATATTAGTTTATAACCCAGGGATAAAGAGAAACTAGCCATAGGAATACCACAAGTTGTCTGAATGATCCCACCACTTCCAATAGCCCCCGAGTTTCCCAATAACAAACAATCAACATTTAATTTGTGGGCCATAAATGAAGGAAAAGTCCAGGCAACCAGCCAAGGTGTAATAATCCTGGGTTGAGTGATTTGGTTTTCCAGCTTTATTCGCCAAGAGAAGATGAAATAAGAATTCCAAGAAGGAGGGAAAGGATTGATACGGCTAAAGTTGTGCACATCTATTCCTATTGCAGCTACAATAAAAGACACATGACCCGGAATATTATCAAATAGATAAGAACTTCACACTTTCCGTAAATTCCAAAAAGCTAAGATTGCCACTGTTAGGAGGAGTTGGCCATTAACTTCAGGAGATGATAAACACCAAAGTTGAAGCTTGTGTTGCATAGAGAAAACTTTAATATGTGGAATATTAAAAGCAAAATCCAATTCCTCCTATACACCTTTGGCCAGGAGGTAAAGTAGAAATCCTTGTACAAGCGATCACTCTCGTTACAAAAAAACACTTAGATGAAATATGAAAACCCAAAAACATAAGAACATCATCAAATGGGAGAAGATCATTAAGGAATTTCCACATAAAAATAGAGATGCGCAATCGCCACACCACTTTTCAACAATTCAAAATACTCTTCTTTGGATTGCTACAAAGCAGATAAGGTGAATGGGCAATGAAAATCCCATCTTCAGTATGTTTCCATGCTATACTATCGGCTCATTCGAAAGGAAACAAGTATGATTCAAGATATCATTATAGATATCATCCAGCAAAGCATGGCGAATTGCATGCAAAGACCAACCCGTATCGTTTGTGAAAAAATCACTCACTTTAGCATTAGAGAACATAACCTCATTAGCCACATTAGATAATGGAGCCTAACCAAATTGAATTCATGAATGAAATTTCTTGGAACAAACCAGGGTTTGAAATTTGAGCCTGCCAAATCCCGTAACTTTAGCATTCTTTTCCACACTGGAGAAAGATTAGATGAGGAACCTGATCCGTGCCTTTGATGCATGAAAGTGGCCCAAAGAGAAGATGAAGTGTAGTAGTTCCACCATAACTTGTGCGAAAAGGCCATAACAATATCAGTAAGTCACAAAACTCCAAGACCATTCTCATTTGTTGGGTAGAAAAGATCATCTTAGTCCTGCCATTTTCTCTAATGTTGCCTAGAGCCAAAATGGGAATTTTCCCAGAAAAAATTTTGCATCATTTGTTCCAACCACGAGAGTGTTCCATTGGGAGGCTCTACAGCTGAGAGTACATGAGTTGGGATTGAGGCTAAGACCAGCTTAATTAGGAGCTGACCCCAGGAGAAAGAAGTTTATGTTTCCTGCCTGACAAACGACTATTAATTTTATCAATGACCTGAGTAAAATGGTTGATTTTCACTCTACCAAGAATGATAGGACAACTAAGGTAAGCGAAAGGGAAAGATCCTCGCCCCATACCGGTAACCTTCAAAATTGAAGTAGCCCTAAAACACCATGGATAAAGAAAAATTGAGCTCTTCAAAAGGTTTATATGCTATCCCAAGCCTTTTTGATACGTCTCCATGAATTCTATAAGGCGTTGCACAGATGTTTTTTCTCCCTTTGTGAGAATGAGTACAACTCTGTATGTGTCGAGTTTTTCTTGGCATAGCTGGTCCCAAGCCCCAAGTATAAAGGAGGAGGGTTGCGTTAGGTCGACAGCCAATGTGAAACTTTATCAATCTTATGAGACGAAACCACTATTCTATAGAATGGCAACTAGACAAGCGATACTCTATGGGTCTGAATATTGGGTAGTGAATCACACACATGACCAAAAGATGAGAGTAGCAGAAATGCGAATGTTAAGATTGATGTGTGGGTACACTAGGATGGACAAGATACGGAATGAGCATATTCGTGAGAAGATTGGAGTAGCATCTATTGATGAGAAGATGAAAGAAACACACTTAAGGTGGTTAGGTCATCTGTTAAGACGACTAGTAGAAGCACCTATTAGACAAGTTGATTTTAGAGACAGTAGTCAACATAAGAGGGGTAGAAGAAGACCAAAAAAGACTTGATAGGTAACTTGAGGAGGATATGGTCCATGACAGATATAGCCCATCTAGGAATTGAGGAGGATATGGTCCATGACAGAGTGCAATGGCGTAGCAGGATTCATGCAGCTGACCCATATTACTTAGTGGAATTAAGGCCTGGTTTGTTTGTTTGTTTGTGAGAATGGGTATGTCATCTGCAAAAGCCAAGTAAGAAACTAACAGGTAGCCCCTAGGAACCGAATATGGCAAAGTCTAGTTAAGCTCCATCAAGTGCATAAGCCCATGATGAGTGCCTTGAATGCTAGTATAAAAAGCAGATAAGAGATCTCCTTGTTTAACGCCACAAGTGAATTTAAAATAACCGGTAAGCCCATTCACTACAATAGAAAACCAACTAGATGAAAGATTATTAATGATCAACTGAACGAAATGAGGAACAAAACCAAAATTTTGCATGTATTCCTTAGGAAAGAAATGTCTTCAACTTGATTTTTCCCATGTACTCACTTGAATTAAATACATAGTTTAAGGGAGGAGATATTTGATAAAGAAATATTTCCTTAATTTAGGGAAGCTTAATTGGCTTATGCTAGTGTTTTCATGATGCCAAAAGGGGGAGAAATAATGGACAAAACTTCTTATGTCTTATGCTTCGTTCCTTATGATTCTTTTAAGATTGTCCAATTGATTTATCATCATCAAAAAATGGGAGATTGTTGAATCCCAATCATGTTTTGATGATGACAAATTCCTTCTAATGGTTTAAAGTTGTGTGTGCAGGAACATCTTAAAGCAACAGGTAGTTCCGACGCTGAGGATCATCCAAAGGAACATGGCTAGGATGTAAGAGAGCGTCCAAAACATGACTAGAGAACACTAAAGGAAGAAAATATCTTTCAGACATAGAAAATTGTCCAAAGGACAGTGCTTCGGATGCAAAAGACCGTCCGACACAAAGAATCCAAAGCCAAAAGGATCGAATGTTGAAGACCGTTCGAAGAAAGGAACTCGAAATGAATAAATTTTTGTCAAAAATGTAGGATGCATATGACTGTCCGAAACACTGCTCATGAAGTTGTAGGACGTATGATCAGATGTCTAAACCACCATTCGAACTCCTAATGGCTAGTTTTTAACAGCTATTTGTTTTTTTATGTTGGAACTCAAATTTCAGCACATCTTTCATCTATAAATAAACCAAGGACATCTAAATGATATAAGAAACTTCTACATTGATTACAAGTAATTCTTGAGCTATTTGTGAGAAAAATAGTGGGTACAAGTGTTGCAATAGTGTAGGTGATTTTGTGAGAAGAGCTTAGAGTGTAAGTGTTCTTCAAGAGTGAGAGTGGAGAATAACAATTACAAGAAAAGAAGTTGTGAGTGTAAAACTCTTGACTCAACTAAAGAGAATTAGTGTGAGCAAGAGCAATCCTCATTTGTATGCAAAAGGTTATTGTCTTACCTACTTTGAAGAGACACTTATTAGCTAAACTTCAAGTTGGAAACTTGGTAGTTGCCTTGGGCGAAGCTCTTTGTGGATATAAGCTTCAAGCATAAGAAGCTTGGGAGTTTGGTTTGATTCTCTTAATCTTAATCTCCTTATTTGTTCTTTGAACTTCAATTGTTGAATATCTATTTTATTCATGATTAGTGCTTATTTGTGCTTAAGTGTTTATATGTTGCATATAGTTTGAATTTCCATTGGGCTCATTAAAAGGCTTGTTTTTTAGAGACAACCTAATTCACTCCCCTCTTAGGTTGCTTTGGGAGAAACAATATTTGTATCCTCCATATGATTATTTGAAAATAAAGGTATTACTTAGTGACAACACATTGGAACCTCAGTTGTTTCATCTTCAGATAGTGCTAAAGTTGCAACTAGATTGGGAAGTGCATCAGCCATTTGATTTTCTTTCCTTGGTATATGACTTAAAAGAAAACTATCGAACTCAGATAACAATTGTGTGGCATAATGGAAATACGACAAGAGATGTTCGTGTTTGATGTCATATTTCCTTAAAGTTGGTTAATGATCAACTTAGAATCTCGACAAATTTCTAAGTTTGTTATTTTCATTTCAATTGCTATCTCAAGTCCCATCAATAGATCTTGATACTCAACAACATTATTAGAGCACAACGCACTGAGAGACTTACAATCAGCAAGTGTTGGATAATCTGTTAAAAAGTCTATAAGTGCTTGTCCTTTGGCAACTTTCTGTGGCACATAGATGATTTTATATTGATTGAAAATACTTGACCATCTTGCCAATCTTCCAGTCAGAACGGATTTTGACATTACATATTTCTCTGGGTCAATGTACGATATGAGACGCACAGTGTATGCTTCGAAATAGTGTCTCAATTTCTTTATCATGTAGATGAGTGCTAAGCACATCTTCTCAATGGTTGAATACTTCAATTCATTTTTTATGAGACTTCCACTCAGATAAAACAGAGCCCTTTCTCTACCTTCCTTATTTTCTTCATAAGTAATGCACCAATAGACTTTTCTTGTGCAGCTATGTAGAAAATTAATGGTTTGCCATGTATTGGACCAAAAGCATCCATCCCATTCAATCACAAGTCTTTCTTTGAGGTGTATCTATTTTTGATTTATTCATTTCTGTTGTGTATATCTTCACAAGTCATACAAATTGGTCATATCTATTTGGAGTTCCTACTATTTTATAAGAGTGTCTCCTGAAAAATGAAGTTGCAACACTCATTATCAGATGACGTCGATGGATTGAGCAGTGAATTGATTGATTGACAATTTCAGTGCCAAATACCAATAATTGAGTAAGTTGGGTCTGTCAGGTATTGTATAGTACTTACCTCGGAGGATTGCATTTCCATGCCAGGCCAACCCTTGGCATAAGAAGGGCTCCCCAATAGGGCATGCATTCTGTGTTATGTTTCTAATTACTAACTCTTTGTTTTCTTCTTTTTCTTTCTTTTTCTTTTTGCTCCCCCCTTGATTTGCACCCGTATACTGATATTTTGTTAAGTACATGTGAAACACTCATTTTGTTTGGTATATCTGTTCATGGTTTTTTTTTTTTAAATTTTTCTTAAAGGTTTTGAAAATTTGAAAAGGGTGTGTTGCTCTATTTTTTACAAAACCTCCACAATTCACTCTGTGCAAACTAGAATCAGTCAGGTCCTATGGTAGACAAATTTAGTATAGGGGTTTGGGAATCTTATTTGGGGTGCAGAAATGATGGGTAATATTTCAAATGTGAGATTCACAAGTCCAACATTGAACCATCAGCATGTTTCCTACAATTGGCCTAAAGTTGTTATATAGCCTCTTGAAGAGCCATTTGTCCTTTATCTCCTAGATTCTCCTTCTTCCCAAAACCCTACTGCTAATCATCATTTTGCTAAGGATTCCATAACGGGTAGTATGGATTTTGAAAGTTTGTGTTTGTTCCCGGATATGAAGCTTCCTCAAAATTCTGAAATTCCAATTTCACTAAATATGGAGGAAATGGAGACCTTCGTGTGAATGTTAAGATTTTACATGGAAAGGATGAGCATTTGAGAATGTGTCTTTTTCAGAGGAGTTTATGTGGCAATGCACTTTAGTGGTTTATATGTTTAAACATATCAGAGTTACAAAGTTGGAATGATTTTATTAGAGCTTTTTAGGATAGATTTCAACTTAGCAATGAAAGCGTTCCCAATTGAATAGATTTGATGGATATGAAAAGAAAGAAGCATGAAAGTTATGGAAAATGTGCTCGTCATTGGAGAAAGGTGGCAGTAAAATTTGAACCACCAATGAGTGAACGAGAAATGGTTAAAGCTTTCATTCATACATTAGAGGAGCCATTTAATAAGATGCTTTTGGGCCTTGTCGTTATTTTGCTAAAATAGTGGAACAAGGCGAAGTGATCGAACAAGGCATCAAATCCGAGAAGTTCACCGGTATCTGTCAACTGAAAGTGTTATCGAAAGGGGAAGCAAAAGGCAAGGAAAAGAAATACCTGAGTAGTACGGTGATTGAACGGGGAAGGTGCAAAAGAGGAAAGTCATCTCGATCTCATGGCTTCATTCACTTTCTCCTATATAGCTTACCTCCCGAGACCAGAGCTTTCACTCAAAAAGACCAAGAAACTGTGTTTTTACACCACTACCAAAATCATTGTCTCAGATATTCATAGATTTACATGCAATGGGAACGAGACAAACTTGACCCACAACCACCTGGTGTGGAAAAGATCCCTTCAAAAAGACAAAATGCTGACCAAACCTGTGCCTTCCATTCTAATATTTCAAGACAAGCAATTGATAATTGTCATGCACTTCATCATGAAATTCAAGATTTGATTGATAAAGTTGAATTCATACCGTTGATGGACATGGAGCAAGCCTATGATCCAAGTATCAATATGATTTCAGTTGAGGAAAGTTTGGATGATACCTCAAAGTTAATCATACTTGAGAGTGAGATTATTGAGAAGTTCAGTCAAATGCATCTTCGACTAAAATGAAAAACTACTATTAGCGAGGAGTCTAAGCTAGTATAGGAAATAGTCACAAGAGAGGAGTTCCTGAGCCTGGAAGCACAATTGAGAATATGTGGTTAGTGAATGAAATCCTTTGGGATAGAATTTCAGCATTAGAGGAAAAGATAGCTGAATTGATAAGTAAGAAACAGTCCAACATTGGTATATTTGGTCATTCTACTTCGGCATGTGTAAAGAAGTCCCAACCCCTATTCAATCACAATGTGTTGCCATGAATATAACTAGTAAAACTAAAACTGAACAGAGGATCCTCACTTCCTTACCATTAACACTAATGGAGTTGTTTCACCATCTTGAAAGAATGGGCACGGGGTCTTCAATCCTTGAAAGTTTAGTATGTAAGTCTAGGATATCACAGATGATTGCACAGGAAAAATACAAACTGGGTAAGTACTATGCTTATCATTCCTTTGTATGAGGTCACTTCATAAAAGAATGTTGGGTATTGAAAAACAGGGTGTAAGATTTGATGGAAAGGGACGAATTAATTTTTGTGAACACGATGAGTAGATGACTGATGTCTATTGTTATGAAATCCCGAGATTCCTACCATGAAGCACATCTTTAGTTACTTACATTGGGACGTATAATAGGCAGATCTTCGCCAAGGTATCAATTGAATAGAATGATCGAAAAAGGCATTTTTGTTTCTAAGCCATTACATCTTCCAGCTTTTTTCATTCGATCCCACCGAATTATACCCTGAACAACTATAGTGAAAGACCCATCCTTACCAGAAAGGATGCCCTATAAGCCTTTATTGTGGCCTTTTGGTTACTCTTTTGTTGCCTTCGAGCATTTTGACTGTGTTGCTTTTAATGTCTTTTGAATGATCTTCCTTTCATATGCAATTTTTTGTTTTATTTTCCAAAGAATGTGTGAATGAGATTTACATCTTAATATTCTATTTTTAATGTCATCTATGATTTTGTAGATAAATGTTCATAGTTTGAAAGAATTTTTGAATGAGCTTTGAAGAACAATATTGAGTTAAGAGCCCATGTTCATGTCCTACATGCTATTCTTGTTCATATATATTTGGCTATCTAAAGTCATTGCATGCATTCTGAAAATTTTTGACCTAACCATTATCACGAGTGAAAGTCCACTACCGAAACACTGCATAGCCTTTGCTAATCTACTAAACTTCCAAGTTGGTAGATACAGTTTAATAAATTACCCTGTGTTGACCAAGCCATACATTGGAACAAATTTTTCTTGAAGGTAAAAATTTGTCTAGGTTAACTCTTACCACATCTATTTGAAGACAAAATGTGTTCTTTGTCTCTATTGTTGTTAGAATTTAGGAAGATGCTTTGAGTATTCATTTCTCTATCTAAACATCTGTATCCTTTGTTATCCTCTTTGAGCCTTCAGGTGTGATAAATTCGTTTCAATAAAGTTCTTGATGATCACGGCCCTACATTGGGAGAATTGCAAATGTCGAAGCCAATTAAATTTGGCCTTGGCCATACATTTCTTACATTGGTTGTCATGAGAGTTTAGAATGATATTTTGGCCTTCGTTTCTACTACCTATACACTATTTATCCCTTGCATCCCCTTTGAGCCTCTAGAGCTGAATCTTTTGTTTCACATATACCTATTAATCGCACCCTTAAACTGGGGGAAGATTTGAGGAAAGTGTTGACGTAAAAGTGACATCGCTTGTATAAAAGATTATAGGAGGAGTGAATTTTTAGAGAGAGAGAGAGAGAGAGATAAAAAGAGTTGAATTTGAAAAAAAATGAAGAAGAAAAAAGAGAGAGAATCAATCAAAGTCAGAAATCAAGTGACTCAGTGTGCCAAAGCTTCAATGATGTGAAATTGAGATTTTGAAATAAAGTGGTTTAATGAGATGCTAATAATATGGAAGTTTGATTTTCCAATCAAGTAGTTCAACGGCCCAAATGCACCACAAATTTGAAATGCATGGTTATAATTGAAGTGTTAGTGCTCATCATTTAAATCTCAGGTGGATGTCTAAAAGACACGATGCAAAGTGTGAACATGTTTAGATCCTCACTGTTAGTTTTTGGATAGTTTTGAAGCCTAACTTTTTAATTTTAAAAGTATTTTATTTTTATTCAATCCTAAATTTATGGTAAAATGGCTATTATCTTTAATTATTTTAAAAACAAAAGATAATCCAAAAGTATCAATTTTTAGTTTGTGCTAAAAGTGTTTTTGAAACCAAAACATTTTACTCCTAAATTTAAAGGTAATACTTGAAAATCAATAAAGGTAACACTTGAAAAAGTGCTTTTATTATATAAAAGTACTTTTTAGTAAAAGCACCACAACTCTAAACAAGGTCTAAGTGGTTAGGAAAAACTTAAATAGACCTAGTTTTGAATCTCACATGTGGTCCTTGTAGTCAAAATTATATGGGTCAAAACCTGATCCGTATACAGGAGCAGATACTCAAGCCTTGTTGACTCGATAATGCATAAGGTTCGGATACCCACCAAATCTCTTGAGAGAAACTAGCGGACTGATCACTAAATAGATAGAAATAGGTGAAAATTCTGACATCACCACAGCCCACTTGGTTCTCTCGCTCCTTGCTCGCGGAGCAGCATACCGGAAAAAAAATTCACTTAAACCTCTTTAGGACCATCTCTAACACCAATTGAAAGAATGGGTTCTTTTTTTCTTCCTTGCGGAGCTTATCCAAAAGCTCCGCGACTGTCTCCCAATCAGCCCCTATATTTATTATTGAATAAAGGATAATAATTTTCTTCTTCTTTTAAAGGAGTCTTATTTTATTCTTCTTATTGAAAAATAAAGGAGCAATAATTTTCTTCTTCTTTTATATAAGAGAGCGTTATTGCTCCTTTATTTTCTTTTTATTTATTCTAGTATTTTATTAGTACTTGTACTTAAATATAGATGTTTTTAAAGAAAAGCAAAGAAAATGGCAGAGTTAGCAAGAGAAGGAAGCTCAGTGATACAGAGATGCACGCACATGGATAGGGAGAGCTGACTGTAAGATTAACTGCACCCTCGTCCAACGTCTCTAACCCATCATCCAAGACCTTTGAGAAAGGGAGGTTCGTCAGAGATGGCTTAGAACCAATAGTTCATTATCTAATGGATCTTTCCGTTCTAATACTCTATCCGAGAGTTATCAGTATTTATCAAATCTGTTCCTATCTAACGGAACGCTATTGGATCAAATGACAAAGACATTGTTGAGAAAAGATGGCTCAAAGGTCTTGGATCCCGGATGAAATGAAAATTGGATTCATGTAACGGGAGAAAGATTTCCCATTCCTTAGCCGGAAAGATATGTGGCCATGAAAGAGGGATTAAGTGGAACAGAATTGACTGGGTGGTAGAGTCGATATTCACTAGAATTCAGTTGATAGTTATGTTCCAAAAAAGCAAAAAACAAGGCTAATTCATCCATAGGGCAGGTAGTCATAAGTAGTTAGTGCAAATTCTTGTTAATTCTTTTCGAAGCTCCTTTACCCCATAGAGATATTGAATAGAAGAGGGGTTTTTGTTTACCAATACCAATGTAATTTTGAATTTTTTCATTTTAAATTTAAAACAAAAAGATACTTATAAAGAAAAGGAAGAAAATAAAAGAAATGTTGGGAGAAATATTCTTTTTGTAGAGCGTTTTCAAATCGATTATTTCTTATGTAACGAAATGAGCGATTCCATCGGTTTAAATCGAAAAGAGTACTTACAAGAGGTTTTTCAAAGCGGAAGAGTTCCTTTGTTTGAGTAGCTTTTTTATCTTTTAATTTCGAATTTTCTTGATTCCCATTCATATTCAGATAAGAATCCTCATCATCATAAAATGGGCTATTGTTATAGCCTGTCTCTGTAAAGTGAAAGTGGAATTCATCCTTTGTTTTTTCCTTTCCATTCACTCGGATTTCTTCCGTTTCATCGATTTTGTCCGGATCCTCTTTTTCTTCCGAAAAAGGGTAAGTCTGGAAGAAGGATCTTCTTCGGTGGATCCCTCTTGTTCCTGTTTAGTTGATCAGACAAGCCTGTGCGTTCGAGAATCTGTATACACTGTTCGGATGGTGTACTACGTTCGAAAGCTCTGTTTCCAGTAAATATAATAGCAAACCTGCACAGCTTTGTTTAAGAGGTAAAATGCATTTGTCATCATCAAAATAAGGTTTGTAGATCATCAGTCACCATTATTGTAAGCTATGCACCCAATTGATTGAGTTCATTCTGAAATACTGATTAAAGAAGCTTGACAATAGAGATCTTAGTTAAATTATCCCAGGCATCTTCTTTGACCTTGCAAAGTTTAGATTTGTTCTTTGCTTGACCTCCCAAAGTTTAAATTTGTTCTTTGATCGAATTAATGTTGCAAATAGCAGCTGAGCTATTCTAAGAATTTGAAGCTCTCTAGCCCTTTATTAATGGGCACTGCAAATATTTTCTAATTTCAATTTAACAATATAAAACTTTTACTCTTTAACTCATTCACTTCATTTAAGCATCCCATCAGTTTTCTCTTTGGTTAGGCCAAATATGAATTTTTCTTTCAATCTGAAGTAATCTAATGCGTGTGACATTCAACTTGTGAGTGTTAAAGCTACTCAGACCAAGTGCATTCCTCAAGTGAATCCTATTATTTTCCCATTAACAAAAGCACCGTTCAACAACAATTTTTATTAAAAAAAACAAAAGAAGAAGAAAATAAAGTGCATAGAACACAAACTCGAAACACGAAAACAACGAAATATAGAATGGAAGGGATTATTTTAGCCACAAGAAAGCAAGAAAATTTAGACTTTCAATGCAACTTTTAGATCTGAACTTCCAGTGTACACTGAGAGCTGTATACTAGTCTTGATTGCCAGAATATGAGCAAGAAAAAATCGAAAGTGTGAGGCATGCATCCAAGATTGTTCGACCAGAAAGAAGAAATAAAAAATACTTCCGTATCAAAACATTAAATTTTTCTTTTCACGAAGAAAGACGCTATACATAAAAATAGCATTAGAAATATCTTTTGAGTCGAATTCATGAGTACTCCACTAACTTGCTCTGGTGATCCAGAAACGTCAAGAGAGCGAGTGCTCGGCCCGACAACCCGGCTGTTTCCAATTGGCTCTCTGTAACGATGTAGACTAATACTTATAAATCTATCCAGGACAAAAGTGCAATGATATGCGGGAGATGGGATATAAATTTGGCGGTGCACTGGTATGTCCCCTTCGGCATCAGTGCATCTAAGAAAGCTGTAAATGCAGCTTTGAAAGCTTTGACCTCTGTTTCAATCAATGGCGATGCGAAAGGTGGTTGCTTTATGGACAAATTTGGTGTTACGTAACCTGTGCATGCAGATTAATGCAACATGTTTGTCATTTTTGGACCAAAAATAGAAGTATATAAATATTTAGGGCACATGATCTTCTATTCTACATCTTGTGCCATTCTCTGTCATACTACTTAATGAACTGTCAAGATTAGGTGATGTGATTTTAGTAGAGTGCAACGATCTAAATGAATCTTAACAGTTCATTAGATAGTGCGATAGTAGTGACACAGAATGTGTGAGAAAATATCCTTAACCAATATTTTGGTAACTTCCAGTTTTTACCTTGTAATTATAAATTTATAACCTGAATTAAAGCTTATCGAATAAATGACCTTTATGTAAATAAAATTTTATAAAATTTAATAAAAGTGAGGTGGATACATGTCTCACAAGGGATTAATAGGAGTGAGGTGGATACATGTCCGAACGGTCAGACAGAGAACAAGTTTTCTGAGCACCTACAACGGACGCGTAGGCATGTCCAAAGGAATGTTCCTCGGACGTATTTCTCCGTTCGAAAAATTGAGGCAGAATCAAGAATTTATAAGTACTTTCAACGGACGCATTCAACTGTCCGAAAGAAGCTTACATTGGACGAAGATGACTGTCCGAAAGAAATAATTCCCTGATAGGCATTAAATCTTTCGGACACAATACATCATCCGATGTGTGAACCTTTCAAACACTCCAGGTGGTATCGGACGATGGAACGGATGCAAGCTCGGTTGTCCGAACGACATCCACTACTCGCTTATATTTAAGATCGGACGATGGGTCGGACGCACAACAATAACATCGGACATCCGAAACCTATAATGGCTAGTTTTTTACCATTTATTATTGAGTCGTTGGGAGATGGTTACAACCCAATTTATTGCACCCATAAATACCAACTCTAATGATAATGCAAAAATAATCTTACACATTGAATACAAGCAAGAAGAAAAGCAATTTGAGTGCAAATTAGCTATAGAGCAATATTGTATTAGTGTGTACTTTAGAGTGGTATTCAAAAATATTGAGTGGAGTGATAATCTTGTACAAAAGTGAGGTTGAGAGTAAAATCCTTGGCTCAACTAAAGAGAATTAGTGTGAGTAAAGATTGTCCTACTTTGTGTACAATTGAGATTATAGGATCACCAAATTTGAAGAAGCATTTTAGTGGATAAACACTTCAAGCTTGGTAGCTTGGAAGTGTTGTGTTTGTTTAATCTCTCTTTTTACCTTTTTCTTTACTTCTTAATTAAGCTGAATTGATTTTACCTCTATCAAATTACTTGTTAACACAAAAGATTTTATAAGTGTATATTTTACAAAGTATTTTTAAGAAACCTAATTCACCCTCTCTTAGGTTACTCTTGGGCCAACAGTGACTAAATCTATGTTCTATTCATTTTTGGACTGAATCTGAAATTATGCTTTCCAAGAAGCTTATGAAAAGAAATGTGAAAGGGCACTGGTTGATTTGGGATTAGTGACTCAAACAAAATTCTACTTGTTGGCTGCTTGGCTGTACATGGTATTCAAAGATTAATGGGCACTGAGGTTAAAAACATCGTCACCAACTTCGTCCACATCCTGCCCCTGATTAATTCAACCATCCTAAATGTGTTAAATTCCTTTGGGCTAAATGCATTTCAATGTTTTAACATCCCCTAGTTAAAGATTTGGTAATTTTGTAAATCTCTCTCTTTAATAAACTTACATGCACAAGTGGAGAAATCCGAATCCTTGAAATTGAATTTCTAAAAGGAACTTTCCCATGTGGTAGGAAGAGATGAGAAAACAATAAAGAGATGGGAGTGGGCAATCTTCTATAGTAAGAAACAGGGGAATGGGAAGAGTACCTTTTATGGCCTTCTGATTCTAGGTTGAGAGAATTCACAAAGGAGTTAGGGTTGGTAGGTGCAGTGTCAAGGTAGGAGTAAGAGTGGTGTGTGAGGCATGACAAGTAAGAGACAGACCTTTTGACTTTTTGCTTATTGCCAAATTTCCTTTTTCGTTGATAACTGCTTCGGGATAACGCTTGCACTAAGAACTCAAAGGAGAGTATATGGCTAAAAATGATGAAGTGATTGGCACAACTTTGTTGCACAGAGAGGTAGAGAACCATAGCCATTTCTCACTTTTTCTTGTCATTTTAGAGGGTCTGCACTTATTTTAGTCTTTCTCTTGCTTCACAAATTCCACTATAGGCCCTTTTTTTGTGATTAAATGCACTAACTCCTGGATTTACATCCAAGTTATACTTTGCTAGTTTTCCTCGTAAAACTTATTTAATAAGTACTTAACCCTCTATTGATGGTTTTAACTTCAAAGTTCATCCTTTAGTCACAATCAAAAATAGCCATCATTCTATGCCAACATCTCCAATCAGTTTTACCCAAAACCAAAAAGAAAAAAAAAATGAAAAGAAAGAAAAATGATAAATGTCACTCTTTCCCTCCTCCCATAGTCTACTTTTAGTATTTTCTCCTTTCATCCCACCGAGCCAACAATTGTCCTCAAATCCCTTCCTTTCAGACTCTAGTTGCACATTCACCTTGTTAAAGGGCAAATATCCCATATTGAGTTGTTAAAAGATTCTGGACTGATTAATAAAGTTCATAACACTCCACTTTTCATCAATTGGTTTTGAAATAAAAACCCATGTTCTTTAATATGGTATTAGAGCTAGTCTCAAGTGTTTTCCCATCCACACATGACTTGAAGTGCACTGCTCTTATGTGCATTGGGCTTGGCTTCGTGGGTTTTTGCCAAGCCAATGCTTCTCTTGGTTATAGTATTGGGTTTAATTTCATGGGTATCGGTCATGTCAATACCTGTGTTCACTAATGTAGGTTAGGCCTACAGTTTACTTGTTTCAACCCTCTCATGTGTGTAGGGAGTGTTAAAGTACAAATATCTCACATTGACTAGTCAAGAGATTTTGGATCAATTAATAAGGTTCATGGGTTATTCCACTTATTACTAATTAGTTTTTAGAGAATACACCTTTTATCTTACTACATGGCCCTGCTTCATCTCCCTATCACACTCCAAACTTTCCCTTCAATTGCACCTTTAAGCCGGGAGAAATATCTATATCTCCCCTTAGCTGATAAGGTGGTGGTGTCACTTGAAATAAAAATAAAATCTTTATCCTGATGCATGCTATGTTCTTTTTACATTCCTTTTTTCTAGTTTTTGCTGTCAGAGACCTTTTGGACTTTTACCTAGAAGTTAAGAGGAGGCTTTGGGTACTGGTGTTTTAGGTAAGTTTTAAGTTTTATAGCTCAATTCGAGTTTAATTGAATGGAATGAACTTTCCTGAGGAAATGGCTTTGAATTATTTAGAAATACGAAACTAAAGGCAGCATAGGGATTTGAACCAAAAACTTGAAAAACTTGACTAGCCATATATGAGCGGATGGAACTTGGAAGGTTAAGAAATACTTGTTCGAGTCTTCTCAATGGTGTTAGTATTTGATGGAAAGACAAATTATAATACAACTTAAAGTTCTCGCAGGTGGAAGTCAGGAGGCAGGCGGCAGCTAGGTGGCAGTCCAGTATCGCTTATGGTGAAGAATCTTTTTTTTTTTTTTTGGTGGTTCTTTCATCTTGGCATGAGGAAGAAAAGGCACAAAATGGAAATAATCCAAGAAACAAAGAAAATTTTTTGCCTCTTCCCGTTGTTTTTTCCCCAACTAGATGCATGATGGTAAATGGGGTTTAGTTCTACCATTTTACTATTAGACTACAGAAGGATATATGATTGTCCATTAGTTATTGGTCTCTGGGTACATTAGCTAGACAATAAGCTCGTAAGTTGGACTGTGTTAGATTTACGGTTGTTTGATCTTTACTTGCAAGGATATATGATTTCTCTTAAATAAAATGCTTTTTTTTTTCTATTAATCCCATTCTTTCTTTCTCTTTTCCTTTCTACTTGGTTCATTTTTTCTTTGTCTTTTTCTCTCATTTCGTTGATATGATTTAACAAATTTTATCTTTCACCACCATGTCTCAATATATTTTGGGTGTCATAGAAAAATTTGTTCACACAACAACAATTTGAGGGTAAAAATGTCATTTTAGCTAAAAATTAAACCCCGTTAGATTTGGCCATCAGTCCAAGACCTTTAGTGTCTAAAAGATAATAGTAGAGATTAAAGTGATAGTGATCCAATATATTAACCAGACAAAGTATAATCAACCCTAAAGAAATATTAAAAATGTCTACTAAAAGATTCAAAGAGAATAATAAGGAAACTAATCCTAATTCCAATCTTTTTCCATTTTTACTACAAACACAAGCATTAACTATAATCCTCACAAGGAACAAATTAAGAACAAAATTAAAAGCAAATTCTTTAGTAAGGCATAATACAAATACCCCAGAATTTCCAAGAACAATGATAGCGGCTCCTAAAAGTGTAACAGACCAAATCCCAAGTTAGATGCGATTCGACTTTGATTGTTACAGACCAGTACTTAATTTCTTTTCTAGCATAAAGGATATGTAATGAACAACGGCCATAAACTAAGCATTCATAAATTATAAACCATTTGAGATTCGTAGTTATTTTGTCAAGGGATTTGTAATGTGTAAGAAAAACTAGAATAAATTATATACTTTTTTATATGAGAATAAAAAAAATTAGCACTGTTCAATTCACAGCGAACTTGGTTTTTGTAGTTGAACACATGTTAAACAGAGTGTATAATTACTTAATTAGAAAATACACAACTTTTATAGTCTAAATTTCTCATTAAAAGAATTTCTATGAGATGTGAATAAAAATAAAGATACCTTCTGTACGTCTATGATTGTTTCTCACACTTTTCTAATCTTCCCTGTCTTGTGATTCTTTCACTTCAATCAATAACAAAGCAAGGCTCTATTTATGCTTAAAGAAAAGAGCTAGTTGTATTAATTAGTTAATGCAACTTTAGATCAAATTTAAGATGAGTGATGTATCTAACTTATATCAAATGCAAACGATAATATTACATCAATTAATGTAACTTAATTACATCAAATAAAAGAGATTCAATGCATCGGATAAAGATAAAACTATAACGGAACATTAATATGGGATTTGAATAACAAAAGATACAATACTTGCAATTTTCAATATTAAGCCACCATCATGACGCATTATTTCTTCATCTCCCACTCGTTATAATGGCTGGCGCGCACACAAACACACATGTTTTAATCACATCTCCAAATTCTAAGTACAGTTCCATACGAATAAGTAGGTCGTGCGATCTACTCTGAGTACAACTACATTTCGGGATCTTAAATTATGCACATGTTAAAGATAACATAGAAGCTACCACCTTCGGAACAAATTGTTAAGTGTGTCTCATTGTACCCCAAACTCATTTTAGTTACATCAATACAAGTATATTTTATCCATTGAAGATCATACTTTATTTCCATAATTTTCACCATGTATTCATAATCATGTTTCAAACTTAGAAAAACACATAATTGCCCGGCTGGTAAGTACACATGACTGATGTAACTAAAATAGTTTTCCTTGCGCCCACATAGTACTTAGTAATGACTAAACTATTTTCTTAGATATACCCCTTTGGCCCGAATTATGATAACTATAGGAAGCACATAAAGTAGAAAACATTCATTCAATACTTTGTAATATTGTTAAAAGTCACATAGGGCAGTATTAGATTCACATTAGCTCTAGGGTTTCATACGAGTGAAAAAACATGGATACTTTCTCACTTTCTCCTATTGTCAATTTAAGCACTTATGAGTAAAGTATGGAGTATATCTTATGGTAATTAACTCTTACTAAAAGAGTATGTATTTAATATCACCATATGGATCTTACATCAGTTGCAACCAACACATTCAATGTGTCAAGTGCCTAGTTCAAGATATATAACAATTTACTATCTTGAACGCCTTATTAATTTCTCATATATGACTTTCTTCCAAACTCAAACAGTTGTGGGAATTATGTTCGGTCTACCAAAATATGTAGACCTTATCTTGATTGTTCTCAAGGTGACTCGTACTCTAATTACTTACAACACTAAATAATTAGCTAGCTATCCTTTTCAGAGTGTATAGTTTCATATCAGCTCATTTTCACAGTGTCTGAGATGGTTACTTATATGAAAGAGCTAACATCTGCTTAGTGACATACTTCATAAATGCATATCAATGCTAGTATATGAACACCATAATAATTTAATAATTACCTGATATGGTGAATTCACATAATTTGTTTAAGTAGAACAATAATTACAATTTAAACAGTAAATATCTCAGAGATTTAACATGATACAAGAATACATCTCTAGGAATAGGTTTAGTGACAGGATCAACCACTATATTATTCGCAGATATATGTTGTAGCAGTACTTCTTTTTGTGGTATAATGTCCTTGATATTATTGAACTTTATGTCTATGTGTTTGTTTACCATGATACTTGGGATCTTTTCTATAGCCAATAGCTACGTGATTATTACAATTGATTGTCACAGGCTTAGAAACATGAGGAACAATTTTAACATTTTTTAAAAATGTTCTAAACCAAATTGCTTCCTAAACTACTGTAGAGCATGAAATAAATTCAGCTTCCATAGTAGACAAAACTATGCATGTTTGTTTCTTGCTACTCTTTGATATGGCTCCATTATTTAGCAAGAATACATATCTTGATGTTAATTTATACTTCTCGGGATCACCGCTCCAATTAGCATCAATGTAACCTACTAGTTGCAATTCACCAACGCAAAGTATAATTCGTAGTACCTTTAAAATGCTATCTCAAAATCCTTTTTACAGCTCGCTAATGAACTTGTCCGAAATTTGATTGATATCTGCTTACTATGCTAACAACATAATAAATATCCAAATAGGTATACATCATGGCATACATTATACTTGCTATAACACTTGCATATGGAAGTCTTTTCATAATCTTTTGTTCCTCTAGAGTCTTTGGGTATATTTCTTTACTAAGAAATTCACTTTTCGCAATAGGTGTATCAAAAGATTTGCAATCTTGCATATTAAATCGTTCAAGAATTTTCTTTACATAGGACTCACGTGAAAGAGCAAAAAATTTTCTAGAACAATCTCTTTAAATTTTCACATCAAGGATATATGCAACTTCTCCCATTTATTTCATATCAAAATTAAAGAATAATAATTCTTTAATTTTTTTAACAACATTCAAATTGTTAATAGCCAACAATATATCATATACGTAAAGTGATATTACTGCAACATTGCTTCAAACTTCTAAATATATAAACAATGGTCAATTCATCAATCATTGTGAAACCTTAAGATATTATGACTCGATGAAATCTCAAATATACTGTCTGGGTGAATGTTTAAGACTACAAATTGATTTTTTGTGCTTGCAAATTTTGCGTTGTTGGAGTTTATTAGTGAAATCTATTGGTTGTTGCATATAAATTTTTCATCTAATTCTCTATTGAGAAAAATAATTTTTACATCCATTTGATATAATTCCAAATCCGAATGGCTAACAATGGCTAAGATAAGGCGAATTAATGAAAATCTTACAACAGGAGAAAATGTCTTTGCATAATCTATACCTATTTGTTTGGTATAGCCCTTAGCAACTAAATGTACTAGTATCTTTCAATTGATCCATCAACCTTACGCTTAATTTTGAGAACTCATTTGTCTCCAATAGCTTTACTCTTTCATGTAGATCAAAAATATCCCAAATATCATTTGATTTGATAGATTCATTTCATCTTCCATTGCTTTGATCCAGTTTTCTTAATAGTAGAGATGATTGAAAGAGCTTCTTGAACAGTTTTGGATTCACTTTCATCTTGCGGCTCAACCATAAAAACTTCTCTCCAATGTCAAAATAACGATGAGGTATACTTTTATGATTGTATTTTTGCAATTGAATTTCCGGTTAAATTGAGTCATTTGGTGGTTCATTACTCCCACCCGATTCAAGATATTGAGACATTCTCTCTTCTCTAAGGGTAATAATATCATTGTATTTTTCATTTTATATAAAAGAGAATCCTTATCGATTTCACCTAATTTTGAAATTTTATTTTCTAAAAATGTGGCATCTCTTTATTTCAATTTAGTTATACTTTCATCTTTATGTTCACCAATGAACATATAACATTTTGAATGATTGGAGAATTTGATAAATATATATTTCTTTCCCCTATGACCCAATTTTCCAAATTTATCATTTGGGTTATAAAGATAAGCTGTTGACTCCAGGATCACATACCATTTAGATCAGGTTTTTGGCCTGCCTAAAGTTCAATGTTATGGAGTGGAAGTTACTGATTTGGTAGGTACACGGTTAAATATATAGGCTACAATCAATAAAGCATCTCTCCAGTGTGTCGTTGGCAAATTTACTTGAGCCATTATTGACCTAACTACGTCCAATAATGTTCTATTTCTTCTTTCTGAAACACTATTTTGTTGCAGAGTTTCACAAATAGTTAATTGTCTTTTTATTCCTTTTGCATCATACAAATTATTAAAAGAGCTTGACAAGTACTCACGACCATGATATGTCTTAAATAATTTAATTTTTTTGTCCAATTGATTCTTAACTAAATTCAAATATAGTCTAAAGCAATATAATGCTTCAGACTTATGGAAGATCAAATAAATTTGACTAAAATGGGTAAAATTATTAGTAAAAGTGATGTTATGATACTCCATATCTTGTTCTAATAGTCTTCGTCCACAAATATCAGAATGAATTAATTTCAATAGAAAATCTGCTTGAGTTCCTTTCCCAAATAGTTTTCTAGTTTTTTTTTCCTATTAGATGACGTTTACACACTGGCATATCTAATTTTAGGATAGAACCCAAAAGTCCTTTTTTACTTGGCCTGGTCAATTGTTCTTGACCAATATGACCAATTCTAGCATTGCCATATATTCACATTCATAAAATTATTATTTATAGGTGTAATCAAGGAAAAACAACCATCAATCTTTTCATCATGTACTACTTTGAATACAGTAAAACCATTTATTACATCTGCAGTAGCAGTAGGCTAATTGAAATAACCACACCATTGTAAGACATATTCAAAATATAACCAAGGCAAAGAAAAATAGTAACAGAGACTAAATTTCGTCAAGTGCATATTAAGGGTGTCCATGAGTCAGGTTATCAGATTATCGTGACGTGTAAGGTGTGACCCATTTCTTATCGTGTTCATATCATGTGGGGCCCATTTCTTATCGTGTCGTGTTCATGTCTGACCCATTCGGGTTTGAGTCGTGTTCGTGTCTGACCCGTTTACTATTGACAGAGAGTATCAGCCGATATTAACAATTACATAACTTGCGATACATTTGAGTTAAAATCTCAAATTTTGATTATTTAACTACTCAAACAATTATTAATACTAACCTTATTATTATTGTACTTTAAAACGCATAATTAAAATTATTGAAATTTTTTGGATAATATTTAACATAATTATTATGTTTGATTTAATAATCTAATATTAATTCTATTATTCACAATCTTAAAATATACTATATTAAATTACAATAAAATAAAAATTTCAACAAAATATGTTCATGCAGTAACTTAACGAGTTATTGTGTCAACCCAACCTATTTAATTTCGTGTCATAAACGGGTTGGTCCACTAATGACTAGATAAATTTTGGGTCATGTCATAACCTGTTAATTTTTTGCTGTGTTTCTGTCGTGTTAACGGGTCGTGTCAGAAATTGCTGACCCTAGTGTGTATAGAACATCATATAGGTATAGAGTATGTCCACCACATAAATCTAATTTGCAAGTTCTATTGCCTTTTGGTTCAATCTGTGCATTATTTCCTACATATATTTATTTTGTACCAGTTGGAATTTGATGAAATTCCACAAACATTCCTCATTCTCTAACTACATGGTCTGTTGCTATTTTTTAGGCTCAGTGCATTCACTAGCAAAATGGCCCAATTTACCATAGTTATAATAGGATAATACACACTTATCATTCTTTCAACCTTCCCATTTGCCTCTTTTGTGAGAGTTCGGGTTGGTTTATTGAATTTTGGATTTGCTTTCTGAAAAACTCATTGTTTTTCTTCCCTTTGGAATTCTTCTCCTCTTTCTGGCTGGATTCGACAACATAAACTTGACCATAAGATTCAATTGCCTCAATTTGCTCATTTTCCAGCACAATATGACGTCTAATATCATCAAAAAAATTTATGCTATTATTATGTATCATATTCATTTTTATTTCTGTCCAACCTTGGGGAAGTGATTTGATGATAGCCTAAACTTTCCATTAGTCAAGATATGTCCAGAAATTTCCAATTAAGTGAATCATGTTTGACATTTCTGGCGAATCTTGTTTTATCGTATGATGTTGCTTTCTCACATACGTGTCAAACCTTATAGTCAATTGCCTGAGTTTTTGAGAAGACATAATTCCAAATTCTATTTTTAAAACAACCTAGAGTTCACAAGCAGTCTTGTATTTCTTATACTCAATTATATACTACTCAGCAATATAATGCGAGTAGTACTATTCTTCTTTTTCTAGGCTTTATAAGCCTTTTGATCTTTTTTTATTTTGTTGAGTATCTTCATTCTCAAGTTCAATCATAGTGTGAAATAGGGTTTCAAGACATTCTTGTTCTTCTAGAACATACTGAACTTTTCAATGCCAGATATCGAAATGGTCACCGTTCAATTTTTTGCTCTTGTTCAATTTAGCCACAATATTTTTAATAGCTGCCATCTTTCAACAAACTACACACACACACAAACAAATAAATACTAGCATTTTATGCATATTTACTTCAGCAAAATATCACTAAGATAATAATATTTTATAGACATATAAAGTGCAAGGTCAAAAGTTGTATAGCTCCCAATCATTTCTTATAAACTAAAATGTCTAAACAATATTATTTCAATATATTTGGACTAAGTTTCTTACTAGAAGTCTTATACTCAACTAGCCCTTATGCTCCCACTTGAAAAAATGTGGAGAATATGGCATAAACATATATAAACGAATTATCATAATATGTTTATTACAATTAACATGCAATAAAATACACCATAAAATTTGAGATATAAATTCATGTTGTCAGCAAGAACCAAGTAGTGCAAGAAAACTTTAAAGCCAGCAAGAACCAAGTAGGGCAAGAAAAATTTATAGTTGGCTCTCTTATATCCATTTAATGCATATGATTTACCTTTGGATAGATATTTCAATGTAAAACATGACTACATAAAATTTAGGTTCTTACTACGTCACCAAAAGGTTTCAAAATAAATATTTAAAGTTTCTGGGTTTAAGAGAAAAAAACTCTATTCTTCTTTACTATTGTTAGTGAAAATTGTTTGCCAAGTATATAGACAAGCTCTACCACTTATTAGGAGCCTATGTTTGAATTTTATTGACTCATATGTACGTGTATAGAAAGATATATGCTATGAAAGAAACTTTTTTTTTTAAAGCTTCAGGAAAATCGAGATTATATATTTCATTACTCGCACGAATTCAATTACATCATGCCCTGATACCAATGTAAGAAAAATTAGAACAAATGATACCCTTTTATATAAGAACAAAAATACCACCGTCTAATACTTCACAGTGGAGATCTTTGTTATTGAATCACGTATTAGGTTGAGTGAATAATCACTTAATTGGCAAATATACAATTTTCACAGTCTAAATATTCTCGCTAAGAATTACTATGAGATGTGAACAAAAACAAAGAAGACTGCTATTCTATGAGTGTTTCTCACACTTTTCTGATCTTTTCTTTCTTTTGATTCCTTCACTTGAATCAACAAAATAAGGCTTTATTTATAATTAAAGAAATCGAGCTAGTATAATAAATTACACGTGAAATTCTGTCATCCCGCTGTCCCAGAAGCATCACACATTATTTCAAAAGGTAAACTCCAATCAGGTGGCTTAATGATGGGTGTAGAAGTTAACTCAGATTTTAACTTTTCAAAAGTACGAACACAATCATCATCAAAGACAAAAGCAATATCTTTAGCAAGAAGATTACACAAAGGCCTAGTAACTTTACTCAAGTCTTTAATGAATCGCCCATAAAACCGTGCATGTGTCAAAAAAGCTCTTACTTCTCTCACAGTTTTAGGATGGGGAAGATGTGCAATTAAATCAATCTTTACCTTATCTACCTCAATGACTTTGTGTGATACAACATTCCCTAAAACAATTCCCTTCTTAACCATGAAATGACATTTCTCCCAATTTAAAACAAGATTTTTCTCTCAGCACCTCTGTAACACAATGGACAAATGATGCAAACATTCATCAAACTCATATCCAAACACAAAAAAATCATCCATAAGCAACACCTCTAAAAATCTCTCTACCATATCAGAAAAAATACTTACCATGCACCTTTGAAAGTAGCAGGTGCATTGTATAGTCCAAAAGGCATGCAACGGTAGGCAAATGTACCGAAAGGACAAGTGAACATGGTTTTCTCTTGATCCTTGGTTGCTATGGGTATTTGGTTATTGTAGACACCTATTTTTGTCCCTTAAGTTGTCCCCTATTTTCCTTTTAATTTGTCTCTCAATTTTCTTTTAATTTTTTCTTTTTAATATCTTTTTAACCTGCTCTTTGATTTTCTTTTAATTTACCCTTTAATTCCTTCTTAATTTATGTTATGATATTTAATTATGTGTTTTATGCTTTTGAAATACTAAGAATGAGTTCTAATATTATTGATTTTTTAGATTTTTTAAAAATAAAAAAAAATTCATTATTATTAATTAAATTAATTAATTGGTTAAAAAAAATTTAAAAAAAAAAGTGTTCAGCGTGTGAACAGACCAAAATTCAATAAACCAACCCGAACTTGGACAAAACTGTAAGATTATACATTTCTAGATGCCCATACTCCCCACATGACAAGGAATGGTCTTTGACCATTTTTACACTCAATCCAATTCATTAAAAGCACAAAAAATCAGTCTAAAGGAGGAGAAAAAAATTTTCTGCAGAGAATTTTCTTAAGCAAAAAAAAAAATTTGCCAAACAGCCAACTTTGAGCCAAAATTCCATACGATCGGAGAGGAATTAGACTAAACTCAAAGGAGAAAAATTGTAGCTGCTTCCTGGGTCTAAAACTTCTCTTTGTAAATCCTAAGAAAAATCGTCCATTTGGAGGGTCAAAAACGTGGTAGAAAAAGGCTATTGGTCCAGAGGATCTGCAGAAAAATTTCAAAGTCTGGAAAATTTTCTAGACAACCAAATTTGAGCGAAGATTACAAGAGATGGAAAAGGAAATGGAGTAAACTCAAAGAATAAAAGTTGTAGAGGGTTCCTGGAGGTACAACTTTTATCTAGATGTTTTCAAACCCCAATCAAAATCGTTAATCTGGTGGGTCAAAAGCGTGGTGGAAGAAGGCTGGTAGCCCACAAAAATCTGCACAAAAAAGAAAGGTTAGAAAAATTGTATTTCCATTTTACTCCTCCAGATTTCAGTTTTTTTTATTTTGGCCCGAGAATATTTTCTTAAATTACATTTAGGCCCTTCTGATAGGGCCCACTTGGTGCCACGTCATCGATGACGTGGCACCACCTGATTGCGCCACGTCATCAATGACGTGGCATTCAAAAAAAATTCCAAAATTTCAGAAAAATTTTTATTTGCGTTTTGGCCCTCCAGATTTCAGACTTCTGCATTTTTAGCCCTCAAATAAATTTTTGTTATTTACATTTAGGCCCTTAAGGAATTCTCTTTAATATTACTGTTTTTTTTTTTTTCTTTTCTCTTCAAATTTCTTCCAAATTACATGTTTTATGTCAATAACCACCAATTTTTACTTTGATTTATGTTTGGCATTTTAATATGTTTTAATTACCCCTGTCTTTTGATTGTGAAATTACTGTTTCGCCCTTATGAGTATTTAATTGTAAATAGACTTTGATCTTTGCACATTTTTTGATTAATTGATTTTGTGATGATTCGTGCTTTATTTTAATGTTTATTGGTCTCAATATAATATTTATGCCTTATCTTACTTGTTAAATTATGTGAATTTACCCTTTTGCCCTCAAATTTTGGATTAGTTGCACAACTAGACGTTAAATATTTGACTCAAATTCAATTTAGCCCAGGACTTAATAATTGTATCAATAATATAAAATTGGGCTAGAAATAAACTCCGGCGTGCATGAAAAATTACTATTTTGCCCCTTGAGAGTTAAAGGGCACTACAAGCTCAATGTGTGCGACTTTTAATTGGCCCTGGGCTAAATCTACATGTCAATGTTAATATTTACCATTTATTTTCGTTGCCTCGTTAACATGTACATATTTTATTACTTTTAAACTATCTCAAAGCACACGTATGCTACAAAGCCGGCAATAGGCTATATATATAAAATTTTTTAAATTTTGATGTATTTTTTGTGTCCCGGCGCACCAACACACCGGGTGGCGACTCCAGTCTTGTTTTTCCTAGTTTAGATTGTTTTTATACAATTCATAGTCGCATTAAAAGCCCCGTTATGTAATAGTAAATAGGTGATTCATTTAAATTTGTAATAGTAAGTAGGTAATTTATGTTTGTAAATTGTAAGTAGGATTTTTGCATTCAATCACCTATTTCACGAGCACCACACGTTGGCGACGGTGCCGGTCCCACCGGTGCCGGCCAGACCACGGAATGCAAAAATCCTACGTAAAGTGGCGACAGCGTGGCGACTCCACTGGGGGGACTTTGAGAATCCGGGCGCACGATTTTAACGCGTTTCTCTCAATTTTACCCCGTTCATTATAAATCGGCTAATTTTTACCCATTTTGTGTGCTTTGTTACCGGCTCTATACCTCGTTTTGCGTGTCATATGCTATATGTTACTTTATTTGTTCTTTTCAATTAATTTGCACTTGTTTTAACGTATTTCACCATTTTTGCTGTCTTGTGTGCCGATTTACGGATTTTAGGTCTCGTTTTATGTGCCACATGCTATCTGTTACTTTCTTTGTTCCTTTCAAATTATTTTACAAATGTTTTACTGCACATTTCACTATGGAGGTGTCTTGAGTGCCCATTTGCTCGATTTAGGTCTCGTATTTACGTGCCATATCCTGTCTACTTATGGTGTGATTTGTTCTTGCTTTATTGTACATGTTTTAATATGTCTTGCTATTATACCTGTTTGAGGTTAATTTGGGGGGAAATTTTTGGGGTGTTGGGGTGCATCAAACCTTTAGAGCCAAACGCCGTAATGCTAAAATGTGTGAATCTTACCACCTCCAAGTGAACACAGCATAACACATGTCTTATTTATTGCATGTCCTATTTTTGTGGGTGTCGTTCTCACATTCCCTGTAGGAATTAAGATGATCTACCCAGATATGCGGTCGTGACACAATGTGCACGTAACGGTATCTGTGGCGATCACCCAACCACCGACGATAAGGCCCATTGGAATTGACGGATTTTATTTTTGGGTCCAAAGTCTGAAGGTTCGGGAACCAAGCCTATCTAGATTGCATTAGTAAGCCTAGCCTCATGGTCATATAGCTTAAACCATTTTGAACCGTGTGGACCTTGTTTAGGACACTAGACACGAGGCAGTAAGACCCACCCATTTATCTGGCTTGTAATAGTAAAATAGCCTTACAATTTTTGCTATGTAATAGGAATTAATTTTTCTGATTCGTATGATTTATATTGGCCCTGTTAATTTGTATCTACTTCCCGCAAGAAAGAGTAAATTTCAATTTTTGCTATATTGCATAAGCCTTAGGTAGGGTCAAAGGCATATGGTTGTCAAGCCCTAATAGGAGACTCATCCCTACAACATGTTTCCAAAGTTTTATTATCCCTTGTGTGCATGTAGGCTAACCCCACCGAAGTAGGGCCACCGTAGGCTACTTATTGCATATCATTAGCCGTAGAAGGAATACCTTATCGGATACCCGTGTATAGAATTGCATACCTATCCCTAGGGACATAACCTACAATGGGATTTGCAAGATTGCGTGTTCACTTTCATGCAGATGAGTTCCACTCGAGTAATTGGAAAGGCGACCAAAGTGCCCTATTTGCTACAGGAGTGGGAACGAAGATAGCTCTAAATAAGCACAGGCAAGCTTACAAAAGACTTCAAGAACAACAATCCTGTATTCGAGAGTAGGAATACAACCGAAAAAAAGCATGCACCGAGATGATCGATGATCTGGGACGCCTAATGCACAATGGGGCTGCTGAATCAGCATGTAGCAAGCTTCTGCGGTGCGAGGAGCAAGTGATGAAGATACGAGACCATCTAAAGGAGCTCACTGAATAAGTTCAAACGGGCTTCGTCCCCTTTAGAGTTTTTTTTTGTTTTTAGGGTTCCTGGGGAAGGAACCACGTTTTATGCTGTCAATTTATGATTATGTTTGTTTATATATATCTGAATTTTTCTTTTTTTTCTTTTTTTATTATGTTTTAATATGTAGGTACTAAGTGTCAAAATAGCTGCCCAACGCAGCCCTATTTATACACGCTCGCGTGCACGTAAACTCCGATTTGAAGACAGTATGAGCACCGTATTGGCAAAATATATGGAAGGGACCAGTGGGGATCAAAACCCGGAGATAGCAGAGTTGCTACAAACAGATGGAATCTATGATGGCTGCTATGGCCAATATGAACCAAGAAATGCAATGGTATAGGCAAACTTATGGGCCTCACCCCGCCAATCAGGAGATACTTCCTCCTTATATGCCTAATCCCGGCATGGGGATGCCGCTACCCCAGACACCACCTCCTCCAACTTCAGTGCCACCACTAACAGATCCAACTCCACCACCACCACCTCCTCTTGAGTTGAAGTATACCCCGGGAGAGGAAGCTGAATTAATGCCATCACCACCCCCTGCATACGGGGCTGTTAATGATGCCACTGAATTGAAAAAGATAGAGCGGTTTGATAGCATCCCCAAGCAGCTGTCAGGGGACAGATACACATCTAGATGTGTATAAGAGACAGATGCGATATTCTCCACCGATGTGCAATTGCCGCCAAAATTTAAAATCCAGAATTTCCAAAGTACAATGGCACTGGGGATCCGGTAGCTCACCTTAAAATGTTCTGTAACTTGCTGGGGAATTCGACGAGCGACCCTCGGATAGCAATGAGGGTATTTGCCAGAAGCCTGGAAGGAGATGCGTTATCATGGTATTTAATGCTTGATCCCAAAAAATTGCAGGATTGGACGGACTTGGCAAATGCTTTTGTGAAACAGTACGAGTTTAACCGCGACCTAGAGCCAGACCGTTTTGCTCGATGAACTTAAAGAAGAAGCCCTCAGAGGAGTACCGTGAGTGTGTGAAAAGATGGAGGGCGTTAGCTGCCAGAGTGAGCCCACCTATGACTGAGACTGAGATGGTCAAACTTTTTATTGATGCACAAGAACCTCCTTACTATGAAAAGTTGACCGGGTCTATTGGCAAATCCTTTTCAGAAATCGTCCAGCAAGCAGAGGCTGTTGAAAGGGGTTTAAAAAGTGGGAAAATTATTGACATGACGGCCTTCAAACTTCAGATAGAATCCATGCAGGGGAGCACGTCTGTGGCTAAGAAACCCCTGAGCAAGAAGCTTGACAAGAAGGAAGAGGAAGTGACTTTTATTTTTCAACCAACCCAACCGCCAACCACCACGCAATTTCCATCAATACCAAAGACCTAACCCACAACCCTTTTATGCACCACCTCCACTACCACCTCAATACTATCCTCAACCCGTATACCAAACACAAGTACAAGTGCCCGTGCCTAATCCGCAGCTCCCATACTCTTATAATCCAAGACCACAACCCTCAAAAAGTCAAAGACCCAACTAGCCAAATAACTTCCCCCCACCAAACCCCAACCAAGCCAGACCACATGACAGACCACCCCGCAATTTCACCAACTTGGGATGGCCCATCGAGCAACTATATGAGCAGTTGAGATCGGCAGGGAGATTGAATCCTATAGCTCCTCCTCAGTATCCGAGGGGAGTTCCGGATAGGTTTGACGCCAACGCCCGCTGTGCCTATCATTCTGGAGCCCTAGGGTATTCCACGGCTAATTGTTGGACGTTGAAGAACAAGGTGCAAGACATGATCAATGCACGAGAGATTGTCATTAGGAGGCCGGAACAAAGGGCTCCTGAAGTAAACACTAATCCGCTGCCACGGCATGAGCCTCATGTTGGGATGGTTTGTATAGAAGCGGAGATCGAAGAGGAAGAAGGAGCAATCAAAGAAGTGACAATGACTCAGATCAAACCGTTGTATAAGATTCAGTCCTACAAACCTCCTTATCATAGCTCATGCCGTGGATCCGTTTGAGGTAGAACCCCAAGATCCCGTTGTGATTGAACTACCAACACAATTGCCAATTGAGAGCACACATGCATGTGCCGTGTCTCTTATACACATCTGTGATAGTGTATAAGGAAAGCCAGTTTCTGAGGAGGAAGTGTCTTATACACATCTAGCTCAGTTCCAACTTATTTTTAGCTTTGAGGTCGGACAATCCAAAAGGTAAAGAGCCTATGCAGGCCCCTAAGGTCAGAATGAGACAAAGATGTGGAGGACTTTCTAAGATTGATCGAAAAAGTGAATATTCGGTAGTGGAGCAGCTGAAGAAGATGCCCTCACAAATTTCTATGCTCAACTTATTGTTAACATCCGAGCTAGCACAGGGAGATGGTCCTTGAATCTTTTGAGTGAGGCCCATGTCTCTCGTACACATCTCATGTGTATAACTTGCTGGGTTAGTGGGCAGTGTGCTGGCATCGAACCAAATTTGTTTTTCTGATGATGACTTAACTTCTGGGAAAAGAGAGCGACCACAACAAGGCTCTATTCATCTCGGTTAGATGTGAGGGGCGGCATTTGCCTAGGGTCATGGTTGATAATGGGTCTGCTTTAAATATTTTTCCTTTGAAGACATTGGATAAGCTGGAAATCTCTCATGACCTGGTCAGGAATTCATCCATGGTGATCCGAGATTTTGACGGGCTCGAAGACAAGCCACCGGAGAGAGGAACCTTGTTTTGGAAGTCGGTCCATCTGTTCATCAGGTCACTTGCCAGGTTCTTCCAATTGTTGGGGTATATAATTTGCTGCTGGGACGTCCCTGGATCTATTCTACTGGGGCTATTCCGTCATCTTTGCATCAAATGGTTAAATTCATTTACGAGCTTAAGCTAATTACTGTATTTGCCGAAGATGACCACGCCATGATGGTCAAGGAGGAAGTTGGAGAAAGCAGCGACACTCCGGTGCCTTTCCTAGCTTATGATGTGGTCTCTGTCAGCCGAGGGCTTGGAAAGCAGTCATCAAATGAAAGTTGTCTGGGATAAGGCGAGTGTAATGATTGCAAAGGAAATGATGCGTGGAGAATATCGCATCGGCCAAGGTTTGGGGATGAATTTGCAAGGCATAACTCACCCTATTGATCTACCAACGCAGATGAATATATTTGGGCTCGGTTTTCACCCGAATGCCAGGCAGTTGAGGGAGATTAAGGAGCTGAAGAGAGCTGAACAGGAAGGTCGAGCATTACCTATTATCATTCCACCTCTTAAGATTACTTTTCCACATTCTGCCGCCATTATGGCTCCTGATGCAGATGAGGCTGAAAAGGAGGACCTTATCCAAGGGATAGCCGAATTATTTGCGGGCTCCAGTCTTGTTTTCCCTAGTTTAGATTATTTTTATACAATTCATAGTCGCATTAAAAGCCCCGTTATGTAATAGTAAATAGGTGATTCATTTAAATTTGTAATAGTAAGTAGGTAATTTATGTTTGTAAATTGTAAGTAGGATTTTTGCATTCAATCACCTATTTCACGAGCACCACACGTTGGCGACGGTGCCGGTCCCAGTGTGCCAGCCAGACCGCGGGTAGGTAAGCGCGCGGTAAAGGAGGGCGCGACAGTTATAACCGGAATAACCATCAAGAAAACAATAATAAGCATAACTGGCTAACCTCTCTGACATCTGACCAATGAATGGCAAAGGAAAGTGATCTTTCCTTGTCATAGCATTCAGTTTTCTATAATCAATACATATATGCCATCCAGTTTGAGCTCTAGTAGGCACTAACTCATTAGACTCATTTTTCACTACATTGATTCTAGATTTCTTAGGCACAACTTGAACTGGGCTCACCCATTTATTATCTAAAATCAAGTAAATCACACCCACATCTAACAATTTGATAATTTCATCCCTTACCAAATCTTGCATGATTGGATTAAGCTGCCTCTGTGACTCACGTGAGGGTTTAGCATCTTCTTCTTAGGCAAAGGCTTTCAGTCTAACTTTGGTGGCTACGCAATTGATGGGAATCTTGGTATGTGGGATGGTCTCAAAACAAGTGGTTCAACTTTTGGTTGCCATGATTGAATTTTCATTAAAGGTGCAGAATCGAGTAAGGTGTTAACTCTTCAATTGATTTATCAAAATCAACATCGCAACCAAAGTGTATCAAACAAGTTTCAAGGGAATCATCATAATGTGACTGAAGAAAAGTGCCATGAGTCAGTGAATCATTAAATTGACTTCATTTACATTATCTAGATCAGATGGTTCTCTACTTATATCAAAGATATTCAACTTAGCTTTTATGTTCCCAAAAGAAATTTCTATCACCCCATTCCTGCAATTAATAAGAGCATTAGAAGTGGCTAGGAATGGACAACCTAAAATCACAGGGACTTGATTATCTGCATTAGGAGTTGGCTGATTATCTAAGACAACAAAATCCACAGGAAAATAGAATGAGCCAACTTTAACTAAAACATCTTCAACAACACCCCTAGGAATTTTAATGGACCTGTCAGTTAATTGGAGTGACATATCAGCTGGGTTGCAACTCTCCCAAACCAAATTGCACATAAATAGAATATGCCAATAAGTTCACACTTGCCCTCAAATCTAACAAAGATCTCTCAATTCGATGATCTCCTCTCCTACAAGAAATTTCAGGACAACCAGGGTCCTTGTATTTAATAGGAAACCTTGTATTTAATAGGAAATTTACATTGAAGGATAGAGCTAACTTGTTTAGTTAAAAGAACTTTCTTTGGAACATTATCTTTTCTCTTTACAGTGACTAGGTCTTTCAAAAATTTAGCTTAAGAGGGGACCTGTCGAATAGCATCTAGAAATGGGTTGTTTATTTGCACTTATTTAAACACCTCTAAGATATTATCAAACTGAGTACCCTTTTAGGATTTACTAGTCTTTGAGGAAAATGAGCCTTGGGAACATTCATTTTGGGAGACAGAGTTAATGTTTTTTCATTCTCATTCTCAACATGTTCGTTTATAAGACTGTCTCGCTCCACTTTACTAGTCACTCTAGGTTCGCTCGCTCCTCTGAAGTTCTATCACTTGGTTATCTACTTGATTTCCTGACCTAAGAGTGATAATGGATTGAACATGCCCTTTGGGATTCACCTCTGGCTGACTCGAGAGTTGACCTTTTCCTCTGTCTGAAAGCTGGGTGGCTAACTGACCGACTTGAGTCTCTAACTTTACAATGGCTTGGGAATTGGCTTGCAATATTTGGTTTGAAGTTTGCATGAAAGCCCTAAGAGTTTCTTCTAAAGATGAAAGTTGGGTGTGTTGAGGTTGAGAATGTGGTTGAGGTAGGAAAGGTTGCGGAAACCCAGGCAAAGCGGTGGAAGGTATTGCCTAAATTGATGCATTTGTTGCCCACCAACATTTACAGGAGGCTAATTTTGTCTCAACAAGAAATTAGGGTGGTTCCTCTAGTTAGGATTATGTGTCTTGGAAAACTAACCCCATAATGGTTTCCCATTAAAATTTAGTGCATTGGCTTGTTCAGCATGACAGTTAGGATATCCAAAGGCTTGGGAAGGACAAGCTTGGGTAGTATGCATTGGACTCAAGCAGACAAAACATGCATCCGAGAGTTTGTAGAACTCTTGAGTTCTAATGAATCTAGTTTCCTAACTAATTTCTCTAACATCATCTTCATGGATGAGTCTTCGCTAATCTCATAAAGACCAGATTTCCTAGAGGGTTTATCTCTATGACTTGAAAAATCCCATTGCTGGGAATTAACAGAAAGATTCTCTAAGAATTCGTAAGCTTGATCATCTTTAAGACTCAAGAAGCTCCCACTATTCATGGATCTATCATATTACGATTTATCTGAGTTAAAGCATTGTAGAAATATTGTACAAGTCTCCATGTTTCAAACCCGTGGTAAGGACATTTGAAAAGCAAGTCGTTGAATCTTTCCCAACTTTCATAAAATTTTTCATGTTCTTCTTGAGTGAAATCAGCAATGTCTCTTCTCAATGCATTTGTTTTAGACATGCGGAAAAACTTAGAGAGAAATTTTGTAGAACACACTAAACCCTCTCGTGTGGTGATAGATCCAGCAGGTAAAGAATTTAGCCATGCCTTCACCTTATCTTTTAGAGAGAAAGGAAATAGGCGAAGCCAAATAGATTTGTCAAAAAAAATCTGAAACTTGAATGTGGTACATATTTCGAGGAAATCCTTCACATGCATGTAAGGATCTTCTCGCTCAAGCCCATGCAAAAAGGGAAGTAGTTGGATCACCTGGGGCTTCAATTCAAAGTATGATGCATCAACTACAGGCAACACAATGCATGACGGAGGATTGGTGGTTATAGGTTAGAAAAATTCCCTAAGTGTTCTATTATCAACAGAATTATTATCTCGCATCGTGAGAGGTAAATGTTCACTGTCTTCTAAATCTTCTAAGGGAAAGGCTTCTAATTTCACTAGACGGTTTGTGTGGTCAAGCTTCCACGTGGACATACACTACAACAATTCTCAATAATTTTATTTTATAGTCAAGAATTCACTTTTATTCCTAATTCAAATTACCGGCAACAACGCTAAATACTTGTTGTGCTTTTAAATTGTACTCGCAAGTGCATGAATCAAATTGTAGTGTAGGAATGGCAAATACGAGGTCGAACCCACAGAGATTTGAAAAAATAGGAAAATAATTAAACTTAACTAATTAACTCTAAAAATAATAAAAAAACAACTAATTGCTATAGAAAACTTTAATGAGAGAATCAATCTTTAACTAACACAACCAAAGAAAAATAATCCACCCATAAGAAAGCTTTATCGAATGACTAACAACCTAAGATTTGGAATCCACACTCAACAAATTATGGGGAGCACATACATCTATGATCAATAGAAAAATGTAAATCATGCACGTTTTTGCTTAATCGGATTAAGATCAAATCATTAATTGTATCTACAAGATAGTGAATTACAATTAATACCTAATCTCATTCTAAACAATCAAAACCAAGCATTCATGGAAAGTATTTCAAATAATGAGAAGAGCCTCTTCAATTAAACTCATATCCAATAAATACTCCATCAATCATGAGGTAGATATAATAACATCTCAAGCACAAATCACTTCACATAGACATAATCCCACAATTTATTGAAGTTTCATCCTCATCCTAGGAGAGAAAATTTACTCCCTAAACATCGTAAAATTCGCAAAATACAAAGTAGTAAACATTTCCATAAACCCAAGAGAATTAAGGAAAATTGGAGAGCAAGAGAGAAAACTAGAAAAGCATCCAAAGGAGCCTTCAAGCCCTTGAATTTGTCTGCCACTCTCTCTTCTCCTTGGAATTGTTTGTTTCTCCCCTGCTGGAGTTGTTTTGTTGCTGCTACTATTTCTTTCTGCTACTAGAATTGAAGCCGTTCTAATACTTTTTTTTTTTTGGGAAAATCACCAAAATAGTCCCTCAATTTTTTCACTTTAGCCAAAATAGTACTCAACCTTTTTTTTAGCCAGAATAGTCCCTCAATTTTTTTTTAGCCAGAATAGTCCTTTAACTTTTATTTTTTAGCCAAGAAAGTCCTTTTATGGTGGAGTCACCATAAAAAATTTATAAATTTCACATAAAAGGACTATCTTTGCTAAACATAAAAGTTGGATACCATTCTGGTTACAAAAAAAGTTGAGGGACTATTTTGGCAAAAGTAAAAAAGTTGAAGGACTATTTCAGCGAAATTTGCCCTTCTTCTTTTTTGGTTGCTGCATGACTTCTTGTTCTTATTAGGGCAGCAAAATCTTCTTTTTGTTGGTTTTTGTTGGGCTCTTGCCCCTCCCACCTTGTGGGCTTTTAAGTTTTTAATTTCAGCCTCTTTTAGAAATAGGTCTTGTTGCAACAAATACAAATCCATGAAAAGTTATAGGCATTGAGCCAGATGAGTGTGATCCAAAGTCCATATCTAAAGTACACCCAACTCCTACAATTAAACACCATTGAATTTATTAAATAACCAATAATTATAGCCAATCACAAAATAACCAACTATGCCTTATTATATCCTTATTTGCTCCTAATTAACACCCAAATAAAACTAACAAATGCACCATCTATTAGTTAAAGGGTAAAAATTATGCAAATTATCATTATATCAAAGTACTTTGAGCAGTTTTTAGAAAATGGTGCTTTTACATTAACTCTTTTTAGAATAATTAAAAATAAAATTTGACCATTTTATCATAATTTTAAACTCACATTAGGTGAGTTGGCCACCAAATACTTTGTTTGAGTGTGAGGTTGGGAGTTCGAATCCTCTTGCATTTTTAGGATAGAAATTAGGTTCTCTGTCTTTTAATCCAGTTATGTCACTCATTCCCCTTAAATTAATCCAGTTAGGTCACTCATTCCCCTTAAATTTAGATAGATAGGAGTAGATTATACTATTGCCATTTGAAAAAAAAAATCACAAATTTAGAATTGAATAAAGATAGAATACTTTTTAAAATTTAGAATCATACATTACCAAATATAAAATGTACTTGGTACAATTTTGCACCCAAACAACAAAAACTAAATAACTACTAAGAACCTTTTTAAAAGTTCTACTAAATAAATTGTATTTTGTGATAAGACACCGCAATCACAAACGAGACTTTGGACCAGTTATTCGCCTGAAGTTATTTTGCACATGCATAATTCAAGCCATTACAATAGGCTTGTAATAAAGTTCACAAGTGGTAGCTAATTGCCATTAATTAATTTACCTCATTGATTAATTTACCTCATTAATTGTATAATTATTATTTTTTTTAATATTTTTTTTTACTACATAGGAACTAAGTGTGTTGATCTATCGTATATTTAAATGACTAATTGGTTGCTGTATGCTACTTGCATGTTTAATTATTCTGTTGTTTAGTACTAATGATTTCATGATAATTATTGTTGTGATTTGCACTATTAGCATATTTAGTTAATTACGTATTTGGATGTAGGTTAATTGTATGACTATTTAATTGTTTCGATGATTATTGATGACATATAAATTAATAGTCTAAACATGTTCTGCTGGTACATTTAACTCTTTACCTATCAGGATATATGTTAATTATCGGTATATCAACTAATTATTTGTTTTGAGGGTTCTTATAACATATACAGTATATGTTTCAATTTGCATTACTTGTATAGTTATTACTTGCTTTGATGTATGTTACTTAGAGATCCAATTAATTATTTGCTATGATGTATATTAACTTTATATGAATTAATTATTTTGAAAAGATGGTAATTGCTTATGTAATTGACTAATTATTTTAGTTCCATTAATTTCATATTGAATTGATTAGTTGGTTGGATGCATACATTAATTTTATTCTAATTATTTATTTGTTTCTATTACTTAATTGCATATAGATTATTTGCTCAAATTAATGCTAATTTCATTTTGTCGATTACTTGTCTAGATGTTATTAATTATCGACTAAATATTTATTTGATCTGATACTTATTTGCGACATAAAGATTACTTGTGTTGATTTACGTTAAGTGCTTATTTAGTTTAATATTTATTGTAATATATATTATATGTTCAATTACGTAATGCCTTACTTATTATTATTACAAAGTTATAATTGCATAAGAAGGATAATTCATCATGTTAAGTCAATTATGTGTCAAACATAAGAATCACACTTATTTGGGAAAAAAAAAAATCCCAGTATACGTGAATCAAAATTTTATGTGGTATAATTATGCCTCTTAGTGAATTTTGTGGTTTTTTTTTTTTTTTACGTTTAAAAATATAAGAATTAGGCGGAAAATATAATGAACTAACTTGAAACTAAAACAAGTCAGGTAATACAACATAGCTATATTAGAACAACTAAAGATTTATGTTTGAAATTCAAATTGGAGTACTATTGTGCTACATGAAACTATACTACTAGGGTATTCTATGTATATAGAAAACACATTTTGAATTATTTTTTGAGAATCACGAAGAACTTGAGATAAAAAGAAAAGCCTTACTCCAATTTGTGCCTTGTAATTTCAATATGATTGTCATTTTGTACAGTATACTTACTTGTTTGGATATATTACACCCTAAACTCTCATATTTATCTTATTTTAGTTCAATTTTTTTTAACACTATTACCACATTTAATGGATACTAAGTAAGTGCATAACAAGTTGTTTAAGGGTGTATTACATTAATGGAAGTAGTTATGACTAATTCCACTTTGCACCTTGTAACTTATGATCAGTACTCACTTTGCAACCCCAATTCTAAATTTTAGGCACATTGTACCCCTAACTCTTAAATTCGTAAAACTTTGGTTTAATTTTTAATAATGTTAAAAATTTGACGAATATTCTAGTTTAGCTATTTGGGTAAACGATTGGAACATCCATTAACTTTGGTAACATTATTAACTTGGGCTAAAACAAATAAATTTGAGAGTTCGGGGTACAATATGTTCAAATAAAATAAATGAAGAATGCAAATTGACAATCCAGTACAAGTTTGGGGGTGCGAAGTGAAATAAGGCCAAAAAGAAATGCATGTTTTGTCTATTTGTGTGATTTTCAATATGGTTTCTCTATAATATTTATAACTCCTTGATATAAGCTTCTAGATATAAGTGGTGATTATATATTATCGAATTGTGCAAATCAATAGACGTTAATTTTATAAGTCTGGCATATTTTTGGATATAACAATTGAGTTTAATTGTTGACATTTTTACGGAAATTATAACCTAAGTTATATCTAAATATAGATGAAAATTCAAAAACTAGTTTCATATAAGGTTGCATTTATTCATGTTGCAAAGAACATAATTTTATTGAATTGTGTATTTGAATTATGTTAGTCTATAAAACTCTATATGATTTGAAAAGAGGTTGTTTTAAAAAGGAGAGTTTGCAACTTTATGATAAATTTGCATGTGTTAAAGAACAAATTTGAGATGAAAGACTTCATTATAGAATATATATGCATCAAGATATTAAATTGAATACACTATGATAAATTGGGAAGTAATTTGAGAAAACCCATCTAATTCGTTTGTGAGTTAAATCGTAGAACTCATTTGCCGCAAATGGTCTGATAAGTGAGGAAAAAATAATAAAATAACACTATTAATAATAAATTTTAGTTTATATTTAATTAGATAATCTAATACTGATGCTATGTTGCTAAACTATATGTGCTATCTCATATACCTTGGATGCTTTGAGAAGTGATGGTTGAAATAAATGCTTAATAATAACTTCTATCCTCGCATATATTTATAGAGTGAAGTTTGAGCATTTTCGTGGTTATGTATTTGTGTAGTGATGAATTTGAACCATGAGATTACCGTAACTCATTCTTTTGGAAATTTTAATCGGAGTTAAGAAGAAGAATGATTGGGTAAGTAGTGCTACCTTGAATGGAGGACCCCGTCATGCGTCATAATGGGGTCAAAATAAAGTGGTATTACTCTACTTTATTTATTATTAATATATTTATTTATTGTTAATTAATGTTTTAGTTTTGGTTCGTCAGAGAATTTGGTTTAGGAAAATAAAACAATTATAGGCAATTAAGGTTTTGGAGCTATAGAAAGATTTGGAGACTTTAGGTTGTTATGTATTTTAATCGTACGAACGATATTAAATTTTACCTGATATTTTAATAGGAAAAATGAAGGAATGAGACATTGGATTCCTAAAATTTACTTGATCATTAATATCGAAATATGAGGTAAGTAGTTCTTCATTCTTTTTTATTCTTTTTTCAAACATTTTACAACAAAATAATTGTTTAAAAGTACTTTACAATATGCAAATTGAATTAAGTACGCATGATACATGTGGCATGTGGAATATCTCAATTACTCCTTCCGTCCCATTTATTTTATCACACTTCCTATATTGGGATGTCCCAATAAAAATGCTATCTTACTTAAAATGGATTATTTGCATTGTTTAAATTTCAAATTTACCATTCCAAAAATTCAAAATATTCTTAATCCCAATAATTAGTGGACCCAACAAGTAATTCATCATCACTCCCTTCTCTTTTCTCTCTCCTCTATCTTTTCAAATATTTGTATGAAGTCAATGCAAACTCAATAAGGATATTTATGGCCATTTGGTAGAAATATTATCCGATAAGTTGCCTAAAATTTTGTGCAAATTGTAAGGTGCCAAATATATTGGGACAGAGGGAATATAAAATTAATTGAATATTAAATGTATGTGAGAATACGACCGAATGTGACCAAATGGGTTTGAATGTGTGTGTGTGGATGTAAAGTTTCATTGGAAAACATATGTTGTTCGGTGAATTGTTACTGCTATTGTTGTTACTGCCACTGACTCTGTCTAGCGGATTCGTAATAGCTAGATTTGGATATCTAGTAATCGATTAATCTATACGAACTATGAGAAAACCAGTTAATTGTTCACAATTACCATTTAATGCATTGAATGTATCGCCAATGTGTGACTGATGCATGATTGCTTTAATGCTATTGTATATATTATTGTGTGCTCAATTCAATAAAAGGAAATGGGTATCCACTTGTTGAGCAATGTGTTTGGTCACCCAATTATTGTAACATTTTTTTGCAGCATATGAGATTGAGAAGTTGGTTCCTAGGTGGAGGACTGAGATAAGAGAAACTGTGAATTAGGCATTGACTGGTTTACTGTTTTATTCTTTTGGTCACTAGCGTTTGTAATAGGTAGTGGATTGATTTAAGTGTTGATTTATTATTATTATTGGTATTTGTTGTTTACCATAGTCTAAAATGTTGGCTCTTTGTACTATTGACTTGCATGCTTAGGGTTTCATCTTGAAATACAACGTGTCACGGTCTCAAGTTTAAGGCGTGACAAGAATAGTGGGAATCATAAATTTCAAAGAAAATTATGAAATTTTCAGTGTGTTGATTGTATATTTACACAAGTCTACTTATATTTTTAAACATAAAGATAATCTTATTTATTTTCACAAGTCATAAATGAAGGAAACTCTCATTTTAGAATTATGCCATAAAAGAAAAGATTGAATTTGTAGCCAAAGCAAGGTCAAAGTCTCATTAATATTTTTTGGGATAGTCTTTATTTATTTTATTTTTTTGTAGGATTGCTAGAATCATAAAGACAAAGGCACATATACTAGTGCAGAAATTTTAATGATTTAAACACATACTTTTAGTGAACAATTCAACTCAAATGAAAGCATTAGTTGCATAAAATCCTTCATAGTGTCAAAGGAGATTTTATTGATTGTACGTCTTAATGGCACACTAGCAGCTTTTTTGATTTAGAGTGTATTAAGAAGATGGGATATTAGTTTTATTGAATATAGATGTTGAATATGAAGTCTACATCCATCAAACTAACTATTAATTAAAAAAAGAACACTATATTTTGGTTGTAAGGTTCAGAATTTCTATATTTGGACAAATTGATATCCCACTAATAATATATATTTTGCTAATATATTTTTTCATTTTGTTTTAAGAAAATTGACATTGGTGAAAAAATTTGCATCAAAATTAATGGGAGATATGTATATTTGATTTGTATATAGATAATAGATTTCTTGTAAATTTTTGGGAATAAACAATTCTTATAAAGAACTATTAAGAGAAGAATGTAGGCAATACCACTTGTGGAATTACAAAAACAAGATCTAAATGATATTTGTACTTTTCATACGGCCTTCACCATATGAGTTCTTGTAAGATTAAGAAATAAAGGTTAATTGATTGTTCACATTATGCATTAGACTTGTTTCAATGTATATAGATGCAATGACATTGTACCATAGAAATATATTGGTTGGCTTAGAATTTGTGAAATTCACTTTATTGGCCAATGTAAAGAAAAATGAGAGTTAAGTAAATTGGCACAAACATTTAATAGCTGAAAATAACATTTAAGGAATAATAGTAGTTAATAAGTATTTAAGATTCAAAATATGATTATTAATGTTACAACTTAAAAATATCGAGTAAGTTGTTTCATGAGCATGGAACTCAAAAGGGATTCAATAGTTCATTTTAAATTTATTATTGTTTTTCTAACTATTTTAGGATATTTTGATCTAATAATGTTATGTTATGACCTTCAGTTACGGTTTTATTTTTTTTCTTTGAAGAATAACAAACGCTCTTAAAATTTATTAATTTAAATACATTAAATTGAAGAACAAATTATTCTATAAAGAATTTTGAAATATATGGTGAACATTTGAGCATACCTACGAATAAAAACATTGACGCCAAAAGAAAAAGATATTGTGAATATATTAGTTCCATACAAAAAAACAAAAAAAAAAAATCCATAGGGTTTTGCTATTTTTGATTGAATAATCAAACACATAAGTGTTGAAATATTATTCTCTTGTTTCTTAGTGTACGTTGTTACATGATAAATATTTTATACTATTAATGGAATTAATTATCATTGTCTGTTTCTTTCTCATTAAATTTTATATTAAATTGTTGGGGACTGTAATACATGGAAGGAATGCGTCCATCAAGTTGGCATATAACCACCATGCTTCATTTTGGTGACTTCATAGGATAAACATAGTTAAAACTTAAAACCACTCTAAAGTCTATTCTATTCATTTTATGATGTTGTTGCGTCTAAAGAGACACAAACATCTAGTTATAAATAATACATACCTAAATCAACTAATCTTAACTAGATGATAAACCTCAAGTATATTATGTCAAATAATAACTAATGGAAGTAAGGATCGTTCTCACGAAGAATGGTATTCAACTATCAATTATTTGGTTGGAATGCTAATTGAAGAGTTTGATTAAGAAAGGAATTAAAATAAACTAGGTCTAAAATTAAGAAATGATTGAAAAAAGGTTTGGAGTTTATGCTAACCAATTTTTCGAGTTTTAGTTAATTTGTTTTATCAAGTGGTCTTATGTGCTAAATTAGAAGTTGATTCCTAATCGTATCCTAATCCCGATCCCCCAGTAATTAAGTATATCAATTTAATTAACCTACTCCTACACCTTAAACTAATTAAATTTGATTAACTACTCATGGAATTCTAACAACCAACTAGGTGAATTAGTTTGCCATAATCTAATTCTAATCCTAATCCAACACTAATTTAGGTCGATAATGGAGGTTCAATTCTTTTATCTCCTTAATTAACCCAAACTCTTAACCAATAGAGTGATCAATTCCCCTAATTAAATCTAACGCCCCTTAGTATTGCCTATTTAGTCTATTTTACTACCTAATCAACTCATTAAACCCTACCCATTAGAAATTGGCTTCACACAATCCTAACTCATAACTAATTAATGCATTTCAAACTAAAAAAAAGTAAGTTAAAATATTGAAGAGCATTTAAACTAAAGAAATCAATAAATGTGTACAACTGATACAAAAAAATAAAGACATTAAAAAGTAGGTAAAAGAAAGTAGTAAATTAAGGCAAACAACTTAAATGAACAAGAACTAAATGCATAACAAAAGTAGATTAAACATATAAAAATGTCTTACAAAGTCTGCACAAGAGAGTTACACAACAATGGAAGAAACTAGTTAGAAAAGAAAGGAAGAAAAGCTGAAAATTTCCTCCCCAAGTGGGAAGGAACAAAAGAGAAAGAAAAAAAAAAAAAAAAACAATAGTGGATGCCCTCAAATCCACCCCTAAAATGGTTTTTGGACCCCATATAGTATGGTCGGGGGTTGGAGGTTTTAGACACAATTGCCCATGAAAAAGGGTCAAAAATGGCCAAATCGTGTCCTCAAGAGCCCTTTGCCGTTGGTGGGCTTGGAGCTCATCGACGGCGATATCCCTACTATGTGAGCTCACTATCAAAGAGGTCTATAAACCTTAGAAGCTTGCCGGTAACGAGATACCCAGACAGCTTTGGTAGCTTGGCCGTTGCACGCCTAAAATCGCCGTTTAATGTTTGATTGATGAGCCTTTTTTTTCCCGTGACCCTAGAACAAAACTGCACAAACACACGCGTAGATACACGCACACATATAATAACATACAAAAACTTAAAGAAGACACTCATAAAAGGTAAAAACCAAAAATAAACAAAGAAGACAAAACCCCTAACTCCTGGCTGAATTAGATTAAAAGTACAACACAAATTCTAAACACAAAACATAGTAAAATAAGATAATTAACACCTAAATAAATAATAAAACACTAAATAAACTAGACATACTAACACATAAGAATAGAAATAGACAAAAAGAACACATTTAACACTAAAAATGTTAAAAACTAGTACCAAAACCAATAAATTTAAATTACATATAACTTTAGTTTTTTAAAGTTTCACACCTCCAAACCTACATGATAAAATAATTTGAAATTTACTAAATTTATGCACCAATTTACAACCATATTCATTTTTAGAGGGATTTTTTAAATTTTACTATGTTATTTTAGAAATAACAATTTGAATCAGTGCATTATTACACGAGATATTTATTCTATTTTTATTTTCAATACAAGGGACATTTATTGTAATTGTATATTGATCCTAACAAAGAAAAAATGAGTGTTAATTTTTGTTCAAAAATAATTTTCTATGTAAAGTAATTTGATTAGTAAATATTGGAATTGATGTATCATATTTAATTAACATTAGAAAATAATTCAATCAAATTTTTTATTTTTTCCTAAGTGGCATAGACAATTGAGGAAAAACTTGAGTCACGAAATTTAAATTTTACCAGGTTTATGCTCATGTTTGTAACTATACCATATTTTCTTGCTAATATTAAAAATTTACTGTGTTACTAGAATTTTTTAGATAATATATGTTTTATATTCTAGAAAAACAATTAAATTTTTATTAACTTTTAGGACACAATTATATTTTATTCTTTAAATTATCTTTTTTTGAACAATTTAAGAAAATAATAAAAATCCTGTGCAACTGTACGAGTTATCATCCAGTATAAGAAATTCTTAAATAGACCAATCTATGGACCTCTTGGTCTACGTCGCCCCCACATAATTATAAATGAATACTGTAAGATAATATGGACTAAAGAATTCATAACATAATCTATGAGAGAATTTCTCAATACGTACTATATGTAAGTGGGTTCATTGTGACCAGGTATGGGAAGATTTTCTCCAATCAAACCGAAAGGAAAAATAGAAGAAAGAAGGAAAAAGTTGATAGCAAAACCTAAGCCATGAGGTCTTAAAATTACAACTCTTCAATTTTCTAAAGGATCCATGGAGTGCAAGAATCACTAAGTTTTATGTAACAAAAGAAATTAATTGATGCATATCAACTTGTGCTTTGGTGCAAAATCTTGGTTAATTTGTCTAAGCTGGTGACATTACTGAGCTCATAACATAGACTATCATAATTCTTTTTCTCTTTTTTTTTTAGGTGAAAATAACGTATTACTTGCTTATTCATGACAAATCACATTGTATACATGGAATTTTTTTGACAAATTATTTTTTTTGTACTTTACAATCCTTTAAAGCAAATTGTTTTCGTTTCTGGAAGAAAAAAAATTAGTCATTGCATTTGCAACTGCTATTTTTGCTAATAGAAGATCCAAGATGGAGATCTCAAACCTGTGGCCGAAGCACATTGTTGCGTCTCCAGATGTGCAAGCCCACTAGTACAAAGATAGCCATGGCCTCCACATACTTTCGGCACTCATCTATTCCACCGTACAATTAAACATACATGATGAATTAGTTAGCAAGTTACTATATGAAAGCAGATGTTTAATGGCAAATGACTTAAGAACATCTTGTTTTACATGTACGATGCAACAAAGAGGATGTGATTTACTTGACAGACCAAGATCCCAAAACCACACCTAGCTCATAAAGTTACATAAATGTGATATGGGGACCAGGTCACAGATAGCATAAAAAGAGAATCCTAGTCCTGATCTTAAAGCCATGTTATTTAGTTTTCATAATGAATTCCATTAGTTTGATCAAAAAGAGAATTACATGGAAGAAATCACCAGCATACAAAAGCAGAAAAGCATTTAGTAGGCGTAGACGACTAGTGTAGATTTGAGGAAAAAGTCACATAACTAACATTCAAGATCAAGAAACTACGAGAAGTAGGAGAAGTAGGTTAGTTTCCCAGACATGTAACACCAAACCGCGTTAGAAGACAATTCATCTCGAGAGGATTAAAAGATAGAAACTTATTCATTTCATTACCTGGATATCTGGTCTGCCATTTGTCTGATCCAAATTGTCTGTGATTGCAAACAGCTCGTGTCAAGGCACAGGAAGCATCTTGTATAATTGTTTGCCAGATAAGCACTGTAATCCCATGAACTAGTTTTCGAGGAACATCGGATTGCACAAATTTCTTTTCTCTTGCAACTTGGGAATCCCTGCGACTCCAAAAAGTCAAGTTGATATAGAACTGAAAATTGATAATAATACAGAAAGTGATTTAAGGATTTATGCGAGACCAAGGTGAAATTACATTCAGATGCCAGCAATGAGAAGGGGCAAGAGAATCAGTCCACGATAATACGCCGACTGGAATTCTCCTACCTCTTCGATGGGAAAAGACATAGGATACAGGAAATACTACACATCTCATGATACTTCAATTAAAAGCTCAATAACTAATCCAAGCTTAATGCTCTTGCTATTTTTCAGTTTTCTGAAATTTTAGTAAGAGATTTGGGGTCATTTCTCCCACTTTCACAAGATAAGATCAAGCTGTGCAAGATGCAGTACTATTAGAATGTAGAGTCTCTACATAGTCCCTTTCCAGATTAATTGATGAAAAATACTTCAGTAAATAAGTCTAGCACAAGAGTACTTGCAGTGTGGTCTAACAATTATGCACGTTTATCTATTGATGCTACACGAATCAGAACTTGTGCCTTTTCCAAGTTTCCCCAAGCTGGCATTGTGATCTGCAAAGTTAGCAAACTGAAACAAGGATCTTATAATGTCACAATGGGATCAGTAAATGGCATCAGACTGAAATCCAAAGTGCCTTCAATAATAATTCAGTAGCAATGAACTCTGGTACCAAAATTGTTGAGAGCTGAAAAATGACATTATACCCTCTTAGTTCCATCTCATATTTGGTACACTTTATGACACCAAAACATTTGAATCTAATACCAGTAGCTGTTCTAAAATAGATGACATCCAATGTTACTCAACAAGATGACAAAACAAATCTGCAAAATCTCCAATTTGAAGCCGAGCTACACTTTGATCTATGCAACACCAAGTGAAAGGGCGAACTAGTACATCAAGTGCTTCTCACCAACAGCAGGATAGAGTTTCTTGTAGATGGAAATTACGGTCGGGACGATAGCAGCGAGTGCCAGAGACAGATGTTCTGAACTACTCGTCCTTATGGAAATCTGCCCACTCAGCTTATTATTTATTCCTGCACGGACAGCAACTTTCGAACCACGTCCAACAGAGAACTGAGCTAGACTATTGAACCCTAGAGCCAAGTCCCCCCTCCATTTGATCACTGACAAGCTGAATGTGGATTGGACCTGGCCAATAGGAAAATCCTGCTCCCTGCGCTGCAACTCAAAGTTGGCTCCGTAAGCCATGTCCTGCTGTGCTCTAACAGCTCCAGCACTGCCTACTAAAGCATACTGCTTGCCCAAACTAACCTGGTCTTCAATCTTGACCCCAGGGACCACGTTTTCCCCTAAGAATGTTATAGATATCCCACCAGCAGTCTTGTTGTTCTTCAAAACAAATTTTTGAATTTGGTCTCACCACGGACAACATATGCAAGCTGCTTTCCAATACTTTGGATATCAAATCCTGCCATGCTTGACCCATTCTCCCCGTGTTTAGCAGAGATAGCAGAGTCCAAACTGATGGTGAAATCTTTCTTGTCTTTTGTGATTTGAACAGTGACAGCTGCTGGAAAACGATTCAAAATGGCCAAATTGTGTTCAATATTGACACCTTCATACCCACAATCATGGTCCCAACCATGGGTATCCAGAACAGGCCTGGCAAGAAACTGCGAAGTTGGCTCTAAGAACCGGTATCTGTAGGCAGGATTATCGCCATCAAAAGAAGGAGGCAGTACCATGTCAGGTAATGGAACAGTCACAGCAGCAGCTGCTCCTGAATCTGCATCTTCCTCATGGAAACCATTGTCATTATCAGCATCCTTTCCCTTTGTTTTCATCTCTCTCATTCCCTTCAACTCCTCTTTCCACTGTTTCTTCTGGAGGAGCTTCACCTTATGGATCTGTAGTCATACTCCTCAAAGTATGCCTTCCTCTGTTCTTTGCTGAGCTTCGCAATTTGAGCTTTCCTAAGAGACCTGAATGGAGGAAGCTGGTCATACTCATCTTCCTCATCATTCTCCATGTCTGACAAATCATCCAAGTCGATATCAGAATCACCATTCTCCCCACCCTGCTCAGTGGAAAGCTTTGGGTGTGCACGGAACTGCAACATTGAAGACAACATATATGGAAGAGGCGGCGAGCGGCTACGGAATCCGAAGAGCTTACGGTGGTCAAATGGATCTTGAGGCTTAGAGACCGAACTTGCTTCTGACAAGATCTTCATCGAATAGCACAACAACAACAACTGAGGTCTCCAATTTTGGCCATTAGGCAGCACCTTCTGGCCTTCCCTGTTCTTCCGACAAGAAGGATGGTTTTCGACAAGTGAAACAGGATTCATCAGACTCGGACTCATCATGCGGAGATCACCTACAGCTTGCCCGATAGACTGCTGGACAGGGTCTACATGAGATCTTTGAGTAACAAAGATCTCATAACTCAAAGGGGAACCAGAAGGCCCGTCTGGAGGAGCAGATGCACCATGTGTGAGGGTCACTATAGCACTTCGCCAGATTGAGGGTCCAAGAGAACTGGTGATCGTCCTTAGTAGTGGCAGATCATTGAGGTCTCTAGTTTGAGCATCAAGCCTATCCACATAAAGGACAATATCAGGTGGACTTTTCTTGGTGAGTTTCTTCAGTGAAGACAAGATACTACGGTT